>OW799236.1:55292555-56583160 GCA_941918925.1 Phyto melanocephala
TGCCCATCGTATCTATAAAGTTTCTTTTATCAGAACTTAAAAATTTTGACATGAAAAAATTTGTTAATTTTCATGTTTTAAAGCTACATGAAATTTTTATTTATATAAAAAAAAATTTTGACATGAAAAAATTGGTTAATTTTCATGTTTTTAAGCTACATGAAATTTTTATTTATATAAAAGGGCGAGCCAAAGAGGCAAAAATCTCTAAAATCTTGTGGTAAAATTTTAACTTAAAAAGTGGTTTTATTGTTTTTTCCCATCGTATCTATCAAGTTTCTTTCATCAGAACTTAAAAATTTTGACATGAAAAAATTGGTTAATTTTCATGTTTTTAAGCTACATGAAATTTTTATTTATATAAAAGGGCGAGCCAAAGAGGCAAAAATCTCTAAAATCTTGTGGTAAAATTTTAACTTAAAAAGTGGTTTTATTGTTTTTTCCCATCGTATCTATCAAGTTTCTTTCATCAGAACTTAAAAATTTTTACATGAAAAAATTGGTTAATTTTCATGCTCTTAAGCTACATGAAATTTTTATTTATATAAAAGGGCGAGCCAAAGGGGCAAAAAACGCAAAAATCTTGTGGTAAAATTTTATCTTAAAAAGTGTTTTTTTTTTGTATTTGCCCATCGTATCTATCAAAATTTTTTCATCAGAACTTAAAATTTTTGACACGAAAAAATTGGTTAATTTGCATGTTCTTAAGCTACATGAAATTGTTATTTATATAAAAGGGCGAGCCAAAGAGGCAAAAATCTCTAAAATCTTGTGGTAAAATTTTAACTTAAAAAGTGGTTTTATTGTTTTTTCCCATCGTATCTGTGGCGATTCACTCTAGCGTTTTAATTGTTAGAATCTGGCAGCCTTGGCGGTGTATAAAAATTTGACAACAATTGTGGCGTTAAGAAGGAGATAATTTTCGCAGTAGAATATTCTAGAAGCAAACAGAAAAGACTGAATTTTGTAATTAAAAATATTTTAAGATTAAATAAAAAGACGATAATAACAATCTACTTTTATACAAAAATAATAAGTGTTTTTATTGGTTGCACGTAGACAATAACCATATATCTATCAAGTTTCTTTCATCAGAACTTAAAAATTTTGACATGAAAAAATTTTCTAATTTTCATGTTTTTAAGCTACATAAAATTTTTATTTATATAAAAGGGCGAGCCAAAGAGGCAAAAATCTTGTGGTAAAATTTTTACTTAAAAAGTGGTTTTGTTTTTTCCCATCTCATCTATCAAGTTTCTTCATCAGAACTTAAAAATTTTGACATGAAAAAATTGGTTAATTTTCATGTTCATGAAATTGTTATTTATATAAAAGGGCGCACTAAAGGGGCAAAAATCTTGTGGTAAAATTTTTACTTAAAAAGTGGTTTTATTGTATTTTCCATCTTATCTATCTATCAAGTTTTTTTCATCAGAACTTAAAAATTTTGAAATGAAAATATTGGTTAATTTTCATGTTTTTAAGCTACATAAAATTTTTATTTATATAAAAGGGCGAGCCAAAGGGGCAAAAATCTCTAAAATCTTGTGGTAAAATTTTAACCTAAAAAGTGGTTTTATTGTTTTTCCCCATCGTATTTATCAAGTTTCTTTCATCAGAACTTAAAAATTTTTACATGAAAAAATTGGTTAATTTTCATGTTTTTAAGCTACATGGAATTTTTATTTATATAAAAGGACGAGTCAAAGGGGCAAAAATCGCAAAAATCTTGTGGTCAATTTTTTACTTAAAAAGTTGTTTTTTTGTATTTTCCAACTTATCTCTCTATCAATCAAGTTTCTTTCATCAGAACTTAAAAATTTTGACATGAAAAAATTGGTTAATTTTCATGTTCATGAAATTGTTATTTATATAAAAGGGCGAGCCAAAGGGGCAAAAATCTCTAAAATTATGTGATAAGATTTTAACCTAAAAAGTGGTTTTATTGTTTTTCCCCATCGTATCTATCAAGTTTCTTTCATCAGAACTTAAAAATTTTGACATGAAAAAATTGGTTAATTTTCATGTTTTTAAGCTACATGAAATTTTAATTTATATAAAAGGGCGAGCCAAAGGGGCAAAAATCTCTAAAATCTTGTGGTAAAATTTTAACATAAAAAGTGGTTTTATTGTTTTTCCTCATCGTATCTATCAAGTTTCTTTCATCAGAACTTAAAAATTTTGACATGCAAAAATTGGTTAATTTTCATGTTTTTAAGCTACATAAAATTTTTATTTATATAAAAGGTCGAGCCAAAGGGCCAAAAATCTCTAAAATCTTGTGGTATAATTTTAACATAAAAACTGTTTTTTTTGTTTTTCACCATCGTATCTATCAAGTTTCTTTCATCAGAACTTAAAAATTTTGACATAAAAAATTTGTTAATTTTCATGTTTTTAAGCTACATAAAATTTTTATTTATATAAAACGGCGAGCCAAAGGGGAAAAGAGCTCAAAAATCTTGTGGTACAATTTTAACTTAAAAAGTGGTGTTATTGTATTTTTCCATCGTATCTATCAAGTTTCTTTCATCAGAACTTAAAAAATTGGTTAATTTTCATGTTCTTAAGCCACATGAAATTGTTATTTATATAAAAGAGCGAGCTAAGGGGCAAAAATCTCAAACATTTTGTGGTGAAATTTTTACTTAAAACGTAGTTTTATTGTATTTTTCCATCGAATCTATCAAGTTTCTTTCATCAGAACTTAAAAATTTTAACATGAAAAATTGGTTAATTTTTATGTTTTTAAGCTACATAAAATTTTTATTTATATAAAACGGCGAGCCAAAGGGGAAAAGATCTCAAAAATCTTGTGGTACAATTTTAACTTAAAAAGTGGTGTTATTGTATTTTTCCATCGTATCTATCAAGTTTCTTTCATCAGAACTTAAAAATTTTTACATGAAAAAATTGGTTAATTTTCATGTTTTTAAGCTACATGAAATTTTTATTTATATAAAAGGGCGAGCCAAAGGGGCAAAAATCTCAAAAATCCTGTGGTAATATTTTTACTTAAAAAGTGGTTTTATTGTTTTTCCCCATCTCATCTATCAAGTTTATTTTCAGGTTCTTAAGCTACATGAAATAGTTATTATACCCTTCACCTGTGGTGCACAAGGGTATATATAGCTTTGTCATTCCGTTTGTAATTTCTACAATTTTCATTTCCGACCCCATTAAGTATATATTTTCTGAAAGCTTATGAATAGAGGAGTCGATTAAGCCCTGACCGTCTGTCCGTCTGCCCGTCTGTCCGTGTGTTGGTTGAAATCAACTTTTAGAAGCAACTATATGTTCCTCAGATCTGTATATGGCATCAATCTCTTGGAAATATCCAGGAATGAATCGCTATTGAAATTCAGCGCAATCGCCCCATAACTTTCTGAGATATGAGCAAAAAACCACGACCACCTCGTTTTTTTTCAACAACATACATACATACATACATGTGAAAAACATACCAAACAAAAAAAAATTACAAAAAAAAAATATCAAAAATAAGAAAAAAATAATAAAAAAATCTACAAAAAAAAATTTAAAAAAAAATTTAAAAAAAAATTAAAAAAAAAAATTTAAAAAAATTTTTTAAAAATTTTTCTAAAAAAATTTTTTAAAAAAATTTAAAAAAAAATATAAAAAAAAATAATAAAATATAAATAATATATTAAATAAAATAAAATAAAATTTTTTTGGCTCAGCTGGGATTCGATGCCACATTTATTCTAACGTGGACGTATGCACGTATTTTATATGGGATGAATGGTGATACAAACAATTGTTATTGCATGACTACACGTTGTGAAGGGTATATAAGATTCGGCACGGCCGAATATAGCACTGTTACTTGTTTTTATAAAAGGGCGGGCCAAAGGGGCAAAAATCTCAAAAATCTTGTGGTAAAATTTTTACTTAAAAAGTGGCTTTATTGTATTTTTCCATCGTATCTATCAAGTTTCTTTCATCAGAACTTAAAAATTTTGACATGAAAAAATTGGTTAATTTTCATGTTCATGAAATTGTTATTTATACAAAACGGCGAGCCAAAGGGGAAAAGATCTCAAAAATCTTGTGGTACAATTTTGACTTAAAAAGTAGTTTTATTGTATTTTTTCCATCGTATCTATCAAGTTTCTTTCATCAGAACTTAAAAATTTTGACATGAAAAAATTGGTTAATTTTCATGTTTTTAAGCTACATGAAATTTTTATTTATATAAAAGGGCGAGCCAAAGGGGCAAAAATCTCAAAAATACTGTGGTAATATTTTTACTTAAAAAGTGGTTTTATTGTTTTTCCCCATCTCATCTATCAAGTTTATTTTCAGGTTCTTAAGCTACATGAAATAGTTATTTTTATAAAAGGGCGAGCCAAAGGGGCAAAAATCTCAAAAATCTTGTGGTAAAATTTTTACTTAAAAAGTGTTTTTTTTTGTATTTTTTCATCGTATCTATCAAGTTTCTTTCATCAGAACTTAAAAATGTTGACATGAAAAATTGGTTAATTTTCATGTTCTTAAGCCACATGAAATTGTTATTTATATAAAAGAGCGAGCTAAGGGGCAAAAATCTCAAACATTTTGTGGTGAAATTTTTACTTAAAACGTAGTTTTATTGTATTTTTCCATCGAATCTATCAAGTTTCTTTCATCAGAACTTAAAAATTTTGACATGAAAAAATTGGTTATTTTTCATGTTCTTAAGCCACATGAAATTGTTATTTATATAAAAGGGCGAGTCAAAGGGGCAAAAATCTCAAAAATCTTGTGGTAAAATTTTTACTTAAAAAGTGGCTTTATTGTATTTTTCCATCGTATCTATCAAGTTTCTTTCATCAGAACTTAAAAATTTTGACATGAAAAAATTGGTTAATTTTCATGTTCATGAAATTTTTATTTATATAAAAGGGCGAGCGAGCCAAAGCGGCAACAATATCAAAAATCTTGTGCTAAAATTTTAACTGAAAAAGTGTTTTTTTTGGATTTGCTCATCGTATCTATTAAGTTTCTTTCATCAGAACTTAAAAATTTTGACATGAAAAATTTGGTTTATTTTCAGGTTCTTAAGCTACATGAAATTGTGTTTTATATAAAAGGGCGAGCCAAAGGGGCAAAAATCTCAAAAATCTTGTGGTAAATTTTAACTTAAGAAGGGGTTTTGTTTCTCCCCATCTCATCTATCAAGTTTCTTTCATTAGAACTTAAAAATTTTGACATGAAAAAATTGCCTAAGTTTCAGGTTCTTAAACTACATGAAATTGTTATTTATATAAAAGGGCGAGCCAAAGGGGCAAAAATATCAAAAATCTTGTGGTAAAATTTTTACATAGAAAGTGGTGTTTTTGTATTTGCCCATCGTATCTATCAAGTTTCTTTCATTAGAACTTAAAAATTTTGACATGAAAAAATTGGTTAATTTTCATGTTTTTAAGCTACATGAAATTTTTATTATATAAAAGGGCGAGCCAAATGGGAAAAAATCTCAAAAATCATGTGGTAAAATTTTAACTTAAAAAGTGGCTTTATTGTATTTTTCCATCGTATCTTTCATCAGAACTTACAAATTTTTACATGAAAAAATTGGTTAATTTTCATGTTCTTAAGCTACATGAAATTTTTATTTATATAAAAGGGCGAGCCAAAGGGGCAAAAACCTGAAAAATCCTGTGGTACAATTTTTACTTAAAAAGTGTTTTTATTGTTTTTCCCCATCTCATCTGTCAAGTTTATTGTTAGGTTTTTAAGCTACATAAAATTTTTATTTATATAAAAGGGCGAACCAAAGGGGAAAAAATCTCAAAAATCTTGTGGTAAAATTTTAACTTAAAAAGTGGCTGTATTGTATTTTTCCATCGTATCTATCAAGTTTCTTTCATCAGAACTTAAAAATTTTGACATGAAAAAATTGGTTCATTTTCATGTTCATGAAATTGTTATTTATATAAAGGGCGAACTAAAGGGGCAAAAATCTTGTGGTAAAATTTTTACTTAAAAAGTGGTTTTATTGTATTTTTCCATCTTATCTATCTATCAAGTTTCTGTCATCAGAACTTAAAAATTTTGACATGAAAATATTGGTTAATTTTCATGTTTTTAAGCTACATGAAATTTTTATTTATATAAAAGGGCGAGCCAAAGGGGCAAAAATCTCTAAAATCTTGTGGTAAAATTTTAACCTAAAAAGTGGTTTTATTGTTTTTCCCCATCGTATCTATCAAGTTTCTTTCATCAGAACTTAAAAATTTTTACATGAAAAAATTGGTTAATTTTCATGTTTTTAAGCTACATGGAATTTTTATTTATATAAAAGGACGAGCCAAAGGGGCAAAAATCTTGTTGTAAATTTTTTACCTAAATAGTTGTTTTATTGTATTTTTCCATCTTACCTCTCTATCTATCAAGTTTCTTTTATCAGAACTTAAAAATTTTGACTTGAAAAAATTGGTTAATTTTCATGTTTTTAAGCTACATGAAATTGTTATTTATATAAAAGGGCGAGCCAAAGGGGCAAAAATCTCAAAAATACTGTGGTAATATTTTTACTTAAAAAGTGGTTTTATTGTTTTTCCCCATCTCATCTATCAAGTTTATTTTCAGGTTCTTAAGCTACATGAAATAGTTATTTTTATAAAAGGGCGAGCCAAAGGGGCAAAAAGCTCAAAAATCTTGTGGTAAAATTTTTACTTAAAAAGTGTTTTTTTTTGTATTTTTTCATCGTATCTATCAAGTTTCTTTCATCAGAACTTGAAAATTTTGACATGAAAAATTGGTTCATTTTCATGTTCTTAAGCCACATGAAATTGTTATTTATATAAAAGAGCGAGCTAAGGGGCAAAAAACTCAAACATTTTGTGGTGAAATTTTTACTTAAAACGTAGTTTTATTGTATTTTTCCATCGAATCTATCAAGTTTCTTTCATCAGAACTTAAAAATTTTGACATGAAAAAATTGGTTATTTTTCATGTTCTTAAGCCACATGAAATTGTTATTTATATAAAAGGGCGAGTCAAAGGGGCAAAAATCTCAAAAATCTTGTGGTAAAATTTTTACTTAAAAAGTGGCTTTATTGTATTTTTCCAACGTATCTATCAAGTTTCTTTCATCAGAACTTAAAAATTTTGACATGAAAAAATTGGTTAATTTTCATGTTCATGAAATTTTTATTTATATAAAAGGGCGAGCGAGACAAAGCGGCAACAATATCAAAAATCTTGTGGTAAAATTTTAACTGAAAAAGTGTTTTTTTTGGATTTGCTCATCGCATCTATTAAGTTTCTTTCATCAGAACTTAAAAATTTTGACATGAAAAATTTGGTTTATTTTCAGGTTCTTAAGCTACATGAAATTGTGTTTTATATAAAAGGGCGAGCCAAAGGGGCAAAAATCTTGTGGTACAATTTTAACTTAAGAAGGGGTTTTGTTTTTCCCCATCTCATCTATCAAGTTTCTTTCATCAGAATTTAAAAATTTTGACATGAAAATATTGGTTAATTTTCATGTTTTTAAGCTACATGAAATTTTTATTTATATAAAAGGGCGAGCCAAAGGGTCAAAAATCTCTAAAATCTTGTGGTAAAATTTTAACCTAAAAGGGGTTTTATTGTTTTTCCCCATCGTATCTATCAAGTTTCTTTCATCAGAACTTAAAAATTATGACATGAAAAAGTTTGTTAATTTTCATGTTTTTAAGCCACATGAAATTTTTATTTATATAAAAGGGCGAGCCAAAGGGGCAAAAATCTCTAAAATTATGTGGTAAGATTTTAACCTAAAAAGTGGTTTTATTGTTTTCCCCATCGTATCTATCAAGTTTCTTTCATCAGAACTTAAAAATTTTGACATTAAAAAATTGGTTAATTTTCATGTTTTTAAGCTACATGAAATTTTTATTTATATAAAAGTGCGAGCCAAAGGGGCAAAAACCTGAACAATCCTGTGGTAAAATTTTTACTTAAAAAGTGTTTTTATTGTTTTTTCCCATCTCATCTATCAAGTTTATTGTTAGGTTTTTAAGCTACACAAAATTTTTATTTATATAAAAGGGCGAACCAAAGGGGAAAAAATCTCAAAAATCTTGTGGTAAAATTTTAACTTAAAAAGTGGCTGTATTGTATTTTTCCATCGTATCTATCAAGTTTCTTTCATCAGAACTTAAAAATTTTGACATGAAAAAATTGGTTAATTAGCATGTTCTTAAGCTACATGAAATTGTTATTTATATAAAAGGGCGAGCCAAAGGGACAAAAATCTCAAAAATCTTGTTGTAAATTTTTTACATAAAAAGTTGTTTTATTGTATTTTTCCCCATCTCATCTATCAAGTTTATTTTCAGGTTCTTAAGCTACATGAAATAGTTATTTTTATGAAATGGCGAGCCAAAGGGGCAAAAATCTCAAAAATCTTGTGGTAAAATTTTTACTTAAAAAGTGGCTTTATTGTATTTTTCCATCGTATTGTTACAGATTTATTTTTAAATAGCTTAATTTACATTATAATTTATTTTAGTTGTAGTAGTTAAAGTTACTGTAGTTGTATTTGTATTAGTTTATTTTGCTGATTTTTCGAACATGATGTTTGTTGTTATGTGTAGCATACTTTTAGGCACTTCTATTATTCGTACCTATTACTTAACGTCTTAATTTAAATTTAACGGTTTTCGAATGTACTAGAATGCACATACGAGAACTTTGTCGAATGTTACCGAACACCGCTATGTTAATATAAATGGCCGAACAACGCAGCTAACATGATCAGTATTACAGTAGAGCTTGTAAGGTGCGTATCAAAGTGTGTTTGATAATAAAAGTGTATAACCATAAGTGTAATGTAAAGTGATATATTTAAAAGCAATCTTTGAGTGTGTTTAAGTAAATAAAGTGCTCTTAATTTTATAACGAATTTCAAGTGTTTTTAATTGCAATAAAAGAACTCAAAAAGTTTATTTAAAGGAAATAATCCAACGTTTATAAAAGGTATAAACGTAACAACTGGTGTCAAATGTGAAATTGCATTTAAAAAAAAAAAAATAAAAATTCGACATGAAATTTGAGGAACTTAAAGTTGAACAACTCAAGAAAGAATTGAGTAAGCTGGCATTGCCGACAGCAGGTAATAAAGTAGAATTGCAGAAGAGGCTTCTAGATGAATTTAAGCGGCGTAATATTGACATTGATGGTTACGAGTTTGAAGAAAAAGAAGAAATGGAAGTTTCCACTCGAGCAACCACAAACAACATGGATTTAAGTACGATGCTTGCTGCTATGATGGAAAAGATGGAAATTAAATTCCAAGAAGCTCAAGAAAATTTTAGAGCTAATAATGAAAAATTATTAGCTGAAGTTCAAGAAGTTAAACTAAAAGTTCAAGAAACTTCTAGAGCTAATAATGAAAAATTATTAGCCGAAGTTCAAGAAAATTCTAGAGCTAACAACGAAAAATTATTAGCTGAAGTAAAAGAAGAAAGTAAAATAATGGAGTTGAAATTTCAAGAAACTTCTAGAGCTAATAATGAAAAATTATTAGCTGAAGTTAGAGAAGTTCAAGAAACAGCTAAAGCTACGAGCGAGAAAGTTCAAGAAATTTCTGAGGCTGTAAATAAAAGAGTAGAGTGCATTGAAAAGCATGTCAGTAAAATAGATAAAAAACTGGCTGATCTTGAAAATGACATCGGAGCACAGGCTAGAGAATTTGACGAAAAATTTAAAAATTTAGAAACAAAAATTAATGATATTCAATGTCACGAGGGACCAGTGCGGATAGTTCCAGAAATATCGAGTAGAATAAAAGCCCCAACTTTTGACGGTAGTGCACCATTTAATGTTTATAAATTTCAATTTGAGACAGTTGCCAATAGAAATATGTGGAGCAATGAAGAAAAGGCTATAGAGTTGATTTTGTCGTTAAAAGGCAACGCAGCGCAAGTCTTGGAAAGCATACCTATTGGCTGCAGAGAAAACTATGATATAATATATGATATAATATAAATCAACGTTTGCAGAAACCGTATCATACGCTCTGACACAGGAGACCGCAAAATTACTCTCTAAGCCGCAAATATGTAAGGTGCGAAATCTCGAAATTTCTGAAGAAATGGAAAGAGATGAAATAAGTGATTTAAAGGCACGTATACAGGCGTTAGAGGAGAAGTTAGGCAAAGTAAAAGTCAAATGCTATAACTGCGGTAAGGATGGACATTATCAGCGAAATTGTAGAGCACCAAGAAAGCGGGCTAGATTTGTATCGCCACCTGAGTACAGCAAGCTGGAAAACGCGCAGTTACTGTTAAAACAAGTTAACACTTATAGGCATGAGCATGATCCCATTACAGAGGGCCCCACAATCTCCATATCAGTTATGCAGCAGGAAAATAGCAACCTTACTGCTTGTGGGTATATCAATGGTCGGAGGCATGTTCTTACAATAGATACAGGAGCATCACAATCAATTATCAGACCTGATATAGTCAAGGAGGAAATCGAACCACTATGTGGTGTAAGTCTACGAAAAATAAAGGTGAAATTAACTATTGCAAATATAAGTGTTAATCATGTATTTATTGTTGCTGACATTGTGGATGAAGTAATCATCGGCGCTGATTTTCTGATAAGTCATAACATTAATCTGCACATGGGACGAAAAGTTATGATTTGGCGCAACATTGAGATTCCGTTGGATTACTGGACTAAACGACTTTAGGAAAATAACTCCAGTATTGAGCACAGAAAAGGGGTCAAACATGGCAATGCGGATGCACGTTCCCGAAAATTCAGCAGCTTAAGAGCAAATATTGTGCAAAACCTGAGGAAAAAGGAGTGCGTAATAGATGTTCGACTAACGCATATAGACACAAGCGGTGAGTGGTCAGTGGCGCAAAGAAAAGATCCTATACTGGCAAAGACTATATCAGCAAAGGAAAAAGACAAAAGGCCCACTCGAAAACAAATATCAGCGGGAAGTCCACTGATGAAATCCTATTGGAAGCTGTGGAATAGCCTGAAGGTGGTTAATGGATGTCTATACCGAATATGGGAAAGTGCTAATGGAAAATCGGTCACAAATCTAATTGTGGTGCCGTCCTCTAAAGTCGACGAAGTTTTAAGGGAGTTTCACGTTGGTCTCAGTGGAGGTCACTTTGGCATGACAAAAACCCTTAAAAAGTTAAAGCAACGGTTCTATTGGGTTGGCTGTCAACAATCGGTAGCTGGTTGGATAGAAAATTGCGCCCAATGCATCGCAGCTAAAGGCCAAGCAAGAAAAAGTCATGAGCCATTGCAGAAGTATAACTTGGGCGGCCCCTTTGAGCAAAGAAACATGTCCAGCAACAAGATGAAAGCCAGATACGACCGTGCAGCAGAATCTGAAGGCTTTAATGAGGGTCAGCGAGTTCTACTATATAACCCACAACGCAATAAAGGATTGCAAAATCATTGGGATGGACCGTTTAAGGTGATAAAAAGAATAAATGATGTCGTGTATAGAATACAGAAGTACAATAGCCCAAGATCAAAGATGGAAGTGGTTCATCTCGAGCGCCTCGCTAAGTACGGAAAAAGTGAATTTGTGCCTATTCGGGACGAACAGGCTTAAGCGGGCGGTAGTGTTACAGATTTATTTTTAAATAGCTTAATTTACATTATAATTTATTTTAGTTGTAGTAGTTAAAGTTACTGTAGTTGTATTTGTATTAGTTTATTTTGCTGATTTTTTGAACATGATGTTTGTTGTTATGTGTAGCATACTTTTAGGCACTTCTATTATTCGTACCTATTACTTAACGTCTTAATTTAAATTTAACGGTTTTCGAATGTACTAGAATGTACATACGAGAACTTTGTCGAATGTTACCGAACACCACTATGTTACTATAAATAGCCGAACAACACAGCTAACATGATCAGTATTACAGTAGAGCTTGTAAGGTGCGTATCAAAGTGTGTTTGATAATAAAAGTGTATAACCATAAGTGTAATAAGTAAAGTGATATATTTAAAAGCAATCTTTGAGTGTGTTTAAGTAAATAAAGTGCTCTTAATTTTATAACGAATTTCAAGTGTTTTTAATTGCAATAAAAGAACTCAAGAAGTTTATTTAAAGGAAATAATCCAACATTAATAAAAGGTATAAACGTAACAGTATCTATCAATTTTCTTTCATCAGAACTTAAAAATTTTGACATGAAAAAATTGGTTATTTTTTATGTTCATGAAATTGTTATTTATATAAAAGGGCGAGCCAAAGGTGCAAAAATCTCACAAATCTTGTGGTAAGATTTTTACTTAAAAAGTGGTTGTATTGTTGTCCAAACTAATTTGGACACTTAAATTATAAATCATTAAAGTCAAATAATTATAATTTTTATTTTAATTGTTTAATTTAAATTAATATAGGTATTTATACGCAACAACCAGAAGTAGTGTGGCAGCACTTATTCAAATTTCGCTTCCAGCATAAATTTATACTTTTTTTCGTTAAGAAACCATTAACGTACAAACTACAATTTTTGTAGCTTCTGAAATTTTAAGAAAAACTTCACTTCAACAGAAACCGTTAAGGTGATAGATACCGAATTTTTATACTTACTTGAATTACATACATATACACTTACAAAAGATTTACTGAATTCAATAAAAAACAGATACAAATTGTACCGAATTAAAAAATACACTTATTAATTTTGAAGAAAGTCTTATAAAAGGTAAACTTGATGCCGAAAGAATCAGCTAATCATAAATAATCAATCCCTCTTTTTATTCCCAAATTACATTACAATTCCAAGCGAAGTACAACTATAAGAAAAGGTGTCCCAAAACCCATAGCGCAGACAACCTAACTATACACAACGGAATAAAGATAGTATGTATATACAAGGGCGAACCAAAGGCGCAAAAATCTCAAAAATCTTGTGGAAAAATTTTAACTTAAAAAGTGTTTTTTTTTTTATTTGCCCATCGTATCTATCAAGTTTCTTTCATCAGAACTTAAAAATTTTGACATGAAACAATTGGTTAATTTTCAGGTTCTTAAGCTACATAAAACTTTTATTTATATAAAAGGGCGAGCTAAAGAGGCCAAAAGCTCAAAAATCTTGTGGTAAAGTTAAATTTTAAAAGCGGTTTTATTGTATTTGCCCATCGAATTTATCAGGTTTCTTTCATCAGGACTTAAAAATTTTGACATGAAAAAATTGGTTCATTTTCAGGTTCTTGTTATTTATATAAAAGGGCGAGCCAAAGGGGCAAAATTCTCAAAAATCTTGTGGAAAAATTTTAACTGAAAAAATGGTTTTTTTGTATTTCCCCATCGTATCTATCAAGCTTCTTTCATCAGAACTTAAAAATTTTGACATGAAAAAATTGGCTAATTTTCATGTTCTTAAGCTGCATGAAATTTTTATTTATACAAATGGGCAAAAATCTCAAAAATCTTGTGGTAAAATTTTAACTGAAAAAGTGTTTTTTTTTTGTATTTGCCATCGTATCTACCAAGTTTCTTTCATCAGAACTTAAAAATTTTGACATGAAAAAATTGGCTAATTTTCATGTTCTTAAGCTGCATGAAATTTTTATTTATACAAATGGGCAAAAATCTCAAAAATCTTGTGGTAAAATTTTAACTGAAAAAGTGTTTTTTTTTTGTATTTGCCCATCGTATCTATCAAGTTTCTTTCATCAGAACTTATAAATTTTGACATGAAAAAATTGGTTAATTTTCAGGTTCTTAAGCTGCATGAAATTGTTATTTTTATACAAGGGCGAACCAAAAGGGCAAAAATCTCAAAAATCTTGTGGTAAAATTTTAACTTAAAAACTGTTTTTTTGTATTTTCCCATCGTATCTATCAAGTTTATTTCATCAGAACTTGACTTGAAAAAATTGGTTAATTTTCATGTTCTTAAGCTGCATGAAATTTTTATTTATATACAAGGGCGAACCAAAGGGGCAAAAATCTCAAAAACCTTGTGGTAAAATTTTAACTTAAAAAGTGTTTTTTTTTTGTATTTGCCCATTGTATTTATCAAGTTTCTTTCATCAGAAATTAAAAATTTTGACATGAAAAAATTGGTTAATTTTCAGGTTCTTAAGCTGCATGAAATTGTTATTTATATAAACGGGCGAGCCAAAGGGGCAAACATCTTGTGGTAAAATTTTAACTAAAAAAATGTTTTTTTTTGTATTTTCCAATTGTATCTATCAAGTTTCTTTCATCAGAACTTAAAAATTTTGACATGAAAAAATTGGTTAATTTTCAGGTTCTTAAGCTGCTGAAATTTTTATTTATATAAAAGGGCGAGCCAAAGGGGCAAAAATTTAAAAAATCTTGTGGTGAAATTTTAATTTATATTTATATATTCTACATTACTGCCTGACCCTAGAATTCGTTGTCCGATTTTAATATAATTTCACACAGACGTTATATAGGCTATTTATATTAATATTGTAATACATATTTCTTTTTATCTTGGGTACAGACGCCTATGGCATCTAGGTATTTGTATTTAATTTGTAATGTATTTAATTTTTTCTATTAACACAATCTGGAAAACATATATGAATGTGAAAGAATTTGTTGTGTGCTGGTGGTGAAGTTAAATAATTTAAATTTTCTTAAAAAGTTTAACTGTTTGACTATTTTGGTACACCCTATTTTAGCATGAACATGATCGTAGATAGCACGAATGAGTATGCTATACAGAAATATGTGTTCGGTTTTCTTAACAGAGTGGGTAAAATAAAAACCATTTTAGGAATCCTGTATCTTACGGAACATAATACCTTTGCCAACTATCAGATAATATTGGTCAAATCAATCTACTTAAGGATGTAAGTTTGAATAAAAATGCAATTATTAGAGAAAGATTTTAGAAAATAAAACAAAACTTACATGTTTGTGATAACAAATTCTAGTAGGAGTAGGTAGTTACTGTAATGTCAGATATTTTGGGCTAAGAGCCAATGTGCCAAGCGAAGAGACTTGAACGTAAAAACCGGAAGATAGCCAATATTGAGCAGCCATATATAGTCAACGCATACAATCAGCTATCAGACAATGCCATAAAAAATTAACCTATCCAAGTACGAAGAAAACAGTGGTATTGGCCGCTTCTTACAAATGCAATTGATGCAGCCATGGTGAATGCCTGGAAGCTCCATTGCATGTGCAGAAGATGTAAAATGCTACAATAATGAGTTAATTAGACTTTTGCGTGAGTATTGTTAAATCGTTGGTTATAATTCCAGAAAACCGATGTGCTTTTTGTAAAGTTGTCACAAATGAACAACAAATTGCAAGGCGCACAGATAACTTTAATCACACAATGAATAAAATTGGAAAACGTAGCTGTTTTGGACAATGTGGAGACAAGACAGAAATTGGCTGCACAAAATGTTATGTAAATTTACATTCAAAGGATGCGGTGTATACAAAAATGTAATAATAATATAATAATTACAATATGTGTAGAGAAATAATTCAATTTAAAGAACAAAATATTATTATAATAATGACATAATAATAATGTATAAGAAACAATTCAGGGAAAAAATCATACAATTATTTTTTATGTTATATAAAAAAAATGCTTATAATTAAGTTAGCTGTTTATAGACCGAATTTGCCAATTTTGACCCAGCCTAGTAAAGTGTCTTGTGCCATGGGTGTTGTAACGGTATGGGGTTGAACGCCGCTCCGGACCAGCTGGGGATAAATGTCCGCGCCGAGCACAATATTGATTGCCGCACCGGTAAAAAAGTCGGGATCAGCTAGGCGGAGGTTACTATAACTGTCCGCAACTCGGTTATCGAGTTTCTTTTTCGGTTGATGACGGAGTAGTTCATCCGTGACCTTGGCGATGATAGAAAACACGTTTCTTTCATCGAAACGTGACTGAAACGATACTGTGCACCATTTTTCTTTGCCCGACACCTCCACTGGCAATTTGAACTCGTCGATGAGGAAACGGGCAATGCTGCTTATCGCCGCACTCGGATTGAGAATAGCTCTTACGGAGCCCCACTCCTTAGGCAAGCGGATGCGAATAATCGCGGTTGGTACCACCGTGGTGTTTCCGGCACTAGTCACAATGATAGCCGCTTGAGGTTCTTCGTTGGCGGGTTTAAGCAAACGTTTGTGGCGATGCAAAATGGTGTGGTGTTGGTCTCTACATTGTCGGCAACGATCCGTGCTACGGCATTTTCGCATCAGATGGGAATGAGCTAGACATTTTTCACAATACCGGTAGCGTTTTACCACTTTGCATCGCTCGTGCACGTTCATACGCTTAAATTTAATGCATTTGCGTAACGGGTGATCCTTTTGACATATGCGGCAATCAAAAGTGCGATGTTTCTTGAATTCGTCATAAGTTTTTCGTTTCTCAATGGGAGACATGCTGCGGCGGCGGCGAGGTGACATATTTGCTGTGACAAAGAAAAACAGGGTAAAAATAATATTATTAGACAGAGTCATTGCTAGGATAAGGGAGTAAGACTAATTTTGAAATAGACCGAGTTACGACGTCAGTGGCGGTACGTACGTCAGCTTTTCTGACTCGTTTATTGATCAATATGACCTAATCGCCTTTGATTCGGGGGCAAGTAATCTCACGTAATTTTGTGGTAGTGCTATCGGGTTTTTAAACGGCATGATAGGGCAAATAGTATGCGGCCTGATTTTCATTTATAGGGGTTACTTTGGTCATTTGAGCTAGGGTGGAGTATTCAGTGATCACACGATCATATTCCATTTTTAGTTGTGTTTTTTTTTTTACCAATTTTGTCTCATTTCGTAAAAATTGGGACAGAGCTATATTTCTCGATGCGCCAATATTGAGGTTTTCTGTGTATTCCTTACTGAACGGTAGGGAAACAACGTAGCGGCCTTCATTATTTCTAAATGTAGTGGATTGATATAAACTCTCACAATATGAATCCTCCGGGGAAGATCGAGATTTTCTCGGGATGTTTTCTAATTCCCAGAAACGTTGTATTTTATTAGACAATGCGAGTTCATTAAAAAACGAGACCACCGAAGTTTTATACGGGTTGATGTTCACCTTACCCGTCACGATCCAGCCGAAACTGTCTTCTGAGCCACCATATACTGATTATTGTTCCACTGTAAGCCGTCACGAATGATGAGTGGGTAAACGTCACCTCCTAGCAACAAGTCTACTTCACAGCAGGCCTGACGATAGGTATCGGTGAGTTGAAGGTTTGAGAAGCCGTTATTATCAAGGGCGGAGGAGAGGAAGTAAAGCAGTGGGCCCGTAAGTTTTTTAACAACGAAGGCATCTGCACGTGTTTCGAACAATTTGTCAACTAGAGAACCAATTTTAATGTTGCATATTTGTGTGGATGTCGCCGTCAATGAATCGTTTAATCCGTGGACGTCAACTTGTAGGGGACGACTTTTAAGACCAAGCTTCACCTGCAACTTTTTGGAGATAAAAGTAGCTTCCGACGCAGAATCAATAAGCGAATACGATTGCAGTTCTCGTGTTGTCGCATTTTTAGAAGTAGAGGGGGTTGTATTTAATTGTTGTGGGGGTGATTTTCTCTAATATGGCCCGATTTGGCACTAGAGTTTGCGTCACTAAAAGGGGGATTTTGCGGCATAGTGCAGGGTTGATTTGGTGTCGATTTGGGTTGATAGCGATGGAGTAATGAGTGATGCTTCTTCTTACAAATGTTGCAAAGAAATTTGCTTTTGCATTGTTTATACTCGTGAGAAGTACCAAGACAATTCGTGCATCGTTGTTGCTGTTTGACAACGCAAAAACGGCCTTCAATGGACATACCGAGAAACGAAGGACATAGTCTTATCGGGTGTAATTGGTGGCAGAGAGCAAATTTTTTCGAATTATTTGTCACATTAGTGCTATAACTATTAAGTCTCTTATTTTCGGGTAAGTTTGGTTTTATTGGATTTATGAGGGTTCGAGGTATGTGAATTCGAAAACGTTGAGCGAATATCGGCGACAGATTCCAAAGTTTGCAACCTTGACGTCAGAAAATCATCCATTTCTTTCCAAGTAGGCAAATTAGTGGTATGGGGTAACGATTGCTCCCAGAGGCTGAGCATCACATCTGGCAGGCACGTCGAACAGATATACACAAAGATAATATCCCAATTGTTTGTGTCGATTTTCAAAAGAGCCAAATTCGTTGCGCAATCATTTATTATGCGCTGTAGACGCCTAAGATTAGGTCCAGTCTCTTTTGAAACTGGGGATATATTAAAAAGAGACTTTAATTGTGAATTTTTCCATGCCATATCGAAACCGTCATTCGTAATTGGGCAAGTTTTCAGGAGATCTCGTGCTTCGCCCTGCGTCTTTGTCAATAAATGGCACATTTTTTCAACGGGTGTGAGGCGCTTGTTGTTCCCGTATAGGGCCGTGAACATATCACGGAATATTGGCCATGACTTATAATCACCATAGAAAATTTCAGTGTCGCAGGGCGAAACAGAGATATGGGAAGTGTGATCGGGGTATGATTCTAAAACCGGGGCATTTGTCTCTGCTTTCTTGAACAGGTCACAAATGAGTTCGTTTACCTTTGAGAAAAATTTGGTGTAAGCGTCAAAAGTGGAAAAGAAACGCATTGAAGCGGTTTCATGGGAAATCTCTTCCTTTACCTTATCATTTTTGTCCAATATGGTATCTTAGGCCGCCCTGAATTCAGTCGATAACCGAACGATTTCCTCCTTTTAAATTTCCAAAACGTGAACGGAATAATCGTCAGATGCTCGGTTGTCGAAATAGGTCTGAAATTCGACGAGGCGATCGGAAGCACGGATCAGCGACTTAACGAGTGACATTTTATTGAAGTATAATTTTCAAAGGTATAAAAAACCGAAGCAGGGTTAATTAATTTAAGTTAAAGAACCTTAAATTAACCGCATCTATTTTCCCAATTTTCAAAAAAAATATTTTGTAAAATTTTCGTTTCGACTTTTCTTTTAACTTTTTAGACCAGCCTCTTATATGAATGCGAAGTGGTTGATATGTATAAGTTTATTTAGGGTTTATTATATTATCTTTTGAATTCAAATTCAAATATTCATAAGAGGGTAAAAAAAGCTTTAAATAAATTTCAAGTTCAGCCTCGTATGTAGAGTATAGGGAGTTAGTATTCCCGCACCAAAGATATAAAAAAAATTTAAAGAAATTTTCCAAGTTCTATTACGTATCGGGTGGGTAGTGCGTAAGGGGTTTATGTTTTCCGAATAGAAAAGATATATACAGTGGCCGACAAAAGTCTACGTACGACCATAATTTTTGACATTTTAAAAGTCTAAAAACGTTAAATAAAAAACTAATGATGCAGTTTTGTTTCAAATTCAATTTTATTAATGTAAGCAAAAAAAATATATTTTCCAACATTAACTTAAAAAATTATCCAAGAAAAACAATGGCTACTGTGCGCAGTAGCCAACACAGCAGCTATAACGCATTCAGACGTATTGTTAATACTTAAATAGTATTTGTTTTTTATTTTTTATTCACCTCATACAGATTGCAATTACCTCTGTTTAAGTTACGGAATAATTCATAGGTTTGTAGTATAGTGGGTGCACCACTAAACTATAAAACTGGAGGTTCGCTGTTCGATACCACTTTCTTTAGTGTTTGCTGAAATTTTTATTTTTTTTTATTTTTTTTTTTTTACATTTCAATGTACCATGGTCAATATGAGTAGTATATGAAATATCATGACTAGCAAAATACGATGCACTATGAAAAAAAACTAAACTAAATAAATATATATTTTTATGCATTTATCCCATTGAGTACCTAGTATTTTTTAATTAAACTACATACATAAATTTATTATTTTACAATGGGATGTTTATATATATATATGTTTTTTTTAAGTATGTACGTATTTCATATGAGATAAATGGTGATACAAACTATTGTTATTGCATGACTACACGTTGTGAAGGGTATATAAGATTCGGCACGGCCGAATATAGCACTCTTACTTGTTTTTAATTTTTCTTTTAATTTATTTTTTTTTAAACACATAAGTAAACTAAATTTATAATATTATTATTAATATTTCATATGAGATAAATGGTGATATAAACAATTGTTGTTGCATGACTACACATTGTGAAGGGTATATAAGATTCGGCATGGCCGAATATAGCACTCTTGTTTGTTTTTATTTCTTTTTTGTTTTTGGTTTCTCAACAAAAACTTGCTAGTACTTGCCGAGTATAGGCAAGTGTGTACTCAAATATGAGCAAGTTTCTTCCTCTTAACCCGGCCTTACCCCTTTTGTCTATAAACACAAGACTTGCGCAGGCTAGTGTGTTAGGTATCAGAGCGTAGCCATGAGAGAACCATGGGACACAAATCTGAGGGTTGAAGTTGTTTTTTTACTTACCTATTATTTTTGCTCAGTGTCTTGTGGATGGCTTGATGGCGAACCTCACGCGCTTTACCGGAGTAGCCCAAAGACTCACCTAATGAACTTAGAAATGATGTATCAGGTTCTAGATACAGTGTATTAGGAGATAAATCAATACACGTTGGTGTTATTAGGCATGTTTTTTAAAATCTAAAAACCTACGAGGTACATAAATATTAAATAAATATTCTAATTTCTATTAATTTAATAACTATTTTCAGTACCGAAAAACAACAAATTGTGTTAACATTCTTAAGCTTGGCTGAAGTTTGATGCAACAGCTTCAATTACGATATATTTAGATCAGCATTAAAGAGACTAGATAACAATTTTACATATAAAAGCGAGAATCTAGAGTATTGGCTTTAGACTTTTAGTGAATAAATCCTAAAATGTTTTTAAATAGGTGTTTAGTATGGATATTATATACATACATAACGTAACTAGCCAAGATCAGCGCGCGTTGCTACGCGCAAGTGAGTATACAATATTATTGGTTATTCCATTTGCTGTAAAAATGAACAAATTTCTTGGTGTTCCCACTCTGGAGTATGGTACATACAGCTGGCCATGTGAGAAGCATTTATTTTCCAAATTCAATCCAGCAACACGCATTGATTTTCCTTGTGCTTTGTTGATGGTAATAGCGAAGGGAAGGCGAACTGAAAACTGTAGTCGCCTAAAGTTGAAAGGCAAATCGAATGCGTGGAAATAGCTGAATATAAAAACTTATTTTTAATGGGGGTGGCACTGCCCACTTTTCTAATTACGAAATTATATAGTCATGACAGCTCAAAACGTGTGCAAAGTTTCAGAAAAATCGGTCAAGTGCAAGAAGGTAAAAATTATTACTTCTTTTTATGAGCGTGACACTGCACACTTTTTTAATCACAAAATTATATAATCATGAGAAGTTAATATGTGTGCCAAGCTTTAGAAAAATCGGTCAATTGCAAGTAGCGGAAAAATTAATATTTATTTTGTATGGGCGTATTTCATTTTTATGTACATGTAGATGGGCGTAGCCCCCCCCCCCCACTTTTTACCACCCATAAACATTTTTTGGAATGTGTACAACAACTTGCCAAGGTTTGAGTTCGATCGGCTTTATGGTTTCGGAGTCTATAGCTAACACACAGACAGACAGACAGGCAGAGTTTCACTTTTATATATTTAGATTTGGAATACTTGATAAACGTTATTTTTGAGTCGTTCGTAAATTATGTGTTTTATGTGACATAAAAAAACATATATAACACAATAATTTACGAACGATGATATGTATACGTATATTTCTTGAATTTTTTCATATGTAAATTATGTATTAAGGCATATCCATAAGGTATATGCATCCCGGCAACAAACACAACAATTTTAAAACATGTATTTTGTTTTTGTATATTTGCCGGCATATGTCACACAATTTTTTTATTTTCATATTTAATTTGAATAATTTTTACAAAACTTTAAAGAGAAGACTTTTTATTCATGATTTTGTATTTTTTAAAATATTTTAAGCCAACTGAAACTGTATAATAAAATTAAAAAAATTAAGTTTGACATATGCAGGCAGACTTTTAAAAAAAAGTTGGTAACTCTGTGAAATTATCAGCACATGATGATAGAGAATGTCGCTTTTCTGATTAGGCAATTCTCTTGCCCATTTCTTTTTTTATTTTCTTTTATTTTCCTTTGAACCTGCTTTCACGTTCAGACACAGCAATTAACTTACCCAAGTTTCGTTCTCTTTTACTTATTATACCCTTCACATAGTGAAAAAGGGTATATATAGGTTAGTCATTCCGTGTGAAATTTCTACAATTTTCATTTTGTTGAAATCAACTTTTTTAAGCCCCATGACATCGCATGGACCCGGTATTAAAATATTAGATATATTCGGGAGTAGATCGGTATTGAAAATCAGAAACAATGGTACATAAACAACTGAGATATGAGCAAAAAACCACTACCACCTCGTTTTTTTTACAATTACAACATACATACATACAAACGTGGTATACTGGTTAGAGTGAATGTGGCATCGAATCCCAGCTGAGCCAAAAATTTTTTGTTTTTATTTTATATATTATTTATATTTGTATTGTTTTTTTTTTTTTTTTTTTTTTTTTTTTTTTTTTTAAACTCAATCTATATATATTGTTACGTTTATGCCTTTTGTAAATGTTGGATTATTTCCTTTAAATAAACTTTGAGTTATTTTATTGCAATCAAAAACAGTTGAAATTAGTTATAAAATTAAGAGTACTTTATTTAAATACACTCAGATATTGTTTTTATATCACTTTTCTTATTACACTTATGGTTATACACTTTTATTATCAAACTCACTTCGATCAAAGACAATAGACTATAAAGATGTTGCACTCAGTATATTTGAAAAAATCAAAAATATTGTGCTGTTACAGATGCGGGTGGTAGAGGAAGTATCAGAAGAAGAAAAGACTTCATTCTCACATGTTGAGAGAATTAAAAAGAGCAAATTACAGCATACACACATACATATGTATGTAAATATGTAGATGAAACCAGTTCTGTGAATTGTTATTGGCAAATTTGTTTGTTTTTTTACTAGCTTAAGTGTTTGTGTGTTTTCCCGTTGAAAACAATTGTCATTAAAAATTATATTAAAGAACAGAAATACACCCCAATTCTAAATAATTTCTCCCGGGGAAATTTGTTCCCTTCCCCTTTTCCCTTATTCTAAATGAACTTCGAAATTGGCAAATTGTTTCCTGGGAAAAAGAAGGTATTACGAAAGGTAATTAAAGGGAGAATGTAATAACAATTTTTGGGAAAAAATCCGCCAACAAATTCAAAGGGAGTTGTGATAAAAATGTAAGTATTTAATATTTTTTTATAAAAATTGTGATAAATATTGTAATTTATTGCTACTTTTAGGATAAAAACAACAAACAGGAAGCAGAATAATGAATTGTTTTTTAGTTTTAAAATAATTTTAATTTTTATTTATCTTTTTTTATTTTTGAAGTTTTTAAATTTTTTTAATAAAATGTTATATTTTTTAATTGATTTTTCAAGCTCGATGTCTTTATAAATATTTGTTGATTTATTTATTATTCAATATTTCGCTACTCCTTTGTGTAATAATAAATAAATCAACAAATATTTATGAAGACATCGAGCTTGAAAAATCAATAAAAAATTTTTATAAAATAAACGTCAAATAAGAGCAATAAGAAAATGTTATATATATTTAAAAAAATTTATATACTACATACATATATAAGAAGGGTGCCCCGATGGACTAGTCAGCAGTGTGCTGTTCTGATAGCTTGGGGGTTGCGGGTTAGATTCCCGCCGGAGACTCTGGACTTGTCTGCTTCTTTTCTATTCTTTTCTTACTTTTCTATTCAGGTATCACAAAGGGATCAATATAATGGACCAAAGTGAGCTGTACAACAGCTGCCTGTTCTACCTAACCTAACCTACATATATAAGAAATGGCTTTATTACAGAAATTTATTAGAGATTATTCGCAATATTTTTTCTAATATTTTTCTATTATATTTTCTAATATTTTGGGCAATGGATAAATATTGTGGTGAGTCTAAGGATACCACATCATTATCCTGAGCGCTCAAATAATCTAAATTTTCTACATCGCTTACTTCAGCATTGCATTTAAAATGAATGCAGATATTATGCAACGCACAGAAAAATTTTGTTATTTTAGCAGCCTTTTTTGGAGCGTAGTGCAGCTGTCTAGCACCAAGAATGCACCTCTATCTATTTTTTAAAACACCATTAATGCGTCCAACCACATTTCAACACTTGGAGTGAATTTTATTTCAACAGACTCATCCTGTGGGCAAAAAAATGCATGTTTAATTTATGAATTGTCTGTTATCATTCAAAACTTTACCAAGAAGCCAATAATTTCTGCCATCTCTAAGGTATTCTTGCTCAAGGTGAGCACGCAATTCGCCAGAATTCCAAATAAATGAATCGTGACACGCTCCGGTATGTGAGGCATCAACGTACTGAATCCTCAGCTCATGATCACAGACCTTCAATTTTTTGAGTTCCGTCAACATATCCAATAACGTTTGGAATGCCATACTTCACATAAAGAGCTAACGCAACCTTCCGTTTTTGCACTTCAGTTCTGCAGAAAGTTATCTACATTGGGCGTAAATGTTCCTTATATATTAATAACTTCTGCCAGAACTTTGCTAAAACTACACTGAGCCACAGACACACCGTAATCTTTACCAACACCCGTTTGGTACAAACCTTCAGCAAAGAAGATGAAAGTCGCACTTAATTTCACGATTGGAGAAATTGCAGAGGACTTACGTTTGGGCTGAATACCTTAACACGTCCAACAGATATTTTAACGCCAGTTTATTTACTCTGTAATATTTTTCTAACCTTCCAAAAGTAAAATTTACAAAGTGTGTGGCAACTCAAGTGGGTTGCTGGCGTCACTTAGCATTTTCCTTTCTACCCTTTGCTTATTCTTGTGCTTCAGAATTTTCTGCTTCAGCTATTATTATTATCAACGCTACACTAAACATTTTTGTTCACTTTTAACAATTTTTTTTTTATTATTTACGAATATTTACTTTTTACGCTAAAAATTATTAGCAAATATTTTGTCAAAACAAAACAGCAAAAGCAAACAGCAGACTTCGAAAATGTAAAATTCTCTCTCCCTTGTTATTCCCTTCCCCGACTGTTTAGAATAGGGGAAAATTAGTTCCCGGGGAATTCAATTCCCTGGGAATATTTAGAATTGGGGTGAAAATGTTGTCATGCGATCTATGCGTAAATAGCAAACGTAAAACCAAATGTTACCTATTGAGTAATTGTAGGGTATGGATATGTGTTTTATTGTTGTAAAAGTAAAACTACATTGATTTGCACCGAATTTTAAGTCCATTTTTAAAGTAGGTATTTCATTACTACTTACAATATTTGGCAAGAAATCCAATAAAATGAAAGACATACAACTTTTTGTAGGGTATTTATGTTGTTTTTTTTTATACGATGGTACATACCTACTTGTGCTTTAAAATTTTTAACTTTTCAGCATCAGATTGTTTGTATTTATAAGTCTCCCAACAGGAATGCTTTCAAAGTAATATAAGTACAAGCAGATTAAGTATTTCCATTCTATGTTTGTGACACGCATTTTTCTCGTCGAACCAAAACGAATATTTTGTATCATTAGTACACCCTACGCATTGCTCCATAACTTCCTTTTTTATATTTTTAATTGCTTTGTTCTTCAAAAATAGTGTTTCGAATACTTTAATATGAATTTTAAATATTTCGAAGAACAAGTCAGAGGGTGAACATAAACTTCCAAAATCTGTTTTTTTTTTCATAGTTTTTCGTATGGATAAACATTTCTGATGGATATGTTAAAATTTGGGAAGGTTTGATTATATCCATTCGGCATTTAATGCAAGATATCCGTTGCGCTATGTAGTCTATGAAATATCGACTTGAGGTAACTTCAATTGGCACATTCTTAGAGATAAAACTGTCGGCGCTTTCATCAAAATATTCTTTATTTTCCTGGTATATGTCAGTGATATCTGTTACGATGGTAGAATTGTTAGGTGCTACACTGTCATTATCTTCTAAACTGCTTTAAAAGTCCAGTGGCAAAAATATTGCGTCTTCAGCACAATTCGTTGAGGTACTAAACTGGTTTATTTTTAAAGATAACAGCTCTGCCATTGCGATAGTGAATTCATAAACAGAAGGGTTCTTACAATGTCCACCTTTAGCACGTACATACATACATTTTAAATTTTTTAATAATATTAAAATGTCGTTTTCTATAAAATTCTTCATTTTTCAAATTTTTCAAGCAATTCGTGCATAAAAGTGGTGGTGATTGTGACCTCCAACGCTTACTTGATGGAGTTCTTAGAACATAAATATCGCTATCCTCATTTCCAGAAAATTTTTGCTGTTCAATGCTTCTGGACTCATCAGTCTCAGTTAAATGTAAGCTTGGCACGGCTCTACTTTTTAAAAATTGTTTTCCAATACAGTCTGGCAAAAAGTGCCTATCACACAAAAATAATACAGGAGTTTTTTCCACAAACTTCTTTTCAAAGCCACACTTTTTTATCCATTCCTCAAATAATGGCGTATTTGACTTTGGAAAACGAAATAGCTTCATAGTAGGTAAGCTTCTTTTAGATTTGCCACAATGACTCAACGAGCATTTGTTGCCTGATTTACGACCGTCTTTTTTCTTGACACCACTGTTTAATTTATCTTTTTCATTCGGATAACTCATTTTTAATATACTTAAGAAAACACTGTATTACTTATCACTTTGACACAAAAATGTTTAATGAAAAGCTTCACAAGTAAGAAAAATATAAAAAACAAGTTCTTTTGTAAAATAACGGTAATTCAAACATATTGCCAATTACTTTTTTTTAGTTTATTTCCAATTTATACCCTTAATCTACAAAAATCCCAAAAATAGGAATATATAACATAAAATGTTTTTATTGACATTGGTATGTACCTATTACAGTGATCGACTCGGTTTTACAATCGGTGGAAAACCCGGTTTTTTACTCTTTCAGCTGGCAGTTTTTTCCAAAGGTTAATTTTTCGAATGTTAAATACACCGGTTTTTTTACTTACAGAAGCCGGTTGACAATGTTAGAGGAGATTGGCTCCCCAATCGACTCTCGGTCGCGTACTGGGGCCTCTGAAAAGCTTGGCGAGCTGGACTTGGAATCTAGGGATGAGCATGAGATAACTGTGATCTCGGCTGATTGCCAGGACCAGGAAACCATAGCACCGGTTTCGGGGGTCTCACTCGGGACAGTGAGTGGTTTGGCGAGTGAATCGAATGGTATTGTTCGACAGGACGCGACAAAACAGGTCGCTTCTGTAGGACGATTTGAGAGAGCCAAATGTGGTGTAAAGATCTCCTTAGCCTTTCTGGAAGAGATAGCTAAGAGGGACTCTACACTGCACGACGGGCGGGATAGGTATCTACTCAGGAAGCACCGGAAGAGCTTGTCTAGATTCAAACGAATCTATGGTTCTGTCGAGGCTATCTTGGGGGTTCCCTATCCTGCGGGATATACAGCCAGGGCTGCTGGGGAGTCAACTGTGGTCAGAAAGGACAACAGATCCTCCGCTGCTGTCTCCTCTGTGGATGAGTTGAAGAAGGGGGTAAAGAGTATACCACCTGGTCCTCTTAATAGCGACAGTTTGGTTACAATTAAGGGAGCTAGGCCTGGTGACAATTTACCCTCTACTAGCCGCGCGATGAAGGCTGGAAAGGTCCTAGTGATCTCCGGAGGTGATGTTCAAAAGGGACTCGCCAAAGGAGCATCAACTGGGTCTAATCAGTCTTCATCTGCAGGGAAATCTGTTAATCCCTGTCCAAACCCTCCGAAAAGCTCCAGAACAGGGGGCCTAAAGAGGGTAAGGTCTAGTGATGAACAGAAACCCCCTGCGGCTAAGAGGGTTGGTCAGTCTGTAAGCGGCTCTCTTGTTGATCACCGCAAGGAGATAAGCAGGAGAGCTGGCTCCAGAGAGGATCAGCCCTCGACATCGAAGAAGCTGAAGGCATCGTCGAGTAAGGACGGTATTCTGGCAGCTGTTATTGATCGCACTGATCCGGATGGTAAGATCAGTGTTGAGAGATGGCAGGTGGTAGAAAACAAACTTCTCGATGAAATCTTCAGCGTGAAGGAACGGCATGTCGAGGTAGCGTTCAGAGGGGCCGATTGGGCAAGGGGTGTCAAGACCGTCAGTTGCGGTAACCAAAAGACCTTTGAGTTTTTGAAGGCTGCAATTGTCAGGTGTGGCAGTGTTTGTCCTGACGCCAGTCTGGATGTTATACCAGCGTCGGAACTGCCATTGAGGCCAGTGGTCACAGTGTGGATCCCTCCTCCTCTTAAAATGGTGGAGGTCATACTGGGAGTGCTGACCAATCAGAATGAGGGTCTTGATACGAGCCAGTGGAAGCTGATAGCTTCTATGGGCTGTAAAGAGAACCAGGGGAGGGACTTTCGGTTCGCAGTAGACCAACAGTCCCTTAAAAAGCTAGAGTCGATGAAAGGGGTTGCTATTTTCGGGTTAGGATCTATCAGGTTTAGATTTTCTAAAAATGATAGATCCTAAGAGGTTGAAAGTGGTGCAGATAAACTTGCATCACTGTGAAGCAGCCTCAACCGAATTAGCAACCCATCTCATTGACAAAGCCGTGGACGTGGCCTTAATGCAGGAGCCCTGGTTGTGTGGTGAATCTACAATATTTTCCAAATAAAAACACCTTTTATTTCAAGAAAGATATTTCATAGATTAGATTTTATTTATTAATTTCTTCAGCTTATATACTTACTATGAGAAGTTCGCTTTTTCTTTTCATTGAGCGAATCTCATATTCTAACTCAATTATTGTTATGATCTTAATTTACATTCAACTCAATTATTATTATGTTCTACAACTTAATTTATCTTTACTTATATTACACTGTACCAGGCTATCAGCAAATTTAGAGTATGTTTAGACGAATTCTAATTTGAGTACTTCATTATAATTGTTCAATGTATTAGTAAATGTGTGAAACATAATATTCGTATTTGATACTAATGTTCCCATTTGGTTTAACCCAATTTATTTCTGTTTCTTTTCTTCCGCCAAGAGTCAATGTCCATAGTGACTATTATGTCAATTCAGCATATTGCAGTGACACAAACAAAAGCCGTACAATGACCGTTTATATTGAGAGTGTTGAAATGCTCAGAAGTATCGATGAGTAATTCTTAGTAAGTTAATCTACTACTGACCTATCTCAACAAGACTTTGACTCTGAACTGAAGTTTGTGTGTTTGTGTAGTTTCTGTTTATTATATTTGTGCGCTTACAATGTATCCCTGAATTGTTTAAGCGTGTAATACTTTATTGATTGTTTACATAAAATGTTCACGCGTGTAATACATTATCGATTGTTTATATAAGATATTCACGCGTGTATTATGAATACACTACACCCTCACCCTTTCAGTTAAAATTTCACAATTTTGATTTCTAATGACAAAATTTTGGAATTTTAAACTTGTGTTCCTATATGTTGTATGCGTGGTACAATGTTTACATATCTAGTTATATATATATAAGAAAAAAATTATTTACGAATTTGCTTAATTAAAAGTTACAGTTGTTTTGTTTTTATAAATCTTACGTTCTATTTTATATAATACAGATAAAAATTTTGTTTTCAAATTTGGATTTTTTTTTTTTATAATTTGTAGTATTTTTTTAATATATTTTTGTGCACAATTTTAGTTTTTCCTTTAATTTTAACTTCTACGTTTACATTATCTATATTAGTGATTTCGTAAGGGCCAATGTATGGTGCTTCATTTTTCTTTCTATTTTCTAGTTTAATTAGAACTAGGTCTCCTATTCTAAGGTCTATATCATTTGTCCTATTATATGATTCTTGACTTCTTTTCTTTTTTGCTGTCTCAATAAGCTTTCTAGCATTGTTCAATGAATTTTTCAATCTCATTCTCAGTTCATTCGCGTAATTTTCTAAATCATAAATTCTATCGCTTGTCATTATGTCCTCTCCTGGTAATTCAGGTAATCTACCAAAAATCAGTTCGAATGGCGAATAGTTTGTTTCCACATGAGGTGTTATATTGTATGCGAAAGAATAATAAGGTATCCAGTCATGCCAATAATCATCCTTTACGAATGATAGAAAATATTCATTCAGAACCCTATGGTTTCTCTCAACAGTACCTAACGTCTCATGGTGGTATGGTGTTGATAGTCTGTGTTCTATCCTCAATAATTTACATACCTCCTTCATCAATTCGTTCACAAACTCTGTGCCTCTATCAGACTTTAGGGTCTTAAACAATCCATACTTTAGTATCAAATTTTCCGTTAAACATCTCGCAATAGATTTCGCTTCTTTTGTTTCCATTGGTGCAGCTATTACATATTTGGTCAATTCACACTGCATTGTTAATATATAGCGGTAGCCTCCAGAAGGTCTCAGTGGTCCAACTGTGTCTATAACTACAGTGGCAAAACTATTTGTTGGTGTGTCTGTAATGCATAAGGGTTCCTTTGTGTATCTTACCTGCTTATTTCTCTGACAAAGATCACAACCTAAAACATACTTCTTAACCATTCTGGACATATTCTTCCATATGTACTTTTGCTTTAACTTGATTAAAGTTTTTCTTATACCGAAATGTCCTCCGCATGGTGTATTATGATATAATTCTATTAATTTATCTTGTGTCCTTTTATCCTTTATTTTCCGAGGATTATTATACAATAATATTATGACGTCACTATCTTTACACGTGTTTATCTTTTCTTTAAATTTTTCCATATTTATTCTCTTAAATATTTCGTCACTTTTCTCTAGTGCGAACTTAACACAATTCAATCTGCTTAAAACAGATGGTAGTTTCTCCAACATATTATCTAGATAATCGGGATTATCGCTACATCTGATGGCCATTTCATTTAGAGCAGAATTGCTTTCAATTTTAATTCCATTAACTTTACTTTTAGTCGACTTTTCTAATATAAATTTTAATTTTCTTGCGCTTCTTATATCACTTATTGATGTACAATCCCAGATTTTGAGTTGATCAGGCTCAGTAGGGTTCGCATCGTTCTTTTTCTCATTTTTATTTTTCTTACATTCCTCTTTTTTCATATTTCTAGTTATCACAAGTGATTTTTTTACCGTTTCTTCTATGCTATCAGGAATCATTGCCTTTAACATATCTGAGTCCAGTTTCACCCTCGATAATGCGTCGGCGTTAGAGTTGTTTTTTCCTTTCTTATAAATTATTTCGAAATCATAATCCGATAATTCCAAACGGATTCTAGTTAATTTAGAACTTGGGTTTTTGTGTGCAAATAACGAAACTAATGGACGGTGATCTGTCACGACTATAAATTTTCTGCCATATAGGTATGGTCTAAAAAATTGTATACCCCAATGTATACCAAGTAGTTCTTTTTCGATCACTGGTTTATTTCTTTCATGCTTTCCAAGTGAACGGCTCGCGAATGCTATGGGTTTATCTTGCCCAATTTTTCCTTGCGACAAAACCGCTCCCAGTGCAATGTCAGATGCGTCCGTTGTCAAGACAAAAACTTCATCAAAATTCGGATATTGCAAAATTGGCGGGGTTATTAATTTATTCTTTAATGTCTCAAAGGCAGTCTGGCATTGTTCAGTCCAATCAAATTTTCTACCTTTCTTTAACAGAGCGTTTAGACAACCTGTTATGTCTGCAAAATCCTTTACAAAACGCCTATAGTAATTACAAAATGCCACAAACCTTCTTACCTCATCCGCATTCTTTGGTATGGGATATTTGGTTATTGCCTTAAATTTCTCTGGGTCTGGTTTAATTCCATCTGGTGTTATCAAATGACCAAGATATACTACTTCTGTCTTCAAAAAACAACATTTACTAGCATTCAGCCTCAAATTGTATTGTTGTAACCTATCAAGAACCTTAACGAGATTTGCATTGTGGTGTTCAAGACTACGGCCGAAAACTATTATGTCGTCAACGTATAGGAAAGCCTCACATTCCAAGCCTGACAAAGCAATTGTTAGCATACGCTGAAAGCTATTTGATGATATCTTTAAACCGAACGGCAGTCTTGTATATTGGTAATGGCCATTTGTAGTCGAAAATGCTGTATATGGACGAGACTGATGATCAAGCTCTATTTGGTGAAAAGAACTCGTCATATCTAATGTTGAAAAATATCTTGCTCCACCTAATTTGTCAAGTATGTCGTCCAAACGTGTCAAAGGAAATTTGTCGTTGACGATCTTACTGTTCAATTTCCTGTAATCAACCACTAATCTCCATTTCTTTAGCTCCGTCTGTCCTTTTTTTGGCACTAGCAAAAGTGGTGCATTGTATGGGCTTACTGATGGCTCTATAATATTATCCTTCAACAGTTTCCGCACTTGCGAATCTATTTCTGTTGTTTCAGTCTGTGGTAATCGGTAGTTTTTTATATATACGGGGCTTTTATCATGTAGTTCTATTGCCTGCTTGTAAAAATTATTGGTTGTTAAGCCTTCATTTTCCATATGAAATACATACTGATACTTCCGTATTATATCAATAATGCTTTTTCTATTTTCATTGTTCAAGTCTTTCAGGTCAAAGTTGCTCAAAAGCTTCTTAAATCTTTCCGATGTGTAACATTTCGTAGATGTTTGGTCATTAATTGAACAAATTTCATGACTTCTTACTGGTACTGCTTCCATTTCTATGTTCTGCACAGTTATTATTTTATTTGCAACATCCAGTAATTTCACATGCTTGCATCCTAGTTCAGGCACTATTACGTCTGCGAAGTACACGCCTTTAGTGATTTCTCCATTCAAAACTATGGTATCTTCTCTTACTTCCATGTCAAATGGTAAAATTATCTCGTTTCGGTGGGATATTGTCACCTTATCAACCCTGAAAGTACTATCATAAATTGGAATTGTCAATGTCCCGTTGTTGTTGCCAAAAGTGAGCACACATGTATCATAGTCTATACTGCACCTGTACTTTGTCAAAAAGTCTCTCCCCAGTATTCCGTCAGTGTATATAGGAAAGTCATTCCTTACCAATTGCATCCTGTGGTCAATAATTTCGCTATCTATGTCCATTCTGACAATTGTAGAACCCAAGGATTTAATAATATCTCCTGATATTCCAGTCAAATTACAATAGTCATTCTCATTCACATCACATTTATTCAAAAATTGTTCCTTACAGAGTGAAATATCTGCGCCTGTATCTATCAAAAATGTCAGTTCGTCTTTTGCGTCCATTATTTTTAATTTTACGTAATTTCTAAGGTTTGATGATATACAATATATATTTTCAGTTTCTAATTTGTTCCCAGTGGAGATTCCATTTGCGTGATCTCCGGGAGCAAGGAGTTTCCCTGGCTTTGAACGTTGTATATGTTGTGATTTCTGTTGTTATTATCCCGTCTTCTCTGACCGTTGTAAATTGTTCTGTTATTGCCGTAACTATTATTTCCATTATTGTTGTTGTTCGTTCTATTGTTATTATTTCTTCTATTACCGTTGTTATAAGTTCTATTGTTTTGGTTATTCTGTTGTATACTTACACGGCATTGTCTTGAAAAGTGGTTAAGTTTATTGCATTTGTGACATTTCATGCCTTCTGCGGGGCATTTATATCCATGCTTTCTGCCACATTTGCCACAATTTTGTCGTTGAGTTATCGCAATTGTGTTGGGTATATTATATTTATGTGTTTTTTGATGGAATATTTGTTTCTGTGTTGTTCTTGCCGAAACCTGTTCTGCAATCTTGACGGCCTCTGTAAATGTTTTTACTTGACTTGCGTCAATTGTTGTTATTATTTGTGGATCCGTTAATCCATTCATAAATGCGTTGAATGCGATTTTGCTGTTGGTATTGATTATGGAGTTTCTACTGTCTTCTCCTTCCTCTGTTATCTGTATTTCGTTCAACTCCGCAATGAGACTTTCTATTTTGTTAGCAAAACCCGACACATTGCCGTTTTTCTGATTAACACTAGTTATTTCGTGCAAAATTGCGTTCGTTGTTTTAACCGGTTTGTATATTGTTCTCAGGTTATTTATTAATTCCGTTATTGATGTAGGTATGGATATCTGTTTCAATCTGTTCTGTACCTTCAATTCCAGTCTTGATTTGTAAACGAAATTGAAGAAAGATGTACTTTTTGCCGTAGGTACTGTCGTTGTGACAAATTCCAAACTTGTTAAAAAATCATTGAGTTCATCGGACTTACCGGCAAACTTGGGTACCAATTTTGTAATTAATGAGAGTTCATTTATATCTAAATTCGCCATGATAACAATTTTCCCCTTCGTATGTTGTTCTAATAAATCTAAAGCTTCCTTTTCTAACTCAGTAAATCTTCCTAGTATTTCAGTTACTTCCTGTTTCCCAAATGTATTATTCTCTAAGTAATCTTTTAAATTGCCCTTAATGTTCCGAATCTCTAACTTCTTCGCCTCTATTGTCTCGGTCGTATAAGGTCTACCAATGCTCTTTCTAGCATTCAAAATAAGTTGTTCTATCTGTTTCAAAGGTTCCATGAGAGCAATCTATGCCCTCTTTATGTTGTTTTTTAACACTAATTTAAAAAAATTCAAAATTTTTGTATTAATTATGATAACCAAAGGAGTTATTATTATTGCCAGTATTACCCAGCCTATATATTTGTCAAATAAATTCCTTAATCTATTCATCATATAGAGAAATTATTATTGTTAATGTTTCCCTTCTTTTTTTTCTTTTTTAGTTTCTATTCTGGGTACTGTATATTTAACATTATTAAATATGAATAAAAACTTGTTTTTATTGCCAAAATTACAATACACAAAATTAGTAAAATCAGAAAAATTGTCGTTATAAAAATTAATATTAATTCTTCCATTTACCGTGATTTTAGTTTACAATGTAGCATATATTATTATTATAATTTAATTATACATATATATTCTTTCTCTTAGAAACATGATAAAATATTTTTCATGTTAACTATTTTATTGAGCTGATTATTAATAGTGTCTTCCATTCTGTTCAGTACATTTTCAAAAGCATTTATTATGTTTACTTTTATCCATATAATTAATGAAATTAACAAAATTGTTATTACTAGAACAAAAATATATTTTTGCATGTTTAAATATTTTACATATTTCTATTTATATTCTTTATACATATATTTCGTTTTCTTTTTTCTTTGTTTTATTGCTTTTATTTCCTTTCTTAATTCAAATATTTCTTGTTGAATATTGTGTTTGTCTTCCTTATTGCTGAAGGTCTCTTCGTAGATGAGCACACGTAACTGTTGTTTCAATTTGTTAATTCTACCTCCTCTTGATTTATTTACATTTGGCAGAGGGAATATAGGGAACGTTGGCTCGATCGGTTTCTTCTTTGATAGTTTTTTGGGCTTAGGTCCTAATGCGAGGATGTGTGGTTTCTGGTCATCCTTGGCACCTTGTTCAAGTAGTTTGGCCCAGCGAGCTTCCGCTTCACGTACTTCTTCGAGGATCTCTTCCAACGATTGTTCCATACAGACAAAAAAAAATATAAATTTAATACTGTTCGAATAGATTCTGACTAAGCGTAAGCTCTGTATGTCAGGATCTATTTTGCCTTTTTCAATACAATTTTTAGCAAAGGATAAGCAGTATGCTGTATAATCCTTATTTTGCTATTTTAAATTGTATTAAATCAAGGGTGGCAGGATCGCCATGTGGTGAATCTACAATATTTTCCAAATAAAAACACCTTTTATTTCAAGAAAGATATTTCATAGATTAGATTTTATTTATTAATTTCTTCAGCTTATATACTTACTATGAGAAGTTCGCTTTTTCTTTTCATTGAGCGAATCTCATATTCTAACTCAATTATTGTTATGATCTTAATTTACATTCAACTCAATTATTATTATGTTCTACAACTTAATTTATCTTTACTTATATTACACTGTACCAGGCTATCAGCAAATTTAGAGTATGTTTAGACGAATTCTAATTTGAGTACTTCATTATAATTGTTCAATGTATTAGTAAATGTGTGAAACATAATATTCGTATTTGATACTAATGTTCCCATTTGGTTTAACCCAATTTATTTCTGTTTCTTTTCTTCCGCCAAGAGTCAATGTCCATAGTGACTATTATGTCAATTCAGCATATTGCAGTGACACAAACAAAAGCCGTACAATGACCGTTTATATTGAGAGTGTTGAAATGCTCAGAAGTATCGATGAGTAATTCTTAGTAAGTTAATCTACTACTGACCTATCTCAACAAGACTTTGACTCTGAACTGAAGTTTGTGTGTTTGTGTAGTTTCTGTTTATTATATTTGTGCGCTTACAATGTATCCCTGAATTGTTTAAGCGTGTAATACTTTATTGATTGTTTACATAAAATGTTCACGCGTGTAATACATTATCGATTGTTTATATAAGATATTCACGCGTGTATTATGAATACACTACAGTTGAGTAAAAACCGGGTTGCTGGATTAAAGGTCACGGGGTATACGTTATTCGTACCCCACTCCGGTGAGAAGGTACGAACATGTATAATGGCAAAGAATGAATACAAATTTATGTTTTCTCATTCTTTCAGCAATGGTAATCTGACGGTCGTGACAGGAGAGGCCATGGACAGAACGGTCCTGGCACTTGCATCGGTATACTTACCATATGAGGCTTTAGACCCACCTGGTGAGAAAGTTAAGGAGTTGGTGGAATACTCAGGCAGAAAAGGCTTGAGACTGATATTGAGTTGCGACGCGAACGCTCACCATACCCAATGGGGTAGTGCCGACATCAACAAAAGAGGTGAGTCTGCGTTTGATTTTATTATTGCTAATAGTCTCTATATCTGTAATAGGGGGAATACGCCAACATTCAGAACTAGGGATAGGGAGGCAGTAATAGATATTACGCTGACGAACCATAGGGATTTAGTAGAGGATTGGAGGGTAGATTTAGGTTGTTCCTTCTCTGATCACAGTCGTCTATCCTTTAGTCTTGTCTTTGAAGGGTCGAAAAGGCGTCCGTATAGGAATCCGAGAAGGACGGATTGGGTCTCTTTTTCGGGACTAGTGGAGGATAATCTTAGGGTTATGCGTGAATTGGAGGCGTCCCGGTCAGGTGTGGAGCGCTTTGTGAGCACCTACACGGGGGTTTTGACTGATAGCTTTGAGCGATCTTGCCCCCTGAACTTTCCGGGCAAACGCAGGCAGCCGAGATGGTGGACGGCGGAGCTAGGGGCTCAGCGAGCCACTGTCAGAAGGCTGTTCAATAGGGCGAAGTATACGCGTAGGGAAGTTGATTGGAATAACTATAATAGATATAAGGGGGACATCAGAAGGGCGAAAAGGGACTCGTGGATTAGATTTAGCGAGTCAGTGGATTCTGTAAATGAATAATCCAGGTTTAGACGGATCTTATTTAAGGACCCTGCAGTCCCTGGATTTATTCAGAGACCGGATGATTCGTGGACAGAATCCAGCTCTGAAACCCTCGAATTGCTAATGGAGACTCACTTCCCGGGATGTGTTAACCCGGGGGCAGTGGGATTGTTGGGTGATGAACGTTTCCTGGGTCTACACTCAGGATCTGAGGTCAGGGAGGCGGTGTGGGATATGATAACCTTGGATAAGGTGACATGGGCGGTTAATACTTTTGGGCCTTACAGATCGGCAGGGCCGGATGGTATTTTTCCGGCAATGCTACAGAATATTCAGGGCTCATCGCTCCTGCTGCTGGTTGAACTATTTAGGACTTGTGTGTTGAATGGTTATGTTCCTAGGGGGTGGAGGGAGGTCAGGGTTATCTTTATACCCAAATCGGGTAGGACTGGTCACTCGAAACCCAGGGACTTTAGACCAATTAGTCTTTCGTCTTTTCTTTTGAAGACCTTAGAAAGACTGATTGATCTACATTTAAGGGCTAGGTTTGATTCTGGCGTAATCAGCAGCGCTCAACATGCCTATCGTAGGGGTAGGTCTGTCGAGAGTGCGCTGCATGATGTGGTTGGTTGCATTGAGAAAGGGTTGCTGAACAGGGAATACACCCTGGCGGCATTCCTGGATATAGAGGGCGCCTTTAATAATTTGAGAATAGAGGCTATAGGACAGGCACTGGTTGATCTAGGGGTTCCGTCATTCTTGGTGGAATGGATAACCCTGATGCTCAGAGGCAGAGTTATTCATTCGGACTGGGGAAACGAACACCTAAGGAAACTGGTGACCAGAGGAACCCCACAAGGGGGGGTATTATCTCCCTTATTATGGCTTTTGGCTGTCAATGTTGTGTTAAGGCACTTTGACAGGATAGGACAGAAGGTCGTGGCCTATGCGGATGATGTAGTTTTATTGGTATCGGGCAAGTTTCTGCCGACAATTGGCGAAGTCATGTAAAGGGCGTTGGACGATCTGTCATCTTGGGCTACTGATAAGGGTTTGGGAGTCAATCCGCGAAAGACGGAGTTGGTTCTTTTTACTAGGAGATATAAGGTGGTGGGATTGAAACTACCGGTGCTAGGAGGTGTAGAGCTTAAACTATCTAATAGTGCTAAGTATTTGGGAGTTTTTCTGGACAGCAAGCTGTCCTGGGGGAGAAACACTCAGGAAAGGCTGAAAACAGTGGTGGGATGGCTTTATACTTCGGTGGTCAGACCAATTCTTACATATGGATGCTGTGTTTGGTGGAAGGCATTGGGGCTTGCTAGTCGAAGGAACCTTCTGTCTAAGGCTCAGAGGTGTGTTTCGATCGGCATGACAGGTGCCATGAGAAGTACTCCTCAGGCTGCCCTGGATGTTATTCTTCACTTTCTGCCTATTTAGCAGTATGTAAGGGGAATGGCAGCCAGGGGCATTCTTAGACTGAGGGAGTTAGGATTGTTGGGGAATTTCAGGCAGGGTCATTCACGGATCTTGGGTGAAATTAGTGGAGGGGGTTATTGCCTGGGTTTGCCCGGCTCCACAGACTATGTGGGTGCTATGGTTGATTTTGGGAGTCTGCCAAGAGTGGTCATGCCGGTTAGAGGGGACTGGGTGGGCAAGAGCAGACTGTTTGGTGGCGTTGCTGTCTTTACTGATGGCTCGAAGATGGGGGGCACTGGTGCGGGGGTCTATATTGAGGATCTGGATATCAGGAAATCATATAGACTCCCTGACGACTGTAGTGTGTTTCAGGCGGAGGTTCTAGGGATCATGAAGGCCGTGGAACTGGTTAGGGGTAACATCGACGCGGGCTCGGAGGTCACTATATATGTGGATAGCCAGGCGGCTCTTAGTGCCATGAGGGGCTATCATGTGAATTCCGGTCTCGTTGATGACTGTAGGGGAGCTCTACGGGAGATCTTGATGGAGTACAGGTTGAGACTATGCTGGGTGCCAGGTCACTCAAACATTGGCGGGAATGAGATAGCTGATGAGTTGGCGAGACTGGGCTCGGTAATAGTGGATCCTGATAGGATGGAGGCGGTTAGGCCTCCATCAGGTTTCTATTTCAGTAGGATAAGGGAATGGGTTCTAGGCGAGACTAATCGGGACTGGAATAACCGAACTGATTGCAGAGTATCACGGACGCTGTGGCCGATACTCAGCAAATCTGATTCGGATTTGCTTCTGGTCAGGGATAGGGTCTGCGTGAGGACCATGATAGGGATTATTACGGGCCACTGCATGTTGGGCAGGGTGGCGGTAAGAATGGGGCGGAGCCTCTCGGATATGTGTAGACTGTGTGAGGATCCGGAGGAGTTGGAGTCAGTTGAGCACATTCTGTGCCAATGTCCCAGACTGCAAATTGGCAGATTGAGATGGCTAGGTAGTAGATTTCTCCGCGAATTGGGTGATGTCTCGAGCTGTGGACTCGAGAATCTGATAGGATTCGTAATGGGAATGACCTGGCTTCGTGACTTGAGACCGGGAATGTGTCGTTTGTAGGGTTTTGGCTCTCTTTTTTGGCTTTAGTTTGTTGTCCACTTCTCACCTTTTTTCAGTCTTCTTTCTTTCTTCCCCCTTTTCTTCTTCTCTGCTCTATCTCTTATTACTTTAAGGCATCACAATGGACCGTATTGGTCTCTGGGTGAGGGTGTAAAGGTTACTTCACACCGGCCTTACTTACCTACCTACATACCTACCTACAGAAGCCGGTTTATTTCTTTTGTAGTTTTATGTTCATTTATCTTTGTAACCAAACGTACCTTATATTTATTACTCAAAAATTTTAAAATATCAGAAAATTTATTAAATATTCTTCCATAATATTGTAAGAAATTAATTTGTTGTTTCAAAAACAAATTAAAATAAGAAAAAAATAATTAGGCTTAAATATTATTTGTTTTAAATGGAGAGCAGGTATTTTATACGTTAATATTAAAATTTTATATTAATATGTTCATATTTTAATATATTAAATTTTATTGTAATTAATACATACATATGGTTAATATATATACAAAAAATCGTCTTATTAGGGCATTTAAAATTCAACCAAATTTCATGAAATTTTTGTTTTTACAATAACAAAATATGTATGCGTTCGCTACGGCAGCACATGCGATCATTTCAGTTCCGTATAAAACATTTTTCATATCAATATATTGAATTGCATAACCCAGCAAACATGACGTTATGTCTTTAAATTCAGGTGGTTATAGTTTACTTTATATCAAACATATTTTTTGCTAACTTAGACTAAAGTTTAAATAAAATGTGACTTTTTTACTGATAAAGCAGTTACATTCAAATAATTTCCAAATGTTAATCGTCCAGGAGAGAGCTTAATTGCATAATATACTTAATTGGTATTAGTATGAAGTCAAACCTACGTGTTTGCTGGGATGCACGTTTGGTAATATTTACACACATTCATAAACGTACATAACATATAATTTGTTTTTGTTGAGAACTTGTTCTCTTTTTGTTTTCTTACTCTCACATATTGGCATTCTGTGTGTGTATAACACAAATTGGGATTTATTGAAAAATCCCACATAGAAAATAACACCGGCACAACTTTCTATGGCAGTGCAACATCTTTATAGTCTACTAGCATTTAACCCGCTACTTCGTTAGCGCAGTTCTTACTATTTATTGAATACTCAAGTTCTATTTATAATTATTAAATATTTTTGGTTCAATTTATGAAAATTTGTATCTCTGATTCAATTTACTTAAAAATATAAAAAGTAGAGTAAGGATATATCGGGCATATATTTCCTAACTAAAAGCAAGATCAATGCTACTGAGTTTCAAAAATTAAGATTCATATTTTGCAAAAATTACTATAAAAATAATAAAAGTAACATTTTTTCCTTCACTAAAACTTCCACTTGGTTTATTATTACCTTTATTCAGAATTCTATGTATACAAAATATAAAATATAAGAAAAAGTAATTTTGGTCGTCCATAATATTAGGATTTAGCCCTCGGATCAAAAAACACTAATTTTAAGAATCTATGTTTACAAACGTAAAAATTCAAAGAGTACAATAAAAATGCTTTTTTGTGTCTCCATTATAATTTTAATTTTCAAATTGAATCAACAATCCTTTATTTCACTATTTTAGCTTTATAAAGGTAGGAAATACAAAAATTCCCATTAAAATTCAGAAAAGTACCTTTGTGGTCGCCCATAACATTTTCAATTTCACCTGGAATCAATAGTCCTTGATTGAACAATCCTACCTTCAGAAACGTAGAAAATACAAAAAGTAACATAAAAATTCAAAAAGGTACATTTTTGGTCCAAGTTCTAAATTCTAAGTTTAAAATGTTCAAATATCTATGTAACAAAATATTTTAATAGATATGATTTAAAGTCAGTAAATCTACTCTTTTTTACATAAAAGTAATTATGTTCTAAAAAGTACCAAACTCTTCCCGATTTTTCCCCTTTCTTCCCTGTTAGGAATGTGTTTAAATTTTTACTAAATTACATATTTTTTTATGTCTAGTGAAATCCTAATTAAAAATTTTGTGAAATTTGTCCGTCTAATTAGGAATTACATACATTTTCCGAAATTTTCCCCTTTTTGGTACCTTTTTTGTCCCCAGAAAAGTTTCCAAAAATTGCTCCTAAATAGTTGTCCATATTCTATTAGGAAATAATAATTGTCAAATCTTGTCCCATTGAAAAATATAAGAAAAGTTTATTTTAAAAAAAGTACCAAAAAAAGGGACAATTTTAACCCCTTATACATATGAATTTGAAAACAGTTCCAAATTCTTATTAATATTTTTTTCCGGACTACTTAAAACAGTTTAAATTTTTTTCCTAGCTATATGTGTTTCGAAGTTACATAGAGCACCAAAAAAGTACCAAATTACAGTTTTTACCCGTTTTTTCCCCTTTGAGGTTGAAAAATGAGAAAAATACCAGACACCTGTCAGCTTATTTTTTGTGCAAATTATAATTCTTTTTCAATTTTATTTGTGTCGTTTTTAGTTTAGCAGATATAAGATTACCGATTTTACCCGTTTTCCCCTTTTTTACCCCCTTAAAGTACGAGCTATACATCGAAAGAGGAACCGATTGTCCAAATTTCATGTCTCTAGCTCTTTGCGTTTGGGCTGTGCGATGATGAATCAGTCAGTCAGTCACGTTACTCTTTTATTGTCTTTGCTAGGGATGGGCAAATTGGAAAAATCTATCGATATTTATTATATCGATATTTTATTTTACCATGGATATTTATTAATTTAAAATATCGATATTTCGATATATCGACTGAAACATATTTACCTAGTTATTGTTGAAATGAGTTATTAGGCTTCGTAGTAACTTTTTATTCCAATTTTTATAATAAATAAACTAGTAATTATAATATATATCAATAGTATAAATGCTTGCTTTTATGCGTGAGCTTATAAAAACGAAAATTAGAAAAAATATTTACGATTAAGGATAAGATCAGTTATATGACTAGATCAAACATAAAAACAAACAAGTAAGAGCACTATATTCGGCTGTGCCGAATTTTTTATACCAACCACCAATTTTGTGTACATTTAAAGCACAATATTTATTATTTTGTTAATCGCTATGGAATAATCTCTTTATAATAAAGTATGTGTCACTTTCTTTGTAGAGGGTGGTTAAATTTTAAGGGCCCATGTTGAAGGTGAACTACATCTAGTCTTTAAATTTGTTTTCTGCATTTCATTTGACATTTCTCAATCTCAAACTTACTCAATTTGATCCGTGGAAACATACGCAAATGAGCAACGCTTTAAAGTTATTCAGGTTTTTTATACAACTGGGCGTTCAAATCAAAATGCATTTTGTGCACTTCGTAATTCTTTTGGTCAACATAATCGTTCAAATTCGTCCACAATCGGGAGAATTGTAAAAAATATTTAAATTTCTGCAAAACAGGTGTTTTTTGCGATAGTGTGGCAAAAGAGAAGTCAACCTCGACTCATCATCATGCCCAACAATTGAGCATCAACATTGTCATTGAAAATTTGGACCATCAGATAGAGGAGTGGCGCCAAGGATGGGGGGGCGGGGTGCCATTTGGCCGATATTTTGTTAAATACATAATTGAACAATACAAATATTATCATTAAAAAACAAATGATAATAATTACTTAAATAATTTGTGTTTTATTTAAAATCAACATCGGCCCTTAAAATTTAACCACCCTTAATAACTTCGATATGATAGTAAAATGTTTTCGTAAATTTAGTCTTTTAGTGAAAGTGGGCGTTAAAGTAGGCATGTCAATAAAGTTTCTGCTATTAAATACAACTTAGAAATTTCAATATAGCTTTATTTTCCCAAAAACTTTGTCAATAGAGAAATTATATGAATTTAAGATAAACCGTTATATGGGAGGTAGACGTTAAAGTGTGCGTGTCACCTAAATTTTTTGGCACAACAATTACATTGATTAGAAGGATATATGTAGCATCATCATACCTGTAATTTTTTCGGTTTTATGAGCTTTTAAATTTCATTAACGGTAGATAACGTTAAAAGTGGGCATTGCAGTAGGCGCGTCAAAGTTGTTTTTGCTAATGAGTACAACTAAAGTATTTCAATATAGTCCTTTATTATTCCAAAATCTTTATTAATAGAGAAATTATATGAATTTCAGTTAAACCGTTATATGGGAGGTGGGTGTAAAAGTGGGGGTGGCACATTAATTTTCTGGCACAGCAATAACATTTCCTAGAAGGATAATGTGGCTAATTTGATCATCATACCTCTAATTTTGGCGGTTTTATGAGCTTTTAAATTTCATTAACGGTAGATAACGTGAAAAGTGGGCGTTATAGTAGGCGTGTCAAAGTTGTTTTTGCGAATGAGTACATTTAAGATGTTTAAATAAAGCCCCTTATTATTCCAAAATCTTTATTAATAGAGAAATTTTATGATTTTTAGGTAAAACGTTATTTGGGAGGTGAGCGTAAAAGTGGGCGTGGCACCTTAGCTTTTTGGCACAAAATTGACATTGCCTAGGGGGATACACGTAGCAAATTTTATTATCAGACCTCTAATTTTAGCGGTTTTATGAGCTTTTAAATTTCATTAACGGTAGATAACGTGAATAGTGGGCGTTATTATAGGCGTGTCAAAGTTATTTTTGCTATTGGGTACAACTTAGATATTTCAACATAGCCCTTTATTATTCCAAAATCTTTTTTAATAGAGAAATTATATGAATTTTATGTACAACGTTATATGGGAGGTGGGCGTAAAAGTGGGCGTGGCACCTTATTTTTTTGGCACAGTAATGACATTGCCTAGGGGGATATACGTAGCAAATTTTATCATCATAGCTCTAATTTTGGCGGTTTTATGAGCTTTTAAATTTCATAAACGGTAGATAACGTGAAAAGTGGGCGTTATAGTAGGCGTGTCAAAGTTGTTTTGGCTAATGAGTACAACCTAGATGTTTCAATATAGTCCTTTGTTATTCCAAAATCTATATTAATAGAGAAATTATATGAATTTTGGGTAAAACGTTATATGGGAGGTGCGCGTAAAAGTGGGCGTGGCACATTAATTTCCCGTTAAAAAAAGCGCCTCACCAAAAAACGAAGTGTGCATAATTCAGAGTCGTACATCCAATTTTGTTGCTTTAATGACGTTTTTGTTTTTAAATATACCGAAAAATACACTGCGGTATAAATTTTCGTACATTTTGATCGATAACTCCTTTCCTAATGCATAGAATTAGATAATTTTCGGGGAAAGAAATTTTTTTTACTCAGAAAATATATATTCGAAGTTTCATGAGTCTACGTTAATGCGTTTGGACACAATTCAATTTTATTCGATGTTCGAAGGACACGGTTTTTTCGACCTACTCTTGCTTTTCGAGCTATAACTCTCTTCCTAATATTCCGATTTAGCCCAAAAACCAAACAAACCTTGTCTATAAGAAAGATTCTGGCAAAATTTGAGCCCCCTAGCTTTTTCGGTGCGACCTCTATCGTGCTTTCAACAGACGGACAGACGGACGGACATAGCTAGATCGTCATCAAATCAAACCCTGATTCAGAATATATATACTTTATGGGGTCTAAAATGGATATTTCGATGTGTTACAAACGGAATGACAAAATGAATATACCCCCACCATTTTTTTGGTGGCGGGTATAAAAATAAACCAAAACTTCAACAGAAAATCTTAAGTTTAAATTTAACAATTGATGTATTGTTTACACCAAATCTATAAAATAAATTTTGAAAAAATATTAACGATTAAGGATGAGATCAATTATATGACTAGATCGAACAAAAAAACAGAAAATAAACCAAAACTTCAACAGAAAATCTTAAGTTTAAAGTTAACAATTGAGGTATTGTTTATATCAAATCTATAAAACGAATTCTGAAAGAAATAAAATGTTATCACATGAGAAACAACAACCTCAATTTAAAATATTTACATGTATATATGTTTACTCGAACCAGTAATCATCAGATAGGGACATCAGAAGCACTATTTGTCTTATATGCTCTACTGTCAATCTGCTTCTATTATTAGCAGCCCTACAAGAACACTGACAGTAATTTGATGCATTAATGCATAAGTATAAGTATATAATAAGTATACTAGTATAATTAAAACTAAATTCGCACAAAATGGCACAATCGTTCCAATCAATCGATTTGTAATGCCATTACGAACGTTTTACAGGATATTGAAATTTCTATAAAAAATTAAGGGCTGTATTCATAAAAAATATTTTAGGTTTACTAAAGGCTTATTTGAGAGATGTAGAGAAATTTGTCAAATAAGCCTTCAATAAACCTAAAATATTTTTTATGAATACGGCCCTTAATCGGATAATTGTTCGGTTATGATGGAAAAGAATAATTGTTTGAAGGCTCTGCAAATATTTTTGTTTTTGTTGTTAATACTAAGTCTACCTTTTATCCCGATAACTACGCAGACGAAGTCGCGGGCACAAGCTAGTATTTATATATAATTTATCTGTATACATTTTTTAAATATTGAAGTTCGAAAATTTTTTTATATATAATAATAAATCTAAATAAATGGATTTCAGTTTTTTAAATATGTAGACATGACATGTTTGTTATGGCACTTTTTAAGATGTTTTGGCACTTTTTAGCTAAAATTTTGGCACAAGACTGAAATTCTCATTTACCATCACTGGTAGCATAGTGGTGTTCGGTAACATTGGACAAAGTTCTCGTATGTACATTCTAGTACATTCAAAAACCGTTACATTTAAATTAAGACGTTAAGTAATAGGCAGGAATAATAGAAGTGCCTAAAAGTATGCTACACATAATAACAAACATCATGTTCGAAAAACCAGCGAAATAAACTAATACAAATAAAACTACAGTAACTTAAACTACTACAACTAAAATAAATTATAATGTAAATTAAGCTATTTAAAAATAAATCTGTAACAATATAAAAGAGTAACGTGACTGACTGACTGATTCATCATCACACAGCCCAAACGCAAAGAGCTAGAGACATGAAATTTGGACAATCGGTTCCTCTTTCAATGTATAGCTCCAATAAGAAGATAAAGGGGTAAAAAAGGGGAAAAAACGGATAAAATCGGTAATCTTATATCTGCTAAACTAAAAACGATACAAATAAAATTGAAAAAGAATTGTAATTTGCACAAAAAATAAGCTGACAGGCGTCTGGCCTTTTTTTTAATTTTCAACCCCTAAGGGGAAAAAACGGGTAAAAACTGTAATTTGGTACTTTTTTGGTGCCCTATGTAACTTCCAAACACATATAGCTAGGAAAAAAATGTAAACTGTTTTAAGTAGTCCGCGAAAAAATATTACCAGGAATTCGGCACTTTTTTTTAAATTCGCATGTATAAGGGGTAAAAATTTTCCCTTTTTTTGGTACTTTTTCTTTTCTAATATTATTCAATGGGACAAAATTTGATCATTATTATTGCCTAATAGAATATAGACAAATATTAGGGTGAAATTTTTGGAAACTTTTTTGCGGACAAAAAAGGTACCAAAAAGGGGAAAATTCCATAAAATGTATGTAATTTCTAATTTGACGGCCAATTTTCACAAAATTTATAATTGGGATTTCACCAGACATAAATAATTATGTAATTTAGTAAAAATTTAAACACATTCCTAACAGGGAAGAAAGGGGAAAAATCGGGAAAGGAGTTTGGTACTTTTTAGAACATAATTACTTTCATGCAAAAAAGTGTAGATTGACTGACGTTAAATCATGTCGATTAATATATTTTGTTACATAGATAATTGATCATGTTAAACTTGGAATTTGGAACTTGGACCAAAAATGTACTTTTTCGCATTTCATGGTACTTTTTGTATTTTCTACGTTTATAAAGGTATAATTGTAAAATAAAGGGCTATTGATACAAGGTAAGACTAAAAGTGTTATGGGCGACCAAAAAGGTACTTTTTTAATTTTTATGGTACTTTTTGTATTTTCAACGTTTGCGAAGCTAGAATTTTGAAATTAGTGACTATTGATACAAGGTGAGACTGAAAAAGTTATAGTCGGCCAAAAAGGTACTTTTTATACCCGCCACCAAAAAAATGGTGGGGGTATATTCATTTTGTCATTCCGTATGTAACACATCGAAATATCCATTTTAGACCCCATAAAGTATATATATTCTGAATCAGGGTTTGTTTTGATGACGATCTAGCTATGTCCGTCCGTCTGTTGAAAGCACGATAGAGGTCGCACCGAAAAAGCTAGGGGGCTCAAATTTTGCCAGAAACTTTCTTATAGACAAGGTTTGTTTGTTATTGAAAATGGGCTAAATCCGAATATTAGGAACAGAGTTATAGCTTGAAAAGCAAGAGTAGGTCGAAAAAACCGTGTCCTTCGAACATCGAATAAAATGTAATTATATCCAAACGCATTAACGTAGACTCATGAAACTTCGAATATATATTTCCTGAGTAAAAACAATATTTTTCCCCGAAAATTATCTAAATCTATGCATTAGGAGAGGAGTTATCGATCAAAATGTACGAAAATGTATACCGCACAGTGTATTTTTCGGTATATTTAAAAACAAAAACGTCATAAAAGCAACAAAATTGGATGTACGACTCTGAAATTTTGCACACTTTGCTTTTTGGTGAGATGCTTTTTTGTAACGGAAAATCAATGTGCCACGCCTACTTTTACGCCTACCTCCCATATAACGTTTTACCTAAAATTCATATAATTTCTCTATTAATAAAGATTTTGGAATAATAAAGGGCTATATTGAAGCTCCTAAGTTGTACTCATTCGCAAAAATAACTTTGACACGCCTACTATAACGCCCACTTTTCACGTTATCTACCGTTAATGAAATTTAAAAGCTCATAAAACCGCTAAAATTAGAGGTATGATGATAAAATTTGCTACGTATATCCCCCTGGGCAATGTCATAACTGTGCCAAAAAATTAAGGTGCCACGCCCACCTCCCATATAACGTTTTACCTAAAATTCATATAATTTCTCTATTAATAAAGATTTTGGAATAATAAGGGGCTTTATTGAAACACCTAAGTTGTACTCATTCGCAAAAACAACTTTGACATGCCTACTACAACGCCCACTTCTCACGTTATCTACCGTTAATGAAATTTAAAAGCTCATAAAACCGATAATATTAGAGATATGATGATCAAATTTGCTACATATATCCTTCTAGGCAATGTGATTACTGTGCCAAAAAGTTTAGGTGACACGCCCGCTTTAACGCCTACCTCCTATATAACGGTTTATCTTAAATTCGTGTAATTTCTCTATTAATAAAGTTTTTGGGAAAATAAAGGACTATATTGAAAAATCTAAGTTGTATTTATTAGCAGAAACTTTATTGACATGTCTACTTTAGCGCCCACTTTCATTGAAAGACTACACTTGTTAAAGCATTTCAGTAGCATATCGAAGTTATAAAGGGTGGTTAAATTTTAAGGACCGATGTTGAATTTAAATAAAACATATTATTTAGGATATTATTATTATTTCTTTTTGTAATTATAATATTTGTATGGTTCAATAATGTATATAATAAAATAGCAGCCAAATGGCCCCATCCTCCTTGGCGCCACTCCTCTATCTGATGGTCCGAATTTTCAATGACAATGTTGATGCTCAATTGTTGGGCATGATGATGAGGCGAGGTTGACTGCTCTTTTCCACACTATCGCAAAAACCAGCAGTGGTTCCCATTCAACGAACTAAGAAGGCAATCACAGATTTTCTAACATTTTATACAGACCTGTTTTGCAAAAATTTAAATGTTTTTTACAATTCTCCCGATTGTGGACGAATTTGAACGATTATGTTGATCAAAAGAATTACGAACTGCACAGAATGCATTTTGATTTAAACGCCCATTTTTATAAGGAACCTGAATAACTTTAAAGCGTTGCTCATTTGCGTATCTTTCCACGGATCAAATTGAGTAAGTTTGAGATTGAGAAATGTCAAGTGAAATGCAGAAAACAAATTTAAAGTCTAGGTGTAGTTCACCTTCAACATGGGCCCTTAAAATTTAACCATCCTCTACAAAGAAAGTGATACATATTTTATTATAAAGAGATTATTCTATAGCGATTAACAAAATAATAAATATTGTGCTTTATATGTACACAAAATAGGTGGTGGGTATAAAAGATTCGGCACAGCCGAATATAGTGCTTTTACTTGTATGAATTTGTATGGTACTTTTTGTATTTTCTACGTTTTTGAAGGTATGATTGTACAATCAAGGACTTTTGATTCTAGTTGAGACTAAAAATGTTATGGGCGACCAAAAAGTGCTTTTTTCAATTCTTATGGTACTTTTGGTATTTTCAACGCTTGCGAAGCTAGAATTTTGAAATTAGTGACTATTGATAAAAGGTGAGACTGAAAAAGTTATAGTCGGCCAAAAAGGTACTTTTTCGAATTTTTATGGTACTTTTTGTATTTTCTACGTTTTCGAAGCTAGAATTTTGAAATTAGTGATTATTGATACAAGGTGGGACTAAAAATGTTATGGGTGACCAAGAAGGTATTTCTTTGAATTTTTATGGTACTTTTTGTATTTTCAACGTTTGCGAAACTAGAATTTCGAAAATAGTGACTATTGATACGAGGTGAGACTGAAAATGTTATGGTCGACCAAAAAGGTACTTTGTTGAATTTTTGTGGTACTTTTGGTACTTTCTACGTTTATGAAGATAGGATTGTACAATCAAGGACTATTGATTCCAGGTGAGACTAAAAATGTTGTAAGCGACAAAAAAGTTACCTTTTTGAATTTTAATGGGACTTTTTGTATTTTCTACGTTTATAAAGCTAAAATTGTGAAATAAAGGATTGTTGATTCAATATGAGAATTAAAATGATATTGGAGACAGAAAAAAGCCTTTTCGCATTTTTACTGTACTCTTTGTATTTTTACGTTTGTAAACATGGATCCTTAATATTAGTGTTTCTTGATCCGAGGTCTAATCCTAATATTATTGACGACCAAAATTACTTTTTCTGTAGAATTTTGAATGTAGGTAATAGACCTTGGATTCACCTATTTCAGAAAATTTGCCCGAAAAAACAAAGCTGCCATATAATATAAAAATGCAAACAGTTGTACAAAGTGGCAGCACCGCTAGCAAACTATGTAAATAAATACAAACGTAAATTATTTCATTAAAATATATGTGAAGAAAATGTCGGATAGAAGAAAACTAAAATTATTATTTTTAATTGAAGTGCATAAAGTCAATTTGTTTGCAAAGAAATTTATTTTTGTATAATAAATGTAATGACACTGTGTGATGTGGCAACCAAATTCAATTTTCATGTAAATATTGAAAAAAAAATGGCATCCCAATTCAGTTTCTTCTTAACAAGAATTAAAATTAAACCAATTCAAGAAAAAACTTTCTGAACAAAATAATCTCTCTCTCTCAAAAGTAAAACGTCAAACTCAATATAAAAAAAATTTGTTCTGACCTAAAATTTTATGGGTGAATCTAGCTTAACTCGGCTCAAACTTAGCCGACGATCGCTTTATTATACTTTTCTTGCCTGTTAATTCAAGTGTGAACGAAATTTTATTTCTTATAATTGTACTAAAAATAAAATTTTCGTTTTTGTTTTCAATATATTAAAAAGATAGAAAATTTCGTGTGTTTTACCACAAAAATATTTAACTACACCGAATTATAAGTGATTTTATTGACAATTTTATATGAAAATTTCCATCGAAAACCACAATATTCTTAATTTGATCATGCATGTATTTTTACTTACAATGTAAACTTATTTTAATGTTATGGCGCTTTGCTTTTAACTGACAAAATATATCGTAGGTCACAGGTAGAAAGTACCCAAAACAAACAATTGTTACTCTACAGGAGAAGAAACTCTATTATCATAATGTTACTGCGTTTGCAAAATTACTTGAAAAAATATTCTTTTGTATACTATTGCATCAAATTTTTTGGTCGAGGTGATTAATTATTATACCCTTCACACAAAAGTGAAAAAGGGTATATGTATATAGATTTGTCAATCCGTGTCAAATTTCTAAAATTTGCATGTCCGATATAGTTTCTGAAAGCTTATGAATAGGGGAGTCGATTAAGCTCTGTCAGTCTGTCCCTTTGTATGTTATATTCAACTTTTTGAAGCCCCCTGACATCGCTTCGGGAGCAGATTTGTATAGAAAATCTATAAAATCGGTACATAAACAACTGAGATATGAGGAAAAAGCCACGACAATCGCGTTTTTTTACAACATATACATACATACAAACGTGGCATACTAGTCAGAGTGAACGTGGCAACAAATCCCAGCTGAGGCAAAAAATTTTTTTTATATTATTTTTTTTTTGAAACGTTTTTTCACAACAACATACAACACATACGTACATATGTATATAGACATACAAACGTGGCATACTGGTCAGAGTGAACGTGGCAACGAATCCCAGCTGAAGCAAAAAATTTTTTTTATATTATTTTTTTTATATTTTCATTATTTTTTTTTATTTATTTATTTTTTTTAACACATACATACGTAAACTCAATTTATACTTTTTCAATGGGATGTTCAAGGCATATCCATAAGGTTCTCGTATCCAATCAGCTGATTGTTTTTATTTATATACATTTTATAAGCGTACCAAGCATATTCATACAGGTATATGCAACGCTGAGTTGATACAACAAAACAATTTTTTAGGGGATTTTTTCTGTCAAGGCCAATTAGTATAACAGAGATGGAACAGATGTTTTTAATGTTTATTTCAATAAAATTTTATTAAAAAAAGGATATGTGTTTGTGAAGCAAATTATAAACGGTGCAAGGACAACAAATATACATAAAGTTGGTAAATATATCAGCAAAAAAGCACAATTAAGTTAAATGTTTAATTCTGAATCCCAAATGTAATTTTCCATTTCTGCATAAATAAATGGAATCAAGAAGAATTCAACATATTTCGGAATTGTGTTTCCCCATCATCATGTGCTGATAATTTTACCTGTATGAATTCGCCTTGAGCGTTACCAACTTTTTTAAAAGTCTTGCCTGCAGTCATCAGATTTAATTTTTTTCAATTTTATTATACAATATATAATTCGCAATTTTAAATGGCTAAAACGTTTTAAAAAATACAAAACCATGAATAAAAAGTTTTCGCTTTAAAGTTGTTTAAAAATAACACTCTTGTTTACATTAAAATAATTTAAGCCAATTTTTTCTATTAGCCAAAAACAAAACGGCTAGCTGGTTAAACATCGGCTACAGCTGGCTTAAGGCCGCTGCCGAACTATTTTTTAGTTAGCCGCCGCCGCCGATCAAAATGCTCGACGCAGGTCTCTGGTCGGCATTTTTTATATTTTTTGATAAAGTAAACAAATAGCGGATACTGGTGTTTCTTTTATAATGAAGTTTTTAAAAGAAATTGGTTTGACCTCTGAAGAACTTCAAATAATATCGGACTTAGACAGGTAGGATCTTCGTTGTATAGAGGTCATATATATTAATAACATTAATTAGTACACATTTTGGGTATATCGATTGGAATAAAGCTGAAAATATAAAACTACGGAAATTAATAAGAAAGACAATAAACATATTTCAAAACATTGGAGATATAATGGAAAAAGATGGTGAAAATAATGTAGAGTTGGGTATTAAGTCTTCAGAATTAACGGTAATCAACTTCACAATTAGATTGGATTCGTTTACTTTCTGCAAACTTGGACATCTTCATTTAATTATGGAAGAATATGAAAAAGGTATCAGTAAATTGGACCTGTTTGAGATTATTTTCTAATATATATGTTTAAAGCTCTTACAGCATATCAACAATATTTAAAAACTAAACAAAAACATCTTCATAATCTAGAGTTTTTGTACGGCATAGGACTCGTTTATTTTCATTTTAATGCATTTCGTTGGTAAGTAGATTGTATTTTTAGATTATCTCTAGTTTACCAAAACTCTTCAAAAGACAAACTGCCTGTTCAACGATGTCGAAAGAAAACCCAAGCGAAATTTCATTCGTACAAATACGTTGAAAACAAAAACAAATTTTTAGTTTTTGTTTCGAACTTCAATATTTAAAAAATTTATACAGATAAATTATATATAAATACTAGCTTGTGCCCGCGACTTCGTCTAGGTAGTTATCGGGATAAAAGGTAGACTTAGTATTAACAACAAAAATATTTACAACACAAACAACCCGTTTAGGATGTGTTATGATGAGCTTGCCAACGACTTCGCGTTATTATCGCGATAAGAAGTAGCCTATGTGTTAATCTAGGTTGTTATCTATCTATGTGCCGAATTTCATTTAGTTCCGTTCAGCCGTTTTTGCGTGATTGAGTAACAAATATCCAAACACACAAACATTCACATTTATTATATTATTATAGTAGGATTATTATTTATTAAACTAGAAAAGCCAGGCGCGCGTTGCCATGCCCCTTAATGAATAAAAATGCATTCTAAATTTAAATTAAATATCAAGTGGGCGTAGCACTGCCCACTTTTCTAATCACGAAACTGTATAGTCATTACCAAAATCGGTCCAGAGCAAGTACCTCAAAATTATAATTTTTTGTGGGTGTGGCTCCGCCTACTTTTTTAATCACGAAATTATATACTCATCCAGTGGTGCCCACAGTTTTTTAAAATTGGCTCTTGGTTTTCGAGATATACCGTTATTTCGAAAATGGAGGAGGTTTCACAACATATGTTCGCGTAACTCAAAAACGCTTTAGCTTATTGAAAAAACTTAAAAAACCGAAATTCCGCAATAAAATTTCCTTTAAGAAAACAAAAAATTCTTTCTAATATCCGCAATCGTTTTAAAAACATAATTTTTTTTTGAAAAAAAAATTAATTTTTTTTATCAAAATTTCAAAATTTTTGTTTTTTAAAAATTCATAAAAAATCAAAAAATGCAGCTAGGCTTCTAATTTTTTGCAGACATATAAAAAACGAAGCTGATAACAAAACAAGCTATAAATGTTTAAAATCTGTTGGCAACTTTTGATTTTATTCACAAAAGTCGACAAATTTTAACTAATTTAAGAATACGCAATATTTGTATGGGAGCCCCCCTAAGAAGTGGAGTTACCGATTAAACAATTCTTAGAATTAAGAAATAAAGTCATAAATGCTTTCATCTTTGTATTTTATTGTGCTTACAAAACCACACAAATCGTTTTTTTATTGTGCAGTCAAAACCGCACTAATCGGTATTGTAAAAAACTTAAATAACATATTCTATTGTGATACCTGGAACAGGTAGAAATATTATTCGTCCTGGTTTTTTTTACAAAACATGGTCATGAAGGTCTCGACAGGTACTTTGATTAAATCAGTTACAGTATAAATAAGAGTTCCTCAACCCCTTCACTGTCATATGGAAAGTGCTTGCGAAAGTTATTAGTGAAGTTAAAAGCCTTTGACAGTCTTGAATCCAATCAGTTATATTGAAATATCTAAGATGGAGGCATGTAAAAAGTTTAATTACTTTTGTTATGTGTGTGGGAAATATAAAAATATGCCAAGTCGCCGTAAAATCACTACTGAAACAAGTACCTAGTATGAATCACATTTTTCTTTAAGTGTTATATATGGTAGGAGTTGGACACCATCAATAGTGTGTACACACTGCATTTACCATTTAAAAAGGTGGGGCAAAAATGAAGACGCCATGCCATTTGGTGTTCCAATGATTTGGAGAGATCCCATAGTTCATGTTGAAGATGAGTGTTATGCGTGCATGAATTATACAGCGGGTATGAACAGAAGAAAAATGACTTATATTTATTATACTAAAACAGCATATGCTCAATTTCCGCTGCCACATTCTGATGAAATTCCTGTTCCGGATAGCCATATACCAACAGAACATATTCCCTCAATAATTAATTCTGTTGAAGCGGGTGGACCAGCTACTTCAATGTATCAACCGTCATGTATCACGGTTCCATGCAGTCACAATGAAATCATGCAATATCGTCTGGATATAATGGTACGGCGTCTAAAATTATCTCAAAGACAGAGCATTCTCTTGACAAAAGAGTTAAAACGAGCTAATATTTTAGCACCAGGTGTACAAATATACGGGGCTATCAATCGCCATAGACGATTTACGACTTTTTTTAAAATCTATTGAGAATAATTCTATCGCATATTGTACTGACTTCCGCGGCTTGGTTTTAACAATGCAAAATAAATATAATCTTGGAGATTGGCGCTAATTTATTGATTCTTCCAAAAGTAGCTTAAAAGCAGTTTTGCTACATTTCACTAATTTAAAAAGTCCTATTCCGATAGCACTAAGCACAAATACTAAAGAGACATACGCATCAATGAAAAAAATAATGCAGTTAATTAAATATAAAGACCACAAGTGAAAAATATGCGCAGATTTAAAAGTGGTAGCACTTTTAAGAGGCATGCAATTGGGCTATACTAAAAATATGTGCTTCATGTGCTTATGGAATACGCGTTTCGATGGCGGCCAGTAAAATAAACGGTATTGGGCTTTACGTAAGGAAACCAGATTGCATAGAAACAATGTTATTGAATTACTACTTGTGCCGATGGAAAAGATTTTGCTTCCTCCACTCCACATCAAACTGGGTATTGTAAAAAATTTTATAAAAGCTTTGAGCCCAGATGGTGTTGCTTTTACCGAATTGCACCGAATTTTTCCACGATTAAGCGGCATGAAAGTAAAAGAAGGTATGAACTCTAACTACTTTTTTAAATTAGACTTATATTTCATATCATACTGTTTTTACTTTACTGGAACTCTTAATGGACTGGACATTCGTCGTCTTATGAAGGACAATTTTTTACATTTTTTGCATTACCATGCCGAAAAATTTAATGAACAATTACCAGCCGAGTCTGATGAACATGGCGCGAGATTTCACCAAGTAACAGCCAAGCTCGAACACTGGTATAGCGGCAAACAACTTGATTCGCTATTAGGGGATATTTGTTGGAATCTGCAGGAGGAAGAAGAATAAATTTCTAAATAAAAACTTTAACTTTAGCTACTTAACAACAAAAATTTTTTAGTTTGGTTATTATAAAAAATTACATCTTTTCTGAAAAAATCAAAAGTTGTAGACAGACTTTAATTACTAATAGCTTATTTTGTTTGGAACTTTGTTTTTTATACGCGTAGAACTTTAGCCTTAAATTTTGCACCTGCAGCGCCTGAGATACCCCTAGACGGGCCAAATGACTAGCGCAACTTTATTTTTCATTCCCATCATTTGTTTCTAAGGCCTAGGATTCACTCCTAGGGGGATAAAATGTATGACCGATCTCCAATGTTTTTTGTTCTTAACATTTTCTCGAATAATAATTTCCCTTTATTACCATCCCTTAGGGGGTTTCGTTTTATGACATTCTTAAATTAATTAAAATTTGTCGACTTTTGTAAATAAAATCAAAAGTTGCTAATAGATTTTAAAGATTTATGGCTTGTTTTGTTACCAGCTTCGTTTTTTATATGTCTGCAAAAAATTAGAAACCTAGCTGCATTTTTGAATTTTTTATGAATTTTTAAAAAACAAAAATTTCGAAATTTTGATAAAAAATTATGTGTTTAAAACGACTGCGGATATTAGAAAGAAGTTTTACTTTTGTTAAAGGAAATTTTATTGCGGAATTTCGGTTTTTTAAGTTTTTTCAATAAGCTAAAGCGTTTTTGAGTTACGCGAACATTGTTGTGCAACCTCCTCCATTTTCGAAAAAAAAGTGTAAATTTCTTGCACAGTGTAATTATTCCAAATAGGGATATATTAAATATAAATTGTTAAATAACATTAAATATATCGATGCCTTACTTCCTCAACCTCGTAGTTTAAAAAATAGAAATTTTCAGGAGAGAAAAAAAAACGGTTCATCTTTTTATCCTTCGGTGTTTGGTTAAAAGTTTAAATGCAATTATTAAGGAATTGATTGTATTTACGTATATTAGTAGTAATAATATACTAATCTTTTTTAGTTAAAGCATAAAACAATCGTTTGATATGAAAAAGACAAAACCGTATTTTTTAAGATACGAGGTTGAGGAAGTAAGGCATCGATATGTAGTTATAAAATTCTAGTAAAACCTCGTTTACAAAAATTGTATTTGTAACATTTGTTTAGATAATTATTTTTAAGACATCACTGTCATAACATTTTGAGTTGAATTTTAATAAATCCTGGGTATCAATTCTCGTTCTATGAAACTATGAAATGAAAAGTTTTTGTGTGTAATATCATATAGTGCCACCATACCCTCTGCTATGCAAAAACTTTTCATTTCACAGTTTCACAGAACGAGAATTGAGCCCCTGAGATCAAATTAATGATGATAAAGTATTGAAGTATTAAAGCCAAACACTAAATTCAAATTGAACTTCTTTAAGCAGAACCTGCAAACAGTTATTCTTTCCCATCATAACCGAACAATTATCCGATCATAAAAAATATTTTAGGTTTATTTGACAAATTTCTCTACATCTGTCAAATAAGCCTTTAATAAACCTAAAATATTTTTTATGAATTCATACGACCCTAAATTTTTATAGGAATTTCATTATCCTGTAAAACGTTCATAATGGCATTACAAATCGATTGATTGAAACTATCAGGTACTTGAACTAAGATCAAAAATCGATAAACAAATTTTCCAACATATAAACGTACTAAAATGGCCAAATTTTTGATACTGTGCAGTCCGTAGTTTCGCATTTTAGTATTTACAACAGGGAGAAAAATCATTTATTTCTTATTATTAAAAAATATATTTCTTAAAATCTAAGTAAAATTATATATTTTTAATTGTTTGAAAAAGTGCCAAAATTTTATTGAGCGTGCCATAGTGCCATTAAAAATCAATAGTGCCAAAAATGGCACGATTGTGCCAGTTTTGCCAACAGTGGTTTGATAGTTGCTAGAGGAGGCTCTTGAAAAATAATTGGTGATGGCAGTATTGTCTTTTGACAAGCCAAATTATTGTCTAGTGCTAGTACACTAGAACCTCCATCGGAGTAATCTAAAGTTAAAAAAAAAATATTCAATTGTTCGTTTTTGCCATAAGCACCATCTTTTTATTGTTAAATATTTTAAGTTGTAAATAATTAGGAATTAAATATAATTTTATTCTCTACGACAGCGTGTTTCGGATTGGTTTTCGCATGGTCGCTTTTGTTTTTTTTTATGGACATAATTTCAAGACTCAATTTGAAACTTTGAGAATTTTGTTACCTCACATCTCGAGCAAACGGACAATTGCTACAAAAATCCCCTCAAATCTTTTAATTCTATGTGGCAACGCCCAATCCACCTGATGCTTTTGCGATCAACTCTAATATTGCAGATATTTGAATTCCTTTTTGTTACACCCCTTTCGCACTAGGCAAGTCACTTGCTCAAGTTAGTTTTTTATTTTTTTTATTTTCCTTTGAACTTGCTTTCACGTTCAGACTCAGCAATTGACTTGCCCAAGTTTCGTTCTCTTTTACTTATTATACTCTTCACACAGTGAAAAAGGGTATATATAGGTTTGTCATTCCGTTTGAAATTTCTACAATTATCAATTATCTACACATACATACAAACGTGGTATACTTGTTAGAGTGAGCCAAAAATTTTTTTTTATTTTATATATTCAAATTTTTATTGTTTTATATTTAATTTTTCTTTTAATTTCTTTTTTTTAGACACATAAGTAAACTAAATTTATAATATTACAATTGGATGTTTTTATATATGTTTGTTTTTTATATGTATGTATGTATTTCATATGAGATAAATGGTGATATAAATGATAATGACTACACGTTGTGAAGGGTATATAAGATTCGGCATGGCCGAATATAGCCTCTTGTTTGTTTTATTTCTTTTTTGTTTTTGGTTTCTCAACAAAAACTTGCTCGTACTTGCCGAGTATAGGCAAGTGTGTACTCAAATATGAGCAAATTTCTTCCTCTTAACCCGACCTTATCCCTTTTGTCTATAAATACAACACTTGCGCAAGTCACTTCCGCAAGTGACTTGCCCAATGAGAAAGGGGTGTTATCGCGCTCTGTTTTTGTGATGGTCACACACGACGATTATAGTTGGGCAATTCTTGAGTTTATTGATGTTTTTACCGTTTAAGGTGAGGAGAAAACGAAGGGAAAAATAATCGCCGGTACTCGGCTATTTGAAGCAATTTTTTTATTTTTTTTTAATATTTGACATTTCTTTTCATTCGGTGTTTCGCTTCTTGGTGTGTAAGTAATTAAAAATTTGAATTAAAAACGTCACAAATTAAACGTTTAAAGTATTTAAAAATAAAAAAACACAAAGAAAATATTTTAGTAAAAATATTTTAATTAAAAGCGTTAATAAAAATCAATTATATTATTTTATGTATGTTTTTATTTTTCTTATTGCTATTTACGACTAAAGCAGCGTTGCCAGAAGCTTTGGAGAAAAAATCATCACTTAGGGCAAAAAAATCATATTTTGAAGAAGAAAATCATAAAATTATTTTAGTTCAAACATTTTATTACAATCGCAAAAAAAAACAACAAAAATTTATTTAGAAAACTGTTTTCTTATTATATAAGTTATTTAAAACAAAAAAATATATTAAATTCATATGAAAATAAATATACATATTCATATAGCAGCTTGTGAATAAAATCAAATTGACAGATACTCTGTAGTATATTAATATATTCAAATTGCACATCTATCATTCGAAATGTAGAAACATCAAAAACTTGAATGTTTTAATATAAAAAACAATCAAACATTTAACAATACATATGAATTAAAGTATTTTAGGAATCATTATTATTATTGTACAGAATAGGTTTCATATTTGTATTTATTCCTTAATATACATATTTTTAATGATAGCATGAACAATCGTTTAACTTCAAGCTTTTTTTGAATATAATATACCCTTAATAGTGCTGTTATCTAATCTATATTTTGTTTTATTTAAATTTAAAACTTAAAATATTCGTTCAACATTTGCAGAAGAAATAGGACAAATTTTAACATGGTCGGAAAAGCTAAGATTTTGTCAGCTCGAGTTATTTTTGAGACTTCTGGCCAAAATTCTTCACTTAGGCCATCTAAAGTTGTAAAGTGTTCGTCAAAGTGGAAAAGACGTAGTTCTCTAAACTCGTCTTCTAAGTTTTGAACATCATTTTCATCAATTGAATAAATTTGAAAAGTTTTGTATTAAACCTGTTAAAGAAGCTACAAAATAATAAAAAAAAAAAGTTCTTTAAAATAATTATGGTTAAAATTAAATCGTTTCAGTATTTGCTTACACAACTCAATGTAAAGTGAAATACAATTTTCAACAAATTTTTTTTTTAAATTTTCTCCAAGTTTAAGATTGGAAATTTTTTTCTTTTACAAACACGCCCAAATAAATATCTTCGTTTTGTAAACGAAACAATTCAAAAATCAAGTTCATTAATTAAATTGATGTTAACGTAATTTGGTTTTATAAAATTATCTAAAATTTTAAGATAAAGACATTGCATTTCATCATAAATTCTTTCGGCCTTATTCATAACAAAAAGTTGGCACAAAGTTAGCATAAAGTTTATTTATAACACACATGCCAAACTCTGGCTAACGATTTGCTAAACTCTTGTTAACGAGCTGCCAAACGTTTGCCAACTTGTGAAAAACAGCTGTTCTGTGTTGTTGTTTTACATTACCAATATTTTTTTACCTACCTATTCATCCTGTTGCCAATTTACAGACCCTTTGCCTTGCTTTTCCATTTTTATACAAAATTTATTGTTCCTTTATTTTTTTAATTTATTTTAAAATTTTAAAAATTGTTAGTATGTATGGAAAAACAAAAAAATGTCAAAATCAGAAATGATATACAAAAAATGGTTGCAATTTTGAGGAGTATTATGCAATTTCAGAGTTGATTTATGAAAAGTTAGCAGACGGATAAAAGTTTGTTATGAATAAACTCTGTGCCAACGAGCTGCCAAGCTTAATCGGCATTCTAGTTAGCAGCTCGTTGTACGCAGTGTATAAACTGTGGCTAACTTTTTGTTATGAATAAGGCCGTTTGTATTTGAGAGGATGTGGTTTCAAAAATTATGTTAACTTTGTTTATTATGTTGAGAATTTACTTTAAAAACACAGATAGAGTTCGACCTGTTTTTAATAGACTTGTGGCAAGCTGATATAATAATAAACTTTATTGGTTTAAAAATTGATTGTTGATAAGAATTGTAGAAAAATTATGTTTCGTATCTACAACTTAAAACAAAAAAAAAATATAATTTCTAAAAATAAAAATCATTATATTGGGGGAAAAAAATCAATCATATTTTAGCAAAAAAAAATCCTTAAAAATATGACAAAATCATGATTATGGCAACGCTGGGCACAAATGACAATTTGTAAGAAAATAAAAGTTAAATAAGTTAAAGAAAAATCGCCAAAGGAATCGTCGTGTGTGAACATAAAAGCAAGTTCAAAAGAAAATATGGAAAAAGTTCGGCAATTAAAATCGTCGTGTGTGACCTTCGACAAACGATCAACCAATTGTTTTACATCGTTCGATAATCCCGTTACTGGAATTGACCAATGGCATTTTGACATTTGGCACTTTGATATGCATATATAGAAAAAAGGAAGAAATAAAAGGGGATAATAAAAGACTAACAGGCGGCGACAGTGAGTGCGAGTTTGGCATTTGAAAGTGAAGGTTGAGTTTTTTATTATTTTATTTAAGTGCGGTTCGAGAGAAAAAGTGTGTGAAACGTGGATAACGCGTTTATGGTTAAGAAAAAGTAACAGACAAAGTGATTCAGTTGGAAAAACTATAGGACAACAGGAATTAATTAAAGTGCGTTTTTGTAGGAAAAGAAAATATTAAAATAATAACTAACATTAAAATTTTCAACTACCGAAAAAAGAAAAGTTCCACAAAAATAATTAGGTAGAACCACATAACACAAGTGTTATACGTTTTAAGCAACAATTAATTAATTAAAGTTACGCTTCATAGTAAAAGCATTAATTTTTTTTTATGCCTACATACAGCACAATTTAAATCCATTGTTTTCATACATATATGTACCTTCAAACTGTTAGAAATATAAAAAAGAAAAAAAAAAATGGAAAATGTATTAAATAAATTAAACAAAACCTTTTTTTTGAACCTTTGTGAAATAATAATCAAATTTTAAGCCAAACATTATATAAACGTGTAAGAAGAATAATATGTTAACATTAAAATTAATAAAACCATTTTTTTTGTCGTGCAAAAATGTCTAAATCAAAGTAAAATACAAATGAGAAAAGTTGTAAGAATCTGTAGATTGTCCTGTCAATTCTAAACAAAAAAAAAATTTTTTTAAACAAAATATAAATATAAAATTGCAACTTTAATGTAAACGAAAATTACAAGTGCAATTGTTTAGCAAAAATAAGAATTTGTGGTGAAAATTACGCAAAAAGAAAAAAAAGAAACTCCAACTGATTTTTTTTGCTAGTGACAACAGAAAACTCTGACAACATAACCACAGTGAAACACCAAAAAGCACATGCAACAAAATCTAACTAACTGAATTGCAGAAGCCAGTTTCTACGTGCCACCGTAAACAGTAGCAACAACGAGCGTCATCGTCAGCAACAACCACCAGCGTCGCAGGTCCGAGCTATGGGCTTTAAACTAAAGAAAAAGAAAAAACTGTTAACTTTTCGTTTATATTTAATATTGTTTAAGTTATTGCACAAAACTAGGAAAAAAATAAAGTTTTATTATTCATTAATTATTTACTAAAAAGATCTCTGTTAAATTTTAGTTGTTAGCATTATTGTCTACTAGATGTAGGACACAAAATGTATACTATAATTAGGAAATTATTGTAAACACAGAGAAAAGGTAAATAAAAATGAAAATAATTTGTGAATTAAAAATGAAGTTGTAAAACTACCTTTAAAACGGAGGAATGCAACGGTAAGTGGAATGCTGTAGGGTAATCACCTTATAGGGACAGAGTAAAATTTTAGCGGCGCCCAATCTGTCATGGAATTAAATGGATGGGCGAAAAGTGCGCTGTTGCATGACAAACCATCTGGTCATGACAAAATTTGTGAGAGCTTGTCCTAAGAGACCACATGATCAGTATTAAAAATAAATATTTTTTTTTATCTTTGCTTAAAATTGAAACCGTGTTCTGAAGGCGTGCAGAGTACGGTTATATATTCACGTGCCAATTCCTGGGTTGAGAACCACTGACCTTACGCTCTAGCTAGCGGGTAAACCACCTTTCATGTCCTTAACCCTAAGTTGGCGTGGTAAAACATTTATTAATTTTTGTCCCATATAATTGGCAGTTGAAATGTACCGGCACGTAACAAGCGTGTTTTAATTACTCTCGAATGCAACGAGCGTAAAATTTGTTTAATAAAAATTTTCTTGTGTAATTTTTTTTGTGGAAGGAAGTGCAAGCTTTTACAAAATGAATGCCGAGCAATTCGCCATATTTATGAAAGTGTAGCAGGACTTAGTGTTACAAATGTCCATGTTTTCTGCTGGTACATCTACAAGTACTCCATTGCCTCCTACAGACGATGAAGAAGATGGGCTTTCTGCAGCAACTGAATCCACTTACGCCAGCATGTGTGTTTCTTCGCATTAATTTGGAAGCCCAACGAGTAAACCTTATTTTCCGAATTAAACTGATATAAATAACTTAGTTCGTAAATTAGGGTTCTCAAAAAATAAGTCTGAGCTTCTTGCATCCCAATTAAAAAAATGGAATTTGGTGCAAAAGGACGTTAACGTCTCGTACATTCGAAATAGAGAACAACCTTTTTTGAGTTATTTCAGCAGAGAGGAAGGTTTGGTATTTTGTGATAATGCTGATGAACTTTTGCGACAATTGTGTTTCAGTCATAAATCTGAGGATTGGCGGCTTTTTATTGATTCATCCAAGACAAGTTTGAAAGCCGTTTTTCTTCACAATGGCAAAAAATTTCCGTCGGTCCCACTCGCGTATGCAAGAAATATGAAAGAAAACTATTGTAGCATGAAGATGATACTACAAACAATTTTTATATTCCCATTACTCATGGAACTTATGTGCAGATTTAAAAGTCTTAGCAATGTTAAATGGATTGCAAGGTGGATATACCAAGTTTTGTTGCTTCTGATGTGAATGGGATAGCCGCGCGAAAGAAAAACACTACAATGTTAAAATTTGGCCGAAAAGAGTAAATTTTATTCCAGGAGAAAAAAATGCAGCAGGAGAGCCTTTAAATCAAAAAGAACAAACTCTTCTGCCTTCTCTTCATATAAAGCTAGGCCTAATGAAAATTTTGTCAAAGCAATGAACAAGGACGGTGAAGGCTTTCTATACTTAAGAGCGAATTTTCTAGAATCAGAGATGCTAAGGTAAAAAAAAGGCATATTTGTAGGTCCACAAATACGGCAGCTTATGAAGGACGAGATCTTTAGAACGAAATTGAATGATGTGGAAGAAAGATCATGGAAAGCTCAAGCTACTTTTTTATTTTAACAATGTTTCCTAAATAAAAATTAATAATTATTAACAAAAGTTTTTTGTTATTTTAAATAAAATAAGCTGTAAATATTTTAATTTTTTATTGTAATTTGAAGTTATCTACGGGTGACGACAGTGTGGGTGCCTTATGCAAGGCGTTGCTTCAAAATTACAATCTTGCAAATTTTTTTGCTTGTATTTGTTTTTGCAGTACGAAAATAGTAGAAGTAAATAGTTGTGGTCAATATTGGGTACCTGCGGTAATTTGAAAGTAAAATCTACATTTTTTAACCGATTTTTATGGTTTATGGTTTTTTTCCAAGATAAGTAGCTCTCAGAAAAAAGTGCAAAATGTTGAATATTTGCTTTATTTTTTTTTTTTAATTACATTTTTAAATTTAAAAATATTACGAATTTGGCACGAAAAATTTTTTTTTCTCCATTAATTTTTGAATAATTCCAAAACTAAGCGATAGAGAAAAACTCTTTTCAACTAAAATAAATAAAATTTTGTTAGACATCTATTGAAAATCGGATGACTGGTCTCCCGTACCTGACTAATTTAGGGGAAATAATTTGCCACGCCCATAAAAAAAATCCCGATCTGATGAAAAAAAACCGACAACGGATTTTAGTTCAGCGCATTAAAATCCATATAGTCTTTATAATTTTATTTAATGGAGGATTTTGCTGCTGAGCAGTGTTATCTGTCAAATCAGACATGAGCTAAGTGTTACCATTCACGAAATAAGCACTAGTTAAAAAAGAAACGTTAGATGGCGGACCCTTTATTAGGTAATAATAATTATCAAATTTTGTTCCATTGAATAATATTAGAAAAGTTGTTTTTAACAAAAGTACCATAAAGAGGGAACATTTTTACGCCTTATACATGCAAACTTAAAAAAATGCCAAAATCTTATTAATATTTTTTCGCGGATTAACTAATACAGTTTAGATTTTTTTCCAACCTTGGTGTGTTTAGAAGTTACATAGGGTACCAAAAAAGTACCAAATTTAATTTTTACCATAGTACGCAAAAAATTATGTTTGCGAATGCAATTTCATTTTTTTCTCTCATTTTTTAAATTATGCTCTGAATTATAAAAGATAAAAGTTGCGAGACAAATTCTATTTAGGATTTTTATGTTTTTTTCATTCTTTTCGCAAATAAAAAAAATATTTTTTTATTTAATTCGTTTGAAATACAAATTTTATTTTTAAAATTCGCCGTTTGTCATTCCTCTTACAAATTAAATATATTTCATTCTAAGCAAAATAGAATCAAAAACGAATAATTCTTTTCAAAAATTTCGTCTTTTTATTTGTTGTTCTTTGTTGTATGAAAAATCTTAATATTAAAAAATGTACAGTAGCAGCCATAATAATTTAAACAACACACAATGCGTTCTTAACAGATTGGACTTTGCTTATATATGTATAAAAGAATATGCGTATTAGCAAAATACATATTCCTATAAACATACATATATACGTACCACCTATAAGCATATGTCAATCGCCTATAGGTAAAAAGTTGTATGTCACACTGTACCGAATGCTTCTTTGAACAACAACAATACCTAAAAAACAAACAGCATCAATAAAAAGGTATATGTGAAAATCATCCCTTGCAAGGAATACAACACAAAAATTTTTTTGGCGCCACATAAAAAAAATGTCTATAAAAAATATGTAATACAGTCGGATTCGGTTAAGCTGCCACCGTTTAATTGAAGGAATCACTTAACTAAAATTAAATATTTTTACTATTATTTTAAAGAAAATTAGTTCGCTTAAGGGAAAATAAGTTTTACAGCTTTTTTGTTTTTAAAGCTACAAACTTCAATAAAGCAAACACTGCTTAGTAGAAAAAAATTCTCTTTAATATAGGACGAAATACAATGCTACAGCTAATTTGTTGCACTGTAGTGCAACCTTTTCTATTATTTTGTTTTAAAACAATATAAAAAGTAGACAATATATTTAAAATGGTTTTAATTTATCCAAAGTTCTTATTATTGAAAATCTTGCATAAGCCAAAAAAAAATAAATCCTTCAATTATCAATTTCCCTTACCCGAATCCGACTGTATATGTGTAATGTTTGTATGTATGATGCACCGCTTAGCAGTTTAAAAAAACCAAGACCCAATAAAAAAGTATTTCGTTTATGAATGCAAGAAATACAAAAACAAAACCTACATATGAAACATTGTTTCTGCCGGCACCAGATATTTGTAATAAAATTGTGTATGCATTTAGGTATTTCCCAAAAAATTAAAAAGCAAGTTGTCACAAGTATTTAACTAAATTTCCTAGAAAAAAAAATCTCCAAATGGAAAAAAATCTGTAATAAATTTTTTTTTAATAAATCCAAATAGAATTATTCTCATAAAATCCTAAAAGGTAATATCTATGGTTTTCATGGGCAACCGCGTATGTTCATTATATTCATTTTATGATTTTGAGTTAATAATGCTTTTAAACGCCCTTTACTTGGTTCTAAAAATGTCTGGAATAAGATGGACCCATTCCGATTTTTTTTAATTGCATAACAACGTAACTTATATATATTCAAAGAGCGTTCAACACTAATGCAGTATGTATGTTGACTTGCGTGTGCTTAATGGCAAATTATTTAATTTTTTAGAAAAACACACAACGACATACGCTGTTATGTCTGAACACATTTAAAAGTCATTTTCTGATAATTTTTCAGTTTACTAGAAGTGTGTACTACCTACTTATGTTTGTTTATCTGCACACACTTTTAGTTTTCGTACCACTTTGTTTATTTTCGTATTCGCTATGATATAATTTTAAAAGGATATTTGTCTTAAAAAAGTTTAAAAAGTTCAATACCTAACCCGTTGTTTCATATAAAACGGTTTTATGGCTCTCCTGAAAAATTTGATTTTAAGAAAAAAAAAATATTTTCTTTAATTCCTAAAATGGTGAAATTGTCCCATTAACACAACAAAAATAATAAACTATAATGGCAACGCTGCTAACTTTTCTTCAAGGAAAATAAAAATTCTATTTGTGAATCGATTTTTTTTTAATTTTTCGATTATGTTCTTTGAATGAATGGTTTTGTAAAGAAATTTATATTTAAATTGTGGAGAGAAATTTATTTTCAATTTTTTTTTCAAATTTAATTTGTATCGCAAATTTTATTTTTAAAATTCGGAAAACAAAAAGAATTATTCGTCACAATGTGGAAAATTTAATTCATTCAAATTAATATCATTCACGATAAATATCTATTCGAATGATTTGCGTACTACGGTTTTTACCCGTTTTTTTACCATACACCTGCCAGTTTATTTTTTGTGTAAATTGCAATACTTTTTCAATATAATTTGTATCGTTTTTAGTTTAGCAGATATAAGATTACCGATTTTTCCCGTTTTACCCCTTTAAAGTATTAATTTCCAAAAATCCCTTCATGTCTTTAGCTCTTTGCGTATGGGCTGTGCGATAATGAATCAGTCAGTCAGTCGCGTTACTCTTTATACCCTTCATTTCCGATCCCATTAAGTATATATTTTCTGAAAGCTTATGAATAGGGGAGTCGATTAAGCCCTGACCGTCTGTCCGTGTGTTGGTTGAAATCGACTTTTAGAAGCAACTATATGTTCCCCAGATCTGTGTATGGTATTTATCTCATGGAAATATCCGGGAATGAATCGCTATTGAAATTCAGCACAATCGCCCTATAACTTTCTGTGATATAAACAAAAAACCATGACCACCTCGTTTTTTTCACAATTACAACAACAAGATACATATATATTGGTTATAATAAACGTAGCATCGAATCCCAGCTGAGCCAAAAAACTTTTTATTTTATATATTGTTTATATTTTTATTATTTTTTTTTCTATTTTTTTTTTAATTTTTTAAAAATTTTTTTTTTTAATTTGTTTATTTAATTTTTTTTATTGTTTTTAATATATTTTTTATACCCTTCACACAGTGAAAAAGGGTATATATAGGTTTGTCATTCCGTGTTAAATATTTACAATTTTCATTTCCGACCCCATAAAGTGTATATATTTTCTGAAAGCTTATGAATAGGGGAGGCGATTAAGCTCTGTCAGTCTGTCTGTTTTTGAAGCCCCCCGACATCGCTTGGACCCGGGTGAGGTATTAAAATATCAGAAATATTCGGGAGTAGATCGCTATTGAAAATCAGAAACATCGGTACATAAACAAATGAGATATGAGCAAAAACCCACGACCACCTCGATTTTTTTTTCACAAAAACAACATTACAACAACAACATGCATACATACAAACGTGTATACTGGTTAGAGAAAACGTGGCATCGAATCCCAGCTGAGCCAAAAAAAAAATTTTTTTTATTTATTTTATTTTTTTTTTTAAATTTTTTTTTATATTTTATATTTATATTTTTTTAAATTTTTTTTTTATTTTTTCTTAAATTTTTTTTTTAATTTTATTTTGTTTTTTGTTTTATATTTATTATATACTAGCCAATCCCGGCGCGCGTTGCTACGCCCCTTAATGAATTTTAATCGCATTCTAAATTTTAATCGAATATCAAGTGCAAGGCTAAAAACTATAACTTTTTCTTTATGAGCGTGGCACTGCCCACTTTTCTAATTACGAAACTGTATAGTCATGACAGCTCAATAAGTGTGCAAAGTTTCAGATAAATCGGTCCGGTGTAAGTACCTCAAAATGATACCTTTTTTATGGGCGTGGCACCGCCCATTTTTCTAAATACGAAACTGTATAGTCATGACAACTCAATATGTGTGCAAAGTTTCAGAAAAATCGGTCCAGTGCAAGTACCTCAAAATGATACCTTTTTTTAATGGGCGTGGCACTGCCCACTTTTCTAATGACGAAAGTGTGAAGTCATGACAGCTCAGTATGTTTGCAAAGTTTCAGAAAGTTCGGTCCAGTGCAAGTCGCTAAAACTGATAACTAATTTTTTATGGGCGTGACCCCGCCCACTTTTTTAATCACGAAATTATAAAGTCATGACAGCTTAATATGTGTGCAGAGTTTTAGAAAAATCGGTCCAGTGCAAGTACCTCAAAATTTAAACTTTTTTAGGGGCGTGGCCCCGCCCACTTTTCTTATCACGAAATTTTTTAGTCATGGCAGCTCGATATGTGTGCAAAGTTTCAGAAAAATCGGTCAAGTGCAAGTATCTAAAACTGATAACTAATTTCTTATGGGCGTGGCCCCGCCCACTTTTTTTCATCCATAAACACTCCCCGGTATGTGTACAACAACTTACCAAAGTTTGAGCCCGATCGGTTTTACAGTTTCAGAGTTTATAGCTAACACACACACACACACACAGAGTTTCACTTTTATATATTATATATATTTTAAATATTTTTTTTTTAATTTTTTTTAACATACGTAAATTTATAATTTTACAATGGGATGTTTTTATATATGTATGTTTTTTATATGTATGTACGTATTTCATATGGAATGAATGGTGATACAAACTACTGTTATTGCATGACTACACGTTGTGAAGGGTATATAAGATTCGGCACGGCCGAATATATCGCTCTTACTTGTTTTTATTTTTTTTTTTGTAATTTTTTTTTAGAAACATACATACGTAAAGTTAATTATAATTTTACAACGGTATGTTTTTTAACATGTACATGATACAAACAATTGGTATTGCATGACTACACGTTGTGAATGATATATAAGATTCGGCACGGCCGAATATAGCACTGTTACTTGTTATATGCATAGATGTATAACTGGTGTTATTTACACGTAATAATAATGATCTTGTATTTTTGCCTTAATGTAAGTCTAGTTGTTGTTTCTCTTTCTTTTTTGTAATTTTAAGTCATACAAATTTGTATTAGTAATCTGCCTTGCTGCTTAACACTACATATACATATTTATACAGCCTTGCTGCTAATAAAGTATACCATTTTAACTTTTTATTAATTTGTCATCAAAGTAAGTTTGAGCATTTCTCATACATTAAAAATAGTGTCGAAAAAAAAGCTAAATATATATATATTTATATATATATATATATTTATATATATATATATATATTTATATATATATATATATATATATATATTTATATATATATATATATATTTATATATATATATATATTTATATATATATATATATATATTTATATTTATATATATATATATATTTATATATATATATATATATATATATTTATATATATATATATATATATATATATATATATATATATATATATATATATATTTATATATATATATATATATATTTATATATATATATTTATATATATATTTATGTATATATATATTTATATATATATTTATATATATATATATTTATATATATACATACATATGACGACGAAAAAATATTTTCAAAATGACCTTGAACAAAGCTAACATAATATGAATTTAATATTTAAATTAGTAAAAGCAATATCCAGTGCAATTCATAGCATTGTTCACTAAAGTAATCGGTCAATTTGTTTTGTATAAAAATTAAAGATTTTGTGTGTAAAGCTTCACAGTAATAATAATATAAATTGTAATTTAAAATGAAGCTAACCAATTGTTTAACTTTTTAAAATAAAATAAGAAAAACCTAAATAAAATGGCTTGTGTGTGCTATGAATGTGAAAAATTTTTTTAGTGATATCGAAAGTCTTAAAATGCATCTTGCTCAAAAGGAGTGGTTTCTACATTAGATGCTAAAGTGAAGATAATTAGAAGTGCCTTTAAATCTAGGTTGTTAACTCTAACGTATGACAATTTTTTTTTTTTTTTTTTTTTTTTCAAACTAATATTTATTGTATCTTCATATATGTTTATGAACTAACAATAAGTAATCAAATCTTAAATCTATAATTAGTAGATGAAAGTCCAGCCAATGCCAGACAAAATCTGGTTTTCGAAATTAAAATAAATTGTAGAGATTGCGATTATTTAGTTCATCTAAGAGAGATGGTGTCCCTTCTTCTCAAACGAACATGTCCGCGATATTGTAAGATGTTTCGGCCAAGTGGGTTGGGATGAGTTTCCAGCTTTTTTAAGTAGCGGCCAACGTGTCTAGTGATTTCGCTTTTTATCAACGGAACATCAAGATCTTTATGTAAATTGCTGTTTTTTATGTACCAAGGGGCAACGGTTATCATTCGTAGTATTTTATTTTGACGTCGTTGAATTTTTTCTATGTTGGAGGAGGATGCAGTTCCCCATAATTGAATACCGTAACACCAAATTGGCTTCAAAATTGAGTTGTAGAGCAAAAGTTTGCAATCGAGCCTTAATATCGAATTTCGACCTATAAGCCAATGTATTTGAGCAGTCCTTAATTTCAATTGGGTCAACTTTGCATCTATATGATTTTTCCATGTGAGACGGCGATCCAAGTGAATACCAAGGTATTTAACGTGAGAGTGTTGTGGCACCACCTGGTTATTAATAAAAATGGGGGGACAAGATTCCCGACGTAAAGTGAATGTTATATGTGAACATTTAAGTTCATTTATTTTTATTCCCCATTTTTTAGCCCACTTCTCAACATCGGTTATATGGTGTTGTAGTTGGCTTGAGGCATCTTTTGGATCTTTATGAGCAGTTTAACCCATACTTCAACATTCGCTGACGACACGGCTTTTCTCAGCACTCATAAAGAACGTATGACAATAAAAAAGAAGAATGCCTCTTACCAGAGTTATTTATGAAAGAGGCTTGCGCACCATTTAAACAGGAGGTTAATCAGTTCTTAAAAATACAGAATACCCTGAAATTTAACATGGAGTTTTATGCCTTGTACGCCAAGCCTAACATGGATACCTTAGAAGACACTCCATTGGAAGTGAAAACCTTCCAAGCAAAAATGAAGGAAATTTTTAACATGGAGGAGTTTGATGAACTATTTGAGAGAAAAACCCAAAATATTTTACAGAAGATGGAGGAATTTCAGAAAAAGGACAGTGGTTGGACTCTTATAAAACTCATTAAAATTGAAGTCAACATAAATAAACATCAACCATTAAGAGGAACATCATACATTCCGTTACCAAAAAAATTAGCATTAAAAAAGGCCTGCATAAATGTTCAAAATAATGATGCATTTTTTTTTCAAATGGTGCATAATATCAGCCATAGCAGATTGAAAAACACATCCAGAGCGCACTTTTATATATAAAGTAAATATCGGTTTTAATATTATAAATATAAATGGTTACAGTTTAAATTTCAACGGATTATGCTTCCCGCTAAAAATTAAAGATATAAAAATATTTGAAAGCAATAATAAAAATATTAGTATAAATGTTTTTGGCTACGATGAAAAAGCGGACTTAGTATTGGGTCCCTATTATAAAACAAAAGCGAAAAAAATTAAGCACATCAACATTCTATTTCTTCAAAAATGTATTGGAGAGGATGTTGTTTTGCATTATGTGTGTATTAAAAATATTTCAAGGTTAGTAAAAGAGCATGAAATTACTTGAAATTGCTATTTTTATCTTGTACTACATTTTTTCCATTTAGTTTATATGTTAAACTTATATATTTATATTCAAATTTTTCGCAGACTTATTAAATCTCAACAAACAAGATATCGAGAAAGTATTTTTGTATGTGATAATTGTTTACAGTATTTTCATCAAAAAGTGAAACTCCAGAAACACCAGAAGAATTTTACAAAAAGAGTATCATACGTCCCCAGCCCAGATAAGTCTGTTTTAAAATTTAACAATTTCAGCAATAAGTTAGACTTACCGTTTGTAATATATGCAGATTCGGAGTGCATATTTGAAAATATCCAAACATGCATACCGAAAGGGGATATTTCATCAACTACTTAAGTTGATAGACATATTCCCTATGAATTTGCTTATTATATAAAATGTAGTTTTAGTAATATTTTAAAAAAATTTTGTAGTTTTAAGGGTTTATATTCACCCAAATTATTTATAGAAAGTCTGGTGAATGATGTAAAATATTTATATTTAAATTACATCTCAAAAAGTAAAACAATGACACCCTTAACTGAACTGGAAAAACTAGATTTCAATATAAATGACGTTTGACATATTTGCTCTAAAATTATTGTAAATGAAGTTAAAGTAAGAGATCACTGTCATTTAAGTGGAAAATATATAATATCAATTATAAAATTCCAAAGTTTTCACCCGTAATTTTTCATAACTTTTCATCTTACGATTGTCTTTTATTTGTTAAGGAATTGAACAAAATTGACGATGGTTCAATTAATATTATCCCCTTAAATAAAAAACTCTATATATCGTTATCAAAAATAGTAAAAATTAAAATAAGATTTCTTGACTCATATAGATTTATGCCATCCAGTTTAGACAATCTTGTGAAAAATTTAGAAAAAAGAGATTTAAAGACTGTCAAATCTATGTATAATGATGAAAAGAAATTAAATTTACTTATAAGAAAAGGCGTCATTCCTTATAATTATTTAAATTCTACTGAAAAGTTTTTGGAAAATAGTTTACCTAACATTACAGATACACAATATTCTCTGGAAGATTACACACACGCAAAAGAAGTTTGGAAAACATCCGATTGCAAAAACTTAGAAGATTATTTAATGTTGTACTTAAAGACGGATGTTTTATTGTTAGCAGATGTTTTCGAGAATTTCAGAACAGTTTGTAAACACATTTATCATTTAGATCCATGTCACTGGGATGCCATGCTAAAAATAACGGATATTAAATTAGATTTACTTACTGATAAAGACATGATAACATTTCTTCAAAAGGGGATTAGAGAAGGAATAGTACAATGAACAAAAAGACATTCAATTGCAAATAATAAATATTTATCAGACTATAAAAATGAATTACTTTCTAAATACTTAATGTATATGAACAATATAAATAAATGGCTAAAAATGAACAAGTTAAAATTAAACGAAAGTAAAACCAAATTAATGGAGATAAATATGAATTCAGATATAACAGTAAAAATAAATAATATAACAATAGAAAAAGTTAACACTATTAAATATCTGGGTTTTAATATTGACAATGACTTAAAATTTAAAGAACACATTGAATACATATGTAAAAAAATCGGGAAAAAAATCGGTTTTTTTAAACGAATAAGAAACAGCTTATCTAAAATCACGGCAATAAACATATATAATACAATTATTAAACCACATTTCGAGTATGGATCAACAGTTTTATACACATGCTGTACAAATACACAAATAACCAGACTACAGAATTTACAAAATAAGGCAATGCGTACAATATTAAAACTAAACAGATTTGCTTCAGTAACATTTATGCTGAGTGATTTAAAATGGCTTAAAATACACAAAAGACTAGCACTAAATACAATAAACTTTATTCAAAAAATAAAAATTGGAGATGCTCCTAAATATTTGATCGAGCAAATAAGATATGTTGGGGAGGTTCAACCATATAACCTGAGGAATGCTATAGATTTCAGGTTACAACGAGCAGACACCAGCGTGATGCAAAGATCGCTATTTTATAAAGGACTAAGCATTTACAACAAGATGCCAACTGATGTGAAAAACGAAACTAATAACAATATATTTAGAAAAAAAGTATCATCTTTTATTAAAAATTTTAATATATAGCAGAGCTAAATTTTCTGTTTAAGTTTTTTTTTTTTTTAAATGATATGTAATTTTCAAAAGTATTAATAAAATACTACTTACTACTACAAAAAAAAAAAAAATTTAGATGCAAACAATCTATATGGTGGGGCAATGTCAGAAGCTTTGCCTGAGGGTAATTTTGAGTGGGTACAAGATATTGATAATTTTCTTTGAACTCAATTCCAAATGATTCAAATGTTGGATATATATTAGAAGTTGTTCTGATATATCCAGTTGAAATCCATGACATTCATAATAATCTACCATTCTGTTGTGAAAATAAAAAACCTCCCGAGTCAAAAGAAACAAAATTGATTGTTGATCTACATAATAATTATGAAAAACTCAAGTAGTTACCGAATTCAATTAACTTAAGTCCCGGGAGTTAAATAGATGATATTTACAACCAAAATGTAACCACCGATCAGAGAGTGCTGATGATGAAATCGTAGCTGGTTTGGAAAATGCATTCCACTCGGCTAGTGTCGGTAAAAATATAATTTTTCAGATTTATTCTTTCATTTATCACAATTAAAAAATTCTTTGTAAAAAATAAAGAATATTAAATATGAACTCAAGCCTGATTAAAAATTTAAATATTAGTTTAACAAAAAAGTTCGATAAAATAAAAATTCAATATACATGGTTTAAAGTTAGCTAAAATTCATAGAATATTAAAGTTTCGACAATCCAATTGGTTACAGAAATATATTTCCTTGAGTAACTTTCATAGAACTAATGCGAAAAACTCATTTGAAATTTTTTTTTTTTATATTATTAAACAATGCTGTTTACGGTAAAACAATGGAAAACGTTGACAAACGTAAAGATATTAAAAGTGTGAATTACTGGGAAAGTATTGCTAAAAAACTTGGTGCACGTGCCCTCATTGCTAAGCCAGAATTTAATTCTTGTAATATATTTGAAGAAAATATGATGGTAGTTGAATTAAATAGAACTTACTCATACTATAATAAGCCAATTTATCTAGGTTTTACAATTTTAGAACTTTCAAAATGGAAGATGTATGATTTCCATTATGAATATATGATACCTAAATATAAAACTAAAGTTGAACTTAATTATATGGATACAGATTCATTTATATACACAATAGAAAGTGATGACTTTTATGAAAACATTAAAAAAGATATTGAAGATAGGTTTGACACATCTGAATATGAGGCTAATAATCAATTGGATATTTCACAAAAAAAAGCAAAAAGGTTTTAGGTATAATGTAAGATGAGAATTTTTTTTGGAAGATAATGAAAGAGTTTGTTGGATTGAGAGCGAAAATGTATTCGTTTAAAACAGAAAATATGGAAGAAGTTAAAAAAGCTAAGGGTGTCAAACAAAGGTAAGGGTAACAAAAAAACTAAGTCTCTCTGACAACAAAAATTGCTTATATAATAAAACAAGTAAGAGTGCTATATTCGGCCATGCCGAATCTTATTTACTCTTCACAACGTGTAGTCATGCAACAACAGTAGTTTGTATCACCATTCATCTCATATGAAATACGTACATACATATAAAAAACATACATATATAAAAACATCCCATTGTAAAATTAAAAATTAACGTATGTATGTTAAAAAAAAATAAAAAAAAATATAAAAAAAAAATTAAAAAAAAAATTTTAAAAAAATAATTAAAATATAAATATTAAATATAAAACAAAAAAATAAAAAAAAAATTGAAAAAAAAATTAAAAAATAATAATAAAAATATAAATAATATATTAAATAAAAAATAAAAATTGAAAAAAAAAATTAAAAAAAAATTTTTTTGGCTCAGCTGGGATTCGATCCCACGTTTACTTTAACCAATATACAAGTTTGTATGTATGTATGTTGTTGTTGTAATGTTTTTGTGAAAAAAATCGAGGTGGTCGTGGGTTTTTGCTCATATCTCAGTTGTTTCTGATTTTCAATACCGATCTACTCCCGAATATTTCTGAGATTTTAATACCTCACCCGGGTCCAAGCGATTTCGGGGGGCTTCAAAAAGTTGATTTCAACATACACACGGACAGACTGACAGAGCTTAATCGACTCCCCTATTCATAAGCTTTCAGAAAATATATACTTTATGAAATGAAAATGAAGAAATTTCACACGGAATGACAAACCTATATATACCCTTTTTCACTGTGTGAAGGGTATAAAAATTTACTATAGAAATATGTATATTTTTAAATCAAAACTGCACATTGTATATACATCCCTTATTAACAAGATAAATTTAAGCTATTTAGATAACAAAAGATTTATATGTGTAAATAACATTAATACCCTAGCTTGGGGTCACTATAAAGAAAAATTTATTAATAATGATATTGATGATTATTATTTAATGAATATAGAATATAATAATGATAAAGATAGCTGTAAAATAAATGATAATGAAGTAGAATTTGTAGAACAAAATTATATTATAGAGAGCTTTAATAATGATGATAGTTTAGATAAATTTCTAATTAAAATAGAATATTAAAATATACAAATTTCCATAATAATTGTATATTAATTTGAAATACATTAAACTTTTATGTAAACAAAATATAACTATTGTAATTATTTATTTTTATAAATTATAGTTTCTTTTTTATCAATAATAAACAAATTTTATATTTTCAATTATTAAATGTGTTTTATTTTCTAAATATTTTGCAATTGTACATTTTCAGTTGCATAATCTAACTTTTTACGATTTCTAGTCACTCGTGGGTAGGGTTTGGGAACCGGGAATTCCCGCCCGGGAATGAACCACTTAATATTCCCGGAAAAATTTTGCTCTTGTTCCCGGGAAAACGGGAAATAAAAAATATGTAGTATATTAGGAAATATATTTAATTTTATTTTTAACTAGCCAAACCCGGCGCGCGTTGCTACGCCCCTTAATGAATCGAAATGCATTCTGAATTTTAATTGAATATCAAGTGCAAAAACCTAAAAATTATAATTTTTTTATGGGCGTGGCATTGCCCACTTTTCTAGTCACGAAATTGTAAAGTCATAACAGCTCAATATGTGTGCAAAGTTTCAGAATAATCGGTCAAGTGCAAGTACCTCAAAATGATACCTTTTTTTTTTATAGGCGTGGCACTGCCCACTTTTCTAATCACGAAATTATTTAGTCATGACAGCTCAATATGTGTGCAAAGTTTCAGAAAAATCGGTCTGGTGCAAGTACCTCAAAATTGTAGCCTTTTTTTATGGGCGTGGCCCCGCCCACTTTTTTAATCACAAAATTATAAAGTCACGACAGCTTAATATGTGTGCAAAGTTTCAGAAAAATCGGTCCAGTGCGCAAGTACCTCAAAATTAAAACTTTTTTAGGGGCGTGGCCCCGCCCACTTTTCTTATCACGAAATTATTTAGTCATGACAGCTCGATATGTGTGCAAAAATTCAGAAAAATCGGTCAAGTGCAAGTAGAAAATCTGATAACTAATTTTTTATGGGCGTGGCCCCGCCCACTTTTTTCACCCATAAACACTCCCCGGTATGTGTACAGCAACTTACCAAAGTGTGAGCCCGATCGGTTTTGCAGTTTCAGAGTCTATAGCTAACACACACACACACACAGAGTTTCACTTTTATATATATAGATTTCTTATCTGTTTTGGTAAATTTAGAGCATATTTGAATAAAAAGTAAGGTTTTTAATTTGTTAGCGTTTTTTGTTTGTTAAGTATTTACAACTTTTATCAAACACTAATATGGAAAAGAAAAACAAACATCGTCGGTCAAAAATATTTCACGCCAAAGTTAACGACTTTCTGGAATTATTTTTAACAAGTGCTTATAAATTTCAAGTGAATTAATTATATACATACATAATTAATTGTTTTCTTGTATATAAATGTTTTTTATAACAACCGTAAATCCAGCAGTAGTTTCCGTGGTTCATTTTTATAAATATAATCGTATGTACAAATTGTTTTTAAAAGTGGTCACAGAATTTGTAAGTATAATTTTTTATTAATGATTGAATTTTTCTAATAATACTTTTTTAAAAAATTCACTTTGTTTAGAAGCAAAATGTCTGAAGTCTGGAACTATTTTCAAAAAGTAGACAACGCAGCACAATGTAATATTTTCCCAAAAAGGTTAATGTCCAAGGGCGGTAGTACTAGTGGCCTCATACGGCACCTTCTTTTGGTTCATAAAATAAAATTTTAAAACGATTCTTCAACACGTGCACCAAGTAAAAAAAATAATTCCACTATTAAATGTTTTTTAGACACCCAAACATTACCAGAAATTTTTTTCAAAATTGGCAGCAGTCGATGGAATATCTATTCGAACAATTACACAAAGTTCTTTTATTAGTCCAAATTTTGTCAGTAAAAATATGACATTACCAAAATTAAACTGATGTTAAAAACATTGTAATAAAATATTACAACGCCGTTAAAAATACGATGGTGAAAACAATATCTTGTATTAGACGAGTGGAGTAGTGTTGTTCAAAAAAAGTATCTGTTTAGATGACAATAATTATTTTTATAATTTGCGTAAAGTTTATATTTCCGGAAGATGTAATGCTGACACAATAAGGACTCTAATGGAAAATAAACTACTACTAAAACAATGAGTTATTAACCAAATCGTGATGTTAAAGTTAACAAACATTATTTATTTTAAAAGAAATATTATTTTCGGGAATCCCGGGAATTCCCGGGAAGACGATTTTTTAATTCCCGTTTCCCGGGAAAGTAAAAAGACCGGGAAATCCCAAACCCTACTCGTGGGGAATACTGATACGGTAAAGTTGATTGCTTCAATTTTGTATGTTCTTCTTCCTTTGATAATATTCTATTTTTCGGTGTTCCACTATTTGAAAATTTTTTAGTCGTTTGGCTACTGAAGATGCAGAAGAAGGATTAATTTTTTGTACTGTTGCATACATATCAATTTGATCGTCGTGATCGTAGGTATAAAGATACTCTGGCAAGTTTATATTAGATTGTGTTCCAACACTACTTTGATTGCGGTGTTTGAGTTTCAATATGCTTTTTGTATGTTTTTCTTGTCTGAGTTTCATTATCACGTAAATTGTTATATTTAGAACTTATGATCTGATTTGATGAGTTTTGTTTTCCAATTAAATATTTCGCTAATTCTTGCTTAATATAATACCATTTGTTAATATCTTTTAACGTGTATGAAACATATAGTGGTAAAAGCTTTCGATGCAGAAAGGTGAATTAGAATTTTTGATTATAAATTTCTAATAAACTGATGGCTGTATAACTATTAGTTTAGATAAATTATTTGACATTATCCAAAATTTTTCCAATAACTCCACTTAATACCGAAGAAATAATGATTGGTAAGAATCCTTCCTTTTGAATAAGATGTTTCCTCTTTTGTTTCATAGAGGTTTGTGGTGAACAAACTTTTCTTATCGTATTTTTATATGGTTTTAATTTTTCAAAAACAGTTTTGTTTGTTTTATGATTTTTTTTAATTACATTGAAAAGTATTTCATGTATAGCTTTTATAGCAACATCATCAACATATTTTAAAATTGCATTTCGTAGTTTGGGCTTTGCTATTTTAAGAACATAAAGAATATGTTTGTTCTCCCTTAATAATTTTAGATTGGAGATCATTTTCTATATTGAATAGTAAGTGTTATTGAATATATCTGATCTAAATCTTAATGCGTTATGTATTTGTTGTGTAAGATCAATTAATAAATAACCATGAGCACGTTGAGTGCATTTATTATATATGTACATCAACCAAAGCTTTTGACTTTTCGGGATATACTTGACGAGCCAAATGTTGAAACTGTAACTTATCCCTAGGATTCTTAAACATTACTATATATTTAGAGTTTAAAGAAATATCTCTTGAATAAGCACCTTTATGAAAAATGTTTTGTGTTACTAAAATTACACCCAAATTTCTATGATGTGAACCTTTAGTAAAAACTTCACAAACTGTTTTATTTGACGATTCAATCATTTCATCATCCAATATTATTAAAGTTTTTTCTTCATCGTAAGTATCAAAAGTTTCTGGAATTCCTTCAAGAAACTGAAAATTTTTTATTTATTATTTTTTATTATTTTATGGTAGTGAATTTTTTTCAGAAAAACACCATACAATTCGATCAATGTCTTTAGATATTAAGTGTTAATTTTCAATAAAATTTTTAATAAACGTAGATTTCCCATAACCTGAGGGACCACACACTATCATTGTAAATGGATATATAAACTGTTGAAACATGTTTACACATACACAACACGTAAATGAATTGAAGCTTTACATTCCTTCCATAAATATGAGTAAACAAACTCTTGTTAATGAATTTCATCGTCAAGCAATAAAAAACTTAAAGCGTCGACGATTTATTCAGAAGGGTATTCTAGATACATGGCAAATAGATTTAGTGGAGATGATTCCATATGTAAAATTTAATAAAGGTTTCAAGTATATGCTTACTGTAATAAATGTATTCTCAAAGTATGCGTATGCTGTACCACTGAAATCTAAAACAGGAACAGAGATTTCAAAAGCATTAAAAAATATTATAAAGTTGAACGAACAGAAATCTCCCAAAAATTATCATTCTGATCAAGGAAAAGAATTTTATAATAAAGACTTTAAAAGTCTAATGAAAAAACTTAATATTTATCATTATCACACTGTTTCAAATATGAAGGCATCTGGAGTTGAACGTTTTAACAGAACTTAAAAAAATAAAATGTGGAAACAATTCAGTATGCAAGGAAATTATAAGTGGATAAATATATTAGATAATTTATTGCAAGAGTATAATTCGTCTTATCACCGTACTATTAAAATGATACCCAACTCTGTTAACAAGAAAAATGAAAAAAGGCTTCTTAGAACTATATACAATAACTTTAAAATGTTTAAAATATAAGCCAAATGATTTTGTTTGCATAAGCAAATATAAAAATGTTTTTGAGAAGGATATACACCAAATTGGTCTTCAGAAGTTTTTCAAATAAATAAAATTTTTGTAACAAATCCTATAACATATCAACTTACAGATCTTAAGGGAAATATAATAAAAGGTGGATTTTATGAAGAAGAATTATTAAAAACTAAAGTTCCCAACGTTTATTTAGTAGAAAAAGTGTTGAAACGTCGTGGAAAAAAGATGTTTGTAAAATGGCTAGGTTTCGGAAGGAAACACAATTCATGGATTCATCAAACCGACATAGGCGAATAACCTAATTTTAAACATATATGTATAACAGTCAACGACTAACTCTATTTAGAAGTTGGCTTCAAGTATGGAAGAAAGTGATCTTTATGTTAGGTAGGTAGGTAGGAAGGTAGGAAAGGGGGATGCAGAAAGCAGTATCTGCCTCCTACACCCACACTCGGAGACCAATAAGGTCCATTGCGTTACCCTCTCATGTATTAAGGATAGAAAAGAGAGAGAAAGAGAAAGTTTCCATAGATATAGTACAAGAGAAAATAATAAAAATAAAAAATGAGTTAGTAGGAAATAAAATAGAAGAAAGAAAAATATATTCTCTACGATCCCCATTGCATGTTCACTATCCACTTGATCCCCATGATGAATCCGATAATATTCCCCAGCTTGCACTTTGAAACATCACCCAACTCATCGTGGAATCGTTTACCTAACCACTTTAGCCTGTGATTATGTAGCCTTGGGCAGTGACAGACAATGTGTTCCACAGTTTCCAACTCCTCCTCATCCTCACACATCCTACAATAATCCGGAGTGTCGCGATCCCATTTACTAATCCTAGTCCTCACAGGACAGTGCCCTGTTAAAACCCCAATAGTGGCCCTCAGACATACCCTACCCAGGCCCAGAAGAACCGTAGAGTCCGCTGAGTTTAACCTGAGCCATAAAGCCCTTGACACCCTGCAGTCTCTTCTGTCCCTCCACGCCATATCGGTCCTGTCGGATACCCACGCCCTGATACGCCCAAAATAGTATCCTAACGGAGGTCTCACCATGTCCTCTTCGCTCGTCGAAACCAATGCCGATCCACCGCGCGCAAGTTCGTCAGCATCGAAGAGGTTCATGATCCTATTGAGTGCCCTCCTACACTTCTCAACCAACCTAGACTTGACATAATGTCCCTTAACATGTTCCAATATAAGATCCGTCGCTTTATAGATAGCCAGTATCTCCGCTTGGAACACACTACAGTTATCAGAAAGCTTGTAAGACCTCCTGATGTTTTCTCCCATAATATAGACACCTGCCCCTGTGCCCATATCCATCTTCGATCCATCCGTAAAGACTGCACACCCCTCAAACAGTCTGTCGGATCCTACCCAACAATCCCTATCCGGAATTATCAGCGGGGGTGTCCTAACAAAACTGATCTTTGTGACCTTGTAGTCTGTCAAATTACCCTGACATCGCACACAATCCTGGAGACCAGTTTCCCATAAAATTCTAGTGTGGCCCATGTTAAGTATCCTACCCAACCCTGACTCACCTAGCCTAAACAAGCTCCTTGCCGCCATTCCCTTCACCCATACCTCTATAGGCATAGTGCCAGGAATGATGTCCAAAGACCCCTGAGGTGAGCTTCTCATAGCACCAGTGATGCCAAGTGAAGCACACCTTTGGACCTTTGTGAGGAGCTTCCTATAACAACCATTTTCTAATACCTCCCACCATACAGTACATCCATATGTTAGAATGGGTCTTACCACCGTCGTGTAAATCCAATTCACCACCCTTGGTTGTAGGCCCCAACTCTTGCCTATGGAGTTCCTGCAGGTGTAGTAGGCATTAAGGCCCTTTTTCACCCTCTCCCGAGTGTTCTGACCCCATGACAGCTTACTATCAAGGACTACACCGAGATATTTCGCCCCGCTCGCTAACTCTAACTCTACCCCATCAAGCATCGGTCGCCTAAACGCCTCGACCTTGTATCTCCTGGTAAAGAGAACTAGCTCAGTATTTCCCGGGTTTACACCCAGTCCATTCTCCGAAGCCCAAGAAGATAATGGACATAGTGCCGATTGAAGTACCTCGCTAATCGTCGGAAGAAATCTTCCCCTGACCAGTATGACTACATCATCCGCATAAGCCACAATCTTCATGCCTTCACTCTCAAATCTCTTCAAAATAACATTGACCGTTAGTAACCACAACAGGAGCGATAAAACGTCCCCCTGTGGTGTCCTTCTGACGCTGAAATCTCCTAAGTTAGAATTTATAACCCTACTCTCCAACATCGAGGTTATCCAACTAACTAGAAAATCCCTGACCCCCAGCCCATACAGAGCCGCTCTAATTGCCTCTATGCTTACATTGTTAAAGGCACCCTCCACATCCAAAAACGCCGCTAGCGTATATTCCCTATCCTTTAAGCTGCGTTCTATAAAACCTACCACATCATGCAGCGCACTCTCAACAGATCTACCCTTCAGATAAGCATGTTGAGCCCCACTGATCATGTGGGGATCAATAAAACCCCTCAGATGTAGATCGACCAGTCTCTCTAACGTCTTCAGCAAAAAAGACGAGAGGCTGATAGGTCTAAAATCTTTCGGCTTCGATTGTCCTGCCTTACCAGCTTTGGGTATAAAAATAACCCTAACCTCTCTCCACCTCAGAGTATGTATCTCCTCAGGAGACACGCTCTAAACACTCTCGTCAACAGTAAAAGAAAATGATCCGAGACGTTTTGCAGCATGGCAGGGATAAGTCCATCCGGACCCGGGGATTTATAGGCCTCGAACGTATTAACCGCCCATGCTACTTAATCCGTCGTTATCATCCCCTCAACTATCTCCCGTTCACTATCGATCGATCCCCGGTCGACCTCTGTAGAATGAGCGTCCCTCACATTCACACAGCGGGGAAAGTGTGTCTCCATAAGTAGATCTAGGGTCTCCGAGCAAGACTCTGTCCACGAGCCATCCGTTCTCTGAATATAACCAGGTACCATAGGGTCTTTGGATAATATTTTCCTAAACCTTGATAGCTCATTTACAGACTCTATGGACTCGCAAAACCTCGTCCACGATGCCCTTTTGGCCCTCTTGAGTTCCCCTTTATACCTATTGAAACACACTTTATAGCTCTCCCAATCGTCGGCCTTCCTACTGGCCTTCGCCCTATTAAATTTCTTTTTAACCATAGACCTTTGAACACCCAGTTCCTTGGTCCACCATTTCGGCTGTTCCCTTTTCCCTGGAAAGACTAATGGACATACCGCCCCGTAACTCCCCATAAGAGTGTCAGTCTCCCCACCACCGAATCTATATCAGAGTGCTTACACTCCCCCATTGATATATCCCCTAAACTATACATAGTAGTCTGCCTAAAAGACGCCCAATTCGTTCTGCGCGGGTTCCTAAAGGGTTCCCTACTAGATCTGGTATAGTTCAATTCAAAATTGATTCTGCTGTGGTCTGAAAACGAGTATTCACTCGCAACCTTCCATCCCCTTACAAAATCATTCCCCCTATTCGTCAAAGTAATATCTATAACTGCCTCTCTATCCCTAGTTCTGAATGTCGGCATACTGCCCTAATTACAAATATAGAGATTGTTAGTAGTTATGAAATCAAAAGTTTTCTCACCTCTTTCATTTATGTCACTACTCCCCCACTGGCTGTGATGTGCGTTGGCGTCACATCCAAGTACTGCTGCTTCACTGTGGTGCAGATTTATCTGCACCACTTGCAGCTTCTTTGGACTTGTCAGATCTAGGGAACCTAAACCTTACAGTTCCAAGATTAAATCTGATAACCCCCTTTGCCGCTTCCAACTTACCAAGGGATTCTCTAGCCACTGCGAATCTGAGATCCCTTCCAGTATTCTCCTTACAGACCAGCGAAGTCACCAGCTTCCATTGGTCTGTTTTGAGATCCTCATTTTGGTTGGCCAACACTGACAGTATAGTTTCCACCGACCTAACGGGTGGTGGAATCCAAACTGTCACTATTGGCCTTAGTGGAAGCTCAGAAGCTTCAAGACTAGCCCCTGGACAAACGTCGCTACAGCCTTCAACTGAGCTTTTTAGAAACTCGAATGATTTCTTGTTGCCGCAGTTGACGACCTTAACGCCCCTTGACCAGTCCGCTCCATTGAAGCAAACGTCCTCAGGCTTGCCCCGAAAGACTGCTATCCGGTCAATGAGCCTGCCTTCTATCAGCTGCCATCCATCCATGCTGATCCTGCCATCAGGGTCAGCCCGGTCAATGACGGCTGCCAGAATGCCTTCCTGGCTCAAAGACCTTTTAGGTTTTTTCAAAGAGGAGTGCTCTCTTGGTTATCTCCTTTTTGGGGAGGTTTCGAAGTGATCCGGATGGTACATCACCAACCCTCTTCTTCAATACAGACAATGGCTTGCCAGCGTTAACAGCTCGTTCCAAAGGCTTGAGCGTCTTTACCGGCAAGCTAATGCCTGGGGCTTTTTGGTTTCCCTCAGTGACCACCACAGCCGTATCTGCACTCTTACCAGAGTCGTCAGATCCGGCTGGGATGTTCACCGCTGGAACCGTGGAGACGGAGATGCCGAGGATAGCACTGGTAGGCCCGTAAGTTTTTTCGAACATCGCGACGCTCTGCCTATGCTTCCTCACCAAATGCCTCTCTCTGGCAGTGAACAGTTTTGGGTCCCTCTTGGCCATTTTATTCCAGGGATGACCTCGTACCATTCCTCGCCTTCTCCTCCTTCGTTCGGCTTTTACCGTCCCGTGGTAACTCTACGGATGTTACCACTGCGTTCTGCTGAACTATGTTGGCCACTCGATCTCCTGATCCTGGGGGATTACCCTTTAAGTCAGCCCTCTCAGATTTTGGAGGATCCACCACTGAGCTCGAGGTAGGATCAGATATCATAGTGATATCTAAATCCTCTTCCGAACTCAATGTTAAATCACCTAATTTCTGAGTGTTGCTTACCTCAAAAGAATCTCCTGATAGTCCCAGGAGATCGTCCAATTGGATCTGTGTCCGTATCTGCCCTTCCTGGTCCATAATAACCTTATGGATGTCCGTAAGGGCAGCGTCAAGACCCTGATCCGATTCAGTATTTCGTACATTTTTTGTTTTTTCTAAATTTTCCCCAATTTTGTTCCCACGAGTAGGGACGTCAAGGGTCGCCTATCGCGCTCAGTGACGGCGTACGCGGACTAGGCAACTATCACTACAACCGGCCCGTGCCCTAGCGCCAGAGGGGAGCTGTTAGCGACTAGTTTCTTTACCCACTAACTAGCCATACAGGTCCTCGGCAATGCTACCAACCACCTTGACCTCTAAAGTGCCCCCAGTTTATTTGGTCCACGAGAACCCAGAGGATTCTAGGGCTAGGTATATTGTACGGGATCGGAGCGATCCAGTTCTGGGGCCCTCAGCTTAGTGCCTGGCACCGTCTGACCCGCTCAGACCCCCCACCCTATACTAAGACACCACACCCCCCCCTATCCGTCCGATGGGAGTAAACTGAGAAAAGACTCCACACGGATCTTTATGTTACTTTATTAAGTAATGATTCAACAGATATTTATAAAAACTCTTCAAGTACTTTTACAAATTTGCTAAAGCAATCTTTATACCTAAACGATAAATGGGTTGTTGGATTATCAGATATTTCTTTTTCATTAATGAATAAAATAAAAAAGGAAGATAATGAAAATATTATAAAACGTAAAAAACGAAATGTGTTAAACCAACATTTAGATTATGAAATATTAAAAACACCAAAGCCGGATGTTAATATAAATCATGAAAGTATTAAATTGAAATTTAAAGAAGTTATGAATAAAACAAACGAGCAAACAAAAACGAATTTAGGGATTGGTGATAAAATTTCAAACCGTTTAAATAATGTTGATGATAATATTCTAAAAACTATAACACCATTCGAAGAAAAGAAAGGTGACGATAAAAGAAATCCAAATATAAAAAGAAACGAAAATAAAGGTAGTTCAAAGATTGAACAAATCGCTCAAACTATTGATCAAGAGTTTGAAGCTAATAGAAAAGATTCTATTTTATCGTCAAAAAAATATATTTTGGATAAATCTTTAAATAATTTGCCTACCAATATAAACAACTTTATTAATAAAAATGAATCCACTGGAATAGATGAAATCGTATTTATTTACACTTATATAATAAAACTTCGATAAGTAGGAAGTAAAAAGACGAAATGTTTAAAAATATTTTCAATATCAACATTAAAAAATTATATTCATTGTAGCCGTATTGAATATTTTCCTATCGAAACTTAATATTAATGATATTTCGATAATGATTCGAAATGATGAAGGGAAAGTAATGGACTTGTTAGAATATATTCCAGTTTATTGCACTTTACAACGTAGAACGTATATAATGATTATGTAATAGAAAGATACATTATTTTTATTACAACCATGGATGTGATGTATACAAATTATTATAATAATCAGTCTGGAAATAACTTACAAAATATGAGTGAAATATATCATACACCATGAATTACACAGTATGGACGTGGTATTGGATCACTTTTTTCAGCATTATTCTCCTATCTAAAACCTTTATTAAAAACAGGTTTGCATATTTTAAAAAATAAATCATTAGATGTTGGAAAAGAAATGTTGGAGGAAATTGGAACAAAGCCAGTAAAACTAATTTTATTAAATCAAGGAAGAAAAGTCATGAATCAATATTTAATATTCAATAATTAATTAAAGACGTTTTGCTAATAAATAATATCTCCTTATTAGATCGTCTATGATAATTTTTTTCTGGTTGTATATTACACATCTGTATGTATCAGGACCCTCAGTTGTGGTATCCGTTGACCAAATACAACTTTTGTAATGAGCTCCATGTTTTCCATACACAGGAGTATCTTCAATGAATTCGCAATTGTTTGTTAATTTTAAAATTTTTTCAATAAAAATGTGGCCATTAAATTCTGTTAAGAATTGAAGAATTATACTTTGTGACATTTTTACTTGGGAACTTTTTATAATAAATAATTTTATTTTAGAAACATTTTTGTTATTTATAGAAAATCTGAATTATATGTATGTATGTATACATATTTATGTATTAAAAACATATATATTGAAAAACTTATATAGTAATACATTTTTGGAACTTTAAATGGTTCCCAATTAAAAAAGGTTGAGTATTTGAAATGTAAATGCTTTCATTATTATTTTCATCTTTATCCCTTTCAACCTCTGTGGGTATTTCTTCTAGCTCTAAAACATATTCATCATTGCTCAACTTTATCCTTAACATAAGTTTTGCATTATCATTATCATCCTTTTATATCTATTAGTCCATTACACATTAAGAAGATTTTTTAATGCAACTTGAGTTGATCCTCATATATTTTTTCGTTCTATCCCTCTTTAGTATTTTTATAAAAATCACTCAAACAATAATTTTCTCTTTAATTATTCATCTTTAAAAAAATAAAATTCATCTTTATGGAAAACTATAATTACATTTAATAAAAATTATTTTCTCTTAAATTATTCATCTTTGAAAATTCATCTCTTAACATTTTTATTTAAAGCAATTTTTCTACATACATTTTCTAAATTAATTATGTAAGTTTGTATTCACATATTTATACATGCAAGTATTTATGTATGTATATACAAATAATAATTTACCTTTGAATTTTCTCATATTACAATTATAAAAAAATTTAACAACAAAAAAATCATCCGTATGAGTAAATTGCACAGACAATAAAAAAGTTAAACTTGAAACTTGAGACAAACAAACCAATAACAAAATGCATATCAACCAAAATCAAAAATCAGCCTTATGGAAATTACCATTGGGATGAAAATTTTAAATTATTAACCAAAATTCATCCTTATAGGGAATCACCATTGGGATGAAAATTTAAAACAAAAATTCATCCTCATGGAATCTCCATAAGGAAGAATTTGGTGTCTCAGAAACCCCACAAACATACTACTATTTTATTAGGTAAAAAAATTACTTTAGTAAGTCTAATGATATCTCCTTACATTACAAGCGCGGCTTACGCGCTTGGTGGATAGTTTTTATTAAAATATATAAATCATTTGTTTAATGGCTGCCAAAACTGCTACCTATAAAAACATGGTTTGTAGTGGAAAATATCCTTTTTTACTTCCTTGGAATCCGCGTTTGCTCCAGCAGTCCGTAGGGGCGCGAATAAGTGACTGCTTCCTTTCTCACATCAATTAGTGATTATAATCTTGTAGTTCCTGGAGGTTAAACTTTTTCTGATTTATAAAAACCACGTTTGCCAGTTATTCATTACCGATTTTTTTGCCATTTTTTTTTTAAATTTGGTTTAAAAAAATATCTGACTTTCTAATGCGATATTACACTACATATATGAAACTAGTTTAAATCAGCTAAGCGTAAGGTTTATAAATTAATTTATAAAGTAAAAAAGAATAAAAAAACGCACTAAATATCATTGTTGCAGTTATCGGAAATAAAATACAAAGTGAAAGAACGAATAATATCAATAAACAAAAAAAGAGAATTATAAAAAACGTGCTACTTGGATTCGCAATTGGCTTTTACGTCGGGAAGAAAAAAAGGATTTCGCAGAACTTGTGCTTCGTGAACTGCAATACGAATACGAAGAAACTTCGAAATTTTAACAGAATGAGTACTTCTACATTTAACAAATTGTTAAAATTGGTGAAAGCTCATATCACAAAACAGGATACCATATTAAGAGATGCTAAATATTCCTGTACAAACTCGGTAAGAAAGTTACATAGTAAAAGTGATAACATAATAACATAATAAAATTGACTACGTTTTTTAATAGTCTGCTGATCACATTGCGATTCTTGGTAATAGGTGATTCATATGCATCCTTATCTGTTGCATTTAGGGGTTCGCAGCCAGCCATTTCCAAAATGTGGCCTAAGTTGTAAATACAATAGTAAACTTAAAATCGGTAAGATATAAGGCATTATCCATTGTGCCTTGGAGCTCTCGGTATTTGTTAAATAATTCTATATAGACATGTTATTTAATATATTTTGTATAGATGGAAAACATATAACCTTTTGAGCTCGCCGGTAAGATGGTTCAAATTTCTTTAACTAAAGTGTGGTTAAATTTTAAAGGCTGATGTTGAATGTAAACCACACCTTAACGTCAAGCTTTTTTCTGCATTTCATTTGACATTTCTCAATTTCAGACTAACTCAATTTGAACCATGAAAAAATACACAATCGAGCAACGCGTTAAAGTTATTCAGTCTTATTATGGAAATGTGCGTTCAAATCAAAATACATATCGTGCACTTCGTGATTTTTTCGGTTAATTATATCGTCCAAATGTGCGTACAATCGGAAAAATCGTGGAAAAATTTGAGTTAACCGGGTCTGTGGGAGCTGTGAAAACACCATGCTTATACTGCTCGTACTGCAGAAAATATTGCTGCTGTTCGCGACAGTGTAGCTAAAGAGCCGTTCACGTCAACTCGTCGTCGTGCCCAACAATTGCACATTATGCATAAAGACTTGCATTTGCACGCTTACAAGGTGCAAATGACTCAAGAACTAAAGCTTCTTGTACATTCCAAGCGTCGTCAATGGTCGGAAATGGCAGTCGTGGATGATAAATTTTCGAAGAAAATTATATTCAGTGGTGAGGCACATTTTAACCTCAGTGGATTTGTCAATAAGCAGGATTGCCGTATTTGGGCAAATGATAATCAAAGAATGATTGTCGAAAAACCAATGTACCTATAAACAGTGGCTGTTTGGTGCGGTTTATGTGCTGACGGCATCATCGGGCCGTATTTTTTCCAAAATGAGGCCGGTCAGGCAGTTACTGCGAATGGTGTTCGCTATCGTCAGATGAAAACGAACTTTTAATGCCCGAATCGGAAGATATGGATGTGGGCGATATGTGGTTTTAACAGGACGGTGCCACTTGCCACATAGCTAACGAAACAATGGCTCTTTTGTGCGACAAATTCAATGGTCGTGTTATCTAACGTGGCGGCGATGTCAATTGGCCGCCAAGATCATGTGATTTGACAACGTTGGGCTTCTTTCTTTGGAGTTATTTGAAAGAAAAGGTGTTCGTCGATAAGGCAGTAACAATTCAAGAACTAATGTATGAGATAATTCGGCACATTAACGGCATAGAACCTCAATGCCTCAGCGGAATCGAACATTTGGCCCATCGGATGGTGGTGTGCCGCTGAGGTCGCGGCGGCCATTTGGCCGATATTTTGTTCCATACATAATTGAATCATACCAATATTATCATAATAAAAAAAATATTTTAACTTTGGCCCCTAAAATTTTACCACCATTTGTAAAAGATTCCACAGCATAGCGTTGCTTGCACTTGTATATGCAGAGTTCAACTTTATTTACATTGATGTCGGATGTAATGGAAGATCCAACCAAGCATCCATCTATAAAAATTCATCGTTATGCAATTCAATTCAGGAAAACTCGTCCAGACAACAACTTTTTACCTGGAATTGAAGCCGGAATTCCTTATGTCAATGTTGTTGATGACAAATTTAAACTAACACACCGTATAATGAAGCCTTACCGTCAAAGAACATGCGATTTTAACAAGGTCTTCAAATACAGATTAAGCCGCGCCAGACATGTTATCCAGAATGCATTTGGCATATTGTCAAATAAGTTAAGAATTCTTATGACAACAATACATCTTAGTGTCGAAAAAGTTCAGGTAATTACTTATGCTACGTGAAGGAGAATGGCGAAGAAACAGTGGTAGGAAATAGGGCTGCTGTAGGTCCAATGGAAATATGCATAAATTTTACCAAATAAACTGTGATTTCTTAAGAACTATAGGAAAGTTAAAAAAAAAAACACATAAAATTCAGAAAAATTCATGAAGTCTTTATTTGAATCGATAGTACGGTCCATATAATTTAACGTTTAAAGATTATTTCATGCAAATGTTGACCGTGACTGCGCCTCAAATGGTCCATCCGCTTAGTCCAATTTTGGCATACTCTTTCCAACATTTCGGCCGGTATCTCATGAATAAATGCTTCAATGTTGTCTTCCAATGCGACAATTGAAGCGGGAATGTGTATATAGACATGAGCTTTAACATAGCCCCACAAAAGATAGTCTAAAGGCGTTAAATCGCACGATCTAAGCGGCCAATTGACCGGTCCCGAACGTGAAATAAAATTTTCAACGAACTCGTCTCTCAATAAGTCCATTGTTAAGCGTGCTGTGCGGCATGTGGCACCGTCTTGTTGAAACCACATGTCATGCAAGTCAAGCTCTTGCATTTTGGGCAAAAAAAGTTGGATATAATCTCACAGTAGCGCTCATCATTCACAGTTACGTTACGATTTGCATCATCTTTGAAGAAGTACGGTCCAATGATGCCACCAGCCCATAAACCGCACCAAACTGTGACTTTTTCTGTATGCATTGGTAGCTCTTGCAATGCTTCTGGCTTCACTTCAAAATCGACAATTCTGCTTATTAACTGCCAAATGGCGGACTATAAATATATATGTATATGGGTTAAATCTGGAATTTAAAGATGTTAGGTTAGGTTTGGTTGAAAAGGAAGAGCATTAAAAGCCCAAACCCATGACAGGTATACACTTATGCCCAGTTGGCATGTTGTGCGCTCCATATGGAAAATGGAATTTTCAAACAAAAACCATAAACATAATTTCCCATAAATAACGGACTAGTCCAAGAACCCAGTCCCCTCAATGTAACTCCTTATGGACCTCCAGTTCGAGTTCCCCAGGTATTCCAAGTTCGGCATAGTATCCACTGTAAAATTCTCGCGCCTAATATGCCCAAACGCAGGACAATGACAGAGGTAGTTTACCAAAGTCTCATCCTCTTCCTCGCATGCTCTATATGTTGTCTCCTCAGATAATCCCATGCGAGCTAGATGGGTTCTCAACTTCGTATGACCTGTAATTACACTGGTTAGTTTCCCAAGTGTTGGTCTACTAAGTCTCAGAATCTCCTTTGATTTCCCAAGATTTGGGTCACCCCATAGTGTTCTTGACACCTTACCGACATCAGTGCTTTGCCATTTTCTGACATGTTCCTCCATCGCCCAACGTTTAAGTTCATCCTTAAATCGTTTAAGGGATTTGGCGTTCTCCAAAGTCACAGTACTCAGAAGATCTCCCATTTTGGATAATTTGTCGGCTTTCTCGTTTCCGATCAGCCCGTGATGGCTTGGTATCCATATTATCTCCAGATGTTCACATTTTGCATGTTCACAATTCGCTCTTGCATTGCAAAACGTTCCGGGGTTCAACTTTTTCCTTCTTCAATGTCTTAATCACTGATTGGCTATTCGTAAATACGGATACGGATACGAATCGGGGTTTCGCTATTCGTTTCCTTTATCTATTTAATTCCTTCCGTAATCGCCATGATCTTAGCCTGGAAAATAGTGCTGTGGTAGACGGAAGTATTTGCTTCTATTTAGTCTTATGTCGTATAAGCCCATTCCAGTTTGGTCACCAATCTTTGAACCGTCTGTATAAAGATTGATTCCATGGGTGTTTCCCATCCTGATTATCTTATCCCATTCTCCCTCTTCCGGTATTATGGTGATGCAGTTAGTATTCTCATATTTCATCGGGATTTTATCACATGTTAATTTCGTAATATTTCCCATTGGTAAGATATCCGTTATTCTTTGGTATCTGGTCTTATGTTCTCTTATAAGCCATTCATCTATTGCCATTAATCTTGTGGCAGCTAAGGCCGCTTCATATTTTACCTGTATCTCTATTGGCCAAATGGATAATATATTCTCAATGGCCATTGTCGGTGTGGTCCTCATGGCGCCGCAAATACTAATGCAGCACTGTCTCTGAATCTTTTGAAGAGGTTTTATATTCACCTTCTTCTCTAAGGATGTCCACCACACTAACAAAGCATGCGTAATTGGCGGCCGCAGTACACTCGTGCCAATGTGTCATCCTTGGGCTTATGTCCCACTTTGAGCCTATCACTCTTCTGCAGAGGGCCCATATTCTTTGAGCTTTTTCCACTTTACACTCAATATAGTCCTTCCGGGATAGTCTCCAATCAAGTACTATTCCTAGGTATTTGACCTTCTTATCAATCTTAATTATCTTATCCGGTGTCTTCCTCTTTCTCGTAAACAAACAGATTTCAGTTGTTTCTGGGTTTACATTGAGCCCTCGTTCCTTTGCCCAGTTATAGGATATATTTAAAGCCTCCATTGTTCTCATACATAAAGAATTTAGATTCGTTACCCTGATCAGTATCGCAACATCATCTGCGTAGCAGATAGGCTTGAATCCCTTGTTCGATAGAATCCTCAGTAGACTATGTTTGGTAGTTACCCATAATAATGGAGATAAAATACCTCCCTGCGGGGTTCTTCGACATACTTTGTCCCTTCTTCTCACTCCATTTGCCTCACAATTTATCCATCTGTTCCTTAACATATTGCTAATCCATGCAATTAAGACATGGCTTAACACTAAGTTCTCGAAGGAACCGATAAGACTCAAGGTCATTACGTTATTGAAAGCTCCTTCTATGTCTATGAATACGCCCATGGTATACACACCTAGGTCGAAGGACCTTTCTATATGATAAGCAACTTCCTGAAGAGCAGTCTCAGTAGATCTGCCCTTGATATAGGCGTGTTGTCCGGATTTCATTGAATCGCCTGGTATTCGTCTTCTGACTATTCCATCGTCAGTACGCTCCATGATTTTCAATAAGAATGATGGATCTATAAACTTTAGGATTTGCGTAATTTTCCTTCCCTGGTTTAGGTATGAAAACGACTCTCGCCTCCCTCCATTCCACAGGCGTATACGCATATTTTAGGCAAGTAGTAAAAGTGTTCGCCAGCCTTATATCAATTAGGTCAATGCTTCCTTGTAGGAGAGCTGGAAAAATACCGTCCGGCCATGGTGCCTTATATGGCAAGAAACTATTTACCGCCTTTCTGACCATCTTTGCGGTTATAATTATGTCCGTCGTGCCACTACCATCATGGGGGTGGGGAATTTCTCCGTCATCCGCCATTTCCGTTTGGAAGTGTGCCTCTATCAGTATTCCTAGTGTCTCCTCCATCGTCTCCGACCTTTTGCCGTTCGAGTCAACGAGGGTTTCCGGTTGGGTATGGGTTTTCGATAGGAATTTCTTAATTCTAGAAACGTCATTCACGCTGTCCACCTGATTGCAAAAAAGCCTCAAGGATCTGCGTTTGGAGATTCTTATTGCCTTGTTGTATATTCTGAGTTTTTCACTGTAATCGTCCCAGTATACTGATTGTTTCTTTCGATAGGCTCTGTTAAATAGACTTCGGGTTTCTTTCCTGAGATTAATCAGTTCACCTGTCATCCAGGGCTTTTCTCTTGAGATTCGCCTTTGTCGGAGTGGACAATGCTCCTCAAAGGTTTCCTTAAAATCGGCAATCAGTCTTCCCACCATCGAACCTATCGTGCCCAGATTTACATCCGGTTTGGGATAAGTTTCGAGTTTATGTTGCAGACTTAACCTAAAATTTGGCTAGTCTGTTCTGGCCTTATTCCTAAAAGTCACCGGTTCCGATGGAGGATGAGTTAAGGTCATAAAAATATAGCGATGGTCCGAATAAGAGTGCATATCAGATACGTGCCAATCGGAATTACCTCTTCCCTAATTCTGTTAATAAATGTAGGTTTATTACCTGAGTTAAGGGTAAATAAGTTATTAGTATTTAGGAATTCCCATAGGGCGTCTCCTCTCCTGTTACAGTTGGTGCTGCCCCAAGAGAGGTGATGCGAGTTCGCATCACAGCCTATTAAAATATTCCTATCTGTTCTCCTTACCGATGTTATTATACTTCTTAAATCCGACGTTGGTGGTAGTGTCGGAGCATCAGAAGGTTGGTACACCAATGCCAGCATTAAATTGCATAAGCCATGTATTAAGGTAGTGGCGTCCGCTGTAGATAAATCTGGGGAAAAAAGAAAATTTAAACCCTTATTACAAAGTATTCATGTTCTGGGTCGACACCCAGTTTTAGCATAAAATAATTGGTAATCACACTCATTCAAGCCAGTGACTCTGTGCTTAACAGTCCAGGGTTCCTGTATGAGAACTATGTGTATCTTACCTTTAGTTATATTTTCCATCAAAGCTTGTGTAGCTCCTCTGTCATCTTCCTTCTGGCCACTTTTGCATACGTGGGTTGATCCTTAGCCGATTTCTCTTCCGGCTTGCTTTTACGTGATAGTGGAGTTTTCTTTCTGGCTGTTCCATCATCACCTGTGTTTTTAGCTACCGCTTTCGCCTGTTCGGAGGTTGAAGCTATTGGTTCATTTCTTTCTCCTTTCAGATTGGCCGGAGGGTCTTCTTTCGGGAGTTGGGAAATGTTAACCGTTTTACTTCCATGCTGGTAACTTTTTCTTCTTAGTATTGCCAACGGTGTTCTGTTCCTCTGGAGATCGAACTCTCTTACCCTTTTCGGTAGAAATAGGCGTAGATGAGTCTTTCTCTTTAAGGACATCCCGCTGACCTTCCTTATTTACTCTGTTTCTTTTTGGCAGTCTTCCTTTGCTGCGCTCTGGAGAGAGTTCTTATTTTATCTGTGGTGAGTTGGGCAATGCTTGCACTTACTTCCTCAACCATTTAGTCTACCTGAGAGGTATCCTTTGTACATAACACCGTAGTGTCAGCATCTTCTATATTTGAGTCAGAGGTGTCGGAGTTTTCGCCTGTCTTGTGTGGCTGGGGATGCTTAAAGCTTGGATCCGATCCCTCGTTCTCTATTCTTCTTGATGCTTTATCAATAACGGAAGCAAAGTTGCCCACCTCCGAAATTGTTTCCTTATAGTCATTTGATGACGACGACTCGGGGCCTGCTTGCTCACCACCATTAGCCGCCGGTACTGAGTTTATAAGGCTCTGCACCGTAACTTTTAATTAATCCTTATCTTTATTAATTTTTGGTTTAATTTGGGAACCGCCCTATCTTATTTTTATTTGGTCCGCGAGGAGTCCTAGGAACCCCTAGGGTCATAGGTAGTGTACGGGATCTGATCACTACATGATGCGACAAATCTCTACTCATTTAGATGGGTAGGTCTTTCCCACTCTATAAAATGCTCAGGCCCCCCACACTACATCCGCCACCTGGGCACGCGTCCGATGGGAGTAAAAATAAGCAAACGACTCCATACGAAGTCGTAACTTCTTGAACACCCTCAATATTGGTACCAAATGAAAGGGCTTGACCAGCAGAATACAGTAAATTATAAAAAAAAATAAATCCAAGATGGCGTCTAAAACAAAATGGCGGATAAAATTTTTTTTAACCCCATCAATATGGGTATTAAATTAAAGGGCTTGACTAGTAGAGTGCAGTTAACTACGTAGAAATTCAAAATCAAGGGTGGCGTCGGAAATAAGAAAGAAAAATGGCGTATAAAATGAAATATAGGTTAAGGTACGATGTGGAGTTATACCTATGTACATGATGGTGAAGGGTATTAGCAGATTCGGCACGTCCGAATATATCACTTTTACGTGTTATAAATAAAAGACTTTATTTTCAATCTTGCTACAAAGAATAGAGAGACTTTTCTGAACAGTTTGATTGTTTGTAAAAACTTTAAAAGACTAAAAATAGCTTATTTTAACTACTTAAAAAAACGTTGGCTTGTGATACATTAAATATAATGCCTTTTTGCATTTAAAATATTTACATTCATATATTTTTATACTTACGAATTTACTTCTAAAAAAGAAAATTTTATAGCTTTCAAAATGTACTTCGTTTCTAAATATGAATATGGGCCATTGCTTTTTACATCTAAAAAAAATTAATAAAAATCCCCGCTAAGTTCTTATTTTTGTTTCTGCTTATTCGTTATGTATTGAAAAATATAGTTTTTATTTTTATTATTTGCAAAATTCTTGTACAATATTACTAACGAAACGGTACAATCTTAAAATGTTCAGAAAAAAACAGTTGTGTCGTGTTGTCATAATTTTTCGAGTTTTTAAAAAGCTTAAAAATTTTACATTCAATAATACAATACTTAAACTAATAAATAAAAGGGCAAAATACATTAAATACACAAGTTAATACACAAATGTTGACCGTGACTGCGCCTCAAATGGTCCATCCGCTTACTCCAATTTTGGCATACTCTTTCCAACATTTCGGCCGGTATCTCATGAATAAATGCTTCAATGTTGTCTTCCAATGCGACAATTGAAGCGGGAATATTTATATAGATATGAGCTTTAACATAGCCCCACAAAAGATAGTCTAAAGGCGTTAAATCGCACGATCTAAGCGGCCAATTGACCGGTTCCGAACGTGAAATAAAATTTTCACCGAACTCGTATCTCAATAAGTCCATTGTTAAGCGTGCTGTGCGGCATGTGGCACCGTCTTGTTGAAACCACATGTCATGCAAGTCAAGCTCTTGCATTTTGGGCAAAAAAAGTTGGATATCATCTCACAGTAGCGCTCATCATTCACAGTTACGTTACCATTTGCATAATCTTTGAAGAAGTACGGTCCAATGATGCCACCAGCCCATAAACCGCACCAAACTGTGACTTTTTCTGGATGCATTGGTAGCTCTTGCAATGCTTCTGGCTTCACTTCAAAATCGAAAATTCTGCTTATTAACGTACCCATTGAGCCAAAAATGAGCTTCGTCGCTGAACACAAGAAGCGCGCGTTGAACTTTCTTAACAGAGCACGCATTTTCATAATAAGATTCACTAATTTGCAAGCGTTGTTCGATTGTAAGACGATTCATAGTTAAGTTATAGACCAAACTGAAGATGTTTGACAGTGAAACAAAACACGAAACGTGCGTCAGCTGTTTAAACCAGTGTTGCCAAAAAGATAATAGCTTAAAAATCACCCTTTACATATATTCCAAAAATTTACAAACGAAAATCAATTATTTTCAGCTTCTAGACAACAATAGTGGTATCATCTCAAAGGACTTGACTAGCGCCATATAAGCGATATAAAAAAATTAAAATTCATGTTGGCCGCCACTACCAAATGGCGGACTATAAATATATATGTATATGGGTTAAATCTGGAATTTAAAAATGTTAAATTAGGTTTGGTTGAAAAGGAGGAGCATTAAAAGCCCAAACCCATGACAGGTATACACTTATGCCCAGTTGGCATGTTGTGCGCTCCATATGGAAAATGGAATTTTCAAACAAAAACCATAAACATAATTTCCCATAAATAACGGACTAGTCCAAGAACTCAGTCCCCTCAATGTAACTCCTTATGGATCTCCAGTTCGAGTTCCCCAGGTATTCCAAGTTCGGCATAGTATCCACTGTAAAATTCTCGCGCCTAATATGCCCAAACGCAGGACAATGACAGAGGTAGTTTACCAAAGTCTCATCCTCTTCCTCGCATGCTCTATATGTTGTCTCCTCAGATAATCCCATGCGAGCTAGATGGGTTCTCAACTCCGTATGACCTGTAATTACACTGGTTAGTTTCCCAAGTGTTGGTCTACTAAGTCTCAGAATCTCCTTTGATTTCCCAAGATTTGGGTCACCCCATAGTGTTCTTGTCACCTTACCGACATCAGTGCTTTGCCATTTTCTGACATGTTCCTCCATCGCCCAACGTTTAAGTTCATCCTTAAATCGTTAAAGGGGTTTGGCGTTCTCCAAAGTCACAGTACTCAGAAGAGCTCCCATTTTGGATAATTTGTCGGCTTTCTCGTTTCCGATCAGCCCGTGATGGCTTGGTATCCATATTATCTCCAGATGTTCACAATTTGCATATGAGTTTATCTCGTTCTTGCATTGCAAACCGTTCCGGGGTTAAACTTTTTCCTTCTTCAATGTCTTAATCACTGATTGGCTATCCGTAAAGATACGAATCGGGGTTTCGCTATTCGTTTCCTTTATCTATTTAATTCCTTCCGTAATCGCCATGATCTTAGCCTGGAAAATAGTGTTGTGGTAGACGGAAGTATTTGCTTCTATTTAGTCTTATGTCGTATAAGCCCATTCCAGTTTGGTCACCAATCTTTGAACCGTCTGTATAAAGATCGATTCCATGGGTGTTTCCCATCCTGATTATCTTATCCCATTCTCCCTCTTCCGGTATTATGGTGATGCAGTTAGTATTCTCATATTTCATCGGAATTTTATCACATGTTAATTTCGTAATATTTCCCATTGGTAAGATATCCGTTATTCTTTGGTATCTGGTCTTATGTTCTCTTATAAGCCATTCATCTATTGCCATTAATCTTGTGGCAGCTAAGGCCGCTTCATATTTTACCTGTATCTCTATTGGCCAAATGAATAATATATTCTCAAGGGCCATTGTCGGTGTGGTCCTCATGGCGCCGCAAATACTAATGCAGCACTGTCTCTGAATCTTTTGAAGAGGTTTTATATTCACCTTCTTCTCTAAGGATGTCCACCACACTAACAAAGCATACGTAATTGGCGGCCGCAGTACACTCGTGCCAATGTGTCATCCTCGGGCTTATGTCCCACTTTGAGCCTATCACTCTTCTGCAGAGGGCCCATATTCTTTGAGCTTTTTCCACTTTACACTCAATATAGTCCTTCCAGGATAGTCTCCAATCAAGTAATATTCCTAGGTATTTGACCTTCTCATCAATCTTAATTATCTTATCCGGTGTCTTCCTCTTTCTCGTAAACAAACAGATTTCAGTTGTTTCTGGGTTCACATTGAGCCCTCGTTCCTTTGTCCAGTTATAGGATATATTTAAAGCCTCCATTGCTCTCATACATAAAGAATTTAGATTCGTTACCCTGATCAGTATCGCAACATCATCTGCGTAGCAGATAGGCTTGAATCCCTTGTTCGATAGAATCCTCAGTAGACTATGTATGGTAGTTACCCATAATAATGGAGATAAAATGCCTCCCTGCGGGGTTCTTCGACATACTTTGTCCCTTCTCCTCACTCCATTTGCCTCACAATTTATCCATCTGTTCCTTAACATATTGCTAATCCATGCAATTAAGACATGGCTTACACTATGTTCTCTAAGGAACCGATAAGACTCAAGGTCATTACGTTATTAAAAGCTCCTTCTATGTCTATGAATACGCCCATGGTATACACACCCAGGTCGAAGGACCTTTCTATATGATAAGCAACTTCCTGAAGAGCAGTCTCAGTAGATCTGCCCTTGATATAGGCGTGTTGTCCGGATTTCATTGAATCGCCTGGTATTCGTCTTCTGACTATTCCATCGTGAATACGCTCCATGATATTCAATAAGAATGATGTTAAGCTTATGGGTCTATAAGCTTTAGGATTTGCGTAATTTTCCTTCCCTGGTTTAGGTATGAAAACGACTCTCGCCTCCCTCCATTCCACAGGCGTATACGCATATTTTAGGCAAGTAGTAAAAATGTTCGCCAGCCTTATATCAATTAGGTCAATGCTTCTTTGTAGGAGAGCCGGAAAAATACCGTCCGGCCCTGGTGCCTTATATGGCAAGAAACTATTTACCGCCTTTCTGACCATCTTTGCGGTTATAATTATGTCCGTCGTGCCACTACCATCATGGGGGTGGGGAATTTCTCCGTCATCCGCCATTTCCGTTTGGAAGTGTGCCTCTATCAGTATTTCTAGTGTCTCCTCCATCGTCTCCGACCTTTTGCCGTTCGAGTCAACGAGGGTTTCCGGTTGGGTATGGGTTTTCGATAGGAATTTCTTAATTCTAGAAACGTCATTCACGCTGTCCACCTGATTGCAAAAAAGCCCCCAGGATCTGCGTTTGGAGATTCTTATTGCCTTGTTGTATATTCTGAGTTTTTCACTGTAATCGTCCCAGTATACTGATTGTTTCTTTCGATAGGTTCTGTTAAATAGACTTCGGGTTTCTTTCCTGAGATTAATCAGTTCACCTGTCATCCAGGGCTTTTCTCTTGGGATTCGCCTTTGTCGGAGTGGACAATGCTCCTCAAAGGTTTCCTTAAAATCGGCAATCAGTCTTCCCACCATCGAACCTATCGTGCCCAGATTTACATCCGGTTTGGGATAAGTTTCGAGTTTATGTTGCAGACTTAACCTAAAATTTGGCTAGTCTGTTCTGGCCTTATTCCTAAAAGTCACCGGTTCCGATGGAGGATGAGTTAAGGTCATAAAAATATAGCGATGGTCCGAATAAGAGTGCATATCAGATACGTGCCAATCGGAATTACCTCTTCCCTAATTCTGTTAATAAATGTAGGTTTATTACCTGAGTTAAGGGTAAATAAGTTATTAGTATTTAGGAATTCCCATAGGGCGTCTCCTCTCCTGTTACAGTTCGTGCTGCCCCAAGAGAGGTGATGCGAGTTCGCATCACAGCCTATTCAAGTATTCCTATCTGTTCTCCTTACCGATGTTATTATACTTCTTAAATCCGACGTTGGTGGTAGCATCAGAAGGTTGGTACACCAATGCCAGCATTAAATTGCATAAGCCATGTATTAAGGTAGTGGCGTCCGCTGTAGATAAATCTGGGGAAAAAAGAAAATTTAAACCCTTATTACAAAGTATTCATGTTCTGGGTCGACACCCAGTTTTAGCATAAAATAATTGGTAATCACACTCATTCAAGCCAGTGACTCTGTGCTTAACAGTCCAGGGTTCCTGTATGAGTACTATGTGTATCTTACCTTTAGTTATATTTTCCATCAAAGCTTGTGTAGCTCCTCTGTCATCTTCCTTCTGGCCACTTTTGCATACGTGGGTTGATCCTTAGCCGATTTCTCTTCCGGCTTGCTTTTACGTGATAGTGGAGTTTTCTTTCTGGCTGTTCCATCATCACCTGTGTTTTTAGCTACCGCTTTCGCCTGTTCGGAGGTTGAAGCTATTGGTTCATTTCTTTCTCCTTTCAGATTGGCCGGAGGGTCTTCTTTCGGGAGTTGGGAAATGTTAACCGTTTTACTTCCATGCTGGTAACTTTTTCTTCTTAGTATTGCCAACGGTGTTCTGTTCCTCTGGAGATCGAACTCTCTTACCCTTTTCGGTAGAAATAGGCGTAGATGAGTCTTTCTCTTTAAGGACATCCCGCTGACCTTCCTTATTTACTCTGTTTCTTTTTGGCAGTCTTCCTTTGCTGCGCTCTGGAGAGAGTTCTTATTTTATCTGTGGTGAGTTGGGCAATGCTTGCACTTACTTCCTCAACCATTTAGTCTACCTGAGAGGTATCCTTTGTACATAACACCGTAGTGTCAGCATCTTCTATATTTGAGTCAGAGGTGTCGGAGTTTTCGCCTGTCTTGTGTGGCTGGGGATGCTTAAAGCTTGGATCCGATCCCTCGTTCTCTATTCTTCTTGATGCTTTATCAATAACGGAAGCAAAGTTGCCCACCTCCGAAATTGTTTCCTTATAGTCATTTGATGACGACGACTCGGGGCCTGCTTGCTCACCACCATTAGCCGCCGGTACTGAGTTTATAAGGCTCTGCACCGTAACTTTTAATTAATCCTTATCTTTATTAATTTTTGGTTTAATTTGGGAACCGCCCTATCTTATTTTTATTTGGTCCGCGAGGAGTCCTAGGAACCCCTAGGGTCATAGGTAGTGTACGGGATCTGATCACTACATGATGCGACAAATCTCTACTCATTTAGATGGGTAGGTCTTTCCCACTCTATAAAATGCTCAGGCCCCCCACACTACATCCGCCACCTGGGCACGCGTCCGATGGGAGTAAAAATAAGCAAACGACTCCATACGAAGTCGTAACTTCTTGAACACCCTCAATATTGGTACCAAATGAAAGGGCTTGACCAGCAGAATACAGTAAATTATAAAAAAAAATAAATCCAAGATGGCGTCTAAAACAAAATGGCGGATACAATTTTTTTTAACCCCATCAATATGGGTATTAAATTAAAGGGCTTGACTAGTAGAGTGCAGTTAACTACGTAGAAATTCAAAATCAAGGGTGGCGTCGGAAATAAGAAAGAAAAATGGCGTATAAAATGAAATATAGGTTAAGGTACGATGTGGAGTTATACCTATGTACATGATGGTGAAGGGTATTAGCAGATTCGGCACGTCCGAATATATCACTTTTACGTGTTATAAATAAAAGACTTTATTTTCAATCTTGCTACAAAGAATAGAGAGACTTTTCTGAACAGTTTGATTGTTTGTAAAAACTTTAAAAGACTAAAAATAGCTTATTTTAACTACTTAAAAAAACGTTGGCTTGTGATACATTAAATATAATGCCTTTTTGCATTTAAAATATTTACATTCATATATTTTTATGCTTACGAATTTACTTCTAAAAAAGAAAATTTTATAGCTTTCAAAATGTACTTCGTTTCTAAATATGAATATGGGCCATTGCTTTTTACATCTAAAAAAAATTAATAAAAATCCCCGCTAAGTTCTTATTTTTGTTTCTGCTTATTCGTTATGTATTGAAAAATATAGTTTTTATTTTTATTATTTGCAAAATTCTTGTACAATATTACTAACGAAACGGTACAATCTTAAAATGTTCAGAAAAAAACAGTTGTGTCGTGTTGTCAAAATTTTTCGAGTTTTTAAAAAGCTTAAAAATTTTACATTCAATAATAAAATAAATACTTAAACTAATAAATAAAAGGGCAAAATACATTTAATACACAAGTTAACTCCTATTACATAGTATTACACATAAGTGGTGTTCACACTATTCTTCTTTCTAAGTTAAGGTTAATTAGGTTGCTTAGTTTTTATACTCACCACCAAGGAATATGGTATGGGGTATATTAATTTTGTAATTTTTATACCCTTCGCAAAATTGAAAAAGGGTATATATATATCGGTTATTCCGTGTGAAATTTCTACAATTTTAATTTCCGACCCCATAAAGTATATATTTCTGAAAGCTTATGAATAGGGAAGTCGATTAAGCATTGTCAGTCTGTCCGTGTGTATGTTGAAATCAACTTTTTGAAGCCACCGACATCGCCTGGACCCGTGGGAGGTATTAAAATATCAGAAATATTTGGGAGCAGATCGGTATTGAAAGTCAGAAAAATCGGTACATAAACAACTGAGATCTAAGGAAATAACCACGACCACCTCGTTTTTTTTCAGAACAATAACATACAACACATACATACATACATACAAACGTGGTATACTGGTCAAAGTGAACTTGACATCGAATCCCAGCTGAGCCAAAAAAAAAAATTATTTTGTTATATTTTTAATTTTTTTTAACATACATAAACACAATTTATAGTTTTACAATGGGATGTTTTTATATAAAGGGTCCGCCATCTAACGTTTTTTTTTTTCAACTAGTGCTTATTTCGTGAATGGTAACACTTAGCTCATATCTGATTTGAAGAATAATTAGTTTTATCCTTCCGCTGAACGAATATGGTTGTGTATATGCTTGAACAACGCACGCATACATTGAAAAGCCGATACACCCAAAACGAGTCACTGTTTGGTGCGGATTTTGGTCCAGAGACATAATTGGGACATTTTTCTTCGAAAATAAGCAAGGAGTGGCCGTAGTCAATGGCAATCGTTATCGGGCCATGTTTAACGAATTTTTGTTTACAAAAATTAAAGAGGAGGATATTGGCAACATTTGGTTTCAACAGCACGGCGCACTATGCTTCGTCCCATAGACAAAAATCAAAAAAAAAAAATTTTCTGTCCAATTGCGGTTTAATACAGATTTTTTGAAAGATAAGAAGGTATAAAGGTATAAATTGCTTTTGCCGCCACGAAAGGGCGCCAAACTCAGAGAATTTTATGCAAAAATTATTTAACAGAAAAATGCTTTTTAGTTGTTTCACAAAAACTATTGTCAAAAATTAATTTTTTCAAAGACTGGTACGAAATTTTGTTTTCAAGTACTTTGATATATTTGTAGTTAAACTAAAATAAAGGATTTAGAATATGTTTACAAAATCACTTTTTTTTATTGCATCGAAAAATTATTATTTTTTTGTTAAAAATCCAAAAATTGTTTAAATTTGATGGAGTATAAAAAAAAAAATATAAAAAATTATATATTTTTTTTCCTTATTTTATAAGCTTATACTCTTATCCAAAAAAAATTTTAAAAATTAGTGTCTAATTTTCACCACAACTTAAAAAAATTCGTTTTTTTAAATGCCTAAATTCATGATTTTTACTTATATATTAATCAACTATTAGGAGTAGTGTTTAATATCATTGTGCAACACGATTTAATATTTTGAATGGTTAAAAAAATTAATGTATACCATTAAAAGACCAAAACCCCCAAGGATTATGAAAATTTTGCTCTAGTTTTTTTAAGGCCCACTGAAATTTTTAATTTTTTCAAAAGGCGTATAGAGGAAAATAAAAAAAAAATATGAAATCTATTTCTATGTTAATAAATGTTTTAGTGAAATTTGAATATACAATGTTTTGCAGCAAGCAATTAATGAATTACATCCAAATGGTTTTCCATCTTTGTATGCGTTGCGAACCGAAAAGCAAAAATTAGTACCAGCTATATTAACAGCGGAAATTTCGGTAGAAGTGGATTTAAAAAGCGTAAAGCATAGAACAGCAACAAGTATATTTATACTTTGTGATGTAAAACAAGAAATAAATAAAATATCGTTAGTTTTTAAGTAGGGTATGGATGGTAGCTCCGGTCATAGCCGCAACAAACAAAAATTTTAAAACGAAAACCATACAGATGAGTTTATGCTTTTCAGAGTGTTACTAAAGTAAGTACATTCGAGTATTTACTTAGTTATGGATATTTGCTATTTTAATAAATTTTAAATTAAAATTAATTTATATTTTTAAATATGGTAAACATGACATCAAAAAAAAAAAAAAATAATATGGGATAATAAAACACCATCTTCAACGCTGTATTGTAGGCCTATTAAATTTGTTTTAGAAAAGAAGAAGCCTGATATAGTAAAAAAACTTTTCGACGAAATGGATGAGAAAATTAAAATATATAGAATGTGATGTTATTGAAATGAAAGGTGCAGCTATAGAAGTTTCTTACGAAATGCATTTTACAATAATAGATGGTGCTGTTGTAAATATTTTAAACGATACAAATTTATCAAGTAGGTGTTTTATTTGCAATGCAAGTACGACGGAGATGAACTGCATAAACCTTTGAAAAACTCCAAATGTGGACAATTACATATATGGACCTTCAACGCTTCATTGTTGAATAAGATTCTTTAAATGTTTGCTACATATTGCTTACCGAATCCCCATTAAAGTTTGGCGGGTAGATAAAGAAAACAACAAACAGTTTTTGGAAAACAAAAAAAAATTCCAAATGCATTTAAAAAAAGAACTGGATTAATAATAGACCAAGCTACGTCTGGATTTGGCAATACTAATGACGGAAAAAGGCCGATTTTTTTCTTACAGTGAAGTAGGGGCGGAAATAATAGGAATTGATAAGCAACTTATTGATAATTTTGTATTGATATTGAGAGTGTTATCTTGTGGGTCACCAATTAACGTACAAACTTTAAAGGGACTAATAATAATTACTAGAAATATGTATTTAATACAATATGGGTGGTATTATATGCCTAGCATAGTTCATAAGGTTTTAGTTAATGGATGTGATGTTATCGAGTTTTTCAATTTACCAATATTTAAACATTTTGTTTTACTTACAAAAAATTACATAAAAAACTGATTAGCTTTTTTCATTCCATGGTGTTTGTCCCAAGAAGCATTGAAAGCCAACCATAAAAATTTAAGGAAAGTGCGACTGTCTCATACCAGTAAAACGTCTCGAGAAAACACAAATAAAAATTTAATGGCACATTTGTTGCTGTCTTCAGATATAGTATTATTATCAAAGAGGATCATTAAGTTAAAAAAAAAAATAAATATATATAAATATATTCTTAAGGAAAGTGCTAAAATCGAAGATGATATAATAGAAGACGAGATGACTTCTTCATTAAGCAAAACTTGGTTTTGGGAAGAATAAAGTAGCAATGATGCTTTTTTATAAGTTTGCATTTATATTTTTTTCTTTAAACGTTTTTATACTCGCCACCAAAAAAATGGTGGGGGTATATTCATTTTGTCATTCCGTTTGTAACACATCGAAATATCCATTTTAGACCCCATAAAGTATATATATTCTGAATCAGGGTTTGATTTGATGACGATCTAGATATGTCCGTCCGTCTGTTGAAGACACGATAGAGGTCGCACCGAAAAAGCTAGGGGGCTCAAATTTTGCCAGTATCTTTCTTATAGACAAGGTTTGTTTGGTATTGAAAATGGGCTAAATCGGAATATTAGGAAGTGAGTTATAGCTCGTAATACAAGAGTAGGTCGAAAAAACCGTGTCAAAGCCAGATCACCATTAAAAATCTCCCTCTCAGCAACCCTCACCAGTTCGTGCAGGGCTGTCTCAGTAGACCTTCCAGCTCTGTAAGCGTGCTGACTCCCACTCAATGGCCTATCCATCAGCGTGTTCTCCTCCGGGAAGTCAACCAACACCCTTTCCATTGCCTTCAATAGAAAGGATGTAAGACTGATCGGCCTGAACGACTTAGCCTCCGTATAGTCCCTCTTCCCCGGTTTGGGAAGAAAAACCATCCTGGTCTCCCTCAATGCCACCGGAATATACCCTGTCGAAAGACAGGCAACAAATATTTCCCTAAACCACAAAAGACAAAATTGCACTTCTAACCCCATTAAGAGTTACTATCCTTTCAGCATCCCTTCGCCTTACCTCACTGGCTCCCCTGTTAACGGGAACCCATGAGTCATTCGAAATTAAACTTCCAGGAAAATGTACCTCCATCAGCGACCGTAATGTCCCCTCCTTCGGCTCCGTCATGCCGCCATCGCTCCTGCGAAGAAGCCCCATTCTGGAGACAGGGTCCCTAGACACCATCCTCTGCAGTCTCCCCACTTCAGATGTATCCATCACGCCGGAGCAAAATTCCCTCCACGTACTTCGTTTCCGAAGACGTATAGTCTCTTCAGCTCCTTCTTCTTCGCCTTATACTCGTCTCATAATTCAGCAATTGCTGTCCCCTGTGGTTATCGTCCGTACTGCCCCATACAGTACTGTGTGAATTAGCATCACAGCCCAAAACAAGAGGTATACCCCTCAACCTACAGAACTCCACCAGATTCCTAACCTCACCCGAAGGATGGGAGTCCGGTGTGACATAGGGTAGGTACGCCGACGCCACCAGAAACGATCCCGAACTCGCGCCTATCATCACAACCGTAAGATCCGGCGAACAGAGATGCGTCATCGGCACAGCACACACACCGTGACGCACCAGGATACATGTCCTCAACCTCCCCCCCGTCTGTGAGTGAAACAGACTGGCGGTCTGACGAGACAGGCCCATGATGTTATCCCTAACAATCCATGGTTCCTGTAGTAAAGCTATATCCAACCCATCCTCCACAAAACATCGCATCATCACCGCCGAAGCCGCTCTGCTATGATGCAGATTAAGTTGATATACACTCAGAGTTTCCCGGTATGGGCCCACCACCTTCCCTGATAGACTCCTAGAGGCGTCTACCCCCGCACCAGGTAGGACGTCCTGTTCACAATCCATCTCCTTTGAATTTTACAATAGCCTGATCAAGACCGCAGTTGAGTCGCCTCCCTGCTTTCTTGATGGCCATCGCATCCTCATTCGGATTTTGGAATAATAAAGGACTATATTGAAACACCTAAGTTGTATTCATTAGCAAAAACAACTTTGACATGCCTACTATAACGCCCACTTTTCACGTTATCTACCATTAATGAAATTTAGAAGCTCATAAAACCGCCAAAATTAGAGGTATGATGATAAAATTTGCTACGTATATCCCTCTAGGCAATGTTATTACTGTGCCAAAAAATTAAGGTGCCACGCCCACCTCCCATATAACGTTTTACCTAAAATTCATATAATTTCTCTATTAATAAAGATTTTGGAATAATAAAGGACTATATTGAAACACCTAAGTTGTACTCATTAGCAAAAACATTTTTGACACGCCTACTATAACGCCCACTTTTCACGTTATCTACCGTTAATGAAAAACCGCCAAAATTAGAGGTATGATGATAAAATTTGCTACGTATATCCCTCTAGGCAATGTCATTACTGTGCCAAAAAATTAAGGTGCCACGCATACTTTTACGCCCACCTCCCATATAACGTTTTAACTAAAATTCATATAATTTCTCTATTAATAAAGGTTTTGGAATAATAAAGGGCTATATTGAAATATCTAAGTTGTATTCATAAGCAAAAACATTTTTGACACGCCTACTATAACGCCCACTTTTCACTTTATCTACCGTTAATAAAATTTAAAAGTTCAAAAAACCGCCAAAATTAAAGGTATGATGATAAAATTTGCTACGTATATCCCTCTGGGCAATGTCATTACTGTGCCAAAAAGTTTATGTGACACGCCCACTTTAACGCCTACCTCCCATATAACGGTTTATCTTAAATTCATGTAATTTCCCTATTGACAAAGTTTTTGGGAAAATAAAGGACTATATTGAAATATCTAAGTTGTATTTATTAGCAGAAACTTTATTGACACGCCTACTTAACCGCCCACTTTCACTAAAAGATTAAATTTACGAAAACATTTTACTATAGTATCGAAGTTATTAAGGGTGGTTAAATTTAAAGGGCCGATGTTGATTTTAAATAAAACACAAATTATTTAAGAAATTATAATCATTTCTTTATATAATGATAATATTTGTATGGTTCAATTATGTATTTAACAAAATAACGGCCAAATGCACACCCCCCCCCCCCCCCCATCCTTGGCGACAGTCCTCTATCTGATGGTCCAAATTTTCAATGAAAATTTTTATGCTCAATTGTTGGGCACGATGATGAGTCGAGGTTGACTGCTCTTTTGCCACACTATCGCAAAAAACAGCGATGGTTCCCATTCAACGAACTAAGAAGGCATTCACAGATTTTCTAACATTTTATACAGACCTGTTTTGCAGAAATTTAAATATTTTTTACAATTCTCCCGATTGTGTACGAATTTAAACGATTATGTTGATCAAAAAAATTACGAAGTGCACAAAATTTATTTTGATTTTAATGCCCATTTTTATAAAAAACCTAAATAACTTTAACGCGTTCCTCACTTGCGTATCTTTCCACGGTTCAAATTGAGTTAGTCTGAGATCGAGAAATGTCAAATGAAATGCAAAAAAAGCTACGTGTGTGAAGTTAAATATGCCGAGTTAAATATGTTTTGACGTAAGAACATATTTAACTTAGAAGTTAAATATGTTATGACGTAACGACATATTTAACTCAAAAGTTAAATATGTTTCAACGTAACGATGTTATAAACAAAAATAAGATATTCTTTATTCAAAAACATCAAATAATTAATAACAATAATTAATAACAAAAATAATTTTTTTTATAAATTTTTTTGTATATACATACATATAGAATTGTATTTGTGAATTTTTAAAAAAATTTTTAAAATTTGCACTATGAGAAAATCATTGAATCTCTGAGGGATTTTGGACATATTTGGGCAAACCCTTCGAGGTCACTCATATAGACCATATGGAAAAGGAAGACAATTGTTTGCTCTAATTAACTGTATAACTCAGAATTCTGAATTGTATTTGTGAATTTTTTTAAAAATTTTTGAAATTTGCACTATGAGAAAATCATTGAATCTCTGAGGGATTTTGGACATATTTGGGCAAACCCTTCGAGGTCACTCATATAGACCATATGGAAAAGGAAGACAATTGTTTGCTCTAATTAACTGTATAACTCAGAATTCTGAATTGTATTTGTGAATTTTTAAAAAAATTTTTGAAATTTGCACTATGAGAAAATCATTGATTCTCTGAGGGATTTTGGACATATTTGGGCAAACCCTTCGAGGTCACTCATATAGACCATATGGAAAAGGAAGACAATTGTTTGCTCTAATTAACTGTATAACTCAGAATTCTGAATTGTATTTGTGAATTTTTTAAAAATTTTTTGAAATTTGCACATGAGAAAATCATTAAAACTCTGAGGGATTTTGGACATATTTGGGCAAACCCTTCGAGGTCACTCATATAGACCATATGGAAAAGGAAGACAATTGTTTGCTCTAATTAACTGTATAACTCAGAATTCTGAATTGTATTTGTGAATTTTTTAAAAAATTTTTGAAATTTGCACTATGAGAAAATCATTGAATCTCTGAGGGATTTTGGACATATTTGGGCAAACCCTTCGAGGTCACTCATATAGACCATATGGAAAAAGGAAAACAATTGTTTGCTCTAATTAACTGTATAACTCAGAATTCTGAATTGTATTTGTGAATTTTTTTAAAAATTTTTGAAATTTGCACTATGAGAAAATCATTGAATCTCTGAGGGATTTTGGACATATTTGGGCAAACCCTTCGAGGTCACTCATATAGACCATATGGAAAAGGAAGACAATCGTTTGCTCTAATTAACTGTATAACTCAGAATTCTGAATTGTATTTGTGAATTTTTTAAAAAATTTTTGAAATTTGCACTATGAGAAAATCAATGAATCTCTGAGGGATTTTTGACATATTTGGGCAAACCCTTCGAGGTCACTCATATAGACCATATGGAAAAGGAGGACAATTGTTTGCTCTAATTACCTGTATAACTCACAATTCTGAATTGTATTTGTGAATTTTTTTAAAAATTTTTGAAATTTGCACTATGAGAAAATCATTGAATCTCTGAGGGATTTTGGACATATTTGGGCAAACCCTTCGAGGTCACTCATATAGACCATATGGAAAAGGAAGACAATTGTTTGCTCTAATTAACTGTATAACTCAGAATTCTGAATTGTATTTGTGAATTTTTTAAAAATTTTTTGAAATTTGCACATGAGAAAATCATTAAAACTCTGAGGGATTTTGGACATATTTGGGCAAACCCTTCGAGGTCACTCATATAGACCATATAGAAAAGGAAGACAATTGTTTGCTCTAATTAACTGTATAACTCAGAATTCTGAATTGTATTTGTGAATTTTTTTAAAAATTTTTGAAATTTGCACTATGAGAAAATCATTGAATCTCTGAGGGATTTTGGACATATTTGGGCAAACCCTTCGAGGTCACTCATATAGACCATATGGAAAAGGAAGACAATTGTTTGCTCTAATTAACTGTATAACTCAGAATTCTGAATTGTATTTGTGAATTTTTTAAAAATTTTTTGAAATTTGCACATGAGAAAATCATTAAAACTCTGAGGGATTTTGGACATATTTGGGCAAACCCTTCGAGGTCACTCATATAGACCATATGGAAAAGGAAGACAATTGTTTGCTCTAATTAACTGTATAACTCAGAATTCTGAATTGTATTTGTGAATTTTAAAAAAATTTTTGAAATTTGCACTATGAGAAAATCATTGAATCTCTGAGGGATTTTGGACATATTTGGGCAAACCCTTCGAGGTCACTCATATAGACCATATGGAAAAGGAAGACAATTTTTTGCCCTAATTAACTGTATAACTCAGAATTCTGAATTGTATTTGTGAATTTTTAAAAAAAGTTTTAAAATTTGCACTATGAGAAAATCATTGATTCTCTGAGGGATTTTGGACATATTTGGGCAAACCCTTCGAGGTCACTCATATAGACCATATGGAAAAGGAAGACAATTGTTTGCTCTAATCAACTGTATAACTTAGAATTCTGAATTGTATTTGTGAATTTTTTAAAAAATTTTTGAAATTTGCACTATGAGAAAATCATCGAATCTCTGACGGATTTTGGACATATTTGGGCAAACCCTTCGAGGTCACTCATATAGACCATATGGAAAAGAAAGACAATTGTTTGCTCTAATTAACTGTATAACTCAGAATTCTGAATTGTATTTGTGAATTTTTAAAAAATTTTTGAAATTTGCACTATGAGAAAATCATTGAATCTCTGAGGAATTTTGGAATTATTTGGGCAAACCCTTCGAGGTCACTCATATAGACCATATGGAAAAGGAAGACAATTTTTTGCCCTAATTAACTGTATAACTCAGAATTCTGAATTGTATTTGTGAATTTTTAAAAAAATTTTTAAAATTTGCACTATGAGAAAATCATTGAATCTCTGAGGGATTTTGGACATATTTGGGCAAACCCTTCGAGGTCACTCATATAGACCATATGGAAAAGGAGGACAATTGTTTGCTCTAATTAACTGTATAACTCAGAATTCTGAATTGTATTTGTGAATTTTTTAAAAAATTTTTGAAATTTGCACTATGAGAAAATCATTGAATCTCTGAGGGACTTTGGACATATTTGGGCAAACCCTTCGAGGTCAGTCATATAGACCATATCGAAAAGGAGGACAATTGTTTGCTCTAATTACGTGTATAACTCACAATTCTGAATTGTATTTGTGAATTTTTTAAAAAATTTTTGAAATTTGCACTATGAGAAAATCATTGAATCTCTGAGGGATTTTGGACATATTTGAGCAAACCCTTCGAGGTCACTCATATAGACCATGTGGAAAAGGAAGACAATTTTTTGCTCTAATTAACTGTATAACTCAGAATTCTGAATTGTATTTGTGATTTTTTTAAGAAATTTTTGAAATTTGCACTATGAGAAAATCATTGAATCTCTGAGGGATTTTGGACATATTTGGGCAAACCCTTCGAGGTCAGTCATATAGACCATATGGAAAAGGAAGACAATTGTTTACCCTAATTAACTGTATAACTCAGAATTCTGAATTGTATTTGTGAATTTTAAAAAAAAATTTTAAAATTTGCACTATGAGAAAATCATTGAATCTCTGAGGGATTTTGGTCATATTTAAGCAAACCCTTCGAGGTCAGTCATACAGACCATATGGAAAAGGAAGACAATTGTTTACCCTAATTAACTGTATAACTCAGAATTCTGAATTGTATTTGTGAATTTTTAAAAAAAATTTTAAAATTTGCACTATGAGAAAATCATTGATTCTCTGAGGGATTTTGGACATATTTGAGCAAACCCTTCGAGGTCAGTCATATAGACCATATGGAAAAGGAAGACAATTGTTTACCCTAATTAACTGTATAACTCAGAATTCTGAATTGTATTTGTGAATTTTTTTAAAAATTTTTGAAATTTGCACTATGAGAAAATCATTGATTCTCTGAGGGATTTTGGACATATTTGGGCAAACCCTTCGAGGTCACTCATATAGACCATATGGAAAAGGAAGACAATTGTTTGCTCTAATCAACTGTTTAACTCAGAAATTTGAATTGTATTTATGAATTTTTTAAAAAATTTTTGAAATTTGCACTATGAGAAAATCATTGATTCTCTGAGGGATTTTGGACATATTTGGGCAAACCCTTCGAGGTCACTCATATAGACCATATGGAAAAATTTTAAAATTTTTTTTAAAAATTCACAAATACAATTCAGAATTCTGAGTTATACAGTTAATTAGGGTAAACAATTGTCTTCCTTTTCCATATGGTCTGTATGACTGACCTCTAAGGGTTTGCCCAAATATGTCAAAAATCCCTCAGAGATTCAATGATTTTTTCATAGTGGAAATTTCAAAAAATTTTTTAACAAATTCACAAATACAATTCAGAATTGTGAGTTATACAGTTAATTAGAGTAAACAATTGTCCTCCTTTTCCATATGGTCTATATGACTGACCTCGAAGGGTTTGCCCAAATATGTTCAAAATCCCTCAGAGATTCAATGATTTTCTCATAGTTCAAATTTCAAAAATTTCTTAAAAAAATCACAAATACAATTCAGAATTCTGAGTCATACAGTTAATTAGAGCAAAAAATTGTCTTCCTTTTCCATATGGTCTATATGAGTGACCTCGAAGGGTTTGCTCAAATATGTCCAAAATCCCTCAGAGATTCAATGATTTTCTCATAGTGCAAATTTCAAAAATTTTTTAAAAAATTCACAAATACAATTCAGAATTGTGAGTTATACACGTAATTAGAGCAAACAATTGTCCTCCTTTTCGATATGGTCTATATGACTGACCTCGAAGGGTTTGCCCAAATATGTCCAAAGTCCCTCAGAGATTCAATGATTTTCTCATAGTGCAAATTTCAAAAATTTTTTAAAAAATTCACAAATACAATTCAGAATTCTGAGTTATACAGTTAATTAGAGCAAACAATTGTCCTCCTTTTCCATATGGTCTATATGAGTGACCTCGAAGGGTTTGCCCAAATATGTCAATTCAGAATTCTGAGTTATACAGTTAATTAGGGTAAACAATTGTCTTCCTTTTCCATATGGTCTGTATGACTGACCTCTAAGGGTTTGCCCAAATATGTCAAAAATCCCTCAGAGATTCAATGATTTTTTCATAGTGCAAATTTCAAAAAATTTTTTAACAAATTCACAAATACAATTCAGAATTGTGAGTTATACAGTTAATTAGAGTAAACAATTGTCCTCCTTTTCCATATGGTCTATATGAGTGACCTCGAAGGGTTTGCCCAAATATGTCAATTCAGAATTCTGAGTTATACAGTTAATTAGGGCAAACAATTGTCCTCCTTTTCCATATGGTCTATATGAGTGACCTCGAAGGGTTTGCCCAAATATGTCCAAAGTCCCTCAGAGATTCAATGATTTTCTCATAGTGCAAATTTTAAAAATTTTTAAAAAAATTCACAAATACAATTCAGAATTGTGAGTTATACAGGTAATTAGAGCAAACAATTGTCCTCCTTTTCCATATGGTCTATATGAGTGGCCTCGAAGGGTTTGCCCAAATATGTCAAAAATCCCTCAGAGATTCAATGATTTTCTCATAGTGCAAATTTTAAAAATTTTTAAAAAAATTCACAAATACAATTCTATATGTATGTATATACAAAAAAATTTATAAAAAAAATTATTTTTGTTATTAATTTTTTTATTATTTGATGTTTTTGAATAAAGAATATCTTATTTTTGTTTATAACATCGTTACGTTGAAACATATTTAACTTTTGAGTTAAATATGTCGTTACGTCATAACATATTTAACTTCTAAATTAAATATGTTCTTACGTCAAAACATATTTAACTCGGCATATTTAACTTCACACACATAAAAAACTTGTGTAACGCGTTCCTCACTTGCGTATCTTTCCACGGTTCAAATTGAGTTAGTCTGAGATTGAGAAATGTCAAATTAAATGCAAAAAAAAACTTGTGTGTTTACGTGTAGTTCACCTTCAACATGGGCCCATAAAATTTAACCACCCTCTAGTGATACATATTTTATTATAATGAGATTATTCCATAGCGATTAACAAAATAATAAATATTGTGCTTTAAATGTACACAAAATTGGTGGTGGGTATAAAAGATTCGGCACAGTCGAATATAGTGCTCTTACTTGTTTATTTTAGATTTGATAATATAAAATTACTAAGTTAAGCTGTTATAATTTTTGTTTCAAAATCAAAAATTTTCAAAATCTAATACAAATAAAAATGTTTTTTTTTTATTAAAACATATTCTTTTCTTATGGTTTTTTAGTGACGTTAACAAATTGCTCGTTTTCTCCTTTAACTTTTTTCATTTATTTTATTTTTGAAATACCCTTATATTTTTTATTTTTGCTACAGCATTGTAAGCGTTTTTAACCTATTTTTCAATTAATGATGTTTTTGTATTTTCCACACTAATAATCCGAATCGAAAATTAATTTTTGTAATTTTATACACAATTTTGAAGCTAAAATTACATTTTTTCATTTCCGGATACATGGGAGGTAGTCGTGTCCTTTAAAAAATTTATATTTTTCTTATATAAGCTATTTTATGCTAGTGTACCAAATTTCAAAATATCTGATGACTCCTATTTTTGTCCATTAGATATATGGGAAGTAAGCACTGTGCGGCGCTACGTGCCAAACAGCCGAAGCTACACTTTTTTATAGCATTTAAAAAAAAGTTATTTGGCGGACCCTTTACAATATGTATGTACATCTATATATATAAAAGTGAAACTCTGTGTGTGTGTGTGTGTGTGTGTTAGCTATAGACTCCGAAACTGTAAAACCGATCGGGCTCAAACTTTGGTAAGTTGTTGTACACATACCAGGGAGTGTTTATGGGTGAAAAAAAGTGGGCGGGGCCACGCCCATAAAAAATTAGTTATCAGTTTTAGCTACTTGCACTTGACCGATTTTTCTGAAACTTTGCACACATATCGAGCTGTCATGACTAAACTATTTCGTGATAAGAAAAGTGGGCGTGGCCACGCCCCTAAAAAAGTTTTAATTTTGAGGTACTTGCACTGGACCGATTTTTCTGAAACTTTGCACACATATTGAGCTGTTATGACTTTACAATTTCGTGATTAGAAAAGTGGGAAGGGCCACGCCCATAAAAAAATTATAATTTTTAGGTTTTTGCACTTGATATTCAATTAAAATTCAGAATGCATTTTGATTCATTAAGGGGCGTAGCAACGCGCGCCGGGTTTGGCTAGTATTTCATATGAGATGAATGGTGATACAAACAATTGTTATTGAATGACTACACGTTGTGAAGGGTATATAAGATTTGGAACGGCCGAATATAGATCTCTAACTCTTTTCTTGTTATTATGTCCTTCACAGTGAGAATAAGGTTTGCCATTCCGTATGAGATTTCTACAATATCAATATCCGACCCCATAAAGTATATATTTCCTGAAAGCTTATGAATAGGGGATTCGATTAATTATTACTCGTCTGTTCGTGTGTATGTTGAAATCAAATTTTTGAAGCCTCCCGACGGGCAAGACCCGCGTAAGGTACCAAATTAGAAATATTAGGGAACAGGTCGGTATTTGGTTCAGAATAATCGCTCCATAACTTTCTAAAATATGAGTAAATTAAAATGTCAGCCTCTGTGTTTTTGCTAATTTTTGCTATAAAAATTAAAAATTTCCAGCCCTAGCATAATTTATCGACACGGTGATTGTTGAAAAGCCAATGATCCACAAGGAGTGACTTATTGGTGCGGTTTGTGGGCTGGTGGCGTCTTCGCACCATACTTCTTAAAAATTGACGTCGGCCATTTTGTCGGAAATTTTGTCAGATGTCTACAACATCTGACTTGTCAAATTCTCCACTGCTAATACAAACATGTCGTGTGTTATCTTTAAAACATTACTTCTGTAAAAACACATGTGTTAAGACATCTGACAAAATTTTAATTAGAGTGCGCTCTATTTTCTTCTGTAAAAACATGTGACATCAGTCGTTGGCAGAAATCTCTGCTGCTGCAAAGCAGTCAGCGTAAAAGTACAATTTTGATAGACATCTAGATTTACATATGCCTCACAAATTTTAAAGTCAGATGTAAAAAACATGCCGTGTATTATAGCCTTAAGTAAGGCCGGTGTGAAGTAACCCTCACCCAGAGGCCAATACTGTCCATTGTGACGCCTTAAAAATAAAAAAAATAAAGATCAGAATTAGAATTCGAATAGAAGAAAGAAAGCAGACAGACAATGGTGAAGAAGTGGATTACAAACTTAACTGTGCTTAACTGTCTCTACTCCTCCGGATCCTCGCACAGCCTCCGAGAGGCCCCTATTGTAAAATAAGTAAGAGCACTATATTCGGGTGTGCCGAATCTTTTATACCCACCACCAATTTTGTGTACATTTAAAGCACAATATTTATTATTTTGTTAATCATTATGGAATAATCTCTTTATAATAAAATATGTATCACTTTCTTTGAGAGGGTGGTTAAATCTTAAGGGCCCATGTTGAAGGTGAACTACACCTAGTCTTTAAAATGTTTTCTGCATTTCATTTGATATTTCTCAATCTCAAACTTACTCAATTTGATCCGTGGAAAGATACGCAAGTGAGCAACGCTTTAAAGTTATTTAGGTTTTTTAAAAAATGGGCGTTCAAATCATTGCATTGCATTTTGTGCACTTCGTAATTCTTTTGATCAACATAATCGTTCAAATTCGTCCACAATCGGGAGAATTGTAAAAAATATTTAAATTTCTGCAAAACAGGTCTGTATAAAATTTTAAAAAATCTGTGAATGCCTTCTGAGTTCGTTGAATGGGAGCCACTGCTGGTTTTTGCGATAGTGTGGCAAAAGAGCAGTCAACCTCGCCTCATCATCATGCCCAACAATTGAGCATCAACATTGTCATTGAAAATTTAGACCATCAGATAGAGGAGTTGGTCGGGCTGATCGGAAATGAGAAAGCCGACAAATTATCCAAAATGGGAGCTCTTCTGAGTACTATAACTTTGGAGAACGCCAAACCCCTTAAACGATTTAAGGATGAACTTAAACGTTGGGCAATGGAAGAACATGTCAGAAAATGGCAAAGCACTGATGTCGGTAAGGTGACAAGAACACTCTGGGTGACCCAAATCTTGGGAAGTCAAAGGAGATTCTGAGACTAAGTAGACCTACACTTAGGAAATTAACCGGTGTAATTACAGGTCATACGGAGTTGAGAACTCATCTAGCTCGCATGAGATTATCTGAGGAGACGACATGTAGAGCTTGCGAGGAAGAGGATGAGACTCTGGTACACTACCTCTGTCATTGTCCTGCGTTTGGGCATATTAGGCGCGAAAATTTTACAGCGGATACTATGCCGAACTTGGAATACCTGGGGAACTCGAACTGGAGATCCAAAAGGCGTTACATTGAGGGGACTGGTTTCTTGGACTAGTCCGTTATTTATGGGAAATTATGTTTATGGTTTTTTGTTTGGGAATTCCGTTTTCCACATGGAGCGCACAACATGCCAACTGGGCATAGGTGTATACCTGTCATGGGTTTGGGCTTTTATACCCCTCCTTTTCAACCTAACCTAACCTACCTAGAGGAGTGGTGCCAAGGATGGGAGGGCCATTTGGCCGATATTTTGTTAAATACATAATTGAACCATACAAATATTATAATTACAAAAAGAAATAATAATAATATCCTAAATAATTTGTGTTTTATTTAAATTCAACATCGGTCCTTAAAATTTAACCTCCCTTTATAACTTCGATATGCTATTAAAATGCGTGTCAATAAAGTTTCTGCTAATAAACACAACTTAGATATTTCAATATAGTCCTTTATTTTCCCAAAAACTTTGTCAATAGAGAAATTACATGAATTTAAGATAAACCGTTATATGGGAGGTAGGCGTTAAAGTGGGAGTCTCACCTAAACTTTTTGGCACAACAATAACATTGATTAGAAGGATATACGTAGCAAATTTGATCATCATACCTCTAATTTTGGCGGTTTTATGAGCTTTTAAATTTCATTAACGGTAGACAACGTGAAAAGGGGGCGTTATAGTAGGCGTGTCAAAGTTGTTTTTGCGAATGAGTACAACTTAGGTGTTTCAATATAGCCCTTTGTTATTCCAAAATCTTTATTAATAGATAAATTTAATGAATTTTAGGTAAAACGTTATATGGGAGGTGGGCGTAAAAGTGGGAGTGGCACCTTAAGTTTCTGGCACAGTAATGACATTGCCTAGGGGGATATACGTAGCAAATTTGATCATCATACCTCTAATTTTGGCGGTTTTATGAGCTTTTAAATTTCATTAACGGTAGATAACGTGAAAAGTGGGCGTTATAGTATGCGTGTCAAAGTTGTTTTTGCGAAAGAGTACAACTTAGGTGTTTCAATATAGCCCTTTGTTATTCCAAAATCTTTATTAATAAAGAAATTATATGAATTAGGTTAAACGTTATATGGGAGGTGGGCGTAAAAGTGGGCGTGGCACATTGATTTTCCGTTACAAAAAAGCGTCTCACCAAAAAGCAAAGTGTGCAAAATTTCAGAGTCGTACATCCAATGTTGTTGCTTTTATGACGTTTTGTTTTTAAATATACCGAAAAATACACTGTGCAGTATAAATTTTCGTACATTTTGATCGATAACTCCTTTCCTAATGCATAGATTTAGATAATTTTCGGGAAAAAATTTTGTTTTGACTCAGGAAATATATATTCGAAGTTTCATGAGTCTACGTTAGTGCGTTTGGACACAATTCAATTGTATTCGATGTTCGAAGGACATGGTTTTTTCGACCTACTCTTGCTTTTCGAGCTATAACTCTCTTCCTAATATTCCGATTCCATTTTCAATACCAAATAAACCTTGTCTATAAGAAAGATTCTGGCAAAATTTGAGCCCCGTAGCTTTTTCGGTGCGACCTCTATCGTGCTTTCAACAGACGGACAGACATGGACGGACATAGCTAGATCGTCATCAAATCAAACCCTGATTCAGAATATATATACTTTATGGGGTCTAAAATGGATATTTCGATGTGTTACAAACGGAATGACAAAATGAATATACCCCCACCATTTTTTTGGTGGCGGGTTAAATGATAAGAATTTCTTGTGATTTCTTATATATATATAAACACTTATCCAATAAGCTTAGAATGCTAAAATTTTTCTGTGATAATAGTTTTATGAAAGATATCGGAATAATTTTAAAAATCGATTTTAATCACAAAATATTTTAAAAAATCGATTTTTATATAAAAACCAAGAAGGAGCTCTATATTCGGCCGTCCGATAATATCCTTTACCGTCATGTACATAGCTATAAATACCACATCGTAGCTAAGACTAGATTTTAAATTTCATGTAATACGTCTTTTTCTTTATTTTTTCCGACGCCATCTTTGATTTTAAATTTTTACATAGTTACTGTATTTTACTAGTCAAGCCCTTTGATACGAATATTGATGGCATTAAATAAATTCCGCCATTTTTTTCAAACGCCATTTTGAGATTTTAGATTTTTTAATACTTTATTTTATTCTATTAGTAAGCCCTTTCTTTTGATATCTTTCTGTGAAGAGTACAAGTTATCAAGCATACAACATAAACCATAAATATTATACGTCATTCCTCTTTGACATCAATTAATGTACTCTAGGGTTGGGCAAAATATATCGATATATCAAAATATCGATATTTAGTTTATAAAATTTCGATATTAATCGCCGATATTTTCAATACCTCAATATCGATACATCGATATTTATTTACTAATATCAGAGCCGATATTTTTAAAAGTTTTCCAAAAGAAGGTACAGCAGCAAAGGCGAATTTAGTTTTAATTATACTAGGATTCTTATTATATACTTATACAATAACAATACCTCAATTGTTAACTTCAAACTTAAGATTTTCTGTTGAAGTTTTGGTTTATTTTCTGTTTTTTTTTTGTTTGATCTAGTCATATAACTGATCTCATCCTTAATCGTAAATATTTTTCTTCAGAATTTATTTAATAGATTTGGTGTAAACAATACATCAATTGTTGACTTTAAAACTTAAGATTGTCTAATGAATTTTTGGTTTATTTTTTGTTTTTATGTTTGATCCAGTCATATAACTGTTCTTATCCTTAATCGTAAATATTTTTTCTAATTTTCGTTTTTATTAGCTCACGCATAAGAGCAAGCATTTATACTATTAATATATATTATAATATCTAGTTTATTTATTACTAGCATTTAACACGCTACTTTGTTAGCGCAGTTCTTACTATTTATGGAATACTCAAGTTCTATTCATAACTATTAAAAAAATTTGGTTCAATTTATGAAAATTTGTATCTCTGATTCAATTTACTTAGAAAAATAAAAAGTAAAGTAAGGATATACAAAAAAAAATACAAAAAGTACCATAAAAATTCAAAAAAGTACATTTGTGGTCGACCATAACATTTTCAGTCTCACCTTGTATCAATAGCCACTAATTTTAAAATTCTAGCTTCGCAAACGTAGAATATATAAAAAATACCACAAAAATTCAAAAAGTACCTTTTTAGTCACCCATAACATTTGTAGTCTTACCTGGAATCAATAGTCCTTTATTTTACAATTCTACTTTTATAAACGTAGAAAATACAAAAAGTACCATAGAAAAGCGAAAAAGTACATTTTTGGTCCAAATTTCAAGTTTAAAATGTTCAAATATCTATGTAACAAAATATTTTAATAGACATGATTTAAAGTCAGTAAATCTACTCTTTTTTGGATAAAAGTAATTATGTTCTAAAAAGTACCAAACTCTTCCCGATTTTTCCCTTTTCTGCCCCTGTTATGAATGTGTTTCAATTTTTACTAAATTACATAATTTTTTATGTCTAGTGAAATCCCAATTAAAAATTTTGTGAAAATTGGCCGTCGAATTAGGAATTACATACATTTTCCGGAATTTCCCCCTTTTTGGTACCTTTTTTGTCCCCAAAAAAGTTTCCAAAAATTTCACCTAAATAGTTGTCCATATTCTATTAGGAAAAAATAATTGTCAAATTTTGTCCCATTGAATAATATTAGAAAAGTTTATTTTAAAAAAAGTACCAAAAAAAAGAGACAATTTTTACCCCTTATACATATGAATTTGAAAAAAGTGCCGAATTCCTATTGATATTTTTTGCTGATTACTTAATACAGTTTAAATTTTTTTCCTAGCTTTATGCGTTTGGAAGTTACACAGGGTACCAAAAAAGTACCAAATTATAGTTTTTACCCGTTTTTTCCCCTTAGGGGTTGAAAATTCCAGAAAAGGCCAGACACCTGTCAGCTTATTTTTTGTGCAAATTAAAATACTTTTACATACATTGAAAGAGGAACCGATTGTCCAAATTTCATGTCTCTAGCTCTTTGCGTTTGGGCTGTGCGATGATGAATCAGTCAGTCAGTCACGTAACTCTTTTATATATATAGATAAAAATTGGAATAAAAAGTTACTACGAAGCCTAATATACATCTATTTTTGTTTGTATGTACATAAATGGGTGTGTTTAATTTTTAAATGTAAATCATTTCAACAATAACTAGGTAAATATGTTTCAGTCGATATATCGAAATATCGATATTTTAAATATAATAAATATCGATGGTAAAATAAAATATCGATATAATAAATATCGATAGATTTTTCCAATTTGCCCATCCCTATACTAATCTTTCTTAAAAATGATTAAAAGTATTAAATTTTGCTTTTTGTGTTTTAATCAAATGTCTATAGCTTTGAGCGCAGTTCTCAGTGTCAATTTTAAAATTCATTCTCTTTTCTGTAGGTACGTTTAAAATGTGCAGCATCTCCAACATGTAACGGCGCTTGTAATTTGTCTCTGATTGCAGTACTCTTACTCTATCAAAATCGGGAGAGTGTGACGTGAATGCCGTTTTTTGCATATTATTATTTCCTAACTTTTGATCAGATTTGTGTGCCGATAAACATGTTTGCAGTATATTTTTAGAAGTACTTTTTCACATTTCTCAAGTCCTTTTCCATTGCAGGGTATCTCATATATTAGGTTGGCTTTATCAAAAAACGGTATTTTGTCCTTAGTCTTGCTGAATATGTTTCCTAATTTTCGATGTGTTTTGTGAGCCATTTTAAAGAGTTTTACATTAAATAGTGTTGATTTTTCCATCCTTTCCGACAATTCTGGAACATAAGCTAAGGACTTATAATAGTATTTTTCCTCCTCCTTTTTTACCATTGTACTACATTTTTCACCTTGTCTTTCTTAGGAGAGTCTTTTATTAGGAGAGTCCTCAATTTGAGCGATATCCAGTTTCATGACGAAAATATTAGGAGGATAAGAAGTATTTTACTTGATAATAGTTTTCCGGTAAGACTAATTTTTAAACTTATAAAGGACGTTGAGAAAAAAACAAATGACAACATTAATAAAAAAAGTGCTAAATAATGCAACAGTGTGTACATATCAAATAAAAATCTATTTTCGTAAGCAAAGTACGATCAGATTCGCAGTTTGCTTAAGCAAATGACACTTGACGAAACTTGACGAAAAGTTTCTTAAGTACAATATAGTTGCATACATTTAATTTTGTGTATCCGCACATTTGCTTAAGCCCGCAAAAGCATAATATAGTTAGGCCTTTAAACTTTTGTGACAATATCAATATATTTAGGATATACAGAAATAAAACAGCTTTTGCAAAAGTACAAATATTTGCAACTAATCATAGTAAGTATTTAAGTTTAAAAAGTACAATATATCCACCGACAAGTCTTCAAAAATTTGCTTAAGCATTTGACAGATTTTTCGTTGGTTTTTGACATTAGCTTAAGCCAGCAAAAGCATAATATAGTTAGGCCTTAATACTTTTAATAATTCTTAAGAAAGATTAGTACATTAATTGATGTCAAAGAGGAATGACGTATAATATTTATGGTTTATGTTGTATTTAATAAATGTTTATTATGAATTATCCGTAATAGGTTTTTGTTTAATGCAGTATCATATTTGTTTTATGTTTTTCATTTGTCGCCTTTAATGTATTGTGAATATTTTATTTAGTATTTTATATGTTCATAATGTTTTGAAAGTTGCACGTTTCGTTTTTTAATAATATATGGCCCCGAAGATGATATTCAAAGAATATCGAAATATTGGCAAAGTTTAGAAAAATTATTTTAAGATCAAAAGACCTCGAGCTCAACAATTCGCTTAAGACATTTAATATCAAAAGGTCGAATAATAATATAATATATTTTATAGAATAATTGTTTTACAATCAAATTTAATATAAAAATGTATATAATTGGAAGTGTTATTGTATTACATGGAAAGAAAATGTAAATAAATAATCTTAAAAAACAAGAAAATCGACTTGAATTTAAGCCGCCGATTAGCCGAAAAAAAACGGCGGTGGTGAGAATGGTTGAAAAATCAACTAGCTGCGGCTAACCGTTAGCAGCGCTGATGCGGCTTGTTATTCTGGCTTTTTTTTGGTGTATAGTAAATAGGTACAAACATTTCTTTTAAAGGATTTTTATAAACAAAATATACAGTTTTTCTTATAACATAATATACATTTATAAAATTAAACTATTAATAAATTAAACGACTTCTTTGTAAAAAATAATTATATCGGTAAATTGAAATTCGTATATTAAGTTTCGTTTAAAAAATATATTTTATATTTAAGTTATTAAGACAAAATTTTTAAGAATTTTTTATTGGTTTATGAAGTAAAACGTTGTTAACGCTGAAGGATATGAAGTTTTTAAAGGTAAACAAGATTATAAGTTTCTCTACCTATAGTGATAAGCATTAGTGTCAATTTCAGTTTCACATTTTTTTCTGGTGTCCAAAATTTTGTTTTGTACTTTGTAAAAACAAATGCTGCTTAATGCCTGTTTAAATTAATTGGCTTGTTTAAATGATCGGACCAATTTTCGTTCTGGGAAACTAAATGAAGATGTATATCTTAATAATGAACCTTTGGATGTACAAAAGCTTTTCCAGAACGAGAATTTTTTTTTTCAGAATAGGTACATAAAGTATTTTTTCTTTTACATAATTGTTCACTATTTGTGCCAAAACTTGTTTAGTTTGTGATATGATGAGATATCCTTTTACTCCATTTGGCTCATATAAATTTAACATAAAATAACCAGCTAATACAGACAAAAAGTCTTCGTTAGAACTACAATGATTTTTTGAAGATTCTTCAAAAGAAAGTTGGGAAAAAGACATTGTTTCGACACTCATCAAGTAAAAGAAAATTTTTGGAAACTGCTGTTTATTTTAAACAATAAATCTAAAAACTAGCTGTGTTCGAGTAAATATTTTTGTGTTATTTTTAAACTCAATTCTCATTAAGTTTAACAACTGATAAGCGTCCAGACATACGGCCTTTTTTTTTTATAAAAAGAATATGTGCTAACAAACGAGTTGCTATCTTTCTCTAATGGAAGTTTACACAAAAAAATTAGCAGCTCGTTGGCATATATTTTCTTTGTTATGAATAAGTCCGACAATTTTTAATTAATTTAATTTAGAATAACTTCCCGCAAGTACATTTAAGTCAAATCTAATAAATCTAACAATACTGGATACTAGGATAGCTTTAAACTAATGTTTAATAGATCATTCAAGATAAGAAATCAGCTTAAGAGATTAAAATTTAATTTTAAACTAGCATACACGTCATAATAATGATTTTATCATATTTTTGATGAATTGTTTTGCTAAAATATGATTTATGATTTTTCCCACAAATTGATGATTTTTATTTTTATAAATTATTATGCTATTTTTGTTTCAAGTTGTAGATACAAAACATAATATTTCTACAATTATTATCAAAAATTAATTTTTAAACCAATAAAGTTTTATATCAGCATGCCGCAGATCTATTAAAAACACGTCAAACTCTATTTGTGTTTTTAAACGGCCTTATTCATAACAAAAAGTTAGCCACAGTTTATACCCTCGTACAACGAGTTGCTAACTAGAATGTCGATTAAGATTGGCAGCTCGTTGGCACAGAGTTTATTCATAAGAAATTTGTATCCGTCTGCCAACTTTTCATTTATTAACTCTGAAATTGCATGATACTCCTCAAAAATGCAATCATTTTTACTATATTATCCCTGATTTTAAATTTTTTGTTTTCCATCCATACTAACAATTTTTAAAATTGAAAAATAAATTTAAAAAATAAACGAACAATATAATTTTTTATAAAAATGGAAAAGCAAGGCAAATGGTCTGTAAATTAAGAACAGGATGAAAATATAAGTAAAAAATATTGGTAATGTAAAACAACAACACAGAACAGCTGTTTTTCACAAGTTGGCAAACGTTTGGCAGCTCCTTAACAAGAGTTTAGCAAATCGTTAGCCAGAGTTTGGCATGTGTGTTATGATTAAACTTTATTCTAACTTTATGCCAACTTTTTGTTATGAATAAGGCCGAAAACATCTATATTCTCAACATAAACAAATTTAACATAATTTTTAAAACCACATCCTCTCAAATACAAAGAATTTATGATGAAATGCAACGTCTTTATATTAAAACTTTAGATAATTTTATAAAACCAAATTACGTTAACACATCAATTTTGTTAATGAACTTGACTTGGAAAATAAATTATTTAGTTTACAAAACGAAGATATTTGTTTTGGAGTGTGTGTAAAACTAAATATTTCCAATCTAAAAAACAAAAAATAAAAAAAAAATTTAAAATTGTACTTCATTTTACATTGAGTTGTGTAAGCAAATACTGAAACGATTTGCTTTTAACGATAATTATTTTAAAGAACTTTTATGTCTTGACCCTTCAAAAATAATTAATAGAAAAGTAACTTATTTAACAGGTTTAATACAAAACTTTTCAAATGTTCAAAACTTAGAAGACGAGTTTAAGAAACTATGTCTTCTCCACTTTGACGAACACTTTACAACTATAGATAACACTGCTCTGCAAAAAATAATTATTTGTCTTCCCATTTAATAAAACTATGTAAACTTTATGGATTTTGACGCGCTGAGCTCAAATCCGTTGTCGGTTTTTTTCCATCAGATCGGGATTTCTTTTTTATGGGCGTGGCAAATTTTTCCCCCTAAATTAGTCAAGTACGGAGACTTATTTCCTCCTAACACGAGAACCAGTCATCCGATTTTCAAAAAAATGTCTAACAAAATTGTATATATTTTGGTGGAATAAAATTTTTCCCTATCTCTTATCGTTTTGGAGTTATTTAGAAATTAATGGAGAAATTTTTTCGTGCAAAATGCGTAATATTTTTCAATTTAAAAATGGAATTAAAAAAAATATAAGGCAAATATTCAACATTTTAAATTTTTTTCTAAGAGCTACTTGTCTTGAAAAAAAAAAGTCATAAACCATAAAAATCGGTTAAAAGATGTGGATTTTATTGTTCCCAATATTGACCAAATATGTGTAATGCAGCAAACAACGTCAGAGTGGGCGCACTAAAGCGCCTTGTAGCATCAATGAATGACAACTTTTTACTTCTATATATTTTCGTACAACAAAAACAAATACAAGCAAAAAAATTTGCTAGATTGTAATTTTGTAGCAACGTCTCGATTAAAGCAGCCACCCTGTCGTCACCCGTAGATAACTTCAAATTACAATAAAAAATTAAAATATTTACAGGCTATTTTACTTAAAATAACACAAAATTTTTGTTAATAATTTTTAATTTTTATTTAGAAAACATTGTTAAAATAAAAACAAAATAGCTTAAACTGTTCATGCTCTTTCTTCCACATCATTCACTTTTGTTCTAAAGACCTCGTCCTTCATAATTTGTCGTATTTGCGGACCTACAAATATGTCTTCTTTTACCTTAGCATCTCTGATTCTAGGAAATTTGCTCTTAATGTATAGAAAGGCTTGTTCCTTGTTCATTGCTTTGACAACATTTTTTATTCTTTTCGGTCAAATTTTAACATTGTAGTGTTTTTATTTTGCGCGGCTATCCCATTTACATAAGAAGCAATAAAACTTAGTATATCCACTTTGCAATCCATCTTTATGCTACAATAGTTTTTTTTCATATTTCTTGCATACGAGAGAGGGACCGATGGAAATTTGTTGCCATTGCGAAGTAAAATGTTTTTCAAACTTGTCTTGGATAAATCAATAAAAAGCCGCCAATCCTCAGATTTATGACTGAAACACAGTTGTCGCAAAAGTCCATCAGCATTATCACAAAATACCAAACCTTCCTCTCTGTTGAAATAACTCAAAAAAGGTTGTACTCTATTTCGAAAGTACGACACGTTAACGTCTTTTTGCACCAAATTCCATTCTTTTCATTGGGATGCAAGAAGCTCAGACTTATTTTTTGAGAGCCCTAATTTACGAACTAAGTTATTTATATCACTTTAATTAAGAAAATAAGGTTTACTCGTTGGACTTCCAAATGAATGCGAAGAAACATCCATGCTGTCGTAAGTGGATTCAGTTGCTGCAGAAAGCCCATCTTCTTCATCGTCTGTAGGAGGCAATGGAGGTAAAAATTTACTTGTAAACTGGAAAACTGGTCGTTTGATGCATGAAGTATTTGGGTATGTAACTTTATTTCTTGTTTTTTTCGTAAACCCACGTGTTTTAGTATGGCAAAAGTAGCAATCAAAAAACTTATGCCAAAAAAGAGCCAAGACCCTACAATCGACCTATTCCCGGTCCCAAGTCACGAAGCCAGGTCATTCCCATTACGCATCCTATCAGATTCTCGTGTCCGCAGTTCGAGACATCCCCTAATTCGCCAAGAAATCTGCTTCCTAGCCATCTCAACCTGCTAATCTGCAGTCTGGCACATTGGCTCAACTGTCTCTGGATCCTCGCACAGCCTGCACAAATCCGAGAGGCTCCGCCCCATTCTTACCGCCACCCTGCCCAACTTGCAGTGGCCCGTAATCCCTATCATGGTCCTCATGGAGACCCTATCTCTGTCCAGAAGCAAATCCGAATCAGATTTACTGAGTATCCGCCACAGCGTCCGTGATACTCTGCAGTCCGTTCGGTTACTCCAGTCCTGATTAGTCTCTCTCAGAACCCATTCCCTGATCATACCAAAATAGAAACCCAAAGGTGGCCTAACCGTCTCCACCCTATCAGGATCCACTATTTCCGAGTCCAGTCTCGCCAACTCATCTGCCATCTCATTGCCGCTTATGTTGGAGTGACCCGGTACCCAGCATAGTCTCAACCTGTATGCCCTTAAAATCTCTCGTAGAGCTCTCCTACAGTCATCGACCAGCCCGGAATTCACATAATAGCCCCTCATGACACTAAGAGCCGCCTGGCTACCCACATATATAGTGACCTCCGAGCCCGTATCAATACAGAATACAGTTAACTATGTAAAAATTTAAAATCATATGACGTCGAAAATAATAATGAATAAGTAAGAGCACTTTATTCGGCTGTGCCGAATTTTTGTTACCCTCTACCAATTTTGTGTACTTTTATAGCACAATATTTAATTTTTTGTTATTAACTGTAATCCCTATGGAATAATCTCTTTAAACTAAAATACTTTCTTTGTATAACTTCGATATGTTAGAAAAATATTTTCTTTTAGTCTCAATTAAATTAGGCGTTAAAGTAGGCGTTTCAATATAGTTTTTGATAATAAATAAAACTGAGATATTTCAATATACTCCTTTATTCTTCCACAACTTTGTCCATAGACAAATTATATAAATTTAAGATAAAGCCACCTTTATTTTCTGTCATAACAATTACATTGACTAGAAAGCTATTCATATATACGAAATTTCATCATCATACCTCTTTTTTCAGTTTTATTACGTTTTAAATTTTTAATATAACGAAAAATTCATTGTGAGATACAAAGTTTTGATCTGTAACTCCTTTCCTAACTCGTAGATATAAGCAATTTTCAGGGACAAACATTTTTTTTACTCCGGAAATATACATTCGATATTTTATGACTACTATAATGCGATTGGACACAATTGCATTTTATTCGATGTTGGAAGGACATGCTTTTTTTGGCCTACTCTTGCATTACGAGCTATTGCTCTTTTCCTAATATTCCGATTTATCCCATTTTCAATACCAAAAAAACCTTGTGTACAACATATATTCTTCGGTCTGACCTCTATCGTGCTTTCAACAGACGGACGGACATAGCTAGATCATCATAAAATTAAACCCAATTCAGAAAATATATACTTTATGGGGTCTAAAATGGAAATATCGATGTGTTACAATCGGAATGACAAAATGAATATATCCTCACCATTTTTTTGGTGGCAGGTATAACAATGTTATATTTTTATGAATATAAACCTGCATTTTTGAAAAAACAAACAAAAAATATATTCTCCACAAAACCCAAAGCAGGTATATTTATATGTTACATTTTTTTTATTTCTCAGTATAATTTTTTATTTTGTGAAACAATTTATATCTTGTTTAGGAAATTTTTATATACAAATTTCATTTTTTTTAATATTTGCTTTAATAAATTAAATATTCATTAAGAATTTGAAATATATATTTGCTTTGAAATATACAAAAGAAAAAATAGGATAATAAAAACATAATTTAATAAAAAAATTTATTTTAAATATTCAAATACACTTTTTAAATATACTGATGCAATTAAAAAAATTGTTAAATCTTTAACCTCCTAAGACCGCGGGTGAACCTGAGGTTATTTCCATTTTTAACAAGTAGTGTCATTATGGGGTTGGCAGTGGTAGTTTTTTAAAGTTCTACGTGATATTTAGCTTTAACAATAAATGGCATCGTTTTCATTTGTACCTCAGATAGTAAAGGGTCCGCCATCTAACGTTTTTTTTTCAACTACTGCTTATTTCGTAAGTGGTAACACTTAGCTCATGTCTGATTTGACAGATAATTAGTTTTATCCTTCCGCTGAACGAATATGGTTGTGTATACTCTTGAATAACGCTGGGAAATATTGCTACATTACTTTGGCCGATTTTGCAAAAAAAAAAATAATCTTTTCAGATGAAGCTTATTTTGATCTTGGCGGGTATGTAAACAACAAAATTGTCGCATTTGGGTCGCAGAAAACCCGCACGCATACATTGATAAGCCGATACACCCAAAACGAGTCACTGTTTGGTGCGGATTTTGGTCTAGAGGCATAATTGGGCCAGTTTTCTTCGAAAATGAGCGAGAAGTGGCCGTTACAGTCAATTGCGATCGTTATCGGGCCATGTTGAACGAATTTTTGTTCTCAAAAATTGAAGACAAAATTTTTAAGAATTTTTTATTGGTTTATGAAGTAAAACGTTGTTAACGCTGAAGGATATGAAGTTTTTAAAGGTAAACAAGATTATAAGTTTCTCTACCTATTATTAGCATTAGTGTCGATTTCAATTTCACATTTTTTTCTGGTGTCCAAAATTTTGTTTTGTACTTTGTAAAAACAAATGCTGCTTAATGCCTGTTTAAATTAATTGGCTTGTTTAAATGATCGGACCAATTTTCGTTCTGGGAAACTAAATGAAGATGTATATCTTAATAATGAACCTTTGGATGTACAAAAGCTTTTCCAGAACGAGAATTTTTTTTTTTTCAGAATAGGTTAATAAAGTATTTTTTCTTTTACATAATTGTTCACTATTTTTGCCAAAACTTGTTTAGTTTGTGATATGATGAGATATCCTTTTACTCCATTTGGCTCATATAAATTTAACATAAAATAACCAGCTAATACAGACAAAAAGTCTTCGTTAGAACTACAATGATTTTTTGAAGGTTCTTCAAAAGAAAGTTGGGAAAAAGACATTGTTTCGACACTCATCAAGTAAAAGAAAATTTTTGGAAACTGCTGTTTATTTTAAACAATAAATCTAAAAACTAGCTGTGTTCGAGTAAATATTTTTGTGTTATTTTTAAACTCAATTCTCATTAAGTTTAACAACTGATAAGCGTCCAGACATACGGCGTTTTTTTTATAAAAAGAATATGTGCTAACAAACGAGTTGCTATCTTTCTCTAATGGAAGTTTACACAAAAAAATTAGCAGCTCGTTGGCATATATTTTCTTTGTTATGAATAAGTCCGACAATTTTTAATTAATTTAATTTAGAATAACTTCCCGCAAGTACATTTAAGTCAAATCTAATAAATCTAACAATACTGGATCCTAGGATAGCTTTAAACTAATGTTTAATAGATCATCCAAGATAAGAAATCAGCTTAAGAGATTAAAATTTAATTTTAAACTAGCATACACGTCATAATAATGATTTTATCATATATTTGATGAATTGTTTTGCTAAAATATGATTTATGATTTTTCCCACAAATTGATGATTTTTATTTTTATAAATTATTATGCTATTTTTGTTTCAAGTTGTAGATACAAAACATAATATTTCTACAATTATTATCAAAAATTAATTTTTAAACCAATAAAGTTTTATATCAGCATGCCGCAGATCTATTAAAAACACGTCAAACTCTATTTGTGTTTTTAAACGGCCTTATTCATAACAAAAAGTTAGCCACAGTTTATACCCTCGTACAACGAGTTGCTAACTAGAATGTCGATTAAGCTTGGCAGCTCGTTGGCACAGAGTTTATTCATAAGAAATTTGTATCCGTCTGCCAACTTTTCATTTATTAACTCTGAAATTGCATGATACTCCTCAAAAATGCAATCATTTTTACTATATTATCCCTGATTTTAAATTTTTTGTTTTCCATCCATACTAACAATTTTTAAAATTGAAAAATAAATTTAAAAAATAAACGAACAATATAATTTTTTATAAAAATGGAAAAGCAAGGCAAATGGTCAGTAAATTAAGAACAGGATGAAAATATAAGTGAAAAATATTGGTAATGTAAAACAACAACACAGAACAGCTGTTTTTCACAAGTTGGCAAACGTTTGGCAGCTCCTTAACAAGAGTTTAGCAAATCGTTAGCCAGAGTTTGGCATGTGTGTTATGATTAAACTTTATTCTAACTTTATGCCAACTTTTTGTTATGAATAAGGCCGAAAACATCTATATTCTCAACAAAAACAAATTTAACATAATTTTTAAAAACACATCCTCTCAAATACAAAGAATTTATGATGAAATGCAACGTCTTTATATTAAAACTTTAAATAATTTTATAAAACCAAATTACGTTAACACATCAATTTTGTTAATGAACTTGACGAAGATATTTGTTTTGGAGTTTGTGTAAAACTAAATATTTCCAATCTAAAAAACAAAAAATAAAAAAAATTTAAAATTGTACTTCATTTTACATTGAGTTGTGTAAGCAAATACTGAAACGATTTGCTTTTAACGATAATTATTTTAAAGAACTTTTATGTCTTGACCCTTCAAAAATAATTAATAGAAAAGTAACTTTTTTAACAGGTTTAATACAAAACTTTTCAAATGTTCAAAACTTAGAAGACGAGTTTAAGAAACTATGTCTTCTCCACTTTGACGAACACTTTACAACTATAGATAACACTGCTCTGCAAAAAATAATTATTTGTCTTCCCATTTAATAAAACTATGTGAACTTTAAGGATTTTGACGCGCTGAGCTCGGTTGTCGGATTTTTTCCATCAGATCGGGATTTCTTTTTTATGGGCGTGGCAAATTTTCCCCCCTAAATTAGTCAAGTACGGAGACTTATTTCCTCCTAACATGAGAACCAGTCATCCGATTTTCAAAAAAATGTCTAACAAAATTGTATATATTTTGGTGGAATAAAATTTTTCGCTATCTCTTATCGTTTTGGAGTTATTTAGAAATTAATGGAGAAATTTTTTCGTGCAAAATGCGTAATATTTTTCAATTTAAAAATGGAATTAAAAAAAATATAAGGCAAATATTCAACATTTTAAATTTTTTTCTAAGAGCTACTTGTCTTGAAAAAAAAAAAGTCATAAACCATAAAAATCGGTTAAAAGATGTGGATTTTATTGTTCCCAATATTGACCAAATATGTGTAATGCAGCAAACAACGTCAGAGTGGGCGCACTAAAGCGCCTTGTAGCATCAATGAATGACAACTTTTTACTTCTATATATTTTCGTACAACAAAAACAAATACAAGCAAAAAAATTTGCTAGATTGTAATTTTGTAGCAACGTCTCGATTAAAGCAGCCACCCTGTCGTCACCCGTAGATAACTTCAAATTACAATAAAAAATTAAAATATTTACAGGCTATTTTACTTAAAATAACACAAAATTTTTGTTAATAATTTTTAATTTTTATTTAGAAAACATTGTTAAAATAAAAACAAAATAGCTTAAACTGTTCATGCTCTTTCTTCCACATCATTCACTTTTGTTCTAAAGACCTCGTCCTTCATAATTTGTCGTATTTGCGGACCTACAAATATGTCTTCTTTTACCTTAGCATCTCTGATTCTAGGAAATTTGCTCTTAATGTATAGAAAGGCTTGTTCCTTGTTCATTGCTTTGACAACATTTTTTATTCTTTTCGGTCAAATTTTAACATTGTAGTGTTTTTATTTTGCGCGGCTATCCCATTTACATAAGAAGCAATAAAACTTAGTATATCCACTTTGCAATCCATCTTTATGCTACAATAGTTTTCTTTCATATTTCTTGCATACGAGAGTGGGACCGATGGAAATTTGTTGCCATTGCGAAGTAAAATGTTTTTCAAACTTGTCTTGGATAAATCAATAAAAAGCCGCCAATCCTCAGATTTATGACTGAAACACAGTTGTCGCAAAAGTCCATCAGCATTATCACAAAATACCAAACCTTCCTCTCTGTTGAAATAACTCAAAAAAGGTTGTACTCTATTTCGAAAGTACGACACGTTAACGTCCTTTTGCACCAAATTCCATTCTTTTCATTGGGATGCAAGAAGCTCAGACTTATTTTTTGAGAGCCCTAATTTACGAACTAAGTTATTTATATCACTTTTAATAAGAAAATTAGATTTACTCGTTGGACTTCCAAATGAATGCGAAGAAACATCCATGCTGTCGTAAGTGGATTCAGTTGCTGCAGAAAGCCCATCTTCTTCATCGTCTGTAGGAGGCAATGGAGGTAAAAATTTACTTGTAAACTGGAAAACTGGTCGTTTGATGCATGAAGTATTTGGGTATGTAACTTGTTATTTCTTGTTTTTTTCGTAAACCCACGTGTTTTAGTATGGCAAAAGTAGCAATCAAAAAACTTATGCCAAAAAAGAGCCAAGACCCTACAATCGACCTATTCCCGGTCCCAAGTCACGAAGCCAGGTCATTCCCATTACGCATCCTATCAGATTCTCGTGTCCGCAGTTCGAGACATCCCCTAATTCGCCAAGAAATCTGCTTCCTAGCCATCTCAACCTGCTAATCTGCAGTCTGGCACATTGGCTCAACTGTCTCTGGATCCTCGCACAGCCTGCACAAATCCGAGAGGCTCCGCCCCATTCTTACCGCCACCCTGCCCAACTTGCAATGGCCCGTAATCCCTATCATGGTCCTCATGGAGACCCTATCTCTGTCCAGAAGCAAATCCGAATCAGATTTACTGAGTATCCGCCACAGCGTCCGTGATACTCTGCAGTCCGTTCGGTTACTCCAGTCCTGATTAGTCTCTCTCAGAACCCATTCCCTGATCATACCAAAATAGAAACCCAAAGGTGGCCTAACCGTCTCCACCCTATCAGGATCCACTATTTCCGAGTCCAGTCTCGCCAACTCATCTGCCATCTCATTGCCGCTTATGTTGGAGTGACCCGGTACCCAGCATAGTCTCAACCTGTATGCCCTTAAAATCTCTCGTAGAGCTCTCCTACAGTCATCGACCAGCCCGGAATTCACATAATAGCCCCTCATGACACTAAGAGCCGCCTGGCTACCCACATATATAGTGACCTCCGAGCCCGTATCAATACAGAATACAGTTAACTATGTAAAAATTTAAAATCATATGACGTCGAAAATAATAATGAATAAGTAAGAGCACTTTATTCGGCTGTGCCGAATTTTTGTTACCCTCTACCAATTTTGTGTACTTTTATAGCACAATATTTAATTTTTTGTTATTAACTGTAATCCCTATGGAATAATCTCTTTAAACTAAAATACTTTCTTTGTATAACTTCGATATGTTAGAAAAATATTTTCTTTTAGTCTCAATTAAATTAGGCGTTAAAGTAGGCGTTTCAATATAGTTTTTGATAATAAATAAAACTGAGATATTTCAATATACTCCTTTATTCTTCCACAACTTTGTCCATAGACAAATTATATAAATTTAAGATAAAGCCACCTTTATTTTCTGTCATAACAATTACATTGACTAGAAAGCTATTCATATAAGTTAAATTAAAACACTTTTAATTTTGGTGAGTTCATGATTACAACTAACTTTATTTCAGCAATTTCTTTTCTTATAACAATAATTTGTCTACATCAGTAATGTTCATTTATTATTTTTTTACATTTTAATTTAATAAAGAATTCCACGAAAGCAAAGCAATTGCAACATAATCAGCAGACATAGCGTCAGCAGTTTTGCTTTACTTTTGTGTTTACAATATTCGGTAAGTAGAACAACATTTATTAAATTCCATAGAATTGCTAAAAAGCAGGAAGTAAATGAAGGTAAATAAAATTAAATAAAATTGTTGTTAACTCTTCCCTCTTTAAATGCAAACGTCCACGTTTGTAGGAGAAATTGGTTGACAATTTTTTAAAGCAACACATTCCAATATTTCCGTTTCTTTGATTTCGGACGAGATTTGTGGAATGCTAGTTTGGGTTAATTTAAGTTCGTACCTTGTTTTTGCGGCACATTTGAGAATTATGGTAATTAAAATTACTGCACAAATTATTAGGGCTGCTGAACTTTCCCATAGATTTATACTATTTTTTTGCTTAATTAATTGGATTGTTTTAGTATTATTTAGATGTAATTCTTTTACAAGTTGAAGAGACAGGTATTCCTCGAAATAATGAGTGGAATTTAATGAGCTTAGAATAGCCGGTAGTGGTTTATATGTCTCTTTTTCGTAGTGAGAAAATGTTACATTACCAATGGTTATGGTAGCGTTTTGATATTGTACTACGAAAGTTCCATACATCTCAACGGGTTTACCGTTTGCTAATATTGAACCGTTATACTGATTTAATAAAAGAAGACCATCTTGGATAGTCTCCACGGAAGGAATGTCTAAATTATTAGTTTTTTTACAAGTGGATGGGCTGCTTTTAAGGAGGTTTGGTATGCAACTTGTGTTAGTTATTTCTTCAATACTTCCTCTTTGGCACAAAGTCAGTTCGTCATAACTTTGACATGATTTTTTTTACACTAAATATTTTATTTTTACAATTCATTATAGTTTCATATTCTAACTTTATAATAAATTTTCCTGTCTTTATTGGTTTTATTAACATAGTTTTACAATGAGGTTTATTAACTATAGGCAATTTAATAACGTATAACAAGACTGAATTATTTGAGGCAACTTTAACGTTAGCAAATTTTAAACATTGTTCTAAATTATTGTAAGGAAAATTTTGTTCTACAATCAATTCATTCAAGATATCCATTTCATTGTGAGAGAACAGGAAAGGATTTATGATTCCACCTTTTGACCATAACAATGCTTGTTCAATATTTTTTATCTCTTCTCTAAGTATTTGCAATTCAAATTTAAATTTAATAGCTGCCGTCTCATCTGTGTCGTATGTTTGAATGTTCTTAGTTATGTCGTTTGTCGAGTTTGTCAGTTCATTTAGTTTCCGTTCAAATAGTCTGTTTGTTACAATTTGGTTGTTTGTCTGTCGTAAGTTGTCGTTTATTTTGTCTGTCAGTATTTCAAGATCTGTTCGGTCTGGTGAGCCTGCGATCCACTTCCATACAGTACCTATTTCATTGATGGATCTTTTGGTTCTGCTAAAAGGTTTAATTCGATTTATCATGTCGCGCAGTTCTGTCATTTCATGCTGAAGAAGTGGCATGAGGGGATTGGATTTCCCTATTTTGTAATTGATGTGCTCACTTATAAGTCTAAGTTCCCGTTCGTAAATCCCAATGTCTATTACGTGTATTAGATTAAATGTTCCATTCTGTATTAGTGCCTGTCCTGTCTGAAACGTCACAACCTCGGGATTGGTGTAGTCGAGAATCTGTATTTCAGTTCTTGCCATTTGAAGAAGAGGTCTGTAAAATGGAAAGAAAGATTCATTAGGTTTTGATCAAACTTTTATGGACTATCCGACCAGATATTGTTTTAATAGTGTTGTTAAAATTTTCAGCTACTTTTTCTTCCTTATATCTAGGTGACAACTTAGTTCCTATTCTCTTATTAGTTTTAACATAGACTGTGTCTCCGATGGAATACTGTCTGGGAGATGTTCGGTTTTTGTTATGGAATTCTAATTCTGCTTTTTGTTTATCTTTTAATTTTTGTATGTGAATTTTTCTTTCCTCTATGAGGTTCTCCGGCTTCATTCTTCCAAAAAATGAGTCCACAGGTCTTTTTCCGGTAGTAGAGTGAACAGAACGATTATACCTGCTAACAGATATTTCAAGCAGTTCTTTAAATGAGTCGTGAATTTTTTCTGCCTTCACGCATCGCATTATTTCGGAGAGTGTTGAGTGGAACCTTTCAATTTGTCCGTTGACCGTGCTGGTATAGGGTGGAGCTTTAAATATCTTAATGCCAAATTGGTTTTCTAGCATATGCTTTATTGGTGCAGATCCTAGTGATTTTTCATTATCTATAACTACTCTTTCAGGAGGTCCTAGTGTTACTATAATTTCACGCAGTGGTTCCTTGATATCTTGTGTTGATCTAGATTTAATAATTTTTGCCGTTACGTACTTCGAGAATTTGTCTATGGCTGTTAATACGGCGTTTTGGTTAGTGAGATAAATATCCAGATGCACTATTTGTCCCGGATATTCAGGTATTGGTGTTTCATTCAATAGTGGTTTTGATGGGTGTCTATCATATTTTTGCTCCTTACACGTTTTACATTGCTTAACTATTTTTTTTATCTTGGCATGCATTTTTGGGAAGTAAACTCTTTCGATTAATTGAATCCTGTTTTCAGTAGCGTTACGGTGCGCTCGCTGGTGTTCGTTCAGTATTTCTTTTTCCTGGTCGCCTACGTCTGTTACATCTCTTACAATTTTTCGAGCAAATCTGGTACGGTAGTTGGAAAAGTTTTCGGGATAAATTTCTTGTATCTTTCCGAGAATATGCTCAGTGGTGTTCAATCCATTTTTTACTGAAGGATTCAAGTATTTTTTTAGAATTGCCATTAATTTTGCTTTAGTATAATCGGTTTCATAAATAATGTGTCGGTGGAACGTAGGAAATACTATTTGAAACTCGTATGATTGTTCTTGTCCAAGTTTTAAGAAAATTTGATTTTTGAATACGTTGATTGGTTCATTGACTATTGGAATGAGATGATGTGACGATGTGTCATCACTATGAGCAGTAGCGGTCATTGCGTTTATTTGAGGAGGTCGTGATAGGGCATCGGCAACAACGTTCATTCGTCCTGGTTTATAAAATAATTCGTAGTTGTGCTCTTCGAGGATAGCCTTCCACCGTTTCATCTTGTTATTATTGTTTTTGCTGCTTAACGCATACGTTAAGGGCTGGTGGTCGGTAAATATTTTTATTTTGGCTGAACCGTAGAGATAATTTCTTAAAGAGGTGAGAGCCCAGATAATCGCAAGCATCTCTTTCTCGTTCGTAGCATAATGCTCTTCCGCTTTGCTGAGTGTTCTGGATATAAACATTATGGGTCGATCATTTTGGGCTAGAACTGCTCCCAGAGCATACTCTGATGCATCTGTTGTCAACTGAAACTCCTTCGTAAAATCTGGATAGTGAAGCATTACTTCTTCTGTGAGTGCTGATTTTATTTTGTTAAGTGCCTCAGTTGCGTCACTGTTTAGTTTTATTGGCGTTTTCTTAGAAATGTTTTTGGACGTCTGTCCTCCTTCCCCCCTTAGAAGGGTTGTCAGTGGTTTCGCCAGTTTGGCGTAATCCCTGACAAAACGTCTGTAATAACCTGAAAGACCAAGAAAGGATCTTAAATCTTTCAGCGTTTTTGGTGTAGGGAAGTTTGTGATGGCCTCAACTTTTGCGGGGTTAGTTTTTATACCGTTTTCTGATACGATAAAGCCCAGAAATTCAACGTGGTTCTTTAAGAATTCGCATTTGTCGACTTGAACCTTCATATTAGCATCACAAAGGGTTTCGAAGATAATTTTTATGTCTTCTAAATGACTTTGTTTATCTTTGCTGAATATTATTATGTCGTCTATGTAGACGAAACATCGTTTCCCAATGTGATTCCTCAAAATATCATCTAGCGTTCGCTGGAAGATGGAAGGTGCATTTTTTAGTCCGAATGGCAGACGAGTAAACTCGTATTTGCCATTGTTGACTGAAAAAGCGGTTTTTTCAATGTCAGATTCCTTTAAAGGAATTTGGTGAAACCCGCTCTTCAGGTCTACGATTGAAAAATATTTATTCTGCCCCAGTTGTGACAGTACCTCATTAATCTCAGGTATTGGGTATTTGTCCGCAATTGTGATCGTGTTTAATTTACGGTAGTCGATCACCATTCTAAACTTTTTCTCCTTGGACTGGTCTAATTTTTTTGGAACGATCCACACAGGGGAGTTGTAAGGGGATCGCGATGCTCTTATAATACCATCGTTAAGTAATTTTTCTATTTGCGAATTTATTTCATCTTTAAGATGCATTGGGTAGGGGTATGATTTGCTATAGACTGGTGTATCGGAATTCGTACGGATTTCGCCCGTAACTTTAGTGGTATAAGTCAGCTTTTCATTCGGTTCGGTGAAAAGTTCTGGAAATTGGTCTATTATTTTCGAAAGTTCTGCTCTTGTTTCGATATCAAGGTGTTGCGATTGGATGTTAATTGAGTTGATATCTTGAGAGTGAAATTGTCTCAATCGAAATTTGAGGTTTTTAATTTTCAAAATGTCTTTCTTGGTATCAATTATGGCCGATAACTCTTTAAGTGTATCGTTGCCTAGGATTGCATCGAAAGAAGAAAATAAGGGGAGGATGTAAAATGTAATAGTGTTGCTAAGTCCAAAAAGATTAGCTTTTATATGATGAGTGATTTTAATATTACCTGCAACAGAATTTGCAGTGAATGGTTTTTCGTTTCTTGTTGGTTTTGATATAATTTCGGATTTTATGTAGTTCTTGTTGGATCCAGTGTCTATCAGTATTTTAAGCAGTTTCCCATTCCTCATTCGACATTCTAAGTATGGCAATGAGGAAGTCCTCATTCTAAAAAATGAATGTCGCTCAGGCTTGTTATTATTTCGTCTTCGGAATCTATTGTCGCCATGTTGGTTTGATGTTCAAGTGGTTCTTCGGGGTATTGGTAGTCTTCTTCTGTCAAGGAATCTTCTTCAAATTGATAGCTTTCAACGTTTCCTTGTGGTGGGTGATCTAGGGGTTTTGTTTTAATATGGTAATTGCGTTGAATTTTATTGGGTGGTTCGTGTTGAGATGTTTGTTGCATCTGTTGAGGTATTTTCCACTTTCTGTTTTCGACAGGTCTGTTCATGTAGTTAACGTTTTTTGTTCTCAAGCTTTCGTCTATTTCCATAGGTTGTGGGCGTGGTGCAGGTTTTGGTGGTCGTTGAGGCAGTGCATAACTACGTTGTTGATAGTTTCCCTGATTAAAGTTCATATGTTGTCGTTGCATGAAATTGGGAGTGAATTGATATCTCTGTGGATTTTGATGAGAGTGTGTTAGATGAGGTGCAAAATTTTTTTGTACCTGTTGCATTATATGCCTTCTTGGTGGTAGCACTACCGGTGGTCTTTGATTCCTTCCTGACAGTGAGTTCCTGTCAGTCTGGTTGTCTAGTTTTTGACATAAATATAGAGCGTGCGGTAGGTCTTTGGGCTCACGGACGCCGAGTAATCTTGGTAGATCACCTCTAAGGCCCCTGATAAATGTATCCAGGGCTTTTTCCCTGTATGTTTGAGTCAATAGTTTAATTGACTCGTTGCTGGCTTCCATGCACGAAATTTTACTGAGGATTAGCGTCAAATGCGCATAAACCGCTTGATAAAAGTCGTTAATCGATAAGTTGCCTTGCGTCAACGACAGTAGTTGGTATTCTAATGTTTTTAAATCGCGTTGGTCTCCATAATGATGAGTTAGGCATGCTGCAATAGCCTTCCATTCGAGTGGTGTATTATACGCCTCTAGGGCTGCATCTGCTTCGCCTACTATTTTATTTCTGATAGTCATGATAATAGCGTAGTATTTGGGAGTGCCTTTAGAATTCTCATATAGGGTTAGCACTCTTTCAATACTTTTTCTCCAAGAGCTAAATTCGGTATGTTTCCCTGAAAAGTCCCTCAAACTCTTTACTATATCTGGTACTTTCTCTAAACCCTCAAGATCATTATTGTATCTCTCATCGATCACTTGATCGGGTAGATTAGCAAATTCCTGAGTGGGATTAATAATATTATTGACTAGGGTCCTACCTTCAGTCAAAAACAACTGTCTCAGGGAACCTAACAGGTTTGTCTGTAATTGATTAAATTGTTCCTGATTCATTCCCGCCGGTACAGGATTAATCATAGGAGAATTGCCTGGTTGGTTTAATACCGGTGGTCGGATTAAATTATTTGGGTTTGCCATTTTTTTTCTGTCTCTTCACAATGAATTTATAGATAAAATGTTTTCCTAAAGATTCTTAGTTTATGTTTTTTATTTATTTGACAAAATTAATAAATTCCAAAAAAAAAAAAATTTTACACTTGCAGTAATAAATATAATAATAAATTTCGATGAACAGTAATATTATTATTTTTTAATAAGGTCTATTAAAAAAAATGTTTATGATGATAATTCATAATAACATAATAGTAAAACTTACAAAAGATAAATTAGTATTAGTTGCATATTTTTATTTCTGGTTTTCTTCTAGATGGTTTTGTTGTTTTTGATTGGGTTGTCTTCTTCGATGTGAGTTTTACCCTCAGTTGTTGTTGTTGTTGTTGTTAATTAGGTTGTCTTCTTCGATGTGAGTTTTACCCTTAGTTAGTTGTTGTTGTTGTTGTTAATTGGGTTGTCTTCTTTGATGTGAGTTTTACCCTTAGTTAATTGTTGTTGTTGTTGTTAATTGGGTTGTCTTCTTTGATGTGAGTTTTGCACTTAGTTAGTTGTTGTTGTTTGTTTTAGTTTTTAGCTATTCTGTTCATAAAGCACTTGGAACATTATTTTAGTTTATGTTTGTGCCTTTTTTTTTTTTTTATATAATTTTTATATAATTTTTTTTGTCCATTTATAAATTGATGCACATTGTTTTTTTTTTTTTTTTTTTGAATTTTATAAAGTCTACTGTCTATTTTTTTATATTTTTATCTTTTACTAGAATATTTTAATTTTTATGGTTATTCGCAATATTTTATTTAATCTTTTATCAGGATATTTAGATTGCTCTTTAAAGTTATTGAAGATAATTTATTTATTTCACAGCTTTGCAAGGACACTTTATTTAATTTTTTATACGTTTTCCTTTATTTTGATCCTTTATAAGGATATTTGATTTTTTTTTTTTTTTTTTTTTTTTGTTAAATTATTTTTCTTAAATTTTAATCTTTACAGAAAGTATTTTTCTTCAATTTTAATCCTTTACAAGGATATTTAATTTTTGAAGTAAAATTTACTTTAATTAATTTAAACTGTTAACTATTTAAACTATTTCCAATGTTTTCTTTGTAATCCCTTACAAGGATATTTTATTTTTTGAAGTTAAAGTATTTTAATGTTTCACTTTTATTCACTTTAAGGATATTAATTTAAATTATTAACTATTTAAACTGTTTCCAATGTTTTCTTTGTAATCCTTTACAAGGATATTTTTTTTTTTGAAAACTTTTTTGGACTTTTGCTCGGGCGCCAGTTAAATTAAAACACTTTTAATTTTGGTGAGTTCATGATTACAACTAACTTTATTTCAACAATTTCTTTTCTTATAACAATAATTTGTCTACATCAGTAATGTTCATTTATTATTTTTTTACATTTTAATTTAATAAAGAATTCCACGAAAGCAAAGCAATTGCAACATAATCAGCAGACATAGCGTCAGCAGTTTTGCTTTACTTTTGTGTTTACAATATTCGGTAAGTAGAACAACATTTATTAAATTCCATAGAATTGCTAAAAAGCAGGAAGTAAATGAAGGTAAATAAAATTAAATAAAATTGTTGTTAACTCTTCCCTCTTTAAATGCAAACGTCCACGTTTGTAGGAGAAATTGGTTGACAATTTTTTAAAGCAACACATTCCAATATTTCCGTTTCTTTGATTTCGGACGAGATTTGTGGAATGCTAGTTTGGGTTAATTTAAGTTCGTACCTTGTTTTTGCGGCACATTTGAGAATTATGGTAATTAAAATTACTGCACAAATTATTAGGGCTGCTGAACTTTCCCATAGATTTATACTATTTTTTTGCTTAATTAATTGGATTGTTTTAGTATTATTTAGATGTAATTCTTTTACAAGTTGAAGAGACAGGTATTCCTCGAAATAATGAGTGGAATTTAATGAGCTTAGAATAGCCGGTAGTGGTTTATATGTCTCTTTTTCGTAGTGAGAAAATGTTACATTACCAATGGTTATGGTAGCGTTTTGATATTGTACTACGAAAGTTCCATACATCTCAACGGGTTTACCGTTTGCTAATATTGAACCGTTATACTGATTTAATAAAAGAAGACCATCTTGGATAGTCTCCACGGAAGGAATGTCTAAATTATTAGTTTTTTTACAAGTGGATGGGCTGCTTTTAAGGAGGTTTGGTATGCAACTTGTGTTAGTTATTTCTTCAATACTTCCTCTTTGGCACAAAGTCAGTTCGTCATAACTTTGACATGATTTTTTTTACACTAAATATTTTATTTTTACAATTCATTATAGTTTCATATTCTAACTTTATAATAAATTTTCCTGTCTTTATTGGTTTTATTAACATAGTTTTACAATGAGGTTTATTAACTATAGGCAATTTAATAACGTATAACAAGACTGAATTATTTGAGGCAACTTTAACGTTAGCAAATTTTAAACATTGTTCTAAATTATTGTAAGGAAAATTTTGTTCTACAATCAATTCATTCAAGATATCCATTTCATTGTGAGAGAACAGGAAAGGATTTATGATTCCACCTTTTGACCATAACAATGCTTGTTCAATATTTTTTATCTCTTCTCTAAGTATTTGCAATTCAAATTTAAATTTAATAGCTGCCGTCTCATCTGTGTCGTATGTTTGAATGTTCTTAGTTATGTCGTTTGTCGAGTTTGTCAGTTCATTTAGTTTCCGTTCAAATAGTCTGTTTGTTACAATTTGGTTGTTTGTCTGTCGTAAGTTGTCGTTTATTTTGTCTGTCAGTATTTCAAGATCTGTTCGGTCTGGTGAGCCTGCGATCCACTTCCATACAGTACCTATTTCATTGATGGATCTTTTGGTTCTGCTAAAAGGTTTAATTCGATTTATCATGTCGCGCAGTTCTGTCATTTCATGCTGAAGAAGTGGCATGAGGGGATTGGATTTCCCTATTTTGTAATTGATGTGCTCACTTATAAGTCTAAGTTCCCGTTCGTAAATCCCAATGTCTATTACGTGTATTAGATTAAATGTTCCATTCTGTATTAGTGCCTGTCCTGTCTGAAACGTCACAACCTCGGAATTGGTGTAGTCGAGAATCTGTATTTCAGTTCTTGCCATTTGAAGAAGAGGTCTGTAAAATGGAAAGAAAGATTCATTAGGTTTTGATCAAACTTTTATGGACTATCCGACCAGATATTGTTTTAATAGTGTTGTTAAAATTTTCAGCTACTTTTTCTTCCTTATATCTAGGTGACAACTTAGTTCCTATTCTCTTATTAGTTTTAACATAGACTGTGTCTCCGATGGAATACTGTCTGGGAGATGTTCGGTTTTTGTTATGGAATTCTAATTCTGCTTTTTGTTTATCTTTTAATTTTTGTATGTGAATTTTTCTTTCCTCTATGAGGTTCTCCGGCTTCATTCTTCCAAAAAATGAGTCCACAGGTCTTTTTCCGGTAGTAGAGTGAACAGAACGATTATACCTGCTAACAGATATTTCAAGCAGTTCTTTAAATGAGTCGTGAATTTTTTCTGCCTTCACGCATCGCATTATTTCGGAGAGTGTTGAGTGGAACCTTTCAATTTGTCCGTTGACCGTGCTGGTATAGGGTGGAGCTTTAAATATCTTAATGCCAAATTGGTTTTCTAGCATATGCTTTATTGGTGCAGATCCTAGTGATTTTTCATTATCTATAACTACTCTTTCAGGAGGTCCTAGTGTTACTATAATTTCACGCAGTGGTTCCTTGATATCTTGTGTTGATCTAGATTTAATAATTTTTGCCGTTACGTACTTCGAGAATTTGTCTATGGCTGTTAATACGGCGTTTTGGTTAGTGAGATAAATATCCAGATGCACTATTTGTCCCGGATATTCAGGTATTGGTGTTTCATTCAATAGTGGTTTTGATGGGTGTCTATCATATTTTTGCTCCTTACACGTTTTACATTGCTTAACTATTTTTTTTATCTTGGCATGCATTTTTGGGAAGTAAACTCTTTCGATTAATTGAATCCTGTTTTCAGTAGCGTTACGGTGCGCTCGCTGGTGTTCGTTCAGTATTTCTTTTTCCTGGTCGCCTACGTCTGTTACATCTCTTACAATTTTTCGAGCAAATCTGGTACGGTAGTTGGAAAAGTTTTCGGGATAAATTTCTTGTATCTTTCCGAGAATATGCTCAGTGGTGTTCAATCCATTTTTTACTGAAGGATTCAAGTATTTTTTTAGAATTGCCATTAATTTTGCTTTAGTATAATCGGTTTCATAAATAATGTGTCGGTGGAACGTAGGAAATACTATTTGAAACTCGTATGATTGTTCTTGTCCAAGTTTTAAGAAAATTTGATTTTTGAATACGTTGATTGGTTCATTGACTATTGGAATGAGATGATGTGACGATGTGTCATCACTATGAGCAGTAGCGGTCATTGCGTTTATTTGAGGAGGTCGTGATAGGGCATCGGCAACAACGTTCATTCGTCCTGGTTTATAAAATAATTCGTAGTTGTGCTCTTCGAGGATAGCCTTCCACCGTTTCATCTTGTTATTATTGTTTTTGCTGCTTAACGCATACGTTAAGGGCTGGTGGTCGGTAAATATTTTTATTTTGGCTGAACCGTAGAGATAATTTCTTAAAGAGGTGAGAGCCCAGATAATCGCAAGCATCTCTTTCTCGTTCGTAGCATAATGCTCTTCCGCTTTGCTGAGTGTTCTGGATATAAACATTATGGGTCGATCATTTTGGGCTAGAACTGCTCCCAGAGCATACTCTGATGCATCTGTTGTCAACTGAAACTCCTTCGTAAAATCTGGATAGTGAAGCATTACTTCTTCTGTGAGTGCTGATTTTATTTTGTTAAGTGCCTCAGTTGCGTCACTGTTTAGTTTTATTGGCGTTTTCTTAGAAATGTTTTTGGACGTCTGTCCTCCTTCCCCCCTTAGAAGGGTTGTCAGTGGTTTCGCCAGTTTGGCGTAATCCCTGACAAAACGTCTGTAATAACCTGAAAGACCAAGAAAGGATCTTAAATCTTTCAGCGTTTTTGGTGTAGGGAAGTTTGTGATGGCCTCAACTTTTGCGGGGTTAGTTTTTATACCGTTTTCTGATACGATAAAGCCCAGAAATTCAACGTGGTTCTTTAAGAATTCGCATTTGTCGACTTGAACCTTCATATTAGCATCACAAAGGGTTTCGAAGATAATTTTTATGTCTTCTAAATGACTTTGTTTATCTTTGCTGAATATTATTATGTCGTCTATGTAGACGAAACATCGTTTCCCAATGTGATTCCTCAAAATATCATCTAGCGTTCGCTGGAAGATGGAAGGTGCATTTTTTAGTCCGAATGGCAGACGAGTAAACTCGTATTTGCCATTGTTGACTGAAAAAGCGGTTTTTTCAATGTCAGATTCCTTTAAAGGAATTTGGTGAAACCCGCTCTTCAGGTCTACGATTGAAAAATATTTATTCTGCCCCAGTTGTGACAGTACCTCATTAATCTCAGGTATTGGGTATTTGTCCGCAATTGTGATCGTGTTTAATTTACGGTAGTCGATCACCATTCTAAACTTTTTCTCCTTGGACTGGTCTAATTTTTTTGGAACGATCCACACAGGGGAGTTGTAAGGGGATCGCGATGCTCTTATAATACCATCGTTAAGTAATTTTTCTATTTGCGAATTTATTTCATCTTTAAGATGCATTGGGTAGGGGTATGATTTGCTATAGACTGGTGTATCGGAATTCGTACGGATTTCGCCCGTAACTTTAGTGGTATAAGTCAGCTTTTCATTCGGTTCGGTGAAAAGTTCTGGAAATTGGTCTATTATTTTCGAAAGTTCTGCTCTTGTTTCGATATCAAGGTGTTGCGATTGGATGTTAATTGAGTTGATATCTTGAGAGTGAAATTGTCTCAATCGAAATTTGAGGTTTTTAATTTTCAAAATGTCTTTCTTGGTATCAATTATGGCCGATAACTCTTTAAGTGTATCGTTGCCTAGGATTGCATCGAAAGAAGAAAATAAGGGGAGGATGTAAAATGTAATAGTGTTGCTAAGTCCAAAAAGATTAGCTTTTATATGATGAGTGATTTTAATATTACCTGCAACAGAATTTGCAGTGAATGGTTTTTCGTTTCTTGTTGGTTTTGATATAATTTCGGATTTTATGTAGTTCTTGTTGGATCCAGTGTCTATCAGTATTTTAAGCAGTTTCCCATTCCTCATTCGACATTCTAAGTATGGCAATGAGGAAGTCCTCATTCTAAAAAATGAATGTCGCTCAGGCTTGTTATTATTTCGTCTTCGGAATCTATTGTCGCCATGTTGGTTTGATGTTCAAGTGGTTCTTCGGGGTATTGGTAGTCTTCTTCTGTCAAGGAATCTTCTTCAAATTGATAGCTTTCAACGTTTCCTTGTGGTGGGTGATCTAGGGGTTTTGTTTTAATATGGTAATTGCGTTGAATTTTATTGGGTGGTTCGTGTTGAGATGTTTGTTGCATCTGTTGAGGTATTTTCCACTTTCTGTTTTCGACAGGTCTGTTCATGTAGTTAACGTTTTTTGTTCTCAAGCTTTCGTCTATTTCCATAGGTTGTGGGCGTGGTGCAGGTTTTGGTGGTCGTTGAGGCAGTGCATAACTACGTTGTTGATAGTTTCCCTGATTAAAGTTCATATGTTGTCGTTGCATGAAATTGGGAGTGAATTGATATCTCTGTGGATTTTGATGAGAGTGTGTTAGATGAGGTGCAAAATTTTTTTGTACCTGTTGCATTATATGCCTTCTTGGTGGTAGCACTACCGGTGGTCTTTGATTCCTTCCTGACAGTGAGTTCCTGTCAGTCTGGTTGTCTAGTTTTTGACATAAATATAGAGCGTGCGGTAGGTCTTTGGGCTCACGGACGCCGAGTAATCTTGGTAGATCACCTCTAAGGCCCCTGATAAATGTATCCAGGGCTTTTTCCCTGTATGTTTGAGTCAATAGTTTAATTGACTCGTTGCTGGCTTCCATGCACGAAATTTTACTGAGGATTAGCGTCAAATGCGCATAAACCGCTTGATAAAAGTCGTTAATCGATAAGTTGCCTTGCGTCAACGACAGTAGTTGGTATTCTAATGTTTTTAAATCGCGTTGGTCTCCATAATGATGAGTTAGGCATGCTGCAATAGCCTTCCATTCGAGTGGTGTATTATACGCCTCTAGGGCTGCATCTGCTTCGCCTACTATTTTATTTCTGATAGTCATGATAATAGCGTAGTATTTGGGAGTGCCTTTAGAATTCTCATATAGGGTTAGCACTCTTTCAATACTTTTTCTCCAAGAGCTAAATTCGGTATGTTTCCCTGAAAAGTCCCTCAAACTCTTTACTATATCTGGTACTTTCTCTAAACCCTCAAGATCATTATTGTATCTCTCATCGATCACTTGATCGGGTAGATTAGCAAATTCCTGAGTGGGATTAATAATATTATTGACTAGGGTCCTACCTTCAGTCAAAAACAACTGTCTCAGGGAACCTAACAGGTTTGTCTGTAATTGATTAAATTGTTCCTGATTCATTCCCGCCGGTACAGGATTAATCATAGGAGAATTGCCTGGTTGGTTTAATACCGGTGGTCGGATTAAATTATTTGGGTTTGCCATTTTTTTTCTGTCTCTTCACAATGAATTTATAGATAAAATGTTTTCCTAAAGATTCTTAGTTTATGTTTTTTATTTATTTGACAAAATTAATAAATTCCAAAAAAAAAAAAATTTTACACTTGCAGTAATAAATATAATAATAAATTTCGATGAACAGTAATATTATTATTTTTTAATAAGGTCTATTAAAAAAAATGTTTATGATGATAATTCATAATAACATAATAGTAAAACTTACAAAAGATAAATTAGTATTAGTTGCATATTTTTATTTCTGGTTTTCTTCTAGATGGTTTTGTTGTTTTTGATTGGGTTGTCTTCTTCGATGTGAGTTTTACCCTCAGTTGTTGTTGTTGTTGTTGTTAATTAGGTTGTCTTCTTCGATGTGAGTTTTACCCTTAGTTAGTTGTTGTTGTTGTTGTTAATTGGGTTGTCTTCTTTGATGTGAGTTTTACCCTTAGTTAATTGTTGTTGTTGTTGTTAATTGGGTTGTCTTCTTTGATGTGAGTTTTGCACTTAGTTAGTTGTTGTTGTTTGTTTTAGTTTTTAGCTATTCTGTTCATAAAGCACTTGGAACATTATTTTAGTTTATGTTTGTGCCTTTTTTTTTTTTTTATATAATTTTTATATAATTTTTTTTGTCCATTTATAAATTGATGCACATTGTTTTTTTTTTTTTTTTTTTTAATTTTATAAAGTCTACTGTCTATTTTTTTATATTTTTATCTTTTACTAGAATATTTTAATTTTTATGGTTATTCGCAATATTTTATTTAATCTTTTATCAGGATATTTAGATTGCTCTTTAAAGTTATTGAAGATAATTTATTTATTTCACAGCTTTGCAAGGACACTTTATTTAATTTTTTATACGTTTTCCTTTATTTTGATCCTTTATAAGGATATTTGATTTTTTTTTTTTTTTTTTTTTTTTGTTAAATTATTTTTCTTAAATTTTAATCTTTACAGAAAGTATTTTTCTTCAATTTTAATCCTTTACAAGGATATTTAATTTTTGAAGTAAAATTTACTTTAATTAATTTAAACTGTTAACTATTTAAACTATTTCCAATGTTTTCTTTGTAATCCCTTACAAGGATATTTTATTTTTTGAAGTTAAAGTATTTTAATGTTTCACTTTTATTCACTTTAAGGATATTAATTTAAATTATTAACTATTTAAACTGTTTCCAATGTTTTCTTTGTAATCCTTTACAAGGATATTTTTTTTTTTGAAAACTTTTTTGGACTTTTGCTCGGGCGCCAGTTAAATTAAAACACTTTTAATTTTGGTGAGTTCATGATTACAACTAACTTTATTTCAGCAATTTCTTTTCTTATAACAATAATTTGTCTACATCAGTAATGTTCATTTATTATTTTTTTACATTTTAATTTAATAAAGAATTCCACGAAAGCAAAGCAATTGCAACATAATCAGCAGACATAGCGTCAGCAGTTTTGCTTTACTTTTGTGTTTACAATATTCGGTAAGTAGAACAACATTTATTAAATTCCATAGAATTGCTAAAAAGCAGGAAGTAAATGAAGGTAAATAAAATTAAATAAAATTGTTGTTAACTTATATACGAAATTTCATCATCATACCTCTTTTTTCAGTTTTATTACGTTTTAAATTTTTAATATAACGAAAAATTCATTGTGAGATACAAAGTTTTGATCTGTAACTCCTTTCCTAACTCGTAGATATAAGCAATTTTTAGGGACAAACATTTTTTTTACTCCGGAAATATACATTCGATATTTTATGACTACTATAATGCGATTGGACACAATTGCATTTTATTCGATGTTGGAAGGACATGCTTTTTTTGGCCTACTCTTGCATTACGAGCTATTGCTCTTTTCCTAATATTCCGATTTATCCCATTTTCAATACCAAAAAAACCTTGTGTACAACATATATTCTTCGGTCTGACCTCTATCGTGCTTTCAACAGACGGACGGACATAGCTAGATCATCATAAAATTAAACCCAATTCAGAAAATATATACTTTATGGGGTCTAAAATGGAAATATCGATGTGTTACAATCGGAATGACAAAATGAATATATCCTCACCATTTTTTTGGTGGCAGGTATAACAATGTTATATTTTTATGAATATAAACCTGCATTTTTGAAAAAACAAACAAAAAATATATTCTCCACAAAACCCAAAGCAGGTATATTTATATGTTACATTTTTTTTATTTCTCAGTATAATTTTTTATTTTGTGAAACAATTTATATCTTGTTTAGGAAATTTTTATATACAAATTTCATTTTTTTTAATATTTGCTTTAATAAATTAAATATTCATTAAGAATTTGAAATATATATTTGCTTTGAAATATACAAAAGAAAAAATAGGATAATAAAAACATAATTTAATAAAAAAATTTATTTTAAATATTCAAATACACTTTTTAAATATACTGATGCAATTAAAAAAATTGTTAAATCTTTAACCTCCTAAGACCGCGGGTGAACCTGAGGTTATTTCCATTTTTAACAAGTAGTGTCATTATGGGGTTGGCAGTGGTAGTTTTTTAAAGTTCTACGTGATATTTAGCTTTAACAATAAATGGCATCGTTTTCATTTGTACCTCAGATAGTAAAGGGTCCGCCATCTAACGTTTTTTTTTCAACTACTGCTTATTTCGTAAGTGGTAACACTTAGCTCATGTCTGATTTGACAGATAATTAGTTTTATCCTTCCGCTGAACGAATATGGTTGTGTATACTCTTGAATAACGCTGGGAAATATTGCTACATTACTTTGGCCGATTTTGCAAAAAAAAAATAATCTTTTCAGATGAAGCTTATTTTGATCTTGGCGGGTATGTAAACAACAAAATTGTCGCATTTGGGTCGCAGAAAACCCGCACGCATACATTGATAAGCCGATACACCCAAAACGAGTCACTGTTTGGTGCGGATTTTGGTCTAGAGGCATAATTGGGCCAGTTTTCTTCGAAAATGAGCGAGAAGTGGCCGTTACAGTCAATTGCGATCGTTATCGGGCCATGTTGAACGAATTTTTGTTCTCAAAAATTGAAGACAAAATTTTTAAGAATTTTTTATTGGTTTATGAAGTAAAACGTTGTTAACGCTGAAGGATATGAAGTTTTTAAAGGTAAACAAGATTATAAGTTTCTCTACCTATTATTAGCATTAGTGTCGATTTCAATTTCACATTTTTTTCTGGTGTCCAAAATTTTGTTTTGTACTTTGTAAAAACAAATGCTGCTTAATGCCTGTTTAAATTAATTGGCTTGTTTAAATGATCGGACCAATTTTCGTTCTGGGAAACTAAATGAAGATGTATATCTTAATAATGAACCTTTGGATGTACAAAAGCTTTTCCAGAACGAGAATTTTTTTTTTTTCAGAATAGGTACATAAAGTATTTTTTCTTTTACATAATTGTTCACTATTTTTGCCAAAACTTGTTTAGTTTGTGATATGATGAGATATCCTTTTACTCCATTTGGCTCATATAAATTTAACATAAAATAACCAGCTAATACAGACAAAAAGTCTTCGTTAGAACTACAATGATTTTTTGAAGGTTCTTCAAAAGAAAGTTGGGAAAAAGACATTGTTTCGACACTCATCAAGTAAAAGAAAATTTTTGGAAACTGCTGTTTATTTTAAACAATAAATCTAAAAACTAGCTGTGTTCGAGTAAATATTTTTGTGTTATTTTTAAACTCAATTCTCATTAAGTTTAACAACTGATAAGCGTCCAGACATACGGCGTTTTTTTTATAAAAAGAATATGTGCTAACAAACGAGTTGCTATCTTTCTCTAATGGAAGTTTACACAAAAAAATTAGCAGCTCGTTGGCATATATTTTCTTTGTTATGAATAAGTCCGACAATTTTTAATTAATTTAATTTAGAATAACTTCCCGCAAGTACATTTAAGTCAAATCTAATAAATCTAACAATACTGGATCCTAGGATAGCTTTAAACTAATGTTTAATAGATCATCCAAGATAAGAAATCAGCTTAAGAGATTAAAATTTAATTTTAAACTAGCATACACGTCATAATAATGATTTTATCATATATTTGATGAATTGTTTTGCTAAAATATGATTTATGATTTTTCCCACAAATTGATGATTTTTATTTTTATAAATTATTATGCTATTTTTGTTTCAAGTTGTAGATACAAAACATAATATTTCTACAATTATTATCAAAAATTAATTTTTAAACCAATAAAGTTTTATATCAGCATGCCGCAGATCTATTAAAAACACGTCAAACTCTATTTGTGTTTTTAAACGGCCTTATTCATAACAAAAAGTTAGCCACAGTTTATACCCTCGTACAACGAGTTGCTAACTAGAATGTCGATTAAGCTTGGCAGCTCGTTGGCACAGAGTTTATTCATAAGAAATTTGTATCCGTCTGCCAACTTTTCATTTATTAACTCTGAAATTGCATGATACTCCTCAAAAATGCAATCATTTTTACTATATTATCCCTGATTTTAAATTTTTCGTTTTCCATCCATACTAACAATTTTTAAAATTGAAAAATAAATTTAAAAAATAAACGAACAATATAATTTTTTATAAAAATGGAAAAGCAAGGCAAATGGTCAGTAAATTAAGAACAGGATGAAAATATAAGTGAAAAATATTGGTAATGTAAAACAACAACACAGAACAGCTGTTTTTCACAAGTTGGCAAACGTTTGGCAGCTCCTTAACAAGAGTTTAGCAAATCGTTAGCCAGAGTTTGGCATGTGTGTTATGATTAAACTTTATTCTAACTTTATGCCAACTTTTTGTTATGAATAAGGCCGAAAACATCTATATTCTCAACAAAAACAAATTTAACATAATTTTTAAAAACACATCCTCTCAAATACAAAGAATTTATGATGAAATGCAACGTCTTTATATTAAAACTTTAGATAATTTTATAAAACCAAATTACGTTAACACATCAATTTTGTTAATGAACTTGACGAAGATATTTGTTTTGGAGTGTGTGTAAAACTAAATATTTCCAATCTAAAAAACAAAAAATAAAAAAAATTTAAAATTGTACTTCATTTTACATTGAGTTGTGTAAGCAAATACTGAAACGATTTGCTTTTAACGATAATTATTTTAAAGAACTTTTATGTCTTGACCCTTCAAAAATAATTAATAGAAAAGTAACTTTTTTAACAGGTTTAATACAAAACTTTTCAAATGTTCAAAACTTAGAAGACGAGTTTAAGAAACTATGTCTTCTCCACTTTGACGAACACTTTACAACTATAGATAACACTGCTCTGCAAAAAATAATTATTTGTCTTCCCATTTAATAAAACTATGTGAACTTTAAGGATTTTGACGCGCTGAGCTCGGTTGTCGGTTTTTTTCCATCAGATCGGGATTTCTTTTTTATGGGCGTTGCAAATTTTTCCCCCTAAATTAGTCAAGTACGGAGACTTATTTCCTCCTAACATGAGAACCAGTCATCCGATTTTCAAAAAAATGTCTAACAAAATTGTATATATTTTGGTGGAATAAAATTTTTCGCTATCTCTTATCGTTTTGGAGTTATTTAGAAATTAATGGAGAAATTTTTTCGTGCAAAATGCGTAATATTTTTCAATTTAAAAATGGAATTAAAAAAAATATAAGGCAAATATTCAACATTTTAAATTTTTTTCTGAGAGCTACTTGTCTTGGAAAAAAAAAGTCATAAACCATAAAAATCGGTTAAAAAATGTGGATTTTATTGTTCCCAATATTGACCAAATACGTGTAATGCAGCAAACAACGTCAGAGTGGGCGCACTAAAGCGCCTTGTAGCATCAATGAATGGCAACTTTTTACTTCTATATATTTTCGTACAACAAAAACAAATACAAGCAAAAAAATTTGCTAGATTGTAATTTTGTAGCAACGCCTCGATTTAAGGCCACCCTGTCGTCACCCGTAGATAACTTCAAATTACAATAAAAAATTAAAATATTTACAGGCTATTTTACTTAAAATAACACAAAATTTTTGTTAATAATTTTTAATTTTTATTTAGAAAACATTGTTAAAATAAAAACAAAATAGTTTAAACTGTTCATGCTCTTTCTTCCACATCATTCACTTTTGTTCTAAAGACCTCGTCCTTCATAATTTGTCGTATTTGCGGACCTACAAATATGTCTTCTTTTACCTTAGCATCTCTGATTCTAGGAAATTTGCTCTTAATGTATAGAAAGGCTTGTTCCTTGTTCATTGCTTTGACAACATTTTTTATTCTTTTCGGTCAAATTTTAACATTGTAGTGTTTTTATTTTGCGCGGCTATCCCATTTACATAAGAAGCAATAAAACTTAGTATATCCACTTTGCAATCCATCTTTATGCTACAATAGTTTTCTTTCATATTTCTTGCATACGAGAGTGGGACCGATGGAAATTTGTTGCCATTGCGAAGTAAAATGTTTTTCAAACTTGTCTTGGATAAATCAATAAAAAGCCGCCAATCCTCAGATTTATGACTGAAACACAGTTGTCGCAAAAGTCCATCAGCATTATCACAAAATACCAAACCTTCCTCTCTGTTGAAATAACTCAAAAAAGGTTTTACTCTATTTCGAAAGTACGACACGTTAACGTCCTTTTGCACCAAATTCCATTCTTTTCATTGGGATGCAAGAAGCTCAGACTTATTTTTTGAGAGCCCTAATTTACGAACTAAGTTATTTATATCACTTTAATTAAGAAAATAAGGTTTACTCGTTGGACTTCCAAATGAATGCGAAGAAACATCCATGCTGTCGTAAGTGGATTCAGTTGCTGCAGAAAGCCCATCTTCTTCATCGTCTGTAGGAGGCAATGGAGGTAAAAATTTACTTGTAAACTGGAAAAGTGGTCGTTTGATGCATGAAGTATTTGGATATGTAACTTTATTTCTTGTTTTTTTTGTAAACCCACGTGTTTTAGTATGGCAAAAGTAGCAATCAAAAAACTAATGCCAAAAAAGAGCCAAGACCCTACAATCGACCTATTCCCGGTCCCAAGTCACGAAGCCAGGTCATTCCCATTACGCATCCTATCAGATTCTCGTGTCCGCAGTTCGAGACATCCCCTAATTCGCCAAGAAATCTGCTTCCTAGCCATCTCAACCTGCTAATCTGCAGTCTGGCACATTGGCTCAACTGCCTCTGGATCCTCGCACAGCCTGCACAAATCCGAGAGGCTCCGCCCCATTCTTACCGCCACCCTGCCCAACTTGCAGTGGCCCGTAATCCCTATCATGGTCCTCATGGAGACCCTATCTCTGTCCAGAAGCAAATCCGAATCAGATTTACTGAGTATCCGCCACAGCGTCCGTGATACTCTGCAGTCCGTTCGGTTACTCCAGTCCTGATTAGTCTCTCTCAGAACCCATTCCCTGATCATACCAAAATAGAAACCCAAAGGTGGCCTAACCGTCTCCACCCTATCAGGATCCACTATTTCCGAGTCCAGTCTCGCCAACTCATCTGCCATCTCATTGCCGCTTATGTTGGAGTGACCCGGCACCCAGCATAGTCTCAACCTGTATGCCCTTAAAATCTCTCGTAGAGCTCGCCTACAGTCATCGACCAGCCCGGAATTCACATAATAGCCCCTGATGACACTAAGAGCCGCCTGGCTACCCACATATATAGTGACCTCCGAGCCCGTATCGATACAGAATACAGTTAACTATGTAAAAATTTAAAATCATATGACGTCGAAAATAATAATGAACAAGTAAGAGCACTTTATTCGGCTGTGCCGAATTTTTGTTACCCTCTACCAATTTTGTGTACTTTTATAGCACAATATTTAATTTTTTGTTATTAACTGTAATCCCTATGGAATAATCTCTTTAAACTAAAATACTTTCTTTGTATAACTTCGATATGCTAGAAAAATATTTTCTATTAGTCTCAATTAAATTAGGCGTTAAAGTAGGCGTTTCAATATAGTTTTTGATAATAAATAAAACTGAGATATTTCAATATACTCCTTTATTCTTCCACAACTTTGTCCATAGACAAATTATATAAATTTAAGATAAAGCCACCTTTATTTTCTGTCATAACAATTACATTGACTAGAAAGCTATTCATATATACGAAATTTCATCATCATACCTCTTTTTTCAGTTTTATTACGTTTTAAATTTTTAATATAACGAAAAATTCATTGTGCGATACAAAGTTTTGATCTGTAACTCCTTTCCTAACTCGTAGATATAAGCAATTTTCAGGGACAAACATTTTTTTTACTCCGGAAATATACATTCGATATTTTATGACTACTATAATGCGATTGGACACAATTGCATTTTATTCGATGTTGGAAGGACATGCTTTTTTTGGTCTACTCTTGCATTACGAGCTATTGCTCTTTTCCTAATATTCCGATTTATCCCATTTTCAATACCAAAAAAACCTTGTGTACAAGATATATTCTTCGGTCTGACCTCTATCGTGCTTTCAACAGACGGACGGACATAGCTAGATCATCATAAAATTAAACCCAATTCAGAAAATATTTACTTTATGGGGTCTAAAATGGAAATATCGATGTGTTACAATCGGAATGACAAAATGAATATATCCTCACCATTTTTTTGGTGGCAGGTATAACAATGTTATATTTTTATGAATATAAACCTGCATTTTTGAAAAAACAAACAAAACATATATTCTCCACAAAACCCAAAGCAGGTATATTTATATGTTACATTTTTTTTATTTCTCAGTATAATTTTTTATTTTGTGAAACAATTTATATCTTGTTTAGGAAATTTTTTTATACAAATTTCATTTTTTTTAATATTTGCTTTAATAAATTAAATATTCATTAAGAATTTGAAATATATATATGCTTTGAAATATACAAAAGAAAAAATAGGATAATAAAAACATAATTTAATAAAAAAATTTATTTTAAATATTCAAATACACTTTTTAAATATACTGATGCAATTAAAAAAATTGTTAAATCTTTAACCTCCTAAGACCGCGGGTGAACCTGAGGTTATTTCCATTTTTAACAAGTAGTGTCATTATGGGGTTGGCAGTGGTAGTTTTTTAAAGTTCTACGTGATATTTAGCTTTAACAATAAATGGCATCGTTTTCATTTGTACCTCAGATAGTAAAGGGTCCGCCATCTAACGTTTTTTTTTCAACTACTGCTTATTTCGTAAGTGGTAACACTTAGCTCATGTCTGATTTGACAGATAATTAGTTTTATCCTTCCGCTGAACGAATATGGTTGTGTATACTCTTGAATAACGCTGGGAAATATTGCTACATTACTTTGGCCGATTTTGCAAAAAAAAAATAATCTTTTCAGATGAAGCTTATTTTGATCTTGGCGGGTATGTAAACAACAAAATTGTCGCATTTGGGTCGCAGAAAACCCGCACGCATACATTGATAAGCCGATACACCCAAAACGAGTCACTGTTTGGTGCGGATTTTGGTCTAGAGGCATAATTGGGCCAGTTTTCTTCGAAAATGAGCGAGAAGTGGCCGTTACAGTCAATTGCGATCGTTATCGGGCCATGTTGAACGAATTTTTGTTCTCAAAAATTGAAGGCAAAATTTTTAAGAATTTTTTATTGGTTTATGAAGTAAAACGTTGTTAACGCTGAAGGATATGAAGTTTTTAAAGGTAAACAAGATTATAAGTTTCTCTACCTATTATTAGCATTAGTGTCGATTTCAATTTCACATTTTTTTCTGGTGTCCAAAATTTTGTTTTGTACTTTGTAAAAACAAATGCTGCTTAATGCCTGTTTAAATTAATTGGCTTGTTTAAATGATCGGACCAATTTTCGTTCTGGGAAACTAAATGAAGATGTATATCTTAATAATGAACCTTTGGATGTACAAAAGCTTTTCCAGAACGAGAATTTTTTTTTTTTCAGAATAGGTACATAAAGTATTTTTTCTTTTACATAATTGTTCACTATTTTTGCCAAAACTTGTTTAGTTTGTGATATGATGAGATATCCTTTTACTCCATTTGGCTCATATAAATTTAACATAAAATAACCAGCTAATACAGACAAAAAGTCTTCGTTAGAACTACAATGATTTTTTGAAGGTTCTTCAAAAGAAAGTTGGGAAAAAGACATTGTTTCGACACTCATCAAGTAAAAGAAAATTTTTGGAAACTGCTGTTTATTTTAAACAATAAATCTAAAAACTAGCTGTGTTCGAGTAAATATTTTTGTGTTATTTTTAAACTCAATTCTCATTAAGTTTAACAACTGATAAGCGTCCAGACATACGGCGTTTTTTTTATAAAAAGAATATGTGCTAACAAACGAGTTGCTATCTTTCTCTAATGGAAGTTTACACAAAAAAATTAGCAGCTCGTTGGCATATATTTTCTTTGTTATGAATAAGTCCGACAATTTTTAATTAATTTAATTTAGAATAACTTCCCGCAAGTACATTTAAGTCAAATCTAATAAATCTAACAATACTGGATCCTAGGATAGCTTTAAACTAATGTTTAATAGATCATCCAAGATAAGAAATCAGCTTAAGAGATTAAAATTTAATTTTAAACTAGCATACACGTCATAATAATGATTTTATCATATATTTGATGAATTGTTTTGCTAAAATATGATTTATGATTTTTCCCACAAATTGATGATTTTTATTTTTATAAATTATTATGCTATTTTTGTTTCAAGTTGTAGATACAAAACATAATATTTCTACAATTATTATCAAAAATTAATTTTTAAACCAATAAAGTTTTATATCAGCATGCCGCAGATCTATTAAAAACACGTCAAACTCTATTTGTGTTTTTAAACGGCCTTATTCATAACAAAAAGTTAGCCACAGTTTATACCCTCGTACAACGAGTTGCTAACTAGAATGTCGATTAAGCTTGGCAGCTCGTTGGCACAGAGTTTATTCATAAGAAATTTGTATCCGTCTGCCAACTTTTCATTTATTAACTCTGAAATTGCATGATACTCCTCAAAAATGCAATCATTTTTACTATATTATCCCTGATTTTAAATTTTTTGTTTTCCATCCATACTAACAATTTTTAAAATTGAAAAATAAATTTAAAAAATAAACGAACAATATAATTTTTTATAAAAATGGAAAAGCAAGGCAAATGGTCAGTAAATTAAGAACAGGATGAAAATATAAGTGAAAAATATTGGTAATGTAAAACAACAACACAGAACAGCTGTTTTTCACAAGTTGGCAAACGTTTGGCAGCTCCTTAACAAGAGTTTAGCAAATCGTTAGCCAGAGTTTGGCATGTGTGTTATGATTAAACTTTATTCTAACTTTATGCCAACTTTTTGTTATGAATAAGGCCGAAAACATCTATATTCTCAACAAAAACAAATTTAACATAATTTTTAAAAACACATCCTCTCAAATACAAAGAATTTATGATGAAATGCAACGTCTTTATATTAAAACTTTAGATAATTTTATAAAACCAAATTACGTTAACACATCAATTTTGTTAATGAACTTGACGAAGATATTTGTTTTGGAGTGTGTGTAAAACTAAATATTTCCAATCTAAAAAACAAAAAATAAAAAAAATTTAAAATTGTACTTCATTTTACATTGAGTTGTGTAAGCAAATACTGAAACGATTTGCTTTTAACGATAATTATTTTAAAGAACTTTTATGTCTTGACCCTTCAAAAATAATTAATAGAAAAGTAACTTTTTTAACAGGTTTAATACAAAACTTTTCAAATGTTCAAAACTTAGAAGACGAGTTTAAGAAACTATGTCTTCTCCACTTTGACGAACACTTTACAACTATAGATAACACTGCTCTGCAAAAAATAATTATTTGTCTTCCCATTTAATAAAACTATGTGAACTTTAAGGATTTTGACGCGCTGAGCTCGGTTGTCGGTTTTTTTCCATCAGATCGGGATTTCTTTTTTATGGGCGTTGCAAATTTTTCCCCCTAAATTAGTCAAGTACGGAGACTTATTTCCTCCTAACATGAGAACCAGTCATCCGATTTTCAAAAAAATGTCTAACAAAATTGTATATATTTTGGTGGAATAAAATTTTTCGCTATCTCTTATCGTTTTGGAGTTATTTAGAAATTAATGGAGAAATTTTTTCGTGCAAAATGCGTAATATTTTTCAATTTAAAAATGGAATTAAAAAAAATATAAGGCAAATATTCAACATTTTAAATTTTTTTCTGAGAGCTACTTGTCTTGGAAAAAAAAGTCATAAACCATAAAAATCGGTTAAAAAATGTGGATTTTATTGTTCCCAATATTGACCAAATACGTGTAATGCAGCAAACAACGTCAGAGTGGGCGCACTAAAGCGCCTTGTAGCATCAATGAATGGCAACTTTTTACTTCTATATATTTTCGTACAACAAAAACAAATACAAGCAAAAAAATTTGCTAGATTGTAATTTTGTAGCAACGCCTCGATTTAAGCAGCCACCCTGTCGTCACCCGTAGATAACTTCAAATTACAATAAAAAATTAAAATATTTACAGGCTATTTTACTTAAAATAACACAAAATTTTTGTTAATAATTTTTAATTTTTATTTAGAAAACATTGTTAAAATAAAAACAAAATAGTTTAAACTGTTCATGCTCTTTCTTCCACATCATTCACTTTTGTTCTAAAGACCTCGTCCTTCATAATTTGTCGTATTTGCGGACCTACAAATATGTCTTCTTTTACCTTAGCATCTCTGATTCTAGGAAATTTGCTCTTAATGTATAGAAAGGCTTGTTCCTTGTTCATTGCTTTGACAACATTTTTTATTCTTTTCGGTCAAATTTTAACATTGTAGTGTTTTTATTTTGCGCGGCTATCCCATTTACATAAGAAGCAATAAAACTTAGTATATCCACTTTGCAATCCATCTTTATGCTACAATAGTTTTCTTTCATATTTCTTGCATACGAGAGTGGGACCGATGGAAATTTGTTGCCATTGCGAAGTAAAATGTTTTTCAAACTTGTCTTGGATAAATCAATAAAAAGCCGCCAATCCTCAGATTTATGACTGAAACACAGTTGTCGCAAAAGTCCATCAGCATTATCACAAAATACCAAACCTTCCTCTCTGTTGAAATAACTCAAAAAAGGTTGTACTCTATTTCGAAAGTACGACACGTTAACGTCCTTTTGCACCAAATTCCATTCTTTTCATTGGGATGCAAGAAGCTCAGACTTATTTTTTGAGAGCCCTAATTTACGAACTAAGTTATTTATATCACTTTAATTAAGAAAATAAGGTTTACTCGTTGGACTTCCAAATGAATGCGAAGAAACATCCATGCTGTCGTAAGTGGATTCAGTTGCTGCAGAAAGCCCATCTTCTTCATCGTCTGTAGGAGGCAATGGAGGTAAAAATTTACTTGTAAACTGGAAAACTGGTCGTTTGATGCATGAAGTATTTGGATATGTAACTTTATTTCTTGTTTTTTTTGTAAACCCACGTGTTTTAGTATGGCAAAAGTAGCAATCAAAAAACTAATGCCAAAAAAGAGCCAAGACCCTACAATCGACCTATTCCCGGTCCCAAGTCACGAAGCCAGGTCATTCCCATTACGCATCCTATCAGATTCTCGTGTCCGCAGTTCGAGACATCCCCTAATTCGCCAAGAAATCTGCTTCCTAGCCATCTCAACCTGCTAATCTGCAGTCTGGCACATTGGCTCAACTGTCTCTGGATCCTCGCACAGCCTGCACAAATCCGAGAGGCTCCGCCCCATTCTTACCGCCACCCTGCCCAACTTGCAGTGGCCCGTAATCCCTATCATGGTCCTCATGGAGACCCTATCTCTGTCCAGAAGCAAATCCGAATCAGATTTACTGAGTATCCGCCACAGCGTCCGTGATACTCTGCAGTCCGTTCGGTTACTCCAGTCCTGATTAGTCTCTCTCAGAACCCATTCCCTGATCATACCAAAATAGAAACCCAAAGGTGGCCTAACCGTCTCCACCCTATCAGGATCCACTATTTCCGAGTCCAGTCTCGCCAACTCATCTGCCATCTCATTGCCGCTTATGTTGGAGTGACCCGGCACCCAGCATAGTCTCAACCTGTATGCCCTTAAAATCTCTCGTAGAGCTCGCCTACAGTCATCGACCAGCCCGGAATTCACATAATAGCCCCTCATGACACTAAGAGCCGCCTGGCTACCCACATATATAGTGACCTCCGAGCCCGTATCGATACAGAATACAGTTAACTATGTAAAAATTTAAAATCATATGACGTCGAAAATAATAATGGACAAGTAAGAGCACTTTATTCGGCTGTGCCGAATTTTTGTTACCCTCTACCAATTTTGTGTACTTTTATAGCACAATATTTAATTTTTTGTTATTAACTGTAATCCCTATGGAATAATCTCTTTAAACTAAAATACTTTCTTTGTATAACTTCGATATGCTAGAAAAATATTTTCTATTAGTCTCAATTAAATTAGGCGTTAAAGTAGGCGTTTCAATATAGTTTTTGATAATAAATAAAACTGAGATATTTCAGTATACTCCTTTATTCTTCCACAACTTTGTCCATAGACAAATTATATAAATTTAAGATAAAGCCACCTTTATTTTCTGTCATAACAATTACATTGACTAGAAAGCTATTCATATATACGAAATTTCATCATCATACCTCTTTTTTCAGTTTTATTACGTTTTAAATTTTTAATATAACGAAAAATTCATTGTGCGATACAAAGTTTTGATCTGTAACTCCTTTCCTAACTCGTAGATATAAGCAATTTTCAGGGACAAAAATTTTTTTTACTCCGGAAATATACATTCGATATTTTATGACTACTATAATGCGATTAGACACAATTGCATTTTATTCGATGTTGGAAGGACATGCTTTTTTTGGTCTACTCTTGCATTACGAGCTATTGCTCTTTTCCTAATATTCCGATTTATCCCATTTTCAATACCAAAAAAACCTTGTGTACAAGATATATTCTTCGGTCTGACCTCTATCGTGCTTTCAACAGACGGACGGACATAGCTAGATCATCATAAAATTAAACCCAATTCAGAAAATATTTACTTTATGGGGTCTAAAATGGAAATATCGATGTGTTACAATCGGAATGACAAAATGAATATATCCTCACCATTTTTTTGGTGGCAGGTATAACAATGTTATATTTTTATGAATATAAACCTGCATTTTTGAAAAAACAAACAAAACATATATTCTCCACAAAACCCAAAGCAGGTATATTTATATGTTACATTTTTTTTATTTCTCAGTATAATTTTTTATTTTGTGAAACAATTTATATCTTGTTTAGGAAATTTTTTTATACAAATTTCATTTTTTTTAATATTTGCTTTAATAAATTAAATATTCATTAAGAATTTGAAATATATATTTGCTTTGAAATATACAAAAGAAAAAATAGGATAATAAAAACATAATTTAATAAAAAAATTTATTTTAAATATTCAAATACACTTTTTAAATATACTGATGCAATTAAAAAAATTGTTAAATCTTTAACCTCCTAAGACCGCGGGTGAACCTGAGGTTATTTCCATTTTTAACAAGTAGTGTCATTATGGGGTTGGCAGTGGTAGTTTTTTAAAGTTCTACGTGATATTAAGCTTTAACAATAAATGGCATCGTTTTCATTTGTACCTCAGATAGTAAAGGGTCCGCCATCTAACGTTTTTTTTTCAACTAGTGCTTATTTCGTAAGTGGTAACACTTAGCTCATGTCTGATTTGACAGATAATTAGTTTTATCCTTCCGCTGAACGAATATGGTTGTGTATACTCTTGAATAACGCTGGGAAATATTGCTACATTACTTTGGCCGATTTTGCAAAAAAAAATAATCTTTTCAGATGAAGCTTATTTTGATCTTGGCGGGTATGTAAACAACAAAATTGTCGCATTTGGGTCGCAGAAAACCCGCACGTATACATTGATAAGCCGATACACCCAAAACGAGTCACTGTTTGGTGCGGATTTTGGTCTAGAGGCATAATTGGGCCAGTTTTCTTCGAAAATGAGCGAGAAGTGGCCGTTACAGTCAATTGCGATCGTTATCGGGCCATGTTGAACGAATTTTTGTTCACAAAAATTGAAGACAAAATTTTTAAGAATTTTTTATTGGTTTATGAAGTAAAACGTTGTTAACGCTGAAGGATATGAAGTTTTTAAAGGTAAACAAGATTATAAGTTTCTCTACCTATAGTGATTAGCATTAGTGTCGATTTCAATTTCACATTTTTTTCTGGTGTCCAAAATTTTGTTTTGTACTTTGTAAAAACAAATGCTGCTTAATGCCTGTTTAAATTAATTGGCTTGTTTAAATGATCGGACCAATTTTCGTTCTGGGAAACTAAATGAAGATGTATATCTTAATAATGAACCTTTGGATGTACAAAAGCTTTTCCAGAACGAGAATTTTTTTTTTTCAGAATAGGTACATAAAGTATTTTTTCTTTTACATAATTGTTCACTATTTTTGCCAAAACTTGTTTAGTTTGTGATATGATGAGATATCCTTTTACTCCATTTGGCTCATATAAATTTAACATAAAATAACCAGCTAATACAGACAAAAAGTCTTCGTTAGAACTACAATGATTTTTTGAAGATTCTTCAAAAGAAAGTTGGGAAAAAGACATTGTTTCGACACTCATCAAGTAAAAGAAAATTTTTGGAAACTGCTGTTTATTTTAAACAATAAATCTAAAAACTAGCTGTGTTCGAGTAAATATTTTTGTGTTATTTTTAAACTCAATTCTCATTAAGTTTAACAACTGATAAGCGTCCAGACATACGGCGTTTTTTTTATAAAAAGAATATGTGCTAACAAACGAGTTGCTATCTTTCTCTAATGGAAGTTTACACAAAAAAATTAGCAGCTCGTTGGCATATATTTTCTTTGTTATGAATAAGTCCGAAAATTTTTAATTAATTTAATTTAGAATAACTTCCCGCAAGTACATTTAAGTCAAATCTAATAAATCTAACAATACTGGATCCTAGGATAGCTTTATACTAATGTTTAATAGATCATCCAAGATAAGAAATCAGCTTAAGAGATTAAAATTTAATTTTAAACTAGCATACACGTCATAATAATGATTTTATCATATATTTGATGAATTGTTTTGCTAAAATATGATTTATGATTTTTCCCACAAATTGATGATTTTTATTTTTATAAATTATTATGCTATTTTTGTTTCAAGTTGTAGATACAAAACATAATATTTCTACAATTATTATCAAAAATTAATTTTTAAACCAATAAAGTTTTATATCAGCATGCCGCAGATCTATTAAAAACACGTCAAACTCTATTTGTGTTTTTAAACGGCCTTATTCATAACAAAAAGTTAGCCACAGTTTATACCCTCGTACAACGAGTTGCTAACTAGAATGTCGATTAAGCTTGGCAGCTCGTTGGCACAGAGTTTATTCATAAGAAATTTGTATCCGTCTGCCAACTTTTCATTTATTAACTCTGAAATTGCATGATACTCCTCAAAAATGCAATCATTTTTACTATATTATCCCTGATTTTAAATTTTTTGTTTTCCATCCATACTAACAATTTTTAAAATTGAAAAATAAATTTAAAAACTAAACGAACAATATAATTTTTTATAAAAATGGAAAAGCAAGGCAAATGGTCAGTAAATTAAGAACAGGATGAAAATATAAGTGAAAAATATTGGTAATGTAAAACAACAACACAGAACAGCTGTTTTTCACAAGTTGGCAAACGTTTGGCAGCTCCTTAACAAGAGTTTAGCAAATCGTTAGCCAGAGTTTGGCATGTGTGTTATGATTAAACTTTATTCTAACTTTATGCCAACTTTTTGTTATGAATAAGGCCGAAAACATCTATATTCTCAACAAAAACAAATTTAACATAATTTTTAAAAACACATCCTCTCAAATACAAAGAATTTATGATGAAATGCAACGTCTTTATATTAAAACTTTAGATAATTTTATAAAACCAAATTACGTTAACACATCAATTTTGTTAATGAACTTGACTTGGAAAATAAATTATTTAGTTTACAAAACGAAGATATTTGTTTTGGAGTGTGTGTAAAACTAAATATTTCCAATCTAAAAAACAAAAAATAAAAAAAAATTAAAATTGTACTTCATTTTACATTGAGTTGTGTAAGCAAATACTGAAACGATTTGCTTTTAACGATAATTATTTTAAAGAACTTTTATGTCTTGACCCTTCAAAAATAATTAATAGAAAAGTAACTTTTTTAACAGGTTTAATACAAAACTTTTCAAATGTTCAAAACTTAGAAGACGAGTTTAAGAAACTATGTCTTCTCCACTTTGACGAACACTTTACAACTATAGATAACACTGCTCTGCAAAAAATAATTATTTGTCTTCCCATTTAATAAAACTATGTGAACTTTAAGGATTTTGACGCGCTGAGCTCGGTTGTCGGTTTTTTTCCATCAGATCGGGATTTCTTTTTTATGGGCGTGGCAAATTTTTCCCCCTAAATTAGTCAAGTACGGAGACTTATTTCCTCCTAACATGAGAACCAGTCATCCGATTTTCAAAAAAATGTCTAACAAAATTGTATATATTTTGGTGGAATAAAATTTTTCGCTATCTCTTATCGTTTTGGAGTTATTTAGAAATTAATGGAGAAATTTTTTCGTGCAAAATGCGTAATATTTTTCAATTTAAAAATGGAATTAAAAAAAATATAAGGCAAATATTCAACATTTTAAATTTTTTTCTGAGAGCTACTTGTCTTGGAAAAAAAAAAGTCATAAACCATAAAAATCGGTTAAAAAATGTGGATTTTATTGTTCCCAATATTGACCAAATATGTGTAATGCAGCAAACAACGTCAGAGTGGGCGCACTAAAGCGCCTTGTAGCATCAATGAATGGCAACTTTTTACTTCTATATATTTTCGTACAACAAAAACAAATACGAGCAAAAAAATTTGCTAGATTGTAATTTTGTAGCAACGCCTCGATTTAAGCAGCCACCTTGTCGTCACCCGTAGATAACTTCAAATTACAATAAAAAATTAAAATATTTACAGGCTATTTTACTTAAAATAACACAAAATTTTTGTTAATAATTTTTAATTTTTATTTAGAAAACATTGTTAAAATAAAAACAAAATAGTTTAAACTGTTCATGCTCTTTCTTCCACATCATTCACTTTTGTTCTAAAGACCTCGTCCTTCATAATTTGTCGTATTTGCGGACCTACAAATATGTCTTCTTTTACCTTAGCATCTCTGATTCTAGGAAATTTGCTCTTAATGTATAGAAAGGCTTGTTCCTTGTTCATTGCTTTGACAACATTTTTTATTCTTTTCGGTCAAATTTTAACATTGTAGTGTTTTTATTTTGCGCGGCTATCCCATTTACATAAGAAGCAATAAAACTTAGTATATCCACTTTGCAATCCATCTTTATGCTACAATAGTTTTCTTTCATATTTCTTGCATACGAGAGTGGGACCGATGGAAATTTGTTGCCATTGCGAAGTAAAATGTTTTTCAAACTTGTCTTGGATAAATCAATAAAAAGCCGCCAATCCTCAGATTTATGACTGAAACACAGTTGTAGCAAAAGTCCATCAGCATTATCACAAAATACCAAACCTTCCTCTCTGTTGAAATAACTCAAAAAAGGTTGTACTCTATTTCGAAAGTACGACACGTTAACGTCCTTTTGCACCAAATTCCATTCTTTTCATTGGGATGCAAGAAGCTCAGACTTATTTTTTGAGAGCCCTAATTTACGAACTAAGTTATTTATATCACTTTAATTAAGAAAATAAGGTTTACTCGTTGGACTTCCAAATGAATGCGAAGAAACATCCATGCTGTCGTAAGTGGATTCAGTTGCTGCAGAAAGCCCATCTTCTTCATCGTCTGTAGGAGGCAATGGAGGTAAAAATTTACTTGTAAACTGGAAAACTGGTCGTTTGATGCATGAAGTATTTGGATATGTAACTTTATTTCTTGTTTTTTTCGTAAACCCACGTGTTTTAGTATGGCAAAAGTAGCAATCAAAAAACTAATGCCAAAAAAGAGCCAAGACCCTACAATCGACCTATTCCCGGTCCCAAGTCACGAAGCCAGGTCATTCCCATTACGCATCCTATCAGATTCTCGTGTCCGCAGTTCGAGACATCCCATAATTCGCCAAGAAATCTGCTTCCTAGCCATCTCAACTACTAATCTGCAGTCTGGCACATTGGCTCAACTGTCTCTGGATCCTCGCACAGCCTGCACAAATCCGAGAGGCTCCGCCCCATTCTTACCGCCACCCTGCCCAACTTGCAGTGGCCCGTAATCCCTATCATGGTCCTCATGGAGACCCTATCTCTGTCCAGAAGCAAATCCGAATCAGATTTACTGAGTATCCGCCACAGCGTCCGTGATACTCTGCAGTCCGTTCGGTTACTCCAGTCCTGATTAGTCTCTCTCAGAACCCATTCCCTGATCATACCAAAATAGAAACCCAAAGGTGGCCTAACCGTCTCCACCCTATCAGGATCCACTATTTCCGAGTCCAGTCTCGCCAACTCATCTGCCATCTCATTGCCGCTTATGTTGGAGTGACCCGGCACCCAGCATAGTCTCAACCTGTATGCCCTTAAAATCTCTCGTAGAGCTCTCCTACAGTCATCGACCAGCCCGGAATTCACATAATAGCCCCTCATGACACTAAGAGCCGCCTGGCTACCCACATATATAGTGACCTCCGAGGCCGTATCAATACAGAATACAGTTAACTATGTAAAAATTTAAAATCATATGACGTCGAAAATAATAATGAATAAGTAAGAGCACTTTATTCGGCTGTGCCGAATTTTTGTTACCCTCTACCAATTTTGTGTACTTTTATAGCACAATATTTAATTTTTTGTTATTAACTGTAATCCCTATGGAATAATCTCTTTAAACTAAAATACTTTCTTTGTATAACTTCGATATGTTAGAAAAATATTTTCTTTTAGTCTCAATTAAATTAGGCGTTAAAGTAGGCGTTTCAATATAGTTTTTGATAATAAATAAAACTGAGATATTTCAATATACTCCTTTATTCTTCCACAACTTTGTCCATAGACAAATTATATAAATTTAAGATAAAGCCACCTTTATTTTCTGTCATAACAATTACATTGACTAGAAAGCTATTCATATATACGAAATTTCATCATCATACCTCTTTTTTCAGTTTTATTACGTTTTAAATTTTTAATATAACGAAAAATTCATTGTGCGATACAAAGTTTTGATCTGTAACTCCTTTCCTAACTCGTAGATATAAGCAATTTTCAGGGACAAACATTTTTTTTACTCCGGAAATATACATTCGATATTTTATGACTACTATAATGCGATTGGACACAATTGCATTTTATTCGATGTTGGAAGGACATGCTTTTTTTGGCCTACTCTTGCATTACGAGCTATTGCTCTTTTCCTAATATTCCGATTTATCCCATTTTCAATACCAAAAAAACCTTGTGTACAACATATATTCTTCGGTCTGACCTCTATCGTGCTTTCAACAGACGGACGGACATAGCTAGATCATCATAAAATTAAACCCAATTCAGAAAATATATACTTTATGGGGTCTAAAATGGAAATATCGATGTGTTACAATCGGAATGACAAAATGAATATATCCTCACCATTTTTTTGGTGGCAGGTATAACAATGTTATATTTTTATGAATATAAACCTGCATTTTTGAAAAAACAAACAAAAAATATATTCTCCACAAAACCCAAAGCAGGTATATTTATATGTTACATTTTTTTTATTTCTCAGTATAATTTTTTATTTTGTGAAACAATTTATATCTTGTTTAGGAAATTTTTATATACAAATTTCATTTTTTTTAATATTTGCTTTAATAAATTAAATATTCATTAAGAATTTGAAATATATATTTGCTTTGAAATATACAAAAGAAAAAATAGGATAATAAAAACATAATTTAATAAAAAAATTTATTTTAAATATTCAAATACACTTTTTAAATATACTGATGCAATTAAAAAAATTGTTAAATCTTTAACCTCCTAAGACCGCGGGTGAACCTGAGGTTATTTCCATTTTTAACAAGTAGTGTCATTATGGGGTTGGCAGTGGTAGTTTTTTAAAGTTCTACGTGATATTTAGCTTTAACAATAAATGGCATCGTTTTCATTTTTACCTCAGATAGTAAAGGGTCCGCCATCTAACGTTTTTTTTTCAACTAGTGCTTATTTCGTAAGTGGTAACACTTAGCTCATGTCTGATTTGACAGATAATTAGTTTTATCCTTCCGCTGAACGAATATGGTTGTGTATACTCTTGAATAACGCTGGGAAATATTGCTACATTACTTTGGCCGATTTTGCAAAAAAAAAAAAATAATCTTTTCAGATGAAGCTTATTTTGATCTTGGCGGGTATGTAAACAACAAAATTGTCGCATTTGGGTCGCAGAAAACCCGCACGCATACATTGATAAGCCGATACACCCAAAACGAGTCACTGTTTGGTGCGGATTTTGGTCTAGAGGCATAATTGGGCCAGTTTTCTTCGAAAATGAGCGAGAAGTGGCCGTTACAGTCAATTGCGATCGTTATCGGGCCATGTTAAACGAATTTTTGTTCACAAAAATTGAAGACAAAATTTTTAAGAATTTTTTATTGGTTTATGAAGTAAAACGTTGTTAACGCTGAAGGATATGAAGTTTTTAAAGGTAAACAAGATTATAAGTTTCTCTACCTATAGTGATTAGCATTAGTGTCGATTTCAATTTCACATTTTTTTCTGGTGTCCAAAATTTTGTTTTGTACTTTGTAAAAACAAATGCTGCTTAATGCCTGTTTAAATTAATTGGCTTGTTTAAATGATCGGACCAATTTTCGTTCTGGGAAACTAAATGAAGATGTATATCTTAATAATGAACCTTTGGATGTACAAAAGCTTTTCCAGAACGAGAATTTTTTTTTTTCAGAATAGGTACATAAAGTATTTTTTCTTTTACATAATTGTTCACTATTTTTGCCAAAACTTGTTTAGTTTGTGATATGATGAGATATCCTTTTACTCCATTTGGCTCATATAAATTTAACATAAAATAACCAGCTAATACAGACAAAAAGTCTTCGTTAGAACTACAATGATTTTTTGAAGATTCTTCAAAAGAAAGTTGGGAAAAAGACATTGTTTCGACACTCATCAAGTAAAAGAAAATTTTTGGAAACTGCTGTTTATTTTAAACAATAAATCTAAAAACTAGCTGTGTTCGAGTAAATATTTTTGTGTTATTTTTAAACTCAATTCTCATTAAGTTTAACAACTGATAAGCGTCCAGACATACGGCGTTTTTTTTATAAAAAGAATATGTGCTAACAAACGAGTTGCTATCTTTCTCTAATGGAAGTTTACACAAAAAAATTAGCAGCTCGTTGGCATATATTTTCTTTGTTATGAATAAGTCCTACAATTTTTAATTAATTTAATTTAGAATAACTTCCCGCAAGTACATTTAAGTCAAATCTAATAAATCTAACAATACTGGATACTAGGATAGCTTTAAACTAATGTTTAATAGATCATCCAAGATAAGAAATCAGCTTAAGAGATTAAAATTTAATTTTAAACTAGCATACACGTCATAATAATGATTTTATCATATTTTTGATGAATTGTTTTGATTTATGATTTTTCCCACAAATTGATGATTTTTATTTTTATAAATTATTATGCTATTTTTGTTTCAAGTTGTAGATACAAAACATAATATTTCTACAATTATTATCAACAATTAATTTTTAAACCAATAAAGTTTTATATCAGCATGCCGCAGATCTATTAAAAACACGTCAAACTCTATTTGTGTTTTTAAACGGCCTTATTCATAACAAAAAGTTAGCCACAGTTTATACCCTCGTACAACGAGTTGCTAACTAGAATGTCGATTAAGCTTGGCAGCTCGTTGGCACAGAGTTTATTCATAAGAAATTTTTATCCGTCTGCCAACTTTTCATTTATTAACTCTGAAATTGCATGATACTCCTCAAAAATGCAATCATTTTTTCTATATTATCCCTGATTTTAAATTTTTTGTTTTCCATCCATACTAACAATTTTTAAAATTGAAAAATAAATTTAAAAAATAAACGAACAATATAATTTTTTATAAAAATGGAAAAGCAAGGCAAATGGTCTGTAAATTAAGAACAGGATGAAAATATAAGTAAAAAATATTGGTAATGTAAAACAACAACACAGAACAGCTGTTTTTCACAAGTTGGCAAACGTTTGGCAGCTCCTTAACAAGAGTTTAGCAAATCGTTAGCCAGAGTTTGGCATGTGTGTTATGAATAAACTTTATTCTAACTTTATGCCAACTTTTTGTTATGAATAAGGCCGAAAACATCTATATTCTCAACATAAACAAATTTAACATAATTTTTAAAACCACATCCTCTCAAATACAAAGAATTTATGATGAAATGCAACGTCTTTATATTAAAACTTTAGATAATTTTATAAAACCAAATTACGTTAACACATCAATTTTGTTAATGAACTTGACTTGGAAAATAAATTATTTAGTTTACAAAACGAAGATATTTGTTTTGGAGTGTGTGTAAAACTAAATATTTCCAATCTAAAAAACAAAAAATAAAAAAAAAATTTAAAATTGTACTTCATTTTACATTGAGTTGTGTAAGCAAATACTGAAACGATTTGCTTTTAACGATAATTATTTTAAAGAACTTTTATGTCTTGACCCTTCAAAAATAATTAATAGAAAAGTAACTTATTTAACAGGTTTAATACAAAACTTTTCAAATGTTCAAAACTTAGAAGACGAGTTTAAGAAACTATGTCTTCTCCACTTTGACGAACACTTTACAACTATAGATAACACTGCTCTGCAAAAAATAATTATTTGTCTTCCCATTTAATAAAACTATGTAAACTTTATGGATTTTGACGCGCTGAGCTCAAATCCGTTGTCGGTTTTTTTCCATCAGATCGGGATTTCTTTTTTATGGGCGTGGCAAATTTTTCCCCCTAAATTAGTCAAGTACGGAGACTTATTTCCTCCTAACACGAGAACCAGTCATCCGATTTTCAAAAAAATGTCTAACAAAATTGTATATATTTTGGTGGAATAAAATTTTTCCCTATCTCTTATCGTTTTGGAGTTATTTAGAAATTAATGGAGAAATTTTTTCGTGCAAAATGCGTAATATTTTTCAATTTAAAAATGGAATTAAAAAAAATATAAGGCAAATATTCAACATTTTAAATTTTTTTCTAAGAGCTACTTGTCTTGAAAAAAAAAAGTCATAAACCATAAAAATCGGTTAAAAGATGTGGATTTTATTGTTCCCAATATTGACCAAATATGTGTAATGCAGCAAACAACGTCAGAGTGGGCGCACTAAAGCGCCTTGTAGCATCAATGAATGACAACTTTTTACTTCTATATATTTTCGTACAACAAAAACAAATACAAGCAAAAAAATTTGCTAGATTGTAATTTTGTAGCAACGTCTCGATTAAAGCAGCCACCCTGTCGTCACCCGTAGATAACTTCAAATTACAATAAAAAATTAAAATATTTACAGGCTATTTTACTTAAAATAACACAAAATTTTTGTTAATAATTTTTAATTTTTATTTAGAAAACATTGTTAAAATAAAAACAAAATAGCTTAAACTGTTCATGCTCTTTCTTCCACATCATTCACTTTTGTTCTAAAGACCTCGTCCTTCATAATTTGTCGTATTTGCGGACCTACAAATATGTCTTCTTTTACCTTAGCATCTCTGATTCTAGGAAATTTGCTCTTAATGTATAGAAAGGCTTGTTCCTTGTTCATTGCTTTGACAACATTTTTTATTCTTTTCGGTCAAATTTTAACATTGTAGTGTTTTTATTTTGCGCGGCTATCCCATTTACATAAGAAGCAATAAAACTTAGTATATCCACTTTGCAATCCATCTTTATGCTACAATAGTTTTTTTTCATATTTCTTGCATACGAGAGAGGGACCGATGGAAATTTGTTGCCATTGCGAAGTAAAATGTTTTTCAAACTTGTCTTGGATAAATCAATAAAAAGCCGCCAATCCTCAGATTTATGACTGAAACACAGTTGTCGCAAAAGTCCATCAGCATTATCACAAAATACCAAACCTTCCTCTCTGTTGAAATAACTCAAAAAAGGTTGTACTCTATTTCGAAAGTACGACACGTTAACGTCTTTTTGCACCAAATTCCATTCTTTTCATTGGGATGCAAGAAGCTCAGACTTATTTTTTGAGAGCCCTAATTTACGAACTAAGTTATTTATATCACTTTAATTAAGAAAATAAGGTTTACTCGTTGGACTTCCAAATGAATGCGAAGAAACATCCATGCTGTCGTAAGTGGATTCAGTTGCTGCAGAAAGCCCATCTTCTTCATCGTCTGTAGGAGGCAATGGAGGTAAAAATTTACTTGTAAACTGGAAAACTGGTCGTTTGATGCATGAAGTATTTGGATATGTAACTTTATTTCTTGTTTTTTTTGTAAACCCACGTGTTTTAGTATGGCAAAAGTAGCAATCAAAAAACTAATGCCAAAAAAGAGCCAAGACCCTACAATCGACCTATTCCCGGTCCCAAGTCACGAAGCCAGGTCATTCCCATTACGCATCCTATCAGATTCTCGTGTCCGCAGTTCGAGACATCCCCTAATTCGCCAAGAAATCTGCTTCCTAGCCATCTCAACCTGCTAATCTGCAGTCTGGCACATTGGCTCAACTGTCTCTGGATCCTCGCACAGCCTGCACAAATCCGAGAGGCTCCGCCCCATTCTTACCGCCACCCTGCCCAACTTGCAGTGGCCCGTAATCCCTATCATGGTCCTCATGGAGACCCTATCTATGTCCAGAAGCAAATCCGAATCAGATTTACTGAGTATCCGCCACAGCGTCCGTGATACTCTGCAGTCCGTTCGGTTACTCCAGTCCTGATTAGTCTCTCTCAGAACCCATTCCCTGATCATACCAAAATAGAAACCCAAAGGTGGCCTAACCGTCTCCACCCTATCAGGATCCACTATTTCCGAGTCCAGTCTCGCCAACTCATCTGCCATCTCATTGCCGCTTATGTTGGAGTGACCCGGCACCCAGCATAGTCTCAACCTGTATGCCCTTAAAATCTCTCGTAGAGCTCTCCTACAGTCATCGACCAGCCCGGAATTCACATAACAGCCCCTCATGACACTAAGAGCCGCCTGGCTACCCACATATATAGTGACCTCCGAGCCCGTATCGATACAGAATACAGTTAACTATGTAAAAATTTAAAATCATATGACGTCGAAAATAATAATGAACAAGTAAGAGCACTTTATTCGGCTGTGCCGAATTTTTGTTACCCTCTACCAATTTTGTGTACTTTTATAGCACAATATTTAATTTTTTGTTATTAACTGTAATCCCTATGGAATAATCTCTTTAAACTAAAATACTTTCTTTGTATAACTTCGATATGCTAGAAAAATATTTTCTTTTAGTCTCAATTAAATTAGGCGTTAAAGTAGGCGTTTCAATATAGTTTTTGATAATAAATAAAACTGAGGTATTTCAATATACTCCTTTATTCTTCCACAACTTTGTCCATAGAAAAATTATATAAATTTAAGATAAAGCCACCTTTATTTTCTGTCATAACAATTACATTGACTAGAAAGCTATTCATATATACGAAATTTCATCATCATACCTCTTTTTTCAGTTTTATTACGTTTTAAATTTTTAATATAACGAAAAATTCATTGTGCGATACAAAGTTTTGATCTGTAACTCCTTTCCTAACTCGTAGATATAAGCAATTTTCAGGGACAAACATTTTTTTTACTCCGGAAATATACATTCGAAATTTTATGACTACTATAATGCGATTGGACACAATTGCATTTTATTCGATGTTGGAAGGACATGCTTTTTTTGGCCTACTCTTGCATTACGAGCTATTGCTCTTTTCCTAATATTCCGATTTATCCCATTTTCAATACCAAAAAAACCTTGTGTACAAGATATATTCTTCGATCTGACCTCTATCGTGCTTTCAACAGACGGACGGACATAGCTAGATCATCATAAAATTAAACCCAATTCAGAAAATATTTACTTTATGGGGTCTAAAATGGAAGTATCGATGTGTTACAATCGGAATGACAAAATGAATATATCCTCACCATTTTTTTGGTGGCAGGTATAACAATGTTATATTTTTATGAATATAAACCTGCATTTTTGAAAAAACAAACAAAACATATATTCTCCACAAAACCCAAAGCAGGTATATTTATATGTTACATTTTTTTTATTTCTCAGTATAATTTTTTATTTTGTGAAACAATTTATATCTTGTTTAGGAAATTTTTATATACAAATTTCATTTTTTTTAATATTTGCTTTTATAAATTAAATATTCATTAAGAATTTGAAATATATATTTGCTTTGAAATATACAAAAGAAAAAATAGGATAATAAAAACATAATTTAATTAAAAAATATATTTTAAATATTCAAATACATTTTTTAAATATACTGATGCAATTAAAAAAATTGTTAAATCCTTAACCTCCTAAGACCGCGGGTGAACCTGAGGTTATTTCCATTTTTAACAAGTAGTGTCATTGTGGGGTTAGCAGTGGTAGTTTTTTTAAGTTTTACCTGATATTTATCTTTAATAATAGACGTCATCGTCTTCATTTTTACTGTACGTCTTTGTACTAAGTTAAAATTTAATTATATATTAAGGAATTATAATACGCTTCAATCTTTATTATCGAAAAAGGTTTATTAAAAAAAAAAAAGTGTAATAAAATTACGCAGAGTCGTATTTTTCAAGTCGTGCTTCTACAAGGGCCGCCACAGAGGACTCCTTCCAATGATTTGGTCGCGGCTATTGGATTTTGAAAACCGACAGTTTTCTTGTTTTCATACGTTCTTACCGCTATTGGTCGTTCATCTGGATTTTTTTCAATAAAGGCTGGTTTGAGCCTTTCTACTGATACGTTTTGAGTGTTACCATTAACATTAATTTAAAATATACTATCTGATATTTTCTTGATTATTTCATATGGTCCACTATAGGGCGGCTCTAATGGTTTCTTGACATGATCCGTACGCAGGAATACGTGAGTAGATGTTTAAAAGTCCTTATGAACAAAAATGGTGATATTCGTATTGTGATGCATTGGTGATTTTGCACGAACTTGTTGCATATATTCCCTAAATTTAATCAAAAAGTTCGACGGTCACAAGGCTCATCTTCATTAGAGAAAAATTCTCCTGGTAGTCTAAGAGTTGTGCCGTAACGCATTTCAGCCGCAGAACCATTGAGATGATATATGATATGATGTTCTAAGTCCCAAAAGTACAGTTGGAAGTAACGACAGCCATGGAATGTCCTCTGTACACATTAAAGATGCTTTAAGTGTTCTGTGCCACCTCTCAATCATTCCATTAGACGCTGGATTATTGGGAGTTGTTCTTAACGATGCGCTCAAATCAATTTAGAGAGGGCTGAAAGCAATGCCCACTCAAATTCTTGGTCTGTATTTATTGTTATGGGAGAACCAAAACGTGAAATCCATTTAGAATAAAAATACAGTATCGGCAACATGTTCTTCAAGATTTTGCTTTAGTTTGGATGAGAAAAATCCTATTTGGTTCGATCCGTCTTGCGTTTGTTGTTCTAGGTGTGCTCCAACAGATACATCTGAGGCATCTTTGGTTTTGGTTTGCAAGCATTAAACGAGGCTTCTAGTGAAGGTATCTAATTAATTAAACGTTGATAATTTTTCTTGCCACCTTTAAGCAAATTGTTTAGTGGTGATTGTAGTTCTGACGCGTTTGGAATGAATTTTCTATAAAAATTAAAAATTCCCACGAATCGTCTAATTTCTAAAATTGTTTTTGGTTTGGGTTACGTTTTTATAGCAAATATTCTGTCTTCGGGTGGTTTTAAGCCATTTTCAGAAATATCGTATCCCAAGAATATTATGCTTTTAACGCCAAATTCACATTTAGATGCATTAATAGACAGATTTGTATGCCTAAGTTTCTCTTGAACGCTTTTTACGTGTTCTTTGTGCTGGTTTTCTGTCTCTGAAAAAATTAAGATATCATCCAAATAACAGAATTCAAGTTAAGAAAATAGAGTCCATATATATATATTTGAAAGATTTGTGTGCCGTTCCTTAGACCAAAGGGCATAACCACAAATTCAAAAAGTCCGAAAGGTGTTCTTACAGCTGTTTTTTCGATATCTAGGGGTTCCATTGGAATATTGTAGTATGCCTTATTTATATAAATTTTTGAGAAAAATTTCTTGTACAAATTTTTTCCAATGTCATCTAGCCTAGGTATAGGATAGCGGTCAGTAGTTGTATGTGCATTCAACTTTCTGTAATCACCACAGGCTCTCGAGCCGCCAGTTTTCTTTTTGACTACATGTATGGGGCTTGTACTATATCTTTGGAAACTTTCTCTCTCTCTCTATTTTCTATCCTTAATACATGAAAGGGTAACGCAATGGACCTTATTGGTCGCCGAGTGTGGGTGTAGGAGGCAGATACTGCTTTCTGCATCCCTCTTTCCTACCTACATGTCAGTGTGAACCTTAGCTATTATAAAATTTCACCTGATAACTCTTCTCAAACTTAAATCCACTGCGAGTTGTTTAATGCCATATGTAGGTATTGGAGTACCATTTGCAGCAAACAGCTGCAGTATGTCTGAAATAATATAACGGTCAGTAGTAACAAAATTCTTCGGTAAAACTGTTCTGTCAAAAATGTGTATTTTTTTTGCTGCCGCCAATGTTGTTTATTGACGGCAGCCGTTGGCGTTTTCTTGCATGTTTAATGATGGTTGACTATTAAATTCACATGGTTGTTGACACTTTATATATGATAGTAACATACCTTTTGCGGTTTGTTGCGGTTTTTGAATCATTTGATGTATTGATGTTTCAAGATCAGTAATTCTGGATTCGAGAGATATTCACCCCAATTCTAAATAACAATTCCCTGGGAATTGTTTCCCTATTCCCTGTTCCCCTATTCTAAATAATTTCTCCCGGGGGAATTTGTTCCCTTTCCCTTTTCCCTTATTCTAAATAAACTTCGAAATTGGGAAATTGTTCCCTGGGAAAAAAGTAGCTATTATGAAAGGTAATTAAAGGGAGAATGTAATAACAATTTTTGGGAAAAAATCCGCCAACAAATTTAAAGGGAGTTGTGACAAAAATGTAAGTATTCAAAATTTTTTTTATAAAAATTGCGATAAATATTGTAATTTATTGTTACTTTTAGGATAAAAACAACAAACAGGAAGCAGAATAATGAATTGTTTTTTAGTTTTAAAATAATTTTAATTTATCTTTTTTTTTTAATTTTTGAAGTTTTTAAATTTTTTTAATAAAATGTTATATTTATTTAAAAAATGTATATATGTACATAAATAAGAAATGGCTTTATTACAGATATTTATTAGAGATTATTCGCAATATTTTTTCTAATATTTTTCTATTATATTTTCTAATATTTTGGGCAATGGATAAATATTGTAGTGAGTCTAAGGATACCACATCATTATCCTGAGCACTCAAATAATCTAAATTTTCTACATCGTTTACTTCAGCATTGCATTTAAAATGAATGCAGATATTATGCAACGCACAGCAAAATTTTGTTATTTTAGGAGCTTTTTTGGAGCTTAGTGCAGCTGTCTAGCACGAAGAATGCACCTCCATCTATTTTTTAAAACACCATTAATGCGTTCAACCACATTTCAACACTTGGAGTGAATTTTATTTCAACAGACTCATCCTGTGGGCATCTATAAGCCTCCTAGAAAAAATGCATGTTTAATTTATGAATTGTCTGTTATCATTCAGAACTTTACCAAAAAGCCAATAATTGCTGCCACCTCTAAGGTATTCTTGCTCAAGGTGAGCACGCAATTCGCCAGGATTCCAAATAAATGAATCGTGACACGCTCCGGGATGTGAGGCATCAACGTACTGAATCCTCAGCTCATGATCACAGACCTTTAATTTTTTGAGTTCCGTCAACACATCCAATGACGTTTGGAATGTCATACCTCACATAAAGAGCTAACGCAACTTTCCGTTTTTGCACTTCAGTTCTGCAGAAAGTTATCTACATTGGGCGTAAATGTTCCTTATATATTAATAATTTCTGCCAGAACTTTGCTAACACTACACTAAGCAACAGACACACCGTACTCTTTACCAATACCCGTTTGGTACAAAGAAGCGGAAAGTCGCACTTAATTTCACGATTAGAGAAATTGCAAAGTACTTACGTTTGGGCTGAATACCTTAACACGTCCAACAGATATTTAAACGCCGGTTTATTTACTCTGTAATATTTTTCTAACCTTCCAAAAGTAAAATTTACAAAGTGTGCGGCAACTCTAGTGGGTTGCTGGCGTCACTTAGCATTTTCCTTTCTACCCTTTGCTTATTCTTGTGCTTCAGAGTTTTCTGCTTCAGCTATTATTATTATCAACGCTACACTTAACATTTTTGTTCACTTTTAACAATTTTTTTTTTATTATTTACGAATATTCACTTTTTACGCTAAAAATTATTAGCAAATATTTTGTCAAAACAAAACAGCAAAAGCAAACAGCTGACTTCGAAAATGTAAAATTCTCTCTCCCTTGTTATTCCCTTCCCCGACTGTTTGGAATAGGGGAATTTTATTCGCGGGAAAAATTAATTCCCGGGGAATTCATTTCCCTGGGAATATTTAGAATTGGGGTGATTAATTTGGGTGGACTAATTGCGTCGCAATACAACCTGTCTTTTAGTATTGACGTTGACATTACATGGTGAGTTGACGTTGAATTGTCGAATACTCTGTCTGCGATTTTAGCTAAATTTTCGAGATATTGTCCCTTACAAACAGAAATAATACACCGTACATTGTCTGGCATTCTTTGCATACATAACTCAAAATTGATTCTGCTGTGGCCTTATAACAAGTATACCAGCTTGCCAGTAGCTACAGCTGTGTCCTGATAGAGCTTAAATTGGCCGACATTGTGTCTCTACTTGAACCTCTGCGAGGTAATAACCCTGATAGGCCCGTTAGTTTTCTCAGATTTCGCGACACTCTGCCTGTATTTAATCACAAAATATCTCTTACCATGAACAGCTTCGGGTTCCTTTTGACAATTTTTGTCACATAAGCCAAAGGAACATCGTGGCGTTGTTCACCTTGTCCTCCTTTGTTTGGCTATTACAGTGAGGGTTTTACTGCGTTCTACCTAACTATTCCTACCCCCTCAATCTGCTGTAATTTCCAGGAGATTAATTCGCCCATCACAACATCAGAATCCAGAATGCCCACCTATAAGGCCAAGCAAGTACCGGATATCGCAGTGATATCCATATCTTGTCAAAACCCAGTGCAAGATCTCCCAACCTCTGTGTGTTGCTAATTTCAGTCATGGAGTCTCTCGGCAATTTCAAAATGCGAAATAGTCTGCTGATGGAACTTTTCAGAAGAATATACAATTGATATCGACATTAACAGAATTAATGGCCCATAATAAAAGTCAAACACTAAAGTCGGTTCTTTTTAAAAACAACTTTAAAATTAAAACATGCTTTTAATTAATTTGCAGTCATGGTTAAAATTAAATCAAGTTTTAGATTGAACCGACTTTAACCGGGTGCCACCTCAAATGTAGGAAGTTTTTCATACAAAATATAACAAGCAATAAGCAAGTGGCAACGCTAAATAGCTGACATTGTCAATAAAAAAATAAAAGCGGAAAAACTTAAAAAGATATTTGAGTCGATAAAATAGAAAAGGTAAAATTAATATTATATATTTGGCTGTTTAATTGTGAATTTTATTTGTAACTATTTATAGGATCAAAAAAATTCAGGGAAAGAGAGGCTAACTGGTCTAAAGCAGAAAAAGAGCTGTTGAGGGAATCTATTAATTTCTACATTGATATAGTCGAGCACAAGGGCAATGATATATCCATGATTCTTAAAAAAAAGAATGCATGGAAAGTCATACAGGTGGCTATGGCACATGCGTACAGTCAATGGCTCCAATTACTGTTGGAAATCGAGCCAACTGGTAAAACTTGTTTTACTTTTCCAAGCTCAATGTTGCTGGGAAATATTATAAACTGTGGAAGTAATAAAGCAATTTTTTTACATATTTTTTTTATTATTCACTCGACAGTGGGTTGAGACATTCCATGAAGATCAGCTAAAAAAAAAATAATATTGAAATGTTTGTAAACTGCATTCTGGAATTACTTACCGATGTCACTTTGATGGGCATTCCTTCCCAAAAACCGCAAAGTTGTTAGAACTTGTAGGCTTTGTGGAATGGGTAGCCCTCGGTTGTTTTTTGGTTCCGAAATATTTAACAAGTCTATTAAAAAATAGGTTGTTATTTTATCAAACCTGTAACGCGAATAAAACTCATCATCATCAAGATCAAAAGGATTAAATCTCCTTTTATATTTTTTAGGTTTTTTTGCATGGAGCGCTTCACTCAAGTCATCAATAATTGCAAAGTCTCTGTCCAAACGTTGTAAATTTAACATTTTACCTTTTTGCACAGACTTTTTCTTGATGCAGTCCAGAAAAATAAAATTTCACTATTCCTTTAAATTCTATTAATTACACCAAAAAGAAAAAATTCCTTCTTCTACCAAATGATTAAATTACACTGCTCTGCAAAAAATAATTTTTTTGTCTTCCCATTTAATAAAACTATGTGTACTATATAGATTTTGACGCGCTGAACTCAAATCCGTTATCGGTTTTTTTCCATCAGATCGGGATTTTTTTTTATGGGCGTGGCAAATTTTTCCCCCTAAATTAGTCAGGTACGGAGACTGATTTCCTCCTAACTCGAGAACCAGTCTACTGATTTTCAAAAGTAAGACACCAAAAAATGTGTAATAAAATTAGTTTTATTTTAGTGGAATAAAATTTTTTGATATCTCTTATGGTTTTGGAGTTATTTAGAAATTAATGGAGAAAATAAATTTTTTTCGTGCAAAATTCGTAATATTTTTCAAATTAAAAATGAAATTAAAAAAAATATAAGGCATGTATTCAACATTTAAAACTTTTTTCTGAGATCTACTTATCTTGAAAATAAAAAAAGCCATAAACCATAAAAATCGGTTAAAAAATGTAGATTTTATTATCAATTTACCGCAAGTACCCAATATTGACCAAATATGTGTAATGCAGCAAACAACGTCAGAGTGGGCGCACTAAAGCGACTTGTAGCAACAATGAATGGCAACTTTTTACTTCTATCTATTTTCGTACAACAAAAACAAATACAAGCAAAAAAAAATTTGCTAGATTGTAATTTTGTAGCATCGCCTCGCTTAAAGCACCCACCCTGTCGTCACCCGTAGATAACTTCAAATTACAATAAAAAAATTAAATATTTACAGGCTATTTTACTTAAAATAACACAAAACTTTTGTAAATAATTATTAATTTTTATTTAGGAAACATTGTTAAAATAAAAAAGTAGCTTAAGCTCCCATGCCCTTTTGTCCACATCATTCAATTTCGTTCTGAAGACCTCGTCCTTCATAATTTGTCGTATTTGTGGACCTACAAATATGCCTTCTCTTACTTTAGCATCTCTGATTCTAGGAAATTTGCTCTTAATGTATAGAAAGGCTTCACCATCCTTGTTTATTGCTTTGACAAAATTTTCATTAGGTCTAGCTTTATATGAAGAGAACAGTTTGTTCCTTTTGTTTTAAAGGCTCTTCTTCTACATTTTTACTTCTGGAATAAAATTTACTCTTTTCGGTCAAATTTTAACATTGTAGTGTTTTTCTTTTGCGCGGCTATCCCATTTACATAAGAAGCAATAAAACTTAGTATATCCACTTTGCAATCCATTTAACATTGCTACGACTTTAAAATCTGCAGATTCCATGAGTAATGTGAATATTTAATTTTTTGTAGTATCATGTTCATTCTACAATAGATTTCTTTCATATTTCTTGCATACGCAAGCGGGACCGATGGAAATTTGTTGCCATTGTGAAGTAAAACCGCTTTCAAACTTGTCTTGGATGAATTAATAACAAGCCGCCAATCCTGAGATTTATGACTGAAACACAGTTGTCGCAAAAGTCCATCAGCATTATCGCAAAATATCAAACCTTCCTCTCTGTTGAAATAACTCAAAAAGGATTGTTTTCTATTTCGAAAGTACGAGACGTTAGCGTCCTTTTGCACCAAATTTCATTCCTTTAATTGGGATGCAAGAAGCTCAGACTTATTTTTTGAGAGCCCTAATTTACGAAGTAAGTTATTTATATCAGTTTAATTCGGAAAATAAGGTTTACTCGTTGGACTTCCAAATGAATGCGAAGAAACACCGATGCTGGCGTAAGTGGATTCAGTTGCTGCAGAAAGCCCATCGTCTTCATCGTCTGTAGGAGGCAATGGAGGTAAAAATTTACTTGTAAACTGGAAAACTGGTCGTTTGACGCATAAAGTATTTGGATATGTAACTTTATTTTTGGTTTTTTTTCGTAAACCCACATGTTTAGTATGGCAAAAGTAGCAATCATTTCGATGATTTTGTGGTTCACTCCAAATCGCTGGCTTCATAAACGGCTTCTTCCTTATGACTTATGACTTCCTTTTAACCAACCTCTTAAAGGCTTACCACAGCTACTACAACATATTTTCGGCAGCCAATTTTTATCTCTATCATCGGTAGGAAACCCAAAATAACGGCGATAAGCATCTTTAAGCTTGGAAGATATTGTCTCCCGTTGAGAACTTAAAGTTAGATCGCCACATACGTAACAAAATAAATTTAGAGATTAGTTACAAATCCTTGACATTTTGTAATATGAAAGCGTTTGTGGATTCTTTAATTGCTTTATTTCTTTACACAATAGCAAAGTACACTATAAGATCTATTGACTGTTGCCGATTTTAACCGCACGATATTCAAATTAAAAGTGACTAAGTTATTGCCCATTAGCTTCTATATATACAATAAATACCATAATCTACCCTAATGTTCTTAATTTAAAATCACAGGTTATTGAAAAATACTGTTATAAATATTAATTCCAAGAACTATGCAAAATACCGTTGTACTTTAGTTCCATTACCCGCTCACTTAACGAAATGTTACATATATCATATGTACGGCTGGTTGCATAACAATATTGGGTACATGCGGTAAATTGACAATAAAATCCACATTTCTTAACCGATTTTTATAGTTTACGGCTTTTTTTATTTCCAAGATAAGTAGCTCTTAGAAAAAAGTTTAAAATGTTGAATATTTGCCATTTTTAATTCCATTTTTAAATTGAAAAATATTACGAATTTTGCACGAAAAAAAATTTTTTTCTCCATTAATTTCTAAATAACTCCAAAACTATAAGAGATAGAGAAAAATTCCATCCCACTAAAATAAAATCAATTTTATTACACATTTTCTGGTGTTTTACTTTTAAAAATCGGATGACTAGTTCTCGAGTTAGGATTAAATATGTGTCCGTACCTGACTAATTTAGGGGGAAAAATTTGCCACGCCCATAAAAAAAATCCCGATCTGATGGAAAAAAACCGACAACGGATTTGAGTTCAGTGCGTCAAAACCCATATAGTCCGCATAGTTTTATTAAATGGAGGATTTTGTTGCAGAGCAGTGTTATTATTTAATTTACGATAAACAGCTGTTGTCGGTGTTAAGTAAGTTAAAAACAACTTTTGCTGGTTTTAACTTTAGATTAGGCTTTTAGGTTTAAAGTATGCTTTTAACCGTTTATGGTAGGCAAAATTGTTAATTCTAAAAAAGTCAACTTTAAAAACTTAAAGTATACTTTATTTATGTCTATGATTATGGGCCAATATTTTTAACACCATAATTAAACCACATTTTTAATATGGGTCTACTATCATATGAAGTGATTATTTTTAAATAATTTCTTATTCCGAGTGATTCACGATTGACAAAAAAAAAAAAAACAAGTCACGCGCACATCTCTAAGAGAACCTAAAAATACATTTGTATGTCCTTCAACTGCACCTTCTTTTCATGTAGAAAAAATTTTTTATAAAAAACTTTTATTTCTTTGTTAAAAAAAAACGTAAAGAAAATATATACATATTGCTAATCTTCTACGTACTTTATTTATTTTACTTATTTTATTTCAGGTCAATTCAATCGTTTAGAGAACTGCTATATATTAATTCCAACTATAGATGTGCAAATGATGTTCACCTACGTTTAGGTTTTATGCATAAAACATTACGAGATTATAAATCAGCAATTAAACATTATCATTTAGCATTAGCAGACATTGCGCCTTGTACATTTTCAAAGCTACAAAGTAAGTAATAAAATGTGTTTTTTTTTAATTTTTCAAAATGCCGTTTCTTTTGCATGTTCTTAAAATATGTTCAAATGATTTAGCCATCTAGGCCTTGCAATTGTCTGATTTTTAACACAATAGTTTAAACTTTTGCAGTACTTTATTTATTATTCCACTCTATTTATTATTCCTTGTTATTGAACTCAATTTTATACACACACAACACACTCTCTTCTACTACTGCTCTACCAGTTTTCCTTGTTCAAATCCAAAATGTACTTTATGAAAATAATACTTTATAATGTAAAAGAAAAAATAATGCTTCTAAATATATTTTGTATGTTTTTTTTTCAATAATTTGTAATAAAATTTATTATTCATAATTTTTACTGCGAACAAATAACAACGTTTTTCTAAATATCTAAGAGGCAAAATCAATTCATCGTAGGCCTAACATCCTGGTTTACGTTTCTCTATTCAAAAAAATAAGAAATAAATGAAAATTTCCTAAACATTGCGTTAAATAGCTTCAAGATTAAATCCCTATGCGAAGTAACTTCGACACGAAAACACAGATATAGGCTTTATTACTTAAAAACAATACGTTGAAGTACGTAAATGGAAGCCAACTGAAAAAATTTTCACCATCAGCAAAAGTTACTGAATGGGAGGTTGGAGATGTTAATGCAAAAAAACTGTAAAACTTTAAAGGATATTTGGGATAAACTGCTTAACGTCTATGATTCTCGAGGTCCTGCAAGAACGGCTATGTTGCTAAAAATATTAATTTTGTCAAAAATTAGATACGGCGAGTCTATGAAAGAATACATGGATAATTTTTTCGAAATTGTAGATATATTGCATATGTGGCAACCCGGCTAAGGTGACATGAATGAAAAATGTTTTTAGTTTTTCTGAGGCAATCGAGATTATTTGATATTTGAAAATAATAAAATAAAAGCGTTAATCAAAATATTTAAATTGAATTAATTGTTGTTTGTTTTGAAGAATTGAAAGGCTGTTACATTGGCGACGAGGTAAATATGGAAGAAATAAAAGATAGCGTTTGCACGCATTAAAGAAAATCTTTGGAAATAAGAAGTAGAAACCAAATTGATTTTCTTAAATGATTTCATTATTGATTTCAGATTGCCAGTTAGGCAAACAAATTCTGTGTTTCAGTTCAAGGAACTAAAATAAGAAAAAGCACGAGTGAGGTGTACAAAATCTGTTTTCCAATTTGGAAAATCCATTTGGAGTAAGATCTGGGCCAGTTGGGCAAATGAAATACAAATAAAAATACAGACGATCAGTCGTAAGTTGAAATATTATGTCGAACTGACAGTGATTGTATTAACACAGTTTGTTTGTTTAGAAAACAGTAACGTTGATTCCAAACATTAATGAGATAAATGGAATTAGGCCATTTCTTTGTGAAGCGATTGACAAATCGCTAATTCGTACTGAGTGGGAAAAGTGGCTACGAGCATTCACTTTCTACATTCAGGCAGAAGAAATATTAGATCCTGTCAAGAAGAAGAATAAGCTGTTACATTATGGAGGAACTCAATTGCAGGAAGTTGCATATAAAATTCCAGGTGCACTTACTTGTGGGGAAAAAGAAGATGCTTATAAAACGTTAGTTGGCAAATTGACTGACTATTTTTCCCCAGAAAGAAATTCAACATTTGAGAGGCATTTATTTCGATCACTTAAGGCAGAACATGGTGAAACCTTTAATAAATTTTTATTAAGGACACGGCAACAGGCTTCGAGGTGTGTATATGGTGAAACGAAGAACGATATTCTGTAAATCAGCATTAAAGACAAACTTATTGACTCCTGGGCATCTGCAGATTTGAAAAAGAGGTTATTGGAAAAAGAGCACTCCTTGAAAGAAATTTTTGAAATTTGTCAAATCCATGAGCAAATTAATGCTCAATCAAAATCAATGGAGGCTCCAAGTACAACTGTTGAAATCAATAAAATTGCAAATAACTGCGAATGTTTTAGATGCGGACAAAACAGTCATGACGGAAACAGTGTAGATTGTCCAGCCAGGAAAGTGAAATGCAACAAATGTGGTTTGTTGGGACACTTTGCCCGGAAATGCTGTACTGGCTCAAACAAACGGAAATTTTCTACATTCGATAGTAGAAATCCGAAGCGTCGAGATTTTTGTTATTCCAAGATAAGATATATTGATGGCCAATCCAATTCAAATGATGACTGCTGTTTTAAAATATTTGATAACGAAAATCTGCGATCGAGATAATACCGTGTTTTATAGGCGGTAAAAAGATAAGTATGTTGATAGATTCAGGATCAAAATACAACCTCCTTTGTGAAGATGATTGGAATTTGTTGAAAAGCGGAAAAGCAGTCATGTGGAATACTCGATTTGAATCAGACCACCAATTCAAAGCATACGCTGGTAACGGCACTTACGATAAAAGCAGGTTTTTGAAGCTGTTATTGGGATTGAGAGAAGTTCTAATTTGATTTCAACTTTTTATGTTATTGAGCGTGGCGAGCAATCATTGCTGGGTAAAGATACTGCCATAAAACTGGGTGTATTGAAGTTGGGTATAGGCATAAACCATGTGGAGAAATTAGAACCTTTCAATAAAATTGCTGGAATTAAAGTAAGCTTATCCGTCGATACCTCCATAAAACCTATTCAACAACCGTTGCGTAGAGTGCCGGTTGCTATTGCGGATAAGGTTGAAGCGAAACTAAATGAGGCATTAGCTCTGGATATAATTGAACCGGTTGTTGGGCCTAGCGCTTGGATTTCTCCAGTGGTCTTTGTCTTCAAAGGAAACGGAGACATTCGAATATGTATTGACATGAGACGTGCAAATACGGCAATTTTAAGGGAAAATTATCCCCTGCCAACTTTCGAGCTCCAAACACCCGTGAGAAAACTCGAAGTTTTCTAGGTTTGGTAACCTATTTAGGTAAATTTATACCAGACCTAAGTGATCTGGTTGAACCTTTAAGAGCGACCACAAAAGCCAATGAAAAATTTGTATGGTCCACAAGACAGAATGATGCATTTGTAAAACTCAAGGAAAAGTTGGCGAAGCTTCCAACACTTACTTATTTTTCACCGAACCGACGAACACGATTGATTGCTGACGCAAGCCCTGTAGCTATGGGAGCGGTCCTCATTCAATTCACTGAAGATACCCCGTATGTTGTGTCTTTTGCCAGTAAAGCACTTTCTGAAGTTGAGCGTCGCTACTCACAGACGGAAAAAGAGAGTCTTGCCCTGGTGTGGGCTGTAGAGAGATTCTACTACTACTTAGCAGGAATTCAATTTGAGCTAGAAACAGACCACCAGCCCCTCGAAGCTATTTTTAAGCCAACAGCGAAGCAGCCAGCTCGTATCGAACGTTGGGTGTTAAGACTGCAGTCGTTTAACTACAAAATTATTTATAAAGCAGGAAAGCAAAATATTGCAGACTCGCTATCCAGGCTCTGCAATGTGAATACAGCTGTTACCTTTGACAAGCCATGCGAATTAAGCATTTGTTCTATCATAGAAAATTCAGTTCCGCGAGCCGTAACGGTTTTGGAAATTGTACACCATAATAGCAAAGATGCGGAACTTTTGATTGCAGTAGAATGTATAAATACTGACAACTGGAGTACAGCAACTAAGAACAGGTATTATGCATTTCGATTTGAGCTCAGTATTTTGGGAAATTTGTTGGTGAGAGGTACGAAACTCGTGATTCCAGGAGGCCTGAGAAAACAAGTGCTAGATCTAGCGCACGAAGGCCATCCAGGCGAAACCGTAATGAAGCGCAGAATTCGAGCAAAGATTTGGTGGCCGTTGGTCGATCATGTTATAGAAAAATATGTTAAGAGCTGTCAGGAATGTATGTTGGTATATCGACCGATACCACCTGCGCCCATGTATAGACGAACCATGCCAGATAGTCCCTGGGTTTGTGTAGCAATGAACTTATTAGGCCCTTTGCCCAATCACGATTTTGTATGTGTAATAATTGATTACTATTCGCGATACCATGAACTTAAATTTATCAAGAAGATAACATCAGCAGAAATTATTGATTTTCTCGAGGAGATATTCGCCCGATACGGATATCCGAAATCGATAACAGCTGATAACGGTCGCCAATAATATTAAATTGATGACGTCACCGCCTTACTGGCCCCAAGCCAATGGAGAGGTCGAAAACTTAAACCGCTTGCTGGTAAAACGTCTTCAAATTGCTCACTCGCAGGGTATGGACTATAAAAAAGAGATTCGCAGGTTTAACTCATGTACAACGTCACCCCTCATGGTACAACTGGGAAAGCTCCATCGGAACTTATTTTTAATCGAGTCATTAGAGACAAGATTCCATCGCTGAATGACGTTGAGGATAATGTCATCTACTCTGAAGCCAGAGACAATGCTAATAAGGAAAAAGGGAAACAAAGTGCCGATTCTTACAGAAACGCGATCGATTGTGATTTCAAAGTTGGGGATAAGGTACTGCTCCGAAATACTGTTTTTTCTAATAAATTATCTACAACTTTTGGGAAAACTGAATATGAAGTAACAGATCGGAAGGGAAATGATGTGATATCAGGAGAAGGCAGAGTGTATCGTAGAAACATTACTCATGTTAAAAAAATTCCAGCTGACTCATCGCTGCCATCTATAGCCAAACCAACTAGGACTTCGGTTGTAAATCCAGAACATATCGAACTTCAACAAGACGTGGATTCCGCCAACGATTGTCTTCCCGGTAATGAGCTGTCGCCGGAACTACCATCAACATCACATAATATAGATTTAAACGGACCCAGGCCTAAAGTGACGTTGAAGCTTAAAAATATAGGAGGGATGTGGCAACCCGGCTAAGGTGACATGAATGAAAAATGTTTTTAGTTTTTCTGAGGCAATCGAGATTATTTGATATTTTAAAATAATAAAATAAAAGCGTTAATCAAAATATTTAAATTGAATTAACTGTTGTTTGTTTTGAAGAATTGATAGGCTGTTACAGCATATAATTCAAATTAGCATTCTAGATGAATTGTATTCTGATCCTCTGAAGAATATAAACTTTCTGTATAGCTATAGAAAGCCAAGGAAAGCTAATGTTCCCTGAAACCATTATGATAAAATTACTTGAAAAGTGTAATGTTCGACAGTCGTCTAGTCAAAGATATCTTTCAAACATAAATTTTTTAATTGCGGTAAGGTTAGGCATAAAGCCGACGTGTGTAAATTAATGTCAAACAGGAATATTGAAAAATATTTTCGTAATACAGGGAATGTGAAATTATAAACAATGAAGAATTGTGTCTAGATTCTGGTGATTCATCGTACATGAATAAAAATAAAGAAAAATTTGTTAATTTATAGTACACTTTTAATAAATCACTTAGTTTAGCAAATAACAATTCTACATATATTGTAGCTAAAGGCACAATAACAATTATTTAGTAAAATTGCAGAATACATTTTTATACCTTCTATCAGTTTCAAAAATATTATTTATTTATTTCATATTAGGCTTATAGGTAAATATAAGACTAATATATAAAGTGTAAGCATTAGCAGCCAAGGCCATCAGCTATTCGTTGGTATTAGTAAATTAAATATTAATTTTAATGTTAGAAATAAAGTTATATATATTGCGGATGTTGTTTTTCGTTGGTTTCATAAGGGCGTTTAAACCATTCTTTGCTAAAAATTTTGTTTGATGACTTTTAACATTAGGACAGGTTGTAAGGATGTGCTCTACTGAAAGAGTTGATCCACAGTGTTGACATATGTTACTGTAGTTATTGTTTATGAGATGTTGGTGAGTTGCAATGGTGTGTCCCATACGTAAACGGGAGAAGATTTTTATTTTCTTTTTGTTGACATCATTTGGATATATGGGTGGTTCTTTATTTGGGTTATTTTATGAGCGCGTAGCTTGTTTTGAGTTATGTTTTTGAGGTCAAGTTTTTCGCATAGTTCGTCTCTATATATGGGAGCTAGACATGATTGCTTCGCTGTTGTGTCAGCGTAATCATTTCCGTAAATATTAGCGTGTCCTGGTATCCATATTAATTTGATTTTTTTGTTATGTGAGATTAATAAATCTCGAATTTTATTTACGGAACGCCATTTGGTATTTGATGGGTTTTGTATAGCTAAGATAACTGATAAGCTGTCTGAAAATATTAATGTATTCTTGTTGGATTTACTAGCTAGATATATTGCTTGTATGATTCCAGCTGCTTCAACAGTAAAGATTGATGATGTTTCTGAGAGGATTTTGGTTGAGAGTGTGTTACCATTGTTGTCTACTACTGCATATGCTGTACAAAATGTGCCTTTCGACGCATCAGTAAAATAGTACTGCCATTCAGTTGTATTATAGTAAGATATTAGTTCATAGAAAAGTTTAACGAAAACATCATTTGGGGTGTTTTCTTTTTTGTGGGTTGACAATGATGTGTCACATAAATTGCGGTCATTTTGCCAAGTATGGTGTTTTGTCCTTAATGCAGTTAATATTTGTTTGTAATTAATTATATTATTGTGAATACATTGATATATAGTTGACGGTATTCTTGGAGCTCTTTTATATGATGTTGTTTTGGATACGTCTCTGTCAATTATTGAGTTATTATATGATAGAAGCTTAGGTAAAATACGGTTTTTAGATTCGATGATTATTTGTTTTATTGATGGAAGACCTGATTCTATAAAAATAATGTTCGTCGGAGTTGTGCGGTAGGCGCATATACTAGATCTTATGGTTTGGTGATACGTTGTTTCAATTGGTTTTAGGTTTGATTTAGCACAATTTCCGTAGAGAAATAGTCGATATTCTATTTTACTAATAACAAGTGCTCTTACCAAGTATGTGAGGGTATTTATATGGGTGAAGCTTCTTGTTGCAAGATATAGTATTAGGTTCGCTCTGGATGTAAGTGAATTTTTGAGGAATGAGATGTGTTCTTTCCAACGATAGTTCATTCATTTTAAATGTATCATTGTTTTTAGACATAATGTAGAGATCGTCAGCATAGAGACAATGATCAACATATTTGTGATTTTTTATAATATTACTGATTTGGTTAAATGCTATTTGGAATAATACCACTGATAAAGGTGATCCTTGTGGAATGCCATGTGTAAGATGATAGCTGTTTGAAAGATCTTGGTTTATTTGTACTTTTATTCTCCTACTAGTCAAAAATGATTTTACATACGTAAAAATTTTTTGACCTATACCCCAAGATTTTAGTGTGTCTAGTATAACGTGTATTCCTATACGATCAAAAGCTTTTTCAAAATCTATTGCCAATATTGATGTATGGTTTTTAGATGAAAGCATTTTTGTGACATAGAAGTCGATATGAAGTAGAGCATCAGCGCAACCCCGATTAGGTTTAAATGCAACTTGATTTACAGCAACTTATTTGTTTGTTACTATGTACCATGAGATGCGTTTAGCTATTATTCTCTCCAGTAGTTTTGAAAGGCATGACAATAGAGAAATTGGTCTATAATAATTGGTTGTTAGAGATTTTTTATAATACAATAGGAGATTCTATCAAACCCTCGTGTTGTACCTTTTACGTTGTTTAAAACCATCTGAAGTTCAAGCATATTTATGGAGGTTTCGATGATTTTAGCTAGATTATTGGTTGTCCAAGTGTTTAAATGATTTATATTATTTTTGGCTACCTTAAATTCCGCAGAAAAATTTGTGTCTGAGGACTTTTTTGACCAATTGTTGGCAAAGAAATTTGCAATTTATTTTGATTCTGTAATAATGCCGTTACCAGTTTCAATTGCAGATATTTGTTTAAATGTCTTGTGGCTTGAAATAATGTTGATTTTGTCCACACGAGAGATAGAGGTGAGTCTTTATTTATGTTTTTGGTAAAGTTTTCAAAACGTAAGTATTTTGGCTTTTTTACATTCTTGTTTGAATTTGGAATTGGCTTTTTTGTAGAAGACTAAATTAGTGCTAGTTGGATGTTTTTTAAATATTTGCCATCTCTTAGTTTTTTCTGTTCGGAGTTCTGCTAATGTTGTGTTCCATCAAGGGACAAAACGTTTCGGTGTAGATGATGTTTGGGGTATGTGTTGATTAGCTGCGGTTCTAATGGTTTTGGTAATAATAGCGTTATTTTTGTTAACATTGTTTGTAAGGTTTAAGTTGCCGAGTTTTTGTTCAGTTTGTGTCTTGAAAAGAGTCCAGTTGGCTTTTTTAAAATTAAATTATCTTCTGAATTTTAAAGATAAGCCATTTGTGTTTGTTATTATAGTTGTTTCAAATTGCTATGATGTAGATCGTCGAGTGTTTTGCACGATAAAAGTGGTAGAAGGGAGGCAGAGCATCCTGTTATGTCAATATGTGTAAAGGTGTTGTGTGTTGAAAAATGGGTAGGATTGCCATCGTTAATTATGCATATATTGTTTTGGTTTAATGAGTTTTCGATAATTAGTCCACGTGTATTGTTTGTATGAGATCCCCATAGCGTATTCCATTGGAGTATGTTAAACAATGTCATGTGGGTTGATGGTTGATTTAGTTTGTTAGTTATTAGGTATCCATGTTTTCTTCTCCGTCAATCGTAAAACGTCTCTGTGTAATTTTTGCTGAAGTTTGTGAAAGTTTAGTTTCGTTTCTCTCACGGGCTAATTCTCCTGGAAGTTGCTTTAAATTAGTTGGTGTATTCTTTTTAGGTGTTGTTTGTATTTGGTTTTTTTGCCTTTTTCATTTTTTGTATTAATTGTTGTTGTGTGGTTATTTGTGCTTATTTCTGTTGTTTGGGTTGTGTTGTTTATTGGATTAAAGAATGAGATCAGTGAAACCTTAACACACATTTTTAATTCCACCTTTCTTCATGCACAAAATATATAACTGTTTATGATCAAGTTTGCATTTAAAAACTTGTCAAATTATGTGTACAAAATAATAGCATAATCGGATTATTAGTTTTTTTAAAAATGGATTCCGAAGAAAAAGTGCGTGAAAAAATAATAACAATTTTTTAAAAAAATCCCAGTCGTACTTACAAATCTATTGCAAATGAGATAAAGGTGTCACGGCAAACAGTTTCGCGTGTGATAAAAGTGTATAACGAACGTCGTAGTATTAAAAGGAAAGCTGGAAGTGGAGCTAAAAAAGGTATAACTAACCCACAGTTAGCTTCAAAGATTGTTAGTCTTCTAAACCAAAATCCCAACCTCTCAAACCGTAAAGCCGCCTTAAAAGCAAACTGTTCTGATTTTTTTGTAAGGAAGGTTAAAAGATATGAAGGCTTTAAGTCCTACAAGGTTCAGAAAGTGCCAGACAGAAATTCGAAGAAAAACTTGGATGCAAAAAGTCGTGCAAAAGAACTGCTTAGAAATTTTATCAACAAATATGAGTGTTGTATTATGGATGATGAGACTTACGTTCTTGCCGACTTTTCTCAGCTCCCAGGGCGAAGTTATTATGTGGCCGATGGAAGAGGTAATGTCGATGACCAATTTAAGTTCCAAAAAAAGACAAAGTTTCCAAAGAAGTACTTAGTTTGGCAAACTATATGCACGTGCGGAGAAAGAAGCAGTAAATTTATTACTACTGGGACTATCAGCACTGATATTTACATCAAGGAGTGCTTGCAGAAGAGGTTGCTTCCATTCATACGAAAACACAATAAGTCAACATATTTTTGGCCCGACCTAGCGTCGTGTCATTATAGTAAATCTGCAGCAGAATGGTATGATACAAATAATATAGTGGTAGTGCCAAAAGAAGCAAATCCACCTAATTGTCCAGAACTAAGGCCCATCGAACGTTACTGGGCTTTAGTCAAAAGAGTGCTGAAGGATACAAAACAAGTTGCTAATACTACTAAAATTTTTCCCAGAAATGGTCTTATTCCAGCAATAAAGTTACTAAGGATACCATCAAAACCCTCATGGTCTCAATTCCGGAAAAGGTTAAACAGTTCATCAAAAAAAGCTGCATTTTTACAAAAAGCATTAGTATTTTAATTTACTGTTATTTTATTGTTAAACCACGCTATTTTCATTAAAATGGATTAATTCGTTTCAAAGTTATTGCGTTTTATTCGTGTTAGGGTTTTATCGATCTCATTCTTTATTTATAATTTGTTCTAGTGTAGATATAATGTTTGTTGTTGGGTAAGTTGTGCTTTTAGGTGGGATGTTTATTGTTGTAGGTTTCTGATTGTTTTGTATGTTTTGTTTGTTGTACTGTTGTGAGTTTATTCTTTTCTTTCTTTCTTCTATAGCATGTTCAAGAGTTTATTTTGGAATTTCAAATGATTCTACTGATTGTGTTTTTTGTGCTGCTTCTTTGTATGTACAGTTGTTGTATGGTTTTATATTTTAGTATTTATTGCCTTTGTTTTATAACTGGACATTTCTTATTATTTGATCTATGCTCGTGTTTACAATTTATACAAAGTAATTTGTTACATGGTGTGGGATCATGTATTGTTGATGAGCATACTTCGCATATTGTGTTATTTGTACAGTATTTTTTTGTATGTCCTAATTTGAAACAGTTTTTGCACTGTATTGGGTTCGGGATGTAAGGTTGTACTTTACAGACAATAAAACCGGTTTTTATTTCCTTTGGCAAAGAATATTGATTGAAATGCAGAATATGTAATGGTGTGTTTATCACTTTATTGTCAATAAATTTTGTTATTTTTTGGCAATCAACAATTAATTGATCTTTAAGTCCGATTTTTATTTCGTCTTCACTTAGATCGCGTAAGAATGGTGCGAAAATCACATCTTTAATCGTATTGAGGGTGGGATGTAAATTGCATTCTACTGGGCATAGTCCTGGGAGAGAGGTGGCTTTAATAAATCTGTTGGCTTGTGTTTCGCTCTTGGTTAATATTAGTAGGTTTCCGTCTCTGGTGAAGCTAACTTTCTCCAATGGTTCATTTGATATACCTTCCAGGGATTTGGATACTAAAAAGATGTTGAAACTTTGTCGAGGTTTATCAGAAACTACTTTTAATGTTGTTATTGATGTTAAAGTTGTTTTTTTTTTCGCTTTGGAGATGGATCGGGATCCAACAATGAAAAATAGTTTCCTCCTGAGGAGGAAGCCATAGTTAAGAGTTACTTATAAAAGTTAAAATAATTCGAAAAAGAACTTGTAGTTTGTAACGACACGTTTCCGCTGACGGCTAGGGTAGACTCAGCGGGGGCCAGGGTCGCGTCTTTTAAAAGAAAACTAACACTTTTTTTCTTTAAAACGTTATAAAACGTACGGTATTTATTCACAGGCAAATAATAACAACAATAATATTTAGAATAATAAAAAAACACTTTTACACTAGTTGCCCTGGTACGTGTCAGACGCTTAGATGGGCGTCGGGTATTGATTCGCTCTCGGAGGGGTAACCCCACCTCCAATCGCAGCCTCAGCTAACCCTTCGAGACGCACTATCGGTGGTGTATCCACGCTGCCAATAGTGGGTCTCTTTTGCCTTCCAGGATTCTCTTTATTGGAGCGGAACCCCAGCCACAATAAAGAAACTCTGGGAAACTGGCGTCTGGCGGCAATCTATTCGCTCTTGGAGGGGTATCCCCACCTCCAATCGCATCCTGGGATAACTCTTCGAGATACACTATCGGTGATGTAACCACGCTTCCAATAGTGGATCTCGTTCGCTCCAAGATGTTCTCTTGGTGGTGAACCCACGCTTCCAACAGAACATCTTGTATGTGCTCTTAGCACTAATACGGTTGGCGGAATCCCCAGCCACCAGTATCAGTACCAGCAGAAGATACACTATTGGTGATGAAACCACGCTTCCAATGTGTATCTTGCTGCTTATTGCTATGGTCAGTACTCGTATTAGCTATGAATCCCACCGCTAATATTTGTCCTTACCGTAGCGCGAGCTGCCGGCCAACTAACTCATTTAGTCATCAGACGCCCCTTTTATACCTTTCTTGTCATACACACAAGAATACACATTCGCACGAACTCATGTGTTTACATTGTTCAACCACACACACTAGGTATGATCGGTCTATTTACCACACATTTCGTGGTAATTAGACGAGTTCACCTCGCATTGTTATTGCATGCTGTGTGGTGTGATTACAACAATGTTTCTTTCTCTCTTAAACTAACTTACATATAATATTAATGTACTTCATTGGTCGTTTATAAGTATAAGTGCAATAATAATTCATTACATACCTAAATATGTATATTTATGGTAGTACACAACCAAATATACAGTAAATTAAATTAATAATTGTAATAACTCATTAACTATATTTATGATACTACATAACCAAATATAAATTAAAGTATTAATAATAATAATTAATTAAATATTTTTTTATAACAAAAAGATAACATACTTTATTAATTGTGGGGCCCAAAACGAATTGGTGACTTTGGCCGTCACACTACCCTCCCTCTCCTGGCGAAGTAAGGGGTTGTACTCGGCTTGGTTGACCTTATTTGCCTCGTTTTTGACATCACTGGAGGTGGTGGTTGATCTGACTCGTTTGAGGCTGTTGATAATGATGCAGGTGATGAAAATGACGAGGATGGCGGCGATAATGATTTGTTGTGTTGTTCAATAACCGGTTTTAATTCACTGAGATGAGCTGTGCGCGTTTCTTTATTATCTTCACTACTAATGTTGGCAATGACGGGAGAGACGGATCCTGCCACTACATAAGGTCCACCATATTTGGGAGCCAATTTAGCGGCGAATTTGTCAACGGCTTTTGACATTGGGTGTTGTCGGACTAAAACGCGCTCTCCTATTTTTGGCTGCCACTGACGACGGCGCAAATTGTAGTGGTACTTTTGTTTCTGCGATGCTTTAACTAAATTTTGTCGGACTATTTCGAAGACTTCTGCCAGCTCTCTAGTCCGTGATTCCGGTGGTACGATTTGGGAACCCGTGCCAATGGTCACCTTATCGTATAGTGCTTGAGGCAGTCGGGGTTCTCTACCTTGCGTCAAGTGAGCTGGGGTATAGCTGATTCGGAGGTGCTGTTGTTTATGGCCAACATAATCTCGGGTAATTGTTGGGAGACCTTATACTGTTGGCAGACCTTACACCCCCGTACGTAGCGGCTTATATCCCGTGACATGCCTGGCCAATAATAGCGGCACGTTAATTTTCGCAGCGTCTTTCTAACACCAAGGTGGCCACCTGCTGGTTGATCATGTACCTCCTGTATAACCTGTCGTCTCAGGGGTGTGGGTACACAAAGCTTCCTAGGGGTGGCATCTTCTTCGTTAATTTCTCGGCCGATACGTCGATATAATTGTCCGTTTACAATCGAATAGTCGGCGAATTCGTTCAGGTTTTGTTTTACAGCTGCTACCCGGTTCTGGTACCATTTACAAGCGGTTGTAGGGGAAGCGTGTGTCAATTTTAATTGTTGCACTGGCTGCCTGGATATGGCATCAGTTTTATACATAATTACGCTTACCTGGTAAGATTTTTGATACTTGTTGGTACTCGGGTTCGCTTTTACGGCCAGTCCGGCACAGGTGATGGTGGTATCAAATTCTGATAGGAAATCGCTTCCCAAAACGAGGGGTTCAGTGGCGACCTTCATAACTAGCAGAGTGTGTTTCTTAGTCACCTTTCCTAGGGTAATCTGGCACTCTACCGCTTGAGATATTGTGGTTTTATCACCGTTAGCCAGAAACTCGTCAATTGTCACAGTGAGGTTTTGGCGAGCCGGCTTTAGGTTACTTAACAACGACGGCATGATAAAACTGCGGGTGGCGCCTGTATCAATAAGGGCAGTAACCTATTGGTGTTCTATCCATATGCCGGCTTTTAGTTTTTCGTCTTTCCATGATAGATAGGTGTCCCGTTTCTCGAGGCTGGTAGCTTTCGCTTTGCGCCAGTTTTGGGCGGGATTTACTACGGTGCCCGGTGGTCGGACGTCAATCATGCGTTGGTGTTCTCCCCGTTCCGGTGGCGAGGTGTTAGGTATAGCCTCTAAGGATGACGCTAGCGCAATTAGTTCATCCAGTGACGTGAAATCCCGCCGGCGAATATACCGCTGATAGTCCGCCTGCATGTTACGAAATACTCGTTCGAGTTTTTGTTCGGCACTCATTTGGGTGAAACGCATAAGGTTTTTTATGGCGAGCAAATAATCCTTAAAAGCCTCCCGGGGTCGCTGGACTCTTTTTTGTATTTCGTCCTCTAGTTTTTCAAAGTACTGTGGAGGCAAGAAAAAATTACAAAAATCTGTTTTAAATACGAACCATTGTTCACACTGCTTGTTGTTGTTTCGGAACCATATGAGGGCTTTATCACGCAGGAGCTCTGACATGACCCGGAGAATATTGTCTGGGTTGATTTCGTACATATCGACGAGCTCTTCTACTCGGTCAATAAAGCCTAGAGGGTCTTTTCCACCATCGTACTTGAGGCCCCATTTTCGGACGAGTTCAATTGCTGCAATTCGGTTTTCTTTTACTACATCATCACCTGTGAGGGCAGTTGTCGTGGACTTTTGTGCTTCCAGCTTTACTGGTGAGGCCACTGCGTCACGTACTTCTACTTCAGGAACTTGTAGTCGTGGATTTGGGGTAGCCGGCGTCGTTATGTCATGTTTAGCCTGCCATTCGAGTAGTAGCTTGAGTTCTTCACTACCGTGCTCTGTAGACAGAACTTTTTCAAGCCGTTTACGCATATCTTCTACAGTGCCGACGGCATTTTGTTCGCACTGTGTGAGGTAGTTTATTAACTCCTCCTTTTTTAGTGAGTACACCCATGTGGTTTTTAACATTTTCACTGCACACTCTTCTCTGTCTCTTTTTTTCAATTTAAAATTTTTTTTTTATTTCTTTTTTTTTTTTTAATTTTCTGGTTCCTTGTTTAGTTTTTTAATGTTAATGTACTTTATTAATTTATTATTTAGTTCATAGGACTTTAATTATGTCCAATTTAATTTCAATTCAGTTCAAATGAATTTAATTTTATTTAATTTAACGAAATTTCTCATTAAATTCAATTTAATGTTCAATTTTATAGGACGTAGTGTCCTTGCTCGGGCGCCATTGTAACGACACGTTTCCGCTGATGGCTGGGGTAGACCCAGCGGGGGCCAGGGTCGCGTCTTTTAAAAGAAAACTAACACTTTTTTTCTTTAAAACGTTATAAAACGTACGGTATTTATTCACAGGCAAATAATAACAACAATAATATAATAATAAAAAAACACTTTTACACTAGTTGGCCTGGTAAGTGTCAGACGCTTAGATGGGCGTCGGGTATTGATTCGCTCTCGGAGGGGTAACCCCACCTCCAATCGCAGCCTCAGCTAACCCTTTGAGACGCACTATCGGTCTCTTTTGCCTTCCAGGAATCTCTTTATTGGAGCGGAACCCCAGCCACAATAAAGAAACTCTGGGTAAACTGGCGTCTGACGGCAAGGGCGTGGCGATAGTTATCTATTCTCTCTTGGAGGGGTATCCCCACCTCCAATCGCAGCCTGAGATAACTCTTCGAGATACACTATCGGTGATGTAACCACGCTTCCAATAGTGGATCTCGTTCGCTCCAAGATGTTCTCTTGGTGGTGAACCCACGCTTCCAACAGAACCTCTTGTATGTGCTCTTAGCACTAATACGGGGGGCGGAATCCCCAGCCACCAGTATCAGCAGAAGATACACTATTGATGATGAAACCACGCTTCCAATGTGTATCTTGCTGCTTATTGCTATGGTCAGTACTCGTATTAGCTATGAATCCCACCGCTAATATTTGTCCTTACCGTAGCGCGAGCTGCCGGCCAACTAACTCATTTAGTCATCAGACGCCCCTTTTATACCTTTCTTGTCATACACACAAGAATACACATTCGCACGAACTCATGTGTTTGCATTGTTCAACCACACACACTAGGTATGATCGGTCTATTTACCACACATTTCGTGGTAATTAGACGAGTTCACCTCGCATTGTTATTGCATGCTGTGTGGTGTGATTACAACAATGTTTCTTTCTCTCTTAAACTAACTTACATATAATATTAATGTACTTCATTGGTCGTATATAAGTATAAGTGCAATAATAATTCATTACATACCTATATATGTATATTTATGATAGTACACAACTAAATATACAGTAAATTAAATTAATAATTGTAATAACTCATTAACTATATTTATGATACTACATAACCAAATATAAATTAAAGTATTAATAATAATAATTCATTAAATATTTTTTTATAACAAAAAGATAACACACTTTATTAATTGTGGGGCCCAAAACGAATTGGTGACTTTGGCCGTCACACTACCCTCCCTCTCCTGGCGAAGTAAGGGGTTGTACTCGGCTTGGTTGACCTTATTTGCCTCGTTTTTGACATCACTGGAGGTGGTGGTTGATCTAAAATTTTTCCACATTGTGACGAATAATTCTTTTTGTTTTCCGAATTTTAAAAATAAAATTTGCGAGACAAATGAAATTTAAAAAAAAAATTGAAAATAAATTTCTCTCCACAACTTACAAATAAAATTCCTTCCAAGAATCATTCATTCAAAGAACATAATCGAAAAATTAAAAAAAAATAGACTCACAAATAGAATTTTTTATTTTCCTTGAAGAAAAGTTAGCAGCGTTGCCATTGTAGTTTATTATTTTTGTTGTGTTAATGGGGACAATTTCACTATTTTAGGAATTAAAGAAAATATGTTAAAAACTTTAATTTTTAGTTTTTCTAACTTTTATTTCTCCCCAAATTTTTGTTACACAAAGTATATACATACGTTAAAGGCAATTTCATTTAGTATTGAACACCGGGCAATATGAAATTTTAAAGAATTATTGTATGTACATATGTCTGATTAGTGATAAAAAACAGAGTTACTTATAAAAGTTAAAATAATTCGAAAGAGAACTTGTAGTTTGTAACGACACGTTTCCGCTGACGGCTAGGGTAGACTCAGCGGGGGCCAGGGTCGCGTCTTTTAAAAGAAAACTAACACTTTTTTTCTTTAAAACGTTATAAAACGTACGGTATTTATTCACAGGCAAATAATAACAACAATAATATTTAGAATAATAAAAAAACACTTTTACACTAGTTGCCCTGGTACGTGTCAGACGCTTAGATGGGCGTCGGGTATTGATTCGCTCTCGGAGGGGTAACCCCACCTCCAATCGCAGCCTCAGCTAACCCTTCGAGACGCACTATCGGTGGTGTATCCACGCTGCCAATAGTGGGTCTCTTTTGCCTTCCAGGATTCTCTTTATTGGAGCGGAACCCCAGCCACAATAAAGAAACTCTGGGAAACTGGCGTCTGTCGGCAATCTATTCGCTCTTGGAGGGGTATCCCCACCTCCAATCGCATCCTGGGATAACTCTTCGAGATACACTATCGGCGATGTAACCACGCTTCCAATAGTGGATCTCGTTCGCTCCAAGATGTTCTCTTGGTGGTGAACCCACGCTTCCAACAGAACCTCTTGTATGTGCTCTTAGCACTAATACGGGGGGCGGAATCCCCAGCCACCAGTATCAGCAGAAGATACACTATTGATGATGAAACCACGCTTCCAATGTGTATCTTGCTGCTTATTGCTATGGTCAGTACTCGTATTAGCTATGAATCCCACCGCTAATATTTGTCCTTACCGTAGCGCGAGCTGCCGGCCAATTAACTCATTTTGTCATCAGACGCCCCTTTTATACCTTTCTTGTCATACACACAAAAATACACATTCGCACGAACTCATGTGTTTACATTGTTCAACCACACACACTAGGTATGATCGGTCTATTTACCACACATTTCGTGGTAATTAGACGAGTTCACCTCGCATTGTTATTGCATGCTGTGTGGTGTGATTACAACAATGTTTCTTTCTCTCTTAAACTAACTTACATATAATATTAATGTACTTCATTGGTCGTATATAAGTATAAGTGCAATAATAATTCATTACATACCTATATATGTATATTTATGATAGTACACAACCAAATATACAGTAAATTAAATTAATAATTGTAATAACTCATTAACTATATTTATGATACTACATAACCAAATATAAATTAAAGTATTAATAATAATAATTCATTAAATATTTTTTTATAACAAAAAGATAACACACTTTATTAATTGTGGGGCCCAAAACGAATTGGTGACTTTGGCCGTCACAAGTTGTTTAATTTTTAATAAGGGGAAAAAAAACACAGTTAAGCGAGTGCGAGGTTTAAAAAACACGTCTGCGTACTAAAGAAAAACTTCACGATTGATGTAATTCCTAAAAATAGTGAAAAGATCATGTCAGCTTATAGAAAAAAAGTGATTTATATTTTTTGGAAGTGTCTGAAGAAAGTAAAGTTGCCAAGATAAAAATCATAATTAAATATTGGCATAAAAATTTTGGTCTCTTAAGCGAAAGGGATCTGAAAAATTTGGCTTATAAAGAAAAGGCAAAAGGAATAAGCATTAATGTTAATGAAAATCTACTGATATGCGAGGTATGTAAAGAAGGAAAATATTTCTAACTACCATTTAATGAATCTAATACAAAATCGTCAGAAGTTTTAAAACTGGTACATAGTGATATCTGTGGCCCCATGCGTAGTAATTTAATAGGAGTTTCAAAATATTTTTTTACATATATAGATGACAAAATTCGTTTTACTTTTGTTCTAAATCTATAAACATATTTTTAAGGATATTCCGTACAATTTAAAGCATATCGATTGTGAGGACCAGAAGAGAAGAAAATTGATATAAGCAGAAATGTTAAATTTGCCGAAAATGTTGCCAGCGAAATTAATTACACTGATTTTATTGATGATCAAATCTGGAAGTCTTTAGATAAAAAACAAGAAGATAAAGTGTCTATTTTGGATATTAATGAAAATGAAACCTTTCAAGATGAAGTAGCAATAGCGAGATTAATACAAACAAATAAAAGGATTGGAATGAATGGCAAAAAGTAATGCAAATCAAATATGTAGCTTTGATGAAAAACAAGACAAGGGTAGTTGTTAACAGACCAAAAGAAAATTGTAAAATTGAATGAATTATAATAACAAAATATAATTCTGTTGAAGCAGTAAATAGAATAAAAGTGAGACTCCAGTTATAGATTTTTCTGAAACATTTGCTCTTGTTAAAAGAATTTTATTTACTGATAGTTTTAGCAACTTAATTAAACTTAAAAGTTCATTAATTAGGTTTGGTTAACGCATATCTTAACGTTTAGTTAAATGAAAAAGTATTTATGGAAATTTATTGCGTTTAAATAACGCATATAAATACGAATATACAACTTACTATGGAGTTGAGTCCAAAATCTGACAGTGAAATTGAGGAAGTAAGAGACTTACCCCATCAAAATCTTGTAGGATCATTTACATATGTATTTAGTTGTATCTAAAAGACCAGATAACCCATATGCTGTGTGTTGAGTCAATTTCTATAACAATAATATAAGGACCGTATTCATAAAAAATATTTTAGGTTTATTGAAGGCTTATTTGACAAATTTCTCTACAACATCTGTCAAATAAGCCTTTAATAAACCTAAAATATTTTTTATGAATACGGCCCTTAGTATGTAGTATTGATAATGGTTATGTTCTACCATAGTACGCAAATCATTTGAATAGATATTTATAGCGAATGATATTAATTCGAATGAATTAAATTTTCCACATTGTGACGAATAATTCTTTTTGTTTTCCGAATTTTAAAAATAAAATTTGCGAGACAAATGAAATTTAAAAAAAAAAAATTGAAAATAAATTTCTCTCCACAACTTAAAAATAAAATTCCTTCCAAGAATCATTCATTCAAAGAACATAATCGAAAAATTAAAAAAATAGACTCACAAATAGAATTTTTTATTTTCCTTGAAGAAAAGTTAGCAGCGTTGCCATTGTAGTTTATTATTTTTGTTGTGTTAATGGGGACAATTTCACTATTTTAGGAATTAAAGAAAATATGTTAAAAACTTTAATTTTTAGTTTTTCTAACTTTTATTTCTCCCCAAATTTTTGTTACACAAAGTATATACATACGTTAAAGGCAATTTCATTTAGTATTGAACACCGGGCAATATGAAATTTTAAAGAATTATTGTATGTACATATGTCTGATTAGTGATAAAAAACATAAGTATAAACGGGTTTCAAACAAGCAATTCGGATTAAATATTATTATATCTGTGGTTTTCATGGGCATGGTATGTCTTAAAATCAAATTTTTCAGGAGAGCCATAAAACCGTTTTATATAAAACAACAGGTTAGGTATTGAACTTTTTAAACTTTTTGTTTGCCATTCATACCAATAAAGATCTTAAAATCTATATATATAAAAATCAATGTGTGTTTGTATGTTTGTTTGTGCTTTATAGACGGTTAAATGGCTGGACCGATTTCCTTGAAATTTTCACAGAATCTTTCTGTATGTCTGGAAGGAACAATAGGCTATATATGAATTAAATACTAAAATTCGTATATTTGGAAAACGATATCGATTAGAGTAGTAAAATCTTGCAAGAGCAACTTTGACACCCAAATGAACATTAAGGGAAGAAATAGGTGCATTAACAATAGTGGGCGTGGCACCTGCCATATGAATTAAATACTAAAATTTGGGGTGGCGAAGCACACTGGGTATTAGCTAGTTTTTTTTTATAAAAATTTCAGCAAATATCCTTTAAAAATTATATCATAGCGAATACGAAAATGAACAAAGTGGTACGAAAACTAAAAGTGTGTGCAGATAAGCAGATAAAATATCAAAAAATGACTTTTAAATGTGTTCAGAAATAACAGCGTATGTGGTTGTGTGTTTTTCTAAAAAAATTAAATAATTTGCCATTAAGCACACGTAAGTCAACATACTGCGTTGGTGCTGAACGCTTTTTGAATATATATAGAAGTTACGTTGTTATGCAATTAAAAAAATCGGAATGGGTCCATCTTATTTCAGACATTTTTAGAAAAAATTAAATGGCGTTTAAAACCAAACAATATGGCATTATTAACTCAAAATCATAAAAAATGAACATACGCGGTTGCCCATGAAAACCACAGATATTACCTTTTAGGATTTTTTGATAATAATCCTATTTGGATCTATTATAAAAAATTTTAAAGCAGATTTTTTTTCCATTTCAAGATTTTTTTCTAAAAAATTTAGTGAAATACTTGTGGCAACTTGTTTTTTAATTTTTTTGCGATATACCTAAATGCATACACAATTTTATTACGAATATTTGGTGCCGGCAGAAGCAATGTTCCATATGAAGGTTTTGTTTTTGTATTTCTTGCATTCATAAACGGAATACTTTTTTATTGTCTGTTGGTTTTTTAAACTGCTAAGACCCCTTTCTGACTAGGCAAGTCACTTGCGCAAGAGACTTGCGGAGTTCCTCAGGGAAGTCATCTCGGCCCCATCTTATTTTTATTGCTTATAAATGATCTTCCAAAGGCTATTCAATACAGAAATATTTTAATGTTTGCTGATGATGTTAAACTTTATTTATGGATTAGAAATGTTGAGGACAGTATTTACCTCCAAACTGATTTAAATAATTTCTTTAATTGGTGTACACTCTAAATGGCTTTTAACTAAATGTTGTTGACTCGTTTTTGGATCTTTGAATTCTCTTTGATGTAAAATTTATTTTAACTCTCATGTAATAATGACAGTAAATAAATCTTATGGGGTATTAAGTTTCATAAAGCGTTGGGCTAAGGAATTTAATGATGTAACAAAAAATTTATTCACGTCATTGGTAAGACCTTTACTGGAATATGGATCAGTAATTTGGGATCCCCAATATGATGTGTATATTCAAAAACTTGAATCAGTCCAAAAACAATTTTTGCTGTTCTGCCTTCGTAACCTTCGTTGGAATCCTCATACAAACTTACCGTTATATCGTAGTCGTTTACTACTTATTGCGCTCCCAACGTTACAAAGCCGAAGAATTGTTTTCAATATTGCATTTGTCATGAACCTAATTCAAGGTAAAATTGATTCTACATATCTTCAACGTAAAATATGCATCAATGTTCCTAATAGGCAGCTTAGATTTTATGAACCGTTATATGTACCATTTCATAGATCAAACTACATTAACTTTGATCCAATTAGAAGAATCTGTGCTGAGGTAAATAAGTTCTATGTTCACATTGACTTTTCTGATAATGTTGCTGTAACAAGTGGAAAGCTGATAAGGTTTCTAAACTCAAATGCATACGTTTAATGTTGTTTCTATCTTTCTTTATTTTTGTATTTAAATTTAAAAAATGTTGCTCAACTGTAAATTTTATTATGTTGATTAAATAACATAAATTAAATAAAAATAGATAGATTGCAAATAAATAACGAACTATTATTATTTTTTTTTATTTCTTTTTTTTTTTTAATTTTCTGGTTCCTTGTTTAGTTTTTTAATGTTAATGTACTTTATTAATTTATTATTTAGTTCATAGGACTTTAATTATGTCCAATTTAATTTCAATTCAGTTCAAATGAATTTAATTTTATTTAATTTAACGAAATTTCTCATTAAATTCAATTTAATGTTCAATTTTATAGGACGTAGTGTCCTTGCTCGGGCGCCATTGTAACGACACGTTTCCGCTGATGGCTGGGGTAGACCCAGCGGGGGCCAGGGTCGCGTCTTTTAAAAGAAAACTAACACTTTTTTTCTTTAAAACGTTATAAAACGTACGGTATTTATTCACAGGCAAATAATAACAACAATAATATAATAATAAAAAAACACTTTTACACTAGTTGGCCTGGTAAGTGTCAGACGCTTAGATGGGCGTCGGGTATTGATTCGCTCTCCCACCTCCAATCGCAGCCTCAGCTAACCCTTTGAGACGCACTATCGGTCTCTTTTGCCTTCCAGGAATCTCTTTATTGGAGCGGAACCCCAGCCACAATAAAGAAACTCTGGGTAAACTGGCGTCTGACGGCAAGGGCGTGGCGATAGTTATCTATTCTCTCTTGGAGGGGTATCCCCACCTCCAATCGCAGCCTGAGATAACTCTTCGAGATACACTATCGGTGATGTAACCACGCTTCCAATAGTGGATCTCGTTCGCTCCAAGATGTTCTCTTGGTGGTGAACCCACGCTTCCAACAGAACCTCTTGTATGTGCTCTTAGCACTAATACGGGGGGCGGAATCCCCAGCCACCAGTATCAGCAGAAGATACACTATTGATGATGAAACCACGCTTCCAATGTGTATCTTGCTGCTTATTGCTATGGTCAGTACTCGTATTAGCTATGAATCCCACCGCTAATATTTGTCCTTACCGTAGCGCGAGCTGCCGGCCAACTAACTCATTTAGTCATCAGACGCCCCTTTTATACCTTTCTTGTCATACACACAAGAATACACATTCGCACGAACTCATGTGTTTACATTGTTCAACCACACACACTAGGTATGATCGGTCTATTTACCACACATTTCGTGGTAATTAGACGAGTTCACCTCGCATTGTTATTGCATGCTGTGTGGTGTGATTACAACAATGTTTCTTTCTCTCTTAAACTAACTTACATATAATATTAATGTACTTCATTGGTCGTATATAAGTATAAGTGCAATAATAATTCATTACATACCTATATATGTATATTTATGATAGTACACAACTAAATATACAGTAAATTAAATTAATAATTGTAATAACTCATTAACTATATTTATGATACTACATAACCAAATATAAATTAAAGTATTAATAATAATAATTCATTAAATATTTTTTTATAACAAAAAGATAACACACTTTATTAATTGTGGGGCCCAAAACGAATTGGTGACTTTGGCCGTCACACTACCCTCCCTCTCCTGGCGAAGTAAGGGGTTGTACTCGGCTTGGTTGACCTTATTTGCCTCGTTTTTGACATCACTGGAGGTGGTGGTTGATCTAAAATTTTTCCACATTGTGACGAATAATTCTTTTTGTTTTCCGAATTTTAAAAATAAAATTTGCGAGACAAATGAAATTTAAAAAAAAAATTGAAAATAAATTTCTCTCCACAACTTAAAAATAAAATTCCTTCCAAGAATCATTCATTCAAAGAACATAATCGAAAAATTAAAAAAAAATAGACTCACAAATAGAATTTTTTATTTTCCTTGAAGAAAAGTTAGCAGCGTTGCCATTGTAGTTTATTATTTTTGTTGTGTTAATGGGGACAATTTCACTATTTTAGGAATTAAAGAAAATATGTTAAAAACTTTAATTTTTAGTTTTTCTAACTTTTATTTCTCCCCAAATTTTTGTTACACAAAGTATATACATACGTTAAAGGCAATTTCATTTAGTATTGAACACCGGGCAATATGAAATTTTAAAGAATTATTGTATGTACATATGTCTGATTAGTGATAAAAAACAGAGTTACTTATAAAAGTTAAAATAATTCGAAAGAGAACTTGTAGTTTGTAACGACACGTTTCCGCTGACGGCTAGGGTAGACTCAGCGGGGGCCAGGGTCGCGTCTTTTAAAAGAAAACTAACACTTTTTTTCTTTAAAACGTTATAAAACGTACGGTATTTATTCACAGGCAAATAATAACAACAATAATATTTAGAATAATAAAAAAACACTTTTACACTAGTTGCCCTGGTACGTGTCAGACGCTTAGATGGGCGTCGGGTATTGATTCGCTCTCGGAGGGGTAACCCCACCTCCAATCGCAGCCTCAGCTAACCCTTCGAGACGCACTATCGGTGGTGTATCCACGCTGCCAATAGTGGGTCTCTTTTGCCTTCCAGGATTCTCTTTATTGGAGCGGAACCCCAGCCACAATAAAGAAACTCTGGGAAACTGGCGTCTGTCGGCAATCTATTCGCTCTTGGAGGGGTATCCCCACCTCCAATCGCATCCTGGGATAACTCTTCGAGATACACTATCGGCGATGTAACCACGCTTCCAATAGTGGATCTCGTTCGCTCCAAGATGTTCTCTTGGTGGTGAACCCACGCTTCCAACAGAACCTCTTGTATGTGCTCTTAGCACTAATACGGGGGGCGGAATCCCCAGCCACCAGTATCAGCAGAAGATACACTATTGATGATGAAACCACGCTTCCAATGTGTATCTTGCTGCTTATTGCTATGGTCAGTACTCGTATTAGCTATGAATCCCACCGCTAATATTTGTCCTTACCGTAGCGCGAGCTGCCGGCCAATTAACTCATTTTGTCATCAGACGCCCCTTTTATACCTTTCTTGTCATACACACAAAAATACACATTCGCACGAACTCATGTGTTTACATTGTTCAACCACACACACTAGGTATGATCGGTCTATTTACCACACATTTCGTGGTAATTAGACGAGTTCACCTCGCATTGTTATTGCATGCTGTGTGGTGTGATTACAACAATGTTTCTTTCTCTCTTAAACTAACTTACATATAATATTAATGTACTTCATTGGTCGTGTATAAGTATAAGTGCAATAATAATTCATTACATACCTATATATGTATATTTATGATAGTACACAACCAAATATACAGTAAATTAAATTAATAATTGTAATAACTCATTAACTATATTTATGATACTACATAACCAAATATAAATTAAAGTATTAATAATAATAATTCATTAAATATTTTTTTATAACAAAAAGATAACACACTTTATTAATTGTGGGGCCCAAAACGAATTGGTGACTTTGGCCGTCACAAGTTGTTTAATTTTTAATAAGGGAAAAAAAAACACAGTTAAGCGAGTGCGAGGTTTAAAAAACACGTCTGCGTACTAAAGAAAAACTTCACGATTGATGTAATTCCTAAAAATAGTGAAAAGATCATGTCAGCTTATAGAAAAAAAGTGATTTATATTTTTTGGAAGTGTCTGAAGAAAGTAAAGTTGCCAAGATAAAAATCATAATTAAATATTGGCATAAAAATTTTGGTCTCTTAAGCGAAAGGGATCTGAAAAATTTGGCTTATAAAGAAAAGGCAAAAGGAATAAGCATTAATGTTAATGAAAATCTACTGATATGCGAGGTATGTAAAGAAGGAAAATATTTCTAACTACCATTTAATGAATCTAATACAAAATCGTCAGAAGTTTTAAAACTGGTACATAGTGATATCTGTGGCCCCATGCGTAGTAATTTAATAGGAGTTTCAAAATATTTTTTTACATATATAGATGACAAAATTCGTTTTACTTTTGTTCTAAATCTATAAACATATTTTTAAGGATATTCCGTACAATTTAAAGCATATCGATTGTGAGGACCAGAAGAGAAGAAAATTGATATAAGCAGAAATGTTAAATTTGCCGAAAATGTTGCCAGCGAAATTAATTACACTGATTTTATTGATGATCAAATCTGGAAGTCTTTAGATAAAAAACAAGAAGATAAAGTATCTATTTTGGATATTAATGAAAATGAAACCTTTCAAGATGAAGTAGCAATAGCGAGATTAATACAAACAAATAAAAGGATTGGAATGAATGGCAAAAAGTAATGCAAATCAAATATGTAGCTTTGATGAAAAACAAGACAAGGGTAGTTGTTAACAGACCAAAAGAAAATTGTAAAATTGAATGAATTATAATAACAAAATATAATTCTGTTGAAGCAGTAAATAGAATAAAAGTGAGACTCCAGTTATAGATTTTTCTGAAACATTTGCTCTTGTTAAAAGAATTTTATTTACTGATAGTTTTAGCAACTTAATTAAACTTAAAAGTTCATTAATTAGGTTTGGTTAACGCATATCTTAACGTTTAGTTAAATGAAAAAGTATTTATGGAAATTTATTGCGTTTAAATAACGCATATAAATACGAATATAGAACTTACTATGGAGTTGAGTCCAAAATCTGACAGTGAAATTGAGGAAGTAAGAGACTTACCCCATCAAAATCTTGTAGGATCATTTACATATGTATTTAGTTGTATCTAAAAGACCAGATAACCCATATGCTGTGTGTTGAGTCAATTTCTATAACAATAATATAAGGACCGTATTCATAAAAAATATTTTAGGTTTATTGAAGGCTTATTTGACAAATTTCTCTACAACATCTGTCAAATAAGCCTTTAATAAACCTAAAATATTTTTTATGAATACGGCCCTTAGTATGTAGTATTGATAATGGTTATGTTCTACCATAGTACGCAAATCATTTGAATAGATATTTATAGCGAATGATATAAATTCGAATGAATTAAATTTTCCACATTGTGACGAATAATTCTTTTTGTTTTCCGAATTTTAAAAATAAAATTTGCGAGACAAATGAAATTTAAAAAAAAAAAATTGAAAATAAATTTCTCTCCACAACTTAAAAATAAAATTCCTTCCAAGAATCATTCATTCAAAGAACATAATCGAAAAATTAAAAAAAAATAGACTCACAAATAGAATTTTTTATTTTCCTTGAAGAAAAGTTAGCAGCGTTGCCATTGTAGTTTATTATTTTTGTTGTGTTAATGGGGACAATTTCACTATTTTAGGAATTAAAGAAAATATGTTAAAAACTTTAATTTTTAGTTTTTCTAACTTTTATTTCTCCCCAAATTTTTGTTACACAAAGTATATACATACGTTAAAGGCAATTTCATTTAGTATTGAACACCGGGCAATATGAAATTTTAAAGAATTATTGTATGTACATATGTCTGATTAGTGATAAAAAACATAAGTATAAACGGGTTTCAAACAAGCAATTCGGATTAAATATTATTATATCTGTGGTTTTCATGGGCATGGTATGTCTTAAAATCAAATTTTTCAGGAGAGCCATAAAACCGTTTTATATAAAACAACAGGTTAGGTATTGAACTTTTTAAACTTTTTGTTTACCATTCATACCAATAAAGATCTTAAAATCTATATATATAAAAATCAATGTGTGTTTGTATGTTTGTTTGTGCTTTATAGACGGTTAAATGGCTGGACCGATTTCCTTGAAATTTTCACAGAATCTTTCTGTATGTCTGGAAGGAACAATAGGCTATATATGAATTAAATACTAAAATTCGTATATTTGGAAAACGATATCGATTAGAGTAGTAAAATCTTGCAAGAGCAACTTTGACACCCAAATGAACATTAAGGGAAGAAATAGGTGCATTAACAATAGTGGGCGTGGCACCTGCCATATGAATTAAATACTAAAATTTGGGGTGGCGAAGCACACTGGGTATTAGCTAGTTTTTTTTTATAAAAATTTCAGCAAATATCCTTTAAAAATTATATCATAGCGAATACGAAAATGAACAAAGTGGTACGAAAACTAAAAGTGTGTGCAGATAAACAGATAAAATATCAAAAAATGACTTTTAAATGTGTTCAGAAATAACAGCGTATGTGGTTGTGTGTTTTTCTAAAAAAATTAAATAATTTGCCATTAAGCACACGTAAGTCAACATACTGCGTTGGTGCTGAACGCTTTTTGAATATATACACCCCAATTCTAAATAACAATTCCCTGGGAATTATTTCCCTATTCCCTGTTCCCCTATTCTAAATAACTTCTCCCGGGGAAATTTGTTCCCTTTCCCTTTTCCCTTATTCTAAATGAACTTCGAAATTGGGAAATTGTTCCCTGGGAAAAAAGTAGGTATTATGAAAGGTAATTAAAGGGAGAATGTAATAACAATTTTTGGGAAAAAATCCGCCAACAAATTTAAAGGGAGTTGTGACAAAAATGTAAGTATTTAATATTTTTTTATACAAATTGTGATAAATAATGTATTTATTGTTACTTTTAGGACAAAAACAACAAACAGGAAGCAGAATAATGAATTGTTTTTTAGTTTTAAAATAATTTTAATTTTTATTTATCTTTTTTTTAATTTTTGAAGTTTTTAAATTTTTTAATAAAATGTTATATTTATTTAAAAAATGTATATACATAAATAAGAAGTGGCTTAATTACAGAAATTTATTACAGATTATTCGCAATATTTTTTCTAATATTTTTCTATTATATTTTCTAATATTTTGGGCAATGGATTAATATTGTGGTGAGTCTAAGGATACCACATTATTATCCTAAACGCTCTAACAATCTAAATTTTCTACATCGTGTACTGTAGTATTGTTATGTTATGCAAGGAACAGCAAAAATTTGTTATTTTAGCAGCTTTTTTTGGAGCGTAGTGAAGCTTTCTAGCACCAAGAATGCACCTCCATCAATTTTTAAAACACCATTAGTGCGTTCAACCACATTTCGACACTTAGAGTGAATTTCATTAAATTTAATTTCAACAGACGTCTTATAGATGTCCACAGAATATCTATAAGACGTTAAAAGTCACAGTTCAAGTGAATATCCTGCGTCTGCTAAAAAAAATGCAGTTTTAATTTATGAATTGTCTGTTATCATTCAAAACTTTACCAAGAAGCCAATAATTGCTGCCACCTCTAAGTTATTCTTGCTCAAGGTGAGTACGCCATTCGCCAGAATTCCAAATAAAGGAATCGTGACACGCTCCAGGATGTAAGGCATCAACGTACTGAATCCTCAGCTCATGATCACAGACCTGAAATTTTTTGATTAAAAATTAATTATTGATAATTTAAAACAAAAGAAATACTTTACCAGCATTACATTCAAATTATAGTATTTCTTCGTATTGTAGTAAAGATGCTTGTTCTTAGGAGGAGAAATAATGCGGTCATGCGATCCGTCAACACATCCTATAATGCTTAGAATACCATACTTTACATAAAAAGCTAACGCAATTTGCCGTTTTTGCACTTCAGTTCTACAAAAACTTATCTATATTGGGCGTAAATGCTCCTCAAATATATTAATAACTTCTGCCAGAACTTTGCTAAGACTACACTGATCCACAGACACGCCGCAATCTTTACCTATACCCGTTTGGTACCAACCTTCAGCAAAGAAGCGTAAAATCTCACTTAATTTCACGATTGGAGAAATTGCAAACGACTTACCTTTGGGCTGAACACGTCCAACAGATATTTGAACGCCGATTTATTTACTCCAAAAGTAAAATTTACTTACAAAATGTGCGGCAACTCAAGTGGGTTGCTGGCGTCACGTAGCATTCTCCTTTCTACCCTTTGCTTATTCTTGTCAGATTGATATGCTTCTGAGTTTTTTGCTTCAGCTATTATTATCAACGCTACACTAAACATTTTTATTCACTTTTAACTATTTCTTTTTTATTATTTACGAGTATTCACTTTTTTCGCTTAATATTTCTAAAAATTATTAGCAAATATTTTGTCAAAACAAAACAGCAAAAGCAAACAGCTGACTTCGAAAATGTAAAATTCTCTCTCCCTTGTTATTCCCTTCCCCGACTGTTTAGAATAGGGGAATTTTATTCGCGGGAAAAATGAATTCCCGGGGAATTCAATTCCCTGGGAATATTTAGAATTGGGGTGATTTAGAAGTTACGTTGTTATGCAATTAAAAAAATCGGAATGGGTCCATCTTATTTCAGACATTTTTAGAAAAAATTAAATGGCGTTTAAAACCAAACAATATGGCATTATTAACTCAAAATCATAAAAAATGAACATACGCGGTTGCCCATGAAAACCACAGATATTACCTTTTAGGATTTTTTGATAATAATCCTATTTGGATCTATTATAAAAAATTTTAAAGCAGATTTTTTTTCCATTTCAAGATTTTTTTCTAAAAAATTTAGTGAAATACTTGTGGCAACTTGTTTTTTAATTTTTTTGCGATATACCTAAATGCATACACAATTTTATTACGAATATTTGGTGCCGGCAGAAACAATGTTCCATATGAAGGTTTTGTTTTTGTATTTCTTGCATTCATAAACGGAATACTTTTTTATTGTCTGTTGGTTTTTTAAACTGCTAAGACCCCTTTCTGACTAGGCAAGTCACTTGCGCAAGAGACTTGCGGAGTTCCTCAGGGAAGTCATCTCGGCCCCATCTTATTTTTATTGCTTATAAATGATCTTCCAAAGGCTATTCAATACAGAAATATTTTAATGTTTGCTGATGATGTTAAACTTTATTTATGGATTAGAAATGTTGAGGACAGTATTTACCTCCAAACTGATTTAAATAATTTCTTTAATTGGTGTACACTCTAAATGGCTTTTAACTAAATGTTGTTGACTCGTTTTTGGATCTTTGAATTCTCTTTGATGTAAAATTTATTTTAACTCTCATGTAATAATGACAGTAAATAAATCTTATGGGGTATTAAGTTTCATAAAGCGTTGGGCTAAGGAATTTAATGATGTAACAAAAAATTTATTCACGTCATTGGTAAGACCTTTACTGGAATATGGATCAGTAATTTGGGATCCCCAATATGATGTGTATATTCAAAAACTTGAATCAGTCCAAAAACAATTTTTGCTGTTCTGCCTTCGTAACCTTCGTTGGAATCCTCATACAAACTTACCGTTATATCGTAGTCGTTTACTACTTATTGCGCTCCCAACGTTACAAAGCCGAAGAATTGTTTTCAATATTGCATTTGTCATGAACCTAATTCAAGGTAAAATTGATTCTACATATCTTCAACGTAAAATATGCATCAATGTTCCTAATAGGCAGCTTAGATTTTATGAACCGTTATATGTACCATTTCATAGATCAAACTACATTAACTTTGATCCAATTAGAAGAATCTGTGCTGAGGTAAATAAGTTCTATGTTCACATTGACTTTTCTGATAATGTTGCTGTAACAAGTGGAAAGCTGATAAGGTTTCTAAACTCAAATGCATACGTTTAATGTTGTTTCTATCTTTCTTTATTTTTGTATTTAAATTTAAAAAATGTTGCTCAACTGTAAATTTTATTATGTTGATTAAATAACATAAATTAAATAAAAATAGATAGATTGCAAATAAATAACGAACTATTATTATTTTTTTTTATTTCTTTTTTTTTTTTAATTTTCTGGTTCCTTGTTTAGTTTTTTAATGTTAATGTACTTTATTAATTTATTATTTAGTTCATAGGACTTTAATTATGTCCAATTTAATTTCAATTCAGTTCAAATGAATTTAATTTTATTTAATTTAACGAAATTTCTCATTAAATTCAATTTAATGTTCAATTTTATAGGACGTAGTGTCCTTGCTCGGGCGCCAGTGTAACGACACGTTTCCGCTGATGGCTGGGGTAGACCCAGCGGGGGCCAGGGTCGCGTCTTTTAAAAGAAAACTAACACTTTTTTTCTTTAAAACGTTATAAAACGTACGGTATTTATTCACAGGCAAATAATAACAACAATAATATAATAATAAAAAAACACTTTTACACTAGTTGGCCTGGTAAGTGTCAGACGCTTAGATGGGCGTCGGGTATTGATTCGCTCTCCCACCTCCAATCGCAGCCTCAGCTAACCCTTTGAGACGCACTATCGGTCTCTTTTGCCTTCCAGGAATCTCTTTATTGGAGCGGAACCCCAGCCACAATAAAGAAACTCTGGGTAAACTGGCGTCTGACGGCAAGGGCGTGGCGATAGTTATCTATTCTCTCTTGGAGGGGTATCCCCATCTCCAATCGCAGCCTGAGATAACTCTTCGAGATACACTATCGGTGATGTAACCACGCTTCCAATAGTGGATCTCGTTCGCTCCAAGATGTTCTCTTGGTGGTGAACCCACGCTTCCAACAGAACCTCTTGTATGTGCTCTTAGCACTAATACGGGGGGCGGAATCCCCAGCCACCAGTATCAGCAGAAGATACACTATTGATGATGAAACCACGCTTCCAATGTGTATCTTGCTGCTTATTGCTATGGTCAGTACTCGTATTAGCTATGAATCCCACCGCTAATATTTGTCCTTACCGTAGCGCGAGCTGCCGGCCAACTAACTCATTTAGTCATCAGACGCCCCTTTTATACCTTTCTTGTCATACACACAAGAATACACATTCGCACGAACTCATGTGTTTACATTGTTCAACCACACACACTAGGTATGATCGGTCTATTTACCACACATTTCGTGGTAATTAGACGAGTTCACCTCGCATTGTTATTGCATGCTGTGTGGTGTGATTACAACAATGTTTCTTTCTCTCTTAAACTAACTTACATATAATATTAATGTACTTCATTGGTCGTATATAAGTATAAGTGCAATAATAATTCATTACATACCTATATATGTATATTTATGATAGTACACAACCAAATATACAGTAAATTAAATTAATAATTGTAATAACTCATTAACTATATTTATGATACTACATAACCAAATATAAATTAAAGTATTAATAATAATAATTCATTAAATATTTTTTTATAACAAAAAGATAACACACTTTATTAATTGTGGGGCCCAAAACGAATTGGTGACTTTGGCCGTCACACTACCCTCCCTCTCCTGGCGAAGTAAGGGGTTGTACTCGGCTTGGTTGACCTTATTTGCCTCGTTTTTGACATCACTGGAGGTGGTGGTTGATCTAAAATTTTTCCACATTGTGACGAATAATTCTTTTTGTTTTCCGAATTTTAAAAATAAAATTTGCGAGACAAATGAAATTTAAAAAAAAAATTGAAAATAAATTTCTCTCCACAACTTAAAAATAAAATTCCTTCCAAGAATCATTCATTCAAAGAACATAATCGAAAAATTAAAAAAAAATAGACTCACAAATAGAATTTTTTATTTTCCTTGAAGAAAAGTTAGCAGCGTTGCCATTGTAGTTTATTATTTTTGTTGTGTTAATGGGGACAATTTCACTATTTTAGGAATTAAAGAAAATATGTTAAAAACTTTAATTTTTAGTTTTTCTAACTTTTATTTCTCCCCAAATTTTTGTTACACAAAGTATATACATACGTTAAAGGCAATTTCATTTAGTATTGAACACCGGGCAATATGAAATTTTAAAGAATTATTGTATGTACATATGTCTGATTAGTGATAAAAAACAGAGTTACTTATAAAAGTTAAAATAATTCGAAAGAGAACTTGTAGTTTGTAACGACACGTTTCCGCTGACGGCTAGGGTAGACTCAGCGGGGGCCAGGGTCGCGTCTTTTAAAAGAAAACTAACACTTTTTTTCTTTAAAACGTTATAAAACGTACGGTATTTATTCACAGGCAAATAATAACAACAATAATATTTAGAATAATAAAAAAACACTTTTACACTAGTTGCCCTGGTACGTGTCAGACGCTTAGATGGGCGTCGGGTATTGATTCGCTCTCGGAGGGGTAACCCCACCTCCAATCGCAGCCTCAGCTAACCCTTCGAGACGCACTATCGGTGGTGTATCCACGCTGCCAATAGTGGGTCTCTTTTGCCTTCCAGGATTCTCTTTATTGGAGCGGAACCCCAGCCACAATAAAGAAACTCTGGGAAACTGGCGTCTGTCGGCAATCTATTCGCTCTTGGAGGGGTATCCCCACCTCCAATCGCATCCTGGGATAACTCTTCGAGATACACTATCGGCGATGTAACCACGCTTCCAATAGTGGATCTCGTTCGCTCCAAGATGTTCTCTTGGTGGTGAACCCACGCTTCCAACAGAACCTCTTGTATGTGCTCTTAGCACTAATACGGGGGGCGGAATCCCCAGCCACCAGTATCAGCAGAAGATACACTATTGATGATGAAACCACGCTTCCAATGTGTATCTTGCTGCTTATTGCTATGGTCAGTACTCGTATTAGCTATGAATCCCACCGCTAATATTTGTCCTTACCGTAGCGCGAGCTGCCGGCCAACTAACTCATTTAGTCATCAGACGCCCCTTTTATACCTTTCTTGTCATACACACAAGAATACACATTCGCACGAACTCATGTGTTTACATTGTTCAACCACACACACTAGGTATGATCGGTCTATTTACCACACATTTCGTGGTAATTAGACGAGTTCACCTCGCATTGTTATTGCATGCTGTGTGGTGTGATTACAACAATGTTTCTTTCTCTCTTAAACTAACTTACATATAATATTAATGTACTTCATTGGTCGTTTATAAGTATAAGTGCAATAATAATTCATTACATACCTAAATATGTATATTTATGGTAGTACACAACCAAATATACAGTAAATTAAATTAATAATTGTAATAACTCATTAACTATATTTATGATACTACATAACCAAATATAAATTAAAGTATTAATAATAATAATTAATTAAATATTTTTTTATAACAAAAAGATAACATACTTTATTAATTGTGGGGCCCAAAACGAATTGGTGACTTTGGCCGTCACACTACCCTCCCTCTCCTGGCGAAGTAAGGGGTTGTACTCGGCTTGGTTGACCTTATTTGCCTCGTTTTTGACATCACTGGAGGTGGTGGTTGATCTGACTCGTTTGAGGCTGTTGATAATGATGCAGGTGATGAAAATGACGAGGATGGCGGCGATAATGATTTGTTGTGTTGTTCAATAACCGGTTTCAATTCACTGAGATGAGCTGTGCGCGTTTCTTTATTATCTTCACTACTAATGTTGGCAATGACGGGAGAGACGGATCCTGCCACTACATAAGGTCCACCATATTTGGGAGCCAATTTAGCGGCGAATTTGTCAACGGCTTTTGACATTGGGTGTTGTCGGACTAAAACGCGCTCTCCTATTTTTGGCTGCCACTGACGACGGCGCAAATTGTAGTGGTACTTTTGTTTCTGCGATGCTTTAACTAAATTTTGTCGGACTATTTCGAAGACTTCTGCCAGCTCTCTAGTCCGTGATTCCGGTGGTACGATTTGGGAACCCGTGCCAATGGTCACCTTATCGTATAGTGCTTGAGGCAGTCGGGGTTCTCTACCTTGCGTCAAGTGAGCTGGGGTATAGCTGATTCGGAGGTGCTGTTGTTTATGGCCAACATAATCTCGGGTAATTGTTGGGAGACCTTATACTGTTGGCAGACCTTACACCCCCGTACGTAGCGGCTTATATCCCGTGACATGCCTGGCCAATAATAGCGGCACGTTAATTTTCGCAGCGTCTTTCTAACACCAAGGTGGCCACCTGCTGGTTGATCATGTACCTCCTGTAGAACCTGTCGTCTCAGGGGTGTGGGTACACAAAGCTTCCTAGGGGTGGCATCTTCTTCGTTAATTTCTCGGCCGATACGTCGATATAATTGTCCGTTTACAATCGAATAGTCGGCGAATTCGTTCAGGTTTTGTTTTACAGCTGCTACCCGGTTCTGGTACCATTTACAAGCGGTTGTAGGGGAAGCGTGTGTCAATTTTAATTGTTGCACTGGCTGCCTGGATATGGCATCAGTTTTATACATAATTACGCTTACCTGGTAAGATTTTTGATACTTGTTGGTACTCGGGTTCGCTTTTACGGCCAGTCCGGCACAGGTGATGGTGGTATCAAATTCTGATAGGAAATCGCTTCCCAAAACGAGGGGTTCAGTGGCGACCTTCATAACTAGCAGAGTGTGTTTCTTAGTCACCTTTCCTAGGGTAATCTGGCACTCTACCGCTTGAGATATTGTGGTTTTATCACCGTTAGCCAGAAACTCGTCAATTGTCACAGTGAGGTTTTGGCGAGCCGGCTTTAGGTTACTTAACAACGACGGCATGATAAAACTGCGGGTGGCGCCTGTATCAATAAGGGCAGTAACCCATTGGTGTTCTATCCATATGCCGGCTTTTAGTTTTTCGTCTTTCCATGATAGATAGGTGTCCCGTTTCTCGAGGCTGGTAGCTTTCGCTTTGCGCCAGTTTTGGGCGGGATTTACTACGGTGCCCGGTGGTCGGACGTCAATCATGCGTTGGTGTTCTCCCCGTTCCGGTGGCGAGGTGTTAGGTATAGCCTCTAAGGATGACGCTAGCGCAATTAGTTCATCCAGTGACGTGAAATCCCGCCGGCGAATATACCGCTAATAGTCCGCCTGCATGTTACGAAATACTCGTTCGAGTTTTTGTTCGGCACTCATTTGGGTGAAACGCATAAGGTTTTTTATGGCGAGCAAATAATCCTTAAAAGCCTCCCGGGGTCGCTGGACTCTTTTTTGTATTTCGTCCTCTAGTTTTTCAAAGTACTGTGGAGGCAAGAAAAAATTACAAAAATCTGTTTTAAATACGAACCATTGTTTACACTGCTTGTTGTTGTTTCGGAACCATATGAGGGCTTTATCACGCAGGAGCTCTGACATGACCCGGAGAATATTGTCTGGGTTGATTTCGTACATATCGACGAGCTCTTCTACTCGGTCAATAAAGCCTAGAGGGTCTTTTCCACCATCGTACTTGAGGCCCCATTTTCGGACGAGTTCAATTGCTGCAATTCGGTTTTCTTTTACTACATCATCACCTGTGAGGGCAGTTGTCGTGGACTTTTGTGCTTCCAGCTTTACTGGTGAGGCCACTGCGTCACGTACTTCTACTTCAGGAACTTGTAGTCGTGGATTTGGGGTAGCCGGCGTCGTTATGTCATGTTTAGCCTGCCATTCGAGTAGTAGCTTGAGTTCTTCACTACCGTGCTCTGTAGACAGAAATTTTTCAAGCCGTTTACGCATATCTTCTACAGTGCCGACGGCATTTTGTTCGCACTGTGTGAGGTAGTTTATTAACTCCTCCTTTTTTAGTGAGTACACCCATGTGGTTTTTAACATTTTCACTGCACACTCTTCTCTGTCTCTTTTTTTCAATTTAAAATTTTTTTTTTATTTCTTTTTTTTTTTTTTAATTTTCTGGTTCCTTGTTTAGTTTTTTAATGTTAATGTACTTTATTAATTTATTATTTAGTTCATAGGACTTTAATTATGTCCAATTTAATTTCAATTCAGTTCAAATGAATTTAATTTTATTTAATTTAACGAAATTTCTCATTAAATTCAATTTAATGTTCAATTTTATAGGACGTAGTGTCCTTGCTCGGGCGCCATTGTAACGACACGTTTCCGCTGATGGCTGGGGTAGACCCAGCGGGGGCCAGGGTCGCGTCTTTTAAAAGAAAACTAACACTTTTTTTCTTTAAAACGTTATAAAACGTACGGTATTTATTCACAGGCAAATAATAACAACAATAATATAATAATAAAAAAACACTTTTACACTAGTTGGCCTGGTAAGTGTCAGACGCTTAGATGGGCGTCGGGTATTGATTCGCTCTCGGAGGGGTAACCCCACCTCCAATCGCAGCCTCAGCTAACCCTTTGAGACGCACTATCGGTCTCTTTTGCCTTCCAGGAATCTCTTTATTGGAGCGGAACCCCAGCCACAATAAAGAAACTCTGGGTAAACTGGCGTCTGACGGCAAGGGCGTGGCGATAGTTATCTATTCTCTCTTGGAGGGGTATCCCCACCTCCAATCGCAGCCTGAGATAACTCTTCGAGATACACTATCGGTGATGTAACCACGCTTCCAATAGTGGATCTCGTTCGCTCCAAGATGTTCTCTTGGTGGTGAACCCACGCTTCCAACAGAACCTCTTGTATGTGCTCTTAGCACTAATACGGGGGGCGGAATCCCCAGCCACCAGTATCAGCAGAAGATACACTATTGATGATGAAACCACGCTCCCAATGTGTATCTTGCTGCTTATTGCTATGGTCAGTACTCGTATTAGCTATGAATCCCACCGCTAATATTTGTCCTTACCGTAGCGCGAGCTGCCGGCCAACTAACTCATTTAGTCATCAGACGCCCCTTTTATACCTTTCTTGTCATACACACAAGAATACACATTCGCACGAACTCATGTGTTTGCATTGTTCAACCACACACACTAGGTATGATCGGTCTATTTACCACACATTTCGTGGTAATTAGACGAGTTCACCTCGCATTGTTATTGCATGCTGTGTGGTGTGATTACAACAATGTTTCTTTCTCTCTTAAACTAACTTACATATAATATTAATGTACTTCATTGGTCGTATATAAGTATAAGTGCAATAATAATTCATTACATACCTATATATGTATATTTATGATAGTACACAACTAAATATACAGTAAATTAAATTAATAATTGTAATAACTCATTAACTATATTTATGATACTACATAACCAAATATAAATTAAAGTATTAATAATAATAATTCATTAAATATTTTTTTATAACAAAAAGATAACACACTTTATTAATTGTGGGGCCCAAAACGAATTGGTGACTTTGGCCGTCACACTACCCTCCCTCTCCTGGCGAAGTAAGGGGTTGTACTCGGCTTGGTTGACCTTATTTGCCTCGTTTTTGACATCACTGGAGGTGGTGGTTGATCTAAAATTTTTCCACATTGTGACGAATAATTCTTTTTGTTTTCCGAATTTTAAAAATAAAATTTGCGAGACAAATGAAATTTAAAAAAAAAATTGAAAATAAATTTCTCTCCACAACTTAAAAATAAAATTCCTTCCAAGAATCATTCATTCAAAGAACATAATCGAAAAATTAAAAAAAAATAGACTCACAAATAGAATTTTTTATTTTCCTTGAAGAAAAGTTAGCAGCGTTGCCATTGTAGTTTATTATTTTTGTTGTGTTAATGGGGACAATTTCACTATTTTAGGAATTAAAGAAAATATGTTAAAAACTTTAATTTTTAGTTTTTCTAACTTTTATTTCTCCCCAAATTTTTGTTACACAAAGTATATACATACGTTAAAGGCAATTTCATTTAGTATTGAACACCGGGCAATATGAAATTTTAAAGAATTATTGTATGTACATATGTCTGATTAGTGATAAAAAACAGAGTTACTTATAAAAGTTAAAATAATTCGAAAGAGAACTTGTAGTTTGTAACGACACGTTTCCGCTGACGGCTAGGGTAGACTCAGCGGGGGCCAGGGTCGCGTCTTTTAAAAGAAAACTAACACTTTTTTTCTTTAAAACGTTATAAAACGTACGGTATTTATTCACAGGCAAATAATAACAACAATAATATTTAGAATAATAAAAAAACACTTTTACACTAGTTGCCCTGGTACGTGTCAGACGCTTAGATGGGCGTCGGGTATTGATTCGCTCTCGGAGGGGTAACCCCACCTCCAATCGCAGCCTCAGCTAACCCTTCGAGACGCACTATCGGTGGTGTATCCACGCTGCCAATAGTGGGTCTCTTTTGCCTTCCAGGATTCTCTTTATTGGAGCGGAACCCCAGCCACAATAAAGAAACTCTGGGAAACTGGCGTCTGTCGGCAATCTATTCGCTCTTGGAGGGGTATCCCCACCTCCAATCGCATCCTGGGATAACTCTTCGAGATACACTATCGGCGATGTAACCACGCTTCCAATAGTGGATCTCGTTCGCTCCAAGATGTTCTCTTGGTGGTGAACCCACGCTTCCAACAGAACCTCTTGTATGTGCTCTTAGCACTAATACGGGGGGCGGAATCCCCAGCCACCAGTATCAGCAGAAGATACACTATTGATGATGAAACCACGCTTCCAATGTGTATCTTGCTGCTTATTGCTATGGTCAGTACTCGTATTAGCTATGAATCCCACCGCTAATATTTGTCCTTACCGTAGCGCGAGCTGCCGGCCAATTAACTCATTTTGTCATCAGACGCCCCTTTTATACCTTTCTTGTCATACACACAAAAATACACATTCGCACGAACTCATGTGTTTACATTGTTCAACCACACACACTAGGTATGATCGGTCTATTTACCACACATTTCGTGGTAATTAGACGAGTTCACCTCGCATTGTTATTGCATGCTGTGTGGTGTGATTACAACAATGTTTCTTTCTCTCTTAAACTAACTTACATATAATATTAATGTACTTCATTGGTCGTGTATAAGTATAAGTGCAATAATAATTCATTACATACCTATATATGTATATTTATGATAGTACACAACCAAATATACAGTAAATTAAATTAATAATTGTAATAACTCATTAACTATATTTATGATACTACATAACCAAATATAAATTAAAGTATTAATAATAATAATTCATTAAATATTTTTTTATAACAAAAAGATAACACACTTTATTAATTGTGGGGCCCAAAACGAATTGGTGACTTTGGCCGTCACAAGTTGTTTAATTTTTAATAAGGGAAAAAAAAACACAGTTAAGCGAGTGCGAGGTTTAAAAAACACGTCTGCGTACTAAAGAAAAACTTCACGATTGATGTAATTCCTAAAAATAGTGAAAAGATCATGTCAGCTTATAGAAAAAAAGTGATTTATATTTTTTGGAAGTGTCTGAAGAAAGTAAAGTTGCCAAGATAAAAATCATAATTAAATATTGGCATAAAAATTTTGGTCTCTTAAGCGAAAGGGATCTGAAAAATTTGGCTTATAAAGAAAAGGCAAAAGGAATAAGCATTAATGTTAATGAAAATCTACTGATATGCGAGGTATGTAAAGAAGGAAAATATTTCTAACTACCATTTAATGAATCTAATACAAAATCGTCAGAAGTTTTAAAACTGGTACATAGTGATATCTGTGGCCCCATGCGTAGTAATTTAATAGGAGTTTCAAAATATTTTTTTACATATATAGATGACAAAATTCGTTTTACTTTTGTTCTAAATCTATAAACATATTTTTAAGGATATTCCGTACAATTTAAAGCATATCGATTGTGAGGACCAGAAGAGAAGAAAATTGATATAAGCAGAAATGTTAAATTTGCCGAAAATGTTGCCAGCGAAATTAATTACACTGATTTTATTGATGATCAAATCTGGAAGTCTTTAGATAAAAAACAAGAAGATAAAGTATCTATTTTGGATATTAATGAAAATGAAACCTTTCAAGATGAAGTAGCAATAGCGAGATTAATACAAACAAATAAAAGGATTGGAATGAATGGCAAAAAGTAATGCAAATCAAATATGTAGCTTTGATGAAAAACAAGACAAGGGTAGTTGTTAACAGACCAAAAGAAAATTGTAAAATTGAATGAATTATAATAACAAAATATAATTCTGTTGAAGCAGTAAATAGAATAAAAGTGAGACTCCAGTTATAGATTTTTCTGAAACATTTGCTCTTGTTAAAAGAATTTTATTTACTGATAGTTTTAGCAACTTAATTAAACTTAAAAGTTCATTAATTAGGTTTGGTTAACGCATATCTTAACGTTTAGTTAAATGAAAAAGTATTTATGGAAATTTATTGCGTTTAAATAACGCATATAAATACGAATATACAACTTACTATGGAGTTGAGTCCAAAATCTGACAGTGAAATTGAGGAAGTAAGAGACTTACCCCATCAAAATCTTGTAGGATCATTTACATATGTATTTAGTTGTATCTAAAAGACCAGATAACCCATATGCTGTGTGTTGAGTCAATTTCTATAACAATAATATAAGGACCGTATTCATAAAAAATATTTTAGGTTTATTGAAGGCTTATTTGACAAATTTCTCTACAACATCTGTCAAATAAGCCTTTAATAAACCTAAAATATTTTTTATGAATACGGCCCTTAGTATGTAGTATTGATAATGGTTATGTTCTACCATAGTACGCAAATCATTTGAATAGATATTTATAGCGAATGATATAAATTCGAATGAATTAAATTTTCCACATTGTGACGAATAATTCTTTTTGTTTTCCGAATTTTAAAAATAAAATTTGCGAGACAAATGAAATTTAAAAAAAAAAAATTGAAAATAAATTTCTCTCCACAACTTAAAAATAAAATTCCTTCCAAGAATCATTCATTCAAAGAACATAATCGAAAAATTAAAAAAAAATAGACTCACAAATAGAATTTTTTATTTTCCTTGAAGAAAAGTTAGCAGCGTTGCCATTGTAGTTTATTATTTTTGTTGTGTTAATGGGGACAATTTCACTATTTTAGGAATTAAAGAAAATATGTTAAAAACTTTAATTTTTAGTTTTTCTAACTTTTATTTCTCCCCAAATTTTTGTTACACAAAGTATATACATACGTTAAAGGCAATTTCATTTAGTATTGAACACCGGGCAATATGAAATTTTAAAGAATTATTGTATGTACATATGTCTGATTAGTGATAAAAAACATAAGTATAAACGGGTTTCAAACAAGCAATTCGGATTAAATATTATTATATCTGTGGTTTTCATGGGCATGGTATGTCTTAAAATCAAATTTTTCAGGAGAGCCATAAAACCGTTTTATATAAAACAACAGGTTAGGTATTGAACTTTTTAAACTTTTTGTTTACCATTCATACCAATAAAGATCTTAAAATCTATATATATAAAAATCAATGTGTGTTTGTATGTTTGTTTGTGCTTTATAGACGGTTAAATGGCTGGACCGATTTCCTTGAAATTTTCACAGAATCTTTCTGTATGTCTGGAAGGAACAATAGGCTATATATGAATTAAATACTAAAATTCGTATATTTGGAAAACGATATCGATTAGAGTAGTAAAATCTTGCAAGAGCAACTTTGACACCCAAATGAACATTAAGGGAAGAAATAGGTGCATTAACAATAGTGGGCGTGGCACCTGCCATATGAATTAAATACTAAAATTTGGGGTGGCGAAGCACACTGGGTATTAGCTAGTTTTTTTTTATAAAAATTTCAGCAAATATCCTTTAAAAATTATATCATAGCGAATACGAAAATGAACAAAGTGGTACGAAAACTAAAAGTGTGTGCAGATAAACAGATAAAATATCAAAAAATGACTTTTAAATGTGTTCAGAAATAACAGCGTATGTGGTTGTGTGTTTTTCTAAAAAAATTAAATAATTTGCCATTAAGCACACGTAAGTCAACATACTGCGTTGGTGCTGAACGCTTTTTGAATATATATAGAAGTTACGTTGTTATGCAATTAAAAAAATCGGAATGGGTCCATCTTATTTCAGACATTTTTAGAAAAAATTAAATGGCGTTTAAAACCAAACAATATGGCATTATTAACTCAAAATCATAAAAAATGAACATACGCGGTTGCCCATGAAAACCACAGATATTACCTTTTAGGATTTTTTGATAATAATCCTATTTGGATCTATTATAAAAAATTTTAAAGCAGATTTTTTTTCCATTTCAAGATTTTTTTCTAAAAAATTTAGTGAAATACTTGTGGCAACTTGTTTTTTAATTTTTTTGCGATATACCTAAATGCATACACAATTTTATTACGAATATTTGGTGCCGGCAGAAACAATGTTCCATATGAAGGTTTTGTTTTTGTATTTCTTGCATTCATAAACGGAATACTTTTTTATTGTCTGTTGGTTTTTTAAACTGCTAAGACCCCTTTCTGACTAGGCAAGTCACTTGCGCAAGAGACTTGCGGAGTTCCTCAGGGAAGTCATCTCGGCCCCATCTTATTTTTATTGCTTATAAATGATCTTCCAAAGGCTATTCAATACAGAAATATTTTAATGTTTGCTGATGATGTTAAACTTTATTTATGGATTAGAAATGTTGAGGACAGTATTTACCTCCAAACTGATTTAAATAATTTCTTTAATTGGTGTACACTCTAAATGGCTTTTAACTAAATGTTGTTGACTCGTTTTTGGATCTTTGAATTCTCTTTGATGTAAAATTTATTTTAACTCTCATGTAATAATGACAGTAAATAAATCTTATGGGGTATTAAGTTTCATAAAGCGTTGGGCTAAGGAATTTAATGATGTAACAAAAAATTTATTCACGTCATTGGTAAGACCTTTACTGGAATATGGATCAGTAATTTGGGATCCCCAATATGATGTGTATATTCAAAAACTTGAATCAGTCCAAAAACAATTTTTGCTGTTCTGCCTTCGTAACCTTCGTTGGAATCCTCATACAAACTTACCGTTATATCGTAGTCGTTTACTACTTATTGCGCTCCCAACGTTACAAAGCCGAAGAATTGTTTTCAATATTGCATTTGTCATGAACCTAATTCAAGGTAAAATTGATTCTACATATCTTCAACGTAAAATATGCATCAATGTTCCTAATAGGCAGCTTAGATTTTATGAACCGTTATATGTACCATTTCATAGATCAAACTACATTAACTTTGATCCAATTAGAAGAATCTGTGCGGAGGTAAATAAGTTCTATGTTCACATTGACTTTTCTGATAATGTTGCTGTAACAAGTGGAAAGCTGATAAGGTTTCTAAACTCAAATGCATACGTTTAATGTTGTTTCTATCTTTCTTTATTTTTGTATTTAAATTTAAAAAATGTTGCTCAACTGTAAATTTTATTATGTTGATTAAATAACATAAATTAAATAAAAATAGATAGATTGCAAATAAATAACGAACTATTATTATTTTTTTTTATTTCTTTTTTTTTTTTAATTTTCTGGTTCCTTGTTTAGTTTTTTAATGTTAATGTACTTTATTAATTTATTATTTAGTTCATAGGACTTTAATTATGTCCAATTTAATTTCAATTCAGTTCAAATGAATTTAATTTTATTTAATTTAACGAAATTTCTCATTAAATTCAATTTAATGTTCAATTTTATAGGACGTAGTGTCCTTGCTCGGGCGCCATTGTAACGACACGTTTCCGCTGATGGCTGGGGTAGACCCAGCGGGGGCCAGGGTCGCGTCTTTTAAAAGAAAACTAACACTTTTTTTCTTTAAAACGTTATAAAACGTACGGTATTTATTCACAGGCAAATAATAACAACAATAATATAATAATAAAAAAACACTTTTACACTAGTTGGCCTGGTAAGTGTCAGACGCTTAGATGGGCGTCGGGTATTGATTCGCTCTCCCACCTCCAATCGCAGCCTCAGCTAACCCTTTGAGACGCACTATCGGTCTCTTTTGCCTTCCAGGAATCTCTTTATTGGAGCGGAACCCCAGCCACAATAAAGAAACTCTGGGTAAACTGGCGTCTGACGGCAAGGGCGTGGCGATAGTTATCTATTCTCTCTTGGAGGGGTATCCCCACCTCCAATCGCAGCCTGAGATAACTCTTCGAGATACACTATCGGTGATGTAACCACGCTTCCAATAGTGGATCTCGTTCGCTCCAAGATGTTCTCTTGGTGGTGAACCCACGCTTCCAACAGAACCTCTTGTATGTGCTCTTAGCACTAATACGGGGGGCGGAATCCCCAGCCACCAGTATCAGCAGAAGATACACTATTGATGATGAAACCACGCTTCCAATGTGTATCTTGCTGCTTATTGCTATGGTCAGTACTCGTATTAGCTATGAATCCCACCGCTAATATTTGTCCTTACCGTAGCGCGAGCTGCCGGCCAACTAACTCATTTAGTCATCAGACGCCCCTTTTATACCTTTCTTGTCATACACACAAGAATACACATTCGCACGAACTCATGTGTTTACATTGTTCAACCACACACACTAGGTATGATCGGTCTATTTACCACACATTTCGTGGTAATTAGACGAGTTCACCTCGCATTGTTATTGCATGCTGTGTGGTGTGATTACAACAATGTTTCTTTCTCTCTTAAACTAACTTACATATAATATTAATGTACTTCATTGGTCGTATATAAGTATAAGTGCAATAATAATTCATTACATACCTATATATGTATATTTATGATAGTACACAACCAAATATACAGTAAATTAAATTAATAATTGTAATAACTCATTAACTATATTTATGATACTACATAACCAAATATAAATTAAAGTATTAATAATAATAATTCATTAAATATTTTTTTATAACAAAAAGATAACACACTTTATTAATTGTGGGGCCCAAAACGAATTGGTGACTTTGGCCGTCACACTACCCTCCCTCTCCTGGCGAAGTAAGGGGTTGTACTCGGCTTGGTTGACCTTATTTGCCTCGTTTTTGACATCACTGGAGGTGGTGGTTGATCTAAAATTTTTCCACATTGTGACGAATAATTCTTTTTGTTTTCCGAATTTTAAAAATAAAATTTGCGAGACAAATGAAATTTAAAAAAAAAATTGAAAATAAATTTCTCTCCACAACTTAAAAATAAAATTCCTTCCAAGAATCATTCATTCAAAGAACATAATCGAAAAATTAAAAAAAAATAGACTCACAAATAGAATTTTTTATTTTCCTTGAAGAAAAGTTAGCAGCGTTGCCATTGTAGTTTATTATTTTTGTTGTGTTAATGGGGACAATTTCACTATTTTAGGAATTAAAGAAAATATGTTAAAAACTTTAATTTTTAGTTTTTCTAACTTTTATTTCTCCCCAAATTTTTGTTACACAAAGTATATACATACGTTAAAGGCAATTTCATTTAGTATTGAACACCGGGCAATATGAAATTTTAAAGAATTATTGTATGTACATATGTCTGATTAGTGATAAAAAACAGAGTTACTTATAAAAGTTAAAATAATTCGAAAGAGAACTTGTAGTTTGTAACGACACGTTTCCGATGACGGCTAGGGTATACTCAGCGGAGGCCAGGGACGCGTCTTTTAAAAGAAAACTAACACTTTTTTTCTTTAAAACGTTATAAAACGTACGGTATTTATTCACAGGCAAATAATAACAACAATAATATTTAGAATAATAAAAAAACACTTTTACACTAGTTGCCCTGGTACGTGTCAGACGCTTAGATGGGCGTCGGGTATTGATTCGCTCTCGGAGGGGTAACCCCACCTCCAATCGCAGCCTCAGCTAACCCTTCGAGACGCACTATCGGTGGTGTATCCACGCTGCCAATAGTGGGTCTCTTTTGCCTTCCAGGATTCTCTTTATTGGAGCGGAACCCCAGCCACAATAAAGAAACTCTGGGAAACTGGCGTCTGTCGGCAATCTATTCGCTCTTGGAGGGGTATCCCCACCTCCAATCGCATCCTGGGATAACTCTTCGAGATACACTATCGGCGATGTAACCACGCTTCCAATAGTGGATCTCGTTCGCTCCAAGATGTTCTCTTGGTGGTGAACCCACGCTTCCAACAGAACCTCTTGTATGTGCTCTTAGCACTAATACGGGGGGCGGAATCCCCAGCCACCAGTATCAGCAGAAGATACACTATTGATGATGAAACCACGCTTCCAATGTGTATCTTGCTGCTTATTGCTATGGTCAGTACTCGTATTAGCTATGAATCCCACCGCTAATATTTGTCCTTACCGTAGCGCGAGCTGCCGGCCAACTAACTCATTTAGTCATCAGACGCCCCTTTTATACCTTTCTTGTCATACACACAAGAATACACATTCGCACGAACTCATGTGTTTACATTGTTCAACCACACACACTAGGTATGATCGGTCTATTTACCACACATTTCGTGGTAATTAGACGAGTTCACCTCGCATTGTTATTGCATGCTGTGTGGTGTGATTACAACAATGTTTCTTTCTCTCTTAAACTAACTTACATATAATATTAATGTACTTCATTGGTCGTTTATAAGTATAAGTGCAATAATAATTCATTACATACCTAAATATGTATATTTATGGTAGTACACAACCAAATATACAGTAAATTAAATTAATAATTGTAATAACTCATTAACTATATTTATGATACTACATAACCAAATATAAATTAAAGTATTAATAATAATAATTAATTAAATATTTTTTTATAACAAAAAGATAACATACTTTATTAATTGTGGGGCCCAAAACGAATTGGTGACTTTGGCCGTCACACTACCCTCCCTCTCCTGGCGAAGTAAGGGGTTGTACTCGGCTTGGTTGACCTTATTTGCCTCGTTTTTGACATCACTGGAGGTGGTGGTTGATCTGACTCGTTTGAGGCTGTTGATAATGATGCAGGTGATGAAAATGACGAGGATGGCGGCGATAATGATTTGTTGTGTTGTTCAATAACCGGTTTCAATTCACTGAGATGAGCTGTGCGCGTTTCTTTATTATCTTCACTACTAATGTTGGCAATGACGGGAGAGACGGATCCTGCCACTACATAAGGTCCACCATATTTGGGAGCCAATTTAGCGGCGAATTTGTCAACGGCTTTTGACATTGGGTGTTGTCGGACTAAAACGCGCTCTCCTATTTTTGGCTGCCACTGACGACGGCGCAAATTGTAGTGGTACTTTTGTTTCTGCGATGCTTTAACTAAATTTTGTCGGACTATTTCGAAGACTTCTGCCAGCTCTCTAGTCCGTGATTCCGGTGGTACGATTTGGGAACCCGTGCCAATGGTCACCTTATCGTATAGTGCTTGAGGCAGTCGGGGTTCTCTACCTTGCGTCAAGTGAGCTGGGGTATAGCTGATTCGGAGGTGCTGTTGTTTATGGCCAACATAATCTCGGGTAATTGTTGGGAGACCTTATACTGTTGGCAGACCTTACACCCCCGTACGTAGCGGCTTATATCCCGTGACATGCCTGGCCAATAATAGCGGCACGTTAATTTTCGCAGCGTCTTTCTAACACCAAGGTGGCCACCTGCTGGTTGATCATGTACCTCCTGTAGAACCTGTCGTCTCAGGGGTGTGGGTACACAAAGCTTCCTAGGGGTGGCATCTTCTTCGTTAATTTCTCGGCCGATACGTCGATATAATTGTCCGTTTACAATCGAATAGTCGGCGAATTCGTTCAGGTTTTGTTTTACAGCTGCTACCCGGTTCTGGTACCATTTACAAGCGGTTGTAGGGGAAGCGTGTGTCAATTTTAATTGTTGCACTGGCTGCCTGGATATGGCATCAGTTTTATACATAATTACGCTTACCTGGTAAGATTTTTGATACTTGTTGGTACTCGGGTTCGCTTTTACGGCCAGTCCGGCACAGGTGATGGTGGTATCAAATTCTGATAGGAAATCGCTTCCCAAAACGAGGGGTTCAGTGGCGACCTTCATAACTAGCAGAGTGTGTTTCTTAGTCACCTTTCCTAGGGTAATCTGGCACTCTACCGCTTGAGATATTGTGGTTTTATCACCGTTAGCCAGAAACTCGTCAATTGTCACAGTGAGGTTTTGGCGAGCCGGCTTTAGGTTACTTAACAACGACGGCATGATAAAACTGCGGGTGGCGCCTGTATCAATAAGGGCAGTAACCCATTGGTGTTCTATCCATATGCCGGCTTTTAGTTTTTCGTCTTTCCATGATAGATAGGTGTCCCGTTTCTCGAGGCTGGTAGCTTTCGCTTTGCGCCAGTTTTGGGCGGGATTTACTACGGTGCCCGGTGGTCGGACGTCAATCATGCGTTGGTGTTCTCCCCGTTCCGGTGGCGAGGTGTTAGGTATAGCCTCTAAGGATGACGCTAGCGCAATTAGTTCATCCAGTGACGTGAAATCCCGCCGGCGAATATACCGCTAATAGTCCGCCTGCATGTTACGAAATACTCGTTCGAGTTTTTGTTCGGCACTCATTTGGGTGAAACGCATAAGGTTTTTTATGGCGAGCAAATAATCCTTAAAAGCCTCCCGGGGTCGCTGGACTCTTTTTTGTATTTCGTCCTCTAGTTTTTCAAAGTACTGTGGAGGCAAGAAAAAATTACAAAAATCTGTTTTAAATACGAACCATTGTTCACACTGCTTGTTGTTGTTTCGGAACCATATGAGGGCTTTATCACGCAGGAGCTCTGACATGACCCGGAGAATATTGTCTGGGTTGATTTCGTACATATCGACGAGCTCTTCTACTCGGTCAATAAAGCCTAGAGGGTCTTTTCCACCATCGTACTTGAGGCCCCATTTTCGGACGAGTTCAATTGCTGCAATTCGGTTTTCTTTTACTACATCATCACCTGTGAGGGCAGTTGTCGTGGACTTTTGTGCTTCCAGCTTTACTGGTGAGGCCACTGCGTCACGTACTTCTACTTCAGGAACTTGTAGTCGTGGATTTGGGGTAGCCGGCGTCGTTATGTCATGTTTAGCCTGCCATTCGAGTAGTAGCTTGAGTTCTTCACTACCGTGCTCTGTAGACAGAAATTTTTCAAGCCGTTTACGCATATCTTCTACAGTGCCGACGGCATTTTGTTCGCACTGTGTGAGGTAGTTTATTAACTCCTCCTTTTTTAGTGAGTACACCCATGTGGTTTTTAACATTTTCACTGCACACTCTTCTCTGTCTCTTTTTTTCAATTTAAAATTTTTTTTTTATTTTTTTTTTTTTTTTAATTTTCTGGTTCCTTGTTTAGTTTTTTAATGTTAATGTACTTTATTAATTTATTATTTAGTTCATAGGACTTTAATTATGTCCAATTTAATTTCAATTCAGTTCAAATGAATTTAATTTTATTTAATTTAACGAAATTTCTCATTAAATTCAATTTAATGTTCAATTTTATAGGACGTAGTGTCCTTGCTCGGGCGCCATTGTAACGACACGTTTCCGCTGATGGCTGGGGTAGACCCAGCGGGGGCCAGGGTCGCGTCTTTTAAAAGAAAAGTAACACTTTTTTTCTTTAAAACGTTATAAAACGTACGGTATTTATTCACAGGCAAATAATAACAACAATAATATAATAATAAAAAAACACTTTTACACTAGTTGGCCTGGTAAGTGTCAGACGCTTAGATGGGCGTCGGGTATTGATTCGCTCTCGGAGGGGTAACCCCACCTCCAATCGCAGCCTCAGCTAACCCTTTGAGACGCACTATCGGTCTCTTTTGCCTTCCAGGAATCTCTTTATTGGAGCGGAACCCCAGCCACAATAAAGAAACTCTGGGTAAACTGGCGTCTGACGGCAAGGGCGTGGCGATAGTTATCTATTCTCTCTTGGAGGGGTATCCCCACCTCCAATCGCAGCCTGAGATAACTCTTCGAGATACACTATCGGTGATGTAACCACGCTTCCAATAGTGGATCTCGTTCGCTCCAAGATGTTCTCTTGGTGGTGAACCCACGCTTCCAACAGAACCTCTTGTATGTGCTCTTAGCACTAATACGGGGGGCGGAATCCCCAGCCACCAGTATCAGCAGAAGATACACTATTGATGATGAAACCACGCTTCTAATGTGTATCTTGCTGCTTATTGCTATGGTCAGTACTCGTATTAGCTATGAATCCCACCGCTAATATTTGTCCTTACCGTAGCGCGAGCTGCCGGCCAACTAACTCATTTAGTCATCAGACGCCCCTTTTATACCTTTCTTGTCATACACACAAGAATACACATTCGCACGAACTCATGTGTTTACATTGTTCAACCACACACACTAGGTATGATCGGTCTATTTACCACACATTTCGTGGTAATTAGACGAGTTCACCTCGCATTGTTATTGCATGCTGTGTGGTGTGATTACAACAATGTTTCTTTCTCTCTTAAACTAACTTACATATAATATTAATGTACTTCATTGGTCGTATATAAGTATAAGTGCAATAATAATTCATTACATACCTATATATGTATATTTATGATAGTACACAACCAAATATACAGTAAATTAAATTAATAATTGTAATAACTCATTAACTATATTTATGATACTACATAACCAAATATAAATTAAAGTATTAATAATAATAATTCATTAAATATTTTTTTATAACAAAAAGATAACACACTTTATTAATTGTGGGGCCCAAAACGAATTGGTGACTTTGGCCGTCACACTACCCTCCCTCTCCTGGCGAAGTAAGGGGTTGTACTCGGCTTGGTTGACCTTATTTGCCTCGTTTTTGACATCACTGGAGGTGGTGGTTGATCTAAAATTTTTCCACATTGTGACGAATAATTCTTTTTGTTTTCCGAATTTTAAAAATAAAATTTGCGAGACAAATGAAATTAAAAAAAAAAATTGAAAATAAATTTCTCTCCACAACTTAAAAATAAAATTCCTTCCAAGAATCATTCATGCAAAGAACATAATCGAAAAATTAAAAAAAAATAGACTCACAAATAGAATTTTTTATTTTCCTTGAAGAAAAGTTAGCAGCGTTGCCATTGTAGTTTATTATTTTTGTTGTGTTAATGGGGACAATTTCACTATTTTAGGAATTAAAGAAAATATGTTAAAAACTTTAATTTTTAGTTTTTCTAACTTTTATTTCTCCCCAAATTTTTGTTACACAAAGTATATACATACGTTAAAGGCAATTTCATTTAGTATTGAACACCGGGCAATATGAAATTTTAAAGAATTATTGTATGTACATATGTCTGATTAGTGATAAAAAACAGAGTTACTTATAAAAGTTAAAATAATTCGAAAGAGAACTTGTAGTTTGTAACGACACGTTTCCGCTGACGGCTAGGGTAGACTCAGCGGGGGCCAGGGTCGCGTCTTTAAAAAGAAAACTAACACTTTTTTTCTTTAAAACGTTATAAAACGTACGGTATTTATTCACAGGCAAATAATAACAACAATAATATTTAGAATAATAAAAAAACACTTTTACACTAGTTGCCCTGGTACGTGTCAGACGCTTAGATGGGCGTCGGGTATTGATTCGCTCTCGGAGGGGTAACCCCACCTCCAATCGCAGCCTCAGCTAACCCTTCGAGACGCACTATCGGTGGTGTATCCACGCTGCCAATAGTGGGTCTCTTTTGCCTTCCAGGATTCTCTTTATTGGAGCGGAACCCCAGCCACAATAAAGAAACTCTGGGAAACTGGCGTCTGTCGGCAATCTATTCGCTCTTGGAGGGGTATCCCCACCTCCAATCGCATCCTGGGATAACTCTTCGAGATACACTATCGGCGATGTAACCACGCTTCCAATAGTGGATCTCGTTCGCTCCAAGATGTTCTCTTGGTGGTGAACCCACGCTTCCAACAGAACCTCTTGTATGTGCTCTTAGCACTAATACGGGGGGCGGAATCCCCAGCCACCAGTATCAGCAGAAGATACACTATTGATGATGAAACCACGCTTCCAATGTGTATCTTGCTGCTTATTGCTATGGTCAGTACTCGTATTAGCTATGAATCCCACCGCTAATATTTGTCCTTACCGTAGCGCGAGCTGCCGGCCAATTAACTCATTTTGTCATCAGACGCCCCTTTTATACCTTTCTTGTCATACACACAAAAATACACATTCGCACGAACTCATGTGTTTACATTGTTCAACCACACACACTAGGTATGATCGGTCTATTTACCACACATTTCGTGGTAATTAGACGAGTTCACCTCGCATTGTTATTGCATGCTGTGTGGTGTGATTACAACAATGTTTCTTTCTCTCTTAAACTAACTTACATATAATATTAATGTACTTCATTGGTCGTATATAAGTATAAGTGCAATAATAATTCATTACATACCTATATATGTATATTTATGATAGTACACAACCAAATATACAGTAAATTAAATTAATAATTGTAATAACTCATTAACTATATTTATGATACTACATAACCAAATATAAATTAAAGTATTAATAATAATAATTCATTAAATATTTTTTTATAACAAAAAGATAACACACTTTATTAATTGTGGGGCCCAAAACGAATTGGTGACTTTGGCCGTCACAAGTTGTTTAATGTTTAATAAGGGGAAAAAAAACACAGTTAAGCGAGTGCGAGGTTTAAAAAACACGTCTGCGTACTAAAGAAAAACTTCACGATTGATGTAATTCCTAAAAATAGTGAAAAGATCATGTCAGCTTATAGAAAAAAAGTGATTTATATTTTTTGGAAGTGTCTGAAGAAAGTAAAGTTGCCAAGATAAAAATCATAATTAAATATTGGCATAAAAATTTTGGTCTCTTAAGCGAAAGGGATCTGAAAAATTTGGCTTATAAAGAAAAGGCAAAAGGAATAAGCATTAATGTTAATGAAAATCTACTGATATGCGAGGTATGTAAAGAAGGAAAATATTTCTAACTACCATTTAATGAATCTAATACAAAATCGTCAGAAGTTTTAAAACTGGTACATAGTGATATCTGTGGCCCCATGCGTAGTAATTTAATAGGAGTTTCAAAATATTTTTTTACATATATAGATGACAAAATTCGTTTTACTTTTGTTCTAAATCTATAAACATATTTTTAAGGATATTCCGTACAATTTAAAGCATATCGATTGTGAGGACCAGAAGAGAAGAAAATTGATATAAGCAGAAATGTTAAATTTGCCGAAAATGTTGCCAGCGAAATTAATTACACTGATTTTATTGATGATCAAATCTGGAAGTCTTTAGATAAAAAACAAGAAGATAAAGTATCTATTTTGGATATTAATGAAAATGAAACCTTTCAAGATGAAGTAGCAATAGCGAGATTAATACAAACAAATAAAAGGATTGGAATGAATGGCAAAAAGTAATGCAAATCAAATATGTAGCTTTGATGAAAAACAAGACAAGGGTAGTTGTTAACAGACCAAAAGAAAATTGTAAAATTGAATGAATTATAATAACAAAATATAATTCTGTTGAAGCAGTAAATAGAATAAAAGTGAGACTCCAGTTATAGATTTTTCTGAAACATTTGCTCTTGTTAAAAGAATTTTATTTACTGATAGTTTTAGCAACTTAATTAAACTTAAAAGTTCATTAATTAGGTTTGGTTAACGCATATCTTAACGTTTAGTTAAATGAAAAAGTATTTATGGAAATTTATTGCGTTTAAATAACGCATATAAATACGAATATACAACTTACTATGGAGTTGAGTCCAAAATCTGACAGTGAAATTGAGGAAGTAAGAGACTTACCCCATCAAAATCTTGTAGGATCATTTACATATGTATTTAGTTGTATCTAAAAGACCAGATAACCCATATGCTGTGTGTTGAGTCAATTTCTATAACAATAATATAAGGACCGTATTCATAAAAAATATTTTAGGTTTATTGAAGGCTTATTTGACAAATTTCTCTACAACATCTGTCAAATAAGCCTTTAATAAACCTAAAATATTTTTTATGAATACGGCCCTTAGTATGTAGTATTGATAATGGTTATGTTCTACCATAGTACGCAAATCATTTGAATAGATATTTATAGCGAATGATATTAATTCGAATGAATTAAATTTTCCACATTGTGACGAATAATTCTTTTTGTTTTCCGAATTTTAAAAATAAAATTTGCGAGACAAATGAAATTTAAAAAAAAAAATTGAAAATAAATTTCTCTCCACAACTTAAAAATAAAATTCCTTCCAAGAATCATTCATTCAAAGAACATAATCGAAAAATTAAAAAAAAATAGACTCACAAATAGAATTTTTTATTTTCCTTGAAGAAAAGTTAGCAGCGTTGCCATTGTAGTTTATTATTTTTGTTGTGTTAATGGGGACAATTTCACTATTTTAGGAATTAAAGAAAATATGTTAAAAACTTTAATTTTTAGTTTTTCTAACTTTTATTTCTCCCCAAATTTTTGTTACACAAAGTATATACATACGTTAAAGGCAATTTCATTTAGTATTGAACACCGGGCAATATGAAATTTTAAAGAATTATTGTATGTACATATGTCTGATTAGTGATAAAAAACATAAGTATAAACGGGTTTCAAACAAGCAATTCGGATTAAATATTATTATATCTGTGGTTTTCATGGGCATGGTATGTCTTAAAATCAAATTTTTCAGGAGAGCCATAAAACCGTTTTATATAAAACAACAGGTTAGGTATTGAACTTTTTAAACTTTTTGTTTACCATTCATACCAATAAAGATCTTAAAATCTATATATATAAAAATCAATGTGTGTTTGTATGTTTGTTTGTGCTTTATAGACGGTTAAATGGCTGGACCGATTTCCTTGAAATTTTCACAGAATCTTTCTGTATGTCTGGAAGGAACAATAGGCTATATATGAATTAAATACTAAAATTCGTATATTTGGAAAACGATATCGATTAGAGTAGTAAAATCTTGCAAGAGCAACTTTGACACCCAAATGAACATTAAGGGAAGAAATAGGTGCATTAACAATAGTGGGCGTGGCACCTGCCATATGAATTAAATACTAAAATTTGGGGTGGCGAAGCACACTGGGTATTAGCTAGTTTTTTTTTATAAAAATTTCAGCAAATATCCTTTAAAAATTATATCATAGCGAATACGAAAATGAACAAAGTGGTACGAAAACTAAAAGTGTGTGCAGATAAATAGATAAAATATCAAAAAATGACTTTTAAATGTGTTCAGAAATAACAGCGTATGTGGTTGTGTGTTTTTCTAAAAAAATTAAATAATTTGCCATTAAGCACACGTAAGTCAACATACTGCGTTGGTGCTGAACGCTTTTTGAATATATATAGAAGTTACGTTGTTATGCAATTAAAAAAATCGGAATGGGTCCATCTTATTTCAGACATTTTTAGAAAAAATTAAATGGCGTTTAAAACCAAACAATATGGCATTATTAACTCAAAATCATAAAAAATGAACATACGCGGTTGCCCATGAAAACCACAGATATTACCTTTTAGGATTTTTTGATAATAATCCTATTTGGATCTATTATAAAAAATTTTAAAGCAGATTTTTTTTCCATTTCAAGATTTTTTTCTAAAAAATTTAGTGAAATACTTGTGGCAACTTGTTTTTTAATTTTTTTGCGATATACCTAAATGCATACACAATTTTATTACGAATATTTGGTGCCGGCAGAAGCAATGTTCCATATGAAGGTTTTGTTTTTGTATTTCTTGCATTCATAAACGGAATACTTTTTTATTGTCTGTTGGTTTTTTAAACTGCTAAGACCCCTTTCTGACTAGGCAAGTCACTTGCGCAAGAGACTTGCGGAGTTCCTCAGGGAAGTCATCTCGGCCCCATCTTATTTTTATTGCTTATAAATGATCTTCCAAAGGCTATTCAATACAGAAATATTTTAATGTTTGCTGATGATGTTAAACTTTATTTATGGATTAGAAATGTTGAGGACAGTATTTACCTCCAAACTGATTTAAATAATTTCTTTAATTGGTGTACACTCTAAATGGCTTTTAACTAAATGTTGTTGACTCGTTTTTGGATCTTTGAATTCTCTTTGATGTAAAATTTATTTTAACTCTCATGTAATAATGACAGTAAATAAATCTTATGGGGTATTAAGTTTCATAAAGCGTTGGGCTAAGGAATTTAATGATGTAACAAAAAATTTATTCACGTCATTGGTAAGACCTTTACTGGAATATGGATCAGTAATTTGGGATCCCCAATATGATGTGTATATTCAAAAACTTGAATCAGTCCAAAAACAATTTTTGCTGTTCTGCCTTCGTAACCTTCGTTGGAATCCTCATACAAACTTACCGTTATATCGTAGTCGTTTACTACTTATTGCGCTCCCAACGTTACAAAGCCGAAGAATTGTTTTCAATATTGCATTTGTCATGAACCTAATTCAAGGTAAAATTGATTCTACATATCTTCAACGTAAAATATGCATCAATGTTCCTAATAGGCAGCTTAGATTTTATGAACCGTTATATGTACCATTTCATAGATCAAACTACATTAACTTTGATCCAATTAGAAGAATCTGTGCTGAGGTAAATAAGTTCTATGTTCACATTGACTTTTCTGATAATGTTGCTGTAACAAGTGGAAAGCTGATAAGGTTTCTAAACTCAAATGCATACGTTTAATGTTGTTTCTATCTTTCTTTATTTTTGTATTTAAATTTAAAAAATGTTGCTCAACTGTAAATTTTATTATGTTGATTAAATAACATAAATTAAATAAAAATAGATAGATTGCAAATAAATAACGAACTATTATTATTTTTTTTTATTTCTTTTTTTTTTTTAATTTTCTGGTTCCTTGTTTAGTTTTTTAATGTTAATGTACTTTATTAATTTATTATTTAGTTCATAGGACTTTAATTATGTCCAATTTAATTTCAATTCAGTTCAAATGAATTTAATTTTATTTAATTTAACGAAATTTCTCATTAAATTCAATTTAATGTTCAATTTTATAGGACGTAGTGTCCTTGCTCGGGCGCCATTGTAACGACACGTTTCCGCTGATGGCTGGGGTAGACCCAGCGGGGGCCAGGGTCGCGTCTTTTAAAAGAAAACTAACACTTTTTTTCTTTAAAACGTTATAAAACGTACGGTATTTATTCACAGGCAAATAATAACAACAATAATATAATAATAAAAAAAACACTTTTACACTAGTTGGCCTGGTAAGTGTCAGACGCTTAGATGGGCGTCGGGTATTGATTCGCTCTCGGAGGGGTAACCCCACCTCCAATCGCAGCCTCAGCTAACCCTTTGAGACGCACTATCGGTCTCTTTTGCCTTCCAGGAATCTCTTTATTGGAGCGGAACCCCAGCCACAATAAAGAAACTCTGGGTAAACTGGCGTCTGACGGCAAGGGCGTGGCGATAGTTATCTATTCTCTCTTGGAGGGGTATCCCCACCTCCAATCGCAGCCTGAGATAACTCTTCGAGATACACTATCGGTGATGTAACCACGCTTCCAATAGTGGATCTCGTTCGCTCCAAGATGTTCTCTTGGTGGTGAACCCACGCTTCCAACAGAACCTCTTGTATGTGCTCTTAGCACTAATACGGGGGGCGGAATCCCCAGCCACCAGTATCAGCAGAAGATACACTATTGATGATGAAACCACGCTTCCAATGTGTATCTTGCTGCTTATTGCTATGGTCAGTACTCGTATTAGCTATGAATCCCACCGCTAATATTTGTCCTTACCGTAGCGCGAGCTGCCGGCCAACTAACTCATTTAGTCATCAGACGCCCCTTTTATACCTTTCTTGTCATACACACAAGAATACACATTCGCACGAACTCATGTGTTTGCATTGTTCAACCACACACACTAGGTATGATCGGTCTATTTACCACACATTTCGTGGTAATTAGACGAGTTCACCTCGCATTGTTATTGCATGCTGTGTGGTGTGATTACAACAATGTTTCTTTCTCTCTTAAACTAACTTACATATAATATTAATGTACTTCATTGGTCGTATATAAGTATAAGTGCAATAATAATTCATTACATACCTATATATGTATATTTATGATAGTACACAACTAAATATACAGTAAATTAAATTAATAATTGTAATAACTCATTAACTATATTTATGATACTACATAACCAAATATAAATTAAAGTATTAATAATAATAATTCATTAAATATTTTTTTATAACAAAAAGATAACACACTTTATTAATTGTGGGGCCCAAAACGAATTGGTGACTTTGGCCGTCACACTACCCTCCCTCTCCTGGCGAAGTAAGGGGTTGTACTCGGCTTGGTTGACCTTATTTGCCTCGTTTTTGACATCACTGGAGGTGGTGGTTGATCTAAAATTTTTCCACATTGTGACGAATAATTCTTTTTGTTTTCCGAATTTTAAAAATAAAATTTGCGAGACAAATGAAATTTAAAAAAAAAAATTGAAAATAAATTTCTCTCCACAACTTAAAAATAAAATTCCTTCCAAGAATCATTCATTCAAAGAACATAATCGAAAAATTAAAAAAAAATAGACTCACAAATAGAATTTTTTATTTTCCTTGAAGAAAAGTTAGCAGCGTTGCCATTGTAGTTTATTATTTTTGTTGTGTTAATGGGGACAATTTCACTATTTTAGGAATTAAAGAAAATATGTTAAAAACTTTAATTTTTAGTTTTTCTAACTTTTATTTCTCCCCAAATTTTTGTTACACAAAGTATATACATACGTTAAAGGCAATTTCATTTAGTATTGAACACCGGGCAATATGAAATTTTAAAGAATTATTGTATGTACATATGTCTGATTAGTGATAAAAAACAGAGTTACTTATAAAAGTTAAAATAATTCGAAAGAGAACTTGTAGTTTGTAACGACACGTTTCCGCTGACGGCTAGGGTAGACTCAGCGGGGGCCAGGGTCGCGTCTTTTAAAAGAAAACTAACACTTTTTTTCTTTAAAACGTTATAAAACGTACGGTATTTATTCACAGGCAAATAATAACAACAATAATATTTAGAATAATAAAAAAACACTTTTACACTAGTTGCCCTGGTACGTGTCAGACGCTTAGATGGGCGTCGGGTATTGATTCGCTCTCGGAGGGGTAACCCCACCTCCAATCGCAGCCTCAGCTAACCCTTCGAGACGCACTATCGGTGGTGTATCCACGCTGCCAATAGTGGGTCTCTTTTGCCTTCCAGGATTCTCTTTATTGGAGCGGAACCCCAGCCACAATAAAGAAACTCTGGGAAACTGGCGTCTGTCGGCAATCTATTCGCTCTTGGAGGGGTATCCCCACCTCCAATCGCATCCTGGGATAACTCTTCGAGATACACTATCGGCGATGTAACCACGCTTCCAATAGTGGATCTCGTTCGCTCCAAGATGTTCTCTTGGTGGTGAACCCACGCTTCCAACAGAACCTCTTGTATGTGCTCTTAGCACTAATACGGGGGGCGGAATCCCCAGCCACCAGTATCAGCAGAAGATACACTATTGATGATGAAACCACGCTTCCAATGTGTATCTTGCTGCTTATTGCTATGGTCAGTACTCGTATTAGCTATGAATCCCACCGCTAATATTTGTCCTTACCGTAGCGCGAGCTGCCGGCCAATTAACTCATTTTGTCATCAGACGCCCCTTTTATACCTTTCTTGTCATACACACAAAAATACACATTCGCACGAACTCATGTGTTTACATTGTTCAACCACACACACTAGGTATGATCGGTCTATTTACCACACATTTCGTGGTAATTAGACGAGTTCACCTCGCATTGTTATTGCATGCTGTGTGGTGTGATTACAACAATGTTTCTTTCTCTCTTAAACTAACTTACATATAATATTAATGTACTTCATTGGTCGTATATAAGTATAAGTGCAATAATAATTCATTACATACCTATATATGTATATTTATGATAGTACACAACCAAATATACAGTAAATTAAATTAATAATTGTAATAACTCATTAACTATATTTATGATACTACATAACCAAATATAAATTAAAGTATTAATAATAATAATTCATTAAATATTTTTTTATAACAAAAAGATAACACACTTTATTAATTGTGGGGCCCAAAACGAATTGGTGACTTTGGCCGTCACAAGTTGTTTAATTTTTAATAAGGGGAAAAAAAACACAGTTAAGCGAGTGCGAGGTTTAAAAAACACGTCTGCGTACTAAAGAAAAACTTCACGATTGATGTAATTCCTAAAAATAGTGAAAAGATCATGTCAGCTTATAGAAAAAAAGTGATTTATATTTTTTGGAAGTGTCTGAAGAAAGTAAAGTTGCCAAGATAAAAATCATAATTAAATATTGGCATAAAAATTTTGGTCTCTTAAGCGAAAGGGATCTGAAAAATTTGGCTTATAAAGAAAAGGCAAAAGGAATAAGCATTAATGTTAATGAAAATCTACTGATATGCGAGGTATGTAAAGAAGGAAAATATTTCTAACTACCATTTAATGAATCTAATACAAAATCGTCAGAAGTTTTAAAACTGGTACATAGTGATATCTGTGGCCCCATGCGTAGTAATTTAATAGGAGTTTCAAAATATTTTTTTACATATATAGATGACAAAATTCGTTTTACTTTTGTTCTAAATCTATAAACATATTTTTAAGGATATTCCGTACAATTTAAAGCATATCGATTGTGAGGACCAGAAGAGAAGAAAATTGATATAAGCAGAAATGTTAAATTTGCCGAAAATGTTGCCAGCGAAATTAATTACACTGATTTTATTGATGATCAAATCTGGAAGTCTTTAGATAAAAAACAAGAAGATAAAGTATCTATTTTGGATATTAATGAAAATGAAACCTTTCAAGATGAAGTAGCAATAGCGAGATTAATACAAACAAATAAAAGGATTGGAATGAATGGCAAAAAGTAATGCAAATCAAATATGTAGCTTTGATGAAAAACAAGACAAGGGTAGTTGTTAACAGACCAAAAGAAAATTGTAAAATTGAATGAATTATAATAACAAAATATAATTCTAAAGACTATATTATTTTTTATTCAGGCTCAAGTTCATTTTATATTAAATTTCTCATATATTTTCCTTTTTATATAGATATGAAGAAATCAATTTTTATTTTTGGTAATGAAAGAATATACTGGAAAAGTTATTATCCCGACACCAGCCGAGTGGAATGCATTTTCGAAACCAGCTACGGTTTCATCATCAGCACTCTTTTGATCGGGATGTCTTAGTGTTGATAGTAAATATCATCTATTTAACTCACAAGTTTATATGAAAATTGATTTCGTAAATTACTTTACCTATAAACTCATATATTTGCCATGGTGAGTGAGAACGAAATTTCTTTCAACACTAAAGCTTTTCCCCTTTATTCTTTTTAAAATTACCACATTTTAATCGTAGCTTTAAACCATCAGTCTGATGGCAATGAAAGCTCTTTTTTGTTGGTTGTAATACTCACAACTTTATTTAGATCATACATGTTCTTGTATTTGTCTATATGATCGATACACCGTGCCCTGTGTAATTGTTAATTTTTCTTTTTTATTTAATTGTCGAACTATTTAATGTATTAAAGACTATATTATTTTTTATTCAGGCTCAAGTTCATTTTATATTAAATTTCTCATATATTTTCCTTTTTATATAGATATGAAGAAATCAATTTTTATTTTTGGTAATGAAAGAATATACTGGAAAAGTTATTATCCCGACACCAGCCGAGTGGAATGCATTTTCGAAACCAGCTACGGTTTCATCATCAGCACTCTTTTGATCGGGATGTCTTAGTGTTGATAGTAAATATCATCTATTTAACTCACAAGTTTATATGAAAATTGATTTCGTAAATTACTTTACCTATAAACTCATATATTTGCCATGGTGAGTGAGAACGAAATTTCTTTCAACACTAAAGCTTTTCCCCTTTATTCTTTTTAAAATTACCACATTTTAATCGTAGCTTTAAACCATCAGTCTGATGGCAATGAAAGCTCTTTTTTGTTGGTTGTAATACTCACAACTTTATTTAGATCATACATGTTCTTGTATTTGTCTATATGATCGATACACCGTGCCCTGTGTAATTGTTTATTTTTCTTTTTTATTTAATTGTCGAACTATTTAATGTATTAAAGACTATATTATTTTTTATTCAGGCTCAAGTTCATTTTATATTAAATTTCTCATATATTTTCCTTTTTATATAGATATGAAGAAATCAATTTTTATTTTTGGTAATGAAAGAATATACTGGAAAAGTTATTATCCCGACACCAGCCGAGTGGAATGCATTTTCGAAACCAGCTACGGTTTCATCATCAGCACTCTTTTGATCGGGATGTCTTAGTGTTGATAGTAAATATCATCTATTTAACTCACAAGTTTATATGAAAATTGATTTCGTAAATTACTTTACCTATAAACTCATATATTTGCCATGGTGAGTGAGAACGAAATTTCTTTCAACACTAAAGCTTTTCCCCTTTATTCTTTTTAAAATTACCACATTTTAATCGTAGCTTTAAACCATCAGTCTGATGGCAATGAAAGCTCTTCTTTGTTGGTTGTAATACTCACAACTTTATTTAGATCATACATGTTCTTGTATTTGTCTATATGATCGATACACCGTGCCCTGTGTAATTGTTAATTTTTCTTTTTTATTTAATTGTCGAACTATTTAATGTATTAAAGACTATATTATTTTTTATTCAGGCTCAAGTTCATTTTATATTAAATTTCTCATATATTTTCCTTTTTATATAGATATGAAGAAATCAATTTTTATTTTTGGTAATGAAAGAATATACTGGAAAAGTTATTATCCCGACACCAGCCGAGTGGAATGCATTTTCGAAACCAGCAACGGTTTCATCATCAGCACTCTTTTGATCGGGATGTCTTTCATTACCAAAAATAAAAATTGATTTCTTCATATCTATATAAAAAGGAAAATATATGAGAAATTTAATATAAAATGAACTTGAGCCTGAATAAAAAATAATATAGTCTTTAATACATTAAATAGTTCGACAATTAAATAAAAAAGAAAAATTAACAATTACACAGGGCACGGTGTATCGATCATATAGACAAATACAAGAACATGTATGATCTAAATAAAGTTGTGAGTATTACAACCAACAAAAAAGAGCTTTCATTGCCATCAGACTGATGGTTTAAAGCTACGATTAAAATGTGGTAATTTTAAAAAGAATAAAGGGGAAAAGCTTTAGTGTTGAAAGAAATTTCGTTCTCACTCACCATGGCAAATATATGAGTTTATAGGTAAAGTAATTTACGAAATCAATTTTCATATAAACTTGTGAGTTAAATAGATGATATTTACTATCAACACTAAGACATTGTAATTGTTAATTTTTCTTTTTTATTTAATTGTCGAACTATTTAATGTATTAAAGACTATATTATTTTTTATTCAGGCTCAAGTTCATTTTATATTAAATTTCTCATATATTTTCCTTTTTATATAGATATGAAGAAATCAATTTTTATTTTTGGTAATGAAAGACATCCCGATCAAAAGAGTGCTGATGATGAAACCGTAGCTGGTTTCGAAAAAGCATTCCACTCGGCTGGTGTCGGGATAATAACTTTTCCAGTATATTCTTTCATTACCAAAAATAAAAATTGATTTCTTCATATCTATATAAAAAGGAAAATATATGAGAAATTTAATATAAAATGAACTTGAGCCTGAATAAAAAATAATATAGTCTTTAATACATTAAATAGTTCGACAATTAAATAAAAAAGAAAAATTAACAATTACACAGGGCACGGTGTATCGATCATATAGACAAATACAAGAACATGTATGATCTAAATAAAGTTGTGAGTATTACAACCAACAAAAAAGAGCTTTCATTGCCATCAGACTGATGGTTTAAAGCTACGATTAAAATGTGGTAATTTTAAAAAGAATAAAGGGGAAAAGCTTTAGTGTTGAAAGAAATTTCGTTCTCACTCACCATGGCAAATATATGAGTTTATAGGTAAAGTAATTTACGAAATCAATTTTCATATAAACTTGTGAGTTAAATAGATGATATTTACTATCAACACTAAGACATCCCGATCAAAAGAGTGCTGATGATGAAACCGTAGCTGGTTTCGAAAATGCATTCCACTCGGCTGGTGTCGGGATAATAACTTTTCCAGTATATTCTTTCATTACCAAAAATAAAAATTGATTTCTTCATATCTATATAAAAAGGAAAATATATGAGAAATTTAATATAAAATGAACTTGAGCCTGAATAAAAAATAATATAGTCTTTAATACATTAAATAGTTCGACAATTAAATAAAAAAGAAAAATTAACAATTACACAGGGCACGGTGTATCGATCATATAGACAAATACAAGAACATGTATGATCTAAATAAAGTTGTGAGTATTACAACCAACAAAAAAGAGCTTTCATTGCCATCAGACTGATGGTTTAAAGCTACGATTAAAATGTGGTAATTTTAAAAAGAATAAAGGGGAAAAGCTTTAGTGTTGAAAGAAATTTCGTTCTCACTCACCATGGCAAATATATGAGTTTATAGGTAAAGTAATTTACGAAATCAATTTTCATATAAACTTGTGAGTTAAATAGATGATATTTACTATCAACACTAAGACATCCCGATCAAAAGAGTGCTGATGATGAAACCGTAGCTGGTTTCGAAAATGCATTCCACTCGGCTGGTGTCGGGATAATAACTTTTCCAGTATATTCTTTCATTACCAAAAATAAAAATTGATTTCTTCATATCTATATAAAAAGGAAAATATATGAGAAATTTAATATAAAATGAACTTGAGCCTGAATAAAAAATAATATAGTCTTTAATACATTAAATAGTTCGACAATTAAATAAAAAAGAAAAATTAACAATTACACAGGGCACGGTGTATCGATCATATAGACAAATACAAGAACATGTATGATCTAAATAAAGTTGTGAGTATTACAACCAACAAAAAAGAGCTTTCATTGCCATCAGACTGATGGTTTAAAGCTACGATTAAAATGTGGTAATTTTAAAAAGAATAAAGGGGAAAAGCTTTAGTGTTGAAAGAAATTTCGTTCTCACTCACCATGGCAAATATATGAGTTTATAGGTAAAGTAATTTACGAAATCAATTTTCATATAAACTTGTGAGTTAAATAGATGATATTTACTATCAACACTAAGACATCCCGATCAAAAGAGTGCTGATGATGAAACCGTAGCTGGTTTCGAAAATGCATTCCACTCGGCTGGTGTCGGGATAATAACTTTTCCAGTATATTCTTTCATTACCAAAAATAAAAATTGATTTCTTCATATCTATATAAAAAGGAAAATATATGAGAAATTTAATATAAAATGAACTTGAGCCTGAATAAAAAATAATATACGGCCTTATTCATAACAAAAAGTTGGCATAAAGTTAGCATTAAGTTTATTCATAACACTCATGCCAAACTCTGGCTAAACTCTTGTTAACGAGCTGCCAAACGTTTGCCAACTTGTGAAAGACAGCTTTTATGTGTTGTTGTTTTACATTACCAATATTTTTTACCTACCTTTTCATCCTGTTCCCAATTTACAGATCGTTTGCGTTGCTTTTCCATTTTAATAAAAATTATATTGTTCGTTTATTTTTTAATTTATTTTTCAATTTTAAAAATTGTTAGTATCGATGGAAACACAAAAACGTCAAAATTAGGGATTATAAACAAAAAATGGTTGCATATTTTAGGGGTATCATGCAATTTCAGAGTTGATTTATGAAAAGTTGGCAGACAGAAAAAAGTTTCTTATGAATAAACTCTGTGCTAACGAGCTGCCAAGCTTAATCGGCATTCTAGTTAGCAGCTCGTTGTACGTAGTGTATAAACTGTGGCTAACTTTTTGTTATGAATAAGGCCGATAGTCTTTAATACATTAAATAGTTCGACAATTAAATAAAAAAGAAAAATTAACAATTACACAGGGCACGGTGTATCGATCATATAGACAAATACAAGAACATGTATGATCTAAATAAAGTTGTGAGTATTACAACCAACAAAAAAGAGCTTTCATTGCCATCAGACTGATGGTTTAAAGCTACGATTAAAATGTGGTAATTTTAAAAAGAATAAAGGGGAAAAGCTTTAGTGTTGAAAGAAATTTCGTTCTCACTCACCATGGCAAATATATGAGTTTATAGGTAAAGTAATTTACGAAATCAATTTTCATATAAACTTGTGAGTTAAATAGATGATATTTACTATCAACACTAAGACATCCCGATCAAAAGAGTGCTGATGATGAAACCGTAGCTGGTTTCGAAAATGCATTCCACTCGGCTGGTGTCGGGATAATAACTTTTCCAGTATATTCTTTCATTACCAAAAATAAAAATTGATTTCTTCATATCTATATAAAAAGGAAAATATATGAGAAATTTAATATAAAATGAACTTGAGCCTGAATAAAAAATAATATAGTCTTTAATACATTAAATAGTTCGACAATTAAATAAAAAAGAAAAATTAACAATTACACAGGGCACGGTGTATCGATCATATAGACAAATACAAGAACATGTATGATCTAAATAAAGTTGTGAGTATTACAACCAACAAAAAAGAGCTTTCATTGCCATCAGACTGATGGTTTAAAGCTACGATTAAAATGTGGTAATTTTAAAAAGAATAAAGGGGAAAAGCTTTAGTGTTGAAAGAAATTTCGTTCTCACTCACCATGGCAAATATATGAGTTTATAGGTAAAGTAATTTACGAAATCAATTTTCATATAAACTTGTGAGTTAAATAGATGATATTTACTATCAACACTAAGACATCCCGATCAAAAGAGTGCTGATGATGAAACCGTAGCTGGTTTCGAAAATGCATTCCACTCGGCTGGTGTCGGGATAATAACTTTTCCAGTATATTCTTTCATTACCAAAAATAAAAATTGATTTCTTCATATCTATATAAAAAGGAAAATATATGAGAAATTTAATATAAAATGAACTTGAGCCTGAATAAAAAATAATATAGTCTTTAATACATTAAATAGTTCGACAATTAAATAAAAAAGAAAAATTAAAAATATAATTCTGTTGAAGCAGTAAATAGAATAAAAGTGAGACTCCAGTTATAGATTTTTCTGAAACATTTGCTCTTGTTAAAAGAATTTTATTTACTGATAGTTTTAGCAACTTAATTAAACTTAAAAGTTCATTAATTAGGTTTGGTTAACGCATATCTTAACGTTTAGTTAAATGAAAAAGTATTTATGGAAATTTATTGCGTTTAAATAACGCATATAAATACGAATATACAACTTACTATGGAGTTGAGTCCAAAATCTGACAGTGAAATTGAGGAAGTAAGAGACTTACCCCATCAAAATCTTGTAGGATCATTTACATATGTATTTAGTTGTATCTAAAAGACCAGATAACCCATATGCTGTGTGTTGAGTCAATTTCTATAACAATAATATAAGGACCGTATTCATAAAAAATATTTTAGGTTTATTGAAGGCTTATTTGACAAATTTCTCTACAACATCTGTCAAATAAGCCTTTAATAAACCTAAAATATTTTTTATGAATACGGCCCTTAGTATGTAGTATTGATAATGGTTATGTTCTACCATAGTACGCAAATCATTTGAATAGATATTTATAGCGAATGATATTAATTCGAATGAATTAAATTTTCCACATTGTGACGAATAATTCTTTTTGTTTTCCGAATTTTAAAAATAAAATTTGCGAGACAAATGAAATTTAAAAAAAAAAATTGAAAATAAATTTCTCTCCACAACTTAAAAATAAAATTCCTTCCAAGAATCATTCATTCAAAGAACATAATCGAAAAATTAAAAAAAAATAGACTCACAAATAGAATTTTTTATTTTCCTTGAAGAAAAGTTAGCAGCGTTGCCATTGTAGTTTATTATTTTTGTTGTGTTAATGGGGACAATTTCACTATTTTAGGAATTAAAGAAAATATGTTAAAAACTTTAATTTTTTTATTTCTCCCCAAATTTTTGTTACACAAAGTATATACATACGTTAAAGGCAATTTCATTTAGTATTGAACACCGGGCAATATGAAATTTTAAAGAATTATTGTATGTACATATGTCTGATTAGTGATAAAAAACATAAGTATAAACGGGTTTCAAACAAGCAATTCGGATTAAATATTATTATATCTGTGGTTTTCATGGGCATGGTATGTCTTAAAATCAAATTTTTCAGGAGAGCCATAAAACCGTTTTATATAAAACAACAGGTTAGGTATTGAACTTTTTAAACTTTTTGTTTACCATTCATACCAATAAAGATCTTAAAATCTATATATATAAAAATCAATGTGTGTTTGTATGTTTGTTTGTGCTTTATAGACGGTTAAATGGCTGGACCGATTTCCTTGAAATTTTCACAGAATCTTTCTGTATGTCTGGAAGGAACAATAGGCTATATATGAATTAAATACTAAAATTCGTATATTTGGAAAACGATATCGATTAGAGTAGTAAAATCTTGCAAGAGCAACTTTGACACCCAAATGAACATTAAGGGAAGAAATAGGTGCATTAACAATAGTGGGCGTGGCACCTGCCATATGAATTAAATACTAAAATTTGGGGTGGCGAAGCACACTGGGTATTAGCTAGTTTTTTTTTATAAAAATTTCAGCAAATATCCTTTAAAAATTATATCATAGCGAATACGAAAATGAACAAAGTGGTACGAAAACTAAAAGTGTGTGCAGATAAACAGATAAAATATCAAAAAATGACTTTTAAATGTGTTCAGAAATAACAGCGTATGTGGTTGTGTGTTTTTCTAAAAAAATTAAATAATTTGCCATTAAGCACACGTAAGTCAACATACTGCGTTGGTGCTGAACGCTTTTTGAATATATATAGAAGTTACGTTGTTATGCAATTAAAAAAATCGGAATGGGTCCATCTTATTTCAGACATTTTTAGAAAAAATTAAATGGCGTTTAAAACCAAACAATATGGCATTATTAACTCAAAATCATAAAAAATGAACATACGCGGTTGCCCATGAAAACCACAGATATTACCTTTTAGGATTTTTTGATAATAATCCTATTTGGATCTATTATAAAAAATTTTAAAGCAGATTTTTTTTCCATTTCAAGATTTTTTTCTAAAAAATTTAGTGAAATACTTGTGGCAACTTGTTTTTTAATTTTTTTGCGATATACCTAAATGCATACACAATTTTATTACGAATATTTGGTGCCGGCAGAAGCAATGTTCCATATGAAGGTTTTGTTTTTGTATTTCTTGCATTCATAAACGGAATACTTTTTTATTGTCTGTTGGTTTTTTAAACTGCTAAGACCCCTTTCTGACTAGGCAAGTCACTTGCGCAAGAGACTTGCGGAGTTCCTCAGGGAAGTCATCTCGGCCCCATCTTATTTTTATTGCTTATAAATGATCTTCCAAAGGCTATTCAATACAGAAATATTTTAATGTTTGCTGATGATGTTAAACTTTATTTATGGATTAGAAATGTTGAGGACAGTATTTACCTCCAAACTGATTTAAATAATTTCTTTAATTGGTGTACACTCTAAATGGCTTTTAACTAAATGTTGTTGACTCGTTTTTGGATCTTTGAATTCTCTTTGATGTAAAATTTATTTTAACTCTCATGTAATAATGACAGTAAATAAATCTTATGGGGTATTAAGTTTCATAAAGCGTTGGGCTAAGGAATTTAATGATGTAACAAAAAATTTATTCACGTCATTGGTAAGACCTTTACTGGAATATGGATCAGTAATTTGGGATCCCCAATATGATGTGTATATTCAAAAACTTGAATCAGTCCAAAAACAATTTTTGCTGTTCTGCCTTCGTAACCTTCGTTGGAATCCTCATACAAACTTACCGTTATATCGTAGTCGTTTACTACTTATTGCGCTCCCAACGTTACAAAGCCGAAGAATTGTTTTCAATATTGCATTTGTCATGAACCTAATTCAAGGTAAAATTGATTCTACATATCTTCAACGTAAAATATGCATCAATGTTCCTAATAGGCAGCTTAGATTTTATGAACCGTTATATGTACCATTTCATAGATCAAACTACATTAACTTTGATCCAATTAGAAGAATCTGTGCTGAGGTAAATAAGTTCTATGTTCACATTGACTTTTCTGATAATGTTGCTGTAACAAGTGGAAAGCTGATAAGGTTTCTAAACTCAAATGCATACGTTTAATGTTGTTTCTATCTTTCTTTATTTTTGTATTTAAATTTAAAAAATGTTGCTCAACTGTAAATTTTATTATGTTGATTAAATAACATAAATTAAATAAAAATAGATAGATTGCAAATAAATAACGAACTATTATTATTTTTTTTTATTTCTTTTTTTTTTTTAATTTTCTGGTTCCTTGTTTAGTTTTTTAATGTTAATGTACTTTATTAATTTATTATTTAGTTCATAGGACTTTAATTATGTCCAATTTAATTTCAATTCAGTTCAAATGAATTTAATTTTATTTAATTTAACGAAATTTCTCATTAAATTCAATTTAATGTTCAATTTTATAGGACGTAGTGTCCTTGCTCGGGCGCCATTGTAACGACACGTTTCCGCTGATGGCTGGGGTAGACCCAGCGGGGGCCAGGGTCGCGTCTTTTAAAAGAAAACTAACACTTTTTTTCTTTAAAACGTTATAAAACGTACGGTATTTATTCACAGGCAAATAATAACAACAATAATATAATAATAAAAAAAACACTTTTACACTAGTTGGCCTGGTAAGTGTCAGACGCTTAGATGGGCGTCGGGTATTGATTCGCTCTCGGAGGGGTAACCCCACCTCCAATCGCAGCCTCAGCTAACCCTTTGAGACGCACTATCGGTCTCTTTTGCCTTCCAGGAATCTCTTTATTGGAGCGGAACCCCAGCCACAATAAAGAAACTCTGGGTAAACTGGCGTCTGACGGCAAGGGCGTGGCGATAGTTATCTATTCTCTCTTGGAGGGGTATCCCCACCTCCAATCGCAGCCTGAGATAACTCTTCGAGATACACTATCGGTGATGTAACCACGCTTCCAATAGTGGATCTCGTTCGCTCCAAGATGTTCTCTTGGTGGTGAACCCACGCTTCCAACAGAACCTCTTGTATGTGCTCTTAGCACTAATACGGGGGGCGGAATCCCCAGCCACCAGTATCAGCAGAAGATACACTATTGATGATGAAACCACGCTTCCAATGTGTATCTTGCTGCTTATTGCTATGGTCAGTACTCGTATTAGCTATGAATCCCACCGCTAATATTTGTCCTTACCGTAGCGCGAGCTGCCGGCCAACTAACTCATTTAGTCATCAGACGCCCCTTTTATACCTTTCTTGTCATACACACAAGAATACACATTCGCACGAACTCATGTGTTTGCATTGTTCAACCACACACACTAGGTATGATCGGTCTATTTACCACACATTTCGTGGTAATTAGACGAGTTCACCTCGCATTGTTATTGCATGCTGTGTGGTGTGATTACAACAATGTTTCTTTCTCTCTTAAACTAACTTACATATAATATTAATGTACTTCATTGGTCGTATATAAGTATAAGTGCAATAATAATTCATTACATACCTATATATGTATATTTATGATAGTACACAACTAAATATACAGTAAATTAAATTAATAATTGTAATAACTCATTAACTATATTTATGATACTACATAACCAAATATAAATTAAAGTATTAATAATAATAATTCATTAAATATTTTTTTATAACAAAAAGATAACACACTTTATTAATTGTGGGGCCCAAAACGAATTGGTGACTTTGGCCGTCACACTACCCTCCCTCTCCTGGCGAAGTAAGGGGTTGTACTCGGCTTGGTTGACCTTATTTGCCTCGTTTTTGACATCACTGGAGGTGGTGGTTGATCTAAAATTTTTCCACATTGTGACGAATAATTCTTTTTGTTTTCCGAATTTTAAAAATAAAATTTGCGAGACAAATGAAATTTAAAAAAAAAAATTGAAAATAAATTTCTCTCCACAACTTAAAAATAAAATTCCTTCCAAGAATCATTCATTCAAAGAACATAATCGAAAAATTAAAAAAAAATAGACTCACAAATAGAATTTTTTATTTTCCTTGAAGAAAAGTTAGCAGCGTTGCCATTGTAGTTTATTATTTTTGTTGTGTTAATGGGGACAATTTCACTATTTTAGGAATTAAAGAAAATATGTTAAAAACTTTAATTTTTAGTTTTTCTAACTTTTATTTCTCCCCAAATTTTTGTTACACAAAGTATATACATACGTTAAAGGCAATTTCATTTAGTATTGAACACCGGGCAATATGAAATTTTAAAGAATTATTGTATGTACATATGTCTGATTAGTGATAAAAAACAGAGTTACTTATAAAAGTTAAAATAATTCGAAAGAGAACTTGTAGTTTGTAACGACACGTTTCCGCTGACGGCTAGGGTAGACTCAGCGGGGGCCAGGGTCGCGTCTTTTAAAAGAAAACTAACACTTTTTTTCTTTAAAACGTTATAAAACGTACGGTATTTATTCACAGGCAAATAATAACAACAATAATATTTAGAATAATAAAAAAACACTTTTACACTAGTTGCCCTGGTACGTGTCAGACGCTTAGATGGGCGTCGGGTATTGATTCGCTCTCGGAGGGGTAACCCCACCTCCAATCGCAGCCTCAGCTAACCCTTCGAGACGCACTATCGGTGGTGTATCCACGCTGCCAATAGTGGGTCTCTTTTGCCTTCCAGGATTCTCTTTATTGGAGCGGAACCCCAGCCACAATAAAGAAACTCTGGGAAACTGGCGTCTGTCGGCAATCTATTCGCTCTTGGAGGGGTATCCCCACCTCCAATCGCATCCTGGGATAACTCTTCGAGATACACTATCGGCGATGTAACCACGCTTCCAATAGTGGATCTCGTTCGCTCCAAGATGTTCTCTTGGTGGTGAACCCACGCTTCCAACAGAACCTCTTGTATGTGCTCTTAGCACTAATACGGGGGGCGGAATCCCCAGCCACCAGTATCAGCAGAAGATACACTATTGATGATGAAACCACGCTTCCAATGTGTATCTTGCTGCTTATTGCTATGGTCAGTACTCGTATTAGCTATGAATCCCACCGCTAATATTTGTCCTTACCGTAGCGCGAGCTGCCGGCCAATTAACTCATTTTGTCATCAGACGCCCCTTTTATACCTTTCTTGTCATACACACAAAAATACACATTCGCACGAACTCATGTGTTTACATTGTTCAACCACACACACTAGGTATGATCGGTCTATTTACCACACATTTCGTGGTAATTAGACGAGTTCACCTCGCATTGTTATTGCATGCTGTGTGGTGTGATTACAACAATGTTTCTTTCTCTCTTAAACTAACTTACATATAATATTAATGTACTTCATTGGTCGTATATAAGTATAAGTGCAATAATAATTCATTACATACCTATATATGTATATTTATGATAGTACACAACCAAATATACAGTAAATTAAATTAATAATTGTAATAACTCATTAACTATATTTATGATACTACATAACCAAATATAAATTAAAGTATTAATAATAATAATTCATTAAATATTTTTTTATAACAAAAAGATAACACACTTTATTAATTGTGGGGCCCAAAACGAATTGGTGACTTTGGCCGTCACAAGTTGTTTAATTTTTAATAAGGGGAAAAAAAACACAGTTAAGCGAGTGCGAGGTTTAAAAAACACGTCTGCGTACTAAAGAAAAACTTCACGATTGATGTAATTCCTAAAAATAGTGAAAAGATCATGTCAGCTTATAGAAAAAAAGTGATTTATATTTTTTGGAAGTGTCTGAAGAAAGTAAAGTTGCCAAGATAAAAATCATAATTAAATATTGGCATAAAAATTTTGGTCTCTTAAGCGAAAGGGATCTGAAAAATTTGGCTTATAAAGAAAAGGCAAAAGGAATAAGCATTAATGTTAATGAAAATCTACTGATATGCGAGGTATGTAAAGAAGGAAAATATTTCTAACTACCATTTAATGAATCTAATACAAAATCGTCAGAAGTTTTAAAACTGGTACATAGTGATATCTGTGGCCCCATGCGTAGTAATTTAATAGGAGTTTCAAAATATTTTTTTACATATATAGATGACAAAATTCGTTTTACTTTTGTTCTAAATCTATAAACATATTTTTAAGGATATTCCGTACAATTTAAAGCATATCGATTGTGAGGACCAGAAGAGAAGAAAATTGATATAAGCAGAAATGTTAAATTTGCCGAAAATGTTGCCAGCGAAATTAATTACACTGATTTTATTGATGATCAAATCTGGAAGTCTTTAGATAAAAAACAAGAAGATAAAGTATCTATTTTGGATATTAATGAAAATGAAACCTTTCAAGATGAAGTAGCAATAGCGAGATTAATACAAACAAATAAAAGGATTGGAATGAATGGCAAAAAGTAATGCAAATCAAATATGTAGCTTTGATGAAAAACAAGACAAGGGTAGTTGTTAACAGACCAAAAGAAAATTGTAAAATTGAATGAATTATAATAACAAAATATAATTCTAAAGACTATATTATTTTTTATTCAGGCTCAAGTTCATTTTATATTAAATTTCTCATATATTTTCCTTTTTATATAGATATGAAGAAATCAATTTTTATTTTTGGTAATGAAAGAATATACTGGAAAAGTTATTATCCCGACACCAGCCGAGTGGAATGCATTTTCGAAACCAGCTACGGTTTCATCATCAGCACTCTTTTGATCGGGATGTCTTAGTGTTGATAGTAAATATCATCTATTTAACTCACAAGTTTATATGAAAATTGATTTCGTAAATTACTTTACCTATAAACTCATATATTTGCCATGGTGAGTGAGAACGAAATTTCTTTCAACACTAAAGCTTTTCCCCTTTATTCTTTTTAAAATTACCACATTTTAATCGTAGCTTTAAACCATCAGTCTGATGGCAATGAAAGCTCTTTTTTGTTGGTTGTAATACTCACAACTTTATTTAGATCATACATGTTCTTGTATTTGTCTATATGATCGATACACCGTGCCCTGTGTAATTGTTAATTTTTCTTTTTTATTTAATTGTCGAACTATTTAATGTATTAAAGACTATATTATTTTTTATTCAGGCTCAAGTTCATTTTATATTAAATTTCTCATATATTTTCCTTTTTATATAGATATGAAGAAATCAATTTTTATTTTTGGTAATGAAAGAATATACTGGAAAAGTTATTATCCCGACACCAGCCGAGTGGAATGCATTTTCGAAACCAGCTACGGTTTCATCATCAGCACTCTTTTGATCGGGATGTCTTAGTGTTGATAGTAAATATCATCTATTTAACTCACAAGTTTATATGAAAATTGATTTCGTAAATTACTTTACCTATAAACTCATATATTTGCCATGGTGAGTGAGAACGAAATTTCTTTCAACACTAAAGCTTTTCCCCTTTATTCTTTTTAAAATTACCACATTTTAATCGTAGCTTTAAACCATCAGTCTGATGGCAATGAAAGCTCTTTTTTGTTGGTTGTAATACTCACAACTTTATTTAGATCATACATGTTCTTGTATTTGTCTATATGATCGATACACCGTGCCCTGTGTAATTGTTTATTTTTCTTTTTTATTTAATTGTCGAACTATTTAATGTATTAAAGACTATATTATTTTTTATTCAGGCTCAAGTTCATTTTATATTAAATTTCTCATATATTTTCCTTTTTATATAGATATGAAGAAATCAATTTTTATTTTTGGTAATGAAAGAATATACTGGAAAAGTTATTATCCCGACACCAGCCGAGTGGAATGCATTTTCGAAACCAGCTACGGTTTCATCATCAGCACTCTTTTGATCGGGATGTCTTAGTGTTGATAGTAAATATCATCTATTTAACTCACAAGTTTATATGAAAATTGATTTCGTAAATTACTTTACCTATAAACTCATATATTTGCCATGGTGAGTGAGAACGAAATTTCTTTCAACACTAAAGCTTTTCCCCTTTATTCTTTTTAAAATTACCACATTTTAATCGTAGCTTTAAACCATCAGTCTGATGGCAATGAAAGCTCTTCTTTGTTGGTTGTAATACTCACAACTTTATTTAGATCATACATGTTCTTGTATTTGTCTATATGATCGATACACCGTGCCCTGTGTAATTGTTAATTTTTCTTTTTTATTTAATTGTCGAACTATTTAATGTATTAAAGACTATATTATTTTTTATTCAGGCTCAAGTTCATTTTATATTAAATTTCTCATATATTTTCCTTTTTATATAGATATGAAGAAATCAATTTTTATTTTTGGTAATGAAAGAATATACTGGAAAAGTTATTATCCCGACACCAGCCGAGTGGAATGCATTTTCGAAACCAGCAACGGTTTCATCATCAGCACTCTTTTGATCGGGATGTCTTTCATTACCAAAAATAAAAATTGATTTCTTCATATCTATATAAAAAGGAAAATATATGAGAAATTTAATATAAAATGAACTTGAGCCTGAATAAAAAATAATATAGTCTTTAATACATTAAATAGTTCGACAATTAAATAAAAAAGAAAAATTAACAATTACACAGGGCACGGTGTATCGATCATATAGACAAATACAAGAACATGTATGATCTAAATAAAGTTGTGAGTATTACAACCAACAAAAAAGAGCTTTCATTGCCATCAGACTGATGGTTTAAAGCTACGATTAAAATGTGGTAATTTTAAAAAGAATAAAGGGGAAAAGCTTTAGTGTTGAAAGAAATTTCGTTCTCACTCACCATGGCAAATATATGAGTTTATAGGTAAAGTAATTTACGAAATCAATTTTCATATAAACTTGTGAGTTAAATAGATGATATTTACTATCAACACTAAGACATTGTAATTGTTAATTTTTCTTTTTTATTTAATTGTCGAACTATTTAATGTATTAAAGACTATATTATTTTTTATTCAGGCTCAAGTTCATTTTATATTAAATTTCTCATATATTTTCCTTTTTATATAGATATGAAGAAATCAATTTTTATTTTTGGTAATGAAAGACATCCCGATCAAAAGAGTGCTGATGATGAAACCGTAGCTGGTTTCGAAAAAGCATTCCACTCGGCTGGTGTCGGGATAATAACTTTTCCAGTATATTCTTTCATTACCAAAAATAAAAATTGATTTCTTCATATCTATATAAAAAGGAAAATATATGAGAAATTTAATATAAAATGAACTTGAGCCTGAATAAAAAATAATATAGTCTTTAATACATTAAATAGTTCGACAATTAAATAAAAAAGAAAAATTAACAATTACACAGGGCACGGTGTATCGATCATATAGACAAATACAAGAACATGTATGATCTAAATAAAGTTGTGAGTATTACAACCAACAAAAAAGAGCTTTCATTGCCATCAGACTGATGGTTTAAAGCTACGATTAAAATGTGGTAATTTTAAAAAGAATAAAGGGGAAAAGCTTTAGTGTTGAAAGAAATTTCGTTCTCACTCACCATGGCAAATATATGAGTTTATAGGTAAAGTAATTTACGAAATCAATTTTCATATAAACTTGTGAGTTAAATAGATGATATTTACTATCAACACTAAGACATCCCGATCAAAAGAGTGCTGATGATGAAACCGTAGCTGGTTTCGAAAATGCATTCCACTCGGCTGGTGTCGGGATAATAACTTTTCCAGTATATTCTTTCATTACCAAAAATAAAAATTGATTTCTTCATATCTATATAAAAAGGAAAATATATGAGAAATTTAATATAAAATGAACTTGAGCCTGAATAAAAAATAATATAGTCTTTAATACATTAAATAGTTCGACAATTAAATAAAAAAGAAAAATTAACAATTACACAGGGCACGGTGTATCGATCATATAGACAAATACAAGAACATGTATGATCTAAATAAAGTTGTGAGTATTACAACCAACAAAAAAGAGCTTTCATTGCCATCAGACTGATGGTTTAAAGCTACGATTAAAATGTGGTAATTTTAAAAAGAATAAAGGGGAAAAGCTTTAGTGTTGAAAGAAATTTCGTTCTCACTCACCATGGCAAATATATGAGTTTATAGGTAAAGTAATTTACGAAATCAATTTTCATATAAACTTGTGAGTTAAATAGATGATATTTACTATCAACACTAAGACATCCCGATCAAAAGAGTGCTGATGATGAAACCGTAGCTGGTTTCGAAAATGCATTCCACTCGGCTGGTGTCGGGATAATAACTTTTCCAGTATATTCTTTCATTACCAAAAATAAAAATTGATTTCTTCATATCTATATAAAAAGGAAAATATATGAGAAATTTAATATAAAATGAACTTGAGCCTGAATAAAAAATAATATAGTCTTTAATACATTAAATAGTTCGACAATTAAATAAAAAAGAAAAATTAACAATTACACAGGGCACGGTGTATCGATCATATAGACAAATACAAGAACATGTATGATCTAAATAAAGTTGTGAGTATTACAACCAACAAAAAAGAGCTTTCATTGCCATCAGACTGATGGTTTAAAGCTACGATTAAAATGTGGTAATTTTAAAAAGAATAAAGGGGAAAAGCTTTAGTGTTGAAAGAAATTTCGTTCTCACTCACCATGGCAAATATATGAGTTTATAGGTAAAGTAATTTACGAAATCAATTTTCATATAAACTTGTGAGTTAAATAGATGATATTTACTATCAACACTAAGACATCCCGATCAAAAGAGTGCTGATGATGAAACCGTAGCTGGTTTCGAAAATGCATTCCACTCGGCTGGTGTCGGGATAATAACTTTTCCAGTATATTCTTTCATTACCAAAAATAAAAATTGATTTCTTCATATCTATATAAAAAGGAAAATATATGAGAAATTTAATATAAAATGAACTTGAGCCTGAATAAAAAATAATATAGTCTTTAATACATTAAATAGTTCGACAATTAAATAAAAAAGAAAAATTAACAATTACACAGGGCACGGTGTATCGATCATATAGACAAATACAAGAACATGTATGATCTAAATAAAGTTGTGAGTATTACAACCAACAAAAAAGAGCTTTCATTGCCATCAGACTGATGGTTTAAAGCTACGATTAAAATGTGGTAATTTTAAAAAGAATAAAGGGGAAAAGCTTTAGTGTTGAAAGAAATTTCGTTCTCACTCACCATGGCAAATATATGAGTTTATAGGTAAAGTAATTTACGAAATCAATTTTCATATAAACTTGTGAGTTAAATAGATGATATTTACTATCAACACTAAGACATCCCGATCAAAAGAGTGCTGATGATGAAACCGTAGCTGGTTTCGAAAATGCATTCCACTCGGCTGGTGTCGGGATAATAACTTTTCCAGTATATTCTTTCATTACCAAAAATAAAAATTGATTTCTTCATATCTATATAAAAAGGAAAATATATGAGAAATTTAATATAAAATGAACTTGAGCCTGAATAAAAAATAATATAGTCTTTAATACATTAAATAGTTCGACAATTAAATAAAAAAGAAAAATTAAAAATATAATTCTGTTGAAGCAGTAAATAGAATAAAAGTGAGACTCCAGTTATAGATTTTTCTGAAACATTTGCTCTTGTTAAAAGAATTTTATTTACTGATAGTTTTAGCAACTTAATTAAACTTAAAAGTTCATTAATTAGGTTTGGTTAACGCATATCTTAACGTTTAGTTAAATGAAAAAGTATTTATGGAAATTTATTGCGTTTAAATAACGCATATAAATACGAATATACAACTTACTATGGAGTTGAGTCCAAAATCTGACAGTGAAATTGAGGAAGTAAGAGACTTACCCCATCAAAATCTTGTAGGATCATTTACATATGTATTTAGTTGTATCTAAAAGACCAGATAACCCATATGCTGTGTGTTGAGTCAATTTCTATAACAATAATATAAGGACCGTATTCATAAAAAATATTTTAGGTTTATTGAAGGCTTATTTGACAAATTTCTCTACAACATCTGTCAAATAAGCCTTTAATAAACCTAAAATATTTTTTATGAATACGGCCCTTAGTATGTAGTATTGATAATGGTTATGTTCTACCATAGTACGCAAATCATTTGAATAGATATTTATAGCGAATGATATTAATTCGAATGAATTAAATTTTCCACATTGTGACGAATAATTCTTTTTGTTTTCCGAATTTTAAAAATAAAATTTGCGAGACAAATGAAATTTAAAAAAAAAAATTGAAAATAAATTTCTCTCCACAACTTAAAAATAAAATTCCTTCCAAGAATCATTCATTCAAAGAACATAATCGAAAAATTAAAAAAAAATAGACTCACAAATAGAATTTTTTATTTTCCTTGAAGAAAAGTTAGCAGCGTTGCCATTGTAGTTTATTATTTTTGTTGTGTTAATGGGGACAATTTCACTATTTTAGGAATTAAAGAAAATATGTTAAAAACTTTAATTTTTTTATTTCTCCCCAAATTTTTGTTACACAAAGTATATACATACGTTAAAGGCAATTTCATTTAGTATTGAACACCGGGCAATATGAAATTTTAAAGAATTATTGTATGTACATATGTCTGATTAGTGATAAAAAACATAAGTATAAACGGGTTTCAAACAAGCAATTCGGATTAAATATTATTATATCTGTGGTTTTCATGGGCATGGTATGTCTTAAAATCAAATTTTTCAGGAGAGCCATAAAACCGTTTTATATAAAACAACAGGTTAGGTATTGAACTTTTTAAACTTTTTGTTTACCATTCATACCAATAAAGATCTTAAAATCTATATATATAAAAATCAATGTGTGTTTGTATGTTTGTTTGTGCTTTATAGACGGTTAAATGGCTGGACCGATTTCCTTGAAATTTTCACAGAATCTTTCTGTATGTCTGGAAGGAACAATAGGCTATATATGAATTAAATACTAAAATTCGTATATTTGGAAAACGATATCGATTAGAGTAGTAAAATCTTGCAAGAGCAACTTTGACACCCAAATGAACATTAAGGGAAGAAATAGGTGCATTAACAATAGTGGGCGTGGCACCTGCCATATGAATTAAATACTAAAATTTGGGGTGGCGAAGCACACTGGGTATTAGCTAGTTTTTTTTTATAAAAATTTCAGCAAATATCCTTTAAAAATTATATCATAGCGAATACGAAAATGAACAAAGTGGTACGAAAACTAAAAGTGTGTGCAGATAAACAGATAAAATATCAAAAAATGACTTTTAAATGTGTTCAGAAATAACAGCGTATGTGGTTGTGTGTTTTTCTAAAAAAATTAAATAATTTGCCATTAAGCACACGTAAGTCAACATACTGCGTTGGTGCTGAACGCTTTTTGAATATATATAGAAGTTACGTTGTTATGCAATTAAAAAAATCGGAATGGGTCCATCTTATTTCAGACATTTTTAGAAAAAATTAAATGGCGTTTAAAACCAAACAATATGGCATTATTAACTCAAAATCATAAAAAATGAACATACGCGGTTGCCCATGAAAACCACAGATATTACCTTTTAGGATTTTTTGATAATAATCCTATTTGGATCTATTATAAAAAATTTTAAAGCAGATTTTTTTTCCATTTCAAGATTTTTTTCTAAAAAATTTAGTGAAATACTTGTGGCAACTTGTTTTTTAATTTTTTTGCGATATACCTAAATGCATACACAATTTTATTACGAATATTTGGTGCCGGCAGAAGCAATGTTCCATATGAAGGTTTTGTTTTTGTATTTCTTGCATTCATAAACGGAATACTTTTTTATTGTCTGTTGGTTTTTTAAACTGCTAAGACCCCTTTCTGACTAGGCAAGTCACTTGCGCAAGAGACTTGCGGAGTTCCTCAGGGAAGTCATCTCGGCCCCATCTTATTTTTATTGCTTATAAATGATCTTCCAAAGGCTATTCAATACAGAAATATTTTAATGTTTGCTGATGATGTTAAACTTTATTTATGGATTAGAAATGTTGAGGACAGTATTTACCTCCAAACTGATTTAAATAATTTCTTTAATTGGTGTACACTCTAAATGGCTTTTAACTAAATGTTGTTGACTCGTTTTTGGATCTTTGAATTCTCTTTGATGTAAAATTTATTTTAACTCTCATGTAATAATGACAGTAAATAAATCTTATGGGGTATTAAGTTTCATAAAGCGTTGGGCTAAGGAATTTAATGATGTAACAAAAAATTTATTCACGTCATTGGTAAGACCTTTACTGGAATATGGATCAGTAATTTGGGATCCCCAATATGATGTGTATATTCAAAAACTTGAATCAGTCCAAAAACAATTTTTGCTGTTCTGCCTTCGTAACCTTCGTTGGAATCCTCATACAAACTTACCGTTATATCGTAGTCGTTTACTACTTATTGCGCTCCCAACGTTACAAAGCCGAAGAATTGTTTTCAATATTGCATTTGTCATGAACCTAATTCAAGGTAAAATTGATTCTACATATCTTCAACGTAAAATATGCATCAATGTTCCTAATAGGCAGCTTAGATTTTATGAACCGTTATATGTACCATTTCATAGATCAAACTACATTAACTTTGATCCAATTAGAAGAATCTGTGCTGAGGTAAATAAGTTCTATGTTCACATTGACTTTTCTGATAATGTTGCTGTAACAAGTGGAAAGCTGATAAGGTTTCTAAACTCAAATGCATACGTTTAATGTTGTTTCTATCTTTCTTTATTTTTGTATTTAAATTTAAAAAATGTTGCTCAACTGTAAATTTTATTATGTTGATTAAATAACATAAATTAAATAAAAATAGATAGATTGCAAATAAATAACGAACTATTATTATTTTTTTTTATTTCTTTTTTTTTTTTAATTTTCTGGTTCCTTGTTTAGTTTTTTAATGTTAATGTACTTTATTAATTTATTATTTAGTTCATAGGACTTTAATTATGTCCAATTTAATTTCAATTCAGTTCAAATGAATTTAATTTTATTTAATTTAACGAAATTTCTCATTAAATTCAATTTAATGTTCAATTTTATAGGACGTAGTTTCCTTGCTCGGGCGCCATTGTAACGACACGTTTCCGCTGATGGCTGGGGTAGACCCAGCGGGGGCCAGGGTCGCGTCTTTTAAAAGAAAACTAACACTTTTTTTCTTTAAAACGTTATAAAACGTACGGTATTTATTCACAGGCAAATAATAACAACAATAATATAATAATAAAAAAACACTTTTACACTAGTTGGCCTGGTAAGTGTCAGACGCTTAGATGGGCGTTCGGGTATTGATTCGCTCTCGGATGGGTAACCCCACCTCCAATCGCAGCCTCAGCTAACCCTTTGAGACGCACTATCGGTCTCTTTTGCCTTCCAGGAATCTCTTTATTGGAGCGGAACCCCAGCCACAATAAAGAAACTCTGGGTAAACTGGCGTCTGACGGCAAGGGCGTGGCGATAGTTATCTATTCTCTCTTGGAGGGGTATCCCCACCTCCAATCGCAGCCTGAGATAACTCTTCGAGATACACTATCGGTGATGTAACCACGCTTCCAATAGTGGATCTCGTTCGCTCCAAGATGTTCTCTTGGTGGTGAACCCACGCTTCCAACAGAACCTCTTGTATGTGCTCTTAGCACTAATACGGGGGGCGGAATCCCCAGCCACCAGTATCAGCAGAAGATACACTATTGATGATGAAACCACGCTTCCAATGTGTATCTTGCTGCTTATTGCTATGGTCAGTACTCGTATTAGCTATGAATCCCACCGCTAATATTTGTCCTTACCGTAGCGCGAGCTGCCGGCCAACTAACTCATTTAGTCATCAGACGCCCCTTTTATACCTTTCTTGTCATACACACAAGAATACACATTCGCACGAACTCATGTGTTTACATTGTTCAACCACACACACTAGGTATGATCGGTCTATTTACCACACATTTCGTGGTAATTAGACGAGTTCACCTCGCATTGTTATTGCATGCTGTGTGGTGTGATTACAACAATGTTTCTTTCTCTCTTAAACTAACTTACATATAATATTAATGTACTTCATTGGTCGTATATAAGTATAAGTGCAATAATAATTCATTACATACCTATATATGTATATTTATGATAGTACACAACCAAATATACAGTAAATTAAATTAATAATTGTAATAACTTATTAACTATATTTATGATACTACATAACCAAATATAAATTAAAGTATTAATAATAATAATTCATTAAATATTTTTTTATAACAAAAAGATAACACACTTTATTAATTGTGGGGCCCAAAACGAATTGGTGACTTTGGCCGTCACACTACCCTCCCTCTCCTGGCGAAGTAAGGGGTTGTACTCGGCTTGGTTGACCTTATTTGCCTCGTTTTTGACATCACTGGAGGTGGTGGTTGATCTAAAATTTTTCCACATTGTGACGAATAATTCTTTTTGTTTTCCGAATTTTAAAAATAAAATTTGCGAGACAAATGAAATTTAAAAAAAAAATTGAAAATAAATTTCTCTCCACAACTTAAAAATAAAATTCCTTCCAAGAATCATTCATTCAAAGAACATAATCGAAAAATTAAAAAAAAATAGACTCACAAATAGAATTTTTTATTTTCCTTGAAGAAAAGTTAGCAGCGTTGCCATTGTAGTTTATTATTTTTGTTGTGTTAATGGGGACAATTTCACTATTTTAGGAATTAAAGAAAATATGTTAAAAACTTTAATTTTTAGTTTTTCTAACTTTTATTTCTCCCCAAATTTTTGTTACACAAAGTATATACATACGTTAAAGGCAATTTCATTTAGTATTGAACACCGGGCAATATGAAATTTTAAAGAATTATTGTATGTACATATGTCTGATTAGTGATAAAAAACAGAGTTACTTATAAAAGTTAAAATAATTCGAAAGAGAACTTGTAGTTTGTAACGACACGTTTCCGCTGACGGCTAGGGTAGACTCAGCGGGGGCCAGGGTCGCGTCACTAACTAACACTTTTTTTCTTTAAAACGTACGGTATTTATTCACAGGCAAATAATAACAACAATAATATTTAGAATAATAAAAAAACACTTTTACACTAGTTGCCCTGGTACGTGTCAGACGCTTAGATGGGCGTCGGGTATTGATTCGCTCTCGGAGGGGTAACCCCACCTCCAATCGCAGCCTCAGCTAACCCTTCGAGACGCACTATCGGTGGTGTATCCACGCTGCCAATAGTGGGTCTCTTTTGCCTTCCAGGATTCTCTTTATTGGAGCGGAACCCCAGCCACAATAAAGAAACTCTGGGAAACTGGCGTCTGGCGGCAATCTATTCGCTCTTGGAGGGGTATCCCCACCTCCAATCGCATCCTGGGATAACTCTTCGAGATACACTATCGGCGATGTAACCACGCTTCCAATAGTGGATCTCGTTCGCTCCAAGATGTTCTCTTGGTGGTGAACCCACGCTTCCAACAGAACCTCTTGTATGTGCTCTTAGCACTAATACGGGGGGCGGAATCCCCAGCCACCAGTATCAGCAGAAGATACACTATTGATGATGAAACCACGCTTCCAATGTGTATCTTGCTGCTTATTGCTATGGTCAGTACTCGTATTAGCTATGAATCCCACCGCTAATATTTGTCCTTACCGTAGCGCGAGCTGCCGGCCAATTAACTCATTTTGTCATCAGACGCCCCTTTTATACCTTTCTTGTCATACACACAAAAATACACATTCGCACGAACTCATGTGTTTACATTGTTCAACCACACACACTAGGTATGATCGGTCTATTTACCACACATTTCGTGGTAATTAGACGAGTTCACCTCGCATTGTTATTGCATGCTGTGTGGTGTGATTACAACAATGTTTCTTTCTCTCTTAAACTAACATATAATATTAATGTACTTCATTGGTCGTATATAAGTATAAGTGCAATAATAATTCATTACATACCTATATATGTATATTTATGATAGTACACAACCAAATATACAGTAAATTAAATTAATAATTGTAATAACTCATTAACTATATTTATGATACTACATAACCAAATATAAATTAAAGTATTAATAATAATAATTCATTAAATATTTTTTATAACAAAAAGGTAACACACTTTATTAATTGTGGGGCCCAAAACGAATTGGTGACTTTGGCCGTCACAAGTTGTTTAATTTTTAATAAGGGGAAAAAAAACACAGTTAAGCGAGTGCGAGGTTTAAAAAACACGTCTGCGTACTAAAGAAAAACTTCACGATTGATGTAATTCCTAAAAATAGTGAAAAGATCATGTCAGCTTATAGAAAAAAAGTGATTTATATTTTTTGGAAGTGTCTGAAGAAAGTAAAGTTGCCAAGATAAAAATCATAATTAAATATTGGCATAAAAATTTTGGTCTCTTAAGCGAAAGGGATCTGAAAAATTTGGCTTATAAAGAAAAGGCAAAAGGAATAAGCATTAATGTTAATGAAAATCTACTGATATGCGAGGTATGTAAAGAAGGAAAATATTTCTAACTACCATTTAATAAATCTAATACAAAATCGTCAGAAGTTTTAAAACTGGTACATAGTGATATCTGTGGCCCCATGCGTAGTAATTTAATAGGAGTTTCAAAATATTTTTTTACATATATAGATGACAAAATTCGTTTTACTTTTGTTCTAAATCTATAAACATATTTTTAAGGATATTCCGTACAATTTAAAGCATATCGATTGTGAGGACCAGAAGAGAAGAAAATTGATATAAGCAGAAATGTTAAATTTGCCGAAAATGTTGCCAGCGAAATTAATTACACTGATTTTATTGATGATCAAATCTGGAAGTCTTTAGATAAAAAACAAGAAGATAAAGTATCTATTTTGGATATTAATGAAAATGAAACCTTTCAAGATGAAGTAGCAATAGCGAGATTAATACAAACAAATAAAAGGATTGGAATGAATGGCAAAAAGTAATGCAAATCAAATATGTAGCTTTGATGAAAAACAAGACAAGGGTAGTTGTTAACAGACCAAAAGAAAATTGTAAAATTGAATGAATTATAATAACAAAATATAATTCTGTTGAAGCAGTAAATAGAATAAAAGTGAGACTCCAGTTATAGATTTTTCTGAAACATTTGCTCTTGTTAAAAGAATTTTATTTACTGATAGTTTTAGCAACTTAATTAAACTTAAAAGTTCATTAATTAGGTTTGGTTAACGCATATCTTAACGTTTAGTTAAATGAAAAAGTATTTATGGAAATTTATTGCGTTTAAATAACGCATATAAATACGAATATACAACTTACTATGGAGTTGAGTCCAAAATCTGACAGTGAAATTGAGGAAGTAAGAGACTTACCCCATCAAAATCTTGTAGGATCATTTACATATGTATTTAGTTGTATCTAAAAGACCAGATAACCCATATGCTGTGTGTTGAGTCAATTTCTATAACAATAATATAAGGACCGTATTCATAAAAAATATTTTAGGTTTATTGAAGGCTTATTTGACAAATTTCTCTACAACATCTGTCAAATAAGCCTTTAATAAACCTAAAATATTTTTTATGAATACGGCCCTTAGTATGTAGTATTGATAATGGTTATGTTCTACCATAGTACGCAAATCATTTGAATAGATATTTATAGCGAATGATATTAATTCGAATGAATTAAATTTTCCACATTGTGACGAATAATTCTTTTTGTTTTCCGAATTTTAAAAATAAAATTTGCGAGACAAATGAAATTTAAAAAAAAAAATTGAAAATAAATTTCTCTCCACAACTTAAAAATAAAATTCCTTCCAAGAATCATTCATTCAAAGAACATAATCGAAAAATTAAAAAAAAATAGACTCACAAATAGAATTTTTTATTTTCCTTGAAGAAAAGTTAGCAGCGTTGCCATTGTAGTTTATTATTTTTGTTGTGTTAATGGGGACAATTTCACTATTTTAGGAATTAAAGAAAATATGTTAAAAACTTTAATTTTTAGTTTTTCTAACTTTTATTTCTCCCCAAATTTTTGTTACACAAAGTATATACATACGTTAAAGGCAATTTCATTTAGTATTGAACACCGGGCAATATGAAATTTTAAAGAATTATTGTATGTACATATGTCTGATTAGTGATAAAAAACATAAGTATAAACGGGTTTCAAACAAGCAATTCGGATTAAATATTATTATATCTGTGGTTTTCATGGGCATGGTATGTCTTAAAATCAAATTTTTCAGGAGAGCCATAAAACCGTTTTATATAAAACAACAGGTTAGGTATTGAACTTTTTAAACTTTTTGTTTACCATTCATACCAATAAAGATCTTAAAATCTATATATATAAAAATCAATGTGTGTTTGTATGTTTGTTTGTGCTTTATAGACGGTTAAATGGCTGGACCGATTTCCTTGAAATTTTCACAGAATCTTTCTGTATGTCTGGAAGGAACAATAGGCTATATATGAATTAAATACTAAAATTCGTATATTTGGAAAACGATATCGATTAGAGTAGTAAAATCTTGCAAGAGCAACTTTGACACCCAAATGAACATTAAGGGAAGAAATAGGTGCATTAACAATAGTGGGCGTGGCACCTGCCATATGAATTAAATACTAAAATTTGGGGTGGCGAAGCACACTGGGTATTAGCTAGTTTTTTTTATAAAAATTTCAGCAAATATCCTTTAAAAATTATATCATAGCGAATACGAAAATGAACAAAGTGGTACGAAAACTAAAAGTGTGTGCAGATAAACAGATAAAATATCAAAAAATGACTTTTAAATGTGTTCAGAAATAACAGCGTATGTGGTTGTGTGTTTTTCTAAAAAAATTAAATAATTTGCCATTAAGCACACGTAAGTCAACATACTGCGTTGGTGCTGAACGCTTTTTGAATATATATAGAAGTTACGTTGTTATGCAATTAAAAAAATCGGAATGGGTCCATCTTATTTCAGACATTTTTAGAAAAAATTAAATGGCGTTTAAAACCAAACAATATGGCATTATTAACTCAAAATCATAAAAAATGAACATACGCGGTTGCCCATGAAAACCACAGATATTACCTTTTAGGATTTTTTGATAATAATCCTATTTGGATCTATTATAAAAAATTTTAAAGCAGATTTTTTTTCCATTTCAAGATTTTTTTCTAAAAAATTTAGTGAAATACTTGTGGCAACTTGTTTTTTAATTTTTTTGCGATATACCTAAATGCATACACAATTTTATTACGAATATTTGGTGCCGGCAGAAGCAATGTTCCATATGAAGGTTTTGTTTTTGTATTTCTTGCATTCATAAACGGAATACTTTTTTATTGTCTGTTGGTTTTTTAAACTGCTAAGACCCCTTTCTGACTAGGCAAGTCACTTGCGCAAGAGACTTGCGGAGTTCCTCAGGGAAGTCATCTCGGCCCCATCTTATTTTTATTGCTTATAAATGATCTTCCAAAGGCTATTCAATACAGAAATATTTTAATGTTTGCTGATGATGTTAAACTTTATTTATGGATTAGAAATGTTGAGGACAGTATTTACCTCCAAACTGATTTAAATAATTTCTTTAATTGGTGTACACTCTAAATGGCTTTTAACTAAATGTTGTTGACTCGTTTTTGGATCTTTGAATTCTCTTTGATGTAAAATTTATTTTAACTCTCATGTAATAATGACAGTAAATAAATCTTATGGGGTATTAAGTTTCATAAAGCGTTGGGCTAAGGAATTTAATGATGTAACAAAAAATTTATTCACGTCATTGGTAAGACCTTTACTGGAATATGGATCAGTAATTTGGGATCCCCAATATGATGTGTATATTCAAAAACTTGAATCAGTCCAAAAACAATTTTTGCTGTTCTGCCTTCGTAACCTTCGTTGGAATCCTCATACAAACTTACCGTTATATCGTAGTCGTTTACTACTTATTGCGCTCCCAACGTTACAAAGCCGAAGAATTGTTTTCAATATTGCATTTGTCATGAACCTAATTCAAGGTAAAATTGATTCTACATATCTTCAACGTAAAATATGCATCAATGTTCCTAATAGGCAGCTTAGATTTTATGAACCGTTATATGTACCATTTCATAGATCAAACTACATTAACTTTGATCCAATTAGAAGAATCTGTGCTGAGGTAAATAAGTTCTATGTTCACATTGACTTTTCTGATAATGTTGCTGTAACAAGTGGAAAGCTGATAAGGTTTCTAAACTCAAATGCATACGTTTAATGTTGTTTCTATCTTTCTTTATTTTTGTATTTAAATTTAAAAAATGTAGCTCAACTGTAAATTTTATTATGTTGATTAAATAACATAAATTAAATAAAAATAGATAGATTGCAAATAAATAACGAACTATTAAAAAAAACAGCAGACAGTTGTCCGACTGTCCCTGCAGGCTGTATCAGAGACACGGCCATTAAGTTTAACGTAGAATACGCCATCCGATAAGACAGAAAACATATATAACAATAAATGATAAATAATTTTGATAATATACATAAGCTTATTGTTGGAAAAATAGGATAAATATGTTTTTAAATTAAAAGAGTAAGGATAAATGATAAATAACAGACGCAAATCAATTTGATTATTTGAAAGTTACTTTTGATAATAAAGGCTTATAATAGGAAAAATAGGATAAATATGTTTTTAAATTAACATTCAAATTTCTCGCAAAAACTTAATCAATGGTTGTGTTATCAATAGTTGTGGGAGCATCGTTTAGAATATAATCCAAATTAAATGTATCGCTCATATATTTCGCTTTCAATATTTCATCAATCAAAACAACAGCCGAAGATTTGTGTCCACACTGAAACAGCAGCAAAGTTTGTGTTCACTCTACAAACTCAAACACTCAACCAAACACCACACATATGTTTGAGTGAATGTGTTTAAACAATTTTCATTTGAGAAATTTAAATATTAGGAAGATATCAACCAATATGAAATGTATATCAAGCGAAAGATAACATCTTTATTTACCTACAAAAAAATGTTTAAAAAAAGTTATCTCGCCGTTTTCTCATAATCAATAAAATAAAGATTAAAACAATAACAATCTGACATGACTCCCTATACCGTAAGAAGTATTCTACGCCAAAAAAATCAGATAATGATAATAAAGAAAAACGTGACTTCATTCAGTTTTGGGTTGTTTAAAAAGTCGTAAAATATTCAAAAATATTTCGAAAGTCGCCAAGATTTTCCAAAAATATGTTACAAAAGAAAAAGGAACAGATGAACAAGAACAAGATGTGATTTTGTGAATTGGAAATACCTATTAAGAACACAATAATAGATTTAAAGTTACTACAAATAAATAATAAAGGATTTGCCTTTTTTTAAACAAATAATAGTTATTTTTTTATAAAGCCGATGCTGTCCACTCATTTATGCTCAAAGAAATGTTTTAAAGCGGACTGCAAATTAAGATATGAATTGGGAAGAGCTCTTCATAAAAGAATACAAGAAAGAAGAATAACTTACTCAAGACTTTTGATTTTTTTAAGAATCCAAAATTTAAATATGATTTTTGTAAAATAAAAAAAACTAAAAAAAATTCCGATTTATCATTATTTGAAGACAACACTGTCGATAAAATTTTTTCTACAGATAAAAAATTAAAGCGATCGACATATGCAAAAGTCACACAAAAGCTTACAATACGAAAAGTTATGATATGTCTACAAATATTGGAAATGAAATAGATTTTTTTGGAACAAGACTATACCCTCCTCTCTCTCTTCCTCTCTCCCTCTCTGCATTCTGTATTAACTAATTACATTATGCAAAAAGTAAAAGTTCCCAGAATAACCACTATAGGTCGATCGATCGTCGTGCGAGTTAAACGTGTTTTTAATTACGCTCTGTCTTAAATCGTTTTATTTTCTGTAAGACTCATAAAACTAAAAAACTTAAATATAACATTCATATACATACATAAGTACATTTAAACTTGTTTTTTTGCTTGTAAATAAAAATAAAAATCGAAAATAAAAATAATACAAACAAACATAACAGTTCATCAATATTTACAACAATAAAATTGCAAGTGTTTTTATTTCTCTCGTTTACAATAACAACTACTTTTTTATTTTTAATACAATAAATTACACTTATACCTCAATTTACGCGCTCAAATAAAATTAAATAAAAATTAAATCAATTTTTGTACAATTTATTAACTGTGCTGATACGTATATTCTTTTTCAATATGAGTTGTTCTAAACCAAAGTGCAGAAATAAGGCGGATGATCCAATGATTTCCTGTTGGCTGTGCAACGCAGTTTATCATGCAAAATGTGTTGACTTGGCAGCACGAACTGCAGACAATCTTCGTGAAGATAAAGGCTTACGTTGGTGCTGTAAAAAATGTATTATTTATGATGTTGAATTTTATTCATTTTTTAAAAATGCGCGAGATGAATTTGTCGGCATAAATAACGATCTAAAATGTTTATCCCAAAGATTTTTAAAATTCAAAGCATTATTTGATAATGCGTCATTCTCGCCCAAAAGAAAGAAAACAACTCCAACTTTAAACTCTTCACCTCCTGTTATGTCTACTAACAACTCTTCTGTTAATCAAAACACTTCCGATAATTTACCTCGTCCGAGTCCGTCTACTATTTCTTCCATAGTTAATGTACCTGTAAAACCATCTCAAAATCCGAAAACTAATCCCTCGTTATTTTCATCGTCTCTCCCTCATAACACCGAAATATTACAACCTAATACTAATCGTATTCAACAGATTGCAAGTAATATAAATTTTCAAAACGACATTCAACAAATTAATTCACATCCTCCGGCTGTGGTTTCTAGTCCGTTAAATAATCCTGCAATACTTAAAGTAATTTCTCCAAAGAAAACAATTTTTGCTTTCTTCGATTTTGTCACCGTGCCAACATGGTTTTTGTAAACATCGCTCTACAACGACTAATATTTTGGAGCTAACTACTACAATAAATGATGGTTTTATAAATAATATGCAAACTGATGCTATCTACAAAGATTTTAGTAAAGCTTTTGATAAGGTAAACCATGATCTCTTGCTTAACAAATTGTCATTAATGGGATTTACGGATATGACAATAAAATGGTTAAGATCATACTTGTCTTTAAGAACTCAACAAGTTAAGTATGGAAGTGCTACGTCTAATGCTATCAAAGTTCCTTCTGGTGTTCCGCAAGGTAGCCACCTTGGTCCTATTTTATTTACCTTATTCATAAACGATCTACCTTCAGTTATTCAGCACTCTAAAGTTTTGATGTATGCCGATGATGTCAAAATTTTTCGTTCTTCTAATAATCCCGAAGATCAACTTTTCCTTCAATCAGATATTGGCAAATTGGTAAATTGGTGTGAAATCAACTTAATGGAGCTGAATATAAAAAAATGTAAGCATATGTCCTTTTTCAGAATTAAGAAATTGGATTTATTTTATTGCATAAATGAGTGTAAACTTGATAAAGTTCTGAATTTTCTTGATCTTGGTATTTTGCTTGATCACCAATTAAATTTTCGTGACCATATTTCTTTAATTGTTAACAAAGCAAATGGTGTACTTGGATTTATGAAGAGGTGGTGCAAGGAATTTCTAGATCCTTATATTACGAAACAATTATATTCATCGTTAGTTCGACCTATTCTTGAATATGGATCGATTATTTGGGATCCTTGCTATAATATTCATATTGATAGTATCGAGTCTGTACAAAAGAAGTTTTTAATATTTTGTCTTCGTGGCCTTGGATGGAATTCGTTTTTACTACCTTCATACGAAAGCAGACTCTGTCTTATAAAATTACCAACTTTAAAAAGTCGTCGTTCAATGCTGAGTTTTTCTTTTGTGCTGGGCCTAATTCAAGGCGATATCGACTCTGAATTCCTGCTAAGTAAAATATCTTTTAATGTTCCAACCAGACCAACTCGAAATTTCCGTTTTATTAACTTAAAATACTATAGAACCAACTATGCTAATAATGACCCTCTTCGTCGTATATGTGAAAACTTTAATAATTATTATCACCTTATTGGCCTCAATGAAAGTAAAGAAATTGTTAAAAGAACTATCATTTTATATTTAAATCGTTGAATTATTATAGAATATTATTTTATATATAACCTTAATTTTGTTTTGTTATTTTACATACTTTAGTCTGTAAGGATTATTATCTATAGACAATAAATTAAATAAATAAATTAAATAAATAAATATATATTTGATCCGCTAACTGCAACAATCATCATAATTTAAAATTCTATAGTACGGTTTTTTTTAATTTTTTTTTATAAAATTGAGATTTTCGTAGAGGCTACTCCATACATCTTGTCGTAACTTTGGAACGACGTACACGATTTTGTTCCGCAATCCCTTATCAAATTTTAAATTATGCCAGATTCAAGATTTTTATATCGTTTTTTACCCTTCACCTGAGGTGAACAAGGGTATATATAGCTTTGTCGTTTCGTTTATAATTTCTACAATTTTCATTTCCGACCCCATTAAGTATAATATTTTTATAAAAGCTTATGAATAGAGGAGTCCATTAAGCCGTCTGTCCGCCTGCCTGTGTGTTGGTTGAAATCAACCTTTAAAAGCAACCATATGTTTCTCAGATCTGTGTATGGTATCAACCTTTTGGAAATATCCGGGAATGAATCCCTATTGAAATTCAGCACAATCGCCCCATAACTTTCTGAGATATGAGCAAAATAACACGACCGCCTCTGTTTTTTCCCATATTTTTACCACCAAAATTAAAATTTTTCAGCCATAGAATAATTTATAGGTACCTTTGTTACTTTTTGTCGATCCGCCACTACAAAATGGCGGACAATAAATTTATATACAGTGTTTGTCGCTAATATGCATTTAAAATTTTGCACCTTTTTTTGTTCTTATAAGTGAGAAATTCATATATTTACAAAATAAAAATACATTAAATCCCAATCAGGTATTTTTATATGTAACTTCTTGAATCGCCTCAATATGGGTATTAAATGAAATGGCTTGACTAGTAGAATACAGTAAATTATTAAAAAACAAATTAAAATCCAAGATGGCGTCTAAAGCAAAATGGCGGATCAAATTTTTTTAACCCCATTAATATGAGTATCAAATTAAACGACTTGACTATTAGAATACAGTTCACTATGAATAAATTCGAAATCAAGGATGGCGTCGGAAATAATAAAGAAAAATGGCGTTTAACATGAAATATATGTAGGTTAAGCTACGATGAGGGATTATAGCTATGTACATGATGGTGAAGGGTATTTTTCAGATTCGGTACGGCCAAATATAGCACTCTTACTTGTTTGATTAAGCCATTTGTTTTGAATTATCGAGGAAAAAGTCGTAAAACATTTTTTTAATTATAAAATTTTTGAAATTAAAAAAATTTTAAAAGTTGAAAGCAACAAATAATTACCAGCTTAGTACTTATTAGAATTTTTTTTATCTATATATATAAAAGTGAAACTCTGTGTGTGTGTGTTTTTTTTTTTTTTTTTTGCTTTCGAGCCGGTGGTGTGGAATCTTCATAGATACTAGTGGCCCGTGCCACAAGCATGTACGATTCGCCGTAGCGCCTACGTACTAAACCACACCCCCTCGATCATCAACGGACATCCCCACGGGACTGCCGCTAGGTATTACTTCGCGGGGGCCGTTGGCATTTACGCCTCCTCCTCGTCGGACCGTCTAGCTCTTTCCAGCCTTCTTAGGTCCTTAATTATCCGGGAGCACACTCCACTAAAGACCTCCCAGTTTTCCACGTCCTGACACATATGCCGAAGAAACTCCGATGGATTCGTCATACCCGAAGTCCACCCCATGTATCTAGGGCATCGGAATACGACATGTTCCGCATTTTCTGCCTCTTCTGGGCATTCTAGGCAGGTTTGGGAATTTTCATGGCCAACCCTGTGCAGATATTGCCTAAAAGCACCATGGTTTGTCATATACAGGGTTGCCCATATTCGACGGACCCATCTTGCAACGCCATAACTTTTGACAGAGATGTCAGATCGCTTAATGACATACCGCGTTTGAAGCGTCAGTCCAAGCAGATTTTTACCATGCAACAATACACGAGACGCGAGCGCTCTGAAATAGTTGAAATTTACATTCAACAGAACAAGTCAATTGTGAAAACTCAACGTGCTTTTAAAATATTAAAAAATGTGAGAAGTGCGCCTTCTAAGAACACCATTAAGCGTTTATACGAAAAATTTTCGACTGGTGAGGCTCTTTCTAATCCGAAGAGGCCAAATAAAAGTCGACCAAGGCGATCGGCCGAGAATATCGCTGCCGTACGAGCCAGTGTTGAGAGGTCCCCAAGAACATCCCAAAAACGCCGTTCTCAGCAGTTGGGCATGGCTCGGTCCACTTTACAACGGATTATTCGCGTTGATTTGCATTTGTTCCCGTACAAAATTCAATTGACGCAAAGATTGTTGCCTGTGGACAAGCCTCGTCGATTGGAATGGGCCCAAAGAGTCATCGAAATGGCCGAAGATGACGAGCAATTTTGGAACAAAATTATCATGTCCGATGAAGCCCATTTCACATTGAATGGGACCGTAAATAAGCAAAATTGCCGTATTTACGCCACTGAAAATCCTCAGGAGATTCAAGAAGTGCCTCTTCATGACGAAAAAGTCACAGTTTGGTGCGGCGTTAGTGCGAAAACGGTCATTGGGCCGTTTTTCTTCCAAAATGAAAATGGCCATGCTGTTACCATCAACCAGGAGCGTTATCGCGACATGATGACCAATTTTGTGATGCCAATTATTCGTCGAAAGTGTATGAGGCAGTTCTGGTTTCAACAAGACGGCGCTCCACCGCACACAAGTCGCATAACAATCGATTTTCTGAAGAATTTGTTTCCGGGCCGTTTGATGTCGAAAAGTGGTGATTTAGACTGGCCACCGCGTTCGCCCGATTTGACGCCGCCTGACTTCTTCTTGTGGGGATATTTGAAGTCAAAGGTTTACGTTAACAAGCCAAGGACCTTAGAAGAGCTCAAGGACAACATTCGTGAACAAATAGCCGCTATTCCGGCCGAAATGTTGGCGAAAACGATGGAAAATGCTGCAAAAAGGGCACAATACGCCATCAACGCCAGAGGCGGCCATTTGAGAGATATCATATTCAAAAATTGATGTAAACAAATCTACTTGGAAAAAATTAAATGATTAAGATTGCCAACCGCCAAATTTTTATTTTTTTCTTTGATTTTTTTAAAAAAAACATGGGTCCGTCGAATATGGGCAACCCTGTACTGTGTCAAGTAGAAGTTCACATCCCCAGCCTTCCTATCCATCCATACCGCAATATTAGGGATGAGTTTATATGTCCATCGCCCTTTAGTCGATGTATCCCACCTTCTCTGCCATTCTCTGATTGAAAGCGATCTTTCCTCTCTCTTAACTGCAGCTAAATTTATTACTGCCTGGCCTGTCGTTCGCCTATTGTAGATTCTCTGGATCTCCGCCGCCAGTATGTCTATTGGAATCATTGCCGCTATGACACACATGTGTGTGTGTGTGTGTGTGTGTGTGTGTGTGTGTGTGTGTGTGTGTTAGCTATAGACTCCGAAACTGTAAATCCGATCGGACTCAAACTTTGGCAAGTTGTTGTGCACATACCAGGGAGTGTTTATGGGTGAAAAAAAGTGGGCGGGGCCACGCCCATAAAAATTAGTTATCAGTTTTAGCTACTTGCACTTGACCGATTTTTCTGAAACTTTGCACACATATCGAGCTGTCATGACTAAATAATTTTGTGATAGGAAAAGTGGGCGGGGCCACGCCCCTAAAAAAGTTTTAATTTTAAGGTACTTGCACTGGACCGATTTTTCTGAAACTTTGCACACATACTAAGCTGTCATAACCATACAATTTAGTGATTAGAAGAGTGGGCAGGGCCACGCCCATAAAAAAAGGTTATAATTTTGAGGTACTTGCACCAGATCGATTTTTCTGAAACTTTGCACACATATTGAGCTGTCATGACTAAATAATTTCGTGATTAGAAAAGTGGGCAGTGCCACGCCCATAAAAAATAGGTATCATTTTGAGGTACTTGCACTGGTCCGATTCTTCTGAAACTTTGCACACATATTGAGCTGTTATAACTTTAAAATTTCGTGATTAGAAAAGTGGGCAATGCCACGCCCTTAAAAAAAATTATAATATTTAGGTTTTTGCATTTGATATTCAATTAAAATTCGGAATGCATTTCGATTCATTAAGGGGCGTAGCAACGCGCGCCGGGTTTGGCTAGTTAGAAATAAAATAAACTTTATTACTATAAAATCCATGGATAAATTCGTCTTTTATTCCTGACAAACTGAAAGTACCTAGTTTTGATATTTTTATCACAAATTAGAGTAAAGCTAAAAACTTTGTGATAGTTTTATTTATTTTGTTTTTTAATGAAAAATTAATTTTAGATTATTTTCCGACGTTAATTAGTCTAGAAGTTAGGTGAGATCTTAAAAAGTACCAAAGATAAAGTTTTTATCGGTTTTTGACCCTTAGTCTTATGATTTTAAAAAAGAACCAGACACCTGTGTGCTTATTTTATTTTTGCCTTTTGTATAATAATTAAAAAATCCTCTTTCCATTTAATTGAAAACAAGCGTTTAAGTACTTAGTCTTAAAGCTGCATGTATTAAAAATAAAATAAATTTAATTGCATTAAAATCCATTGGTCGTTTAGACACAATTGCATTTTATTTGATGTAGGAAGGACATTGTTCTTTTGACCAATTATTGCATTATAAGCTATAACTCTCTTCCTAATACACTGATTATCCTATTATTAATACCAAACAATCGTTTTGAAATAGATATTTTGGTAAAATTTTAAGCCCTCTAACTTTTTCGATTCGAGCTCTATCGTGCTTTTATCAGACGGACAGTCATAGTTAGATCGTGCTTAAATGAAACCAGTACCCATGTTCTGTAACTTTAGTGAGAACTTCTCGCATCGAAAAGTCATGAAACAAAATATCGCACCGTTTCGCGAAGTGTGAGAAAAAAGTGTAACTCATGATGAAAAAGAGGGTGTGAAGATAAATTCGTCAGTTAAATACGTCCCACATCAATGTTAACTACATTCCACACTCTGTTAACTAAGTTAAATTTTAAAAATTAAGATTTTTTTGATAAATAAACAAAAAAAACTCACTTTTTATAATAGTAATTTATAAAAAACAAATTAATTAAGTAAAATTAATAAAAAAAATTTAGAAAAATGTACGTTATGTTTGAATTTATAGACTATGAATATGCTCATTTTGAGGCGTCCAGGCGGGCCATTTCGGACATACCTGAATGGGGTTGTGACATATCGGGTAAAAGCCCTTGCCGAGTAGAATACAAAACTGGAACGGGTATATTAAGTTCTTTCTCAGGAGCGGCGCTACAGGCGGTGGAAATATACAAAAATGTCCTACTTGTATTACAAATATTCTAAGTGATATACGGGCCATTTCCGACATACCTGAATGGGGTTGTGACATATCGGGTGAAAGCCACGGCTGAGTAGATTACAAAACTGAATTCGGTATATTAGGTTCTCTCTCAGGAGCGGCGCTACAGGGGTGCAAATATATGAAAATATACTTGTATTACAAATATTCTAAGTGTTATGCGGGCCATTTTGGACATACCTGAATGGGGTTGTGACATATCTGGTGAAAGCCCTTGACGAGTAGATTACAAAACTAAAGCGGGTATATTCAGTTCTTTCTCAGGAGCGGTGCTACAGGGGGTGGAATATGTTAAAATTACCCTTTAGTATTAAAATATTCTAAGTGATATGCGGGCCATTTCCGACATACCTGAATGGGGTTGTGACATATCGGGTGAAAGCTCTTGATAAGTAGATTACAAAACTAAAGCGGGTATATTCAGTTCTTTCTCAGGAGCGGAGCTACAGGGGGTGGAATATGTTAAAATGCCCCTTTAGTATTAAAATATTCTAAGTGATATGCGGGCCATTTCCGACATACCTGAATGGGGTTGTGACATACCGGGTGAAAGCTCTTGATGAGTAGATTACAAAACTAAAGCGGGTGTATTCAGTTCTTTCTCAGGAGCGGAGCTACAGGGGGTGGAATATGTTAAAATTACCCTTTAGTATTAAAATATTCTAAGTGATATGCGGGCCATTTCCGACATACCTGAATGGGATTGTGACATATCGGGTGAAAGCTCTAGATGAGTAGATTACAAAACTAAAGCGGGTAAATTAAGATCTTTCTCAGGAGCGGAGCTACAGGGGGTGGAATATGTTAAAATGCCCCTCTAGTATTAAAATATTCTAAGTGATATGCGGGCCATTTCCGACATACCTGAATGGGATTGTGACATATCGGGTGAAAGCTCTAGATGAGTAGATTACAAAACTAAAGCGGGTAAATTAAGTTCTTTCTCAGGAGCGGAGCTACAGGGGGTGGAATATGTTAAAATGCCCCTCTAGTATTAAAACATTCTAAGTGATATTCGGGCCATTTCCGACATACCTGAATGGGGTTGTGACATATCGGGTGAAAGCTCTAGATGAGTAGATTACAAAACTAAAGCGGGTATATTTAGTTCTTTCTCAGGAGCGGAGCTACAGGGGGTGGAATATGTTAAAATTACCCTTTAGTATTAAAATATTCTAAGTGATATGCGGGCCATTTCCGACATACCTGAATAGTGTTGTGACATATCGGGTGAAAGCTCTTGATAAGTAGATTACAAAACTTAAGCGGGTATATTCAGTTCTTTCTCAGGAGCGGAGCTACAGGGGGTGGAATATGTTAAAATTACCCTTTAGTATTAAAATATTCTAAGTGATATGCGGGCCATTTCCGACATACCGGAATGGGGTTGTGACATATATGGTGAAAGCTCTTGATGAGTAGATTACAAAACTAAAGCGGGTATATTCAGTTCTTTCTCAGGAGCGGCGCTACAGGGGGTGGAATATGTTAAAATGCCCCTCTAGTATTAAAATATTCTAAGTGATATGCGGGCCATTTCCGACATACCTGAATGGGATTGTGACATATCGGGTGAAAGCTCTAGATGAGTAGATTGCAAAACTAAAGCGGGTAAATTAAGATCTTTCTCAGGAGCGGAGCTACAGGGGGTGGAATATGTTAAAATGCCCCTCTAGTATTAAAATATTCTAAGTGATATGCGGGCCATTTCTGACATACCTGAATGGGATTGTGACATATCGGGTGAAAGCTCTAGATGAGTAGATTACAAAACTAAAGCTGGTAAATTAAGTTCTTTCTCAGGAGCGGAGCTACAGGGGGTGGAATATGTTAAAATTACCCTTTAGTATTAAAATATTCTAAGTGATATGCGGGCCATTTCCGACATACCTGAATAGGGTTGTGACATATCGGGTGAAAGCTCTTGATAAGTAGATTACAAAACTTAAGCGGGTATATTTAGTTCTTTCTCAGGAGCGGAGCTACAGGGGGTGGAATATGTTAAAATTACCCTTTAGTATTAAAATATTCTAAGTGATATGCGGGCCATTTCCGACATACCTGAATAGGGTTGTGACATATCGGGTGAAAGCTCTTGATAAGTAGATTACAAAACTTAAGCGGGTATATTCAGTTTTTTCTCAGGAGCGGAGCTACAGGGGGTGGAATATGTTAAAATTACCCTTTAGTATTAAAATATTCTAAGTGATATGCGGGCCATTTCCGACATACCTGAATAGGGTTGTGACATATCGGGTGAAAGCTCTTGATAAGTAGATTACAAAACTAAAGCGGGTATATTCAGTTCTTTCTCAGGAGCGGCGCTACAGGGGGTGGAATATGTTAAAATGCCCCTCTAGTATTAAAATATTCTAAGTGATATGCGGGCCATTTCCGACATACCTGAATGGGATTGTGACATATCGGGTGAAAGCTCTAGATGAGTAGATTGCAAAACTAAAGCGGGTAAATTAAGATCTTTCTCAGGAGCGGCGCTACAGGGGGTGGAATATGTTAAAATGCCCCTCTAGTATTAAAATATTCTAAGTGATATGCGGGCCATTTCCGACATACCTGAATGGGATTGTGACATATCGGGTGAAAGCTCTAGATGAGTAGATTGCAAAACTAAAGCGGGTAAATTAAGATCTTTCTCAGGAGCGGAGCTACAGGGGGTGGAATATGTTAAAATGCCCCTCTAGTATTAAAATATTCTAAGTGATATGCGGCCCATTTCCGACATACCTGAATGGGGTTGTGACATTTCGGGTGAAAGCTCTAGATGAGTAGATTACAAAACTAAAGCGGGTATATTCAGTTCTTTCTCAAGAGCGGAGCTACAGGGGGTGGAATATGTTAAAATTACCCTTTAGTATTAAAATATTCTAAGTGATATGCGGGCCATTTCCGACATACCTGAATAGGGTTGTGACATATCGGGTGAAAGCTCTTGATAAGTAGATTACAAAACTTAAGCGGGTATATTCAGTTCTTTCTCAGGAGCGGAGCTACAGGGGGTGGAATATGTTAAAATTACCCTTTAGTATTAAAATATTCTAAGTGATATGCGGGCCATTTCCGACATACCTGAATGGGATTGTGACATATCGGGTGAAAGCTCTAGATGAGTAGATTACAAAACTAAAGCGGGTAAATTAAGATCTTTCTCAGGAGCGGAGCTACAGGGGGTGGAATATGTTAAAATGCCCCTCTAGTATTAAAATATTCTAAGTGATATGCGGGCCATTTCTGACATACCTGAATGGGATTGTGACATATCGGGTGAAAGCTCTAGATGAGTAGATTACAAAGCTAAAGCGGGTATATTCAGTTCTTTCTCAGGAGCGGAGCTACAGGGGGTCGAATATGTTAAAATTACCTTTTAGTATTAAAATATTCTAAGTGATATGCGGGCCATTTCCGACATACCTGAATAGGGTTGTGACATATCGGGTGAAAGCTCTTGATAAGTAGATTACAAAACTTAAGCGGGTATATTCAGTTCTTTCTCAGGAGCGGAGCTACAGGGGGTGGAATATGTTAAAATTACCCTTTAGTATTAAAATATTCTAAGTGATATGCGGGCCATTTCCGACATACCGGAATGGGGTTGTGACATATATGGTGAAAGCTCTTGATGAGTAGATTACAAAACTAAAGCGGGTATATTCAGTTCTTTCTCAGGAGCGGCGCTACAGGGGGTGGAATATGTTAAAATGCCCCTTAAGTATTAAAATGTTCTAAGATATATGCGGGCCATTTCCGACATACCTGAATGGGATTGTGACATATCGGGTGAAAGCTCTAGATGAGTAGATTACAAAACTAAAGCGGGTAAATTAAGTTCTTTCTCAGGAGCGGAGCTACAGGGGGTGGAATATGTTAAAATGCCCCTCTAGTATTAAAATATTCTAAGTGATATGCGGGCCATTTCCGACATACCTGAATGGGGTTGTGACATATCGGGTGAAAGCTCTTGATGAGTATATTACAAAACTAAAGCGGGTATATTCAGTTCTTTCTCAGGAGCGGAGCTACAGGGGGTGGAATATGTTAAAATTACCCTTTAGTATTAAAATATTCTAAGTGATATGCGGGCCATTTCCGACATACCTGAATGGGATTGTGACATATCGGGTGAAAGCTCTAGATGAGTAGATTACAAAACTAAAGCGGGTAAATTCAGTTCTTTCTCAGGAGCGGAGCTACAGGGGGTGGAATATGTTAAAATGCCCCTCTAGTATTAAAATATTCTAAGTGATATGCGGGCCATTTCCGACATACCTGAATGGGATTGTGACATATCGGGTGAAAGCTCTAGATGAGTAGATTACAAAACTAAAGCGGGTAAATTAAGATCTTTCTCAGGAGCGGAGCTACAGGGGGTGGAATATGTTAAAATGCCCCTCTAGTATTAAAATATTCTAAGTGATATGCGGGCCATTTCCGACATACCTGAATGGGATTGTGACATATCGGGTGAAAGCTCTAGATGAGTAGATTACAAAACTAAAGCGGGTAAATTAAGTTCTTTCTCAGGAGCGGAGCTACAGGGGGTGGAATATGTTAAAATGCCCCTCTAGTATTAAAATATTCTAAGTGATATGCGGGCCATTTCTGACATACCTGAATGGGATTGTGACATATCGGGTGAAAGCTCTAGATGAGTAGATTACAAAGCTAAAGCGGGTATATTCAGTTCTTTCTCAGGAGCGGAGCTACAGGGGGTCGAATATGTTAAAATTACCTTTTAGTATTAAAATATTCTAAGTGATATGCGGGCCATTTCCGACATACCTGAATAGGGTTGTGACATATCGGGTGAAAGCTCTTGATAAGTAGATTACAAAACTTAAGCGGGTATATTCAGTTCTTTCTCAGGAGCGGAGCTACAGGGGGTGGAATATGTTAAAATTACCCTTTAGTATTAAAATATTCTAAGTGATATGCGGGCCATTTCCGACATACCTGAATGGGGTTGTGACATACCGGGTGAAAGCTCTTGATGAGTAGATTACAAAACTAAAGCGGGTAAATTAAGTTCTTTCTCAGGAGCGGAGCTACAGGGGGTGGAATATGTTAAAATGCCCCTCTAGTATTAAAATATTCTAAGTGATATGCGGGCCATTTCCGACATACCTGAATGGGGTTGTGACATATCGGGTGAAAGCTCTTGATAAGTAGATTACAAACCTAAAGCGAGTATATTCAGTTCTTTCTCAGGAGCGGAGCTACAGGGGGTGGAATATGTTAAAATGCCCCTTAAGTATTAAAATGTTCTAAGATATATGCGGGCCATTTCCGACATACCTGAATGGGATTGTGACATATCGGGTGAAAGCTCTAGATGAGTAGATTACAAAACTAAAGCGGGTAAATTAAGTTCTTTCTCAGGAGCGGAGCTACAGGGGGTGGAATATGTTAAAATGCCCCTCTAGTATTAAAATATTCTAAGTGATATGCGGGCCATTTCCGACATACCTGAATGGGGTTGTGACATATCGGGTGAAAGCTCTTGATGAGTATATTACAAAACTAAAGCGGGTATATTCAGTTCTTTCTCAGGAGCGGAGCTACAGGGGGTGGAATATGTTAAAATTACCCTTTAGTATTAAAATATTCTAAGTGATATGCGGGCCATTTCCGACATACCTGAATGGGATTGTGACATATCGGGTGAAAGCTCTAGATGAGTAGATTACAAAACTAAAGCAGGTAAATTCAGTTCTTTCTCAGGAGCGGAGCTACAGGGGGTGGAATATGTTAAAATGCCCCTCTAGTATTAAAATATTCTAAGTGATATGCGGGCCATTTCCGACATACCTGAATGGGATTGTGACATATCGGGTGAAAGCTCTAGATGAGTAGATTACAAAACTAAAGCGGGTAAATTAAGATCTTTCTCAGGAGCGGAGCTACAGGGGGTGGAATATGTTAAAATGCCCCTCTAGTATTAAAATATTCTAAGTGATATGCGGGCCATTTCTGACATACCTGAATGGGATTGTGACATATCGGGTGAAAGCTCTAGATGAGTAGATTACAAAACTAAAGCAGGTAAATTCAGTTCTTTCTCAGGAGCGGAGCTACAGGGGGTGGAATATGTTAAAATGCCCCTCTAGTATTAAAATATTCTAAGTGATATGCGGGCCATTTCCGACATACCTGAATGGGATTGTGACATATCGGGTGAAAGCTCTAGATGAGTAGATTACAAAACTAAAGCAGGTAAATTCAGTTCTTTCTCAGGAGCGGAGCTACAGGGGGTGGAATATGTTAAAATGCCCCTCTAGTATTAAAATATTCTAAGTGATATGCGGGCCATTTCCGACATACCTGAATGGGGTTGTGACATATCGGGTGAAAGCTCTAGATGAGTAGATTACAAAACTAAAGCGGGTATATTCAGTTCTTTCTCAGGAGCGGAGCTACAGGGGGTGGAATATGTTAAAATTACCCTTTAGTATTAAAATATTCTAAGTGATATGCGGGCCATTTCCGACATACCTGAATAGGGTTGTGACATATCGGGTGAAAGCTCTTGATAAGTAGATTACAAAACTTAAGCGGGTATATTCAGTTCTTTCTCAGGAGCGGAGCTACAGGGGGTGGAATATGTTAAAATTACCCTTTAGTATTAAAATATTCTAAGTGATATGCGGGCCATTTCCGACATACCGGAATGGGGTTGTGACATATATGGTGAAAGCTCTTGATGAGTAGATTACAAAACTAAAGCGGGTATATTCAGTTCTTTCTCAGGAGCGGCGCTACAGGGGGTGGAATATGTTAAAATGCCCCTTAAGTATTAAAATGTTCTAAGATATATGCGGGCCATTTCCGACATACCTGAATGGGATTGTGACATATATGGTGAAAGCTCTTGATGAGTAGATTACAAAACTTAAGCGGGTATATTCAGTTCTTTCTCAGGAGCGGAGCTACAGGGGGTGGAATATGTTAAAATTACCCTTTAGTATTAAAATATTCTAAGTGATATGCGGGCCATTTCCGACATACCGGAATGGGGTTGTGACATATCGGGTGAAAGATCTTGATGAGTAGATTACAAAACTAAAGCGGGTATATTCAGTTCTTTCTCAGGAGCGGAGCTCCAGGGGGTGAATATGTTAAAATTACCCTTTAGTATTAAAATATTCTAAGTGATATGCGGGCCATTTCCGACATACCGGAATGGGGTTGTGACATATCGGGTGAAAGATCTTGATGAGTAGATTACAAAACTAAAGCGGGTATATTCAGTTCTTTCTCAGGAGCGGAGCTCCAGGGGGTGAATATGTTAAAATTACCCTTTAGTATTAAAATATTCTAAGTGATATGCGGGCCATTTCCGACATACCTGAATAGGGTTGTGACATATCGGGTGAAAGCTCTTGATGAGTAGATTACAAAACTTAAGCGGGTATATTCAGTTCTTTCTCAGGAGCGGAGCTACAGGGGGTGGAATATGTTAAAATGCCCCTTAAGTATTAAAATGTTCTAAGATATATGCGGGCCATTTCCGACATACCTGAATGGGATTGTGACATATATGGTGAAAGCTCTTGATGAGTAGATTACAAAACTAAAGCGGGTATATTCAGTTCTTTCTCAGGAGCGGAGCTACAGGGGGTGGAATATGTTAAAATTACCCTTTAGTATTAAAATATTCTAAGTGATATGCGGGCCATTTCCGACATACCGGAATGGGGTTGTGACATATATGGTGAAAGCTCTTGATGAGTAGATTACAAAACTAAAGCGGGTATATTCAGTTCTTTCTCAGGAGCGGCGCTACAGGGGGTGGAATATGTTAAAATGCCCCTTAAGTATTAAAATGTTCTAAGATATATGCGGGCCATTTCCGACATACCTGAATGGGATTGTGACATATATGGTGAAAGCTCTTGATGAGTAGATTACAAAACTTAAGCGGGTATATTCAGTTCTTTCTCAGGAGCGGAGCTACAGGGGGTGGGATATGTTAAAATTACCCTTTAGTATTAAAATATTCTAAGTGATATGCGGGCCATTTCCGACATACCTGAATAGGGTTGTGACATATCGGGTGAAAGCTCTTGATAAGTAGATTACAAAACTTAAGCGGGTATATTCAGTTCTTTCTCAGGAGCGGAGCTACAGGGGGTGGAATATGTTAAAATTACCCTTTAGTATTAAAATATTCTAAGTGATATGCGGGCCATTTCCGACATACCGGAATGGGGTTGTGACATATATGGTGAAAGCTCTCGATGAGTAGATTACAAAACTAAAGCGGGTATATTCAGTTCTTTCTCAGGAGCGGCGCTACAGGGGGTGGAATATGTTAAAATGCCCCTTAAGTATTAAAATGTTCTAAGATATATGCGGGCCATTTCCGACATACCTGAATGGGATTGTGACATATCGGGTGAATGCGCTTGATGAGTAGATTACAAAACTAAAGCGGGTATATTCAGTTCTTTCTCAGGAGCGGAGCTACAGGGGGTGGAATATTTTTAAATGCCCCTTTAGTATTAAAATATTCTAAGTGATATGCGGGCCATTTCCGACATACCTGAATGGGGTTGTGACATATCGGGTGAAAGATCTTGATGAGTAGATTACAAAACTAAAGCGGGTATATTCAGTTCTTTCTCAGGAGCGGAGCTCCAGGGGGTGAATATGTTAAAATTACCCTTTAGTATTAAAATATTCTAAGTGATATGCGGGCCATTTCCGACATACCTGAATGGGGTTGTGACATATCGGGTGAAAGCTCTTGATGAGTAGATTACAAAACTAAAGCGGGTATATTCAGTTCTTTCTCAGGAGCGGAGCTACAGGGGGTGGAATATGTTAAAATTACCCTTTAGTATTAAAATATTCTAAGTGATATGCGGGCCATTTCCGACATACCTGAATGGGGTTGTGACATATCGGGTGAAAGATCTTGATGAGTAGATTAAAATTGTATGCCTGCTGCTGTACATCATTTTATGTAACTATAAAAAAATACCACCAACAACAATAAAAAAAGACGCAATTTCTGAAAATAATCATTCGCTTTTTTTTTTTTTTTTTGCTTAGAAACAAACATATGTATATTTTTTAAAACGCGTATTTTATAAATAACATTTTTATCGTGATGGAAATAGATAAAAGAATTTATTTTAAATATTTAAAATTTTTTTAATTTTTTGAGCTTAATTTTTAAAATATTCAAATAAATAATTATGCCAATATTTCGATATTCTTTGAATATCATCAGGGCTATTTTATTAAATAAAAGCTAAAAACGAAATGAATGTTGAAAGAATAAAGGACTATATTGAAATATCTAAATTGAATTTCTTAGACACGCTCACTTTAATGCCCACTTTAAAAGGTCAGACAGAATTAGAGGTGTGATAATGAAATTTCGAGCATATAGTTTTCTAGTTAATGTCATTGTAATGCCAGAAAAATCAGGTAACACGCCTACCTCCCATATATGTATATTTAAGATAAATCTTAAATTCATACAATTTATTTATGGACAAAGTTTTTAGAAGAATAAACGACTATTGGAATATATAAGTTAAATTTATCAGTAGAAACTACTTTGAGACGTCCACTTCTCACAAAACCGACAGAATAAAATGTATGATGATGAAATTTTGCTTATATATATATATATATATATACACGCCCACTTCCCATATAACGCTTTATCTTAAATTCATCTTTATCGGAAAAATTTTTTCCGAAAAAAAAAAGAAATCTGTATTGGATTAACTAATTTGAATTCAAACATCAACTATAAAATTTTAAAAAGAAGGTGCCATGCCCATACAAAGCTAATATTATTTTCTAACTACAGTGGGTACCAAATGATATAAAAGAGTAATGTGACTGACTGACTGACTGATTCATAATAAACGCAAAGAGACATGAAATTTATACAATCGGTTCCTCTACTAACAAGGGCTTCTTGGAAATTCGTACTTTAAAGAGGTAAAAAAGAGCAAAACGGGTAAAATCAGTAACCTTATATCTGCTAAACTAAAATTGATACAAATTAACTTGAAAAGGTATTGTAATTTACATAAAAAATTAGCTGACCTCTAGAGGTAAAAATTGGTAAAAACTATAATTTGGAACTTTTTTTTAGTACCCTATGTAACTTATAAACACATAAAGCTAGAAAAAAAAATTTAATTGTATTAGTTAATCCGCGTAAAAATATTAATAGTATTTCGGTATTCGTAGTTCGCATGTATGAGGGTAAAAATTGTCCCTCTTTTTGGTACTTTAAAAAATGTTTCTTATATTATTCAATAGTACATAACTTTATAGTTATTATCGCTTAATAGAATATGAACATTCATCTAGGTGAAATTTTGAGAAACTTTAAGGAGGAAATAGAGTAGTTTACACATAAACATTTTTGTACTGCAGGGTAACTATACTGATACTTTCTTGTGTGAACCGTAATATGAATCCTGTTTTGTTTGTATAAATAAATGCATGGGAATTCCACCCAATAGTTGATTCGCTAAGGAAAGATCGCAATTATTGAATTTGTCTGGCAAGCTTCTGGCTTAGCGACACTTGACAATGTCAAGTGCCTATACGTAAAAATCGTTGCCGCTTTAGATAACAGTATAAACACACTATTATGTTTATGTAGTGCAGTGTCGGCATGCTTCATGTTCCTTTAATATTTTGTATTTTTCCCACAACATACTAGTGTGGAACAAAACACAAATTTTAAGTACTTACACATATTAAATAAATTATAGTAGATATAGAGAATAAGTAGTAACCAACACTACTAACTATTAGACTAACTGTAAGAATTCCAAATGTTATATAAGCGAGTAGTTTTAGGAACAACAAGAATAATAAAACATTCTTTGTCTTATAAGTTAGAGCTTCCTAGAGGAGCTCTTTTTACATAAAAATTAACTGTGGAGCTCACAGAAAACTACAAAGATAAACAGTAAAAATTTTTACTATTTACATGGCGATCCTGTTAAATTAAGGAGTGCTCGTAAATAAAATGGCACCCTTAATTAGAAATTTACTAATACCTTAGAATTGCTGATAAGAGAAGCCACCAAGGGATAAAAAGCAGATAATTTAAGGAGTGTTAAGCACCCTAAAAATTAGGTGCCAACTAAGCACCGATGTTCTTTTGTCCTGTCGGAATAGCCAAGGGTCCGTCAACTACGTAAACAGAAATAAGACAGATGAACAAGTCCTCAACCAATAGCCGTCGAGGAGTACAAAAAGAGAACACAACAACATACGCAAAGAATAGCTGATTGCAAAATTCCTTTAGTAAAGAAACCGAAGAGGGGGACATTTATGCAAATTGAAGCGAGAAAAGGCGCTACTACTGCGAGAAGTTTATAAAAATCCTTACTTAAATGGGAAGATGCAACGAGGATATGAAAAAGTATAAGTGTCCTAGAGCACCTAATCGACGGAGTAATAAATAGGAGAGTATAAAATTAAAATAAAGATATGAAGAAAAAATAATATATATAAAAGTGCACTCTTAGGTCAGTAGGCGTTAATCGCCGTTGACAATTTTTTTAAATATAATAAGATAATAAAATAAGATAAAGAAACATATATTGAAAATTTCAAAAGGTTCCATACAATGAGTAATAAAAGAAAGACTAAAAGTAGGTCTAAAAATCTCATTGAATGGAAAAATTATGAAATGGTAATGCCAGTTGAGCAGCAGATAGCCAATTTATGGACATTTTTAGGAATCAGTTGAACTCCTAATAAAGAGGATATAGAGAATCAAACGTCAGCAGAAACCAAACTTATGATAAACTTTTGACATAGACAGATCAACAACTAAACTTGAACAGCTCAATCACAATTATACTAATACTAAATTTTGTTTTACGATTATATTCAATGCACAATAGGAGACTAAAGAAAAATATACCAGCAAGGCAAATGATATAGAAAAAATATGAATGGACAAATGGGAATTAGTAAAAACAATCATTTTAAATGAATAGAAGAAATTTCAAAAATTATAAATGTATAAATAAAAATATATATATTAGATCAGAGACAGTAAGGAAACATTTAGGTATTATCATTTCCTCATTAGATCAAATAAGACAACATATATATATTAGAAGTATTAAATATATATAGTTTGGTGTCTACGAGACCAACTGATAAGATTGTTATCCAAATATAATATACAACAGGATATACCGCACAATATTGCTGAAAGAATAGAAATAGATTTAAATATAATACTGACAAGGGAAATACAATCAAATGTAAACTTGCAGGAAGAAGTATCATCTGAATCGGACATTTTGGAGACTACAACAGAACAGGAAATATAATTTATAAACACGGCTTCAAAACTACTTTGCGACTTTGACGATAAACCCAAAAACTTACGCACATTTATAGATTCACTACAACTGGTGAATACGATAGGAAATAACCACGAACAGACAGCAGTATCCCTAATACAGACGAAATTAAAAAGGTCTGCAAGAAACCTCATTGACAATGAGACCTCAATAGATCAAATAATAGATAAACTAAAAGCCTCTGTAAAGGGCGAGTCTGTCGAGGTAGTATCTGCAAAAATAATGAACATACGGCAGTGAAATAGAAAACCTAACAAAATTACTGGAGACCGCATATATAACAGACGGCTTAACATGCGAGTAAGCCAATAAATATGCTACTCAAGTCGCTGTTAAAGCGCTAACGAGAAACTGCAATATAAATAAGCAATATTGATAAAGCAGGACAATTTAATACTATGTATGAGGCTATAAGTAAATTCGTAAGTAGTGCACAGAAGCAACAGGACAGCTATCAACAGAAATAATAATAACTATAATATCCGTAGAAACCATATTCACACAAGAGGCTCGAATGAAAATAATTCGGTAAACTAAAACTGACCCCTAAAATTAGATCCTTAAATCGTAAGATATGTAATCTCAACCTTAACGGACACGGAAAAATAAATCATTAGGAAATACATTTTTGGAATTGAAATACAATAATTTTTAATACCACATTATTTTTAAGTAGTACAAGATAATTTTATAATACCTGGAGACGGAATCATTGGTATGGATTTCATTAAGAAATATAACTGTATATTGAATTTTGATACGAGTTCTGATTACCTAATACTACGTCCTTTTAATATACCAAAAACAATAGAAATACCCATAGACTCTGGACTGGTCTGCTTCTATTCTATTCTCTTTCTATTTTAACTATTCTATTCATATATGTAAAGGTATACCTGTCGTGGGTTTTGGCTTTTAGTGCCACTCCTTTTCAACCTAAACCTAACCTAAATTAAATAATTCCGAAGAAGATATATTAGTCCCCAGGAAATCAGGAAATTAAACCAGGCGTTTTTTTCTAAATACAAATTACACTATCACCAAAGTTAGCCAGGATAAAATCAAGACCGAAAGCATCTCTGATTATGACATAGTAGAAAATGGACCTAAGAGACGAAAAACAAAAACGGAAATATTAAAAATCTTAAATACAAATTTTCGACCACAACTTTTAGATACACTAAACAATTTATGCGGTTCTCGAGTTATGTTAAACTACGTTTTTGCCAAAATGTTACAACTAAGCGAAAAAAAATCAAGATAAGGAAAAAATTTAAAATGTCATAAAAAAAAACTGACACATACGAACGCCAAACCCTTTGAGGGTTTTACTATATTGACCAAGTACCATCACCCTGACTTGGAATTTCTCACCCCCCAGATTGGCTGTTGTACTGTGTAATAAAAAATTCTTTGTCATATAAGTTAGAGCTTCCTAGCTCCTTAAAAATAAATAAAAATTAACTGTGGAGATTCCCAGAGGAGCTCACAGAAAACTACAAAGATAAACAGTAAAAACTTTTATTATTTGCAAGGGAAAAATACCGGAAAATATGTATACTTCCTAATTACAGGGAATTTGCATAAAATTTGTTATTTGGATTTCTACAGATTTAAAAATTTAAACACAGGGGAAAATTCGGGAAAACAGTTTGAACTTTTTAGAACATAATTATTTGTATAAAATATTTATTTTTTGTTAGTTAAATACTTTAAGCTTGGAATTTGTATGTTGATATGAAAATTCAAAAAAAGGAACTCTTTTTTTTTTTTTTTTTTTTTTTTTTTTTTTGTATTTTTTGTATTTTTTGTATTTTCTACAATTATAAAGCTAGAATTATGAAATCAGAAACTATTGACTCTAGCTGAGAATGAAAATGATATAGTCGCACAGAGGAGTATTTGACCTAAAAAGCTGGCCAAAAAGGCACAACTGAATTTTAAGAACTCTTAAAAACTAAGTACGCAGCTCGACAGACAACAATATTTTACATTATATTGTAAATTTTGAAAATTTTAGTTGCGATTTGTAGCTCTGAGAGCCTGCTAAAGTCAGCAAAGTGAAGAAAATTGTATGAGATTTAAATGTTTTTTTCGGTTTCTGGATGTTTATATGATATTTTTTGCAGCTAAACGAATAAAGGTTTAACAATATTTTTTTTTTTCGCTGAAAGGCCTGATCAAAAGTTATTTAAAAAGATAAAAAATTTAAAATATGTTGAATATTCATGTTGAAACAATTCGTTCAAAGGCTAAAAACAAAAAAAATTATACTTTTATATGCAAAAAAAAGAAAAAGAAGAGGTTTTTAAAAGTGAGGTTAGCATCTCTACGAATTATGTTTGATACCACAATAAAATTTGGAATATACATAAACTTTTATGTATTTTGAATTATTGATTTTAACTGTTATTCACGTCACTTTTATTTAACACTTCACAATGTTAATACCTGCCTATAATTATAAATTTTAAAAATTCTTTATTATCGATAATAGTTATAAGGAAATGTCCCACACATCCCCATAAAAGATATTATTATATACCTGCTCTACAAAACATTATATGTTAAAAAAATTAATATACGTACCTAATAAGAATAATTATTAAAAGCATTAATCACAAAAACAAGTTTACAAAAAATAAATACCGGTACATAAAAAATAAATGGGCACCCAGGTATCAGGCTACCATCCAATTGTCAGAAGAAGCTGCGAGGCCAGAAATAAGCCCTTATTCAGCAGAAGCAAAAGCGATACAAATCGAGATGTTTTGAATAGGTTATTTCTGAGCAGTGACCCTTCTATAAGCTGCAGTACGCAAAGAGAACGGAATAATAAAAAAGCTTTTTCATCAGAAACCATCACACTTCTTCCTGACACCTATGATGCAGCTAATAAGGGCATACATACATACGACATATTAATTATTAAGAAATTTTTATTAGTTTAAGTTTTCCATACATTAAGTATTTAATAATTTAAAATAAATATAATAAAGCCTTTTTTCATAAAAAATACTGTTTTATAAGAGCCTTAAAATTTTTAATTTTTTTTTGCATGTACATACAGTCTGTCAAGAATAAGTTTAAACATTTAAAATCAACATTTGTTAATTGAGTTTTACTATTTATATCGACTTTTATTCCTTAGGAATGTGGCTTTTGGGAAAATCTTAAAAATTTAATCTTTTTGGTTCTTTAGTTTTTTTTGACGATTTTTGCAGGAAAAATTTTTTTTCGCCATTAAATTTTTAATCACTCCGAAGTAGTAATAGATAGAAAAGAAATGTGTTTGGTTAGGTTAAGCAGAATTTTCCGGTGCATCTTCTGATCGCACTGCTATTTCAAGTTATGACAAAATATTTTAGTCAACCCAACGATATAGGGGGTGAAATATGCCACGCCTTTAAAAGAAAATCCTTACGTTCAATAGAAAAACTAAAAACAGATTTGAATTAAGGGCATCAAAATCCATATAGTCAACATACTTTTATTTCTAGGGTAGACAAAATTTTTTTTGTTGTGCAGTGTACTTTTGTTGCGCAGTGTAATTTTTTCAAAATCAGCCACTAGACGTTTTATATCATACTACACCTAAAACTATCAAAAAATTAAAACTTTTAATTCAAAAAACACGTTTACTTATTTTGGCCAGCTTTTCAGGTCAAATATTCCTCTGTAAGTTGTCACAAAAGATGGCTCTTCCCAATTTTATTGTTCTTTTTGTATTTTTAAATATGTGAACATAGCTTCTAAAAATTAGTGATTATTGAATATATATAATATAATACATAATATATAAAATATAATATTAATATAAGAATAAAAAAAAACAAATTAAATTCATTTCACAAGTTTAATTTTTTAAAGAATGAAATTGCTTTCGCAAACATACTTTTTCCATACTTTATGGTAATTAACTTTACCAGGTTACAATACTTGGTGATATTTAAAAAAACTGCTCTTTGCAGCAGCTTGTAATAAAATTGTAACTGCAATTTAAATGGAATGTCCATATTAAACTTGAGTTTTATTTTCTAGTTCGCTTCCACATTGCACATCTGTATGAAGTTCAACGCAAATATAAGTTTGCAAAAGAAGCTTATGAAGAATTACTTAATGAGGAAGAGCTGACGTTGGATTTGAAAGCAGTTATTTACAGGCAACTTGGTAATGTATAATTATTATATGTGTAACAGAACATTTATGTTTTGAAATAATGGAAGTAAAAAAGTTGAAATACATTTTATAATGAGATAAATTAAATTTATGATTATTTTTGACGTTTTAAGGCTAACATGCCTTAGTTATGAAAACGTATCTGAAAACATTATTTAAATTAACATTAATTTTAACAAATACATACTTTTTATACTGCCAATACCATTAACTTATTTTATTACCATTTTTGTTGTTAACGACACAGAAAAACGAATAAAAATTCATTCGAGTAGTCGTCTTTAAACAGTTTTTGTTGTTTGTATGTACTTAAAATTATTTACTATATATTATTTGCTTTAATTTTATCTGTTGTTACGTTAGAGCTATCAAAAATAGTTACTTAATCATAAGAAAAAGAGATTACGTTGTTACGTTACGTTATGAGAAGAAGAAAAGAAAAACAAGTAACAGAGCTATATTCGGCCGTGCCGAATCTTATATACCCTTCACAACGTGTCATGCAATAACATTTGTTTGTATCACCATTCATCTATATATATAAAAGAGTAACGTGACTGACTGACTGATTCATCATCGCACAGCCCAAACGCAAAGAGCTAGAGACATGAAATTCCTCTTTCAATGTATAGCTCCACTAAGAAGGGATTTTTGTAAATTCGTACTTTAAGGGGGTAAAATCGGTAATCTTATATCTGCTAAACTAAAAATGATACAAATTAAATTGAAAAAGTATTGTAATTTGCACAAAAAATAAGCTGACAGGTGTCTGGCCTTTTTTGGAATTTTCAACTCCTAAGGGGAAAAAACTATAATTTGGTACTTTTTTGGTACCCTATGTAACTTCCAAGCGCATAAAGCTGAGAAAAAAATTTGAACTGTATTAAGTAAACCGCGAAAAAATATTAATAGGAATTCGCCACTTTTTTCAAATTCATATGTATAAGGGGTAAAAATTTTCCCTTTTTTTGGTACTTTTTTTAAAATAAACTTTTCTTATATTATTCAATGGAACAAAATTTGACAATTATTATTTCCTAATAGAATATGGACAACTATTTAGGTGAAATTTTTGGAAACTTTTTTGGGGACAAAAAAGGTACCAAAAAGGGGAAAATTCCGGCAAATGTATGTAATTCCTAATTAGACGGCCAATTTTCACAAAATTTTTTATTGGGATTTCACTAGACATACAAAATTATGTAATTTAGTTAAAATTGAAACACATTTATAACAGGGTAGAAAAGGGAAAAATCGGGAAGAGTTTGGTACTTTTTAGAACATAATTACTTTTATGCAAAAAAGAGTAGATTTACTGACTTTAAATCATGTCTATTAAAATATTTTGTTACATAGATATTTGAACATTTTAAACTTGAAATTTGGAACTTGGACCAAAAATGTACTTTTCGCTTTTCTATGGTACTTTTTGTATTTTCTACGTTTATAAAGGTAGAATTGTTAAATAAAGGACTATTGATTCCAGGTAAGACTAAAAATGTTATGGGTGACAAAAAAGGTACTTTTTTGAATTTAAAGGTTACTTTTTATATATTCTACGTTTGCGAAGCTAGAATTTAAAAATTAGTGGCTATTGATACAAGGTGAGACCGAAAATGTTATGGTCGACAAAAAAGGTACTTTTTTGAATTTTTGTGGTACTTTTGGTATTTTCTACGTTTATGAAGGTAGGATTGTACAATCAAAAACTATTGATTCCAGGTGAGACTAAAAATATCATGGTCGACCAAAAAGACACTTTTTTGAATTTTTATGGTCCTTTTTGTATTTTCTACGTTTATGAAGGAAGGAATGTACAATCAAGGACTATTGATTCCAGGTGAGACTAAAAATGTTATGGTCGATCAAAGAGGTACGTTTTTGAATTTTTGTTGTACTTTTGGTATTCTCTACGTTTATGAAGGTAGGATTGTACAATTAAGGACTTTTGATTCCAAGTGAGACTAAAAATGTTATCGGGGACCAAAAAGGTACTTTTTTGAATTTTTATGGTACTTTTTTTTTCAACGTTTGCGTAGCTAGAATTTTGAAATTAGTGGTTATTGATACAAGGTGAGACTGAAAATGTTATGGTCGACCAAAAAGGTACTTTTTTGAATTTTTATGGTACTTTTGGTATTTGCTAAGTTTATGAAGGTAGGATTGTACAATCAAGGACTATTGATTCCAGGTGAGACTAAAAATGTTATGGGCGGCCAAAGAGGTACTTTTTTGAATTTGTATGGTACTTTTTGTATTTTTAACGTTTGCGAAGCAAGAATTTCGAAATTAGTGACTATTGGTACAAGGTAAGGCTAAATATGTTATGGGCGATCAAAAAGGTACTTTTCTGAATTTTAATGGGAATTTTTGTATTTCTTACGTTCATAAAGCTAAAATAGTGAAATAAAGAATTGTTGATTCAATTTTAACATTAAAATTATATTGGAGACACAAAAAAGCCTTTTCGCATTTTTATTGTACTCTTTTTATTTTTACGTTTGTAAACATAGATTCTTAAAATTAGTGTTTTTTGATCCAAGGACTAACTCCTAATACTATGGACGACCAAAATTACTTTTTCTCTTTTTATATATTTTGTGTACATAGAATTCTGAATAAAGGCAATAATAAACCAAGTGGAAGTTTTAGTGAAGGAAGAAATGTTATTTTTATTATTTTTAGGGTAATTTTTGCAAATTATATATCTCAATTTTTGAAACTCAGTAGCATTGATCTTGCTTTTAGTTAGAAAATATATCCCCGATATATCCTTACTCTACTTTTTATTTTTCTTAGTAAATCGGATCAGAGATACAAATTTTCATAAATTGAACCAAAAATATTTAATAACTATAAATAGAACTTGAGCATTCAATAAATAGTTAGAACTGCGCTAACGAAGTAGCGGGTTAAATGCTAGTCTTATATAAAATACGTACATATGTATATACTGGTTAGAATAAATGTGGCATCGAATGCCAGCTGAGCCAAAAAAATTTTATATTATTTTATTTAATATATTATTTATATTTTATTATTTTTTAAATTTTTTAAAAAAATTTTTTTAAATTTTTTTTTTGTAATTTTTTTTATAATTTTTTTATTTATTTTTAATATATTTTTTTTATTTTTTTTTCTTGCATGTTTTTTACATGTATGTATATGTATGTTGTTGTTGTAATTGTGTAAAAAAACAAGGTGGTCGTGGTTTTTTGCTCATATCTCAGAAAGTTATGGGACAATTGTGCTGACTTTCAATAGCGATTCATTCCTGGATATTTCCAAGAGATTGATACCATATACAGATATGAGGAACATATAGTTGCTTCTAAAAGTTGATTTCAACCAACACACGGGCAGACGGACAGAAGGTCAGGGCTTAATCGAGTCCTCTATTCATAAGCTTTCAGAAAATATATACTTTATGGGGTCGGAAATGAAAATTGTAGAAATTACAAACGGAATGATAAAGCTATATATACCCTTGTGCACCACAGGTGAAGGGTATAATAAACTTAAAAAGTGCGGAAATAATAATACATATCGGGTGTCCCAACTAGAACGCAATTTTTAAATTTTAAATAAAACACAGATATTTAAAAAAAAATCGTCAAACTTTATTATATCATAAAGTAGACAGAATGAGGTTATGTATGGAACAATATATCGTGCAGATGGCCGCCGCGGCTTTGCTGGCACACACGCGATCTTTTAATGAAATTTTCAATGACCTTTTTGCATAAATGCTGCGGTATTTCATTAATGCAGCGTCCAATTTCCTCTTTTAAGGCTTGAGTCGTTGTCGGCTTATTCGCGTAAACCATCGCCTTCAAAAAACCACAAAGAAAAAAATCGAAAGGTGTTAAATCACGTTGTTACGTTACGTTATGAGAAGAAGAAAAGAAAAACAAGTAACAGAGCTATATTCGGCCGTGCCGAAAATTATATACCCTTCACAACGTGTCATGCAATAACATTTGTTTGTATCACCATTCATCTATATATATAAAAGAGTAACGTGACTGACTGACTGATTCATCATCGCACAGCCCAAACGCAAAGAGCTAGAGACATGAAATTCCTCTTTCAATGTATAGCTCCACTAAGAAGGGATTTTTGTAAATTCCTACTTTAAGGGGGTAAAATCGGTAATCTTATATCTGCTAAACTAAAAATGATACAAATTAAATTGAAAAAGTATTGTAATTTGCACAAAAAATAAGCTGACAGGTGTCTGGCCTTTTTTGGAATTTTCAACTCCTAAGGGGAAAAAACTATAATTTGGTACTTTTTTGGTACCCTATGTAACTTCCAAGCGCATAAAGCTGAGAAAAAAATTTGAACTGTATTAAGTAAACCGCGAAAAAATATTAATAGGAATTCGCCACTTTTTTCAAATTCATATGTATAAGGGGTAAAAATTTTCCCTTTTTTTGGTACTTTTTTTAAAATAAACTTTTCTTATATTATTCAATGGAACAAAATTTGACAATTATTATTTCCTAATAGAATATGGACAACTATTTAGGTGAAATTTTTGGAAACTTTTTTGGGGACAAAAAAGGTACCAAAAAGGGGAAAATTCCGGCAAATGTATGTAATTCCTAATTAGACGGCCAATTTTCACAAAATTTTTTATTGGGATTTCACTAGACATACAAAATTATGTAATTTAGTTAAAATTGAAACACATTTATAACAGGGTAGAAAAGGGAAAAATCGGGAAGAGTTTGGTACTTTTTAGAACATAATTACTTTTATGCAAAAAAGAGTAGATTTACTGACTTTAAATCATGTCTATTAAAATATTTTGTTACATAGATATTTGAACATTTTAAACTTGAAATTTGGAACTTGGACCAAAAATGTACTTTTCGCTTTTCTATGGTACTTTTTGTATTTTCTACGTTTATAAAGGTAGAATTGTTAAATAAAGGACTATTGATTCCAGGTAAGACTAAAAATGTTATGGGTGACAAAAAAGGTACTTTTTGAATTTTTATGTTACTTTTTATATATTCTACGTTTGAGAAGCTAGAATTTAAAAATTAGTGGCTATTGATACAAGGTGAGACCGAAAATGTTATGGTCGACCAAAAAGGTACTTTTTTGAATTTTTGTGGTACTTTTGGTATTTTCTACGTTTATGAAGGTAGGATTGTACAATCAAAAACTATTGATTCCAGGTGAGACTAAAAATGTCATGGTCGACCAAAAAGACACTTTTGAATTTTTATGGTCCTTTTTGTATTTTCTACGTTTATGAAGGAAGGAATGTACAATCAAGGACTATTGATTCCAGGTGAGACTAAAAATGTTATGGTCGATCAAAGAGGTACGTTTTTGAATTTTTGTTGTACTTTTGGTATTCTCTACGTTTATGAAGGTAGGATTGTACAATTAAGGACTTTTGATTCCAAGTGAGACTAAAAATGTTATCGGGGACCAAAAAGGTACTTTTTTGAATTTTTATGGTACTTTTTTTATTTTCAACGTTTGCGTAGCTAGAATTTTGAAATTAGTGGCTATTGATACAAGGTGAGACTGAAAATGTTTTGGTCGACCAAAAAGGTACTTTTTTGAATTTTTATGGTACTTTTTTTATTTTCAACGTTTGCGTAGCTAGAATTTTGAAATTAGTGGCTATTGATACAAGGTGAGACTGAAAATGTTTTGGTCGACCAAAAAGGTACTTTTTTGAATTTTTATGGTACTTTTTGTATTTGCTAAGTTTATGAAGGTGGGATTGTACAATAAAGGACTTTTGATTCCAGGTGAGACTAAAAATGTTATGGGCGGCCAAAGAGGTACTTTTTTGAATTTGTATGGTACTTTTTGTATTTTCAACGTTTGCGAAGCTAGAATTTTGAAATTAGTGACAATTGATACAAGGTGAGACTAAAAATGTTATGGGCGACCAAAAAAGTACTTTTTTGATTTGTATAATACTTTTGGTATTTGCTACTTTTATGAAGGTGGGATTGTACAATAAAGGACTTTTGATTCCAGGTGAAACTAAAAATGTTATGGGCGACCAAAAGGTACTTTTTTGAATTTTTATGGTACTTTTTGTATTTTTAACGTTTGCGAAGCAAGAATTTCGAAATTAGTGATTATTGGTACAAGGTAAGGCTAAATATGTTATGGGCGATCAAAAAGCTAAAATAGTGAAATAAAGAATTGTTGATTCAATTTTAACATTAAAATTATATTGGAGACATAAAAAACCTTTTCGCATTTTTATTGTACTCTTTTTATTTTTACATGTATGTATTTGTATGTTGTGGACGACATCTGATCATCGAATGAGACCGATCCCATGCCCCAAAAGTGTTCCCTCCCAGAGATATGCGCGTTTTATAAAAGTGAAGTCGAAGATTCTAAGCGCAAATAGAAAGGAACCTAACGGTACAATTTATTTATTTTCATTTTTTCTCCTAGTAAATTCACGAAATAACTTGATTTTACGAAACTACAAAAAATTTATTTTTTTCCTTATGAACAGTTTAAAAAAATAGAAAAATCATTTAAGGGAGTGCCACATAATTTCCAAAATCAAAATCTCCAAACACAAAATCCCCAAGAAAAAAAAAACCAAATCAAAATCCACAAATACAAAATCACAAAACAAAAAATCCCCAAATACAAAATCCCCACATTTTTTGGAGATAGCGTAAAAAAATCCCCAAATACAAAACTCCCAAATTTTTACGATATTACATAATTTTAATGTATTTTACACAGAAATGAGGATTTTGTGTTTGGCATTATTTCTGAAATTAAAAATCAAAACAAATTGTACGATAAATTCACAAATATTTAATAGAAAAAATATTTCGTTATAAAAGTAGTTTAGTTTGAAATTAATATTAAAAAAAAAATATGATATATTCACGGGAGTGCTACATAATTTCCAAAATCTGAACTGGAACTGGGACTCTCTGGGACTTTTTAGATATTGCTTACCTAACCCAAATTTTAAGGAAAAATGGACCTTTATTCGGGTTTTCGCTCTAAAAAAGGTGCATATGAAAATGTCTCAAACAACATTCCTTTTTTTTACAGAACATTCTGTCCGAAGGCAGATTTTTTTCCGAATCAAAATATCTGTCACCAAAATCAAATGAGATCATTTTGAATACAGCCCTAAAATCCCCTCTTTTCGTGAAAATTTTGTATATTTGACTTCTAAAATCAATTCAAAATCAACGGGCCAACATAAAAATAAGCTTTATGTGTTTTTTGTTTACTTGGAATGTCTGTGACAAAATTGCATCATTAAAAACACTGAAAAAAATAATCGGAAAAAAGTTACTTTTCCACAGTGCGGCGCAGTATGCCATAAAATTTGTGAGCTAAAAAGCCAACATTTTGGTTTAAATTTATCGTGTTTTATCTAATAAAAAGTCCTATACGTTTAAAAAACACTATAAACGAAATAATACATAGAATTAAGAAACATTAAGAATTAAGAACAATTCCCTTGTATGGTACTTTTTGTATTTTCAACGTTTGCGAAGCTAGAATTTTGAAATTAGTGACAATTGATACAAGGTGAGACTAAAAATGTTATGGGCGACCAAAAAAGTACTTTTTTGATTTGTATAATACTTTTGGTATTTGCTACTTTTATGAAGGTGGGATTGTACAATAAAGGACTTTTGATTCCAGGTGAGACTAAAAATGTTATGGGCGGCCAAAGAGGTACTTTTTTTGAATTTGTATGGTACTTTTTGTATTTTTAACGTTTGCGAAGCAAGAATTTCGAAATTAGTGACTATTGGTACAAGGTAAGGCTAAATATGTTATGGGCGATCAAAAAGGTACTTTTCTGAATTTTAATGGAAATTTTTGTATTTCTTACGTTCATAAAGCTAAAATAGTGAAATAAAGAATTGTTGATTCAATTTTAACATTAAAATTATATTGGAGACACAAAAAAGCCTTTTCGCATTTTTATTGTACTCTTTTTATTTTTACGTTTGTAAACATAGATTCTTAAAATTAGTGTTTTTTGATCCAAGGACTAACTCCTAATACTATGGACGACCAAAATTACTTTTTCTCTTTTTATATATTTTGTGTACATAGAATTCTGAATAAAGGCAATAATAAACGTATATACTGGTTAGAATAAATGTGGCATCGAATGCCAGCTGAGCCAAAAAAATTTTATATTATTTTATTTAATATATTATTTATATTTTATTATTTTTTAAATTTTTTAAAAAAATTTTTTTAAATTTTTTTTTTTGTAATTTTTTTTATAATTTTTTTATTTATTTTTAATATATTTTTTTTATTTTTTTTTCTTGCATGTTTTTTACATGTATGTATATGTATGTTGTTGTTGTAATTGTGTAAAAAAACAAGGTGGTCGTGGTTTTTTGCTCATATCTCAGAAAGTTATGGGACAATTGTGCTGACTTTCAATAGCGATTCATTCCTGGATATTTCCAAGAGATTGATACCATATACAGATATGAGGAACATATAGTTGCTTCTAAAAGTTGATTTTAACCAACACACGGGCAGACAGACAGAAGGTCAGGGCTTAATCGAGTCCTCTATTCATAAGCTTTCAGAAAATATATACTTTATGGGGTCGGAAATGAAAATTGTAGAAATTACAAACGGAATGATAAAGCTATATATACCCTTGTGCACCACAGGTGAAGGGTATAATAAACTTAAAAAGTGCGGAAATAATAATACATATCGGGTGTCCCAACTAGAACGCAATTTTTAAATTTTAAATAAAACACAGATATTTAAAAAAAAATCGTCAAACTTTATTATATCATAAAGTAGACAGAATGAGGTTATGTATGGAACAATATATCGTGCAGATGGCAGCCGCGGCTTTGCTGGCACACACGCGATCTTTTAATGAAATTTTCAATGACCTTTTTGCATAAATGCTGCGGTATTTCATTAATGCAGCGTCCAATTTCCTCTTTTAAGGCTTGAGTCGTTGTCGGCTTATTCGCGTAAACCATCGCCTTCAAAAAACCACAAAGAAAAAAATCGAAAGGTGTTAAATCACGTTGTTACGTTACGTTATGAGAAGAAGAAAAGAAAAACAAGTAACAGAGCTATATTCGGCCGTGCCGAAAATTATATACCCTTCACAACGTGTCATGCAATAACATTTGTTTGTATCACCATTCATCTATATATATAAAAGAGTAACGTGACTGACTGACTGATTCATCATCGCACAGCCCAAACGCAAAGAGCTAGAGACATGAAATTCCTCTTTCAATGTATAGCTCCACTAAGAAGGGATTTTTGTAAATTCGTACTTTAAGGGGGTAAAATCGGTAATCTTATATCTGCTAAACTAAAAATGATACAAATTAAATTGAAAAAGTATTGTAATTTGCACAAAAAATAAGCTGACAGGTGTCTGGCCTTTTTTGGAATTTTCAACTCCTAAGGGGAAAAAACTATAATTTGGTACTTTTTTGGTACCCTATGTAACTTCCAAGCGCATAAAGCTGAGAAAAAAATTTGAACTGTATTAAGTAAACCGCGAAAAAATATTAATAGGAATTCGCCACTTTTTTCAAATTCATATGTATAAGGGGTAAAAATTTTCCCTTTTTTTGGTACTTTTTTTAAAATAAACTTTTCTTATATTATTCAATGGAACAAAATTTGACAATTATTATTTCCTAATAGAATATGGACAACTATTTAGGTGAAATTTTTGGAAACTTTTTTGGGGACAAAAAAGGTACCAAAAAGGGGAAAATTCCGGCAAATGTATGTAATTCCTAATTAGACGGCCAATTTTCACAAAATTTTTTATTGGGATTTCACTAGACATACAAAATTATGTAATTTAGTTAAAATTGAAACACATTTATAACAGGGTAGAAAAGGGAAAAATCGGGAAGAGTTTGGTACTTTTTATAACATAATTACTTTTTTGCAAAAAAGAGTAGATTTACTGACTTTAAATCATGTCTATTAAAATATTTTGTTACATAGATATTTGAACATTTTAAACTTGAAATTTGGAACTTGGACCAAAAATGTACTTTTCGCTTTTCTATGGTACTTTTTGTATTTTCTACGTTTATAAAGGTAGAATTGTTAAATAAAGGACTATTGATTCCAGGTAAGACTAAAAATGTTATGGGTGACAAAAAAGGTACTTTTTGAATTTTTATGTTACTTTTTATATATTCTACGTTTGAGAAGCTAGAATTTAAAAATTAGTGGCTATTGATACAAGGTGAGACCGAAAATGTTATGGTCGACCAAAAAGGTACTTTTTTGAATTTTTGTGGTACTTTTGGTATTTTCTACGTTTATGAAGGTAGGATTGTACAATCAAAAACTATTGATTCCAGGTGAGACTAAAAATGTCATGGTCGACTAAAAAGACACTTTTGAATTTTTATGGTCCTTTTTGTATTTTCTACGTTTATGAAGGAAGGAATGTACAATCAAGGACTATTGATTCCAGGTGAGACTAAAAATGTTATGGTCGATCAAAGAGGTACGTTTTTGAATTTTTGTTGTACTTTTGGTATTCTCTACGTTTATGAAGGTAGGATTGTACAATTAAGGACTTTTGATTCCAAGTGAGACTAAAAATGTTATCGGGGACCAAAAAGGTACTTTTTTGAATTTTTATGGTACTTTTTTTATTTTCAACGTTTGCGTAGCTAGAATTTTGAAATTAGTGGCTATTGATACAAGGTGAGACTGAAAATGTTTTGGTCGACCAAAAAGGTACTTTTTTGAATTTTTATGGTACTTTTTTTATTTTCAACGTTTGCGTAGCTAGAATTTTGAAATTAGTGGCTATTGATACAAGGTGAGACTGAAAATGTTTTGGTCGACCAAAAAGGTACTTTTTTGAATTTTTATGGTACTTTTTGTATTTGCTAAGTTTATGAAGGTGGGATTGTACAATAAAGGACTTTTGATTCCAGGTGAGACTAAAAATGTTATGGGCGGCCAAAGAGGTACTTTTTTGAATTTGTATGGTACTTTTTGTATTTTCAACGTTTGCGAAGCTAGAATTTTGAAATTAGTGACAATTGATACAAGGTGAGACTAAAAATGTTATGGGCGACCAAAAAAGTACTTTTTTGATTTGTATAATACTTTTGGTATTTGCTACTTTTATGAAGGTGGGATTGTACAATAAAGGACTTTTGATTCCAGGTGAAACTGAAAATGTTATGGGCGACCAAAAGGTACTTTTTTGAATTTTTATGGTACTTTTTGTATTTTTAACGTTTGCGAAGCAAGAATTTCGAAATTAGTGATTATTGGTACAAGGTAAGGCTAAATATGTTATGGGCATAGCTGCCAGATAAAATAGGGGCAAAATCGTCTAATTTGGGAGAAAAAATCGTCAAAATCGTCAAATAGTTTACTCAAATCATCATAAAAACGTCAAAATAAAAAAAACGCATTTTTCAAAACAAAACATTTTTTATTTAATGCATAACATAACAAGTTTTTTAAATCCAGAGAGATCAATGGTTTTATTAGACCCTTTTAAGTTAAGAACATGACAATAAATATAATACAATTTAGAATTAATTTCGAAAAATAAATATTAATATGTATATAAATACAAAAAATAATAAATAATGAATTGGCTTCATCTAATTCAGACTAATTGACAAATAATTATAATCATTTCTTTCTAAAGCTTCTACCGATTAAGGTAGCTTTAGGCAAGCGTTAGACGAGCACAACGCAAAAATAAACTACACGTTTCGCTTTTTAGCCCATAAATTTATTTCTGGATCTGCAAACCAGTCTTCCTTAATTTTGTTCTTCTTGTTGGTTACCTGTGAAAAACTTCATTAAAATTTCATTTTAGCTACTACAAAGTTTTGTATAAAAAATGGATGAAATTTCTACTTACAGAAGAAGAGCTGCTAGAATTTTCATCATCTTGGTTTTCTATTAAAAAAATATAATGTTTGATTTTTAAGGTTTTAATGTATAATTAAAAAGAACTTACGATTTTTTTGAAGTATTTAAGCATATTAATTTGTCACTTAAATAATTTAAATAAATTTACTTAAAAAACTAAAATTGTTTAAAAACGCATTTCCAAATTTATATTTGTTCGTGTTGTAGGTATCAGTTGATAAAATGTGGCATATACTATGTTAAAAATGTACAAAGTGGAAAAATTATCCACACAAACACATTAAATAATGATCGATATATATTTCTTTCACTCTGTTCTATTATTAATAACATAAAAAACCGTTACAAATTATTTTTATTCCGTTTAAGGTTGATATAAAAGTAATGAAAAATGTTGCAAACTTGAATTCTTGAAAATCGTCAAAAACATAGCATTAATCGTCAAATCGTCAACACTTAATTTTAGCACGTAAAATCGTCAAAATGACGATAAATCGTCAAATCTGGCAGCTATGGTTATGGGCGATCAAAAAGGTACTTTTCTGAATTTTAATGGGAATTTTTTTATTTCCTACGTTCATAAAGCTAAAATAGTGAAATAAAGAATTGTTGATTCAATTTTAACATTAAAATTATATTGGAGACATAAAAAACCTTTTCGCATTTTTATTGTACTCTTTTTATTTTTACATGTATGTATTTGTATGTTGTTGTTGTAATTGTGTAAAAAAACAAGGTGGTCGTGGTTTTTTGCTCATATCTCAGAAAGTTATGGGACAATTGTGCTGACTTTCAATAGCGATTCATTCCTGGATATTTCCAAGAGATTGATACCATATACAGATATGAGGAACATATAGTTGCTTCTAAAAGTTGATTTTAACCAACACACGGGCAGACAGACAGAAGGTCAGGGCTTAATCCTAAGTCCTCTATTCATAAGCTTTCAGAAAATATATACTTTATGGGGTCGGAAATGAAAATTGTAGAAATTACAAACGGAATGATAAAGCTATATATACCCTTGTGCACCACAGGTGAAGGGTATAATAAACTTAAAAAGTGCGGAAATAATAATACATATCGGGTGTCCCAACTAGAACGCAATTTTTAAATTTTAAATAAAACACAGATATTTAAAAAAAAATCGTCAAACTATTATATCATAAAGTAGACAGAATGAGGTTATGTATGGAACAATATATCGTGCAGATGGCAGCCGCGGCTTTGCTGGCACACACGCGATCTTTTAATGAAATTTTCAATGACCTTTTTGCATAAATGCTGCGGTATTTCATTAATGCAGCGTCCAATTTCCTCTTTTAAGGCTTGAGTCGTTGTCGGCTTATTCGCGTAAACCATCGACTTCAAAAAACTACAAAGAAAAAAATCTAAAGGTGTTAAATCACACGATCTAGGCGGCCAATTCTGGTTTCCAAAACGCGAAAAAACACGACCGGGAAATGACTGATGCAGCAATTGAATTGTTTCTCCACATTCATTTCTTCAATTCTAGGCAAGAAAAAACTGGTTATCATTTAACGATACCGAACACCATTGACTGTTTGCGCTTGACCTGCCTCATTTTCATAAAAAAAAGGTCCAATGATTCCTCCAGCCCAAAAACCACACCACACAATGACACGTTTAGGATGCATTTGCTTCTCTGAATCACTCGAGGATTTTCCTCACCCCAAATGCAACAATTCTGCCTATGGACGAAGCCATCAAGATGGAAATGGGATGATCGCAATTTGCGAACTGTAGCCGCAAAACTTTCACCATTTTGGTAAAACAATTTCACAATAAGAATGCGTTGTTCATTCGTGTAGCGCTCCATTTTTACTAACCTCGTACCTTCTACTAGCAAACAAACTTCGAATGGCGCCAAATTTAAAAATTGCATTCTAGTTGGGACACCCGATATAAAGTTATATATAATATTTTATTCGAACTTTTCTATATGTGACAGCGCATAGAGAAAGGGACCTAAGGGTAAAAAAAACAATTTTCAATATCAAATTTTTCAATTTTGATGTGGACGACATCTGATCATCGAATGAGACCGATCCCATGCCCCAAAAGTGTTCCCTCCCAGAGATATGCGCGTTTTATAAAAGTGAAGTCGAAGATTCTAAGCGCAAATAGAAAGGAACCTAACGGTACAATTTATTTATTTTCATTTTTTCTCCTAGTAAATTCACGAAATAACTTGATTTTACGAAACTACAAAAAATTTATTTTTTTCCTTATGAACAGTTTAAAAAAATAGAAAAATCATTTAAGGGAGTGCCACATAATTTCCAAAATCAAAATCTCCAAACACAAAATCCCCAAGAAAAAAAAAACCAAATCAAAATCCACAAATACAAAATCACAAAACAAAAAATCCCCAAATACAAAATCCCCACATTTTTTGGAGATAGCGTAAAAAAATCCCCAAATACAAAACTCCCAAATTTTTACGATATTACATAATTTTAATGTATTTTACACAGAAATGAGGATTTTGTGTTTGGCATTATTTCTGAAATTAAAAATCAAAACAAATTGTACGATAAATTCACAAATATTTAATAGAAAAAATATTTCGTTATAAAAGTAGTTTAGTTTGAAATTAATATTAAAAAAAAAATATGATATATTCACGGGAGTGCCACATAATTTCCAAAATCTGAACTGGAACTGGGACTCTCTGGGACTTTTTAGATATTGCTTACCTAACCCAAATTTTAAGGAAAAATGGACCTTTATTCGGGTTTTCGCTCTAAAAAAGGTGCATATGAAAATGTCTCAAACAACATTCCTTTTTTTTACAGAACATTCTGTCCGAAGGCAGATTTTTTTCCGAATCAAAATATCTGTCACCAAAATCAAATGAGATCATTTTGAATACAGCCCTAAAATCCCCTCTTTTCGTGAAAATTTTGTATATTTGACTTCTAAAATCAATTCAAAATCAACGGGCCAACATAAAAATAAGCTTTATGTGTTTTTTGTTTACTTGGAATGTCTGTGACAAAATTGCATCATTAAAAACACTGAAAAAAATAATCGGAAAAAAGTTACTTTTCCACAGTGCGGCGCAGTATGCCATAAAATTTGTGAGCTAAAAAGCCAACATTTTGGTTTAAATTTATCGTGTTTTATCTAATAAAAAGTCCTATACGTTTAAAAAACACTATAAACGAAATAATACATAGAATTAAGAAACATTAAGAATTAAGAACAATTCCTGAATAACAAAATGAAACACCTAAAAATAAAATTTTGTTTCTTTTTTTTAATACCGACTTAGGACATTTAAATTAGCCACTGATATATTTTTTTTAATTTGTAAAAATTGTAAATTCACAAATTATTTTTAAAATATTCTTATATTTTTGATTTTAGCGTAGATATTGGTTTGATGTTTTTATTTAATAGATTACACTGCTCGACAAAAATTATTTTTTTGTCTTCCCGTTAATTAAAACTATGTGGACTATATGGATCTTGAAGCGCTGAACTCAAATCCGTTGTCGGTTTTTTTCCATCAGATTGGGATTTTTTTTATGGGCGTGGCAAATTTTTCCCCCTAAATTAGTCAGGCACGGAGACATATTTCATCCTAACATTATTGGCTTGTAAATCAATAAGTTACTGCGTAAGCGTAAGATCATAAAATAAAAATATCATTAAATAATTATAAAATAATAATTCGCTATGTTATCAATAAGAACATTAAATAAAGAACTTTTTTAGGTGCATTGACTTAATGTATGGTTCTTAATGGATAACCATTTTGAAACAAGTGAGTTGTTCGTAGTTAGCAAGTTAGTTCAGGCGCGAGTAATAGTTGGTTTGAATACGTGTTAACTGCCATCTTTGAATATTTACGTTAAGCAGATTAATTTTTTTCTGGCCCTTAAATCGTCTTAGGAATAGTTATTACTGTTGTTATTTTATTTCATATTTTGTAATATATTACGGCTAAAATTATGATTATGGCCTCAATGGTTGTAGAAATGTAACAGCTTCTCCAAGTTTCTTAATGCGTGATATGTTGTCTAGACTGAGTATGTGGACGTAAACTAGATTCAGTTTTACTTCTTGTTCGTTAGTTAATACTGATGTTAGGGACTTAATTGTTGTGGTTTTCTTTCCTGTAAATATTTAACTTCCAATTTGCAAGGTTTCGTTGTTAAACTTCTTCATCGTTTTTAATAAAATGACAATTCGCATTTTCTCCCTTAAGAATTCTTGCGTCACAACCTTCCTCCGGTATTTTTTTTAGATCTCAAATATTGATGTGTTGCTAACAGAGAGCAGCTTCTTGTATTTAAGGGACATCTGTTTTCCATTAAATGAAGTGGCTCTAGCAAATATTACTCTGTATTTTGTTTGTGTTACTTTTGGTATGAATGATACAGTAAAAGTGTTTCATAGGTATATTAGGAAGGTTTTGCATATTCGGCTGCTTCGATTTCGTTTTGATATGGTAATGTTTCCTCCTAACTTATTATCCTTTCCATCTCTTGCTGATTTAATAGGTTAATGTTTATACTACCACTTTTTGCCATCTGGGATGCTCGTACCACTTCTGAAATCTCTTTTACTATTTAAATTTTATTTAAACTGAACATTTCTAGATATTCCAAATTTCCTATTTTTATTTCGTCTAGTTTATTAATCGATGTTTGTGTAAGGTTTAACAATCGTTTGTTGATTATATACAGATCGTTATTATATGATACTATTTGATTTTGGCTTTTTATATCCACCAAAGAAGTGGAGTGGGGATATATTTGTCAAAGGATGGTTGCGGGATATTCTTCGTCTAATAAGGAATGAACAATCGAGTATGTTTTAATTTATTTAAAACATTTATTAAAAGAAAAAAAACTTTAAATTATTTTACAAGAAACAAAACGATATTCAAAAACGCGTTTATTTGCTAGCGTCCCCTTCTCAAATCTTCTTTTTTTGTCCCCGTAAACTGATAGCCCAAAATAAACTAGCGACATTCACTCATTGTAGCATGATATGATTTACGGGGTATTCACACTTGACAGTTCGGCCAATCCTGGTTCTAAGTTGTCCTCGACTTCGCCATCATCATTTATATCAAGATCAGGAGACACCTCACACCATCGTCTCATCTTATCCGTACTAAAAACTGAACAGAATTTTCTGGAGGTTATCTGAAGACCAGGTAAGTCCTCAATTAGATATCTGTCGTTCCCGAGGATGCGTGTAACGATGTACGGACCTCGGAATTTCGGTTCCAGCTTTCGCGATTCACCAGTGGCTTGAGGTTCATTTTCAAGTAGTACCAAATCGCCTTCTTTGTACACCGCAGGACGCTTATGTTTGTTGTCAAATCGCTTCTTCCAACGTTCCCGTTCACTTTCGATGTTCTGAATAGCTAGTTTCCGTTTCTCGTAGATTGATGTAGGGCTTTCTGGAAGTACGTCATCTTGTATAGCAGCTAATATACGATTTTGCACCAAGTCGATAGGCTTATAGTCGAATATTAATTCGTTAGGACTAAAACCAGAAGTCGAATTCTTCTGAGAGTTGATTGACCATTGTAGAATATGCAACGATTTGTCCCAGTCCTTTGGTTCATCGGTAGTAGTACGCAGGTACGACAAAATTATCTGGTTGACACGTTCAACTTGGCCATTGGCCCTGGGTGTGCGTACAGCCGTTTTAACATGTTGAATATTATGATCATTGCAATATTCCTCAAACATCCTTGCAGTAAATGCAGTGCCACGATCAGAAATAATACGTTTCGGTAAACCAAAATAACTGGTCAGTTCATTTAAAACGTTTAAAACATGGGCAGATTTAGTATTTCGAACTGCTTTCACCACCACAAATTTTGAAAAAGCATCGGAAATTGCCAGTATGTGCGTGTGTCCTCGTTTACTTTTCACGAAAGGTCCCAAATGGTCCACGTGGATCTGGCGAAATGGGAGTGGTTCAAGAACACCATAATGAAGATTTCCCTCAGGTTTACCACAATTAGCCTTGTTGTAGCAGCATTCGGTACATGCGGCGATATATTCTTGAATATATTTCCTCATGCGGGAAAACCAAAATGTTTGGTTGACTCTTTCAAACGTTTTATCAAGTCCATAGTGACCGATATCGTCATGACAGTGTTTCAAAATACGCCAACGGATTGCATTGGGAACTACCAATCTTGGTCCATTTTGCGTTTTACGATAAAGACGATTACTCTGTAGAGTATAATCAGCTTTCAGTTGTCGGTGCTGGTCAGATTTCAATTCACCACGTAGGACTTGAATAATATTACCAAGTTTAACATCATTAATTTGCATTGTGAATATCCAGTCCGCATTGTCAATGCTAACCTTCATGATGAATCCAGCGGGTTCCGGTTCCGTGGCTGGTAAGTCGGGTGACCTGCTTAAAGCGTCAACGTGGGCCATACGTGAACCCTCACGGTGGACGAAATCACAATCGAATTCTAACAATTTCATTAGCCAACGGGCTACTTTCGGTAGTAGTTCCTTGTTGGTCTTCGCCCTAGTGATGGCTGCACAGTCAGTCACCACACGAAAGGGTTTACCCAAAAGGTAAACTCGAAAACGTTCCAACGTTTCCACAACGGCCAGTACCTCTAGCTCATAGCTATGGTACTTTGCCTCAGTATCAGAACAATGTCGGCTAAAATAAAATACTGCTTGCCATTTACCATCACCAGACGACTGCAATAGTACGCCTGCTAGTCCTGAGCCACTTGCGGCAGTATGTACTTCGTGCTGTGCCGATACGTCGTAAATTGCAAGTACAGACTGTTAAACGATTTGGTTTGCGGTTCACCCCATTGAAAATTGCCCTCCATATTCTTTCGCAAAAGTGTCGTGAGTGGTCGTGATATTATCGAGTAATTTTCAACAAATTTCCTGAAAGAACCCGTTAGGCCCAGAAATCGGCGGACCTCGGTGATGTTCGTTGGTACCTTAAAATTTCTTATTGCGCTTACCTTGTCGTTACCGGTGTTATACCAGACGCACTTACGGTGTGACCCAAATATGTAATCTTCTCCAAAAGGAAATTGCACTTATCGAATCGCAAGGTGAGTCCGCAGTCTTCCAAGATTCGCAAAAATCGACTTAAACGTTCGATACCCTCTTCAATGGTTTTACTGGGAATGATTACGTCGTCCAGATATACCAATACCTCACCTGGTTCCATCAGTTCAACAATACGACTCATAACGTTCTGGAAAACAGCAGGGGCGTTAACTAGTCCAAAAGGCATGCGGTTGTACTCGTAATGTCCTTCGGATGTGACGAACGCTGTATACTTTTTGGACTCTTCGGCAATTTCAATTTGGTGGTAGCCCATCCGTAAATCAAGAGTCGTAAAATAACGGTTTCCAGCCAGTCGTGCGAACTGTTCATCAATTACTGGCATGGGGTACGGTGTCTTCACAGTTATCTTGTTCAATTGGCGGTAATCGACGCATAAGCGGTGCTCTCCGTTCTTCTTTTCTACGAGCACTATACCTGAAGCATATGGCGAATTTGATTTCCGTATTATTTCATTGTCGAGGAGTTCATTAACGATTTCGGACACAATTGGACGTTTTGCAAAAGCAATTCTATACGGCTTAGTGCATATGGGCTCTTGAGCGATGAGTTGTATTTCAATTTTTACCAAATTACATTTACCCAATTCATTTATGTTTTCAGCGAAACAAGCTCTACGATTTTCGAGTACTGCCTGGAGTCGTTTACTTTCATCAGATGTCAGAAACTCTTTTGATTCGATTGCGTTTATGTTCTGTACCCAACATTCACCTCCTTCAATAATAGTACGCTTTCCCTGTTGGCACAACAAGTTACGACCAATAAGAACATTCATTGGTATCATACAATCCTCTACTAAAAACAATGCAACTTCGGAAACGGTATCATCTATTAGCAAATTTACGATCACCTTTTCACAACACATATATTCACCTCCAGCAAAACCTTTCAAAGTTACATTGCATTGGGCGCTTTTACCAATTTCCGTTGCAAACGATTTTTTTATTAAGCTACGATCGCTACCAGAATCAATAAACGCTTCAGTAGCAACACTGTTTATTTTAACGGCTTTGGAAAGTTTATCAATCGGCTTTGGAGTATCATCTTCTATTTTGTTTACATTCGCAGTTTCGTTTCGTTTTGATTTGCAATCACCTGTCTTATGATTTGTACGTTTGCAAATTTCACATCGCTCCTTTTTCTGAGGTTCAGGACACTTGGATGAACAATGTCCAAAATTGGAGCAATTGTAGCATCTAATTTTATCTGACGGTGTGCTACTCTGCTTTTTTGTTGTTCCGGTGTTTGACGAAATGATGTCAGATGTATTCTTCTTCGGTCTGTTGTGCACTATGGTAGGTGTTTTTATTTCATTGTAACTACAATAATTGTTGATGTCGATAAGAAGCTGGTTACACACTAAATACTCATTGGAGATTTTCCTCTTCAAATCTTCATCGTTTATGCCATTAACAATATGGCGAGCGATTGCCGATTCAGCTATATTACCCTTTTTACCAATTGCATATATCTTGTAATAGTACTCCTGTGGAGTCTCGTGTGTGCGGCGTATAGTCGAAGACATTTTGATGTGTATATCGGCAGCATTTCCCACGAACGGAAAATCTGAAAGAAATCTATTAGTAAACTGCCAAGATTTGAATACCTCTTGCAATGAATCGACCCAATATTTTGCAGGGCCTTTCATTTTCTGTTGTACTGCAAAAATGACAGATAATTCATTCCAACCATAGTTCGTTCTCAATACATCTACACGCTTTACAAATTGCTCCGAATTCAATGATTCATCTGACGAAGGGTTGAAGTCTGGCAACAAAGGAATAATTTCTCTTACTTGAACGTAGGGGTTGCCAGTATCAAGGTTAGGCTGAAAACTTTGCTGTGCCGTGGAAAACATTGGACGTTGTACTAGCTGACGTTGTATGTAGGTTGGTGGTGCCATTTGTTGATAATAAGTCGTAGGTGGTGGCATTTGTTGATAATAAGTTGTAAGTGGTGGCATTTGTTGAACGTAACAGGGAGGCTGCATGTTGTGCACGTAAGTGGCAGGGGACGTGCCCTGTTGAACAAATGACGCTGTTGACGAAAAATTTTGAACGTAGTTGGTTGATGGTAAAGTGACGGTTGGAACGTTGTAATAAAACGGAACGAAATTCGGTGTAACACGTGGACGATGAGTGTTTGTTACATAGCATGATGCTGTCGGTTGTGTATTCTGCTGTTCACCATAAACGGGGTGACGTGCGTCGGACGTAGAAACTACGTTTTGTTGCTGTACAGACGTTTGTGTGGAAGGAAAATCATTATCATGTGATGTTGTCGGAACACCATTTAAATAATTATGTTCCACCAAGTTCGACGTCGGTTCCTATAATGTCAAAAATGTTTGCAATAGTGATGACGCAGCAGACGGATCAAAATCGGACGGTCGGTAACGTTCGGCCGCTGATTGCATATTTGCCAACATACTCTCCAATTGCAAAACTCGTTGAGACAAATCAGGCGTTGTTGCCTTTGCATCTTTTCGTTCTTCGTTGTGCGTTTCGATACGCTCTACCAATAGATGTTTCTTGCCGGACGATGGAATACCCATTTCCCGGCACTTCGCCTGCAGTTGCTTTACAGTAAGTGAATGAAGATTCTCCATGTTATCAAGTAAGTTATATTTTCATCGGCTCGATCCCACTTCTGAAAATGTCAAAGGATGGTTGCGGGATATTCTTCGTCTAATAAGGAATGAACAATCGAGTATGTTTTAATTTATTTAAAACATTTATTAAAAGAAAAAAACTTTAAATTATTTTACAAGAAACAAAACGATATTCAAAAACGCGTTTATTTGCTAGCGTCCCCTTCTCAAATCTTCTTTTTTCGTCCCCGTAAACTGATAGCCCAAAATAAACTAGCGACATTCACTCATTGTAGCATGATATGATTTACGTGGTATTCACACTTGACATATTTATCTTGTCATTTCGTTTGTAACACATCGAAATATATATTTTTGACCCCATAAAGTATATATTTTCTAAGTCCTGGTATCATTTGAGGACGATCTAGCTATGTCCGATCGTCTTTACGTCTGTTAAAGTACGATTGAGCTAGCACTGAAAAAGTTACGGAGGTCGAATTTTGCCAGAATATTTTGTTTACACAAGGTTTGTTTGGTATTGAAAATTAGCTAAATCGGTATATTAGGAAGAGAGTTATAGGTCCTAATGCTAGGGTAGATAAAAAACCATGACCTTCCAACATAAAATAAAATGCAATTGTGTCTAAACGCATTGATGTATAGCGATTAAACTTCGGAAGTATGTTTCCAGGGAAAAAATATCTACCTAAAAATTACTGAAATTTAAACATTACGAAAGAAGTTATATATCAAAATGTACGAAAATTTATACCGTACACTGTTTTTTTCGGTATATTTCAAACCTAATAAAAAGAAAAATTAGATGTATGATTCTGAAATTTCGCAAACATTGCTTTTTGATCAAAAGACCTGTAACAACGGAAAATTAAGATAACACGCCGACCTGCCATATAACGCTTGATCTCAAATTAATATAATTTCTCTATGGACAAAGATTTTGATAGAATAAAGAACTCTTTATTGAAATATCTAAGTTGATTTTATTAGCAGAAACTATTTTGACACGCCTACTTCACGCCTGCTTCATTAAAGTGAGAGAATTAGAGGTATGATGATGAAATTTCGCGCATTTAGTTTTCTAGTCAATGTACAATGACAGACAATTTAGGTGACGTCCCCACTTAAACGGCTACCTCCCATATAGTGCTATTTCTTAAATTCATATTATTACTCTATGTACAAAGTTTTTAGAAGAGTAAAGAACTATACTGAAATACCTGAATTTATTAGTAGAAACTACACTGACGTGCCTACCTTTCACATAACCTAATATTAATGCAATTTAAAAGCTCATAAAACTGACAGAATTAGATGTATGATGACGCACATATAGCTTTCTAATCAACGCCAGAAAATGAGGGTGATACGCCCACGTAAACACCTACCTGTCATAAACACTATCTTAAATTCATACAATTTCTCTATGGACAAAGTTTTTAGAAGAATAAAGGACTATATTGAAATATCTATGTTGAATTTATTAACTACATTGACATGCCTACTTGCAAGGTACAAGAGATTATTCCAATAACAAAATAATAAATTTTTTGTCATAAAAGTACATAAAACTGGTGGTGGGTATCAAAAATTCGTCATAGCCAAATATAGTGATCTTACTTGTTGAAATTGAGTCCCAACCAGCCGCAATCTGCAATCTACTTCCAAGCAGATCCAATCAAAGTTATCGATCGCGGCTTTCTTTCGCTATTTGCGCTTATTCAATTTAGCCTTCCTTCAAAATATTGAGATTAAATTCCACTGCGTTTTTTCTGTTCCATTACTTTCAAAGTAAGTTTAAATTGTCCATTGAAAATCCAACCATTCCAACCAGATCGTATCTGAATACATCAAACTCAAAGACAGAAGAAATTAAACAAAAATCCGTCCTGTAATTATTAAAGAAACCAGGAGAAAGGTATTATGTATACCTTTAAAATAATAATATTTTGGTAATGGGTTGAACCTCGAAAACGTTAAGTTATCCACCAATTCACCAATAAAATAAAATTCTTATAATTTTTTTCAAAAGTTTATCAAGTTTTTTAGATACATTTTTTATTGCAAATTTTTTAATTGTTAGCAAACTTATGTTTTATAAACTTACAAATTTTCTAATATATTTCTTTTAAAAATTTATTTTTTATCAAAATAGAAATCGAAGTCTTTTGATATAATTTGATAATATAGGGCCTAAGCATCCCCTTTCATTGTCTATTACAATGATTTTTGGAACTGTAAACAATTGAATTAATTTAGAAAATTTGTGTAAATACAAGGATGATATTTTTATATAGACAAATTTTGCAAACTTGTCAATGCAATTTTAAAAATTTATTTTCTTGTATTTCAAAGATATCCACATGCAATATTTCACAGACACTCTAAGGAACTGTTGTATCCTTGATTTACAGGGCAAAAGATGTCAGTCATATTTGTTGAGGCTGCAAATTTCACAAGCCTTATATTCTTTTATTCGACTTGTCATTCTAGGGAAATAGTTAATAGTAATCATTTTGTTATTCTTTATTCTCATTTGGATTTCGGTTAGCTCTTTTATAAGTGTTTTTTTTTTTATAATTGTACACACTCTTTCTTTATAAGTAACGTCTTCTACTACTCTTTGCGTTATTCTTATTTTATAGTAAAGAAAGTGCTGGAAAAATACTTTATGTAAAAGTTGAAGATGTTTTTCTTGTATTTTAATACCGTTTACGCCTGACGGATTTAAACGTATTTTTAACACTTCTCAGATTTTCTTTTCCTATGTTTTGCAATATTTTATAATGCATGGTGTATTCTTTATATGGATTTTCCAAGCGGCACAATCTTCTTATAACAAGCTGGTTTTTAAAGAAATTTAAAGGAGCTTCGACGTGATCCTCTCGTTCGCTGTATACGTACTGGTTCTAAATATTCGTCGTATGTCGTATCAGGAGCGGAATTATTCAGCACATTAAGCCATTAAGGCCTGAGCCATGATCCCAAGGAACTGTAATGATGAAACTTTTAAAATTTGATTATTTATACCTAAATATAAAAAAAAAAATTAGGCAAATCGGATCAGTAACAGACAATTTCCGTTGCTAAAACGCAACGTTGAGCCTTAACGATATACAAATTAAACGCATTTGTAAAACTATTAAATTAAAATATTAAATTACTTCTTTAGAAAACAAGTAAAAGCGATATACATATATATTTTATATTTAGTTCAATTACACGGTGCTACAAATTACCACTTTTTCTTATACTTGAAAAGTGACTTAGTGTAGGTTATAGACCTTATTAAGTAGATCATAAATCAATTTTAAAATGTTCGGAAATACCCTCAAATTTCCGAGTTATTCCAAACAAACAATTTTCGGGTAAGTTCAAGTACTTATGAACACGTAACTTAGTTGTTTTTTAGCCGATATTTACTTTTTAAACGGTTTCAGAAAGAAGAAAAATGTGCCTTTCCAAATATATACACCCTTTGGTATGTAAAGGGTTTTTCAATAAGAGCGCTACAAAAGTTTTTTTAAATAAAACAAAAACGGTTTGGATATCAATGAAATTTTTTATTCCTGTGAAAGTACGTTCGATGCCATTATGTTTGGAACTCGATTTCTTTTGCATGGCCACCACGGGTACGCTTGCAGAAGTCCAGACGCTGAACCCAATTTTCGACGGTTTTCAAGCATAAATCGGGCGATACTGCTGCAATTTCACGTTCGATATTCATACGAAGTTCATCAATCGTCGCTGTCTTGTTGGCATAGACCATAGACTTGACATAGCCCCACAGGAAATAGTCTAACGGCGCACAGTGGCGACTTTTGCCTTTTTTCGTTGCAAAAATCATAACTTTTGAAATATTTAAGATATTTTAAAGATTTAAAAGGATATTGACAGAGGACACTTTAGGCTTTAAAATAATGTTTAAAAAATACTGCTAGAGGTACAGGGTGCTCCAAAAATTGCGGTTGAAATAGGAAAATTTTTCCAGTTACATATTGGCATGTTTTTTATATATAATTTTTTTATTTGTATCGCAAATATACATTTTTATATACTTCTAATATTTAAATCTAAGTAAATTTATATTAGGTAACTAGTTTAACCCGGTGAGCTTTGCAACACACATTTTTCAAATCCGAAAATTGAGAAAAAAATCACTCTAATATAACATGTTAAACCAATATTAAAATTTTTATTTCTATTACAGAAACACATTTTCTAATTATTTTTAATATTAATATATTTATGCCATAGATATAATGTTATTTAGTATATATTTTATTTAGCTAGAATAATTGGTTTTTTTAGTTAGTTCTCTTTGAAATAGTCATTAACATTGGGAGCGTTATCTCTTAAACTTAACATATCGAAGCTATAACTATGTTCTTCCAAATCCTTTCGAGATCTTACATTTCGTCGTGATGAAATTAGAGGCCGCCAACATATTGAAAAGGCATTCTGTCTAATCCGTGAAATTTTGCAAGTATTGGTGTATCTAAATTGTTTGTAGTCTTTGTTTTTGCCTTCCTGGGCTTCTTCTCTCTCTTCAGTCGGTAAGCATTGATATTCAATTAAACTTTTACCATGAGCCAAAATCTTATGAACCGTAGGAGGGAGTAAGTTTCTTCTCATGGTACATTTAAGCTAAAGGTGAGGCAGTTTTTGATGCATAATCATCAAACTTTGGGCCTTTTGGACTTTTAGAATCCTTGGGATCGAGTTTTGTTAGTGTTTTCTCTAATTCTTTGTTAAGAAGAATTGTAATATTTTCAGCAATGAGCTTTCTAATTAGTTTTGGTTTAGTCTTAATTATATTAAGTGCTGATTCGTGTAGCATATATTATAGTCTGTTATAACGTTTTATAATTGTCAGTATTTTACTCTTTTCTGAATGAAGTGTATTATTGAATTTGGAGTATGGATCGATGTTCTTTAATTTAGATTTTACATTTTTAATAGAATTCACAACTACATTATTAAGTCTTTGGATATAAAGGTCTTTTTCAGAATTCGTTAGATTTCTGTTATTAGGTACGGGTGTTTCCTGTTGTAGCTTTTCTCTTATTTTATTCCTAAACTTTTAAAAATTTTTTCCCTTATAGTTGAATTTCAAAATTTGTGTTACCTCAAAAAATGTAAATTGCTGTTGTTCGCTATTCAGAGAAATATAAATTGGAATGGCATTATGATCACTGTCATAATCTATGGTTTCAAGACAAAACATTATTATTTTGTGTCCTAATATACAAACGATAATCTGCAATGCATACATCTAAATACGACCCTGTTCTAGAAAAGGATGGGGAGCTTGAAGCATAAAGTTTACATCTAATTTAATTACACTGCTCTGCAGCAAAATCCTCCATTTAATAAAACTATGTGGACTATATGGATTTTGACGCGCTGAACTCAAATCCGTTGTCGGTTTTTTTCCATCAGATCGGGATTTTTTTTATGGGCGTGGCAAACTTTTCCCCCTAAATTAGTCAGGTACGGACAAATATTTAATCCTAACTCGAGAACCAGTCATCCGATTTTCAAAAATAAAACACCAAAAAATGTGTAATAAATACAATACAATGGAATACAATTTTTCTCTATCTGTTATCGTTTTGGAGTCATTAAAAAATTAATGGAGAAAAAAATTTTTTTTCGTGCAAAATTCGTAATGTTTTTCAATTTAAAAGTGGAATTAAAAAAATATAAGCCAAATATTCAATATTTTAAACTTTTTTCTAAGAGCTACTTATCTTGGAAATAAAAAAAAGCCATAAACTGTAAAAGTCGGTTAAAAAATGTAGATTTTATTGTCAATTTACCGCAAGTACCCAATATTGTTATGCAACCAGCCTTACATATGATATATGTAACATTTCGTTATGTGAGCAGGTAATGGAACTAAAGTACAACGGTATTTTTACATATTTCTTGGAATTAATATTTATAACAGTATTTTTCAATTACCTGTGATTTCAAATTAAGAACATTAGGGTAGATTCTGGTATTTATTGTATTTATAGAAGCTAATGGGCAATAAGTAAGTCACTTTTAATTTGAATATCGTGCGGTTAAAATCGGCAACAGTAAATAGATCTTATAGTGTACTTTGTTATTGTGTAGAGAAATAAAGCAACTAAAGAATCCACAAACGCTTTCATATTACAAAATGTCAAGGATTTGTAACAAATCTCTAAATTTATTTTGTTACGTATGTGGCGATCTAACTTTAAGTACTCAACGGGAGACAATATCTTCCAAGGTTAAAGATGCTTATCGCCGTTATTTTGGGTTTCCTACCGATGATAGAGATAAAAATTGGCTGCCGAAAATATGTTGTAGTAGCTGTGGTAAGTCTTTAAGGGGTTGGTTAAAAGGAAGTCATAAGTCTTTATGAAGCCAGCGATTTGGAGTGAACCACAAAATCATCAAAATGATTGCTACTTTTGCCATACTAAAACACGTGGGCTTACGAAAAAAACCAAAAATAAAGTTACTTATCCAAATACTTTATGCGTCAAACGTCCAGTTTACAAGTAAATTTTTACCTCCATTGCCTCCTACAGACGATGAAGAAGATGGGCTTTCTGCCGCAACTGAATCCACTTACGCCAGCATGGGTGTTTCTTCGCATTCATTTGGAAGTCCAACGAGTATACCTTATTTTCCGAATTAAACTGATATGAATAACTTAGTTTGTAAATCAAGGCTTTAAAAAAACCAAGTCTGAGCTTCTTGCATCCCAATGAAAAGAATGGAGTTTGGTGCAAACGGACGTTAACGTCTCTTACTTTCGAAATAAAGAACAACCTTTTTTAATATATTTCAGCAAAGAGGAAGGTTTGATATTTTGCGATAATGCTGATGGACTTTTGCGACAACTGTGTTTCAGTCATAAATCTCAGGATTGGCGGCTTGTTATAAATTCATCCAAGACAAGTTTGAAAGCGGTTTTACTTCACAATGGCAACAAATTTCCATTGGTCCCACTCGCGTATGCAAGAAATATGAAAGAAAACTATTGTAGCATGAAGATGATACAACAAAAAATTAAATATTCACATTACTCATGGAATCTGCAGATTTTAAAGTCGTAGCAATGTAAAATAAATTGCAAAGTGGATATACTAAGTTTTATTGCTTTTTATGTAAATGGGAGAGCCGCGCAAAAAAAAACAAACACTACAATGTTAAAATTTGACCGAAAAGAGTAAATTTTATTCCAGGAAAAAAAATGTAGCAGAAGAGCCTTTAAAACAAAAGGAACAAACTATTCTCTTCATATAAAGCTAGGCCTAATGAAAAATGTTGTCAAAGCAATGAACAAGGATGGTGAAGCCTTTCTATACATTAAGAGCAAATTTCCTAGAATCAGAGATGCTAAAGTAAAAGAAAGCATATTTGTAGGTCCACATATACGACAGCTTTTGAAGGACGAGATCTTCAGAACGAAATTGACTGCCTGTTCAACGATGTCGAAAGAAAACACAAGCGAACTTTCATTCGTACAAATACGTTGAAAACAAAAACAAATTTTTAGTTTTTGTTGTTGTTTTCAATATATTTGTACGAATGAAAGTTCGCTTGTGTAGACTTGGAAAATGTGAAATGTGACACTTGGGAAATAGCAAAAGTTTTTTTTTTGTCCTTGCCATAGGAATCCACAGAAAGCACCAGTTTCTTGTAATGGTTCGGCCACCATTTTTTTATGTCAATAATTTCTTCAGTTTTAGGCCTTCTAATTTCAAAATTTTCATTAGCCTCAACTATAAGATTTTCATACTCGGCTGGTGTGTATATCCTGTCATTTTTTCGAATATGTCTCTTTGCTGTCCCAAACATTCTATCGTTTGGCAGGAATGAATGGCCTCCTTTGGGTATGTAATATTGGATCTCAGTTATATTGTTATTTTGTTCCCCTACCAAAGATAAAAGAAGACGGACCATGGCATGATTCCGATTTTGACCGGCACAACCATCTGAAAATAGGTGCAGTTCTTCGGCATCATGACCAATATTTTTTTTAATATAATCCAGGACAAAGGGACCCACTTCGTTGGGACCTTTATTAGCGACTCCTTCACAATAGGAATAAAAAACTGACTTACCAGTTTTAAGATCATAAATGCAAAACTCATATAGCCACAGTTGACGTAGATAAAAAACATCTTGCACTGGAATGTGTGGAAGTGACAGATTTTGCATATAATCAAATGCAATCCCATAAACCTTTGGATCATTCTTGCATTTACTTTCCACTTCCTGTAATTTCTTGTAAAATTTATTTGCATGACTTGTGCATCTCGAGATCTGCTTTATACACTCTTTTTGCATCGTCATTAAGATTAGGGTTTATTAGTTTAATCTTTAACTCTTCACACAGTGCACAGACATCAATTTGCTTTCTACCAAATGATAAGCTAAAGTTTTCTTGAAAATATTTAAAGTTAAACTTATATTTTACTGGATAATCTGGATATTTTTGTTGGTATATTGTGTGCATAATTTTCAAGTTGAGTTTTTCATCTAAATAATAGGATGATGTATCTTTGTTATAGTAGTGTACACATTTAACAGGAAATTACTCAATATGGTCCCTTATTTTAGTTAATGTATCACCAGCTACTGCATTGGTCCGTGAGCCCTCTGACTTACCTCTGTGATCAATGGGTTGCTTATTTGTTTTTAATAAATCACATAAACGTCTAACTTGTTTTTCGGAAATTCCATGTATGCCGCAAAATGCTTTTTTGCACACTTTGGTTTTTACACCTTTAATCTTAAAATGATATATGTAGGTAAATTCTCTTTTCTTAGGTTCTTCTTCTTAGGTTCTTCTTCGTTTTCTCTGTATTTCTCTTTTTTCAATCAATGTCTGCAAGTATGTGTCTTGGGCATTTTTACTATCAAAATTGTTAACAAAATGGATGGTACTTTGCCTAACATCTTCAGATATATCTTGCATACATTTTTAATTACATCTACACAAAAAAAAAAGTTAGTTAACAACAAAATTTCGTCAAAGTAATAGCAAATTTGTTTAAATCACTTTTGATTACAGTTTCGTCAAAGTAAGAGAAAATGTATTAAAAATATTTTTGATAACAGATTTCGTCAAATTGAGAGCAGACGAAACATCATGAGGAATCAAATATGTTGAGAACGAATTTGGAACAAACAACTAACCTGCAGTCAGCTCCTGTTTGTCTTGGTGCCACATCTTTCCCTTTATGGTTCTTATGAGATTCCCCAACAGTTTTGGATTTTTTTATTTTATTATGTTTATAGTTTTCAATGTTCTTTACACCACGCACTCTTTTTCTAGATTTGTAAGCATTTTCGGCAAGCTCGCGATTTTCCATTTTCGTGAAAGTCCACAGATGTGGCGGAAAACGTTTTCGAACGAAATTAAATATATATGTCGGAGTACTGACTGTGTTTGGAATATTAAACGGCAACGATTATAACAAGGTTAATAAATACACAGGTTACGATCAGCAAAATTTCCCGTTAGATGACGTAGTACGAGTCAGACGTCTAAAAGAACTGGGCTGCCAGCTCTATGTCTGCCTACTATTAGTTTAGATAGTTAAGATTTCATATGAAAATATGTATGTAATGCAGTGAGTTGGCAACCCTGCGGTTGAAATCACTTTGATAGATTTGTGAAGAAATAAAACAACAAAGCAAAACGTAAACATAAAGTCTGCAGTGGGCAACCAACGGTGAAAAATATGTGAGTATGCGTAAAAGTTACATTTCGCTTGTTTGCTTAAAAACATTTCATATTATTAAATATTAAATGCAGATATTTCCAAAAATAGTTATACCAGAAACTAAAATTTAATAAAACTGAAAATTAATATAAAAAAATTTGGTCTCGTTTTTCGCTATCAAATAAATTGATGGTAAAAATAATTTTTTGTCCCACTGTCTAGCTAGCTTGGCTTGTCTAGCCACTTGACTAGCGCGGCTGAGGAAAATAATTCAGAATAAAAAAAAAAGTAGGCTGCATCAGAGACGAGGTGCCAATAATAGAATTCTATACAAATATTATACATTAGCATTTTGTTTCCCCTGAAAAGGCATTAGTCCCGGACTCGTGTCCTTTTCATACAGACTTTAGATTTCGAGGGCCATATAAGGTGGTTTGTTGCACTTGAAGATCTGTAATATTCACAGAGAATACGTAAAACCCTTAAATGAATAAATAATGGCGTCAAAAGGTGATATTTGAAAAAAGTGTGACTCGTGCCCTTTTCGAAATGACAGGTTCAATTATACCATCAACTACAGATAAATTGTCTTAACGATTAAAAAAAACTTTTAGTTCCTGACCGCTTATTTCTGTAGCCCAACCATGTTCTAAATACTTCAACATCAACTGTAAAACGTGATCTTTTGATGATTCATATTTTATCATTTTGTGGGTTAATGGTAAATTTTGTAGACTATTAAACAATATGGTTTAAATTTCGGTTTCAAACTTAACTGTTGCTATAACATAGTCTTCGACTTCGCTGTTGGTTTTGTCTATAAGCCGCGAAAGCACATCTGCATAACCGAAACTTTTTGTAGATATAAAGCTTATATCAAAATCATATGCCAAAAGCTTTATAGCCCAACGCTGCAGACGGTTAGCTTGGTGAACTGCAATTCCAGATTTTTTCCCAAAGATAGCTAGCAATGGCTTATGATCCGTATGCAGTTTGAATTTTCTGCCGTAAATCATTTTGTGGAATTTTGTCACAGCGAATATTAAAGCTAACCCTTCCTTTTCGATCTGACTATAGGACTTTTCTGCGGGTGTTAGTGATCTGGAAGCATGGCATATAGCCTTCATTGAACCATCTGGATATTCATGAAAAATACATGCTCCTAACCCATACTGAGATGCGTCAGCAGCAACTGTTATGTCCTTCGTAGGATCGTAATGTGTAAGCAATAATTTTGAGGATAAAACTTCCTTAATCTTTGAAAAACTCTGAATGTGGTCTTTTGTCCAATGCCATTTAACATTTGATTTTAGCAAATTATCAAGTGGACCTCGTAGCTGTCGCATATTATTCACAAATTTGCCATAGAAATTTACTGCACCCAGAAAAGATCGTAATTCCGATATATTTGTTGGTGGTGGCATTTGTGTAATTGCAGAAATACGTTGGGGATCTGGTTGTAGACCATCTCGATTGATTATGTACCCTAGGTACTTTACCTGATCAACGAAAAATTTACATTTTGAAAATTTTACTTTCAGGCCATAATCTTGAATGCGACGTAAAACCTCGTGAAGGTTTTTGTTGTGTTCTGCTTCATCTTTGCCAGAAACGAAAATGTCATCAATATATGCCGCAACATTTTTCATTCCTGCGAGCATTTGATCCATTATTTGCTGAAAAATAGCTGGAAACGTTTTTACACCGAAAACCATACGGTTGTAACGATATAACCCCATATGAGTTGTTATGGTTAACAGATGTTTTGACTCGTCGTCAACCTGGATTTGTAAAAAGGCATCTGATAAATCTATATGACTATAGTATTTTGAATTTGCCAATTTTGAAAAGATGTCCTCAGGTAAATGCAAAGAGTATAAATGATTTTCGAGGGCATCGTTTAAACCCGTTGAAAAGTCAGCACAAATCCTTACCGTGCCATCTTTCTTTTTAATTACAACTATAGGAGCTGCCCAATCGGAATAGTTTACAGAAGAAATCACGCCTATTTCCTCTAACCTTTTTAATTCAGCTTCAACAAGATGTTGTACAGCATAGGCAACTGGGCGTTTTGAACGAAAAACTGGTTGTATATTGGGTTTAGTTACTAAATGGGCTTTTGTCTTAGTACACAAGCCGGGTTTTCCATCAAAAATATCTGGAAAGGATAATTTTAAACGATTAATGCTTTTAGCAATTGCAAAAGGAACACTTCCCCGATTTTCCACGATAACATTGTTACATATGGTATTGATCGACATATTCTCCAATTGAAGAGCTTTAATGCAATCAAGACCCAGCAAATTTAAATTGTGCAATTTTGTGACGTAACATGTAACAACTGCTTGTCTGTTTTTAAATTTTACATTACAATCAAACTGTAGGGAAAGTGGGAGCTTTCCTGTAGCACTTCTGGCTGCTTGTTGAACCTGTACTGCATTTTCTACGTGAAGCTTTTGGAATGTATCTTCCGATATGATAGTTATATATATATGATACGCTGTATCAAATTGTAGCTCAATCTTCTCATTGTTAATTTCGATAGTTATGTATTTTCTATCTACATTTATTCTATTTACAAGTGAAATGCTTTTTGATTCTGTCTTCTGTTTATTGTGTTTAGTAAAAAACTTTGTTTTTGTAATATTTTTTGGTTTGGTTTTCTTAGCTACGTTACAATAGCCTTCCTTGTGGTAGGAACATTCACGAGCAAAGTGTATGCCACCACAAAACCAGCATGGATACTTAGGGGAAGCTTTCTGCTTTTTGCTTGTTTGTAATTGATTCACGTGTGATTCTGTTTTTGAATTCTCGATTAGCACTGTATCTGTTTTTAGATTAATTAAACGTTGACATTCTCTTGAAAGGGAGTCTAATGTTATTGAGCTTCCTTCATTATCAATTTTATTTAACAATTTTGTTCGAATTTCAAAATCTGACGATGATTTTAAGCCCATGACAAAAATTAAGCATTTGAATTGATCAAGAGATAATTCGCTTAATTTAAATAGTTCACAATGCTTGTTTACAATTCCCGCATATGTAATGAAATCAGTAAGTGAATCTTTGGTAATTTGCAAACAGTTATACCTTATATTGAATTGAGAAGTTTGCGTTCCGAACAATTCTATGAGTTTAGTTACGGTTTCCTTGAAATCTAAGTCCCTTGCATGCTTTGGTAAAATATAGTTAGTATATTTATTGTGAACAACAGTGTTAAGTTTTCTTAACAAAAGGCGTACTTTTGCCGCATCGTCTAGCTTTGCTGCGTCGACTTCAAACAAGTCTTCGTACCTTGCAAACCACATTTCAAATGTGAGGTTATGTTCATCGAAATTAAATTCGGTGATATTTGAAGCTAGGGCTTCGATAAGAAATTCAACATTATCATGTCTGGATTTCTCTGCTGTTTTGGCAACAGCCAAACTTTTTACCAATTCGTGTAAAGCCTGATTATGTTGTTGCTGTTCATGTTGGATTTTAATCATTTGCTTTAATACATCTTCCATATTGTTGAAGGAAATTTAATTTTTTTCTCACGCGAAGTTGTATTTACTTACTGGTAATATATTTATTACTATACTACTACTAACTAGAGTTGCCATCCAACACCCGGGAATTCATTTTTCCCGCGAATAAAATTCCCCTATTCTAAACTGTCGAGGAAGGGAATAACAAGGGAGAGAGAATTTTACATTTTCGAAGTCAGCTGTTTGCTTTTGCTGTTTTGTGTTGACAAAATATTTGCTAATAATTTTTAGAAATATTAAGCGTAAAAAGTGAATACTCGTAAATAATAAAAAAGAAATTGTTAAAAGTGAATAAAAAATGTTTGGTGTAGCGTTGATAATAATAGCTGAAGCAAAAAACTCTGAAGCATATCAACCTGACAAGAATAAGCAAAGGGTAGAAAGGAGAATGCTACGTGACGCCAGCCACCCACTTGAGTTGCCGCACATTTGGTAAGTAAATTTTACTTTTGGAAGGTTTGAAAAATAATACAGAGTAAAAAAATCGGCGTTCAAATATCTGTTGGACGTGTTAACGAGTTCAGCCCAAACGTAAGTCGTTTGCAATTTCGCCAATCATGAAATTAAGTGAGACTTTATGCTTCTTTGCTGAAGGTGGGTACCATACGGGTTAGGTAAAGATTGCGGTGTGTCTGTGGCTCAGTGTAGTCTTAGCAAAGTTCTGGCAGAAGTTATTAATATATTTGAGGAGCATTTACGCCCAATGTTTCTGCAGAACTGAAGTGCAAAAACGGCAAATTGCGTTAGCTCTTTATGTGAAGTATGGTATTCCAAGCATTATAGGATGTGTTGACGGAACACATGACCGCATTATTTCTCCTCCTAGTTTGAATGTAATGCTGGTAAAGTATTTCTTTTGTTTTAAATTATCAATAATTAATTTTTAATCAAAAAATTACAGGTTTGTAATCATGAGGTGAGGATTCAGTACGTTGATGCCTCACATCCTGGAGCGTGTCACTATTCCTTTTTTTGGAATTCTGGCGAATTGCGTACTCACCTTGAGCAATAATAACTTAGAGGTGGTAAAGTTTTGAATGATAACAGACAATTCGTAAATTAAAACTGCATTTTTTCTAGCAGACGCAGGATATTCACTTGAACCGTGGCTTTTAACGTCTTATAGATGTCCACAGGATGAGTCTGTTGAAATTAAATTCAATGAAATTCACTCCAAGTGTCGAAATGTTGTTGAACGCACTAATGGTGTTTTAAAAAATGTATGGAGGTGCATTTTTAGTGCTAGACAGCTGCACTACGCTCCAAAAAAAGCTGCTAAAATAAAAAATTTTTGGTGTGCGTTGCATAATATCTGCATTCATTTTAAATGCAATACTACAGTAAACGATGTAGAAAATTAAGATTGTTAGAGCGTTTAGGATAATGATGTATCCTTAGCCTCACCACAATATTTATCCATTGCCCAAAATATTATAAAAAATATTGCGAACAATCTCTAATAAATTTCTGTAATAAAGCCATTTCTTATATTTATACGTTTCATTAATAAATATAACATTTTATTAAAAAAAAATTAAAAACTTCAAAAATAAAAAACAAAAAGATAACTAAAAATTATAATTATTACAATATTTATCATATTTTTTATAAAAAAATATTAAATACTTATATTTTTGTCACAACTCCCTTTGAATTTGTTGGCGGATTTTTTCCCAAAATTTGTTATTACATTCTCCCTTTAATTACCTTTTATAATACCTACTTTTTTCCCAGGGAACAGTTTCCCAATTTCGAAGTTTATTTAGAATAAGGGAAAAGGAACAAATTTCCCCGGGAGAAATTATTTAGAATAGGGGAACAGGGAATAGGGAAATAATTCCCACGGAATCGTTATTTAGAATTGGGGTGATTATAATCTTTTGTTGTTTCCTTTAAAACTGATGTGTTTTTGTTTTTTGCATCTCGCTCATTGCTTCAATAGCTGAATATTACTTTTGAGATTTTGTTTGACTCTCTTTTACATGATTTTCATTTTTTAAATTGTTTTTTTATCACATTCTTTATCATTTTCAAGGTCTAACACACTATAATAGTTGTATTGGCTTTGTTTAGCTATGGAAGATTCCATACTTTCACTATCTCTTTTTCTTTTATTGTTAATATTTATATTATTTTCTGTGTTAAGCGCATTATGCTCATTCATTACACAGTTTGTTTTAATAGTTTTTGAGACTTAATATAAAAGTGACAAGAGAAAAATGTTTATGTATTTTAAAAAAGCAATCAAAAATATTGTGGCTATTTTTAGTGTAGCTCTCAGTGCAAATTCTGATCTCTGTAATGCGTCCGTCACTTACCACGGTCTTGATCGAACTCATGACTCACTATGAATATTGAAAAGACGACTCAAAGCCGATCACTGATCCAGACTAGTGAGGGCATGTTGAATTGCAAGGGCAATTACGTTATTGAATGCCACGACACTGACCTTTCTTCAATTCTTAGGAATATAATTTAGAGATAGGCAGAGCATGAAAATCCTCTGAAGACAGGGAATAACATATCCCTTAGCACTCTGCAAGATACCTGGTAGAATCCCGTCAGGTCCAGGTGATTTATATAGGGATAAACTATTAATCGCCCACGAAATTCTTTCGTGAGAGAATAGGTTCCCGTCGACTACGGAATGGGTCCCATTTACACTTGCGATTCCCGTACCAACCTCCCTGCATCCCGGAAATTAAGTGTTCATAAGGATATAAAGGGATTTAGCCGAAGATTCAGATGAGGAGTCATCTTTCCTTTTTATGTAGGTCGGATTCGACTGACCCCTAGCTAGAATCTTGCTAAGTCGCGCCGTATCCCTAGTGCTGTCTATAGATCCGCAGAAGTCTCTCCATGAACTTCTTTCTCTTTATATGTATGTATAACTTTTGTTTGTGTAACTTCGATTTGCTATTAATTTATTTTATTAAATTTGATCTTACAATTAAACATTAAGTATTTCTACATTAGAAATAATACTACTGACTTTTTTTTAACAATGTTTTAATTTGTACGAAATCTGAGGAGTATAGTTTTGTACCCAGAGGTAGTTAAAAAATAATATTAGCTTTGTTTGGGCAAGTCCCCTTCTAATATGATAATACAAATAATTCTGTCGATTTTATGAGCTTTCATTAACAGTAAAGTATGTGAGAATTGGGCGTTAAATTAGGTGTGTCAAAGTAGTTTCTGCTAATAAATTCAACTTAGAAATTTCAATATACAGCCCCTTATTCTTCCAAATTGAAGAGAAATTACCATATGCAAAATGTTATCATCAGACATATAATTCTGTCAAGTATACAAATTTCATTAACAGTAAATTATGTAAGAAGTAGGTGCTAAAGTAGGCGTGTCAACGTAGTTTCTGCTGATAAAATAAACTTAAATATTTCAATATTGAGTCCTTTATTCTTCCAAAAGTTTTGTCCATTGAGAAATTATATGCATTTGAGATAGAGCGTTATATTGGAGGTGTGCGTTTAAATGGGCGTGTCACCTTAATTTTCCGTTATTGCAAGTCTTTTGATAAATTTTTGCAAAATTTCAGAATCGTACATTTAATTTTGTCAGTTTTATTACAAATTGCGGTATAAATTTTCGTACATTTTGGTCTATAACTTCTTTCGTAATGTATAGATTTGAGCAATTTTCAGGGAAGTAAATTTTTTTATTCAGTAAACATACATTTAAAATTTTATTGCTTTGCGACACAATTGCAAACTAAAAAAATTCTTCCATATACTTATAATCTCAAATATTTCTTTTCGTAAAACCTAAGTAAAATTAATAAATTTTTGAAAAAATACCTGATTTGGATGCTTGTAAATTTGTATGTAACTTATATATACATAAGGTGCTTATAAATTTTAATTTCTTAAATAACCCAAAAAGTTTATAGTTTTCTTATTTATTGTCCCCAGCTCCGTGAAACGTTGTAATTGTGTGGCTATATTAGAGTGCCAATGAGAAAGACGCGAATGTCATCAGCATTCTCCATGTCGTTTAGCCGATTTTAAAGTCCCTAGTTAATGCATCCACTATCTGGAATAGCATGGGTTATAACAGCACAAAGTGAAATAACATATTATAACCTTATCGTACTCCAGTACCAACGTTAATTTTTCGCCTTAAATTTTTTTTGTGTAAAATGCGACAGCTTGCGTTTGCATATATATTACCACAACGAGTCAGATCGAAATTTTACCAACACCAACCCTTTTGCTTTTCATTTATTATCTTTCTATTATCACTTGTTTTGTCCTGCTCTAGCCACCAGTCAGGTAGCGATAAGGACAGATGATTGTTTATTTAACACTCAATGTTTATAATCATTGCTTACTTTTTATATTTGGCCATTATTCAACAGATTTATGGTTGGCCAACAATTAAATAAATTAAATATTTATTAAAGACTTGTAAAATTCCTAAATATTTATTACCATTGACGATTTATTGTTATTTACATAATGGTTGTATATTGTATCAATCACAACATGGTATGACATCATTTTATTTGTGTACAAAGTGATCGTCACAAACCCATTCTCAGATTGCAATGGGTTTTTGGTAATAGTTTGTGGATTATATGCATACAAAGATGACAGTTTTTTTAATAAAACAAGAAATAAGGTTCACGCCATGAATTTCTTTAATTATTACAAGTATAAAATTATTCTGAATATCTAATGCGTACATGTACAAGTTTTGGCGTAGAATACGTCTTACCTTATGGTATAGGGAGTCATATCAGATTGTTATTGTTGTAATCTTTATTTCATTGATTATGAGGAAACGGCGAGATAACTTTTTTTAAAAATTTTTTTGTAGGTAAATGAAGATGTTATCTTTCGTTTGATATACATTGATATATTGGTTGATATCTTCCTAATATTTAAATTTCTCAAATGAAAACTGTTTAAACACATACACTCATACATATGTGTAGTGTTTGGTTGAGTGTTTGAGTTTGTAGCGTGAACACAAACTATGCTGCTGTTTCAGTGTGGACACAAACCTCCGGCTGTTGTTTTGAGTTAGTACTGTGTATTTTTATCCAAATGTTTCTCAAGTAGACAAGGAAATGATGCGGTAAAGTACATTAATGAAATATTCCCCTTTAACTACGCAAATCAACAGAGACTTCCCCGTTGATACAGATGTCAGTATACTTATTGGTGGTGATTTTAACGCAGATATAACTTCAAATACCAGATTGGCGAAATATATGAGCGATACATTTAATTTGGATTATATTCGAAACGATGCTCCCACAACCATTGAATTAGTTTTTGCGAGAAATTTGAATGTTAATTTAAAAACATTTATTTTATTTTTCCTATCATAAGCCCATATTATCAAAAGTAACTTTAAAATAATCAAATTGATTTGCGTCTGTTATTTATCATTTATCCTTACTTACTTTAATTTAAAAACATATTTATCAAAAGTAACTATCAAATAAATAAATTCATTTGCTTATATTATTTATCCTTTATTGTTAGTTATGTTTTCTGTCTTATCGGATGGCGTATTCTACGTTAAACTTAATGGCCGTGTCTCTGACACAGCCTGCAGGGACAACTGTCTGCTGTTTTTTTTTGTATAAAAAATATTTCATTTATATATATTTTTCAGGATGGATGTATCACTGCTCTGAATATTTTGGAGATAAAAGGCAACGAGAATCTTATGCAATTTTATGTTTACAAAAAGCTATTGAAGCAAACCCTAAATCAGGACAATCATTATACCTATTAGGACGATGCTATGCAGGAATAAATAAAGTTCATGACGCTTTTATAGCTTACAGAAATTCTGTTGAAAAAAGTGAAGGAAATGCTGACACATGGTGTTCCATAGGGTAGATAACTAAAATTTATATCTTTAAATACTAAATATATTTGATTCGTCCTTATTGCCAGTGTATTATATCAACAGCAAAACCAACCAACGGATGCTTTACAGGCATATATATGTGCCGTTCAGCTTGATAAAAACCATAAGGCCGCTTGGACAAATTTGGGAATATTATACGAGAGCTGTGGACAGCCAAAGGATGCTTTTGCATGTTATTTGAATGCTATGAAAAGTTATCAAAAGGTAAATGTAATTCATTGTCAGAGCTACGATATTAAAAATATGCATATATTTCAAAACACGTTACGATGAGTATGATTTGCGATTTGGGATCGACTGATACAATATTTCCAATAATATTTTTTTTACTAAAAATTAGTTTTAATATTTCCAATAATTCAATACTTCACGATTTCTTAAATAATCAAATACTTCTAATGTGTCTTACTTTTTAAAGGGTTAGTGTTTTTTAAAACTTAGCGGTTATAAATCTACTTCAACTACAATACGGTCAGTCAATACAGTCAGCCGCTGTAGGAAACAATTAGCCAAAGCTGTAGGGAACAGTCGGCAAAGCCGCTGTAGGGAACATTCAGTCAAAGCCGCTGTGGGGAACATTAAGCAGAGGTTACTATAAGCAACAGTCAGCCAAAGCCGCTGTGGGGAACATTAAGCGGAAGTCACTATAAGGAACAATAAGCCAAAGCTGCTGTGAGGAACAGTCAGCCTAAGCCGCAGTACTGCTTCGACCCACAGAAAAAGATTTAAAAAAAATTGCCTCAAATTGTGTTTTTATACTGATTTTTTGAGAGATATTAAGTAACATATTTCCGAAAAATTTTTACAAAAATAGTTATCAAAAGAAATTTTTTTAACTGGTTCGAAATTTGGAAAAGGAACCTAGTGTGTCGAAAAACGGATTTGGACTTAAGAGTGGATTCTGGTATCTAAGTAAAAAGGTGTAGAATAAGATGAAATGAGTTAGATTTCTGATAAAAATGTGTTTACCCCATAAAAACGTTATTGCGCCGGTTAATGGTTGCGGCTCAAGTAAGTATCGAGATCATAACTAAAAGAGCAGCAACAATAGCAAAGGTATTGTCACACTAAAAGCAAAAAAATACGTCACCACATTGGCATAACGTCACTAAAGTCGGCACCTAATCATAACTAACCATACCAAATCGCATCTCCCAACTGAAGGTGCGTTCACAGTGATAATGCGCTATGAAACTTTAAATGCTTTTCTCAAAACTTAATTTTCACACACTATGTCATTTTTCTCGAAGAAGGTCACATATTTGTAGGTAAATTAAAATATAGAATTTAGTATATAGTTACAAAAAAAAAACACGTTTTATTATTGATCTGAAAATATTTTTTTTTTTTGTTAAAAATACAAAAATTACTTAAATTTGATGGAGTATCTCCTTTATGCTCTTATCTAACAGAGTATTTAAAAATTAGCTCTTTTGTTTTGCCTACAAATTCAAAAATGCATATTTTGAAATGCCTAAATTCATGATTTTAACTCAAATATCAAGAATTAAAAAATGTTTAATATCTTCATGCAACACGATTTTATATTTTGAATGGTAAAAAAGTGAAAGTTTATAATTGGTAGCCACTTAAGTTTTTATTTTTTTTAAGTAAAAAAATATTAAATCTAATTTTGAGCTTAATGAAATTTGATGATGGTTCTCTTCCTGGTACATGTTAACCCTGCTTCCTAGAGCATATTATTTGCCATTTTATAGTTTGCCGTTATTTATATTTTTCAAATTAAAGATGATAGCTTCACACAGTTGTTTTTAAGTTACAATACAAGCGTGTGCTAGTAATTATATTTCGCTGGCACAAGTGCGACAATATATAACATTTTCGGAAATGCGAGATGAATTTTTAATTTCTATAAAAATGTTTTGTAACGTAAGTGTTCCAAATTTAATTGCCTTTAATACGAGTTATGGTGAGTGCTAGTAGGTGAAAAAACTTACGGATCCACCTCTACTTGTGTTGTAAATAGGGTTTAAAAAATATATTAATAAATTAATATAAATAATCTGTTGTTATGGTAAATATTATATAAAAATTCCGATATAATTAATTGTTGGATAGCAGCATCCTGAAAAAATAAATAAAATAAATAATAAAAGGTTTATAAATATGTAAAACGCAAGATGTTTGAAAAAAAAAAACGAATATTTAATATTATACATTATACATTTTTGATATTTATAATGTATGTAGGTAGGTAGGTAGGTAAGTAAGGCTAGTGCAAAGTTACCCTCACCCAGAGACCAATACGGTCCGTTGTGACGCCTTAATATAGAAATAAAGTGAAGATTAGAATAAGAATGGAAGAAAGAAAAGAAGATAGACAAATGGTAAAGTAGTAGTTATCAAATGCCAAAAAAGATCCAAAACCCTACAATTGACCTATTCTCAGTCTCGTGTCACGAAGCCAGGTCATTACGAATCCTATCAGATTCTCGAGTCCACAGCTGGAGACATCCCCTAATTCGCCAAGGAATCTGCTACTTAGCCATTTCAACCTGCTAATCTGCAGTTTGGGACATTGGCACAGAATATGATCAACTGTCTCCAACTCCTCCGAATTCTCCCACAGCCTGCACATATCCGACAGGTTCAATCCCACCGCTATCCCGCCCAACATACAGTGGCCCGTAATGATCCCTATAATAGTTCTCACGCAGACCCTACCTCTGTCAAGAAGCAAATCCGAATCTGTCTTACTGAGCATCGCACAGAGGAGTATTTGGCCTGAAAAGCTGGCTAAAATTATTAAACGTGTTTTTTTGAATTTAAAGTTTTAGTTTTCTGATAGTTTTAGGTGTAGTATGATATAAAAAGTCTAGTGGCAGATTTTGAAAAAATTTCACTGCGCAACAAAAGTACACTGCGCAACAAAAAAAATTTATGTCTACCCTACAAATAAAAGTATGTGGATCATATAGATTTTGATGCCCTTAATTCAAATCTGTTTTCCGTTTTTCTCTAGCATGTAAGGATTTTCTTTTAAAGGCATGGCATATTTCACAACCATAAAACTTACCAAGCACATTTCTTTTCTATCTATTACTATTTCGGAGTTATTAAAAATTTAATGGCGAAAAAAAAAATTTTCCTGCAAAATTCGTCGACGTTTTTTGTTTTCAAAATGCAATAAAAAAAATTAAAGAACCAAAAAGTTTAAATTTTTAAGATTTTTCCAAAAGCCACATTTCTAAAAAAAAAGTCGGTATAAATAGTAAAACTCAATTAACAAATGTTTTTAAAGGTTTTAACTTATTCTTGACAGACTGTATGTACATGCATACATATGATTTACAGTCTAATTCCAAAATGTTCTTTCAGAAGCTTCACTAAATTCTTTTCGTGGTCGCCCTGAAGACGAACTGATAAATACAGGTATTGTAACAGTTCCTTCCAGCCATTTAGCGTTTGTGCTTAAAAGGCGGTCCTCTTTTCGTTGTGCCGAAATCCAATATCCTTTGAAACAATTTTTGAAATTTTTAAACACTGCTTCAGTGCTAATATATCCCCATCACCTTGACATTTTGAAATTTCGCTCAATTTTCTAAACAAAAAATCCAATTTCTCGTCAATGGTTCCAGCATTAGATTTTTTTAATAGCTGTAATCGTGTGTAAACTTGTTCCATGTTGACTCTCGAAGTTATAAAACGGTTTTGATAAAAATTGTGTGCAATAACCCCTTATAAGTATTTCAAGGGCGTGCTTTTATGCGTTAATTGGATGGTAGCCTGATACCTGGGCGCCCATGTATTTTTTAAGTACCTGTATTTATTTTTTGTAAACTTATTTTTGTGATTAATGCTTTTAATAATTATTCTTATTAGGTACGTATATTTATTTCTTCAACAAATATTGTTTTCTAGGTATATAAAAAGATCCTTTATGGGTATGTGTGGGACATTCCCTTATAACTATTATCGAAAGAATTTTTCAAATTTATAATTATAGGCAGGTATTAAAATTGTGAAGTGTTAAAAGTGATGTGAATAACAGTTGAAATCAATAATAATTCAAAATACATTAAACTTTATGACGATATAAATGTATAAGAAAAAGTTCCTGATGAGCAAAAATAGAAGAAATGTGAAAATTTAAAAAAATCGTCAAAAATAATCGCGCAAACTTGGCCACACTTTTTTTGTTTCTAAAATTAGAGATTCCATTCTATCATTATCCATTCTATCAGGAATAACGGAACCCCCAGTGCCTGTCCTACAGCCTCTATTCTCAAGTTGTTAAAGGTGCCCTCTATATCCAGGAATGCCGCCAGGGTATATTCCCTGTTCCGCAACCCTCGCTTTATGTAACCAACCACATCATGAAGCGCGCTCTCGACAGACCTCCCCTCAGATAGTCGTGTTGAGCACCGCTGATAATGCCGGTATCAATTCTCGTCCTCAGATGTGGATCAATCCATCCATGCCATCTTTCTACACTGATCTTACCATCTGTGCGATCTCCTTGCGGTGATCATTAAGAGAGCTGATTACAGCCTGACCAACCCTCTTAGCTTCGGAGGTTTCTTGTCATCACCAGACCTCAACCTGTTCTCCTCTTCTGCAGCTTTTCGTAGGGTTTGAACGGTGATTATCCGATTTCCCTGCATTTGAAGACTGGTTTGTCCCAATTGAAACTCCTTCGGCAAGCCTCGTTTGGAAATCACCTCCAGAGATTACTAAGACCTTGCAAGTTCTCACTCCCCAGCAGCCTTTGCTTTATATCTCGCAGGATATGGAAGCACCAGGACAGCATCGATAGAACCGTAGATTCATTCGAATCTAGCTACTTTCTTCCTGTGGTTCCTGAGCAGATGCCTATCCGGCCCATCGTGCAGTGAAGAGTCCTTTTTAGCCATCTTTTCCAGAAAGGCTAAGGAGACCTTTACACCAATCTTGGCCTTCTCGAGGCTCGTTCGTCCTTCAGAAGCAACCTGTTCTGTAGCATCCTGTCGAACAATGCTATTCGATTCACTCGCCAACCCACTCACTTTCCCGAGTGTGACCCCAAAAATTGACATTACAGTTCCCTGGTCCTGACATAGAGCCGAAATTAAAGTTATTTCATGCTCATCCCCAGATCCCAAGTCTAGATCGCCAAGTCTTTCAGAGGCCCCAGTACGCGACAGGGAGTCGATTGCGGAGCCAATCTTCTCCATCATTGTCACTAATTGGCTATCCTGTAGCAGAATATCCCTGTGAATACCCAACTGGTCCGAGTTCGAATTTGGCACCGAACCTACTGAGCAGTCAGTGATATCCCCTACACTAACGCCTTCTCTTACAATCTTTTGTTTTTTTTTAAATTTGATTCTTCCAGTTTTGTTCCCACGAGTGTTCTGTAAATAAGACGACCATCTCGCGCGGTTTGAGCGGATTAGGCTGAAAGTACAACTGACCCTTCCCATCGGCATCAGAGGGAAGCCGTTAATGACTAGTTTCTTTCACCACTAACTAGCCATACAGTTCCTTGGCACAGCTCTCAACCACCTTGACCTTAAAAATTAGGGATAGGAAAGGGGAGTATAGACATGATTATAAAAAGGGAAGGCTAAAATGATGGGATCGGATGACCTTTCGTTGTATCGACCTTCAGTTATATATCTTGAGAGAATGACTGCGTATAGAAGAACTGTAATGCAACAGCTATCAGTAGCCGAACCCCAAGATATATACCACACCTGACACTTAGCCACCACATCACGGCAAGATTGTCCAGGTGGTATAAATAATGTATGTTTTCAGTTCTTTTTTTTTTGATATTAAAGAAAATATAAATACTAACAGACCAACCTAAACAAGAGCGAAAAGCGTTGCGTAATATTCCGCTTTAAGTTAAATAGATGATATTTACAACCAACAAATCACCGATTAAAGGGTGCTAATGATAAAATCGTAGCTGGTTTCGAAAAATAAGAATGTTTAAAAATAATTAGCTCAAGCCTGTTTAAAAAAAAATAACTTCACAATGAAGAATTAAAATTTATATGAGAAGGTTAATTAAACGTGTTTCCCTTGTTTTGGAAATAAGTAAAGACGATTATGCAAATACAATTTAAGTTCATGTTGTGGTGAAGTTCTGTGCAATTGCTTAGAGGCAACAAGTTATTGTTTTGTTTTATATCTGTGTTGAGGAGAAAACCAAGAAGCTGGCATGTAGGAAAAAAGGTATCATTGATGAAGACGTGGTGAAAAGTTGCAGAGTATATAAGTAATTTTTATAAATTTAAAGAGAAAAATTAGGGTTTAAAAAAAAATAAATTTTGTCACCCAGTGATAGATTTTAAAAGGAAATGTTTTTTTACCTACTCTTGCATTACGAGCTATAACTCTTCCTAATGTTCCGATTTAGCCTATTTTAAATGCAGACAAATCTTGTGTATAAGAATTATTCTGGAAAAATTGGAGGCCCCTAGCTTTTTCTGTGCGACCTCTATAGTGCTTTCAACAGACGAACGAACATAGCTACCTCTATCGATAACAGGAATAAATTCAAAAAATGTGTTTCAGAAAATTGATCAAATTTATGTTAAAAATTCTTTATTATACCAATGCCTGAAGCTAATATCAATTTTTACAACTGTGCTGATGTCTTACCAAATGCTAATCTACAAAATATACCAAATTTCAATTTTATTCATGCTACGAGAGAGGATGTACTAAAATCAATTTTAAGCATTAACTTAGATTCTGTAGGAGACGATGGTGTCCATCCAAAATTTATTAGATTGATAATATCACATATACTTCCACAGATTGAACATTTGGTTAACACAATAATAACACCATCAAAATTTTCATTAATGTGGAAATGTGCAAAAATAATACCTTTTCCCAAACCTAACAAGAATTACCCTCCAATTGCAATACTACCATTTTTGTCAAAAGTTGTTGAAAGATTACTTCATGCACAGATGACCAAATATTTGTGTGACAACAATCTGTTATCTGAAAGACAATCTGGTTTTAGGCCTAAACGTGGCTGTATTTCTACACTCATCGATGTTTCGGAGGAGGTACGTTCAAAAATGGACGATAATTTAGTTCATTTTTAGTTCTACTCGATCACTCTAAGGCGTTTGATACCGTTGAACATAATATACTTTGTCAAAAATTGAAATACATGTGCCATTTTTCAGACATTGCCGTTAAATTACTTCACTCTTATCTATGTGGTAGAAGTCAATTGGTATATTCTGGTTCGGAAAAATCAAATAGTTGCTCAATGACTCGTGGTGTGCAACAAGGATCAATTCTTGGTCCACTATTATATACAATATACTCCAATGACTTACCGTATAGACTTAACTACTGTGGAGTGCAGATGTACGCAGACGATGAACTACTGTGGAGTGCAGATGTACGCAGACGATGAACAACTTATTATTATTAGCTGCTCGCCATCTAATATTAGTGAATGCATAAATAAATTAAATCACGATCTCGACAACGTACTTAACCCACACCTCAGGCCTACCCAGATAAATTTATATTTAAATTAGTTTCGAAAAAAAAAGCTTGATGAAGTATCTAATCGACCTGTTTTATAATTTTTCTCATAGGTTAGTATTATACATATTAAATATTTTTTTTAAGAAACCATTTTTTCTGACTTTTTGAGTAATATGACAAATTACGTAAAAATAATAAAACTACAAAATATTTTAACGAGTAACTTTTAAAGGGTATAGCCAAAGTATTCATGAGTAAATATGTGTTACAAGTTTTAGCTTTTAATTGCGTCTTTTAAGATTTTTTTATTGACAACACTTGTGTTGCAAAAACGCAACACTGGGCCTATACGATATAAATTTTAGTTTATTTTTTTGATTTGCTTCTAGCTTTTTGAGTACCCAGCAAACATTTTTTGAATTTTGAATTATTTTATAAACTATCGTTACTAGCGTCAATATTTTATTATGCAGAATAATACCTTGCTTGTAATGGCCATAGACCTACTAGTTTTAATATATTGTTACTTTTAGAAACGAAAAACACTAGATGCATATTTTTTCGATCTTAATGTAAAATAAGATCATAAAAGATGTACAAAAATATTGATCAAAAATTAGTAGATCTTAAGGCAAAAAATAATCTAGTTTGTTTGCAATATCACATTACTTTCTTAGGTAACGAAAGTTTCTACAGGGTAGTTATTCGGTCAAGTATAAGTAACGGTAATCTAAATTTTGTTTTTACTTTGCAAAATAAAAATATATTCTAACACGGTTATAACTTTAGAATCTGATTTGTAACACAATAGTAGACAATGTTTAACAAAAAGTTTTTAAATTTAAAAGAAATAAATGATTTACTTAATCAAAGTTCTGATGAGGAAGAAACTAATTTGAAAATTGCCAGTGAAATAGAAATAGCAATTTTGCCACCGTCAAAAGTTGATGAAGTAAGTGATACGGAAGATATTAATGAAAATATGCAAAACATAAATAGCACTGAAAATCTTCCTACTGAAAGTGCAGTTGAGGTAGAATTGCTATGTACATTTAATGATAATGAGCAACGTGAACAGGTTGTACCTGTAGAAAAATCGAGCTTATCACAATTAAAAGTGAAGTGGTCCAAACGTAAACGTGATACGGAGTTTACAAGAACGCCTGTTGATCTTCACACGAAAATTATAAGAAGTTGCACGATTCATATGGTGCTATGAATCCAATGGAGTTGTATAAATTATTTGTTGATGGCGAAATCATTGATTTCATTGTTGATAACACTAATCGCTATAGTCGTGTAGATCAAAACAACTCCACTTTCGTTACAAATCACTCAGAAATCCAAAAATTTATTGGCATATTGTATTTAACAGGCATCAATACAATGCCTAACATACGAATGTATTGGTCTGAAAGTCCCGCATTGTCAATTAAATTTATTTAAGAAACTATGACGCGCGAGAGATTCAAGCGTATATATACATGTGTGTAACAACGCCAAATTAGATAAAACAGACAAATTTGCAAAAATAACACCACTTCACAATATTTTAAATAAGAAATTTATGCAATTTGGAATTTTTTCGCATCAATTGTCGATCGATGAACAAATGGTGTCATATTATGGTCGACATTCCTGTAAAATGTTTATCAAAGGAAAACCCATTCTTTTTGGGTACAAATTTTCGTGTCTTTGTTCTACTGATGGCTATTTATTTCAATTTATCCCATATGCTGGAGCTTCTACGAGACAGCCAGGATATGGTTCAGGTGAAAATGTGGTTATGAAATTGCTCGCATATGTTGATAAATCAAATCAACACACGATCACATTTGATAACTTTTTTACCTCCCATAAGCTAGAGGCTCATTTAACAAATTTGGGATATTTCGCAACAAGTAATAATCATTGTCAAACTTTCGCTGCTAAAGAATGAGATCAGTGAAACCTTAACACACATTTTTAATTCCACCTTTCTTCATGCACAAAAAATATAACTGTTTATGATCAAGTTTGCATTAAAAAACTTGTCAAATTATGTGTACAAAATAATAGCATAATCGGATTATTAGTTTGTTTGAAAATGGATTCCGAAGAAAAATTGCGTGAAAAAATAATAACAATTTTTTTAAAAAATCCCAGTCGTACTTACAAATCTATTGCAAATGAGATAAAAGTGTCACGACAAACAGTTTCGCGTGTGATAAAAGTGTATAACGAACGTCGTAGTATTAAAAGGAAAGCTGGAAGTGGAGCTAAAAAAGGTATAACTGACCCACAGTTAGCTTCAAAGATTGTTAGTCTTCTAAACCAAAATCCCAACCTCTCAAACCGTAAAGCCGCCTTAAAAGCAAACTGTTCCGATTTTTTTGTAAGGAAGGTTAAAAGATATGAAGGCCTTAAGTCCTACAAGGTTCAGAAAGTGCCAGACAGAAATTCGAAGAAAAACTTGGATGCAAAAACTCGTGCCAAAGAACTGCTTAGAAATTTTATCAACAAATATGAGTGTTGTATTATGGATGATGAGACTTACGTTCTTGCCGACTTTTCTCAGCTCCCAGGGCGAAGTTATTATGTGGCCGATGGAAGAGGTAATGTCGATGACCAATTTAAGTTCCAAAAAAAGACAAAGTTTCCAAAGAAGTACTTAGTTTGGCAAGCTATATGCACGTGCGGAGAAAGAAGCAGTAAATTTATTACTACTGGGACTATCAACACTGATATTTACATCAAGGAGTGCTTGCAGAAGAGGTTGCTTCCATTCATACGAAAACACAATAAGTCAACATATTTTTGGCCCGACCTAGCGTCGTGTCATTATAGTAAATCTGCAGCAGAATGCTATGAAACAAATAATATAGTGGTAGTGCCAAAAGAAGCAAATCCCCCTAATTGTCCAGAACTAAGGCCCATCGAACGTTACTGGGCTTTAGTCAAAAGAGTGCTGAAGGATTCAAAACAAGTTGCTAATACTACTAAAATTTTTTCCCAGAAATGGTCTTATTCCAGCAATAAAGTTACTAAGGATACCATCAAAACCCTCATGGTCTCAATTCCGGAAAAGGTGAAACAGTTCATCAAAAAAAGCTGAATTTTTACAAAAAGCATTAATATTTTAATTTACTGTTATTTTATTGTTAAACCACGCTATTTTCATTAAAATGGATTAATTCGTTTCAAAGTTTTATTCGTGTTAGGGTTTTATCGATCTCATTCTTTAATAGTAATATAAATATTTTAATAGGTACAGTAAGAGAAAACCGGACGTCTGACGCAAAATTATCTCCCTCTAAAGCTTTAAAAAAACAAGATCGTGGAGTTTACGACTACTGCTATGACCCACTAAAGGAAATAGTAGCTGTTCGCTGGAATGACAATTCTGTTGTGACTATCTTGTCAAACTATCTGTCTGTAGAGCCGTTAAAACAAGCCAAACGGTATGACCGTAAAAATAAAAAAATGATAAACGTACCAATTCCAAACGCCATTTATGAGTATAATAAGACAATGGGCGGAGTCGACTTGTTCGACAATGCATTCATTCAAGTAAGAGGCAAGAAATGGTACTGGCCACTTTTCACCAATGCCCTGGATTCGGCACTTGTAAATGCTTGGAAATTGCATTGCCAGTTGTGAAATAAAGAAAAGCAAGCATTTTTATCCCCATTGGAGTTTAGAATGTTTATAATAGAATATCTGTTGCGAACTGAAGACGTTGAAAGAATAAGACCCTTCCATAATAATACTTCATCTCCGCTTTCAGTAATTCGAACTGATCGTGTAGATCATAAAATTGTTCGCCAAATCAGACGTTTGAGGTGCCGTCAATGTAGCAGTCAAACTATCTATAAATGTAGTAAATGCAATGTAGCAGTGCATCCTAAATGCTTTGAAGCTTACCACAATTAAAAATATATAGCTACTTTGTTTTACTTTATTACTTGTATGTCACAGAATTAAATAAAAAGTTTTAGTTTGCAAAAATAAAGTAAGTTAAGGCCCAGCGTTTCGTTTTTGCAACGTAGTTTATCTCGGATTCCACTGGATAATTTTTTTTTAATTAGTTCCTAATCTTATTGAGACTAAATCAATCATATTCTGAAAGTTTCATAAATCTAGCTCAACGGCATCATAGTTCGGGCTTTAATGGGTTAAATGGGCGTCAACAAATGGTCTTTGTCTGAATGCAAAAGGCAATGATGATAAGGCAAAGGCAATGATGATTAGTAAACAAAATGATTTAAAGTATGATATACCACCAATAATCATTCGTTGTTCCACTATCCAACTTGTTGAAAGTGCCAACTTTTAATAATAACCTTTCATGGTCAAATCATGTTAATGTCAAGTTGCGACCTAATAAACAGGAATAAACTTAAGGTTGCTTATAACAATGTTGCTAGATATGTTTACGGACATTCAAGATATAGTAGAATATCTCAGTTTTCATATCAAATTTATAATGTTTCGTTCGAAAATCTGTTAAAATGCCGTACACTATTATTTTTACATAAAATTATCTACACTCATCAACCAGCTTATCTTTACAGAAGGTTACAATTCTCAAGATCGAATAGAGGCTATGGAATAAACTCCATTCGATTCCGTAAACAGATATTTGAGAGACATTTCTATGTAAATGCCATTCGTCTCTGGAACGAACTCCCATCTCTAATCCAAATAATAAACAATGCAAAGCACTTTAAATACGAAATTTTTACACACTTTGGATAAATAACAAAATAAATAAATAAGTTATACATAGATAACTTTATTTATATATATATATTTTTTTTTTACTATTTTTCATATATTTATTATTATTTTTTATTCTCAATGTTTAAGTAAATTTTATTTATAAAACAGTCGATAGTTATACTACTATTTTGTGTTTGTGAGAATTTCTGACAATGCTGTCGCAAAAAAGAAAGAAGCATTGGGAACCAAAATTTAAAGTGCCTAAAACATCAGAAGTACAAAGCAGTAATGCAAATAGATTTCATCTACTTGCAAATGAAGAAGAAGGACATGATACTCACAAGGAGAAAATACCACCAATTGTAGTGGACTCTGTCCATAGTTTTTAATAAGTTTTTTGACTAATTGGAGACAGGTATATGTTTAAAAGAATGTCCCTTGAAACCAAAATAATATCAAGCTCAAGGATACTGTATAACGAGGCCTTAAATGTACTAACAACTAAGAAGTACCAATTTTACACGCATGAAATAAAAGATGCAAAAACGTTCAAATTAGTGTTGTTTGGTCTTACTCAAATTGATACTAAGATAATTTGTGATGAATTTAACAACTCACACAATATAAATCCGGTAAGTGTAAATGAAATCACCACGAAAAGATCAACTGCAGATGATACGCTATATCTAATTGAATTCGATCGTCAACAAGTGTCGAAGAGGGATATACTTAAAATAAGATATTTTAGTAATATTGCCGTTTACTGGAGAAGACCACTCAAGGGTAGCAAAGGCCCTTCTCAATGCACCAAATGCTCTATGTATGGTCACAGTGCTAGGAACTGCAACATAGTAGTAGTGTGTGCAGCCTGTGCGGGTAATCACAAATTTGCAGGTTGTCAATTAAACAAAGCCGCTAATAGTGAGAACATTATCTACAAATGTTACAACTGTGCTAGGAAGAATTTTAAAAATGTAAAGCACAGAGCTGACGACCCAAAATGCCCGTATTATCAGGAATACCTGGAGATTCGTCAACGCACCACAGCCAGAAATAAAGTACCACATAGGACTAATATGCTGAACTTCAACTCCGATGAAGTTAATTTTCCCCAACTGCCTGGTAAGGAACACCAAAATTATACACGTGACTCTGGTGCTAAAAGTAATGTACTGTACTCTGATGTAACAAGAAGTAAGACCCTTGTTAACAGAAATGAAGATGATGTTTCTAATGAGTAATTGATGCAAATATTTTTTGATGCTGTCGATGCACTTCAAAGGTGCCAAAATAAGTACGACAAGCTACGAGTGCTGGGGATGATGCTTCAACATGCAATATAAATCAACAGTTAGTCACAATGTTCATGTTATGCACCGGAATGCTCAAGGTATAACGACTGAGTCAGCAGCTTCACAGCTGGAAAAATTTTTATTTGACAAGGAAGTTGATATTCTCCTTGTCAATGGACATTTTTGAAACCCCACCATAAATTTAAACTTGGAGGCTACAAAATTTATAGAGAGGATAGACCAACTAATGGTGGCGGTGTACTCATCGCAGTAAAATACAATGTTGAACATGAAATATTACCAACTATAAATACGAGTGTGGCTGAAAATATTTCGGTTCGAGTAATAATAAATAGGCGCCATGTGATTTTGACATCTGCGTACAATCCGGTTCATACTATAAATTTTAAAACTGATATGGATGCTTTAACTAGATGGTCAAATGACTTCTTTTTATTTAGTGATTTAAACGCATAGCATACGCACTGGAATTGTTTTTCAAACAGTATTGCTGGTAATGAGCTTTATAGTCATAGCCTTCAATCAAACTACTACATTTATTACTCAAATGCATTTACTCGCTTTGGACAAAATATTAATCCAGTACAGCCGTCTACAGTAGACATCCTTTTAACTAACTCCTGTCTTCCTTTTCAACCTTGGAAACACATCCAAATATGTTGCAGTCGGACCATGTCCCACTATCTTGCGTCATTTATGGAGAGGTACAAAATAGCATTTTGATGCTACCCTTGTATAACCGAGCCGATTGGTCATCAATAAAAAACTTCGTTGAAAGTGAAATAATATTACAGGCGATTGATCAAAATATTACAAACAAAGGTAATCTAGATTTAGCATTAAGTAAACTAAATTTCAGAAATTAGTAAAATGCTAATTTCTCAGTGAAACAAATGTAGACGTAAATTTCAAAGATGTAGGGATAGTAATTTTAAAATTCAATTAAACTGTATCTTAAGGCAGCTAAATAGGCTTATTGACTTTCACCTAAATAAAGACAGAAATGATTCTTGGTCGCAATTCATATCAAATCTGCCTACCGGCTCCAAAAAGTTTTGGAAATTAACAAAAACTTTTAAAGGCAAAAACTCCACATTGTCTAATCTTCATTTAAATGGAACAATTTTAAATTCTGACGTCGAAAAGGCAAATGCAATAGCTGACGTATTTGCCTGTTCACATACCATTACTTTTAACAATCCATCCCCAATGGAATCGGTTGTATCAAGATACATTAATGACCTTAATCAAACTCTTACCGATGATACAAGTATTGAACTTACAAATTTGTCTGAAGTCAAATCGTTTGTCCATTTGTTAAAAAATAATAAATCCCCTGGTTTAGATGGGATTAACAGCATAGTACTTAAAAATATGCCCGATTACTTTTTTGAAATCTTAAGTAAACTATTTAACTTTTGTTTAAGCAATGGATACTTCCCACTCGTTTTTAAAATCGCTAAGGTAATTCCAATCCACAAATCTGGAAAGGATCCTAAATTACCCTCCAGCTGTAGGCCAATTAGTATTCTAAGCCTATTAGATAAGGTGTTCGAGAAAATTATTCACACCAGAATTTAAGATTTTTCAAATTGCAATAATATCATAAATCAGGAACAATTTGGTTTTCGAAAAGAGCACTCCACTGTACATCAACTTAATAGAGTTGTAAACTTTATTGAATGTAATAAAAGTAATCGGAAAAGTACTGGAGTCGTTTTTCTTGATATCGAAAAAGCTTTTGACTCAATCTGGCATGATGGACTAGTGTATAAATTAAATACTTTGCATTTTCCACATTATCTACAAAAACTTATCAAAAGCTTTTTAGATAAACGTACGTTTGTTGTATCTGTCAATAACAAATTTTCTAGTGAAAGGCAAATACCTGCGGTCTTGCCACAAGGATCAGTATTATCCCCTACACTATACTCGATATATACATCCGATGTTACTCTAAGAAGAGACCATGATGCGGCTTTTTGCGCGGATGACAGCGCCTTTATTTGTTGCGGTAAGGTGTCGAATGCGATAATTAGAAGAATGGAAAATAATCTTTTATTAATTCGTAAATACTATGACAAATGGAAAATAAAAGTCAATGACGATAAAACTCAAGAAAATATATTTCCATTCAACAAATCGCGAAAACGCTTTCCTACTAGATATTTATCATCTAGGGGAATAATAATTCCATTGAGGGACGAAATTAAATATTTAGGAGTTATCCTTGACATAAAACTTATTTAAACAGCATGTTAATTACATTTGTGAGAAGGCAATTAAGTCTAGCCGTGCCTTAGACCCCTTAATTAGCCGAAGATCTAAACTTAATATAAAGAACAAGGTACTTATTTACAAAATGCGTATTTTACCGATTATGACCTATGATTGTCAAATCTGGTCCAAAAATGCTGCTAAAACGCATACAAAAAAACTGCAAATCATTCAAAATAAAAACTTGAAAATAATACAAAATCTACCTTTTAGATATCCAACTTATCTTCTACATAGAAACTTTAAAATGCTTAATTTATTGACAAGGGGAATGAAAAATGCAGAAGGTCAAATTTTGAAATAATAAGAAATTTGCTGAACAACCAGTGAAAATCTTTTGTTTAAAAGACACATTTCAGTGATTGTTTTAAAATCTCTTATGACTTTTAGTTGATATGAGGTTTTTTATGAACAACTTTTCCTTTAAACTGTGATATTAGTAGTTTCTCTATTTAATTAATCAGATGTTAATTGTTGTAATACTATATGTAAATTCTCATAACTCTGTTAACGATATTGATAAAATTAATAAGTTTTAATAAATAAATATTAAAAAAAAACAAGTAAGAGCACTATATTCAGCTGTGCCGAATCTTTTATACCCACCACCAGTTATCCGTACCTTTGTAGCTAGGGTTTTTATCCCGAAAATTTTTGTTTCCCGGAAATGCTAGATTTATTTTTTAATATCCCGGGATCCCGCAGCAAAACAAATAAAAAGTAAATTTGTTTTAAATTAAAAAAAAAAAAAACTTTTTATTAAAAAGCATAAAATAGTTCATAATGTGAAAGAAACACTTCAAAACTATATAAATTAATAAAGAAACTTGAATTTAAAATATAAATTGAGTAAAAATATTTTTCATTGAAAAAAATATTATTCTCTAGATACGAGATCAAATATGAGCACAAAAAAAACAAAAATACAGGTACTTCAGCTATGAGATCAAAAATAAAATCATTAGAATTCAATTTCAATATAAACAATATAAACATCGTAGCCACCTTTTTTATTTCCCGGGATCCCGAAAAATAATCCCTGGAAATCGGGAAGATTAAATAACTCAAATTCCCGGGAAATAACCAAATTTATAGCACAAAATGTATTTATTTTTTAACAGTAATCGCTATGCTTATACTAAAATATGTATCACTTTCTTTGCATAAGTTCGATATGCTAGTAAAATGTTTTCGTAAATTTAGTCTTTCAATGAAAGTGGGCGTGTTGAAGTTGTTTGTACTAATGAATGCAACTTAAGGCTATAATACACGGCATGTTTTTTACATCTGACTTTAAAATTTGTGAGACATATGTAAATATACATGTCTGTTAAAATTGTACTTTTACGCTGACTGCTTTGCAGCAGCAGAGATTTTTGCCAACGGCTGATGTCACATGTTTTGACAGAAGAAAATGTAGCGCGCTCTAATTAAAATTTTGTGAGATGTCTCAACACATGTTTTTCTACAGAAGTAATGTTTAAAAGGTAACACACGACATGTTTGAATTAGCAGTGGAGAATTTGACAAGTCAGATGTAAAAAAACATGCCGTGTATTAGCTCCTTTAGATGTTTCACTATGGTCCTTTATTATTCCAAAATGTTTATTCATAGAGAAATAATATGAATTTGAGATAAACCGTTATATGGGAGGTAGGCGTTAAAGTGGGCGTGTCACTTAAATTTTCCGGCATACCAATGACATTGACTAGAAGGGTATATGTACCAAATTTCATCGTCATACTTCCAATTTTGTCGGTTTTATGAGCTTTAAAATTTCATTAACAGTAGATAACGTGAAAAGTGGTCGTAATAGTAGGCGTGTCGAAGTTGTTGTAGTCTTTCAATGAAAGTAGGCGTTACAGTAGGCGTATTGATGTTGTTTCTACTAATAAATGCAACTCAGATGTTTCACTACAGTCCTTTATTATTCCAAAATCTTTATTCATAGACAAATTATATGAATTTGAGATAAACCGTTATATGGCAGGTAGGCGTTAAAGTGGCGTGTCACCTTAATTTTCCGGCATAACAATGACATTAACTAGGAGGATATCTGTTGCAAATTTCATCATCATACCTCCAATTTTTTCGGTTTTATGATTTCATTAACAGTAGATAACGTGAAAAGTGGTCGTAATAGTAGGCGTGTCGAAGTTGTAGCCTTTCAATGAAAGTGGGCGTTACAGTAGGCGTATTGATGTTGTTTCTACTAATAAATGCAACTCAGATGTTTCACTACAGTCCTTTATTATTCCAAAATCTTTATTCATAGACGAATTATATGAATTTGAGATAAACCGTTATATGGGAGGTAGGCGTTAAAGTGGCGTGTCACCTTAATTTTCCGGCATAACAATGACATTGACTAGAAGGATATCTGTAGCAAATTTCATTATCGTAGCTCTAATTTTGTCGGTTTTATGAGCTTTTAAATTTCATTAACAGTAGATAACGTGAAAAGTGGGCGTAATAGTAGGCGTGTCAAAATTACTTTAATAATGAATGCAACTTAGATGTTTCAATATAGTCCTTTATTATTCTAAAATCTTTATTCGTAAAATTAAAAAAAAAAAATCTTTGTAAAAATAAAGAATATTAATATGAACTCAAGCCTGATTAAAAAATTTAAATAATAGTTTAAACAGAAAAGTTCGACAAAATAAAAATTCAATTTATATAAACACAGGGCACGGTGCAAAAAATCATCCATCCACTGTTAGTCAGCAACATTTCGTTGTATACTGACCTCACAGAAAATAAAACAAATGATTATAAACATTGATTGTTAAAAACAATTATCTGTTCTTATCGCTACCTAACTGGTGGCTAGAGCAGGACAAAAATAGTGATAAATGAAAGATAATAACAAACAAAAAGTAAAAAGGGTTGCTGTTTGGTTAAAATTTCAATCTAACTCATTGTGGTAAAAAGATATGAAATAGGAAAAACTAAAAATTAGTTACCGAATTCAATTAACATAAGTCCCGTGAGTTAAATAGATGATATTTACAACCAACATGTAACCACCGATCAGAGAGTGCTGACGATGAAATCGTAGCTGGTTTCAAAAATGCATTCCACTTGGCTAGTGTCGGTAAAAATATAATTTTTCAAGATTTATTCTTTCATTTATCACAATTAAAAAAAAAAATTCTTTGTAAAAATAAAGAATATTAATATGAACTCAAGCCTGATTAAAAAATTTAAATAATAGTTTAAACAGAAAAGTTCGACAAAATAAAAATTCAATTTATTCGTAAATTTAATTTTTATTTTATCGAACTTTATTCGTAGAGAAATTATATGAATTTAAGTTAAGACGTTATATGGGAGGTGGGCGTAAAGGGGGCGTGTCACATTTATTTTCCGTTAGAACAAAGCATTTGACCAAAAAGCCATGTGTGCAAAATTTCAGAGTCGTACATCCAATTTTGTTGCTTTTATGACGTTTTTGTTTTTAAATATACCGAAAAATACACTGTGCGGTATAAATTTTCGTACATTTTGATCGATATTTCCTTTCCTAATGCATAGATTTAGGTAATTTTCTGGGAAAAATATTGTTTTTACTCAGGAAATATATATTCGAAGTTCCATGCGTCTACGTTAATGCGTTTGGACACAATTCCATTTTATTCGATGTTCGAAGGACACGGTTTTTTCGACCTACTCTTGCTTTACGAGCTATAACTCTCTTCCCCCTAGCTTTTTCGGTGCGACCTCTATCGTGCTTTCAACAGACGGACGGACATAGCTAGATCGTCATAAAATCAAACCCCGATTCAGAATATATATACTTTATGGGGTCTAAAATGGATATTTCGATGTGTTACAAACGGAATGACAAAATGAATATACCCCCACCATTTTTTTGGTGGCGGGTATAAAAAAAATACTATTAAATAAGATCGTACCCCAATTCTAAATATTCCCGGAGAATTCATTTTTCCCGCGAATAAAATTCCCCTATTCTTAACAGTCGGGGAAGGGAATAACAAGGGAGAGATAATTTTACATTTTCGAAGTCAGCTGTTTGCTTTTGCTGTTCTGTCTTGGCAAAATATTTGCTAATAATTTTTAGCGTAAAAAGTGAATATTCGTAAATAATAAAAAAAAAATTGTTAAAAGTGAACAAAAATGTTTAGTGTAGCGTTGATAACAATAATAGCTGAAGCAGAAAACTCTGAAGCACAAGAATAAGTAAAGGGTAGAAAGAAAAATGCTAAGTGACGCCAGCAACCCACTTGAGTTGCCGCACACTTTGTAAATTTTACTTTTGGAAGGTTAGAAAAATATTACAGAGTAAATAAACCGGCGTTCAAATATCTGTTGGACGTGTTAAGGAATTCAGCCCAAACGTAAGTCCTTTGCAATGCTAAAATAACAAAATTCTGATGTGCGTTGCATAACATCTGCATTTATTTTAAATGCAATGCTGAAGTAAACTATGTAGAAAATTTAGATTGTTTAGGCGTTTAGGATACTAATGTGGTATCCTTAGCCTCACCACAATATTTATCCATTGCCCAAAGTATTAGAAAAAATATTGCGAACAATCTCTAATAAATTTCTGCCATTTCTTATATTTATGCATTTTATTAATAAATATAACATTTTATTAAAAAAAATTTAATATCTTCAAAAATAAAAAACAAAAAGATAAATAAAAATTAAAATTATTTTAAAACTAAAAAACAATTCATTATTCTGTATCCTGTTTGTTGTTTTTGTCCTAAAACACAATAAATTACAATATTTATCACATTTTTTTATAAAAAAATATAAAATACTTACATTTTTGTCACAACTCCCTTTGAATTTGTTGGCGGATTTTTTCCCAAAATTTGTTATTACATTCTCCCTTTAATTACACTGTGCAAGAAATTTATACTTTTTTTCGTGGCAAGCTGGGCACCTGGCGTTTTAGCATAATTCGAGCACGCTGAATTCAGTGGTGCCTGCGGTTTTTTAAGATTGGCTCTGGTTTTTGAGATATACCGTTATTTCGAAAATGGAGGAGGTTGCACAACATATGTTCGCGTAACTCATTTAAACTTTTAACCAATCACCGAAGTATAAAGAGATGAACCGTTTTTTTTCTCTCCTGAAAAATTATATTTTATAAAATGTTTATCCCAAAGATTTTTAAAATTCAAAGCATTATTTGATAATGCGTCATTCTCGCCCAAAAGAAAGAAAACAACTCCAACTTTAAACTCTTCACCTCCTGTTATGTCTACTAACAACTCTTCTGTTGATCAAAACACTTCCGATAATTTACCTCGTCCGAGTCCGTCTACTATTTCTTCCATAGTTAATGTACCTGTAAAACCATATCAAAATCCGAAAACTAATCCCTCGTTATTTTCATCGTCTCTCCCTCATAACACCGAAACATTACAACCTAATACTAATCGTATTCAACAGATTGCAAGTAATATAAATTTTCAAAACGAGATTCAACAAATTAATTCACATCCTCCGGCTGTGGTTTCTAGTCCGTTAAATAATCCTGCAATACTTAAAGTAATTTCTCCAAAGAAAACAATTTTTGCTGCTCGTTTTTCATCTGATACTACTTCTAACGCTGTTGCTGACTACATTAAATTAAAGCTTGGATACGATTGTGAATTATCTGTTTTTAAATTCAACTATTCGGAAAAACGGAGTAAATCTTCTTTTAAAATCATCGTACCAGAGGAATATTTTAATATTATTGTCAATCCTGAGTTTTGGCCACCCAATGCTATAATACGCGAATATGAATATAGAAATGCTTCTCGTTCTGATATCGTTTATTTACCTACTCAAAATAATACCCAAAAAAACTAAATAATTTTTCTAACGATAATCTTATTAATATTGTTTACCAAAATGTCCGTGGCCTTAATACGAAATTAACCACTCTTTATGCAAATAGTTTTGATTTTTCATACCACATCATTGTCTTTACTGAAACCTGGTTAAACGATAAGAAATGTATTAATAACAACGAAATATTATCTTCAAAATACCAAATATTCAGACATGATCGATCACATAAGTTGGGTGGAGGTGTGCTCATTGCCGCACATAACAATTTTCGTTGTGAAGAAATCAATGTTATACTTAACGATGACATCGAATTTGTCGCTGTAAAAATTCGACTGAGAAATACAAATTTATATATTACATGCTCATACATTCCTCCATACTCTTCTCTGGATATTTACAATAATCACATCTTTGCCATTGAATTTGTTTTGCAACAATCTATTCCATCAGATTTATTTATTGTTTTGGGAGATTTTAATCTTCCTAACATATCGTGGAATAAATCTTCAGAAATAAACTATCTAATTCCTACAGTTTCAAATGAATTTATTCACTCACTCACAAGCTATGGACTTTTTCAAATTAACTATGAAAACAATATTAATGGAAAACTTCTTGATCTTGCATTTGTCAACCAGCCGATGGATATATTTTTACATAAAACACTTCCCGTTACTTACCCTGAAGATCGTTATCATCCTACATTAAAATTGGAAATATTTAATTTATTAAGCTTACCTGTTTTACTTCCTAACAAAATTAAACCCCATAAAGTTTTTTGCTTTTCTCGTGCAAACTATCAGAGGCTTAACTCTTTGCTATCAAACGTTAACTGGGATAGTATAATCTCTATCGAAAACTTAGATGATGTTGTTTCTCTCTTCTATTCAACATTACGCCGCTGCATTTCTGAAACTGTCCCAAAAATTACAATTAGAAACAACAATATTGGGCCACCCTGGAATAATAAGTATCTCTGAACTATTAAAAACAGGAAAAACAAGTTATATAAGAAATATAAAAGGACCGGATCATCTGTAGAATATACCAAATACTGTATTGCTCGTTCTTACTACAATTTGGCAAATAAATCTGCATACGACAACTATATAATCCGTATGAAGTCGAAAATGAGATCAAATCCTAAATCGTTTTATAAATTTGTGAACTCTAAACGGCGATCGTCCGTTAATCCTAAATACTATAAATATGGATCAAATGACGCTGATGATGACGTTTCTATTTCCAATTTGTTTGTTGATTTTTTTTCAACTACCTACTCTAAAAAAGTATATAATAACATAACATCTTACCCATTTAATATACCTCAATCATCTGGTGTACAATTGTCTTTTATTACTTATAAAACGACTCTTTCAAATTTATTATCACTAAATAATTCGTTTAATGCTGGTCCAGATGAAATACCAAATTGCGTTCTAAAAAATTGTGCAGAAAATTTATGTTACCCGCTTACTGCTATCTTTAACAAATCCATTAAATTAGGATACGTACCATTGATTTGGAAATTATCGTATATAATTCCGTTGTTTAAAAATGGAAGCAAAATTGAGATATCAAATTATCGTGGCATTGCTAAGCTGAGTGATATTCCCAAACTTTTTGAAAAAATTTTAACTGATAATTTATACTATCAAATTTCTTCGATTTTGTCACCGTGCCAACATGGTTTTTGTAAACATCGCTCTACAACGACTAATATTTTGGAGCTAACTTCTACAATAAATGATGGTTTTATAAATAATATGCAAACTGATGCTATCTACACAGATTTTAGTAAAGCTTTTGATAAGGTAAACCATGATCTCTTGCTTAACAAATTGTCATTAATGGGATTTACGGATATGACAATAAAATGGTTAAGATCATACTTGTCTTTAAGAACTCAACAAGTTAAGTATGGAAGTGCTACGTCTAATGCTATCAAAGTTCCTTCTGGTGTTCCGCAAGGTAGCCACCTTGGTCCTATTTTATTTACCTTATTCATAAACGATCTACCTTCAGTTATTCAGCACTCTAAAGTTTTGATGTATGCCGATGATGTCAAAATTTTTCGTTCTTCTAATAATCCCGAAGATCAACTTTTCCTTCAATCAGATATTGGCAATTTGGTAAATTGGTGTGAAATCAACTTAATGGAGCTGAATATAAAAAAATGTAAGCATATGTCCTTTTTCAGAATTAAGAAATTGGATTTATTTTATTGCATAAATGAGTGTAGACTTGATAAGGTTCTGAATTTTCTTGATCTTGGTATTTTGCTTGATCACCAATTAAATTTTCGTGACCATATTTCTTTAATTGTTAACAAAGCAAATGGTGTACTTGGATTTATGAAGAGGTGGTGCAAGGAATTTCTAGATCCTTATATTACGAAACAATTATATTCATCGTTAGTTCGACCTATTCTTGAATATGGATCGATTATTTGGGATCCTTGCTATAATATTCATATTGATAGTATCGAGTCTGTACAAAAGAAGTTTTTAATATTTTGTCTTCGTGGCCTTGGATGGAATTCGTTTTTACTACCGTCATACGAAAGCAGACTCTGTCTTATAAAATTACCAACTTTAAAAAGTCGTCGTTCAATGCTGAGTTTTTCTTTTGTGCTGGGCCTAATTCAAGGCGATATCGACTCAGAATTCCTGCTAAGTAAAATATCTTTTAATGTTCTAACCAGACCAACTCGAAATTTCCGTTTTATTAACTTAAAATACTATAGAACCAACTATGCTAATAATGATCCTCTTCGTCGTATATGTGAAAACTTTAATAATTATTATCACCTTATTGGCCTCAATGAAAGTAAAGAAATTGTTAAAAGAACTATCATTTTATATTTAAATCGTTGAATTATTATAGAATATTATTTTATATATAACCTTAATTTTGTTTTATTATTTTACATATTTTAGTCTGTAAGGATTATTATCTATAGACAATAAATTAAATTAAATTAAATAAATAAAAAGATACGAGGTTGAGGAATTAAGGCATTGATATTCTATTGTTGTACCTGGAACAGGTAGAAATATTATTCGTCCTGGTTTTTTTTTTACAAAACATGGTCATGAAGGTCTCGACAGGTACTTTGATTAAAACAATTACAGTATAAATAAGAGTTCTTCAACCCCTTCACTGTCATATGGAAAGTGATCAGTGAAGTTTTTCTTTAAGTGTTATATATGGTAACAGTTGGACATCATCAATAGTGTGTACACACTGCATTTACCATTTGAATAAGTAGGGAAAAAATGGAGACGCCATGCCATTTTGTGTTCCAATGATTTCGAGAGATCCCATAGTTCATGTTGAAGATGAGTGTTATGCGTGCATAAATTATACAGCGGGTATGAACAGAAGAAAAATGACTTATATATCTTATACTGAAACAGCATATGCTCGATTTCAGCTGCCACATTCTGATGAAATTCCTGTTCCGGATAGCCATATACCAACAGAATATATTCCCTCAATACTTCATTCTGTTGAAGCGGGTGGACCAGCTACTTCAATGTATCAATCGTCATGCAGCACGGTTCCATGCAGTCACAATGAAATCACACAAGATCGTCTGGATATAATGGTACGGCGTCTAAAATTATCTCAAATTCAGAGCATTCTCTTGACAAAAGAGTTAAAACGAGCTAATATTTTAGCAGCAGGTGTACAAATATACGGGGCTATCAATCGCCATAGACGATTTACGACTTGTTTTAAATCTATTGAGATTAAATTTATCGCGTATTTTACTGACATCCGCGGCTTGGTTTTAACAATGCAAAATGAATATAATCCTGGAGATTGGCGCTTATTCATTGATTCTTCCAAAAGTAGCTTGAAAGCAGTTTTGCTACATGTCACTAATTTAAAAACTCCTATTCCGATAGCACTAAGCACAAATATTAAAGAGACATACGCACCAATGAAAAAAATAATGCAGTTAATTAAATATGAAGACCACAAGTGAAAAATATGCGCAGATTTAAAAGTGGTAGCTCTTTTAAGAGGCATGCAATTGGGCTATACTAAAAATATGTGTTTCATGTGCTTATGGAATACGAGTTTTGATGGCAACCAGTACAATACACGGGATTGGGCTTTACGTAAGGAAAGCAGATTGCATAGAAACAATGTTATTGAATTACCACTTGTGCCGATGGAAAAGATTTTGCTTCCTCCACTGCACAACAAACTGGGTATTGTAAAAAAATTTATAAAAGCATTGAGCCCATGGTGTTGCTTTTACCGAATTGCACCGAATTTTTTCACGATTAAGTAAAATAAGGTATGAACTCTTACTACTTTATGAAATTAGATTTATATTTCTTATCATAATGTTTTTATTTTACAGGAACTCTTAATGGACCGGACATTCGTCGTCTTATGAAGGACCATGAATTTGAGATTGCATTGAATGATATCGAGCTATTGGCCTGGAATAGTGTGAAATCAGTAATAGAAAATGTATTAGGAAATCATCGGTCTGAAAACTGGCGAATTTTAATCAAAAATATGCTAACCGCATTTAAAAACTTAAACGTTAGAATGCCATTGAAAATACATTTTTTGCATTACCATGCCGAAAAATTTAATGAACAATCACCAGCCGAGTCTGATGAACATGGCGAGAGATTTCACCAAGTAACAGCCAGGCTCGAACACTGGGGATATTTGTTGGAATCTGCAGGAGGAAGAAGAATAAATTTCTAAATAAAAACTTAAACTTTAACTACTTAACAACAAAAATTTTTTAGTTTGGTTATTATAAAAAATTACATCTTTTCTGAAAAAAATCAAAAGTTGTGGACAGATTTTAATCACTAATAGCTTATTTTGTTTGGAAATTTGCTTTTAATACGCGTAGAACCCTAGCCTTAAATTTTGCACCTGCGGCGCCTTAGATACCCCTAGACGGGCCAAAGGACCAGCGCAACTTTATTTTTCATTCCCATTATTTGTGTCTAAGGCCTAGGATTCACTCCTAGGGGGATAAAATGTATGACCGACCTCCAATGTTTTTTGTTCTTAACATTTTCTCAAATTATAATTTCCCTTTATCACCATCCCTTAGGGGGTTTCGTTAATTAATTAATTAAAATTTGTCGACTTTTGTGAATAAAATCAAAAGTTGCCAACAGATTTTAAACATTTATGGCTTGTTTTGTTATCAGCTTTATTTTTTATATGTATGTCTGCAAAAAAATAGAAGCCTAGCTGCATTTTTTAATTTTTTATGAATTTTTAAAAAACAAAAAATTCGAAATTTCGAAAAAATAATTAATTTTTTTTTAAAAAAAAAAAATTATGTTTCTAAAACGACTGCGGATATTAGAAAGAAGTTTTACTTTTCTTAAAGGAAATTTTATTGCGGAATTTCGTTTTTTTAAGTTTTTTTCAATAAGCTAAAGCGTTTTTGAGTTACGCGAACATATGTTGTGCAACCTCCTCCATTTTCGAAATAACGGTATATCTCGAAAACCAGAGCCAATCTTAAAAAACCGTGGGCACCACTGGATTCAGCGTACCCGAATTATGTTAATACGCCAGGTGGCCGGCTTGTCTGTTTTTTCAACTTGCATAGTGTTACCTTTCGTAATACCTACTTTTTTTTCCCAGGGAACAGTTTCCCAATTTCGAAGTTTATTTTGAATAAGGGAAAAGGGAAAGGAAACAAATTTCCCCGGGAGAAATTATTTAGAAGAGGGGAACAGGGAATAGGGAAACAATTCCCAGGGAATTGTTATTTAGAATTGGGGTGTGTATCTAGTTGTAATGTATTTTTCCTTCTAAATAAATAAATATATGGGAAATGCATTACTATTTTTTAGTAATACTTATTTAAAATGTTTTTTATTTTAAATTTACATGTGGTTAAAATTTTTTAAACTTTAAAAAAATTGGGTAAAGGTTTACTAAACATAATCATAAGCATCAGTGAAATACATATAAACAGGCTTAAACCCAACAGCCAAATTCATATATTTAAAAATTAATTAAATCCATAGCAATGACAAATGTCTATTTCCGTAAAGTTAACATAAAGTGTTTAGATTGTAAATATAATATAATTTTCTTTCGTTTTTTTGGTTAGGAATTAGAAAAGTCACTTTATGTGTGTGAAAGTTCCTTAGACCAGCTGTGTATTAATAAAGGCTTAGTACAACGTACAAAATTTTTGGAATCACAATTATTGCAAGCACCTATGCCAAGTATTACATCAAAAAGACGACAATTGTGTTCAATTGAGGAAGCCTGGAATTTACCTATTTCATTAGAAATGAGTTCACGTCAGCAACAGCTTCAACAGTCAACGACTTCTTCTAAAAGGCATTTGGGAAAAATTTCGGTAAGTAAACACGTATCTCTTCACAATCACACGTTTAAAATCTAGAAAAGAGTACCAAGTTAGATTTATTAATTCATCGAATTACATATCAATATGCTAAGGCGTCACATTTATCATTATTGTAATACTGCCAATTTTTGTGTGGGTTAAACTTCTCACGTCTACATATATGTAAAGCTACTATTAGGGTTTGGGATTTCTTGGGCTTTTTTACTTCCCGGGAATAGAAATAAAAAATCGGTTACTCTGAAATTTCCGGAAAACTGGGAATAGTATTTATTTTTAAATTAAGAACATTTACCTTCATAAAACTAGAGATAGATTTAAAATATCATTGTTTTTTTAAAGTTTATATTGGAACAGATTTTCCTTTATCTGCCTTATATTTACACTTGCTTAATATTTGCTATTGTTGATTTATAGCATGTCATATTGTAAATACAGGGTGTCCGCCGGGAAGGTGTACTACTTTGTTCGTTTAAAATTTTTGACTAAATTAAAGAGAAAAATCTTATATTGATAAATGTTTTATTTAATGTCGGCTATTATATATCAAATACAATATCTGATAAATGTCCGCCTCTGTTAGCCACACAAATGCGAGCCCTTTTGAGCACATTTTTCATTACATTCTCACACATTTACGTGGTATGTCATTAATTTCATCACGAATATTTTGTTTGAGTTGATCCAGCGTTTCTTGTTTGTAATCCTGGAAGTATGCGATGAGGCACCGTCTTGTTGAACCAAATGTTAGTTAAGACAAAAGCATTCAATCATCACGATATCGCTCCCCATTACCAGTTATCGTTACGCTGTTTTCAGTTTCAAAGTAATAAGGTCCAACGATTCCTCCTGACCAACTTGCATAACAGGCTGTCACTTTTGATGGATGCAAAGGTGACTGTTGAATAATTTGAGGGTTTTCCATTGCCCAGAACCGACTATTCTGTTTATTCACATATCCATTCAAATTAAAATGTGCCTCGTCACTCGTGATTTTTTCATGAAAATCGAGGTTGTCATGGCCGAGTTTTAACATCCTATTGGCATATGTACGGCACATAGTTGGTTCGATAGTACCCAAAGTGGCGATTAATTCATAGACGCCGTAGTTTTAAAATATTATATTTTTTTATTGATGGATTATTATAAGCACATAAAAATACAGTATTTTAGAAAAAAGTTAAAAAAAGTTTTAAACCCTTTAAGCGCATTTTTGTTTTTTAAAAAAAGACCTTAGTTCACAATTTATGCTGTAACTTTGGAATAAAAAGCGATAAATTAATGAGTAAAACTGAAAATTAAAGCATACTCAATGTTTTATTAAAAAATTTAAATAATAAATATATTATATGTACTTGTATTACTATAAATCTAATCTAAAATACAATTTTTGTTTTTTACAAAATGTTATAAATATACAAATTTTTTCGAAAAAGCTACAAAAGAGAATTTTTTAATTTCTTACTAATGAATTATCATAAATACATAAAAACACAGAATTTTTAGAAAAAAAGTTTAAAAAAATTTTTAACCCTTAAGCGCATTTTTGTTTTTTGGAAAAAAAGACCTTAGTTCACAATTTATGCTTTAACTTTAAAATAAAAAGCGATAAATTAATAAGTAAAACTGAAAACTACAACATCAACATCAAGGTAGAACATCACATAAATACCGGCGATGAAAAGCCTATAAAACAAGCTCCTAGAAGTATTTCTCTAGCGAAACGTAATGAAGTCAAAAAATTTTTCAATGAAATGGAGCGGAATGGAGTAATAGAACCTTCTTCAAGTCCTTGGAGCTCACCGGTAGTTTTGGTTAAAAAGAAAGATGGCAGCACAAGATTTCGCGTCGATTATAGAATGACGTCACTAAGAAGGACAGTTATCCGCTACCAAGAATAGATGATACTGGACACGCTAGCTGGAACAAAATGGTTATCTACATCAGACCTGCAAAGTGGTTATTGGCAAGTAGAAATATCTGATAGAGATAAGGAGAAAACAGCTTTTAGTGCAAGTGACGGGCTATGGCAGTTTAACGTGATGCCATTTGGACTTTGCAATGCTCCTGCCACATTCGAGCGGTTAATGGAACACGTTTTGAGGGGACTTCATTGGAAGACATGACATAATTGTCATGGGTAAAAGTTTTGAAGATCACCTGAAAAATCTATAAGAAGTTCTTAAAAGAATATCAGTGGCTGGACTTCAACTAAGCGCTAACAAATGTGCATTGTTCCCAAAAGAGGTAAAGTACTTGGGGCATCGAGTCGCAGTCAAGCTGTGAAGGACTGGCCCGCCCGAAAAATCTGCATGAGTTACGTAGTTTTCTAGGCCTTTGTACCTACTACAGGCGATTTGTACCGAATTTTTCCAGTGTCGCTGCCAGTCTACATGAGCTCACCAAGAAGTCACGACCATTCCTGTGGGCTGAAGCACAAGAACAGAGCATTCTAGAAGCTCAAGGAGTTGTTATGCGTAGCACCAGTTTTGGCATATCCTATCGCTGGAGAGAAATTTGTATTGGATAGCGATGCGAGTGGCTACGGGATAGGTGGTGTTCTTTCGCAAGTTGTCAACGGAACAGAAAGAGTCATAGGCTACTACAGTCGGACACTCTCGAAACCTGAAAGAAATTATTGTGTAACACGACGAGAGCTTCTGGCAGTTGTGGAGTGTGTAAAGCATTACCACAAATATCTATATGGACAACACTTCGAACTAAGAACCGATCACTCTGCACTCAGATGGTTGCTACAATTCAAACAACCGGAAGGACAGCTAGCCCGATGGATTGAACGTCTCCAGAGCTACGATTTCAGCATTGAGCACAGAAAGGGCACTAAACATGGAAATGCAGATACACTCTCCCGAAGACCGTGCAGATTGGAGTGCAAACATTGTGCAAAAGCTGAAGGAAAAGTATGTGTCGTTGACGTTCGACTAACACATATACAGACAAGTGGTGACTGGTCAGCAGCGCAAAGAGACGATACCATACTGGCAAAAATTATGTCAGCAAAGGAGGAAGACAAAAGGCCAACCCATAACCAAATATCAGCGGAAAGTCCACTAATAAAATCATAGTGGGCGCTATGGAATAGTCTGCAGGTTATTAACGGATGCCTTTATCGCAAATGGGAAAGTACTGATGGTAAATCGACAACAAATCGGATTGTGGTGCCATCCTCTAAAGTCAAAGAGGTATTGAAGGAGTTTCACAATGGTTCAAGTGGTGGACATCTTGGTGTGACAAAAACCATAGAAAAGATAAAGCAACGTTTCTATTGGGTTGGATGCCAACAATCTGTAGCTGATTGGATAGCAAATTGCGCACAATGTATCGCCGCCAAGGGCCCAGTAAGAAGGAGTCGAGGAGCGCTATAGCAGTACAATTCAGGTGCTCCCTTTGAGCGGATAGCGATGGATATAGCAGGCCCTTTTCCTGTCAGTGAGGCTGGAAACCGTAACGTTTTAGTTGTAATCGACTATTTTAGCAAATGGCCAGAGGTATACGCAATACAAAACCAAGAAGCTAAAACTGTCGTAAACGCATTTGTGAACAAGTGGGTGTGTCGCTATAGAGTTCCGCTTGAGCTACATTCTGATCAGGGAAGAAATTTTGAATATTCCCGGAAATGTGCGAATTATACGGTATCCGAAAAATGAGGACTACGCCACTGCATCCACAATCTGACGGCATGGTCAAGAGATTTAACCGCACGTTGGAGGAATACTTGAGAAAAGTGGTCAGTGCACACCAAAGGGACTGGGATGAGCACATACCAAAATTTCTGTTGGCATACAGGTCAGCCGTTCATGACTCTACCTCCCAAACACCTGCAAAAATTATGTTTGGAACCAAGCTCAAACTGCCAGGTGATCTAGAATTCGGTATTAATCCCTCGACAATACACGAGCACGAAGAAGATACTTCAAGGGTGTAACGACACGTTTACCGCTGGTTGCTGGGATAGTCTCACCGGTGTCCAGGGTCGTACAAAAATTTGTAAAACGGGATAAAATAAAATCGTGATTTCGGTTATTCGCTTAACGTTAAAAATTTTCTTTATTTCTCTCACTAGCTTAATTTACACCGGCCGGTTTGACGTAATGGTAACGCCACGCGCACACTACCACGTACTATCAGATATGCAGACAATAGCTCGTTATTCCACCAAAAAGGCGTGAGGGAGGAAGTTACGTGGAGAATTAGCAACTCCTCGCCACTTCTCTTCCACCCCGTCACTGGATAAGTGATTGAGGGCTTTCCGCGGGAGTTCTCAACTCCTCGGCCGGGGCTTCTCAGTTCACTATATCCTTACGTCAGGTGATCGTTGGTCAGGAGGCTACTTGGGGAGTTAACAACTCCACGCCAGTCTTCCTCCTGCCTAAGAGCTGGTAGTGAGAAGTTCTTTGAGGGAGTTAGCAACTCCACGACAAACCACTTCTTACCACCCTCTTACTACGTCCTAAGAGCTTGTAGTGCGAAAGCTTTGAGGAGTTAGCAACTTTACGACAAATACCCTCGAACTACTGCAATACCTAGACAATAAGAGTTTATTTGGGGAGTTAGCAACTCCACAACAAATAATGTCTTACCTTTAGGCAGCCTGCTCGCTGACTGACTTTTTCTTCACAATGAACGTGCTTTTATACCCTTTGCTTGGGTACACACACTCATTCACACACACTGTTTGATTGTGTGTTGTTAAGAAACACAACCAGCTGTGCTGGAGGAAGTGTTTGTAAATTGAATTAGTGTGTATATATAATCGAAATGTAGGGGCCGCTACCAGTAGGCCAGCCGTTAGGTTTGAATTTAAACTAATATTTTTAAATTAATTCAGATTAAATTCATTTTACAAATAGTTTCGTTCTATAAGTATAAATATAATATAAATATAAATAGATAAACAATAGAATTCAATATTACTGATTATAATAATACATTACTAACAAATTAATAGGGTAATAATTATTTAAAAGAAAAAATAATAATATAATAACTACCAATTGCTACGGTAATAAGTTAAATAAATAAATGACAAAGGCCAACATGGTTAGGTGTTGGCAAAAACGAAGGCACTGACTTTTGCCGTTACAAGGGGACAAAAAGATCTAGTCGAAATTCATGAATTCGTTCGTGGCCGAATAAAAATTACCAGCGACAAGATGAAGGCCAGATATGACCGAGCAACAAATTCTGAAGGTTTTAATGAGGGTCAGCTAGTTCTACTATATAACCCACGACGAAAAAAAGGACTGTCTCCTAAACTGCAAACTCATTGGGATGGGCCGTATAAGGTGATAAAAAGAATAAATGATGTTGTGTATAGAATACAGAAGTACAATAGCCCAAGATCAAAGATGAAAGTGGTTCATCTCGAGCGCCTCACTAAGTACGGAAAAAGTGAATTTGTGCCTATTCGGGACGAACAGGCTTAAGCGGGCGGTAGTGGTACAGATTTATTTTTAAATAGTTTAATATACATTATAATTTATTTTAGTTGTAGTTTAAGTTACTGTAGTTTTATTTGTATTAGTTTATTTCGCTGGTTGTTCGACCATGATATTAAGTTGTTATTATGTGTAGCATACTTTTAGGCACTTCTATTATTCATGCATATTACTTAACGTCTTAATTTAAAGGAAACGGTTTTCGAATGTACTAGAATGTACATACGAGAATTTTGTCGAATGCTACCGAACTCCACTATGTTACTATAAATAGCCGAACAACACAGCTAACCTGATCAGTCTAATAATAGAGCTTGTAAAGCGCGTATCAAAGTGAGTTTGATAATAAAAGAGTATAACAATAAGTGAAATAAGTAAAGTGCTATAAAACAATATCTGAGTGTGTTTAAGTAAATAAAGTGCTCTTAATTTTATAACTAATTTTAACTGTTTTTGATTGCAATAAAAGAACTCAAAGTGTATTTAAAGGAAAAAATCCAACGTTTATAAAAGGTATAAACGTAACAATATGTATTCCTATTATTATCCAGTTTTTGCTTTCACTAAATTCAGTAAATGTAAAAATTTATCTGAAAAAATAAAAAATTTAAAACTTTTTGGGGAATCTTTGTTTTCGTTTTCCATTCATTTACTTCGTTATTTTTCATAAAATTGTAAAGTTCGCGGCGAGAAAAAGATTTGATTAATTTAAAACAATGTGAAAGTTTTACTCGATTTCCCCTTTACCTAATTTTGTTAAAAATACATTAAACACATTAAAAGCTCTTTACATTTTGAACAACAAATAATATAACAGAAATACAAAACAAAGAAAACAAAATCCATATAGAGATGGACGCGTGACATATTTTTTCAGATATCAAGCGTTATCGTAGAGACGAGAATAAATTAATAAAGGTGTGTAACTTTAATTTTAAAACTTGTGTGTTTAAATTATTATTAAATAAAATTAACATAACATAAAGTATATGGTAATAATAGCTTTTGGTTACGAAAAGTACGTTTAAGTAAGTTTGTGAGCGTGCGAAAACCATTTGTGATTAAATTAAAATTTAATCACTTGAATCTAGCTAAAAGTATCAAAAAGATGTTTACTTCCTGTAAATTGTGGGCGATACAATTTTTTGTACGTGAGCTTAAGTGACCAAAACCACTCACGCACTCATCTCTAAAAAAACCAAATGTATCAACAAAAACAATAAAATAAAACAAAAAAATAAAGAGAATGACAATATTAAAACAGAAAAACACATTTACTGGTCTTGTTCAATAAATGACAACCAGAGTTTTTACACAAAAATGAAAAAGGGCGGGGCATTGTCCGTACTTTTTTTTTTAAATATAAGCTGATAATCTATACTTTTCTAAAATCAATAAAACTAATTTCAACTCTTACTAACTTAATACTTGTGGCCCATTAAACGCGGAAACTATCCCAATTATGGACCTTTTTAAAAAAAAAAGATATTAAAAATATTTACGCATAATTTTTATAAAAAAAAAATTTACTATATACTTTAATACATTATGTTGAAGGTTCCATTATAAAAGATTTACTTTTAATAGATTTAACACTAATAATAATCGCTTGAATTGTAAAAATTTCCAATTTTTTCATTTTTTTTAAAACAGCAATAATTTGCAGACTCTGACCGCTCATTGAATAGAAAGTAAACAACTTAGTTGATTAACTTTTACAGCTAGTGACGCAGAATTGTATCTACTTTTGCCCTATACTAAAATTTATCATAAAAACTTTATTTCTAAATTTCAATTAATCGCCACTTTGATACCATTTGCACCCAATGTGCGGCGGCGTAAATAGTCTTCTGGAAGAAGCTGTCAACTGAATCATAAGTAAAAACAAATGCAAATCTGTGTGCAAAGTTGATCTTTGACGACCAAGCTCCTGAGCACGGCGAACAGTGGGCCTTTCTACGAGAAGGCGGCAAAAACTAATTTTTTTTTTTATGGTCACCGATTGAAAAATGTTAAAGTTCATTCGAATGTAGACACTAGTGTACCTCGTGAGCCAAAAAATTAAAACTTTATTTCACGGCGTTACCGTTTTGCGACTAAAGTGGCATTTTGACATTTTTTTCTCAGAAGTTCCCTTTTTTTGTCACTTTTTTTAAATGCCCTTTTTGTATCCCTTTTTTAAAATGTTCAACGGCAACGCTGCCTGTCTAGCTGAATTTTTTTGTTGTTTATTTGCGAGAAAGTGTATTTAAAGTAATGTCTTTTTAATTGCACACACACAAAACTTGGAAATGACAGCATTACTTTAACTTTTAAATGGGAATGTGATAGGTGCTCTGGTCAGAGACAATACAAGCAATGTAATGCCGAAAATTCATCGGATGCTAATATTTTTATGGTATCTTTCGTTCCATTGCGCTTAACAAAAAGTTATACCGGCTTAGAGCCGTCAACTTGTAGAGCAACAAAAATTCATGTGTGGAAAAATGAAATACCTTCGCAACCAATAAAATTTACATTCCAAAAAGAAACAAACGATGTCATAACTGAAGAAGCCAAAAAAATAAAAGATCAAATTAAAGCCCTTCAACCTGCAATATTTCAATTGATGACCATGAAGTCAAAGTAAATTTTAAAATGTGTCTCAAAATGCCTGATGGAAAAGTTGCACAACATTTAACTGATACAAAAGCATCGTAAAGCTGCATTATATGCCAAAAGACATCAAGTAAACTAAGCCATCCCACTCCAGAAGATGACAGTTTTAAGGCAGCATATGAATTTGTATTGTCCCCTCTTTATGCGAGAATACGTTTTATGGAGCATATTCTTAAATTAGGTTATGCTTTGGATTTTGGTCCGTTAAAACAAACAGTGAGAAAAAATAAGGAAATTAAGAAATAAGAAAAAAAACAAACAAATTCAATAAAAATATTTAGAACTAGGCCTAATGATCGATCAGCGAAAGCAAGGAGAAGGAAATACAAATGATGGCAATGCTTCAAGGAAATTTTTTTTAGATCCAGAAACTGCAGCATCTATTACAGCTGTAGATTTGGAACTAATAAATGCCTTCAACATTATATTACAAGTTCTAGCATGCAGCAGAAAGACAAATGCAAAAAAATTTGGAGAGTATGCCAAAAAAAAAACAGATATACTTTATAACGAGAAATACTCTTGGAGATATATGCCATCCACAGTTCATAAAATTTTGTACCATGGGGAACAAATAATTAAACACAATAGGCTACTAATAGGGGAACTATCTGAAGAAACGCAAGAAAATAGAAACAACAAGAAAGACTCTTTCGCGAGCACAACACCAGAAAAATGTCCTGATGTTTTACTAACGAAAACCTGATTACTATTTTATTATGCACGTCAGATCCCTATATGTCCCATGCCCGGCAAAAATGGAAAACTAACTATCTTGTATTAGACGTAGAAGCTAAACTACTTCTAAAAGATGAAAATCAAGGCTATTTAGAAGAAATATTTACTAAAATTGTTTAAATAATAGTATATTTTCAGAACTTGATATGTTCGTTATTTTATCATTTTATGTACGTTAATCAATTTTAAATTTGCAACTTTATAATAAAAGTTCACATATATTATTTATAATGTCTATTTTGGACTTAATAAACTAATTTTAAACTCAAACTACTTCAAAAAACCAACTTTTAGCCCCTCGTACTAAAAAAATTCACGTGGGCCAAAGGTTGGCACCTTATCACAAAATTTAAGTTTTTAGTAAGTATAACTAGCAATATGCCAAAATCGACTTTTTGCGAAAAATAACTTTTTTATTGTTGAAAATGGTTCTTTTGGGTATCAGAAGCAATTTTTGTTCCGCGACTTTTTTTTATATTTCCATTATTTACAAAATTACCGTTATTTTTAGGTTCTTAAAGAAAATCAAAATTTTGACTGTTAAATTTCTAGAATTCGACCAAATGTTGTTTGGCAACTTTGTACAAAATCATATGGCGAGTACTTTTGCAGAACATATGAACTCAAACTATTTTCAAATACAGGATGTTTTGATGCATTTAAAAAAAAAAAAAAACGCCATCTAGCGGCAATATTTTGTACTAAAAATATTCAACAATTAGAAAGGTAATTTAAATACCTTTGCAACAAAAAAAACTTGAAAATCGGATGAAAAATAACCGAGTGAGAAAAGAAAAGATCTATAAGATAATGAAATAGTATCCAATTTATTATAAAATATGTATGTAACTTTTATTTAATTGATCATTAAAGTTTACATTTTTAGTTTTGCGAAAAATTTTTTAGTTATTTTACTAGAATTGTATTTAACAGAAATCTTTATTATTTACACTTTTAAAAACATCAAGTTATTTTATTATTTAAATTTTTAGAGATCCATATAAGAGTGCAAAATCTTTAGCTTTTCTTTGAGTTGCGACTCTAAATCCAAATTTGTTGTTTGCCAAACTTTTTCACCGTGATATTTATAATTTAAACCTCTCAACATGTTCATCAGATAAAAACATGAACCTGTGGCCTGCCAAATCACCAATGCTTTTTGGGTTGGAAATTTCCATTTCGGTCTGAAATTTCTGAAATCATCGGATATAGGGTGATAAACAACATTTTTTAAATTCATAACTTTTGCAATGTTTTTGATTTTGGAAAAACCCGTAAGCACGGCCGCAGGCCGCCACGCGGCAAAACTTTAGTATGCGAGGCCAGATTTCATACTTAACTTTACTGTTTCCGGGAAAAGACATTTTTTTATTCTTGTGACGCACGCAGGAAAACTTTATTCAGCGAAGCCACCTGCCGCGTCCAACTGGAGGAGAAAACTCGTAAGCACGGCCGCAGGCCGCAACGCAGAAAAACTTTAGTATGCGAAGCCAGATTCCAATACTTTACTTTAGTGTTTCCGTGAAATGACTATTTTTTATTCTTGTGACGCACGCAGGAAAACTTTATTCAGCGAAGCCACCTGCCGCGTCCAACTGAAGGAGAAAACCCGTAAGCACGGCCGCAACGCGAAAAACTTTAGTACGCGAGGCCAGATTACAATACTTATCTTTAGTGTCTCCGAGAATACGTTGGGAAAAAGTAATACATTTTATTAATCTTATTTGGTAAACATCTGTTATAGCATTATTATTCTTATGTTTTAATACATATTTTTTAAAATAAATGTTAATTTTTTAAGCTATAAATAAAATAAGTTGTTGTTTGTTGTTGTTTTTAAATATTCTGGTATTATACCTCCCAAGTTTTTTTTTACATAATTCGAAATATTTTCTTGTATTTCAATCTTGCTTTCGGTTAACCCATTTTATTGTTTCAATGGGACCTGACATTGAGATCACATGATTAAGACTATATTTTTATTATTTATTTGTATTATTCCTTTTTTTTATATATTGTTCTTATAAGTGTTTTAATTTTATCTATGTCTAAGTATATATTCTCTCTGGTTGCCGCATCTTTTTCATAATCCAGCAATAGTGTTACAACCTTGAGTTTACATTCCTTAATATTTTCATATACATGTTTGCTATGTGTGTATTTTTTTAGTGTATTTAGACACACGTATCATCGTGAGTACGTTTTCGTTGCATTAATTGCATGCACTTGGTATCATTGACCCATATAAGTGCTTATACAGTTTTGAATTCGGTCTCTGCACCAAGGAAGTTTGAATTACATTTGACACAATTATATCACATATGTTGTTTTAGTCCTAAGTGTCGACATGTCGACATGATATTTGATCATTTGGGTGTACCACATAATTTCCAAAATCGAAATCCCCAAATCAAAATCCCCAAATTAAAATCCCCAAAAACAAAATCCACAAACACAAAATTCCCAAACACAAAATCCGCAAACACAAAATCCTAATTTTCTGTGTAAAATACATTAAAATTAGGTTAAAAACCGCGCGCGATTTTTAACCTAATTTTAATGTATTTTACACAGAAAATGAGGATTTTGTGTTTGGCATTATATCTGAAATTAAAAATCAAAACAAGTAGTACGATATATTCACAAATATTTAATAGGTATGTCATGAATTTAAATATTAATTTCGAACTAAACTACTTTTATAACGAAATATATATTTTTTTCTTTATTGTTATTTATTTTAGTTTAGTACTATTCATGACATACCTATTAAATATTTGTGAATTTATCGTACAATTTATTTTGATTTTTAATTTCAGAAATAATGCCAAACACAAAATCCTCATTTTCTGTGTAAAATACATTAAAATTAGGTAATATCGTAAAAATTTGGGAATTTTGTGACACTCTTTAAAAAATGTGGGGATTTTGTATTTGGAGATTTTGTGTTTTGGGATTTTGTATTTGTGGATTTTGATTTGGTTTTTTGTTTTTTTCTTGGGGATTTTGTGTTTGGAGATTTTGGAAATTATGTGGCACTCCCGATCATTTTGTACGCTACTAAATTCACGATGGTATGTTATGTCTGTTGCATCAGTTTTGGTGTGCAGTGTATACTTATAGAGTACACTACACGGCGTTCTCAATTAACAATGGTAAATATGAATTTACAAGGTTACCAATCAGCTTTAAAAATGCGCCATCGATTTTTCAACGCGCTATCGACGATATATTGCGAGATTTCAACGGAGAATGCAACTACGACGATATAATTATATTTAGCACATCGGGCGGGGAGCACTTTCAACATATAAGGAAGATTTTTAAATCTTGGAACATGTAAAATGAAAATTCAATTAGAAAAATGCAATTTTTGCAAGAAGGATGTAGACTTTCTTGGCTATGTAATGTCTCAAAATGGTGTAAAAACCAATCGCGCAAAAGTAGAAGCTATTAAAAACATCTCCCAACCTAAAACGCTGAAAGAACTCTGTAGATTTTTAGGTATTTCAAGGTATTGCCGGCGATGTATTAAGGATTACGTAAAAATCGTAAAACTACTGACATCCTTTTTAAGAAGGTATCGGCAAGGGTAGAGGTTTTTTTGGATAAAGAATTCATTGAGTCCTTCAAGAAAATTAAATATTCCCTTATGTTTGAGGTGTAGTTCTTGCTTATCCAGACTTTAACAAAGATTTTGAGCTAGTTACCGACGCTTCTAATTTTGCCCTAGGTGCAGTTTTGTCACAATGTGGGAAACCCATAGCTTTGATTTCTAAAACTTTAAGCAAAGCAGAGGAACATTATGCTGCTAATGAAAAGAGATGCTGCTACCATATGGGTATTAAATGCTTTGAGAAATTACACTGCTCTACAAAAATCATTTTTTGTCTTCCCGTTAATTAAAACTATGTCAACTATATGGATTTTAATATGCTGAACTCAAATCCGTTGTCGGTTTTTTTCCATCAGATCGGGATTTTTTTATGGGCGTGGCAAATTTTTTTCCTTAAATTAGTCAGGTACGTAGACATATTTCATCCTAACTCGAGAACCAGCCATCCGGTTTTCAAAAACAAAACACCAGAAGATGTGTAACAAAAATATATATTTATTTTAGTCGAATCGAATTTTTCGCTATCTCTTATAGTTTTGAAATTATTCAAAAATTAATGGAGAAAAAAATTTTTTTTCGTGCAAAATTTGCAATATTTTTCAATTTAAAAATGGAATTAAAAAAATGTAAAACAAATATTCACCATTTTGCACTTTTTTCTGAGAGCTACTTATCTTAAAAATAAAAAAGCTATAAACCATAAAAATCGGTTAAAACATTAACATTTGTAACATTTCGTTAGGTGAGCAGGTAATGGAACTAAAGTACAACGGTATTTTGCATAGTTCTGGGAATTAAAATTTATAACAGTATTGTTCAATTACCTGTGATTTAAAATTAAGAACATTAGGGTATTTTCTAGTATTTATTGTATGTATAGAAACTGATGTACAATAAGTGAGTCACTTTAATTTGAATATCGTACGGTTAAAATCGGCAACAGTAAATAGATCTTATAGTTTACTTCGTTATTGTGTAAACAAATAAAGCAATTAAAGAATCCACAAACGCTTTCATATTACAAAATGTACTTTGTAACAATCTCCAAATTTATTTTGTTACGCATGTGGCAATCTAACTTTAAGTTCTCAACGGGAGACAATATCTTCCGAGATTAAAAATGCTTATCGCGGTTATTTTGAGTTTCCTATCGATGATAGAGATAAAAATTGGCTGCCATAAATATGTTGTAGTAGCTGTGCAAGTTCTTAAAGATGTTGTTTAAAAGGAAGCCATAAGTCTTTGCCGTTTATGAAGCCAGCGATTTGGAGTGAACCACAAAATCATCAAAATGATTGCTACTTTTGCCATACTAAAACACGTGAGTCTACGAAAAAAACCAAAAATTAAGTTATATATCCAAATACTTCATGCGTCAAATAACCAGTTTACCAGTTTACATGTAAATTTTTACCTCCTTTGCCTCCTACAGACGATAAAGAAGATGGGCTTTCTGCAGCAACTGAATCCACTTACGCATGCATGAGTGTTTCTTCGCATTTATTTGGAAGTCGAACGAGTAAACCTTATTTTCCGAATAAAACTGATATGAATAACATAGTTCGTAAATTAGGGCTTTTAAAAAAACAAGTCTGAGCTTCTTGCATCCCAATGAAAAGAATGGAATTTGGTGCAAAAGGACGTTAACGTCTCGTACTTTCGAAATAGTGAACAACCTTTTTTGAGTTATTTCAGCAGAGAGGAAGGTTTAGTATTTTGTGATAATGCTGATGGACTTTTGCGACGACTGTCAGTCAGTCATACATCTGAGGATTGGCGGCTTTTTATTGATTGATCCAAGACAAGTTTGAAAGCCGTTTTACTTCACAATGGCAACAAATTTCCATCGGTCCCACTCGCGTATGCAAGAAATATGAAAGAAAACTATTGTAGCATTAAGATGATACTACAAAAAATTAAATATTCACATTACTCATGGAACGTATGTGCAGATTTGAAATTCGTAGCAATGTTAAATAGATTGAAAAGTGGATATACTAAGTTTTATTGCTTCTTATGTGAATGGGAAAGCCGCGCGAAAGAAAAACACTACAATGTTAAAATTTGGCCGAAAAGAGTAAATTTTATTCCAGGAGAAAAAAATGAAGCAGAAGAGCCATTAAATCAAAAGAACAAACTCTTCTGTCTCCTCTAGTATAATGAGTAGTATAATGCCATCTACATAACAAGCATAAATTACCTTCATTCATACAAATACAGAGAGATTCATTATTCGTAAATACTTTTCCAAAAAGTACATGTAGAAAAGTGAACAAATGCACAATACAAAACTACTACTTATTTATGTGTACAAGCGTGCATATACGTTATAGTGAGCATATGTTCCTTGGAAATTATATGCAAGTACGAGTAGCAGTACAATGAGTTGTTAATCGTAAACGCGTTTATCTGAATTATCCTGTTTCTTGTCACTCTTCATTTGTAGCAAATTTTTGAACATGTATTAGGATGACTTTGACTTGTAATGACACTCATTCTGCTTTTTCTTACTTTCACACTCACACTAGCACGCCGAGCATCCATTATTTAATAGTTGTTTGTGTTGATGGGATGGTTGGACATTCTGTTTATTCATCTGTTATAAAGTAAAGTTTTTTTAATTTTACTTTTATTTAATTGTCGAAAGTTTTTTCTAACAATGTCATTGACTTTGACATAGGCGATCGTAGGTCGGTTGAACATTTACTTAAATATCAAAAAAAAAAATAATAATTTTATTTTGCCAGTGTTGCCAGTTTCAGAATTCAACTTATATTCAAAACATGAATGTGTATAAATTCATTCAAACCAGTTTCAAATTACATAAATAAAATTTTGCAAAATCTTTCATGTCACACCAAAAAGGCAGAAATAAAAAGAGTTTACAGCTCACTCTGTAGCTCGACTTTTTCTTTACCTAAATGGCAAATTAAAAAAGAGAAAACTGTTCTAAGCAAGTTTTTAAGATTAAGGATTTAAGATTTCTGTTTAAAATATGTATAAATTTTAACTTTTCACGACCCGTACAAATAACACTGCTCAGTAGTAAAAACTCCCATTAAATAAAACTATGTGGACTATATGGATTTTGATGTGCTGAACTCAAATCCGTTGTCGGTTTTTTCCATCAGATCGGTATTTTTTTTATGGGCGTGGCAAATTTTTTCCTCTAAATTAGTCAGGTACGGAGACATATTTCATCCTAACTCGAGAACCAGTCATCCGATTTTGAAGAATAAAACACCAGAAGATGTGTAACAAAATTGTATTTATTTTAATCGAAAAGAAATGTTCTCTATCTCTTATCGTTTTGGAATTATTCCTTTTTTGAATTTTTATGGTACGTTCTGTATTTTCTACGTTTATAAAGTAGAATTGTAAAATAAAGGACTATTGATTCCAGGTGTAACTAAAAATGTTTTGGGTGACCAAGAAGGTACTATTTTGAATTTTTATGGTACTTTTTGTATTTTCTACGTTTAAAAAGGTAGAATTGTAAAATAAAGGACTATTGATTCCAGGTGAGACAAAAAATGCAAGAATTTCGAAATTAGTGACTACTGATACAAGGTGACACTGAAAATGTTAAGGGCGACCAAAAAGGTACTTTTTGTGTTTTCTACGTTTATAAAGGTAGAATTGTAAAATAAAGGACTATTAATTCCGGGAGAGACTAAAAATGTTATGGGCGACCAAAAAGGTTCTATTTAAAATTTTTATTGTACTCCTTGTGTGTTACACGTTTATAAAGATAGAATTTTGAAATAAGGACTATTGGTTCAAATTGTGAATAAAAATGATAAGGGCAAAACAAAAGGTGCCTTTTCGCATTACTATTGTACTTTTTGCCTTTTCGCATTTTTATTGTACTTTTTGTATTATTACGTTTGTAAACATTCTTGAAATTAGTGATTTTTAAACCGAATTCTTACTCTGAGTGTTATCGATGACAAAAAAAATCTCATTTTCATGGAATTTTTTTGCAGTTTTTATATTTTGTATACATAGAATTCTGAAAGTAGGAACTAATAATCCAAATTAACTTTGAAGATTATAGTGCAGGACAAAATGTAATTATTATTATTTTTTAGTCATTTTTGCACTTAATGAATTAAAATAGGGAGTGCCACATAATTTCCAAAATCAAAATCTCCAAACACAAAATCTCCAAAAAAAAAAAAAACAAAAAACCAAATCAAAATCCACAAATACAAAATCCCCAAATACAAAATCGCCACATTTTTTAGAGATAGTGTCACAAAATCCCCAAATACAAAATTCCCAAATTTTTACGATATTACCTTATTTTAATGTATTTTACACAGAAAATAAGGATTTTGTGTTTGGCATTATTTCTGAAATTAAAAATCAAAACAATTCACAAATATTTAATAGGTATGTCAAGCCCTTTAATTTGATACCAATATTGAGGCCGTTCAAGAAGTTACATTAAAAAAAACAGGTTTAACCCATATATAAATTTATTGTTCGCTATTTTGCAGTGGCAGCCGACATGAATTTTAATGTTATTATTTCATGTTATTTCATATATATCATTGAGTTAGTACGGAATTAACCAACATCTGTAGTGCGATTCACTAAGTTTTAACGATCCGACAATCGTGAAATTTGTCGACACTTGTTATTGTTTGCACTACCGACTTTGCGATTCAGTAAATACTGTTTAACGATAATCGACAACTGTAACATTAAAGAGGCATCTTTCTCATAAAAAGTGTCTGAATAAATTCACCACTAACATCCCTCATTCAGGTAGTCGCGCCATAGCTGATACTTAAACAAGTGGTTTTTGAGTCGGGTATAAAGTTTAACTTTTTGTCGATAACATAAAGAACCAAAAAATCATTGTCGTTTAGATAACAATGACAACTGTCGTTAAAATATGTTACTAAATAACGAAATCGATAAAATTGTTGTTAACTGTTTTTAACGATAGGATTATGGTTAAAATAAGTTAGTGAATTGCACTACTGTTTTTTCTGTATTCTGTTTTGCACGTCATTACCACAAGTTTTTTTTCAAGCTTGTCTTTAGCTTAAGATGTCGGTAAAGCAGTTTTTGCAATTATGCAGTCGCCTTATATTTTATTTATTTACTTAAATTGAAATCCAGCACAACAAGATAATCTATATATATATTTATATTTTATTCGAACTTTTTACTATATAAATATTAAATTTTCAATGTGAACAATTTTTTATTTTGGCTTAAGTTAAATGAAAGAATAAATGAACTTAAGCCAAAATAAAAAATGGTTCATATTGAAAATTTAAGATAATCTATATATAAGTATATATAAAAGAGTAACGTGACTGATTGACTAAATGATTCATCATCGCACAGCCCAAACGCAAAGAGAGACATGAAATTTGGACAATCGGTTCCTATTTCGATGTATAGCTCCACTAAGAAGGTATTTTCGTACTTTAAGGGGGTAAAAAAGGGAAAAAACGGATAAAATCGGGAAAAAGTATTGTAATTTGCACAGAAAATAAGCTGACGGGTGTCTGGCCTTTTTTTGAATTTTCGACCCCTAAGGGGAAAAAACGAGTAAAAACTATAATTTGGTACTTTTTTGGTACCCTATGTAACTTTCAAATAAATAAAGATAGGAAAAAAATTTTAATTGTTTTATGTAATTCGCGAAAAAATGTTAATAGGAATTCGTCACTTTTTTCAAATTCGCATGTATAAGGGGTAAAAATTGTCCCTTTTTTTGGTACTTTTTTTAAAAGAAACTTTTCTAATATTATTCAATGGGACAAAATTTGATCATTATTATTGCCTAATAAAATATAGACAAATATTTAGGTGAAATTTTTGGAAACTATTTTTGGGACAAAAAAGATACCAAACAGGGCAAAATTCCGGTAAATGTATGTAATTCCTTATTAGACGGCCAATTTTCACAAAATTTTTAATTGGGATTTCACCAGACAAAAAATTATGCAATTTAATAAAAATTTAAACACATTTATAACAGGGTAGGAAGGGAAAAAAACGGGAAATGAGTTTGGTACTTTTTAGAACATAATTACTTTTTTGCAAAAAAAAGTAGTTTTACTGACGTTTAACCATGTCTTTTAAAATATTTTGTTACATAGATATTAGAACATTTTAAAATTGGGATTTGGAACTTGGACTAAAAATTTACTTTTTCGTATTTCGTATGGTATTTTTTGGATTTTCTATGTTTATGGGGGTCGAAGTGTAAAATAAAGGACTATTGAATCCAGGTAAGACCGAAGATGTTATGAGTGACCAAAAAGATACTTTTTTGAATTTGTGTGGTACTTTTTGTATTTTCTACGCTTATGAAGGTAGGATTGTACAATCAAGGCTTATTGATTCCAGGTGAGACTAAAAATTTTATGGTCGACCAAAATGTACTTTTTACAATTTTTATGGTACTTTTTGTAACTTCAACGTTTGCGAAGCTAGAATTTTGGAAAAGGTGACTATTGATACAAGGTGAGACTAAAAATGTTATGGCCGATAAAAAAAGGTACTTTTCTAAATTTTTAGGGTACTTTTGGTATTTTCCACGTTTTCGATGCTAGAATTTTGAAATTAGTGACTATTGATACAAGGTTAGACTGAAAATCTTATGGTCGACCAAAAAGGTCCTTTTTTGAATTTTTATGAAGGTAGGATTGTGCAATCAAGGACTATTGATTCCAGGTGAGACTAAAATGTTATGGGCGATCAAAAAGGTACTTTTTTGAATGTTTATGGTACTTTTTTGCATTTTCTTCGTTTACGAAAGTAGGATTGTACAATCAAGGACTATTGATTCCAGGTGATACTAAAAATGTTATGGGCGACTAAAAAGGTACTTTTTTGAATTGTTATGGTACTTTTTGTATTTTCAACGGTTGCGAAGCTAGAATTTCGAAATTATTGACTATTGATACAAGGTGAGACTAAAAATTTTATGGTCGATAAAAAAGGTACTTTTCTGAATTTTTATGGTACTTTTTGTATTTTCTACGTTTTCGAAGCTAGAATTTTGAAATTAGTGACTATTGATACAAGGTGAGACTGAAAATCTTATGGTCGACCAAAAAGGTACTTATTGAACTTTTATGGTAGTATTTGCATTTTCTACGTTTATGAAGGTAGGATTGTACAATCAAGGACTATTGATTCCAGGTGAGACTAAAAATGTTATGGGCGACTAAAAAGGTACATTTTTGAATTGTTATGGTACTGTTTGTATCTTCAACGTTTGCGAAGCTAGAATTTCGAAATTATTGACTATTGATACAAGGTGAGACTAAAAATGTTATGGTCGATAAAAAAAAGTACTTTTCTGAATTTTTAGGGTACTTTTTGTATATTCTACGTTTTTGATGCTAGAATTTTGAAATTAGTGACTATTGATACAAGGTGAGTCTGAAAATCTTATGGTCGACCAAAAAGGTCCTTTATTGAATTTTAATGAAGGTAAGATTGTACAATCAAGGACTACTGATTCCAGGTGAGACTAAAAATTGTATGGGCGACTAAAACGGTACTTTTTTAATTTTGATGGTACTTTTTGTATTTTCAACGTTTGCGAAGCTATAATTTTGAAATTAGTGACTATTGATACAAGGTGAGACTAAAAATGTTATGGTGATAAAAAAGGTACTTTTTTGAATTTGTATGGTACTTTTTGTATTTTCTACGTTTATTAAGCTAAAATAGTGAAATAAAGGATTATTGATTCATGTTGAGAATAATAATAATAATAATAATAATATAAATAATAATATTGTAGACACAAAAAAACCTTTTCGCATTTTTATTGTACTTTTTGTATTTTTACGTTTGTGAACATAGATTCTTAAAATTACTGTTTATTGAATCCAGTTGAACTCCTAATACTTTGGACGACCAAAATTACTTTTTCTCTTTTTTTATATTTTGTATACATAGAATTCTGAATGTAGGTAATAATAAATTAAGAGGAAGTTTAAGTGAAGTAAAAAATTTTACTTTTATTATTTTTGGGATCATTTTTGCAAATTATGAATCTTAATTTTTGAAACTTAGTAGCATTGATCTTGCTTTTAGTTGGGAAATATATGCCCGATATATCCTTACTCTACCTTTTATTTTTCTAAGTAAATTGAATCAGAGAAACAAATTTTCATGAATTGAACCAAAAATATTTATTAATTATAAATAGAACTTGAGTATTCAATAAATAGTAAGAACTGCGCTATCCAAGAAGCGGGTTAAATTCTAGTAATCTTATAAATGAGAGTGCTAGTATAAAAACAAATTAAAGTCAGGAAAGTGAAGAAAATGGTATGAGATTTAAATGTTTTTTTTTCGGTTTCTGGATGTTTATATGATATTTTTTTGCGGCTAAACGAATAAAGGTTTAACAATGATTTTTTTTTTCGCTGAAAGGTTTGATCAAAAGTTATTTAAAAAAAACAAAAAATTTAAATATGTAGAATATTCATGTTGAAACAATTCGTTCAAAAGCTAAAAAAATAATTATACACTTTTTTTGCAAAAAATTAAAAAGAAGAGGTATTTTAAAGTCAGGTTACCATCTCTACGAATTATGTTTGATACCACAATAAAATTTGTAATCTCTAATGTTAGAAACAAAGAAAACAGTTTGCGGAAGTTTGCGCCATTATTTTTGAAGATTTTTTTAAATTTTCACATTTCTAAAATTTTTGCTTATCAGGCACTTTTTCTTATACATTTAATCGTCATAAACTTTCATGTATTTTGAATTATTGATTTCAAATGTTATTTACATCACTTGTAACACTTCACAATGTTAATACCTGTCTATAATTATAAATTTCAAAAATTCTTTATTATCGATAATAGTTATAAGGGAATGTCCCACAAATCCCCATAAAAGATATTTTTATATACCTGCTCTACAAAACATTATATGTTAAAAAAATAAATATACGTACCTAATAAGAATAATTACACTATGCTAGTTGAAAAAACAGACAAGCCGGGCACCTGGCGTTTTAACATAATTCGGGAACGCTGAATCCAGTGGTGCCCGCGGTTTTTTAAGATTGGCTCTGGTTTTCGAGATATACCGTTATTTCGAAAATGGAGGACGTTGCACAACTTATGCTCGCGTAACTCGAAAACGCTTTAGCTTATTGAAAAAACTTAAAAAACCGATATTCCGCAATAAAATTTCCTTAAAGAAAAGTAAAACTTCTTTCTAATATCCACAGTCGTTTTAGAAACATAATTAAAAAAAAAAAAAAAAAAAATTTTTTTATCAAAATTTCGAAATTTTTGTTTTTTAAAAATTTAAAAATGCAGCTAGGCTTCTAATTTTTTGCAGACATATAAAAAATGAAGCTGATAACAAAACAAGCCATAAATGTTTAAAATCTGTTAGCAACTTTTGATTTTATACACAAAAGTCTTTTTGAATTTTATTGTGCTTACAAAACCACACAAATCGGTCTTTTATTGTGCAGTCAAAACCGCACTAATCGGTCTTGTAAAAAACTTATATAACATATTCTATTGTTGTACCTGATACAGGTAGAAATATTATTCGTCCTGGTTTTTTTTTACAAAACATGGTCATGAAGGTCTCGACAGGTACTTTGATTAAAACAATTACAGTATAAATAAGAGTTTTTCAACCCCTTCACTGTCATATGGAAAGTGCTTGCGAAAGTGATTAGTGAAGTTTAAAGCCTTTGAGAGTGTTGTATCCAATCAGTTATACTGAAATATCTAAGATGGAGGCGTGTAAAAAGTTTAATTACTAATATGCCAAGTCGCCGTAAAATCACTACTGAAACAAGTACCTTGTATGAATCATATTTTTCTTTAAGTGATATATATGGTAAAAGTTTGACACCATCAATAGTGTGTACACACAGCATTAACCATTTAAATAAGTGGGGTAAAAATTAAGGCGCCAGCCATTTATTGTTCCAATGATTTGGAGAGATCCCATAGTTCATGTTGAAGATGAGTGTTATGCGTGCAGCGGGTATGAACAGAAGAAAATAACTTATATATCTTATACTGAAACAGCATATGTTCGATTTCCGCTGCCACATTCTGATGAAATTCCTGTTCCGGATAGCCATATACCAACAGAACATATTCCCTCAATAATTGATTATGTTAAAGCGGGTGGACCAGCTACTTCAATATATCAACCGTCATGCATCACGGTTCCATGCAGTCACAATGAAATCACGCAAGATCGTCTGGATATAATGGTACGGCGTCTAAAATTATCTCAAAGACAGAGCATTCTCTTGGCAAAAGAGTTAAAACGAGCTAATATTTTAGCACCAGGTGTACAAATATACGGGGCTATCAATCGCCATAGACGATTTACGACTTTTTATTAAATCTATTGAGAATAATTCTATCGCGTATTGTACTGACATCCACGGCTTGGTTTGTAACAATGCAAAATTAATATATAATCCTGGAGATTGATTCTTCCAAAAGTAGCTTAAAAGCAGTTTTGCTACATGTCACTAATTTAAAAGGTCCTATTCCGATAGCACTAAGCACAAATACCAAAGAGACATACGCATCAATGAAAAAAAATAATACAGTTAATTAAATATGAAGACCACAAGTGGAAAATATGCGCAGATTTGAAAGTGATAGCTCTTTTAGGAGGCATGCAATTTGGCTATACTACATGTGCTTATGAAATACGCGTTTCAATGGTGACCAGTACAATAAACGGGATTGGGCTTTACGTGAGGAAAGCAGATTGCATAGAAACAATGTTATTGAATTACCACTTGTGCCGATGGAAAAGATTTTGCTTCCTCCACTCCTCATCAAACTGGGTATTGTAAAAAATTTTATAAAAGCATTAAGCACAGATGGTGTTGCTTTTATTGAATTGCACCGAATTTTTCCACGATTAATCGGCATGAAAGTAAAAGAAGGTATGAACTCTAATTACTTTATTAAATTAGATTTATATTTCATATCATAATGTTTTTATTTTACAGGAATTCTTAATGGTCCGAACATTCGTCTTATGAAGGACCATAAATTTGAGGTTGCATTGAATGATATCGAGCTATTGGCCTGGAATTGTGTGAAATCAGTAATAGGAAATGTATTAGGAAATCATCGGTCTGAAAACTGGCGAATGTTAATCAAAAATATGCTAACCGCATTTAAAAACGTAAACGTTACATTCTATGTCATTGAAAATAAATTTTTTGCATTACCATGCCGAAAAATTTAATGAACAATCACCAGCCGACTCTGATGAACATGGCAAGAGATTTCACCAAGTAACAGCCAGGCTCGAACACTGGTATAGCGGCAAACAACTTGATTCGCTATAAGGGGATATTTGTTGGAATCTGCAGGAGGAAGAAGAATAAATTTCTAAATAAAAACTTTAACTTTAGCTACTTAACAACAACAATTTTTTAGTTTGGTTATTATAAAAAATTACATCTTTTCTGAAAAAAATCAAAAGTTGTGGACAGATTTTAATCACTAATAGCTTATTTTGTTTGGAAATTTGCTTTTAATACGCGTAGAACCCTAGCCTTAAATTTTGAACGTGCGGCGCCTATGATACCCCTAGACGGGCCAAATGACCAGCGTAACTTTATTTTTCATTCCCATCATTTGTGTCTAAGGCCTAGGATTTACTCCTAGGGGGATATGTAATGTATGACCGACCTCAAATGTTTTTTGTTCTTAACATTTTCTCAAATTATAATTTCCCTTTATCACCATCCCTTAGGGGGTTTCGTTAATTAATTAATTAAAATTTGTCGACTTTTGTGAATAAAATCAAAAGTTGCCAACAGATTTTAAACATTTATGGCTTGTTTTGTTATCAGCTTTATTTTTTATATGTCTGCAAAAAATTAGAAGCCTTAGCTGCATTTTTTAATTTTTTATGAATATTTAAAAAACAAAAAATTCGTTTTGTTATATAAAAAATTCAAAAATTTCATCTTTTCTGAAAAAATCAAAAGTTGTAGACAGACTTTAATCACAAATAGCTTATTTTGCACCTGCGCAACTTTATTTTTCATTCCCAACATTTGTTTCCTAGGCCTAGGATTCACTCCTAGGGGGATAAAATGTATGACCGATCTTCATTGTTTTTTGTTCTTAACATTTTCTTAAATTATACTTTCCCTTTATCACCATCCCTTAGGGGTGCTCCCATACAAATATTGCGTTTTATGAAATTCTTAAATTAATTAAAATTTGTCGACTTTTGTGAATAAAATTAAAAGTTGCTAACAGATTTTAATCATTTATGGCTTGTTTTGTTAGCAGCTTTGTTTTTTATATGTTTGCAAAAAATTAGAAGCCTAGCTGCATTTTTTAATTTTTTATGAATTTTTAAAGAACAAAAATTTCGAAATTTTGATAAAAAAAATTATTTTTCTAAAACGACTACGTTTAGAAAGGAAATTTTATTGCGGAATTTCGGTTTTTTAAGTTTTTGGAATAAGCTAAAGCGTTTTTGAGTTACGCGAACATATGTGGTGCAACCTCCTCCATTTTCGATATAACGGTATATCTCGAAAACCAGAGCCAATCTTAAAAAACCGAGAGCACCACTGGATTTAGCGTACCCGAATTATGTTAAAACGCTAGGTGCCCGGCTTGTCTGTTTTTTCAACTAGCACAGTGTAATTAATTTTTTTTTTTTCAAAAAAAAAATTATGTTTCTAAAACGACTGCGGATATTAGAAAGAAGTTTTACTTTTCTTAAAGGAAATTTTATTGCGGAATTTCGTTTTTTTAAGTTTTTTTCAATAAGCTAAAGCGTTTTTGAGTTACGCGAACATATGTTGTGCAACCTCCTCCATTTTCGAAATAACGGTATATCTCGAAAACCAGAGCCAATCTTAAAAAACCGCGGGCACCACTGGATTCAGCGTACCTGAATTATGTTAAAACGCCAGGTGCCTAGCTTGTCACGAAAAAAAAAGTGTCATTTTCTTGCACAGTGTTATTAATCGCATTAATCACAAAAATAAGTTTACAAAAAATAAATACAGGTACATTAAAAATACATGGGCACCCAGGTATTAGGCTACCATCCAATTGTCAGAAGAAGCTGCCGAGGCCAGAAATAAGCCCTTACGATTATATCGTACGAATTATTCGAGGAAATTCAGCAGAAGCGATACAAATCGAGATGTATTTAATAGGTAATTTCTGAGCAGTGACCCTTTTATAAGCTGCAAAACAGAACGGAATAATAAAAAAGCTTTTTCATCAGAAACCATCACACTTCTTCCTGATACCGATGATGCAGCTAATAAGGATATAATAATTATCAAGGAATTTGTATTAGTTAAACTTTTCCGTATATTAAATATTAAATAATATAAAATAAATATAATAAAGCCTTTTTTTAATGAAAAAAATACTGTTTCATAAGAGCCTTACAATTTTCAAAAAATTTTTTTGAATTAGACCGTAAATCATAATATGTATGCATGTACATACAGTCTGTTAAGAATGAGTTTAAACCTTTAAAATCAACATTTGTTAATTGAGTTTTACTATTTATACCGACTTTTATTCTTTAGAAATGTGGCTTTTGGAAAAATCTTAAAAATTTAAACTTTTTGGTTCTTAAATTTTTTTTATTGCATTTTGAAAACAAAAAACGTCGACGAATTTTCGCCATTAAATTTTTAATAACTCCGAAACAGTAATAGATAGAAAAGAAATGTGCTTGGTTAGTTTAAGCAGAATTTTCCGGTGCATCTTGTAAACATCCTGCTATTAAAATCGGAGAACCCGTTTACAAGTTATGACAAAATATATTAGGAAACCCAACGATTTAGGGGGTGAAATATGCCACGCCTTTAAAAGAAAATCCTTACGTACTAGAGAAAAAAAAGGCATCAAAATTCATATAGTCCACATACTTTTATTTCTATGAGAGACAAAAAATTTTTTTTTGCGCAGTGTAATTTTTTCAAAATCTGCCAGTAGATTTCTTATATCATACTACACCTAAAACTACCAAAAAACTAGAACTTTGAATTCAAAAAACACGTTTAATAATTGTGGCCAGCTTTTCAGGCAAAATACTCTTCTGTGAGACGGTCAGGGCTTAAACGACTCCCCAATTCATAGGCTTTTAGAAAATATATACGTTTTGGGGTCGGAAATGAAAATTGTAGAAATTACAAACGGAATGACAAAGCTATATACACCCTTGTACACCACAGGTGAAGGGTATAAAATCGAACTTGAGTATTCAGTAAATAGTAAGAACTGCGCTATCGAAGTAGCGGGTAATATGCTAGTTATTTATATTTTTATTGTAACGTTTTTATTTATTTTATTTTTTTAATTTTTTTAGATACATACGTAAACTCAATTTATAATTTAAAATGGAATGTTTTTATATATGTATGTACGTATTTCATATGAGATGAATGGTGATCCAAACAATTGCTATTGCATGACTACACGTTGTGAATGCACGGCCGAATATAACACTCTTTTGTTTTTTAGTCACGTTCTTATCACGTTTTTAATTAATATATTTGTGTTTGCTTTCAACCATCAGTCTGATGGAAATGAAAGCTTTGTTTGTTAGTTTTCTTATAAATTTTTTCTTAATATAGAAATATTTTAAATTTCAATAAAAAATTAATTAATTAATTAAGTTTTTTTTAATACTTAAAGTGATTACCAGTGGATAGTGCGACTAAAAACTACAAAATGAAGGTAATGAACGTGTGTCAGGATTAACCAAAATGGATAATTTTGTATGTGTGGAGGAACGCCTATTTAATTAGAAACAAAATAAACTTCGCCCTTTTCTGTGCCTTCTAAAGGGTCCGCCATCTAACGTTTTTTTCAACTAGTGCTTATTTCGTAAATGGTAACACTTAGATCATATCTGATTTGACAGATAATTAGTTTTATCCTTCCGCTGAACGAATATGGTTGTGTATACCCTTGAACAACGCTGGGAAACATTGCGAAATTACTTTGGCCGATTTTTCCAAAAAAAATCATCTATTCAGATGAAGCTCATTTTGATCTTGGCGGGTATGTAAACAAGCAAAATTATCGCATTAGGGGCACAGAAAACAGAAAGTGGCCGTAGTCAATGGCGATCTTTATCGGGCCATGTTGAACGAATTTTTGTTTACAAAAAATGAAGAGGAGGATATTGGCAACATTTGGTTTCAACAGGACGGCGCTACGTGCCACACCCCCGAAGCTACACTTGATGTTTTACGCATTTTTTATAGCATTTAAAAAAAAAAAGTTATTTGGCGGACCCTTTATAAGAAGTTTACAAAAGAAGTAGTGTCATTGTGGGGTTAGCAGTGGTAGTTTTTTTAAGTTTTACCTGATATTTAGCTTTAATAATAGATGGCATCGTCTTCATTTTTACTGTACGTCTTTGTACACACATTGATTTTTATATATATAATATAGATAAATAACATTATATCTATAGCATAAATATACTAATGTTAAAAATAATTTAAAAATGTGTTTCTGTAATAGAAATAAAAAAAATTAATATTGGTTTAACATGTTATATTAGAGTGTTTTTTTCTAAACTTTCGGATTTGAACAATGTGCATTGCAAAGCGCACCGGGTTAAACTAGTTTCTTAATATAAATTTACTGAGATTTAAATATTAAAAGTATATAAAAATGTGTATTTGCGATACAATTAAAAAACTTATATTTAAAAAAACATGTTAACATTTAACTGGAAAAATTATCCTATTTTAACCGCAATTTTTGGAGCACCCTGTACCTCTAGCAGTATTTTGTAAACATTATTTTGAAGCCTAAAGTGTCCTCTGTCAACATCTTTTTAAATCTTTAAAATATCTTAATTATTTGAAACGTTATGATTTTTGCAACGAAAAAAGTCAAAAGGCGCCACTGTGCGGCGCTACGTACCACACAGCCGAAGCTACACTTTTTTATAGCATTTAAAAAAAAAAAAGTTATTTGGCGGACCCTTCATATCCCTCTCTAAGTATCCAGAAATTTTACACTCAAAAATTTATGGCAGTAACTCAATGTTGTTTTTTTTTTTTTTAATGTGTTCCGTAGTATTTTGTAAGAGTACTAAATTTAAATGTAATAATAATTTATAATTATTGCGGCCACTATCGCGGCTAACAACAAATTTACTCAGAACTTTAACTCAACGAAAGAGCTTTTTCAATATTTGTATTTGTTTGTAGAAGTTGCATGGTTGTATTATTATGATGTAGTGACATGTAAAACCAAGTACTCTGTACTCAGAACGTTACGTTATAAAGGGTGTTTTTTTAAGCCCGATAGAACTTGAAATTGTAAAAAATAACACAAAAAATTAAATTGCAATCAAAAATTTTTTTTTATTCGAAAGATCAATACGTGACATTAACATTTGAAAATGATTTCGGGCATATGGGCACCGCGGCTGTTCTTGACGAAGCGCATTCTGGACGTCCAATTTTGGGCCACTTTTTCGAGCACTGCTGGCCGTATGTCACGAATAACACGAACAATGCTGGCCTCCAAGGCGTCAATTGTTGCTGGTTTATCAGCATAAACCAGTGACTTCACGTAGCCCCACAGGAAATAATCGAGAGGTGTCAAATCGCACGACCTTGGAGGCCAATTGACAGGTCCATTTCTCGAAATCAACTTATCGCCAAATTTTGATTTCAATAAGTCGATGGTTGCGTTCGCCGTATGGCACGTAGCGCCATCCTGTTGAAACCACATCTCCTCCGGATCAATGTCATCCATATTTTCAAACAAAAAATCATTGATCATGGTGCGGTAACGATCTCCATTGACCGTAACGCGAGCTCCGGCCTCATTTTTGAAGAAATAAGGTCCGATGATGCCACCAGCGTGAAAACCGCACCAAACGGTGCATTTTTCTGGATGTAATGGAGTCTGTAGGGTCTCTTGTGGATTGGTCTCGCTCCATATGCGGCAATTTTGCTTATTAACAAACCCGTTAAGCCAAAAATGCGCATCATCGCTGAACACAATTTTGCGATAAAATTGGACGTCCAGAATGCGCTTCGTCAAGAACAGCCGCGGTGCCCATATGCCCGAAATCATTTTCAAATGTTAATGTCACGTATTGATCTTTCGAATAAAAAAAAAATTTGATTACAATTTAATTTTTTGTGTTATTTTTTACAATTTCAAGTTCTATCGGGCTTAAAAAAACACCCTTTACTATGTAAAAATTCAAAATCAAAGATGTACTCGGAAATAATAGATAATATGGCGTATTAGATGAAATCTAAAATCTATGCTAAGCTGCGATGTCATGTAAAATGAAAAATAAAAAGTGCATTTTTGCACTTTATTATTTGAAAAATTCTTATTAAACGATTCTCGCATGTTTTTTGAAAACAGTATTCTTTTCCAACTGTAAATATCGGGTGTCCCAACTAGAACGCAATTTTTAATTTTGGCGCCTTCAAAGTGTCATTGTTTGACATTTAAACAATTGTTATTGTTTGCTAGTAGAAGGTACGAGGTTAGTAAAAATGGAGCGCTACAAGGATGAACAACGCATTCTCATTGTGAAATTGTTTTACCAAAATGGTGTAAGTTTTGCGGCTACAGTTCGCAAATTGCGATCATCCCATTTCCATCTTGATGGCTTCGTCAATAGGCAGAATTGTCGCATTTGGGGTGAGGAAAATCCTCGAGTGATTCACAAGAAACAAATGCATCCGCAACGTGTCACTGTGTGGTGTGGTTTTTGGGCTGGAGGAATCATTGGACCTTTTTTTTATGAAAATGAGGCAGATCAAGCGCAAACAGTCAATGGTGTTCGGTATCGTGAAATGATAACCAGTTTTTTCTTGCCTAGAATTGAAGAAATGAATGTGGAGGGCATGTGGTTTCAACAAGATGGCGCCACATATCATACAGCCAGAGAAACAATTCAATTGCTGCATCAGTCATTTCCCGGTCGTGTTATTTCGCGTTTTGGAGACCAGAATTGGCCGCCTAGATCGTGTGATATAACACCTTTAGATTTTTTTCTTTGGGGTTTTTTGAAGTCGCGAATAAGCCGACGACGACTCAAGCCTTAAAAGAGGAAATTGGACGCTGCATTAATGAAATACCGCAGCATTTATGCAAAAAGGTCATTGAAAATTTCATTAAAAGATCGCGTGTGTGCCAGCAAAGCCGCGGCGGCCATCTGCACGATATATTGTTCCATACATAAGCTCATTCTGTCTACTTTACGATATAATAAAGTTTCACGATTTTTTTTTAAATATCTGTGTTTTGTTTAAAATTTAAAAATTGCGTTCTAGTTGGGACACCCGATAGTATTAAAATTTATGTAACAGTGTTATTTAAACTTTAATGCAAATGTCAATTTAAAAAAAGTTAACAAAATATTTCTAGCACAATTATTTTAATTGATTTTCAAGAAATTGTTGCAAACTTTTTATTTAATATTTAATAGGAACAATTGGAGAGTGTACTCTTCGCGGTGGCAAAAAACCATTTGAGATGACAACCAACGAACACTATATATTTATTGTATTTTTAAAAAAATCAGCTCTAATGTATGACGTCACGCCGGCAAGCTAGTGATTGATATTGCAAGTAAAAAATGTAAAAAGCGAGTAAAGTACTAAAACAGTTGACTCAAATAATAAACGACTTTTAATTGTTGATTTAAATTTAAGAATAAAAGTTTATTGAAAAATTATATGTGTATGACATAAAAAGACATAAATTACATATTTGAACATGAAAAAGTAAATTGAAAACAACTCTTTTTGCAATTGATAAATATATAAGACTTTCAACTGCTTCACGAAAATAAATAAATATATAGGATTTCCACGCATCTTTTAAAACTTCTAACAAATTTTTTAGCATTGTGTTTGACTTAGACGTATTGTACCATTAGAATAATGACATGACTCTAGACCAATGCTGTCCAAATCTTCATTTTCTGTGCACAATTGTGCCACTGTTGGTAAAAGTGGCACAATCGTCGTACTTACAAATCTATTGCAAATGAGATAAAGGTGTCACGACAAACAGTTTCGCGTATGATAAAAGTGTATAACGAACGTCGTAGTATTAAAAGGAAAGCTGGAAGTGGAGCTAAAAAAGGTATAACTGACCCACAGTTAGCTTCAAATATTGTTAGTCTTCTAAACCAAAATCCCAACCTCTCAAGCCGTAAAGCCGCCTTAAAAGCAAACTGTTCCGATTTTTTTGTAAGGAAGGTTAAAAGATATGAAGGCCTTAAGTCCTACAAGGTTCAGAAAGTGCCAGACAGAAATTCGAAGAAAATCTTGGATGCAAAAAGTCGTGCCAAAGAACTGCTTAGAAATTTTATCAACAAATATGAGTGTTGTATTATGGATGATGAGACTTACGTTCTTGCCGACTTTTCTCAGCTCCCAGGGCGAAGTTATTATGTGGCCGATGGAAGAGGTAATGTCGATGACCAATTTAAGTTCCAAAAAAAGACAAAGTTTCCAAAGAAGTACTTAGTTTGGCAAGCTATATGCACGTGCGGAGAAAGAAGCAGTAAATTTATTACTACTGGGACTATCAACACTGATATTTACATCAAGGAGTGCTTGCCGAAGAGGGTGCTTCCATTCATACGAAAACACAATAAGTCAACATATTTTTGGCCCGACCTAGCGTCGTGTCATTATAGTAAATCTGCAGCAGAATGGTATGAAACAAATAATATAGTGGTAGTGCCAAAAGAAGCAAATCCACCTAATTGTCCAGAACTAAGGCCCATCGAACGTTACTGGGCTTTAGTCAAAAGAGTGCTGAAGGATACAAAACAAGTTACTAATACTACTAAAATTTTTTCCCAGAAATGGTCTTATTCCAGCAATAAAGTTACTAAGGATACCATCAAAACCCTCATGGTCTCAATTCCGGAAAAGGTGAAACAGTTCATCAAAAAAAGCTGAATTTTTACAAAAAGCATTAATATTTTAATTTACTGTTATTTTATTGTTAAACCACGCTATTTTCATTAAAATGGATTAATTCGTTTCAAAGTTATTGCGTTTTATTCGTGTTAGGGTTTTATCGATCTCATTCTTTAAAATATAATTTTACTTTTGAAAAAATATATTTTTAATTAAAAAAAAAAATAAATGCTTTTTCTCCCTGTTGTAAATACTACTAAAAACTGCAACAGTGACTCAAAATTCCCTTTCTGAAAGTATTAGTTCAAAATTAATGACATCCTACATGTTCAGGGTGGATTTAATCAGATGACTGGATAGGAAAGGTAATTTTTAACTCTCTTTCTTATACCCACTACCAAAAAAAGGTGGCTGTATATATATTTTATGGCGATCTAGCTATGTCCGTCTGTCTGTTCGTTTGTTTATCATTGACAAGAAACATTTCATATTAAATACATATGTATGAATTTACTAAATAATAATATTTATGTATGTATATATAATTTATCTATATAAATTTTTTAAATATTGAAGTCTGAAATTTTTTTTTGAATAATTAATTCATATATCTTAATAAAATGTATTAATCTTAAACAAACGAATAAATGGATTTAATTTTTTTGTAAAGACGTGTATATATTTGTTATGGCACTTTTTAATACACTTTGGCACTTTTTAGCTAAAATTTTTGCACAAGACTGAAAATCTCATATACCATCACTGAATTGTGCTACAAAAACAATAAAAAAAACTCACACCGACACTTGTTCTCTTCTGTTTCAGTTTGATCATAGCTGCCAGATTTGACGATTTATCGTCATTTTGACGATTTTACGTGCTAAAATTAAGTGTTGACGATTTGACGATTTATGCTATGTTTTTGACGATTTTCAAGAATTCAAGTTTGCAACATTTTTCATTACTTTTATATCAACCTTAAATTAAGTAAAAATAATTTGTAACGGTTTTTTATGTCTTTAATAATAGAACAGAGTTTGTGTGGGTAATTTTTCCACTTTGTACATTTTTAACATAGTATATGCCACATATTATCAACTGAAACCTACAACACGAACAAATATAAATTTGGAAATGCGTTTAAAACAATTTTAGTTTTTTAAGTAAATTTATTTGAAAATAAGTGACAAGTTAATAGCTTTAATACTTAGAAAAAATGGTAAGTTATTTTTAACTATACATTTAAACCTTAAAATCAAACATTATATTTTTAATAGAAAACCAAGATGATGAAAATTCTAGCAGCTCTTCCTAGAAATTTCATCTATTTTTTATACAAAACTTTGTAGTAGCTAAAATGAAATTTTAATGGTGTTTTTCACAGGTAACGAACAAGAAGAGGAAAATTAAGTAAGACTGGTTTGCAAATCCAGAAATAAATTTATGGGCTAAAAAGCGAAACGATGTAGTTTATTTTGGCGTTGTGCTCGTCTTACGCTTGCCTAAAGGTACCTTAATCGGTAGAAACTTTAGAAAGAAATTATTATAATTATTTGTCAATTAGTGTGAATTAGATGCAGCCAATTCATTATTTATTATTTTTTGTATTTGTATACATATTAATATTTATTTTTCGAAATTAATTATAAATTGTATTATATTTATTGTCATGTTCTTAACTTAAAAGGGTCTAATAAAACCATTGATCTCGCTGGATTTAAAAAGTTTGTTATGTTATGCATTAAATAAAAAATGTTTTGTTTTGAAAAAATGCGTTTTTTTATTTTGACGTTTTTATGACGATTTGAGTAAACTATTTGACGATTTTGACGATTTTTTCCCCCAAATTAGACGATTTTGCCCCTATTTTATCTGGCAGCTATGAGTTTGATTTCAGTCGTTAATTGAGTGTTAACGAGTGCACATGTGCGGATGCTTACGCTTTTTTTCAGCTTTTTTTGTTTTTTCGGCTTTGATTTAATTTCAAAATAAACCAGCAAACAAAATAGTATAATGGAAGACAAAAATTTTTGTTTTGTCATTTTTTCCTTCTACATATTGCTGCGAAGAAATTTTTTCCGACTTAATATTTATTTGTTCCAAGCAGAGAAATAAATTAAGTTCCTCAAATTTAAAACATATTTTGTTAATAAGAAATTGTTACGAAACCTTAAATTTGGAAAACTTAATTTATAATGCATAAATACACTTAATTTTATAAGTTTTAATTGTAAATTAAAAATTGTATTTTATTTTATTAACTTTTTTTAAACATCATTTCTATTTTGCTTTTAAAAGTAAAATTCATTACATTTGTAATGCTTAGTTTTGTGTTTGCTGGGCAATATTATCATATCTAATACAGACGCATTTCATTTATTGAGAGTTTTGGACAGCATTGCTCTAGAGCGAGGAAGCATTCTGCGTTAGAAAATTTTATTTTAAAATTGGTTCGTAAATAACCAATTACAGATGCAATCTGTTCTTTTGATATTCCTGCTATGTTGATGATGGTCAACATGCATATGCAAAAATAGGTTTTTGTCGCTATTCACGAATACGCATGGATTCATATTCCAATATCGAGATGATTGTTTCAGACCATACCAACTTTTATATAATTTGCAGACTTTATTTGTTTCATCATTGAAGCCATCAGGCTGGCGCATATAAACTGCTTTGTCTAAATCTCCATAAAGAAATGCGGTTTTAACATCAAATTGTTTTACTGACATTTTATTCTTTACTACTAAAGACAAAAAAACAAGAAGTGATGTAAATTTCGTAACAGGACTACAAACTTCCTCATAATCAACTACTTCTTCTTGTATAAAACCTTGTCCAACTTATCTACCCTTACATCTTAAATTTTTCTAATCCATTTGACATTTGGCTGACCAACACTAAATCTGTATAAATGGCAACCGAAAAATAAAATTTTTCTTTTATAAAATTTACTAAATTCGGGATTTCCAACTAATCTTTTAATATTTTATTTGGTTGTTGGGTTTAGGCTTAAAGTCAAAAAATAAAATACTTTAAAAAAGAAAAAATGTTGGCTGGGTTTTTGAGAAAGTTTTTTTTATAGTTTTTCGTTTTATTTTTAAATTCTCATATTGTTAGTGAGAATTTAAAACTTTAAACATTTAAAACTTTTTTAAGAATTTGGGTCTACTGACTATCTGGTATAAGCACCAGAAAAATGCATATAGACCAGATTTTCTTCGAAAGTAAATGAGACGAAGTCAGTCAAAAACTTGTAAGACGTTTTACTACTTGCAATCGTAAAGTCTAAATGTATGTATTTGACATCTCTAGAATTTTCGATTTTTTTTTTTAGATTCCATCCACGATAGCCTTTGACGTTCCCACCTTAGCCAACAAAAAAAAAAAAACGTTTCTGATTTAGCATTTAATTTACTTCGTCGTTCTTTGGGTATAGAAGCAAAAACATTACTACCAAAAGGTTAGTCTGCTTTAAATATTTTTCCCATCCAAAGTTCTTAAGGAGTCTTATTAGGTATAGAGCTAGTTAAAGAGCGATTAATAAAAAAACGGCTGTGTTTACTGCTTCAAAACTCGTGTTTCTTGCCTAAATCATTGTTCTGGTAGCTTCCATTATAGTTCTCATTTCCCTATCCGCAAAACCATTTTGCTGATTTTAAGGAACTGTTCGCTCATAAAGTATACCTTTGTTCTCAAATATTTTTAATTTTTATATTAATTTTTGCATTACAAATTCATGCATTATCAGAACAGAATTTTTTAACATTATGAAAATAAGAATTTTGTAATAATTTAAAGAAAATTTTACCTTTTTATATATAGATTTATTTTTCATGAAAAACATGGAACGATAATGAGAATAATTATCTTTGATAACTAAAAAACACCTGAAACCACCAATAGATTCTACTTGTAATTGTTCCACAGATATCAACGTGAACTATTTCACTACATTTTTTGATACGGTTGTTCGCTTTTCAAAGCTGCTTCTATAATGTTTTCCGTATCTTCAAGCTTCGTATTCAAAATTTTTATCTACAAAATCGATATTGTTAATTTTAAAAATTGTCCTTGTTTAATATTTTGATGAGCTAGTTTCTCATGCCATAGTTATAATGATGAGTTTTCATTTAAAGCGACGTTAGCCTCAGAAACTAATATTATTATACAAATGATAGTTAAATTACCAGTTTTCCCGCAACAATTAATTATTTGAGGTTCCAGCATTACAAAAATTATCGAGTTTTTTTACAACTTTTGATATTTCTATTACCTGTTATACCCTTTAATGCAGTCAGAGCATCCACTGGTTCCAGTTGCCCACGGGAAATAAAACGTTCTTCTTCAATCCCCAACCTTGCCCTAAGATTATCCAAAAAGCGTTCAAGCTTACTTGTTGACTCCCATGCACTACTAAATGGTGCATATTCAGATGGCAATGAAAAAATTATTTTCGTTATTATGATATAGTCTCTTTAAAAAATTGCTTTCAAAAACATCATGTAATTTTGTCCACATTGTCTAAGTTGGTAATATGAATAATCTGCTTACTACCAACCGAAATTCCTATAATCTGGTTATCCTTAGCATTCTTCTTTCTCCGCACACGAATTTAACAGTCATCAGTTAATGGACGTTCTTCAACACCAGTTTCCACTTTTTATACATATGCCATTTACTGAGATCGTTTAACTTTTCAATTTTGCTTTCGATTCCATTTTTATTTATTCACAGAAAAGAATATATTTAATTATTAAGCGTCGTGATCTGGACCCATAATCTGTTGAGCCAAGTAATAAACGACTTTTGTTTGTTGATTCAAATTAAAGAATAAAAGCTTTTAAAAAAATTAAATATGACATAAAAACACAATACATATTTAAAAAAAGTTATTAACATGTATATAATTTAAACATTATTTAAAAAAAAAAAATCATAATAAATAATAGAAAATTATCCAAATTAATAAAAAAAAACTGGAAATGTGATTGTGTTTTAATGAACTTAAAAACTTTAAACTACCACATAAGCCATAATATCTTCAATATTGTACATATAAGTAAATATTATTCGGACTTTTTATTCTTAAATTAAAATGTATTAATAATATGAGAGAATATAAACATGAATGAAAATGTCATTTAATAAGAAAGAAAAAGACATTTAAATTGTAACATAAATAGTAGTTTAAAAATTACATATGAGTATACCGATAATGAGTGCTAATATCGAAATAGTCTTTTCAATATTATTAAAAATTATTACAATTTAATTTACTAAATGTTTTAGGAAGTTTAATAATATAAAAAATTACTTAAGCCAGAATAGAATTTATAATAATAAACTAAATGCTTGATGTTTTGTGCGCATCTGTTTAAACTGTAAATGTACACCATCATTAAGATTCATCATTTAAGATTCCACTCATCCGATTATAGTTTTCTAACTTTTTTAATATGAGTATTTTAAATATGTTTTTAGATGCAACGACCACCCCCTCCATACCCAAGTAATCATCAAATAAAACGAATAAAGGATGGAACATCAACGGATACTGAAACCGGAAATTCAAGTGCTCAACCATCATTATTTCTTACGCAACACCAACTACAAATGCTTAAATTTTTACGACAAAAGAAAAATAAATTAAATTCCCAAGAGGAAATGTTATTGGAACAACTAAGTAGTCAATATAAGTTTATGGAAGAGTATCAACAAGGTGTAATTCATCAAAACTTATTTGATTGTATAAATATAATAAAAAATGAAGATACCCCTGTGTCATTAGAATGCAAACGTGTAAATTTTCCTCCACCGTCATATTCTGTTCCTACAGTGGATCAATGTTTTTCGGAAGCTGCTTGTGAACATAAAACATATGCATTTGCTGAAAGTAATGATTTGGGTAAGTGTATAAGTTACTCGTACATAGAACATCCCAGCAAACAAGCAAAAAAACAAAAAATTATTAGTATTTTTTTTATCGGAATCCGAATTTTTTTTTTTTGGGTATGACTTATATATCGCCTATAACAAAGCGGGTATGCTGATACATTTCATATCAACTTGAGAACGATTTGAATCTAAATACCAGCAAATTATTAGAAATCAAATTTCCATCAATTCAGCTAATTAAAATTTTTTTAGGTGTTTCAAGAGAGGCGATACATATTTTTCATGCAATATGAGTATTTTTTTATTTATTAAAAAAATTTATAAAAAAAAATTATTTATGATTAAATGATTAAAACACTTATAATATTAACATAGTACTTAATCGCTAAAAATTAAACGCAAAGTTTTGCAAGAAATTAAAAATATTGTACAGATTTAATATGTTTGATTCACATTTAGGCTTCATAAGTTTAATTTACAGTAGTTTTGTTTACAATTTACATATTCTTTGGTTGGCTAGTTGTTTGACTAACATGTTAAGTAGTTAAAGCCGAAATTTACCGTACGCGGCATACTTTAATGAGAAGTTATTTTTCCCATATTTTCCTAATATTAACATATACTTTTTAATATAAATGTAGCGGCCTCTGCAAGGCGAAATCATACAGGTGAAATTATCAGCCCAGGAAAAGTATTTTGTCAACATTTGTTAAATTCGCCTTGATTTCATTAATCAATGCATGGATGGAAAAAGAGATTTTGGTTTTGGTATTAAACAATAACTTAAGTGTACTTTTTTAATAATAAATGTACCAAAAATATGTAGATTTGTTGCTTCTGCACCGTTTATAATGTAATTCACAAATAATTATGCTTTTGTTAATCAAATTTTATTCAAATTGAATTTTTATTTTTGTCGAACTTTTCTGTTTAAACTAATATTAGTTCAAATTTTATTACATTACGAATTGTCATTGACAGAAAACATTGTCTAAAAAGTTGATTTGTTGTATTAATTCGCCATTCAATATACCTGTATGAATATTCCTTGGGCCTCTGGTAATTACCAGTATGTCCTCATGCGTATGTGCGGTAAATTTGTGGAAAGTATTAATTAAATGGCACTATCACTAAATATTCGACTAGCACAAACAGTTAAAATCATTATAATGTTTATTAAAAGGAATAAACGTAACAATATATGTATGTGATTTTTATAGCTTAGACTTATAAACACATTTTGTATGTTTATGTTTTGTATTCAGCTGAAGTTTCTCGTATAATCGACCAACAAAAATCTGCAAGTATAAATAATAAATATAAAACAAAAAAAAAATTAAAAAAAAAAAATAATAAAAATATAAATAATATATTATTAAATAAAAAATAAAAAAAATAAAAAATAAATTAAAAAAAAAATATAAAAAAATAAAAAATAAATTTTTTGGCTCAGCTGGGATTCGATCCCACGTTTACTTTAACCAATATACAAGTTTGTATGTATGTATGTTGTTGTTGTAATGTTGTTTTTGTGAAAAAAAATCGAGGTCGTGGGTTTTTGCTCATATCTCAGTTATTTATATACCGATTGTTAACGCCACAACCAAAATCTCCATGATTTCATCTGGCAACACCTTATTTTAAGTTCTAAATATTTAATACTTTTTCTAAATGTAACTCTGATGAACTTAACGAGAAAAACAGCTTACGTCGCCATGTTTAAGCCTTCGTCATTTTGAATTCATTCCAAGTTTTACCACGTGAAAAGAAGGCTTAAGCACTGGCTCGGAAAGCTACCAAATTTGTATAAAAAGATCTAGTGGTTTTCATACCAAAAAGTATGTAAACTTAATATTTTTATATTTTTTATAGAAATCTTAATTAATTTTATTAATTTAGGAATTTTAATAAATTTGCCATTACACTTATTAGTTTAATAAACCAAGTATTTTATAAAACTTGTGTATTTGGTTTTTATTCAAAATCCCCGTGGAAGTCACTAGACATCGCTTCGGCTGGCGTGCCGCTAACATTCTTAAAATTCTTTTTGTTACAATATAAATTTCTGGGTCTCCTTTGCTTCACCATCTTGCCAATCGCAGTAAGTACAAAATGTCTTTGCCAAATACAGAGGGTCAACAACAACCTGAACAGCACAATTACGACTGTTCACTTTGCCATAACCCCCCTGACGAAAATATGTCAACTTGCGCTAACTGCCACAAAATATTTCATACAAATTGTGTTCATCCCGCTGACGACACAATTTTCAAATGCCTTTCATGTTCATCTATAAGGCCGAACTCCCCTACATTAAGTGCCACAAGTCGGTGCTCTAATCGTTCTCGTCTTTCGCGCTCGCAGAAAATTGATTTACAACTGAAAAAACTAGAAGAAGAAAGAGAACTTGACAAAGTATATTTAAATAAAAAATATCAACTTCTTGAAGAAGCTAAATCTTGTAGTGATGTGTCGTCCGAAAGGTCACAGTCTGTCCATGATTGGCTTGCCTCATCAGAGGCTAATAATACCAATGAGCAATCTGTGAGCAACAATATAAACAAAACTTCAATGTTTGAAACTGCTCCTTCGTCAGAACAAACTTTAAAAGTTTTATCGAATATACCAATTACTAGTGTGCCTAATGCTAGACAACAAACATCAACGTATACCACCTTAAATATAAGGCAGCAAAATTCTGCCACGTTTGTGCCATCAACGGTCACTACGGCTGCCATAAATTCGTCTACTAACGTGCTTGCAGTACCAAATTGTACAGCGAACACTTCCACCTCTAGTGGCTTTCAACAACGAATGCAGCCTTCAAGACCTACTGTTACAACTAACCCTCCTGGTGAGATACTTACTTCTTTTAATACAAATAATAATCAACCACAGTTTTTATTTAATACAATTCCGCAAGAATTTATTACGCGACAACCAATTACATCTACACTTAATTTTGCTGCGAACGAGTCAACAAATCCGACGACCTGTCCACCACCTCATTTGATACAGCCACATAGCATGTTACAAAACCATCTTAACTCCAGGCAGTCACTACCCAAAGAACTACCAAACTTTTCTGGCCAACGTGAAGAATGGCCAATATTTTTCTCCACGTATGAGTGGTCGACCGCAGCCTGCGCATTCACTAATGCGGAAAACCTTATTCGGCTTCAAAAAGCTCTAAAAGGGGATGCCTTATTCAGTGTGCAGCATATGTTGGTTCATCCGTCCAATGTACCTGGCGTTATTGAAGTTCTTCAGATGTTGTTTGGTCAACCCGAAAAAATAATAAATTCAATAAAAAATAGAATAAACTCGTCACCAAAAGTCGACGAAAATAATTTAAAAACACTTACCTCGCTAGCTATTAATGTTCGTGGTTTAATTTCCACTATTACAGCTAGTAATTTACACGATGAAATTAATAATTCATCTCTCCTTGATATAATAAAGAAACAACCACCGTCATATCAAATGCAATGGGCAACACAAAAAATTATGTTGAGTAATCAAAACAAAAAAACAAATTTGTCCGAATTTGACAAGTGGTTGTTTGGTATTGGTATAACAGCTAGCAGTATAACACTTGATCACTACATAGAAAAGGGCAACAAGCAAAAAACAATAAATAATTCAAGTACAACAAAAACAAATAAAAAAGCTTTTATTCACACTCATAGTGAACGAAAATGTTTTGTGTGTAACAACAACAATAATTGCAAAGCAGTAGCTAATTGCCCAACATATTTATGTATGAATCGTGGTGAAAGATGGAATATTGTTAGAAAAAACAAGCTTTGTAAGTTTTGTTTATTTAAGCACAATGGTGAGTGCAATAAGAAAAAAAAATGCGGTAAAAAGGGTGCGATTATTTTCACCAGACCTCATTACATCGATATTCTGTACCAACAAACCAACAAAAATATAATAGTATGTCAACAGAAAACAAACCGGTAAGCACACAGGTTACAGAAACCTTTGCAAATAATGCACACAGTGCTTTAAATAAAAACGTTTTGTTTAAAATAATTCCAGTAAAAATTTATGGAAAAAATAAAGAAATAAATACATTTGCGTTTATAGATGAAGGGTCATCTATCAGTTTAATGGAAAATTCGCTAGCAAAGCAATTGGATTTAAATGGTGTACCACATCCATTATGTTTGAGGTGGACGGGAGGTATGGAAAGACGAGAAGAAAATTCAAAGAAACTTAAAATATACATTTCAGGTAATAATAATAAACGAGTGTGCATGGATGTGTCTACCGTAGACTCTTTAAATTTGCCTACGCAATCCCTGGACTACAAAATGATGTCACAGCGTTATCGCCACTTGCGAAAGCTACCAATAGAAAGCTACAGTGATGCTGTTCCACAATTATTAATTGGGCTAAACCACTTTGACTTAGGCGTGTCAAACAAAATCCGTGAAGGAGCACTAAATGAGCCTGTAGCTGCTTGTACAAAACTTGGATGGCTGATATATGGCATTATGACGACAGAAAACACAAGTAAGAATTTTAATTTTCATATATGCGATTGTTCAGCCGCTATTGATGAACTCAATCAGTTGGTTAGGAAGTTTTATTCCCTTGATAGTATTGGAATCAATATAAAGACTCCTCTAGAGTCTGAGGCTGATAAAAGGGCGGTAGATTTATTGACAAAATTTACGAAACAAAAATCAAATGGACATTATGAAGTTCCACTTTTATGGAAGTTTGATTTAATAGAATTGCCACAAAGTTATGAAATGGCTTTGAAGCGGTTGTTTTGTTTAGAAAGAAAATTAACACAAAACTTAGAGCTTCAAAATATTTTTAAAGACAAAATTTCTAAATATTTACATAAAGGCTAGATACGTATATTAAGTCCCCATGAAATTTATCGGGCCGATAAAAAAGTGTGGTATCTCCCTATTTTTGCTGTATTTAACAGAAATAAACCCGGTAAATCGCGTGTCGTTTGGGATGCAGCTGCTAAATCAAATGGTGTGTCCCTAAATTCCTTTTTATTAAAAGGGCCTGATCTGTTGGCTTCTTTGCCATCAATTCTTTTTAAATTTCGCCAAAAATCTGTGGCTCTTTGTGGAGACATCGAGGAGATGTTCCACCAGGTGCATATACGACCAGAAGATCGTGATGTTCAACGATTTCTTTGGCGCAATTGTCAACAAGATAAAACCCCCGATATTTATGTCATGGATGTCATGATATTTGGTGCTACATGCGCTCCTAGCCTTTCTCAATATATTAAAAATTTGAATGCAAGTAATTTTGAAAAAGAGTTTCCCATGGCCGCTAAAGCGACAAAAGAAAACCATTACGTAGACGATTTTCTTGACTCCGTTGACAGTTCCGAGGACGCTATAAAACTTATTACAGACGTTTCTTTTATTCATCGCCAGGCAGGGTTTAATATTCGAAATTGGATTTCTAACGATAAATTAGTATTAAAATCCATTTTATCACCTACTAGTATGGAGTTGGTAAAATGCATTAATATGAAAGAGGAAAATCAAATCGAGAAAGTTTTGGGCGTCTTTTGGGAACATCAAGAGGATGTCATAACATTTAAAATTTCTTCTTGGCTCTTAGAAAGCGATATATTTTCTGGCGCAAAAGCCCCGACAAAACGAGAAATGTTAAGACTAGTTATGTCAATATATGACCCCCTAGGTCTGATTGGACATATCATCATGTATGTGAAAGTACTAATGCAAGAAGTATGGCGTTCAAAAATAGAATGGGATGAACAGATTCCCCCTGAATTGCAATCTAAGTGGTCTAGATGGATAAGTATTTTACCTGATATTGGAAAAATAAAAATTCCTCGTTGTTATATAAAATCTTTTGAAAATTATAACAACGTAGAAGTTCAATTACATACATTTGTAGATGCAAGCCAAGATGGTTACTCAGCTGTGTGCTACTTTAGATTGAAAAGAAACGACGTCATAACTTGCTCAATAGTTGGATCGAAAACCAGAGTTGCCCCTCTAAAGATTACGTCCGTTCCCCGCTTAGAACTTATGGCTGCCCTGGTAGAGCTCGTTTTACGAAATACGTGACAGAAAATCACAATATACAAATTTCAAAAAAATTTTATTAGTCTGACTCAAAAACGGTATTAAGCTGGATAAATTCTGACCACAGAAAATATAGCCAATTCGTAGCCTTTCGCATAACCGAGATCTTAGAATTATCCTCAACAAATGAATGGAGATGGATTTCAAGTAACCAAAATATTGCAGATGATGCTACGAAATGGTCAAAAATTCCAAAACTTAATAATTCCTCTCGATGGCTGCAAGGTCCCGAATTTTTAATGCGCTCGGAAAATGAATGGCCTCAAATGACTGCTATACTAAAATCAACTAACGAAGAATGTGTTCATCATATATTTAAAACTACAGAATGTAAAATAGTATTTGATGTTTCTAGATTTTCAAAATGGAACCGACTGGTAAGAACCGCAGCTTATGTTCTAAGATTTATAAATAACTGCTGCAATATTCAAAAACAAAAGCGGGAACTCACCCAAGAAGAATTAAATAGAGCAAAAAATATATTATATAAGCAGGCTCAATCTGAAAAATATTTCTACGAAATTTCATTACTCAAATCAAATCTGCTAGTACCTAAATCCAGCGATATATACGATAAAAGTCCATACTTAGAAAATGGGATTTTACGAGTCCATGGAAGAATAGACAACGCAGATATTCCACTAGAACAAAAACGTCCTATTATATTGCCCAGGAAAGCTTATATAACTAAACTTATTTTAATGCATTTCCACATGAAATTTTATCACATGAACCATGAAACTGCTGTGAATGAAATCAGACAAAAGTTTTCAATTTCAAGACTACGTGCAACATATAAATCTGTCATTCGCTCCTGTCAAATGTGTAAAATTAAAAAGGCTGTACCTCAAAATCCACAAATTGCAGTTCTGCCTCATGCTCGTGTTGCTTCATATATTGCACCTTTCACATTTACTGGTGTAGATTTTTTTGGTCCCATCATAATAAAGGTTAACCGTCATACGGAAAAACGGTATGGCTGCCTATTTACTTGTTTGACTATAAGGGCAGTACATATTGAAGTAGCAAATTCTTTAACAACAAACTCATGCATTTTAGCTATTCGCAATTTTATGGCACGAAAAGGAATTCCACATGAATTTTTCAGCGACAATGGTACTAATTTTGTTGGCGCGGAAAGAGAACTGCGTGAAGCGTTAGCAGATGTAGATAAAGACGAACTAGTAAAAGCATTCACTACAACGACGACAAAATGGAATTTTAATCCTCCGGCCTCACCCCACATGGGCGGCGCATGGGAGCGACTGGTACGCTCTATTAAAACAATCTTATACCAAATTATGCCTTCAAGGTCACCCACCGATGAGCTTCTACGTAGTATGTTAATAGAAGTTGAAAATATAATTAACTCTCGGCCACTAGCCTACGTTCCTATTGATGCAGAATCAGATGAGGCATTAACTCCAAACCATTTTCTAGTAGGAAGCTCTTCAGGGATGAAACCTATGTCGGTTTGTAACGATGCTGGAATATTACTTAAACAAACTTGGCTTATTTCACAACAATATGCCAACATTTTCTGGAAAAAGTGGCTTAATGAATATCTACCTTCGCTAACATGTAGGTCAAAATGGCATGATCGTTCAAAACCTTTAAGTCAGGGGGATTTAGTGATAATTGTTGACTCTTCAGTTCCTCGTAACGTATGGCTCCGTGGCAAAGTTTTAGAGACTAGATTGGCAAGTGATGGTCAGGTACGAAGTGCAAAAGTGCTCACTCAACATGGAATTCTGGAAAGACCTGTAACAAAGTTGGCGATTTTGGAAGTTGCTCCACAACAAGAGTCTGGCTACGAAGAATCTTCTCACCATACTGAGGGGGGAATGTTAACGCCACAACCAAAATCTCCATGATTTCATCTGGCAACACCTTATTTTAAGTTCTAAATATTTAATACTTTTTCTAAATGTAACTCTGATGAACTTAACGAGAAAAACAGCTTACGTCGCCATGTTTAAGCCTTCGTCATTTTGAATTCATTCCAAGTTTTACCACGTGAAAAGAAGGCTTAAGCACTGGCTCGGAAAGCTACCAAATTTGTATAAAAAGATCTAGTGGTTTTCATACCAAAAAGTATGTAAACTTAATATTTTTATATTTTTTATAGAAATCTTAATTAATTTTATTAATTTAGGAATTTTAATAAATTTGCCATTACACTTATTAGTTTAATAAATCAAGTATTTTATAAAACTTGTGTATTTGGTTTTTATTCAAAATCCCCCTGGAAGTCACTAGACATCGCTTCGGCTGGCGTGCCGCTAACACCGATGTTTCTGATTTTCAATAACGATCTACTCCCGAATATTTCTAATATTTTAATACCTCACCCGGGTTGAAGCGATTTCGGGGGGCTTCAAAAAGTTGATTTCAACATACGCACGGACAGACTGACAGAGCTTAATCGACTCCCCTATTCATAAGCTTTCAGATAATATATACTTTATGGGGTCGGAAATGAAAATTGTAGAAATTTCACACGGAATGACAAACCTATATATACCCTTTTTCACTGTGTGAAGGGTATAATAACACATATTTGGATTTTCTTTTGTAAATTGCTCAGAAAAAGTTCTTTAGTTAAGAAACCACTATTGGCATGATTTTTTTATATCTCAAGATGTCTAGCTTTTATTTTTAAATTATGCAATCAGTTAAAAATTGCAAAAGATAAAGGCTTCTGAATATGGAATTTTCAGTGTCTTTAAATTAGTGCACCAGAGTGTATGTGTAACATGTGTTAAAAATTTTTTTCAGTAACATTTACGGGAAATAGAAAAATAAAAAATTTAAAGAACATGCACAATTTAAAGCTTCATGAGCAGAAAAAAGTTCTTGAATAATTTCTATGTAGTTTTCTGTTTATGAACATATGTTTAGAAAAGCCGCCCTTTCTCTTTCTTTGACATTATACTAAAAGTTGGGTCCCTTTTAAGCTCTCGCATTTGTAGACCTACGAAGATTCGTTCTTTCAGTTTTTGTGTCGCTAATTGGATGAAATTTAGTTTTAAGGTAAAAGAGGCTTTTAGCATCCTTTTTCATTGCGCATAGTTTTTTTTTTCTTAGATCGAGATTTACGTGAAGAGGTGGTAGATTTTTTTCTTTGTGCTCTAAAAGTTCTTCAGGTCTTTTTATCCCTTGAATTAAGATTTTTTGGCCAATTTCGTTTTCTTTGTAGTCCTATTCACATAGAAATTAACAAAAGTCCTTTACATACTCTAATCTAACACAAAAATTTATTATAAATGAGTTAACTAACTACACTCTAAAACATTGCATAGGTAGGCAGGTAGGTAAGTAAGGCTGGTGCAAAGTTACCCTTACACCTTCACTCGGAGACCATTACGGTCCATTGTGACGCCTTAATAGAGAGAAGAATAGATATATTAAGAATAGAAGAGAAAGAGAAGCAGACAATTCCAGAGTCTCCGGCGGGAATCGAACCTGCTACCCCCAAACAACTGACTTGTCCTTTACCGACTAGTCCACAGGGGCAATCAAAAATAACATTGTGAATGAAATCAGACAAAAGTTTTCAATTTCAAGACTACGTGCAACATATAAATCTGTCATTCGCTCCTGTCAAATGTGTAAAATTAAAAAGGCTGTACCTCAAAATCCACAAATTGCAGTTCTGCCTCATGCTCGTGTTGCTTCATATATTGCACCTTTCACATTTACTGGTGTAGATTTTTTTGGTCCCATCATAATAAAGGTTAACCGTCATACGGAAAAACGGTATGGCTGCCTATTTACTTGTTTGACTATAAGGGCAGTACATATTGAAGTAGCAAATTCTTTAACAACAAACTCATGCATTTTAGCTATTCGCAATTTTATGGCACGAAAAGGAATTCCACATGAATTTTTCAGCGACAATGGTACTAATTTTGTTGGCGCGGAAAGAGAACTGCGTGAAGCGTTAGCAGATGTAGATAAAGACGAACTAGAAAAAACACTCACTACAACGACGACAAAATGGAATTTTAATCCTCCGGCCTCACCCCACATGGGCGGCGCATGGGAGCGACTGGTACGCTCTATTAAAACAATCTTATACCAAATTATGCCTTCAAGGTCACCCACCGATGAGCTTCTACGTAGTATGTTAATAGAAGTTGAAAATATAATTAACTCTCGGCCACTAGCCTACGTTCCTATTGATGCAGAATCAGATGAGGCATTAACTCCAAACCATTTTCTAGTAGGAAGCTCTTCAGGGATGAAACCTATGTCGGTTTGTAACGATGCTGGAATATTACTTAAACAAACTTGGCTTATTTCACAACAATATGCCAACATTTTCTGGAAAAAGTGGCTTAATGAATATCTACCTTCGCTAACATGTAGGTCAAAATGGCATGATCGTTCAAAACCTTTAAGTCAGGGGGATTTAGTGATAATTGTTGACTCTTCAGTTCCTCGTAACGTATGGCTCCGTGGCAAAGTTTTAGAGACTAGATTGGCAAGTGATGGTCAGGTACGAAGTGCAAAAGTGCTCACTCAACATGGAATTCTGGAAAGACCTGTAACAAAGTTGGCGATTTTGGAAGTTGCTCCACAACAAGAGTCTGGCTACGAAGAATCTTCTCACCATACTGAGGGGGGAATGTTAACGCCACAACCAAAATCTCCATGATTTCATCTGGCAACACCTTATTTTAAGTTCTAAATATTTAATACTTTTTCTAAATGTAACTCTGATGAACTTAACGAGAAAAACAGCTTACGTCGCCATGTTTAAGCCTTCGTCATTTTGAATTCATTCCAAGTTTTACCACGTGAAAAGAAGGCTTAAGCACTGGCTCGGAAAGCTACCAAATTTGTATAAAAAGATCTAGTGGTTTTCATACCAAAAAGTATGTAAACTTAATATTTTTATATTTTTTATAGAAATCTTAATTAATTTTATTAATTTAGGAATTTTAATAAATTTGCCATTACACTTATTAGTTTAATAAATCAAGTATTTTATAAAACTTGTGTATTTGGTTTTTATTCAAAATCCCCCTGGAAGTCACTAGACATCGCTTCGGCTGGCGTGCCGCTAACACCGATGTTTCTGATTTTCAATAACGATCTACTCCCGAATATTTCTAATATTTTAATACCTCACCCGGGTTGAAGCGATTTCGGGGGGCTTCAAAAAGTTGATTTCAACATACGCACGGACAGACTGACAGAGCTTAATCGACTCCCCTATTCATAAGCTTTCAGATAATATATACTTTATGGGGTCGGAAATGAAAATTGTAGAAATTTCACACGGAATGACAAACCTATATATACCCTTTTTCACTGTGTGAAGGGTATAATAACACATATTTGGATTTTCTTTTGTAAATTGCTCAGAAAAAGTTCTTTAGTTAAGAAACCACTATTGGCATGATTTTTTTATATCTCAAGATGTCTAGCTTTTATTTTTAAATTATGCAATCAGTTAAAAATTGCAAAAGATAAAGGCTTCTGAATATGGAATTTTCAGTGTCTTTAAATTAGTGCACCAGAGTGTATGTGTAACATGTGTTAAAAATTTTTTTCAGTAACATTTACGGGAAATAGAAAAATAAAAAATTTAAAGAACATGCACAATTTAAAGCTTGATGAGCAGAAAAAAGTTCTTGAATAATTTCTATGTAGTTTTCTGTTTATGAACATATGTTTAGAAAAGCCGCCCTTTCTCTTTCTTTGACATTATACTAAAAGTTGGGTCCCTTTTAAGCTCTCGCATTTGTAGACCTACGAAGATTCGTTCTTTCAGTTTTTGTGTCGCTAATTGGATGAAATTTAGTTTTAAGGTAAAAGAGGCTTTTAGCATCCTTTTTCATTGCGCATAGTTTTTTTTTTCTTAGATCGAGATTTACGTGAAGAGGTGGTAGATTTTTTTCTTTGTGCTCTAAAAGTTCTTCAGGTCTTTTTATCCCTTGAATTAAGATTTTTTGGCCAATTTCGTTTTCTTTGTAGTCCTATTCACATAGAAATTAACAAAAGTCCTTTACATACTCTAATCTAACACAAAAATTTATTATAAATGAGTTAACTAACTACACTCTAAAACATTGCATAGGTAGGCAGGTAGGTAAGTAAGGCTGGTGCAAAGTTACACACCTTCACTCGGAGACCATTACGGTCCATTGTGACGCCTTAATAGAGAGAAGAATAGATATATTAAGAATAGAAGAGAAAGAGAAGCAGACAATTCCAGAGTCTCCGGCGGGAATCGAACCTGCTACCCCCAAACAACTGACTTGTCCTTTACCGACTAGTCCACAGGGGCAATCAAAAATAACATTGCCTAAATTCTTTTAAAAAAATTCGTGATATCTTAATTATATTGATTTTGTAGTTATTTGTAAAAAAAACATAATATTTCTAATTTAAACGGTGTTAAAAGTGTTTTTTAAACAAATTATTATTATTATTAATTGTTGAATATTAAGATTACATGTCTAAAAACAAGATACAAATTCTTAAACAAAGCCGCAAAAGAAAGAACGAGCATAAAGTGTATACGCTTCAGTAAAAGCTCGCTGTAATTTAAATTGAAAAAAGGCTTGGAAAACAAGATCCGAAATGGCCTGCATTGATTAAAAACGACAATGTAATCTTACCATCTTACCTAAGCCTTTGCTTATTTAAAAACAATATTTCCAATTATTTCATCTGCGAAAAAAGGAGTTTTGTATAGTCCTCAAATTCGAAAATTGCTTCTAAGCACTACCTTTGAAGATTTGTTATTATCAGAAGAGAAAGCTGCGTGAAATTCATTTCGTCAAATTGTTTCTAACTTTCTAGGGTACATTAAGAGTCCAAATTACAAAGAAATCGTCCGTGATTTGCTTGAAAACTATAAAAAATTCGGTAAATATTAAATGAATTTTCTTATCCATGTTTGTTTGTTTTTCTAAAATTCTAATTTTAGGTGCAAAAATTTCACTAAAATACATTTCTTGCATTTCTTCTAATTTAAGGTGTAAAACTGTCACTAAGAATACATTTATTGCATTCGCATTTGAATTTTTTTTCGAAAAACCATGGTGCCGTAAGCGAGGAACATGGTAAACGATTTCATCAACAACTTGAGCCCATGGAGCAACGTTATCAGGGACTATGGAATGAAAATATGATGGGAGATTTAATTTGGCTCCTTTTAAGAGAATCAAACTTAGAAAATTATAGGAGACAACACAAAATTTGAAATTATTTTTGGATTATTCTTTGTTAATCTTGGTGATTAAAATAAAACTACTTGTTACCTTTGTTTATACTTTCACTTTATCGGAATTAAAACTCGAACATATTGATGGACCTTAATTCAATCAAATTTATTTTATTTTTAGTACATGTAACTTTAAGTCTAGGACTTAGACTGTGTTCAATTGAATAGAAAGATGATTTTTTGAAAAAGCAGAAAAAGAAATAAGCGGACAGGTGTCTGGTACTTTTTTTAAAATCGAGGGACAAAAACCGGTAAAAACTTTATCTTTGGTACTTTTTAAGATCTCATCTAACTTCTAGACTAACTAACGTCGGAAAATAATCTGAAATTTTTCATTTAAAAAATAAAAAAATTTTTAGCTTTACACTAATTTGTGATTAAAAATATAGAAAAATATTAGTTTATCGGGAATAAAACACGAATTTATCCATGTATTTTCATGTAATGAAATTTAATGTTTTTTTCCGACTTTTTCGTCGATAACTTCAAAACTGATGGCTAGATTAGAAAATGATATTATAAAAACTTAAATCTGGCGTAATTTAAAGTTTTCAGATGGATTGCTAAACAAAATCGAGTACGTCGTTCCAAAGTTACGACAAGATGTACGGAGCAATTTTTTTTAAAAGAACCTTACCATAGAATTTCAAATTATGTTGATTTTTGCCGTAAAGTGACTATAGCGGATCAAAAAAATATTGTAGTTATTCTGGGAATTTTTGCTTGTTGTATAGTGTAATTGTACTTAGAAGTTTAAATGTTTTATGAATATGAGAATGTCATCTAGTTGCTTGCTGATTTACATTTGCTTCTTATAAGCTCACTCTTAAGTTGTGTTTTTAATAACCAACATGTGGTTATTAATGTATGTTTATTTATTTAATAATTTATTACAGCCTAAAAATCAATATTCCTTACAGATTGCATAAGGTCAAATGACCGCCTTTCAGGGAAAACATTTTATGATTCAAAGCAGAGAAGCAAGCCGTATCGGCGCGGCTGGCCGCTTAGTCGATTTTTTATTTAAGTCGCGCCGCCGCCGATGTGTTCGGCTGACCGGCGGCTCAGATTGAAGCCGATTTTACATACTTGAAATTTGATTTTATTTTTTTTGTTAAAAATGAATCTAGGTCACTGCAAAAAAATATCTTGAAATATTTTTGTCAAACTTATCATAAAATTGGCTTTGATATAAACTAAAAACCAATGCACATTTATTTAACAGGTAGTCTTGTTTCGTCAGCTGATTATTTTTTTCTTCACTTATTGAATTAATTGCTAAAAACTATATGCTTACTTTTGATTTATTTATTCGACATCCAACAAGTTTTTTCTTACAGTTTTCTGCTTTTTTCGATTACAGATATTTGGTATTATCAATAACTGTTTAATTGTATGAAATTTTTAGGAATTATTAAATTGCTTTTTCGTTTTTTTAATTTTTTCCAATGAAAATTAAAAATATAAAAATACAAAAAATTGGTATTAGTGCAAAGTGAAATACATTTTTAAGACTTTAAAGCAACAGTGCAAAAAGATTTATTCTTTATGCCTTTCTAAATGTAAAATAATTTATCATTAATGAAGTAATTCAAAATGAATAAAATCTCTTAAAGGAAATATGTAAACAAACATCTTCAACTTATAAAACATTGATTTTTTTTTACCAAATAGGCATGATTTCTATGCACTTATAAAAATGAAATGGCGTTCATTAATATATTCAAAAATGACACGCTAATGTAACAGTTATTATTGTTTTCACTTAAATTTATTCACTTCACCATCAGTTCTGCAAAATCACAGGCTACCTTCGCAATATTTTCAAATAATCGTTTTACAATTGAAGCAAAGCCGCGAATAACGTTGTAATAGACAAATTTTGCAAAACCTGTTTTTTTGCAGATTACCATTAAAATTACTCTCTTACATTTGTTCAAACACCAAAACATCAAAATTATGCATTTTATTACCGTCAAAACGCAATTACAATAAGTCAGTCAGTCAGTCAGTCAGAGGAAGAACGTTGTAAGTTATAAGAAAAATGCTACGAAAGGAATTGTCGAAAGTGATTAATAAGTGTAACTGAGGTACAAAAAGAAAAGTATTTGTCGAAAATTGGGAAGACAAAAAAATAAAAAGTTTAGAAATAGTGAAAAATCATACGTAACAAAAAAAATTTTGGATATGAAACGTTTTTCCACTAAAAAAAATAAAAACAGTTAATTTATGTTATTTGAAACTTGAATTTCTTATTTTGTGCATTATTATGTTATTTTTATTATTTTTGATAAACTAAAAAAAAAATAAAAAAAGAGTTAATCAAACCTTTTAAAAACGTTTTTTTGCTCTCCTAAATTATTATTTTGTCATTTGCAACGTTATTCGCGGCGATCCTTCAATTATATTACTTATTACAGCTATTTATTCATGATAACAACCATATTGTCGAACCTATTTTAACAAAGACAGAAAACCATTAAGAAAATGCTTTAAAATAATTAAAATGTAAATATTAAATTGTTAAAAATAACAATAAGTTTCGGCTGAGCCAAATATTTTTTTCAGCCGATAAAAGACTCGGCGCAGAGCCGATTAGCCGCCGCACAGAGGAGTATTTGGCCTGAAAAGCTGGCCAAAATTATTAAACGTGTTTTTTGAATTAAAAGTTCTAGTTTTTTGATAGTTTTAGGTGTAGTATGATATAAGAAATCTAGTAGCAGATTTTGAAAAAATTACGCTGCCCAACAAAAGTACACTGCGCAACAAAAAAAATTTTTGTCTACAGCAGAAATAAAAGTATGTCGACTATATGGATTTTAATGCCCTTAATTCAAATCTGTTTTCCGTTTTTCTCTAATTCGTAAGGATTTTCTTTTAAAGGCGTGGCATATTTCACACCCTAAATCGTTGGGTTGCCAAATATATTTTATCATAGCTTGAAAACAGGTTCTCCGATTTTAATAGCAGGAGGAGAAGATGCACCGGAAAATTCTGCTTAAACTAAACCCGCACATTTCTTTTCTATCTATTACTATTTCGGAGTTATTAAAAATTTAATGGCGAAAAAAAAAATTTCCTGCAAAATTCGTCGACGTTTTTTGTTTTCAAAATGCAATAAAAAAAATTAAAGAACCAAAAAGTTTAAATTTTTAAGATTTTTTTCAAAAGCCACATTCCTAAGGAATTAAAGACGGTATAAATAGTAAAACTCAATTAACAAATGTTGATTTTAAAGTTTTAAACTGCTGCAAAACCTCTTCAAGGTATATACATAAACGTGTTGCTGTGTGGTCGAGAAGAGCTTGGAGCTTCACTTCCGATAATGTTTCAGTAACAGTTATGGCATCTTCATTGGGATAACATTTTTTTTTTTTTGCATTTTTTAGTAATGAATAACGTGGATACACATTTTTATTGGCATTGTATAAAATTTCATATTGCTTTTTCGTGAGCTCTGTATTTACAAAGAGTGCTAAAGCTCCTTCCGCTGAAAGTTTATTCACAGGGTTAACTTTAGTAGTTGTTAATGATCACTTGCAAATTCTTGCTTTTCTTGGGGATCTCGTTATATCCATTATTAATTTAGCCGCATCATTATGTCCCGCTGCTCTTTGACTCATGGATGCAGCAAATGTGATCTCCTCTGTTGTTAATTAGTGACGAACTTCTTTCGGTTTTTTTCGCTTTGTTCTTTCACTAGCTTCATTAAATTCTTTTCGTGGTCGCCCTAAAAACGAACTGCCAAATAGTGGTATTGTTACAGTTCCTTCTAGCCATTAAGCGTTTGTGCTTAAAAAGCGGTCCTCTTTTCGTTGTGCCAAAAGCCAATATCTTTTAAAACAATTTTTGAAATTTTTTAATCACTGCTTCAGTGCTAATATGTCCCCATCCCCTTGACATTTTGAAATTTCGCTCAATTTTCTGACCAAAAAATCCAATTTCTCGTCAATGGTTTCAACATTAGATTTTATCACTATTTGAAATAGCTGTAATCTTGTGTAAACTTGTTCCATGTTGACTCTCGAAGTTACAAAACAGTTTTGATAAAGATTGTGTGCAATAACCCTTTATAAGTATTTTCAAGCGCATGCTCTTATGCGTTAATTGGATGGTAGCCTGATACCTGGGTGCCCATAAATTTTTATGTACCTGTATTTATTTTTTGTAAACATTATTGTGATTAATGCTTTTAATAATTATTCTTATTAGGTACGTATATTTATTTTTTTAACATATAATATTTTGTAGAGCAGGTATATAAAAATATCTTTTATGGGGATGTGTGGGACATTCCCTTATAACTATTATGGATAAAAAAGAATTTTTCAAATTTATAATTATAGGCTGGTATTAACATTGTGAAGTGTTAAAAGTGATGTGAATAACAGATAAAATCAATAATTCAAAATACATAAAAGTTTATGACGATATAAATGTATAAGAAAAAGTGCCTGATGAGCAAAAATAGAAGAAATGTGAAAACTTGCGCACACTTTTTTTCTTGTTTCTAAAATTAGAGACTCCAGATTTTATTGTGGTATCAAACATAATTCGTAGAGATGCTAACCTCACTTTTAAAAATCTCTTCTTTTTAATTTTTTGCAAAAAAAGTGTATATTTTTTTTGTTTTTAGCTTTTGAACGAATTGTTTCAACATGAATATTTAACATATTTTAATATTTTTTTTCTTTATTAAATAACTTTGGAGCAAACCTTTCAGCGAAAAAAAAATCATTGTTAAACCTTTATTCGTTTAGCCGAAAAAAAATATTATATAAACATCCAGAAACCGAAAAAAACATTTAAATCTAAATCTAATTTTAATCTAATCTTTAACTTTCCTGACTTTAGCAGGGTCTCAGAGCTACAAATCGCTAATCGCAAATCGTCTTCAAAATTTACAATATAATGTAAAATATTGTTGTCTGTCGAGCTGCGTACTTAGTTTTTAAGATTTCTTAAAATTCAGTTTTGCCTTTTTGACCAGCTTTTCAGGTCAAATACTCCTCTGTTCGCCGCCGCCAAAGATTTTTGCTTTTAAGTCGCCGCCTAAATTTTTCAATCGGCTTGCTTTTCTGATTCCAAGTCTCGTTTACTTTTATTGCTTTTTTTAATGTTAACACCTTTAAACAAAGACGACTGATATTTACTAAGCTTAAGCTCTGCCACACATAAACTTGTTTAAAATTTCGATTTTTTACAAGCGATTTAAATAACATACGGTAAATTTTGTCAGGATTGCCACTTTTCATAAAAAACTCAATTTTTAAAACTTAACAATTTCGACACTTAGAACAGAAAATAAACAACAAATTTTAATTTTTTTCATCTACTGGCCGAATTTTCGTTTTTAAACTTTTAAATATGTTACTTTAGTCATTTTAAATCTGGCAATATTTTCTTTGCTGTATACTAGACTATACTGGGTGGCCCAAATAAGACCTAGTGATGTTAAACACGTATAACTCTTGTAATAACGTTTTGTTTAATATAATTTATATTTATATGTTAAATACTTTTAATGGAAATTTAACGTGACTATGTGTGAAATATGACACCAGACAAATGACTATCATTTTGCTCGATACAGGCATTGGCTTCTTTTAGCGCATTTTGCATTACACGGCGTATTAGCGGCGACTGCTATTTACTAAGCATAAGCTCTGCCACCCATATCGATGCCTTACTTCCTTAACCTCGTATCTTAAAAAATACGGTTTTGACTTTTTCATATAAAACGATTGTTTTATGCTTTAACTAAAAAAGATTAGTATATTATTACTACTAATATACATAAATACTATCAATTCCTTAATAATTGCATTTAAACTTTTAACCAAACACCAAGGTATAAAAAGATGATGCGTTTTTTTTGTCTCCTGAAAAATTTTATTTTTTAAGATACGAGGTTGAGGAAGTAAGGCATCGATCTGTTCTTCAAAGTCAATCCATGTACTAAAAAAAGGAACTAGGAAGTCCAGTAGTTATTGGTCAACTTTCAAGTGCTGTTTTTCAAGTCGTGTTGGTAATAATTCAAAGTTGTCGATCATTGTTCTGTAAGAAGCCCCGGAGACCGTTTCATCCTCATTCTCAACAACACTCTGCTGCACAGCTTCCACGTTGTCTTCAGTACGAATATTTCGATGAGCACCTCTTCACCAGTTCCCAGTTCTTCAAAACGGCGAACTAAACTTGTAATCGTGAAAAATGTGGGCTCAGATCTTACGTTAAAAAACGGCGATAATTTCGCTGCGTCAGAACAATTGATCATTGAGAAGAATAATAAAAAAAGATAATTTTAATGCGTTGTGGTTGACTGTACGTATTCATTTTAAATTTCCAAGAGTTCAGTTATAATCTGCAAAGAGAAAAAATAAATTATGTTAAAAATAAAAAAATTATTTGTGTTTCACATCAGCTGGTCTTACTTGGGCCAACCGGTAGTTGTGTTTTTTTTTTATCTAATCTAGCATATATTTAGTTTCGGTGAACCCCGAAATATTTTATTTTAAATTTGTGGTAAAACATCAATCGGTGTGTGATAGTATCAGCAAGTAGTCGTTCTGAATTCTTACTTTAATGCATGTTCATACTTTCACAGTTCATTTACACAATATGTGCATGAATTTGAGGCACTGTTACGTTTAATATTTAACTGTGATTCATTTTCTACTGCATGTGCAGAATTTGATTCACAGTTATTATTATTTAAAATTATTGACACATTTAATTGCTTTAATATATTTATACGTCATATTTTACGTTGCTGACTTGTATTTTTATATTAAGTAATAATTCTGTGGAGTTCATTGCACACCTTTTGCAAAGTAAACAAACTTGAACACGAGGTGCAATGAACCAAGGTAAACTAATTAATAAAACAACAGTACATTGTGCTAGGTCAGCAATTTGGAATGTATGTTTTGTAACACTTAAGGAGCTAATACACGGCATGTTTTTTACATCTGACTTGTCAAATTCTCCACTGCTAATACAAACATGTCGTGTGTTACCTTTAAAACATTACTTCTGTAAAAACACATGTGTTAAGACATCTGACAAAATTTTAATTAGAGTGCGCTCTATTTTCTTCTGTAAAAACATGTGACATCAGTCGTTGGCACAAATCTCTGCTGCTGCAAAGCAGTCAGCGTAAAAATACAATTTTGACAGACATGTAGATTTACATATGTCTCACAAATTTTAAAGTCAGATGTAAAAAACATGCCGTGTATTATAGCCTTTAGTTTTAGTTATTTTAATGCAATACAGCAATAAATTAGTATATAAGAAATCAAATTATGTTAATAAATGAGAGATATAATAAACCTATTAAAGTGTTTAATTGTTTCTCTGCTCCGTAGTAACCAAGTTCAAGTGCTTGTGTTACAAAACAGTTGATCTAAATCAAATCTTTAGATCAACTGTTTTGTTGATCAATGAAAATTGTGTAATTGCAAGGCTTAGGTGCCAAGCAACTATTTTGTTCTTTTGTCAAGGCAATAACACCAGGACAAATTTTATTCTGTAAAAATTCTTCAATTCCACCAATTATGCAAGTGACGACCACACTGAGGTTTTTGGCCACAGGCTCATTTCAAGGTGTTATAGGTAAGTATTGTGTACATTTGTCATAAGAACATAAATGATTAAATATATTACTTTTAGCTAAGGACAATGATATTAATTTGGAGAGGAGTACGGTTTCAACGTTGATGTGGAGGGTAATAAATGCGGCAGAGAGTGTTTTATGCCCACTCTGGATAAAGCTGCAGATGAAAGAAAAAGAAATGGAAAATTCAAAGGCTCATTTTTTTCAGAATTTTCAAATACCGGGTGTAATAGGTTGTATTGATGGCACACATGTCATGTTTAAACAGAAAGGGGACGTTTAGTATTAATGCAATGATTGTAAGAAGCGTTGAAATTATTATTTTCTTTGTACTAAAAACATATACTATATTTTCTTTGTTACAGACATGTGATTATAAAATGCAAGTTCGTGCTGTAGACGCTTGTAGGCCCGGGTCATGCCATGACTAATTTAGTTGGCATATGAGCAGATCACGGAACGCACTTCTTGACAATTATTCAAATGGCAATACAAATTCTTGGCTATTGGGTGATTCTGGCTATGGTTTAGAACCATATTTAATTAAACCATATAAAAATATTATTGCCGGAAGCTTAGAGCACAAATTTAATTTAAAACACTCCTCAGCCCGAAACATTGTTAAACGTACCATTGGGGTCTTAAAAAGTCGTTTTAGGTGCATGCATGGGACTCTTCTGTATACACCTCGTAAAGCTTCCCAAATAATTAATGTTTGTTGTGCATTCCACAATATTTGCAGAAAATACAACGTTGTGTTTGAATAAATTGTAGCAGGCGAAATTGAAGAACTTGTAGCAGGCGACATTGATAAAACTATTGAAGCGGAAAGATAAATGTTTAGAGTACGCATACGTGATAACATTGCTGGCCAAATAAATTAATATACATATGTTGCTTTAGTTTTAATACATGTATGTATGTATATATTTATTAAATTAAATAAAAAATTTAAATTCTATATATATATTCTTTATATTCCAATTTGCACCACTTTTTTATGCAATAAACTGGTTTTGGTTAAAAATTAAACTTGTTTTGATTTAGTTTTCTCAATTCTTAGGCTTAAGAGCTTCTATTTCCAAAAGTTTTAGACTTATACCATTTTTTTCTTGCACAATTTTTGGTTTTCTCGATCTTGTTATTTTTTTTTTGTCTTCAAACTAGTTTTTTTTAAATATCGCAAAGCTTTCCCAACTTTCGGTTTTGATTTTTAAGCTCTTCTCGCTGTTTTTCCATCAGTTTAACAATAGATTGTAAGCTATTATTTTCTTCAAAAAGGAGATTATTGAGGTCATGTTGTTGCACAGTTTTGGGAGTACATGCACGTGTTTTCTTCCTGTTTAGGTTTGGTGATGGGGTTAAACTGAGACGTTTTCTTTTTGGCATTGTGTATTTTTTTCCGGTTGAGTTTTGTTCTTCAACAGCATTATTTTCTTTATTAGTTAGATTTAAAACACAATGCGAGGAACTTCTTGCACTTTGTGTCAATGCACGTACCAGCTTTAGACCACTTTCATTTTCTTTTTCTGTATCAGCAAAATCTCTTGCGTCAACAATGCCTTCAACACTTCTATAAATGCCACTCAACGCTGCCATAGATTCCTCCACGTCCGATAAAATGTATTTATTGAATTGGCCACCACCGGTTTTTAGATTTTCTCCCTTGTTATCACTCATTTTGTTTTTTACATATACTTTCCAATCTATCCATGTCTTTTTCCAGCCATGACAACCTTTCCTTGGTGGACCAGAAGAGTTCAAGTTTTCGGTCAAGGATTCCCAAAGAAAATCTTTTGCCACTCGGTCACCTTTTACGTAGCCCCTAGCTATGTCTTGATGGTTTTCCATAAATTCAAGAAATATTTTTTCTTGCTGGGAATTTCTATGTTTACGCCTAAAAAAATTTATTTGTAAAAAAAATATTAAAATAATTTCTATAAATCTACAATACTTACATATTTTTATAACCTCCTTAGCTCATGCCACAAACAGCTGTGTTCTTATATTTTTTTCATGATGCCAGTATGTTATTATATTGAACAATGAAAATTTTTGTTCATGAATTAAAGTGGTTTCCTTTAAAAAATAGTCTGGTAGCACTTAATTTAAGTTTTTGTTATCTGTTTACTTTTTCACTTAAAACATGAAAAATTGCTTCAATTATTTCAAAACAAAATAAAAAATTTAGCTAAAAGCTTAACAAATTATTTTCTTTATTGAAACAAGAAAGTTTTAAATTTTTTTTTTACTAAATATCACATACAGAAAATACGAATTCGATCATGAAATTAAAAGTGGTTTAAATTCGAGGAAATTTGTCGATTTTGATTTTCTGAAGAAGCTTTATCAGACTTGAAATAACTTTCTATCGAATTGAATTTCTGTGACAGGCCTGTATAATGATATTTAATGGATAAAACAATAATAAATGAAAACTTTATAATGCAAAGCCTTTTATAGGTCGAACAAAATCCTGCCTTTAACTAACGACCAGTTGTAATAATGGCCTTAAATGAGCTAGATTCAGACAATGAGAAAAACCAAGCTGGTGCAAAGTTATCTTCAATCACTCACCTAGATACCAATATGGTCCATTGTGTCGCCTTATTTAAAGATATTTAAAATAATATAAGAGAGAAAAATGAATGAAGTAAGGTTAAGACAAATCGGGTAGTGGTTATTTAAGCAAAGAAAGCCTTACCCTACATTTATCCTTTCCTCGGGCTCCTGCCACGCAGTTAGGTCAGTCCCATTACGAATCCTATCTAATTCTCAAGCCCACAGCCTAAAACATCCCTCAATTTGGCTAGGAATCTACTGCCTAGCCATCTCAGTCTACTATTCTGTCTGGGACAACCACACATAATGTACTCAACTGTCTCCAACTTCTCTGGATCCTCACACATCCGGCGATCCTGCCTGAAATACACGGACCCGTAGTGATACTAATCATAGTTCTTACGCAGACCCTACCCTATCTAGAAGCGCATCCAAATCGGACTTTCTAAGCATTAGCCACAACGCACGTGATACCCTGCAGTCCGTTCGGTTACTCCAGACCCGATTAGTTCCGCTCAGAACCCATTCCCTGATCCAAAATAGAAGCCCATTGGACGCCTAACCGTCTATAGGCCACCTCATTGCCGTTAATGTTACAGTGGCCCGGCTCCTAACATAGCTTCACCCTATACTCCTCTTCAGATTCCTCCCACAGCCCTTCTTCAATCATCGACTGGAGTTCACATAACAGCCCATTCTGGCCTTTAGAGCCGCCTGGCAGTCCATGTTAATATTGACCTCTTGTATTTTTTCTCATGTTCCGATCTTCAATGTACATCCCCACTCCAGTGTCCCTTACATCGAGCCATCAGTAAAAATGTGTGGTGTAATATTTTATATTTATAAAATTACTAGAAAAGCACGGTGCGCGTTGCTACGCCCCTTAATGAATAAAAATGCATTCTGAATTTTAATTAAATATCAAGTGCAAAAAGCTAAAAATTATAATTTTTTTAATGGGCGAGGCACTGCCAACTTTTCTAATCACAAAACTGTGTAGTCATGACAGCTCAATATGTGTGCAAAGTTACAGAAAAATCGGTGTAGTGCAAGTAGCTGAAAATAATAACTTTTTTTATGGGCGTGACACTGCCACTTTTCGTATAAAAAAAATTTATACTCATGACAACTCAATATGTGTGCACAGTTTCAGAAAAATCGATCTAGTGCAAGTAGTTAAAAATGATAACATGTTTCTTATGGGCGTGGCACTGCCCACTTTTCTAATCACGAAATTGTATTATCATAAGAGCTCAATATGTGCGTGCAAAGTTTCAGAAAAATCGGTGAAGTTCAAGTAGTTGAAAATGATAACTTTTTTATGGACGTGGCACTGCCCACTTTTCTAATCACGAAATTGTAAAGTCATGACAGCTCGATATGTGCGCAAAGTTTCAGAAAAATCGGTGAAGTTCAAGTAGCTGAAAATTATAACTTTTTTTATGGGCGTGGCACTGCCCACTTTTCTTATCACGAAAGTGTAAAGTCATGACAGCTCAATATGTGTGCAAAGTTTCAGAAAAATTGGTACAGTGCAAGAACTTCAAAATTATAACTTTTTTTACGGGCGTGGCTCTGCCCACTTTTCTAATCACCAAATTATATAGTCATGACAGCTCAATATGTGTGCAAAGTTTGCACGGGTGGTACCGCACAAATTAAAAAAGCTCTCCCTGTGTTAGTACTCAAGATATATGATATTAAAAATTCACTTTGTATCGCAGCTACCACTCCCACTTATGCGATCCTGCCCATTTTCGGTACGGCTACAAATAGTAACAACAAATGATGTCGCACGAATTTTCGAAGCTCTCCCTTTCATAGTAATCAGGATATATGATGTTAAAAATTCACTTTGTATGGGATGTGCCACGCCCACTTCATTAAGGAATATAAAAAATAGTTATAAACCTATTCTCAGACCTATAGAATGTGTATGCAAAATTTCATTGAAAACGGTTCAGCCGTTTCGGAGGAGTTTGGTGACAAACACTGTGACACGTGAATTTTATATATAGATAATTTCTAGAAGGTCGGAAATGAATATAGAATTTTATTCTACTAAGAAGGAATTCTGATGTAATATTATCATTTAATAATTTTAAAATAAATATTGCATTTAATATAATTCAACCGCATGTGAGAACCTAAACTTTTAGAAAGTTTGAGCTCGCATACAATGTAAATATTCACATACAAATGTATATAGTGTGAAGGTGAAAAAAATAAAACGAAAACCATGAGAAAACAAGTGCAAACTACAAGATGTGACAAAGAGACATTTCCTTTTAGTTCAGGCGATGATATAAAGATGCCTACTATAATTGAGGTCTCTCTATTATGTTGTGATAACGAGGTGGTAAGACGAGGCTACAAACAAATATAAGAAATCGATTATAACTATAATTTACAAACCGGAGGTTCGTTACAATATGCGCCCGACCAGGGACTATTTTTAAGACACACCGATGGTACGCACCTCGTGAGTTTAATTACTCCATAAGGACGAGCTGGTACTGTACTTGAAGGAGTTCGCTGTAGACTTCAACGGTACGGTCGCTGAGATGAGGAAGAGGCTGGCCACTTTTATTTCGAATTGCGCTGAAGGAAAGGTACGCGCCAGACAAAAACAGGGCGTGGCGTTGCCCCACACACATAGCACAAGTCGTGCACGCTCAGCTGGAGTTACCCACCGTGTCCCTTACATCGGAACAGCCGTAGACCATCTCGTCTAATCAAGCCAACTAGAGTTTAGCAAAACTCCACACAACACAACATCAAACAACAGGAACCATCAGCTTTACCCTATCACGCGGAGAGGACCCTATTTCATTCGTAGAAAAAATGGTAAAGCTATGAGTAGTTTACGGGGTCGAGAAAGATATACTGCCACAAACAATGCCCAAGCTCTTAAAATATATCGCGCTGCTTTGGTACCGCAACAACAATCGTCAGTGGCGGGCAAAAGACTCTTTGCCGACACAGTATTTTCAAGGTCTCGGGGATGAAATACACCGCCGGAAACAGAAACCCCAAGAACCTTTCCAGAACATCGTTGTGTCGCTTCAAAATAGTATGCATCATGCGGGATATGCCCACGAGCCACAGCTGGAGAGAATTTTTTTCATTTGCCTAGTAGAATATCAACTAAACATCAGAAGAAGGGATTTTAACTCCCAAGACGAGCTGATAAAAATGGCGGAAGACCTTGAAGTCATAAAGGCAACACACGCTGGGGCGAATTATGGCTACCGCGATAGTCGACAGCAGCCGCGGAGAGGCCACGGAACACGCCAAATAGTGGCCGCCATGGCCATGCTTTTAGTTTTTGTCAAAACTAAAGCGTGTTATTCTGCTGCAAATGCGGTAGGAAGGGAGTGAGAACTCGTGAGTGCTGTCGCGGAAATCCGGCAATTTCCGAGGGTCATGCCTATAGGCGGAGAGAGGCCACGATAGATACGGGTGCCTCCAAAAGCTATGCCAGTAAGAGTGTAGCGTATGAGCTAAGGAGGTGTAGTGAAGTTATCTCCGTTGAAAACAAGATTAGTTTAGCGAATGGGGCGACAGTGGAGATGAGAGAGGTGATTACGGTTCAGGTTCAGTTGGGTGGTAAAAGCCGTAATCTGGAGTTAGTAGTAATGCTCCAGATGATGGACAATGTCTTATTGGGATTGGATTTTCTGAGAGCTAGTGTGAATTTCAGTGCGGGGATCAACGAATTAGGCTTACGAACGCTTCGCACCAGGTAATGTCAGCAATAGAGGAGCAAGGGCATAAATACCCTAACCATAATACGACAAAAGAATGTGAAGTGATTGAAGCATTTTTAGAACTCTCGTTGGAGAAATTTAAAATTGTAAGGGGTCCAATAACTTTAGCGCAAGACAAGATCATCCTAAAAGATAACAGGCCGGTCCGGCGTAATTCCGAGATGCAGAGACTAATAATAATAAAAATAAAATAAATGAGGAAAAATATGTGTATAGAACCGTCAAAGAGTCCGTACAGCACTCCTATAGTCATGGCACTCTTCGTTTATGTACTGACTAAGGGCAGCTCAACGCAAAAATGGTGGCCGATGCATTTCCGCTGCCTAGCATAAACGCTATCCTGGACCGTTTGCGAAATGAGAAATTTATCAGTAGTAAAGACCTTAAGAACGACTACTAGCAGATACCGATGGCTGAAGATAGCAAAAAATATACAAAATATACAGCATTTACGGTGGCAGAAAAGGGTCTTTTTCACTGGAAAGTAATGTCCCTTGTACTAACTATGGCGCCAGCAACGTTTTAGAGAGCTTTAGACCGAGAAACTATTTAATGCGGAAATGGAGCCGCATACGTTTGCTTATTTGGACGACGTCGTGGTTCTGGACAATTCCTTAAAATGGCGAACTTGAGAGATGTTCAGAAGATTACGTGAGGCACAGTTGGTTACTAACAAGGAAAATTTTAATTTTTTCAGAAAGAAAGCATTTGTTTAGGCCATGTTGTAAATGGAAATCCGATCCGAAAAAGATAAAGGCTATACAGGATCTCCAGCCGCCAAAAAATGTACTAGAATGGTACAGACGATTCGTGGCCGATTTTTCGCAGATTTTCTACCCGTTAAGAGTGTTGCTGAAGATAGGGGACAACTTTGGATGGAAACAGGAAAAGCAAGAGCATTTGATAAGCTTAAGAAGCAGATAACCGAAGCCCCGGTGCTAGCCTGTCTGGATTTTAAAAAGAAATATACGTTGTAAACTGATGCGTGTCGCTACCGGTTTGGGGCAATGCTGACCCAGGAAATCGATGGACAGAAAAATGTAATTTCCAACTCTAGTTGCCGATTGAACCCAGTCGAAATGAACTACTCTGCTAACGAAAAGAAATGTTTGGGCAATTAGAAAATTAAGGCCTTATCTCGAAGATTATCGTTTCAAAGTGGTCAGCGCTCATCTTCACCTCAAGTGGCTCAACTCCATCGAAAGTCACTTAGGCAGAATAGCCTGTTGGGCTTTAGAACTCCAGCAATATAGCTATGAAGTCCAGTATCGACTCTCCTACCACAGGCTATCTAGAAATACGTAAAACTATCGCAGGGATTTAGAATCGCTTTTATTGGCCTGGAATGTATCAAGACGTCAAAATCTATGTCAGAAAGTGCCTCAAGTGTCAGAAATTTTAACACAAGTTACTATCCGCCGACCATATGTTTTCCAGCATTACAGAGGAACCTTGGGCAATGGTGTGTGATGATTTTGTTGGTCTATTTCCCCGATAGAGAGGCGGCAACTCCATACTACTAGTTTTCACAGACAAGTTTTCGAAATGGTCCGAATTGGTGCCGTTACGCAAAGCAATAGGAGAATTCCTCGAGAATGAGCGTACTTGGACAAACTCCGACGTACTAAAGCTCCTAATAATGGATCTCAATTCACCTCCAAGTCATTCTAAAATTACCTTAAGACATCTGACGGCACCTACACCGCACAAGAAAATCCGACTGAACGCGTCAACAGAACGGTCAAGACAATGATGGCTTAATACGCCCTAAACACATCTAAATTCGTCCAAGAAATATAGCGCGGCACTTTTCGTACAGGGCAGAGGACCAAGGCTACCAGGGGCATTGATTGATGAAGTAAACAAGGGAACTGAATCGTAGATTGTTATCCGAGTGGCAAGGCCGAGATGTTTAAGCAAGTGTTCAGCCTAGTGGGGAAAAATTTAACCAAGGCTGCGAAGCATCAAGCCCGCTATTATAATCTTCGTCGGAAATATTGGAAGCCGAAAACTGGGGACTTAGTGTTTGTAAAGCACTATCCAGCAAGCACTATTTCAGCTAAGCTTGCCCAAAAATGCAAAGGTCCGTACAGGCTCCATCAAATGATTTCTCCCGTAATTCTTGAACTATGGAAGGAAGGGCAGAAAAATTTTCGCACGCCTACGTAAAGCGAGGTAAAAGAATTTAGTGCCGGTAAAAATGTCAGTAGGTAGGTTAAAAAAAATAAGCAGCAAAACCGACCGTGTTGTATTGATTACAAAAAAAAGTGTTGTAAGAAAAGAAAAAATTAAAATGAAATATTAAAAGGAATAAGTAAGGATAATAAGAAAATCAAAAAAAGTCGACGTAAAACATTACAAGAAAAATATTAAAGGGTATTTGTAGAAGGAACAAAACAAGTGAAAACTAAGAAACAATAAACAAATTTAACCTAAAACGAATAAACATAAAATCAAAGACAAAGAAGTGAACTAAATTATGTTGCACGCTTAGTTCCAAAGAACTTGTCCACAGTTAAGTACTTTCGGCATGCAAAAAAAAGATATTACGACTAGCTAAGACGGTCTACGGCATTGTTCGGTACCCCAATGGATACGTGCAAGCATAGCAACTACATGCCTTTAAATTAAAGCCTAACAAGAGCTATTTAGTTTTCTTACAAAACAATTTGAGAGTGATGGTTTCCTCTCAAAGGGTGAATTTTTCCCTACCCAAACATTACAATCTGTAATACGCCTATGGCAATTTATACACCCTATAGTTTGCAATTAAATTGTCCCTTTTTAACAACGTAACAAGCCTTAATTCATTTTAATCGGTTTTAAATGCATTACCCTTTTTTTTAAATTTTTTGATATTCATAATTATACCCTTCACACAGTGAAAAAGGGTATATATAGGTTTGTCATTCCGTGTGAAATTTCTACAATTTTCATTTCCGACCCCATAAAGTATATATTTTCTGAAAGCTTATGAATAGAGGAGTCGATTAAGCCCTGACCGTCTGTCCGTCTGACCGTCTGTCCGTGTGTATGTTGAAATCAACTTTTTGAAGCCCCCCGACATAGGTTGGACCCGGGTAAGGTATTAAAATATCAGAAATATTCGGGAGTAGATCGGTATTGAAAATCAGAAACATCGGTACATAAACAACTGAGATATGAGCAAAAACCCACGACCACCTCGATTTTCTTTTCATAAAAACAACATTACAACAACAACATACATACATACAAACGTGTATACTGGTTAGAGAAAACGTGGTATCGAATCCCAGCTGAGGCAAAAAAATTTTTTTTTAAATTTTTTTAAAATTTTTTTTTTAATTTTTTTTTTATTTTTTTTTTATTTTTTATTTAATATATTATATATATTTTTATTATTATTTTTATTTTTTTTTATTTTTTTTTTTTTAATTTTTTTTTTATTTTTTTTTTGTTTTATATATATTATATATGTATATAATAATTTTTTTTTTAAATTTTTTTTTTTAAAATTTTTTTTTTTTTAAATTTTTTTTTTATATTTTATTTTTTTTTTTGTTTTTTTTAACATACATACGTGAATTTACTGTTATTGCATGACTACACGTTGTGAAGGGTATATAAGATTCGGCACGGCCGAATATAGCGCTTTTACTTGTTTTATATTATAAAGTTAGACAAAAACAAATAAAAGAAAATATATATTTAGATAAACTTATTAATTAAAAATATTCATTTTTTTTCCTGATATTACGGTGGTATAGTTAGTTTTAAGAAATTTAACAAGATGTTTATTATTATTTTACATCTATTTACACTATATGTATGCATGTATGTCTGTTTTAGTTACGTTTTGTTGTTGTTAATTACACTGTGCATGAAATTGACACTTTTTTTTTGTGACAAGCTGGGCACCTAGCGTTTTAACATAATTCGGGTACGCTGAATCCAGTGGTGCCCACGGTTTTTTAAGATTGGCTCTGGTTTTCGAGATATACCGTTATTTCGAAAATGGAGGAGGTTGCACAACATATGTTCGCGTAACTCAAAAACGCTTTAGCTTATTCCAAAAACTTAATTTCCTTTAAGAAAAGTAAAACCTCTTTCTAACATTCGCAGTCGTTTTAGAAACATATTTTATAAAAATTTCGAAATTTTTATTTTTTAAAAATTCATAAAAAATTGAAAAACTCAGCTAGGGTTCTAATTTTTTGCACACATATAAAAAACAAAGCTGCAAACAAAACAAGCTATAAACAATTAAAATATGTTTGCAACTTTTGATTTTATTCACAAAAGTCGACAAATTTTAATTAATCTAAGAATTTCATAAAACGCAACATTTGTATTGGGGCCCCCCTAAGGGATGGTGATAAAGGGAAAGTATAATTTAAGAAAATGTTAAGAACAAAAAACATTGGAGGTCGGTCATACATTTTATCCCCCTAGGAGTGAATCCTAGGCCTTAGAAACAAATGATGGGAATGAAAAATAAAGTTGCGCAGGTGCAAAATAAGCTATTTGTGATTAAAGTCTGTCTACAACTTTTGATTTTTTCAGAAAAGATGAAATTTTTGAATTTTTTATATAACCAAACTAAAAATTTTTTGTTGTTAAGTAGTTTTTATTTAGAAATTTATTCTTCTTCCTCCTGCAGATTCCAACAAATATCCCCTAATAGCGAATCAAGTTGTTTGCCGCTATACCAGTGTTCGAGCCTGGCTGTTACTTGGTGAAATCTCTCGCCATGTTCATCAGACTCGGCTGGTGATTGTTCATTAAATTTTTCGGCATGGCAATGCAAAAAATGTATTTTCAATGACATTCTAACGTTTAAGTTTTTAAATGCGGTTAGCATATTTTTGATTAAAATTCGCCAGTTTTCAGACCGATGATTTCCTAATACATTTTCTATTACTGATTTCACACAATTCCAGGCCAATAGCTCGATATCATTCAATGCAACCTCAAATTGATGGTCCTTCATAAGACGGCGAATGTCCGGTCCATTAAGAATTCCTGTAAAATAGAAACATTATGAAATGAACTATAAATCTAATTTAATAAAGTAGTTAGAGTTCATACCTTCTTTTACTTTCATGCCGCTTAATCGTGGAAAAATTCGGTGCAATTCGGTAAAAGCAACACCATCTGGGCTCAATGCTTTTATAAAATTTTTTACAATACCCAGTTTGATGTGGAGTGGAGGAAGCAAAATCTTTTCCATCGACACAAGTGGTAATTCAATAACATTGTTTCTATGCAATCTGCTTTCCTCACGTAAAGCCCAATCCCGTGTATTGTACTGGTCGCCATCGAAACGCGTAATCCATAAGCACATGAAGCACATATTTTTAGTATAGCCCAATTGCATGCCTCTTAAAAGAGCTACCACTTTTAAATCTGCACATATTTTCCACTTGTGGTCTTCATATTTAATTAACTGTATTATTTTTTTCATTGATGCGTATGTCTCTTTAGTATATGTGCTAAGTGCTATCGGAATAGGACTTTTTAAATTAGTGACATGTAGCAAAACTGCTTTTAAGCTACTTTTGGAATAATCAATGAATAAGCGCCAATCTCCAGGATTATATTCATTTTGCATTGTTAAAACCAATCCGCGGATGTCAGTACAATACGCAATAGAATTATTCTCAATAGATTTAAAAAAAGTCGTAAATCGTCTATGGCGATTGATAGCCCCGTATGTTTGTACACCTGGTGCTAAAATATTAGCTCGTTTTAACTCTTTTGCCAAGAGAATGCTCTGTCTTTGAGATAATTTTAGACGCCGTACCATTATATCCAGACGATCTTGCGTGATTTCATTGTGACTGCATGGAACCGTGATGCATGACGGTTGATACATTGAAGTAGCTGGGCTATCCGCTTCAACAGAATGAATTATTGAGGGAATATGTTCTGTTGGTATATGGCTACCCGGAACAGTAATTTCATCAGAATGTGGCAGCGGAAATCGAGCATATGCTGTTTCAGTATAAGACATATAAGTCATTTTTCTTCTGTTTATACCCGCTGTATAATTTATGCACGCATAACACTCATCTTTAACATGAACTATGGGATCTCTCCAAATCATTGGAACACCAAATGGCATGGCGTCTCCATTTTTTTCCCACTTATTGAAATGGTAAATGCAGTGTGTACACACTATTGATGGTGTCCAACTCTTACCATATATAACCCTTAAAGAAAAATATGATTCATACAAGGTACTTGTTTCAGTAGTGATTTTACGGCGACTTGGCATATTTTTATATTTCCCACACACATAACAAAAGTAATTAAACTTTTTACACGCCTCCATCTTAGATATTTCAATATAACTGTTTGGATACAAGACTGTCAGAGGCTTTAAAATTCACTAATCACTTTCGCAAGCACTTTCCATATGACAGTGAAGGGGTTGAGGAACTCTTATTTATACTGTAATTGTTTTAATCAAAGTACCAGTCGAGACCTTCATGACCATGTTTTGTAAAAAAAAACCCAGGACGAATAATATTTCTAACTTTTCCAGGTGTAGATTTTATTGTCAATTTACCGCAGGTACCCAATAATTTGAAATCACAGGTAATTGAAAAATACTATGTTATAATTTTTAATTCTAAGAACCATACAAAATACCGTTGTACTTCAGTTCCATTACCTGCTCACCTAACGAAATGCTGTATCATATGTAAGGCTGGTTGCATTACAATATTGGGTACCTGCGGTAAATTGACAATAAAATCTACATTTTTTAACCGATTTTTATGGCTTGCGGCTTTTTTTATTTTTAAGATAAGTAGTTCTCAGAAAAAAGTGCAAAATGTTGAATATTTGCTTTATATTTTTTTAATTATATTTTTAAATTGAAAAATATTACGAATTTGGCACGAAAAATTTTTTTTATCTCCATTAATTTTGAAATAATTCCAAAACGATAAGAGATAGAGAAAACACATCTTCTGGTGTTTTACTTTTGAAAACCGAAACCTAATTTAGGGGAAAAAATTTGGCACGCCCATAAAAAAATACCGATCTGATGGAAAAAAAACCGATTACGGATTTGAGTTCAGCGCATCAAAATCCACATAGACCACATAGTTTTAATTAACGGGAAGAAAAAAAATTATTTTTTGTCGAGCAGTGTTATTTATGGCTTGTTTTGTTTGCAGCTTTGTTTTTTATATGTCTGCAAAAAATTAGAAGCCTAGCTGAATTTTTCAATTTTTTATGAATTTTAAAAAAATAAAAATTTCGAAATTTTGATAAAAAAATTAATTTTTTTTTCAAAAAAAAATTATTTTTCTAAAACGACTGCGAATATTAGAAAGAAGTTTTACTTTTCTTAAAGGAAATTTTATTGCGGAATTTTAAGTTTTTTCAATAAGCTAAAGCGTTTTTGAGTTACGCGAACATATGTTGTGCAACCTCCTCCATTTTCGAAATAACGGTATATCTCGAAAACCAGAGCCAATCTTAAAAAACCGTGGGCACCACTGGATTCAGCGTACCCGAATTATGTTAAAACGCTAGGTGCCCGGCTTGTCTGTTTTTTCAACTAGCACAGTGTTATTGGTTTTATAATTTTTTAAGCGTAAAGCAATATATTAAAAACAGAATTTGTAAAATTTACTTACATTTTGGTTTGACAGGTAAATATATATAAATTGTTGTTTTGTTATTTGATGCTTATTCGGTGGTTCATGATGATCGTTGTAATGGCCATTCAGCGAGTCATGACGACATATATAAAAATTGTATTAGTCTGAAAATGATTTTAGCATTAAATAACGAAAATTGGTTTATATATTTTAAAGAGGTTTACTTAGACTTTAAATACCTTTCAATTATTGAGTTTACTATTATACGTATACAGTTTGCTTTACCTTTAAATTACATTATATGACCCGAAGTTTTAGGCAATTGGGTTTAATTGATTATTTTTTCTTGTCTTTATTATTTTTTTTATAAGTAATTTGTATATGATATAAACATATGTATGTTGTTGGCAATGGGTTGTTGTTGTCTTTGATATTGATATTTCAATTATTCCTTGCGACTTCTCTTTCATCTATTTTCTCATTCATAATTTAAATACATATATTATTTAGTTTTGGAGACTTTCTCTTAGGATATTGTTACGTTTATACCTTTTATAAACGTTGGAATATTTCCTTTAAATAAACCTTTTGAGTTCTTTTATTGCAGTCAAAAACAGTTGAAATTCGTTATAAAATTAAGAGCACTTTATTTACTTAAACACACTCAAAGATTGCTTTAATATCACTTTACTTATTACACTTATGATTATACACTTTTATTATCAAACACACTTTGATACGCACCTTACAAGCTCTACTGTAATACTGATCACGCTAGCTGTGTTGTTCGGCTATTTATAGTAACACAGTGCTGTTAAATTTAAATTAAGACGTTAAGTAATATGCACGAATAATAGAAGTGCCTAAAAGTATGCTACACAAAATAACAAACAACATTTTCGAACAACCAGCAAAATAAACTAATACAAATAAAACTACAGTAACTTAAACTACTACAACTAAAATAAATTATAATGTAAATTAAGCTACTTAAAAATAAATCTGTAACACTACCGCCCGCTTAAGCCTGTTCGTCCCGAATAGGCATAAATTCACTTTTTCCGTATTTAGCGAGGCGCTCGAGATGAACCACTTTCATCTTTGATCTTGGGCTCTTGTATTTCTGGATTCTATACACCACATCATTTATTCTCTTTATCACCTTATACGGTCCATCCCAATGATTTTGCAATCCTTTATTGCGTTGTGGGTTATATAATAGAACTCGCTGACCCTCATTAAAGCCTTCAGATTCTGCTGCACGGTCGTATCTGGCTTTCATCTTGTTGCTGGACATGTTTGTTTGCTCAAAGGTCCCGCCTAAGTTATACTTCTGCAATGGCTCACGACTTTTTCTTGCTTGGCTTTTCACTGCGATGCATTGGGCGCAATTTTCTATCCAACCAGCTACCGATTGTTGACAGCCAACCCAATAAAACCGTTGCTTTAACTTTTTAAGGGTTTTTGTCATGCCAAAGTGACCTCCACTGAAACCTTCGTGAAACTCCCTTAAAACTTCGTCGACTTTAGAGGACGGCACCACAATTAGATTTGTGACCGATTTTCCATTAGCACTTTCCCATATTCGGTATAGACATCCATTAACCACCGTCAGGCTATTCCACAGCGCCCAATAGGATTTCAACAGTGGACTTCCCGCTAATATTTGGTTTCGAGTGGGCCTTTTGTCTTTTTCCTTTGCTGATATAATCGTTGCCAGTATAGGATCTTTTCTTTGCGCCACTGACCATTCACCGTTTGTGTCTACCTGCGTTAGTCGAATATCTATTACGCACTCTTTTTCCTCAGGTTTTGCACAATATTTGCTCTTCAAGCTGCAGAATTTTTGGGAACGGCCATCCGCATTGCCATGTTTGACGCCCTCTTTGTGCTCAGTGCTGGAATTATTTCCCTGAAGTCGTTTAGTCCAGTAATCCAACGGAATCTCAATGTTGCTCCAAATCATAACTTTTCGTCCCATGTGCAGATTAATGTTATGACTTATCATAAAATCAGCGCCCACGATTACTTCATCCACAATGTCAGCAACAACAAATACATGATTAACACTTATATTTGCAATAGTTAATTTCACCTTTATTTTTCCATAAACTTTAGCAAACTCCCCAGTAGCTGTTCGTAGACTTACACCACATAGTGGTTCGAATTCCTCCTTGACTATATCAGGTCTGATAACTGACTGCGATGCTCCTGTGTCTATGGTAAAAATATGCCTTCGACCATTGATATACCCACAAGCAGTAAGGTTGCTATTTTTCTGCTGCATAACTGATATGGAGATTGTGGGGCCCTCTGTAATGGGATCATGCTCATGCCTATAAGTGTTAACTTGTTTTAACGGTAACTGCGTGTTTTCCAGCTTGCTGTACTCAGGTGGCGATACAAATCTAGCCCGCTTTCTTGGTGCTCTACAATTTCGCTGATAATGTCCATCCTTACCGCAGTTATAACATTTGGCTCTGGCTTTGCCTTGTTTTTCCTCTAGCGCCTGTATACGAGCCTTTAAATCGCTTACGTCATCTCTTTCCATTTCTGTAGAAATTTCAAGATTTCGCACCTTATATATCTGCGGCTTAGAAAGCAATTTTGCAGTTTCCTGTGTTAGTGCATATGAAACTGTTTCTGCAAACGTTGACTTATGCGTGCCAAACACCGCGTGCTTTATTTCTGGATCACGTATTCCATTTACAAACGTTTCAATTTTAAACTGATCCAAAAATGGGTGATTTTCACCTGGATATGTCAGCTGCACCAGACGCTCGATCTCCGTTGCGAAATCTTGTAATGACTCGTTAGCTTTCTGTGTTCTGCCTCGTAGTTCCATTCGGTATATATCTCGTTTGTGCTCGCCGCCATACTTACGTTGTAGTGCAACCATTATGTCATCATAGTTTTCTCTGCAGCCAATAGGTATGCTTTCCAAGACTTGCGCTGCGTTGCCTTTTAACGACAAAATCAACTCTATAGCCTTTTCTTCATTGCTCCACATATTTCTATTGGCAACTGTCTCAAATTGAAATTTATAAACATTAAATGGTGCACTACCGTCAAAAGTTGGGGCCTTTATTCTACTTGATGTTTCTGGAATTATCCGCACTGGTCCCTCGTGACATTGAATATCATTAATTTTTGTTTCTAAATTTTTAAATTTTTCGTCAACATTTTTAACTGTCATCTGCAATTTTTCGTCAACATCTCTAGCCTGTGCTCCGATGTCATTTTCGAGATCAGACAGTTTTTTATCAATTTTATTAACTTGTTTTTCAATGCCATCTACTCTGCTGTTCACAGCTTCAGAAATTTCCTGAAGTTTCTCGTTCGTAACTCTAGAACATTCTTGAAATATCAACTCCATTATTTTACTTTCTTCTTTTACTTCAGCTAATAATTTTTCATTATTAGCTCTAGAAGTTTCTTGAACTTCAGCTAATAATTTTTCATTATTAGCTCTAGAATTTTCTTGAACTTCGGCTAATAATTTTTCATTATTAGCTCTAGAAGTTTCTTGAACTTCAACTTTAACTTCTGCTAATAATTTTTGACTGTTCAGTTCCATTTTTTCCATCATTGCTGCAAGCATTGTACTGAAATCCATGTTGTTTGTGGTTGCTCGTGTGGAAACTTCCATTTCTTCTTTTTCGTCAAACTCGTAACCCTCAATGTCAATATTACGCCGCATAAATTCATCTAGAAGTTTCTTTTGCAATTCCACTTTATTTCCTGTTGTCAACAATGCCAGCTTACTCAATTCTTTCTTGAGTTGTTCAACTTTAAGTTCCTCAAATTTCATGTCTTTTATTATAATGCAATTTCACTTCTGACACCAGTTGTTACGTTTATACCTTTTATAAACGTTGGAATATTTCCTTTAAATAAACCTTTTGAGTTCTTTTATTGCAGTCAAAAACAGTGGAAATTCGTTATAAAATTAAGAGCACTTTATTTACTTAAACACACTCAAAGATTGCTTTAATATCACTTTACTTATTACACTTATGATTATACACTTTTATTATCAAACACACTTTGATACGCACCTTACAAGCTCTACTGTAATACTGATCACGCTAGCTGTGTTGTTCGGCTATTTATAGTAACACAGTGCTGTTCGGTAACATTCGACAAAGTTCTCGTATGTACATTCTAGTACATTCGAAAACCGTTAAATTTAAATTAAGACGTTAAGTAATATGCACGAATAATAGAAGTGCCTAAAAGTATGCTACACAAAATAACAAACAACATTTTCGAACAACCAGCAAAATAAACTAATACAAATAAAACTACAGTAACTTAAACTACTACAACTAAAATAAATTATAATGTAAATTAAGCTACTTAAAAATAAATCTGTAACAATATTATTTATAAAAACATTACTCCAAACGAAAATATGAATGAATAAAAAAAAAGATTAATCTGTATCTATATATAAGTACTTCCGTGATGAGTAAGACAGCGAATAATGCACCTAGTAGAAAAGTTTCCACTTATAAAACACTCGTATAAGGAAATTTTGCTTTTCCTTTTACCTTAGTTCATATAAAGCGAAATCAAAAATGTTTTCTCTCATTAATTTAAAATTGTGAATTTCGTTTATAATTCGTTTAAATATTAGCTTTGTGACAAAAAATTTTGCAAGATTTTTAGAGATCCTTTGGATTTGTATTTTATATTTTACTAGAAAAGCCCGGCGCGCGTTGCTACGCCCCATCTATATATATAAAAGTGAAACTCTGTGTGTGTGTGTGTGTGTGTTAGCTATAGACTCCGAAACTGTAAAACCGATCGGGCTCAAACTTTGGTAAGTTGTGGTACACATACCAGGGAGTGTTTATGGGTGAAAAAAGTGGGCGGGGCCACGCCCATAAAAAATTAGTTATCAGTTTTAGCTACTTGCACTTGACCGATTTTTCTGAAACTTTGCACACATATCGAGCTGTCATGACTAAAAAATTTTGTGATAAGAAAAGTGGGCGGGGCCACGCCCCTAAAAAAGTTTAAATTTTGAGGTACTTGCACTGGACCGATTTTTTTAAAACTTTGCACACATATTAAGCTGTCATGACTTTATAATTTCGTGATTAAAAAAGTGGGCGGGGCCACGCCCATAAAAAATTAATTATCAGTTTTAGCTACTTGCACTGGCCGAACTTTCTGAAACTTTGCAAACATACTCAGCTGTCATGACTTTACACTTTCGTCATTAGAAAAGTGGGCAGTGCCACGCCCATTAAAAAAAAGGTATCATTTTGAGGTACTTGCACTGGACCGATTTTTCTGAAACCTTGCACACATATTGAGTTATCATGACTATACAGTTTCGTATTTAGAAAAGTGGGCAGTGCCACGCCCATAAAAAAATGTATCATTTTGAGGTACTTACACTGGACCGATTTTTCTGAAACTTTGCACACATATTGAGCTGTCATGACTATATAATTTCGTGATTAGAAAAGTGGGCATTGCCACGCTCATAAAGAAAAAGTTATAGTTTTTAGCCTTGCACTTGATATTCGATTAAAATTTAGAATGCGATTAAAATTCATGAAGGGGCGTAGCAACGCGCGCCGGGATTGGCTAGTAATGAATAAAAATTCACTCTGAATTTTAAATGAATATCAAGTGCAAGAAGCTAAAAATTATAAATTTTTTTTAAAGAGCGTGGCACTGCCCACTTTTCTTATCACGAAACTGTATAGTCATGACAGCTCAATATGCGTGCAAAGTTGCAAAAAAATCGGTAAAGATCAAGTAGCATAAAATGATGATTTTTTTATGGGCGTGACACTGCCCACTTTTCTAATCAAGAAATTGTAAAGTTATGATAACTCAATATGTGTGCAAAGTTTCACAAAAATCGGTCCAAAGCAAGTACCTCAAAATTATAACTAATTTTTTATGGACGTGGCCATGCCCACTTTTCTAATCACGTAATTATATAGTCATGACAGCTCAATATGTGTGTGCAAAGTTTCAGAAAAATCAGTCAAGTGCAAGTAGCTAAAAATGATAACTAATTTTTTATGGACGTGGCCCTGCCCACTTTTTTCCACCCATAAACACTCCCTGGAATGTGTACAACAACCTTCCAAAGTTTAAGTCCGATCGGTTTTACAGTTTCGGAGCCTATAGCTAACACACACACACACACACAGAGTTTCACTTTTATATATATAGATATATAAAATATAACAAGCTTTAATCTTATCACTTTGAGCACGATTTTTAAATGGAACAGGAAATTCCACAAGTTTAGTGTGATAATGTGCGCATGAGTTAAAGACTATTCAGAAGCTTAAACAAATCAATGCTACCAGATTTTCGTTTAACCCTACATATGTACGGTAGTGATGTAAAATAATGTAATTAGGGTAACAAGGAAAACTTTAAAATTATCAATATGAAAGAAAAATAATTAATTATAAATTCTATTCATTAATGGTTTCAAATAGGTAAAAAAAAATTATTTTTACTTTCTTTTTGAAATCAACTATCGAAATCTGTATTACAAAAAGGATGGTATTTTTTTTTATAAAATAAAAGAAAAAAAATTGAATATAAAAAAAAATTCGTAACAATTAATAAGCGATAAATAATATAAAATAATATTAAAATAATACTCAATAAAATAAATTAAATTTTATACCATAAAAAACTAAGAAACAATAAATGAATTAAACTTAAAACGAATATACATAAAGACGTGAATTTAACTTATAAATAATATAAAGTAAAACTACCTAAATTAAAATTTAATAAAACTAACGTAAAAAAATAATAATAGAAATTGAAAACAGATTTAATTAAATAAAAGGAAAAGAAAAAACATAAAAACCTAAAAACTCACACGATGTACAACGGCGACTACGAAATAAGTACCTGGAAGGAAAATGGTTCCAACATAGGCTTTGCATGAACAGTAGGGCGGGTCGATTTGTATGGAGGCAAATCGCTCAAATTACAAGGAAAATCGTATTCTAGGAATCAAAATAAAAAATTTTGCCCAGGGAACCGTACCCTCCAAATATAGTGGGGTCGGTCATACATTTTGACTCGATTGAGGAACTCTAAATTTTACCCCTCGGATGAAAAGTCGGTACATCATAATACATTTAGAGGTATGATTCCTTTGGCAAAGTTTCTTATTTTGAGCCCTAGAATAAGATTTTCCTTGTGATTTGTGCGATTTTGAAATCGACCCGCCCTAATGGACAGTCTATCGGGAGAAAGTGGTGAACATTTGCCATTAACTCTTTTTTTTCAACTAGTGAAGGTAGCTGGTGGATAGAGACATAAAATGGAAAAGAAACAAGAATAGAGAAATAAAACGTGAAACACCAAGTCAAAGAGATGTGAGAGGAAAACGAGAGAGAGAGAGCCAATCAACATGAGAGATCACGTAGTCTAGTTAATGGTAGAGAAAACAAGCGGAAACTACAAAATGCGACAAAGAAACGGATAAGATCCAGCAACAGGCAAAATATTAAATAGTCAGGAATTCCAGGAAATCATCCAGAGGTTTAGGAATCGGATAACATCCAAACAAAATTTATTTAAAAACATTCGGTTGGTGGTTAGGAGCAAGAAGTGAGAAGGATTTTGTGGCCACCGAAACTAGCAGAAAAAGTGTAATAATAGAATAAGAAAAGAGAATAATAAAAGTAAGAGAAAAAATAAAATATAAACAAAACCACAACAACCTCGTCTTCTTTTCTTTTTCTAAGAACCTGGACAGACTGTGCCCACCGCAGCTATAAACGCGGAACAAACTAGAAGTTCGTTACAAGCAGTGAAGAGTTGCAGGTTTTATGAGAGTCAAGCGTCTTTCGTAAGAGGGAAGCTAAAAACTTTACTTGAACATATTTAATAGCGTTTATATGTACTTGGTATTGCGGATCTCATATGATGCAACTATATTCTAATAGAAGCCCTACTAACGTTGTAAACAGCTGCTTAAAATTCCTAACTCATAAAGAGTGTAAATAATAATGTACCTAAATGACTTCCTTGTGGAACACAGGATGAGACGTAAATGTTTTTTGAAATTATATTTTTATACTTTACTCATTGTAACCTTTAAATAAGAATTAATCCATCTTAATAGATGAGCTGCAAAATACATTCATCCAATTTAAATAAGTAAATATTGTGATTTATTTTATTGAATGCCATACTGAAATCAGTATAGATGACATCCGTTTGTTGGTGATTCTCGGATCCATCATTTACATACATAAGTCGTAAGCTCGAGAATATTTGTAATGGTTGAGCACGATTTTCAAAAACAATGTTGGTTTGGTGATAACATTGTTGATATAATAGAACTTAGCTTGGCAATTCCCCTGTAAATCAGGATTTCGATCTATATTTATGTAATGGGATAATGAGCCATTTTTTCCATGATTCGGAGAAATAACTTTGCGCTAGCGACAAATCCGAAATATAACTTAAAGGTTTTCACTATTTTGACAGCTTTATACCGTCAGGACCAGGCACAGTTGATAGTTTAATATTTTGCAGGTATTTATGAGCAATAAATTCATTGACAGGAGAAATATCTATACGTGAAGATTCTTGAATAAAATATGGATATTGATAAGGATTGCTAAATACTGTTGAAGTAGACATTGGTGAAAAAAGTCGGCAAACTTAACGCAGATTTGTATATGTCCGCAGGTTTCAGAGTCACCAAATTTCATTATTGGAGGAAAGTCTACAGATCTCCGTTTAAAATTTACATTCCATTTAATAAGCATAATTATTACATTAAAAAAAAATATAATTTAAAAAAAATATATTATTAAAATTTTGAAATCCATAATATCTGACCTGACTGAACATGAAACTATTATATATCTTAGGACTAATTGTGGAGGAATTGACATTGCAGTTAAAAGAATTAAGCTTGGACGCAGACGGACCAAATCTTGTTTTACAGAAACGAATAATAGAACATAATGTCTTCGAGCAACGGGGCGTAGGGGCTGAATCTGCGTACGGTGAGGCGGCTTTTGCTGTTCAACAAACAGTGGGTGAACAACGTCGTGAACCTTATACTTTTGCACAAAAAGACATCGAAGATTCGTTAACGAAATTTTTCGGCGAAGGGCAACTTAATATAGAGTCATGGCTAAGCGATTTCGAAGATTGTGCGATAACTGTTGGGTGGGGCGAGATGCAGAAACACATTTACGTCCGAAAAATCCTTTCTGGTACAGCTAAAATATTTTGCAGAAGAAGAACACAATTCGTGATGGGCCATCTTTGAAAATCGCATTGAAAAGGGAGTTCGTGGCTAAGTACTCGGCGGTAGAAGTTCATCGTTTGCTCAAAAACAGAAGAGCGTACCGGCGAAAGTTTCCGCGAATACCTGTATTGTCTAAAGGAGATCGGGTCTACTATAGCACTAATCGAGAACTTTACTGAGGGAATACCTGACAGCAAAGTAAAAGTTCAGGAATTAAATATAGAAGATTTTAAAGAAAAAATTATTGTATATTAAAAGATATCCAAACCATTGCAGCCATCAAGTTTTAGCCGATCGTGTCTAGTTCGAGAATTCCCAGAGACTAATAGAACAGAACAGAAAGTTCTTCGTTGTTTTAAGTGCAGCGAAATAGGTCACGTAATTCCTAAAATGCCCTAAAATGCAACCAAAATGTTTCAAGTGTCACAAGTCATTTAATTGCAAAATGGGTGGTTACAAGAAAGAAGACAAGGAGAAGCAACCAAGCTACAATGTCCACACCTTGATTAATCAAAATTCTTATTCGAAAAGGGTCTTCAAGAACGCAACTATTCTCCGCTTCGAGGTGTCAGCTTTGGTAGATGCCGGTAGTGACAAGCTGTATACGGTACAAAACGCTGATGACCATGCAAGACGCAAACGTAAGCGCCGAAATAAGGAGAATGATGGGGACTGGAGGTAAAACTGTTAAATTTCATGTGGCGCCAGAAAGAGAAATCCTATAATCAGTTGTATTGGGGAATGATATCTTAGAATATGTTGATTAGTAGTGATAGTGCAAAATTTTCGCGAAAGAAAAAACCTCCGGTTACCTCGTATGCTGAAAAGGGCATTGAATCTCCTGGTAGCGTGGGGGCCATTGAAAACGAATTTTGTGAGGTAATAGAAGAATTCGGTGGGATTTGTATCACCTCAGATCCCTATAATTTAACTGTATATCATTTGAAACACCCTGTGCGAGAAGAGATTATGAAAATTATAGCGGATTACAAGCCAAGTAAGCCTTGGCGTGCTGCGATTACAGGCGTCTAAATGAGAAGATCGTGCGTGATAACCTTCCAATGGCTATAATCGATGATGTATTGCAGCGCTTACAGGAAGCTAAAATTTACATCACGCTAAATCTGCAAAATGCTTTCTTCCACGTGCCAGTCGAGGAAGACAGCCAACGATACACATCTTTCGTTACTTATCGGAGACAATATGAATTCTTAGACGTTCCATTTGGTATAACTAATTTGCCAACAGTGTTCTGTCGCTACATAGGTGCATTGTTCCGTGGACTGGTAATCGACGGGACAATCTTAAAATACATTTACGATATGGTAATTCCTTCAAAATATGAAAAAGAGGGTATAATTAACTTAAAAACAGTTTCTGAAAGTCGCAGCACCAAACAGATTTCGTATTAGGTGGAAAAATTTTACTTTTTGATGCGAAAGATAACCTTTTTAGGTTACGTATTGCAAAATTCCACAATCTTACCCTCAAGAGAAAAGACAATAGCCGTAGAAAAATTCCCACTTCCTAAAGATCGAAGGGAAGTACAGAGATTTTTGGGCCTCACTTTATAATTCCGACGTTTCATTCCGAACTATGCATTGATAGCCAAACCATACTCGAACCTCCTAAAAAAGGATGCTAAGTTTCAAGTAGATAATGAAGTACTTCTGTCTTTTGAGCAGCTAAAGCCAGTTTTAGTATAGCCTCCGGTTTAAGACTGTTTAACCCAAAGGCTAAAACCGAAATAAATACCGATGCCAGTAAGTACGTTTATGTAGCGGTGTTACTGCAAAAGGACTCTGAGGATTGCCTATTTCATCCAATTCAGTATATAAGCCGCAAAACGACACCTTTCGTAGAAAAGTATCATTCCTATGAGTTGAAGGTGTTAGCCATTATTGAGTCATTAAAAAAATGGCGAGTATATGTGTTTGGAATAAGAGTAAAAATACCGGTGCGAGTGTCAAGGTGGCCACTTTTCCTGCAAGACTATATTATCGAGCACCGATCGGGTATCAAAACGCGTCATGTTGATGCCCTGAGTAGTGTAGCGTGTCTAATGATGGAGGACTCGTTGCGCCATCGGATAAGGGAAACCCAGTTGCAGGACGAGCGGATAAAAGCAATTAGTGTTATCCTAAAGACTCAGAGCTATGATGATTTTTATTTAAAATATATAATCGTGCAAAAGAATACCGCAAAGGAGCTTGTTGAGACTTAAACGCGAAGGCCGAAAGGGTAGTGTTCAGATCAACTGGTTTGTTGATCAATGAAAATTGTGTAATCGCAAGGCTTAGGTGCCAAGCAACTGTTTTGTTCTTTTGTCAAGGCAGTAACACCAGGACAAATTATATTCTGTAACACAAGCACTTGAACTTTGTTACTACGGAGTATTAGCAGAGAAACAACTAAACACTTTAATAGGTTTATTATATCTCTCATTTAATTAATATAATTTAATTTCTTATATACTTATTTATTGCTGTATTGCATTAAAATGACTAAAAATAAGTATTACAAAATATACATTCTATATATACATTCTATACATTCTATACTATTGTTTTATTAATTAGTTTACTTTGGTTCATTGCACCTTATGTTCAAATTTATTTACTTTGCAAAAGGTGTACAATGAACTCCAGAGAATTATTACTAAATATAACAATACAGCAATTTAAAATGTGGCGTATAAATATACTAAAGCAATTAAAGGTGTCAATAATTTTAATGCAGTAGAAATAATTATTAATCTTAACTGTGCCTCAAATATATGCACATATTGTGTAAATGAACTGTGAAAGTATGAACATACACCCCGGCGTTGAACTACATATGTTCAACAGACCTTTGTTGACAAATTGCTTTAGTATTTGACATTATAGAGCTTAGGTTACTGATACTTCGAAATCAGATGGTGTTACATGTTGACGGATTGCAGGGCATGGGGTTTATTGATTGACTTCTATCTTTCGACGTTGTATTCTTTTAAACATAATCATCTTAATTGTGAGAAGGAGAGCGGCATAGGCAACTGTGCTATGATGATATATCACGTGCTTAATATCTAATGGCAAATCAATATGTTCTTGTTGGTGCAGTTTCCTTTGTATTTCCGAGAAATTTTTGATCTGATCAGCGTATGTTTTGAGATGCAGTCTTTCAAATTGCACTTCATTTGGCACAATGATGTCGCTTATGTTAACGATTGTTGTATAAGATGACTGAAGCGAAGTGATATAGGTTTGATGTCCCTGGATAGTGACTTATGTTTTAAAGTCCATTCTGGATTTATTTCGAGTATTCCAGAGCTATTTAAGGTTAATTGTGAATGCTCTTGTTCACACACGGCGGTTATTCGAGTAGGGTAATGCATAGTGTACATCCATTGGTTATTGTGTTCTAACTGTATGAACGACGAGTTATCAATAAAAATGCGGCAGCTAGTGTGAGTATTATTGTTAAGAAGTGAAATTTCAAAAGAGCATTTGTCAGCATCTGCGTTGGATTTAGATTGAATATGTGGGCACAAAAATTCCTCATCTTTTATTGTTCTGCATGATCTCCATTGTTTTTCAGATAAAACATAATATTGATCTCTATGAGCATTTATCGCTAAAAATTCACTTCATGGTCTAATGGCTAGCATTGTATCGTTAATTAGAGTTGGAATTGGATGTGGTTTAAGAAGTTCTAGTGTTTCTGGATAACATAAGATATATATATGTAAAAAATAGATATGTAAAAAATTACGTGATCAGTTGTTACGCCACCTTTCACCCTCATGACATTGTAAATTTGTAACAGATTCTCTTTAAGAACTGGTAACCGTAGAGACGCTGGTAGGTGATTTCTTACTTGCACCAATTCGGATTCAAGTTGTGATGGAGATAACAACATTGAGCTGATCGTTCCATGGTGTGAATCAGCTAACGCTGAAACTATTAATGATTGGATGCGATGTAATCTTGCTGATATTACAGAAAGCTGAACGGATAGTCAGATAAAAATTTGAAATAATTTAGTTTGAGATTGTTCCTTTTCGTCTTCATGTAATCTTGAAATGATTTGTATCAATTGCTCATCTATGTTTTCGAATTTATCTTTGATCCTTCCTTCTTCTTGTCTAAATACATTAAAGAGTTGAGTCAGTTATTGATGTTTCATATTTAAAGAGTTGTTTGAGGTGGTTTTAATTTTTCTGAACTGTTTTAATCGTGTCTGATATTTCTTTTGCGTAATTTGAATCCAAAATGCCAAAAAGTGAATTTGCGAGGTTACCGATCATATTGATAGCGCCACGTTTGACTCTCTTTTCTTTCAGCAAAATATTTTCCTCATTCAGATCTGCTAAGCCAAATTCAAAAGTTCGTAGAACATTTATACATGTTGCCTTTTGATGCATCAGATGGCATAAATGTTGCAATTCTGACGTTCCATTAGTAAGGGCTGTCATTTCACGCCAATATGGTTGTTGTTCATAATAGGTAATTATGTTCCATTCAGAGCGTGACATTAGTGTGTTGCCAGTTCCTTCAAAATATAGACCAAGAGTGGGCTCGAATTTCTGTACTTTAACCTTCTGTGCACAAATAAGTGGTAAAGCTAGTAGAGTTATTAGTAGTATCGGCATGCTAGGAAGTGCTGCAATCTTTCGTTTTTTAAGCTTTACTATTTCGTCAGACGGCGTTGTAGATGAAATAGATTTAGAATGTTCTATCGATGGCATAGCCAGCTGCATTGATTGTTGAGAATTTTCATCTTCCTTTTTGAGTGTGGGAAGTGGTGCCAAATATCGGACTGCTCGTTTCAATATTTCTGAAGATGTTTGAACATCTGCAACTCTCACAATCTCGTCATTTCCCTTTTAGGTTTTTATTACATGTCCTAAGGACCATTTCATGACGGGAACGTTGTCCTCTTTGAGAATGAGATTTAGGTTAAGATTTTTTTATATTTCCTAACATTTGTTTCGGTACTGGAGTTCATTGAGGTATTCCCGTGACCATCTGGTCCAAAATTCGTGTTTCAGGTGAGAAACTAATTGCCATCCGGATTTCAAGTTGGTTTTCATAGATTTGGCGTGTGGTGAAATTGGTCTGAAATTAAGTATTGGCTAAATTTCCGCAACTAATGTTTCAAGTTCTTCATAGGTTAGGGATGCGTTTCCCATGCTTCTAATGAGCAGGGTTTTTGCGGATTTCACAGCTGCTTCCCATAGACCACCAAAATGTGGTGCTCTTGGCGGTATGAAATTGAATTGTATTCCCTTGTTGTTGCACACATTTGTAATTGCTTCCTGAGCGGTGGAAGAGTGAATTACTGTTGATAATTCAGGTTTTTTATTTTTTGCTCCGACAAAATTCGTTGCGTTATCGCAATATAAATTTTGGCAGTGTCCGCGTTGACTAATGAGTCTTTTAAGGGCTCCAATTAATGCTTCGGTGGTAAGATCACTCACCAGCAGGCCTTAACAAATTACAAATAGAAGATCTAGGTAACACAACCACTGAAGCAGAAAAAATTTAATAGTTACATTCGATCTTGCAATGGAATTAGAAAATGAACATACGTTTAGCAGATATTAAGTTTTACATATGCACAGAACTTCAATAATAGGTCCTATGAACTAAACAATAATCGTATTAATTTTAATATGAACTATAACTCGAATAATAAACACAATAGATATAACACTAACAGAAACAATAATTTCTTATATAGAAATAATAATAAAAATTCTAATAATAGATTGTATATAAACAAACACAGAGACTACAATGGACGAAATCGGAATAGAGGAAATTATAATAATAATAACAGAGGATATGTACGTACAGTACACAATGAGCGAAAGGAGATGGACTCGGAATACAAGGCTATTTCGGACAGACGAAATTAGAAATATACAAAATGACTAGCAATAATACAAATTTCATATATGTAACATATAAGAATGAACAGTTAACGTTTCTTATCGATTTTGAGGATCAAGCATTATATCCAGATAATAAATGTAAATTAACAAGTATCATTGCTAAAGAGATTCAGTCATTAGGAACAATTGAATAAGAATTATTTTCAACAAACGAAAAATATAGCCACACTTTTAACCATGTTGATACTAATTTTCCAATAGAGACAGACGGGATAATAGGTAGAGACTTTTTACGAAAATATCTTTGCAAAATAGACTATGAAACATTTACAATTTCTTTGTTTAATAACCATAACCATTCCAATGCAATCAAAAGCATTAAATACTTTAAAAATAACTATACCACCAAGAACAGAAATTATACAACCATTGAAGTTAAGAAAACCTCACAGAAGATTGCGTAATATTTAAAAATGAATTAAAAGACGGTATTTTTTTGAGTAATTCAATAGCACCAAAAAACGGCATGGTACATATAAAAATTTTAAATACAACAATACAATAGAACAGTAAATTTGCAGGGCATTAAACTGCACACTGATCCACTAAGAAACTACGACATATTATATTACAATAATAAAATATACATTGACGAACGTTTTAAACAAATTTTAAATGAATGACAATTTAATAATAATGATGATCATGCAAAATCAGAATAAATAAACATTTAGAAAATATCAAAATATTTTTCATTTAGAGAATGAGAAATTAACAGAAAAAAACAATTTTTACAATCAACACATTATAATGTCTGATAATACACCCGTGTACTTATATAATGAATTACAGACTACCACATTCACATACGAATATAATAAATGAACAAGTAAAACATATTCTTAATAATGACATCATAGAACTATCAGTTAGTCCATATAATGCTCCACTACTTTTAGTACCTAAGAAGAATATAGAAGATAAAAAAAAATAGAGACTTGTAGTGGATTATAAAAATTAAAAGATAAAATAGTCAATGACAATTTCCTACTAACTAGGTTGGAGGATGTTTTAGACAAGCTAGGCAGAGCAAATGATTTTCTAGTCTTGCAATTTTGGGACTTGATTCGGACGCTTTTCTTTATGTGGACGATAAAATTGTATATGGTTGTAGTCTGAACCACCATAATCAGAATTTGATAAAAGTACTAGATATATTGCAGAAATCGATATAAAATTAAGTCCTAGAAAAAGTTGTTTTTTGAAACCAGAAGTAGTAGAATAAAACTGATCTGGCCAAATATGAAATTATAAAAAATTATCCAATACCGAAGAACGCAGACGAAGGTAGACGTTGCATTTTGTAATTACTATAGAAAATTTAAATGCATTACACAAAAAGTCAACAAAATTCTTATGGACAACAGAATGCCAATATTCTTTTGAGACACTAAAAGAAAAATTAATCAATCCACCAATATTATAATATCAAAATTTTGATGAACCTTTTATATTAACAACCGTCGCTTCAAACTATGCGTTAGAAGCAGAAGCCTATACCATACAGCTTAAGCTACTATTTTATTTTAACAATGTTTCCTAAATGAAAATTAATAATTATTAACAAAAAATTTGTTGTTACTTAAAATAAAAAAATATGGAGGCTGTAAATATTTTAATTTTTTATTGCAATTTTAAGTTATCTACGGCTGGCGACAGGGTTGGTTGCTTTAGGCGAGGCGTGCTACAAAATTACAATCTGGCAAATTTTTTTGTTTGTATTTGTTTTTGTTGTTTTGTTGCTACAAGGTGCTTTAGTGCGCCCACTTTGGCGTTGTTTGCTGCATTACGCATATTTGGTCAATATTGGGTACCTGCGGTAAATTGACAATAAAATCTACATTTGTTAACTGATTTTTATGGTTTATGACTTTTTTTATTTTTAAGATAAGTAGCTCTCAGAAAAAAGTGCAAAATGTTAAATATTTTATAATTCCATTTTTAAATTGAAAAATATTACGAATTTTGCACGAAAAAAATTTTTTTTCCATGTATTTCTGAATAATTCCAAAACGAAAAGAGATAGAGAAAAATTCTATTCAAGTAAGATAAATACAATTTTGTTACACATCTTTTGGTGTTTTATTTGGTTTTATTGGATGACTGGTTCTCGAGTTAGGATGAAATATGTTTCCGTACCTGACTAATTTAAGGGGAAAAATTTGACACGCCCATAAAAAAATATCCCGATCTGATGAAAAAAAACCAACTACGTATTTTAGTTCAGGGCATCAAAACCCATTTTGCTGCTGAGCAGTGTAATTGAATTTTGTGTGCCTAGTACCAATTTGTGGAATAGAGGAATATTTAAAATTTTTAATAAAGCTCTTGTACTTGTAACAGAAGGCCGATATTTGAAAATTTTATATATATCATTGATATTTCATTTTTGATGTTTACCACTTTGATAAACGAAAATAAAATTATAACTTTGGTTTCCATACTGTCAGTCAATAGATGGATATAGAAAGTATAATAAAAATCTATTGCAAATATGAGAGAATATGAACATAAAGAAAAAATAAGATTTGATAGAAAAGAAAAAGACAAATTTAAAAAATTAATGCTGGCTTCCTAAATAGTTCCAATTTTATTAAGTTGTAACATAGATAGTGGTTTCAAATTGAATATGAGTGCTGATGGTGATATCGTAGCTGGTTTCAAAAATGCATTCCACAATAAAAATAATTTATAATAAATTTAAGAATAAAAAGTTCAAATAAATATTAATTTATAATTATCATTAACTTAATGAGAACTCAAAATAAAAACGAAAAACTATAAAAAATAAACTTCAAAAACCCAAATTTTATTTTTTTTTTGATTTTCTAATCCCTTTATCATATGGCTTACACATGGTTACCACTTAATGTTTATAACGGCAACCGAAAAATAAAATCTTTTATATTAAATAATTTACTAAATTATTCCAGATATCAGAGCAGAGAAAAAAAATTACTGCCGAATGTAGGGGTCGCCAAAAAGAAAAGTTTGTTGTAAATAAGTGATTTTTATATATTTTAAGTGTAAGTTATAAACAGCGACAACACTGGTGACAAAATTTAATTAGCCAAAGAAGTTTAATATAGTTTACAAAGTTTGCAGACGTAACCGACCCAAATTAATTGTATTAATTTCTTAGGAAAGTAATTCTGCAGGATCAGCATCTGCATGTTCGCGCATTTCGGTGCAATCTACACTCATTTAAAAGCTTCAACTTATATATGTATATAAAAAAAACTAAGATACGAAAACCAACAACAATGACAAATTTGCAAATACAATTAAATATAGAAATTACTAGTAGTATTAAAAATCCCAATAAATTGATACTCGAACCATACTTAACGCATTTTACTCTGTTTCATTTATTTAAGTGTGGTAGTTTAGATTGTTTTTGTTTCTCATGCAATTGAGAATAGAATAGAATGAAAAACACTACGTAGTTAAATAACAAACCATGCATGCAGACGTCTAGTAAATACAAGAACGGGATACTTGAGGTGAAAGACTATTGAAGCAAAAAATTGGTTTTCCTCGAGACAAAAACATCAATATATACAATAGATGATCGTTGATTTCGAACTTTGGATTTTGGGTTGTGACTTCCCCTTAAAATATTTGGTTTTGTGTAAAAATACGTTTTGCAAAAAAAGTAGGATGGTTAGATATAAGAAAAACGTGGCGCAACGTCCTTGACTAAGAGTCATACTTAAAATAACAATAACCCTTCACCTGTGATGCACAAGGGTGTATATAGCTTTGTCATTCCGGTTGTAATTTCTACAACTTTTATTTCCAACCCCATAAAGTATTAATTTTCTGAAATCTTATGAATAGAGGAGTCGATTAAGCCATGCCAGTCTGTCCGTGTGTTGGTAGAAATCATCTTTTAGAAGCAACCACATGTTCCTCAGAACTGTGTATGGTATTAGTCTTTTGGAAATATCTGGGAATGAATCGATATTGATATTCAGCAAAATCGCCCCATAGCTTTCTGAGATATGAGCAAATAAACGCGACTGCCTCTGTTGTTTCCCAAAGTTTTCCACCAAAATATAAATTTTTCAGCAATAGCATAATTTATATGTACCTTTGTCACTATCTGTAGATATAATATGCCTCTAAAGATATTCGTGAAAATTTTTGGATAAATCGGGCTCTAGTCGGTAAAGTAATTAGCAAAAATTAAAAAAAAAATATATATATCCCAAAAATTTATAAACGAAAACCAATCTTTTTCAGCTTCTAGACAACCAAAAGAGTCAATTGATATAATCTGAAAATTTTGGATAAATCGGGCTCCAATCGGTAAAGTTATTTGCAAATTTTTTTTTTTTAAATATGTATATATTCCAAATATTTATAAACGAAAACCAATCTTTTTTATCTTCTAGACAACCAGGAGAGTCAATATTGATATAATCTGAAAGGACTTGACTAGCGCAATATAAGTCACTATAAAAAAAATTAAAATGCAGGATAGCCGCCAATACAAAATGGCAAACAATAAATTTATATATGAACCAAATCCAGTATTTTAAAACGTTACTCCTTCAACCCTTACAATATTGGTATCATATGAAAGGGCTTGACCAGTAGAATACAGTAAATTAAAAAATTTAAATCCAAGATGGCGTCTAAAACAAAATGGCGAAACAAATTTTTTTAACCCCATCAATATGGGTATCAAATGAAAGGGCTTGACTGGTAGAATACAGATAACTGATTAAAAATCGAGGATGGCGTCGGAAATAATAAAGAAAAATTGCGTATAACATGAAATATAGGTTAAGCTACAATGTGGGATTATACCTATGTACATAATGGTGAAGGGTATTATCAGATTCGGCCGGCCGAGGATAGCGCTCTTACTTGTTTTAATATACAAATCTCTATTTATAATGTTTAAATTAAATTCTTTAGTAATATTTATTTGGTTGTTGGGTTTAAGCTGGTTTATATGAATTTCACTGGTGCTTATGCCAGATGATCAGTAAACCTTTAACCAAATTCTTGAAAAAGTTTAAAATGTTTTAAGTTATATTTTTAAATTCTCATTAACAAAATGAGAATTCAAAAATTAAACAAAAAACTATAAAAAACTTTTTCGGGCTTGGATGTCATCGCATCCAGGATTGTCAGAATTGCATGACAGATGATGCCTGAATACATCAAAGTTCGTCCTTCTAGGAATTAGCAATCCCAAAGATTAGGTGTTGGTGATCAGCCATTGATATTTCGATAGAAGCATGCCAATCAGAAAGAGCAAAACTCATAACTTGTCAAAGTAAAATCTTATACCTTCATCTTAATCGCGTTTCTAAATGTCGGTTCATTGCCCCTTTCACATTTTTTGTATTATATTAAGTGTGATGTGAATTTTCATCACATCATAGAATCAATCCAATGTTTCTGGATTCGCACCTCGTCCACTTTCCCAGGCAAGTGTACTGAGGCTAGTATAACCTCATGTATACCTAAAATAGAGAGGATTTTGATGGAAATGCTATCAGGTTACCGAGAATGAATTCTCAAAGTGGAAGAAAGTTAAAATTATCTCTTACAATAATGGCCGCAGGAGGCCTGGAATGTTGATAACCATAAATCAACTTACTTTGTTTAGAGTTGAGCCCTTTAATGACTCTATGTAATACTAACGGTTCCTAAATGAGGGCAGCATCCAGGACGTCGTGGTCAATCATCGTATGAGAACATAAGCTGGCAATTTAGCATGATGAAGGTGCTTATTTATAATGCTACTAGCGAACCCCTTGCGAAGTGTAGTGGAAAAAAGAAAATAAAAAATCAATTCGAATTCATTTAAATTGCATCTGAAAAAGTGCTTGAAATTTTCGAATTAAGAAAACATGAAAATATTTTGTAAGCTACGTTCGATTTTTCAAATATATCGTAATTTTATTTTAGTGTTTGAAAATATTTCATTTAAAGTTCATTCAGCTCTAAGTGCAACATCTACTTTTTACTTCGTAAAAAACCGACTTTCTATTTATATAAGTAAAAAATACGGCATATAGTTTTGCAAAAAAGTACTACAATTAAGTAATGATGATTATTTGTGTTTTCTGTGAATGACAACGAAATTTCCTACTAAGCCCTTTTTCCTATTGTTATTATTTCTTTTTATTATTTCAAAATTTGACCTTCTGCATTTTTCATTAAATGACAGCGTCAGTTCCCTTGTCAATGAATTAAACATTTTAAAGTTTCTATGTAGAAGATAAGTTGGATATCTAAAAGGTAGATTGTGTATTATCTTCTAGTTTTTATTTTGAATGATTTGCAATTTTTTTGTATGCGTTTTAGCAGCCTTTTGGGACCAGATTTGACAACCATAGGTCATAATCGGTCGAATACACATTTTGTAAATAAGAACTTTGTTCTTTATATTAAGATTAGATCTTCGGCCAATTAAGGGGTATAAGGCACGACTACACTTAATTGCCTTCTCGCAAATGTAATTAACATGCTGTTTGAATAAAAGTTTTCTGTCAAGGATTACTCTTAGATATTTAATTTCGTCCTTCAATGTGATAATTGTTCCCCTAGACGATAAATATCTAGTAGGAAAGCGTTTTGGCGATTTGTTAAATGGAAATATAATGGCTTGAGTTTTATCGTCATTGACTTTTATTTTCCATTTGTCATAGTATTTACGAATTAATTTAAGATTATTTTCCATTCTTCTAATTATCGCATTCGAGACTTTACAGCAACAAATAAAGGCGCTGTCATCCGCGTAAAAAGCTGCATCATGGTCTCTTCTTTGAGTAACATCAGATGTATATATCGAATTTTAGTAAAATTCTAAAAATTAATATTTAATAAACTAAATTAAACTTGACCTTGAAACTGCATACAAATTAATATCTACACATCATAATGCCAGAATGAATATAATTAACTAACACCTTTTTTAGTTTTCCAAAAATGTAATAAAATTTATTTTTTTCTTCACTGCGGGTTGACACTTAAAATTTAATGCTTGAGTCAGTTTTACGTGTCATTCGTTTAAAGGTAGTTTAACCCAAAGTTATCTTTATTAAGTTGACTTTATGTTTATATAATAACAAAATTAATAATTAGAGGTTTTTACTTTAAACTTGATTTAAATGATGGTAATCTAATAATATTAACCACGATATTACACAATCCTATCAGATTGTGTGTTCTTTTAGACCGTGTTTTTTCCACTCCGTATTTGTAGTGTATTATTATATTTCCTTTGTATACAATAAATAATAATTACATTTTTTTTCCAATAGGCGTCACCGATCAAGAACTTAGAGATATGCTATCTGAAAAAGATATATCTTCGACTATTACAAGCGATGTTTTAAATATTGAAAGCATAATAAGAAGAGATGACGACAGTGAAGTTGAAAAAAATTTGGCGTTAACGAATTCTTTGAAAAAAACTTGTTCTGATAAACAGAGTTGTGTTTTAAATGATATGTCTAATGAGATGAATGTAGAGGATGAATGGTTTGAAGAGACCGGAATTTATATTCAAATGAATTCAAGCCAAATACTGACAGCAGTAAAAAATTTAACATTTAATGATCCACCACCTAAATGTTCCATATTGAATATTAATTCCGCTATACCTTCTCCACCCGACTGTCCACCGCAACGTCTTGTGCGGGAGCAGCTGTTACCTCCAACGCCCTCTGTTCATCTGGAGAATAAAAAACACGCATTTAGTCCACAGCTGCAAGAATTTTGTTTAAAACATCCCATCGCTGTTGTTCGAGGACTTGCTGGCGCTTTAAAGTTAGATTTAGGACTTTTTTCAACGAAAACATTAGTAGAAGCTAATCCAGATCATAGTGTTGAAGTTCGGACTCAAGTGCATCAACCCCCAGATGAAAATTGGGATTCTACACAGGCAAAGCGTGTTTGGGCGTGTATATCTCATAGATCACACACAACTATTGCTAAATATGCCCAGTATCAAGCTTCAAGTTTTCAGGACAGCTTAAAGGTACCATTAGATTTAATAATTAATAATTTTTTGTTAGTAATCCAACCGAGTAACGGCTTAATTCTAATAAAAATTATTCATATCTGTTAAATTTATTATTATATATGTATAGATTTTGTATATAAATTATTAATTCTTTTACATTTTGAAAAGTACATTCCCATTCATATTCATCTGCTGTTGTTAGCAGAAACTCGTTAAGAACTCTATGATTTCTTTCTACCGAACCTATTTCTTTCATGGTGATAAGGGGTTGAAAATATTTGTTTAATTTTAAGAGGTGAACATGAATTTTGCATTAATTCGTTTACAAATTCTGTACCTCTGTCAGACTTAAGTACTTTAAATTGACCGTACTTCAAAATGAATTATTGCACTAATGTTTTGGCTGTTGTAAGTGCGTCTTTTGTCGGAATAGGGTGTACAACTTCAAATTTTGTCAGTTCAAATTGCATCGTAAGTATGTATTGGTTTTCGTTTGAAAAACCAAGAGGTCCAACAGTGTCGATTGAGATTATTTCGAAACTATTATTTGGAGTGTTCGTGAGTGTAAGTGGTTCTCTTATGTGTTTATTTTTTTATTTTTGTTACATTTATTGCAATATGATACAAATTTCTTTACCATTCTATTCATATATTTCCAGATATATTTTTATTTCAGTTTAATTATAGTTTTTAATTCCTAAGTGACCTGCATGTGTTTATATTTCAATACGTCATCTATTATTTTTTTGGGGCGTTATATATTGATATTCTAAACTGAGGACTTCTGTTATTTATTCTTATTCATTCATATATTAGTTTAAATTCTCCTATTTTATACATCTTAAATATTCCATCATTACTTGGTATCGCTAATTCTTTAATATTTTGCTAATTCATTTTAGATATCAGTTTTCTCAGAATCGAATCTAGTTTCGCTGAGTTATCGCAGTACCTTGCATGAATGTTTCTATTTTCATTCCTTCCATTGTTTTCCACAATTTCGGTATGATATTTCTTCATAGTCGAAACTGGTTTCGATGAATTATCATCCCATCCTACGTGCATAATATTGTCCTCTATATAAATCTTAATCTTTTCATCGGATTTATCGAATTTAATATCTTCGACTCCATTAAACTTGAGCTTCCTTACATTCTTGACGTCACTTATGGATGTGCATTCCCATATTTAAAGTTGATTAGGCTTTAGAGATCTGCATTTATCCATTTTATTTTCTATATATTTATATATATTCTATCTGCCTCATTGTCTGTATCTTTTCCTATTTCATTTCCCTTATTTTCCTCACTTATTTTATTTTGCATTGCCCTTGTAATTAATACTTTTCTTTTCTTATTATCGTTTTCCAGTGGTATCATCTTTTTCAATATATCTGAATCTATTTCTTTTCTTGAGAATGCATCAGCATTTGTGTTAAATAATTATCCCTTTTTTGTATACTATCGGAAAATAATAGTCACTTAAATCTAATCTAAATCTTGTCATTTTAGAAGATAGAGACATATATCATCCTAACTCGAGAACAAGTCATCCGATTTTAAAAAATAAAACACCAGAAGATGTGCAACAAAATTGTATTTATTTTAATTGAATAGAATTTTTCTCTATCTCTTATCGTTTTGGAATTATTCAGAAATTAATGGAAAAAAACAATTGTTTCGTGCAAAATTCGTAATATTTTTCAATTTAAAAATGGAGTTAAAAAAATATAAAGCAAATATTCAACATTTTGCACTTTTTCTGAGAGCTACTTATCTTAAAAATAAAAAAGCCATAAACCATAAAAATCAGTTACAAAATGTAGATTTTATTGTCAATTTACCACAGGTTCCCAATATTGTAATGCAACCAGCCTTACATATGATATATGTAACATTTCGTTAGGTGAGCAGGTAATGGAACTAAAGTACAACGGTATTTTGCATAGTTCTTAGAATTAAAATTTATAACAGTATTTTTCAATTACCTGTGATTTCAAATTAAGAACATTAGGGTAGATTGTAGTATTTATTGTAATGTATAGAAGCTGCTGGACAATAAGTGAGTCACTTTATATTGAATATCGTGCGGTTAAAATCGGCAACAGTAAATAGATCTTATAGTGTTCTTTTTTATTGTGTAAAGAAATAAAGCAATTAAAGAATCCACAAACGCCTTCATATTACAAAATGTCAAGGATTTGTAAGAAATCTCCAAATTTATTTTGTTACGTATGTGGCGATCTAACTCAACGGGAGACAATATCTTCCAAGATTAAAATGCTTATCGCTGTTATTTTGTGTTTGCTATCGATAATAGAGATAAAAATTGGCTGCCCTAAATGTGTTGTAGTAGCTGTGCAAGTTCTTTAAGAGGTTGTGTAAAAGAAAGTCATAAGTCTTTGCCGTTTATGAAGCCAGCGATTTGGTGTGAACCACAAAATCATCAAAATGATTGCTACTTTTGCCATACTTAAACACGTGGGTTTACGAAAAAAACCAAAAATAAAGTTATATATACAAATACATGCGTCAAACGACCAGTTTACAAGTAAATTTTTACCTCCATTGCCTCCTACAGACGATGAAGAAGATGGGCTTTCTGCAGCAACTGAATCCACTTACGCCAGCATGGGTGTTTCTTCGCATTCATTTGGAAGTCCAACGAGTAAACCTTATTTTCCGAATTAAACTGATATAAATAACATAGTTCGTAAATTAGGGCTCTCAAAAAATAAGTCTGAGCTTCTTGCATCCCAATTAAAAAAATGGAATTTGGTGCAAAAGGACGTTAACGTCTCGTACTTTCGAAATATAGAACAACCTTTTTTGAGTTATTTCAGCAGAGAGGAAGGTTTGGTATTTTGTAATAATGCTGATGGACTTTTGCGACAACTGTGTTTCAGTCATAAATCTGAGGATTGGCGGCTTTTTTTTGATTCATCCAAGACAAGTTTGAAAGCCGTTTTACTTCACAATGGCAACAAATTTCCATCGGCCTCACTCGCGTATGCAAGAAATATGAAAAAAAAACTATTGTAGCATGAAGATGATACTACAAAAAAATTTTATATTCCCATTACTCATGGAACGTATGTGCAGATTTGAAAGTCTTGGCAATGTTAAATGGATTGCAAAGTGGATATACCAAGTTTTGTTGCTTCTTATGTGAATGGGATAGCCACGCGAAAGAAAAACACAACAATGTTAAAATTTGGCCGAAAAGAGTAAATTTATGCCAGGAGAAAAAAAATGCAGCAGAAGAGCCTTTAAATTAAAAATAACAAACTCTTCTGCCTTCTCTTCATATTAAGCTAGGCCTAATGAAAATTTTGTTAAAGCAATGAGCAAGGACGGTGAAGGCTTTCTATACATTAAGAGCGAATTTTCTAGAATCAGAGATGCTAAGGTAAAAGAATGCATATTTGTAGGTCCACAAATACGACAGCTTATAAAGCACGAGGTTTTTAAAACGAAACTGAATGATGTAGAAGAAAGAACATGGACAGCTTAAGCTACTTTTTTATTTAAACAATGTTTCCTTAATAAAAATTAATAATTATTAACAAAAATGTTGTGTTATTTTAAATAAAATAGTCTTTAAATATTTTGATTCTTTATTGAAACTTGAAGTTATCTACGGGTGACGACAGGGTTGGTGCTTTATGCGAGGCGTTGCTACAAAATTACAATCTGGAAAATTTTTTGCTTGTATTTGATTTTGCTGTTCGAAAATAGATAGAAGTAAATAGTTGTCATTTATTGCTACAAGGCGCTTTAGTGCGCCCACTCTGAAGTTGTTTGCTGCAATACACATATTTGGTCAATATTGGGTACCTGCGGTAAATTGACAATAAAATCCACATTTTTTAACCGATTTTAGGATGAAGTATGTCTCCGTACCTGACTAATTTAGGGGAAAAAATTTGCCACGCCCATAAAAAAAATCCCGATCTGATAAAAAAAAACCTCCAACGGATTTGAGTTCAGAGCATTAAAATCCATATAGTCCACATAGTTTTATTTAATGGAGAATTTTGCTGCTGAGCAGTGTAATTATTAATTTTTATTTAGGAAACATTGTTAAAATAAAATAGTAGCTTAAGCTGTATGGTATAGGCTTCTGCTTCTAACGCATAGTTGTTAATATAACAGTTTCATCAAAATTTGGATATTATAATATTGGAGGATTGTTTAATTTTTCTTTTAGTGTCTCAAAAGAATATTGACATTCTGTTGTCCATAAGAATTTTGTTGACTTTTTGAGTAATGCATTTAAATTTTATATAGTAATTACAAAATGCAACTTCTATCTTCGTCTGCGTTCTTCGGTATTGGATAATTTTTTGTAATTTCGTATTTGGCCGGATCAGTTTTATTCTACTACTTCTGGTTTCAAAAAACAACCTTTTCTAGGACTTAATTTAAATCGATTTCTGCAATCTATCTTTTATCAAATTCTGATTATGGTGGTTCAGACTACAACCATATACAATTTTATCGTCCACATAAAGAAAAGCGTCCGAATCAAGTCCTGAAATTGCTATTGTAATCATTCTTTAAAAAGCTATTTGATAAAATTTGTATTCTAAATGGACGTCTCTTAAATTGATAATGTCCTTGAGGTGTTGAAAATGCAGTTAATGGCCTTGAGTCTTCTCCTAGCTGTATTTGATGAAATGAAGTCATATCAAGAGTAGAAAATCATTTTGCTCTGCCTAGCTTGTCTAAAACATCCTCCAACCTAGTTAGTAGGTAGTCATTGACTATTTTATCTTTTAATTTGTATAATCCACTACAAGTCTCCATTTTCTTTTTATCTTTTATATTCTTCTTAGGTACTAAAAGTAGTGGAGCATTATATGGACTAACTGATGGTTCTATGATGTCATTATCAAGCATATGTTTTACTTGTTCATTTATTATAATCGTATGTGAATGTGGTAGTCTGTAATTCTTTATATAAGTACACGGGTGTATTATCAGACATTATAATGTGTTGATTGTAAAAATTGTTTTTTTTTTGTGTTAATTTCTCATTCTCTAAATGAAAAATATTTTGATATTTTCTAAATGTTTATTAATTCTGATTTTGCATGATCATCATTATTATTAAATTGCAATTCATTTAAAATTTGTTTAAAACGTTCGTCAATGTATATTTTATTACTGTAGTATATGTCGTAGTTTCTTAGTGGATCAGTGTGCAGTTTAATGCCCTGCAAATTTATTGTTCTATTGTATTGTTGTATTTAAAATTTTTATATGTACCATGCCGTTTTTTGGTGCTATTGAATTACTCAAAAAAATACCGTCTTTTAATTCATTTTTAAATATTACGCAATCTTCTGTGAGGTTTTCTTAACTTCAATGGTTGTATAATTTCTGTTCTTGGTGGTATAGTTATTTTTAAAGTATTTAATGCTTTTGATTGCATTGGAATGGTTATTGTTATTAAACAAAGAAATTGTAAATGTTTCATAGTCTATTTTGCAAAGATATTTTCGTAAAAAGTCTCTACCTATTATCCCGTCTGTCTCTATTGGAAAATTAGTATCAACATGGTTAAAAGTGTGGCTATATTTTTCGTTTGTTGAAAATAATTCTTATTCAATTGTTCCTAATGACTGAATCTCTTTCGCAATGATACTTGTTAATTTACATTTATTATCTGGATATAATGCTTCATCCTCAAAATCGATAAGAAACGTTAACTGTTCATTCTTATATGTTACATATATGAAATTTGTATTATTGCTAGTCATTTTGTATATTTCTAATTTCGTCTGTCCGAAATAGCCTTGTATTCCGAGTCCATCTCCTTTCGCTCATTGTGTACTGTACGTACATATCCTCTGTTATTATTATTATAATTTCCTCTATTCCGATTTCGTCCATTGTAGTCTCTGTGTTTGTTTATATACAATCTATTGTTATTAGAATTTTTATTATTATTTCTATATAAGAAATTATTGTTTCTGTTAGTGTTATATCTATTGTGTTTATTATTCGAGTTATAGTTCATATTAAAATTAATATGATTATTGTTTAGTTAATAGGACCTATTATTGGAGTTCTTTACATATGTAAAACTTAATATCTGCTAAACGTATGTTCATTTTCTAATTCCATTGCAAGATGGAATGTAACTATTACATTTTTTTCTGCTTCAGTGGCTGTGTTACCTAGATCTTCTATTTGTAATTTGTTAAGGCTTGCTATATTTTCGTAAATTGTTTCTTTATACGAATTTATCGAAAATTTTCCCTGGTAAAAATTGCTTAATTTAGTTTGAAACTTTGGAATCGTTCTAGTGCTTTTATAGCGCTGTAAAAGTGCATTTTCCAAATATGTAAAGGTTTCCGGTTTTGCATAGGTACCTTTAGCTGTTCTTACATTTGAGGTAAGTTAAGCATGATACACGTATTGCAAAAAATCTACTTTTGCGGTATCTGAAAGAGGCTTGTTTATTAGTTCCGCTGTTATTGTGAAACTTTCAAGTTCTTCGCGATTGCCATTAAACAATGGAAGTGCTTTAGAAACTGTTTCTTAGCTAAATGCTGTAATTTTTCTGACTTGTTTAGCTTATATAAACTACTAAATTCTAATTTGAATGCTACAAGTTCTTCCTGTTTTTTATGTTCTTATTCTTTTAATTCAAAATCCTTCTTTATATTATTTATTTGTTCTTACTTATTGTCTATTGTTTTCTCAGTATAAGTTTAATACAATAATACATTCTTCCATTTACAATTTTCTTCATATTTTTATACATTCATAATTCTGTTTTCTATACTAACTCTTTTTTGTACATATTTCTTAAAATATTTGTTTATCTTATAACCTATATATAAAATTATTGCTACTATTACACTGCTCTGCAACAAAATCCTCCATTTAATAAAACTATGTGGACTATATGGATTTTGACGCGCTGAACTCAAATCCGTTGTCGGTTTTTTTTTCATCAGATCGGGATTTTTTTTTATGGGCGTGGTAAATTTTTCCCCCTAAATTAGTCAGGTACGGACACATATTTAATCCTAACTCGAGAACCAGTCATCCGATTTTCAAAAGTAAAACACCAAAAAATATGAAACAAAATTGTTTTTATTTCAGTGGAATACAATTTTTCTCTATCTCTTATCGTTTTGGAGTTATTTAAAAATTAATGGAGAAAAAAATTTTTTTTGTGCAAAATTCGTAATATTTTTCAATTTAAAAATGGAATTAAAAAAAATATAAGGCAAATATTCAACATTTTAAACTTTTAAACTAAGAAACTAAGAACCACTTATCTTGGAAATAAAAAAAGCCATAAACTGGAAAAGTCGGTTAAAAAATGTAGATTTTATTGTCAATTTACCGCATGTACCCAATATTGTAATGCAACCAGCCTTACATATGATATATGTAACATTTCGTTGAGTGAGCAGATAATGGAACTAAAGTACAACGGTATTTTACATAGTTCTTGGAATTAATATTTATAATAGTATTTTTCAATTACCTGTGATTTCAAATTAAGAACATTAGGGTAGATTGTAGTATTTATTGTAATGTATAGAAGCTGCTGGACAATAAGTTAGTCACTTTTAATTTGAATATCGTGCGGTTAAAATCGGCAACAGTCAATAGATCTTATAGTGTACTTTGTAATTGTGTAATGAAATAAAGCAATTAAAGAATCCACAAACGCTTTCATATTACAAAATGTCAAGGATTTGTAACAAATCTCCAAATTTATTTTGTTACGTATGTAGCGATCTAACTTTAAGTTCTCAACGGGAGACAATATCTTCCAAGGTTAAAGATGCTTATCGCCGTTATTTTGGGTTTCCTACCGATGATAGAGATAAAAATTGGCTGCCGAAAATATGTTGTAGTAGCTGTGGTAAGTCTTTAAGAGGTTGGTTAAAAGAAAGTCATAAGTCTTTATGAAGCCGTTTATGAAGCCAGCGATTTGGTGTGAACCACAAAATCATCAAAATGATTGCTACTTTTGCCATACTTAAACACGTGGGTTTACAAAAAAAACCAAAAATAAAGTTATATATACAAATACATGCGTCAAACGACCAGTTTACAAGTAAATTTTTACCTCCATTGCCTCCTACAGACGATGAAGAAGATGGGCTTTCTGCAGCAACTGAATCCACTTACGCCAGCATGAGTGTTTCTTCGCATTCATTTGGAAGTCCAACGAGTACACCTTATTTTCCGAATTAAACTGATATGAATAACTTAGTTTGTAAATCAAGGCTTTAAAAAAACCAAGCTTCTTGCATCCTAATGAAAAGAATGGAGCTTGGTGCAAACGGACGTTAACGTCTCTTACTTTCGAAATAAAGAACAACCTTTTTTAATATATTTCAGCAAAGAGGAAGGTTTGATATTTTGCAATAATGCTGATGGACTTTTGCGACAACTGTGTTTCAGTCATAAATCTCAGGATTGGCGGCTTGTTATTAATTCATCCAAGACAAGTTTGAAAGCGGTTTTACTTCACAATTGCAACAAATTTCCATTGGTCCCACTCGCGTATGCAAGAAATATGAAAGAAAACTATTGTAGCATGAAGATGATACTACAAAAAATTAAATATTCACATTACTCATGGAATCTGCAGATTTTAAAGTCGTAGCAATGTTAAATGGATTGCAAAGTGGATATACTAAGTTTTATTGCTTCTTATGTAAATGGGATAGCCGCGCAAAAAAAAAAACACTATTTACAATGTTGAAATTTGGCCGAGAAGAGTAAATTTTATTCCAGGAGAAAAAATGCAGCAGAAGAGCCTTTAAATCAAAAAGAACAAACTCTTCTGCCTTCCCTTCATATAAAGCTAGGCCTAATGAAAAATTTTGTCAAAGCAATGAACAAGGACGGTGAAGACTTTCTATATATTAAGAGCAAATTTCCTAGAATCAGAGATGCTAAAGTAAAAGAAGGCATATTTCTAGGTCCACAAATACGACAGCTTATGAAGGACGCGAGGTCTTCAGAACGAAATTGAATGATGTGGACAAAAGGGCATGGGCAGCTTAAGCTACTTTTTTATTTTAACAATGTTTCCTAAATAAAAATTAATTATTAACAACATTTTTGTGTTATTTAAAGTAAAATAGCCTGTAAATATTTTAATTTTTAGTGTAATTTGAAGTTTTCTATGGGTGACGACAGGGTGGGTGCTTTAAGCGAGGCGTTGCTACAAAATTACAATCTGGCAAATTTTTTTGCTTGTATTTGGTTTTGTTGTACGAAAATAGATAGAAGTAAAAAGTTGCCATTCATTGATGCTACAAGCCGCTTTAGTGCGCCTACTCTGACGTTGTTTGCTGCATTACACATATTTGGTCAATATTGGGTAGCTGCGGTAAATTGATAATAAAATCTACATTTTTTAACCGATTTTTATGGTTTATGGCTTTTTTTTATTTTCAAGATAAGTAGATCTCAAAAAAAAGTTTAAAATGTTGAATATATGCCTTATATTTTTTTTTAATTCCATTTTTAAATTGAAAAATATTACGAATTTTGCACGAAAAAAAATTTTTTTTCTCCATTAATTTCTAAATAACTCCAAAACGATAAGAGATAGAGAAAAATTGTATTCCACTAAAATAAAACTAATTTGGTGTTTTACTTTTGAAAATCGGATGACTGGTTCTCGAGTTAGGAGGAAATAAGTCTCCGCACCTGACTAATTTAGGGGGAAAAATTTGCCACGCCCATAATAAAAAATCCCGATCTGATGGGAAAAAACCGACAACGGATTTGAGTTCAGCGCGTCAAAATCCATATAGTCCACATAGTTTTATTAAATGGGAAGACAAAAAATTATTTTTTGCAGAGCAGTGTTATTAATGTCAATCCGGACTCTGGTATCGTTGATGGATCCATTTCTATTTTATTGTTATTAAAAATATTGTCCTCTATTTTCCCATTTTTAATCTTTATTTATTCTTTATTTATTCTTTTTAGTTTTCTCTACTATTTTAAACATTAGAATTGTTTTTTCTATAGTCACTTTTCTTTGGTCTAACCATAATATAAAAAATATGTCCTTTTACATGTAAACTTTTATTTATTTTACATTTTTGTTATCAATTTTCTTTTGATGATTTGTTTTTATAATATTCTTAAAACAATATATTTGCTGCCACAGCTCTTGGGACCATTGCCACGTGATTGGTGTCGTCACTAGCCTCAGTAGTTCCGCTAGTTGTCTTTTCAATCTTGTTAGTTGGCCTCCTCTCTTATTCTTGGCTATACTCATGTCTACCTAGTATATGAGTACTTATGCCAGAATTTGGCAGTATCTCCATTACAAATTATTATATTTCTATTTAAGAGTGTAAGTGTAAACAGGTATAAGACCGGCAGAGTTTGCCATTGGTAATGCTTACACCTTTTGCCGATCTCACTAATAGTAGGGTCAAAAGCGACCGAACAAAGACAGATATTGCCGATTTTGCTTTGTAAATTCAAGTCTTGTTTTCTTTGTGGCCTTCAGACCTTTTTAAACAAAATTTTTATTTTCGTCTAAGTCTTTCTAACTTATTCTAAATTCATATCTATCCTTATTATTCTTTCTAATTTACTTACTTTATTTTTAATATTCATAAACTTAATTAGTTTCCCCTTTTCCAATATTAATGTTTTTACCAATTGGTAATTGAGTGACGTTTTTACTCAATCACAAATATCTATGTGGTCATCGATTTTAGTTTTCAATTATTTTAAGTGTTTATTTAGGTTATGATGTTTCATATTATACCAAAAGAAATGCGCACTTTTATACGTTACAGTGGTGTGCCATAATATAGTACACTTCAATTTAAACAAACTTTAATATATTTGTAAAATATGTGAAAGTTGGAGCCATTATATAGTACTTCATTTAAGTTCAGTATGGTTTTACCAAAATATTGCGTTCTAAATTCTTTGTATATTGGGCAGACACCTGTTAAGTGAACTATGTTTTCCGTAGCGTTTAGATTGCAAATCGTACAAACACCAATAGAATTCTAATCTTATAAGCCACCTTTAGCCTAAATTACTAAACAGATTGCACGAGTCGAAAAGTTTGGAGTGTAAAAAGGGGTGACATTGTAATAAAATTTATCACACAAATCTTAAAATGGCGAACTTGTAGCCTTCTCTATATATTCATTGCTTTATTTTGATTTTAGTTGGTTTATTAGTGAATTTTATCGTCGGCTTAGTATTAAAGTGTATCAGGTGTAAATTATATTTGTTGACAAATATTTCGACCAGTATATGTTCTGATAAATGATTTTCAGTGCTACAATGCATGGTAATCTTTGTGGGTACATAAATATTCCTTTTTTTTATGTAGCAAAGGTGACATCTTAAGGATAAAACAAACAGTTTTTCAACTTCATCATACTTTAAATATCCCCAAGAGCTGCATATAACATAATTGATCTAGAGTTAGCTTAAAATATTATAAGTTGTTATTATGTGATATTTGTGAATTGTTTTTATATTTCGATCAGGTAGAGTTATTTATCAATCTTTCAGGCACCACATTGAATAATAAATATGTACGCAATCAATCATTTTTGCAGTTCAGCATAGTATTTAAATATTAATTCCAAGTCTTGAACATATACTAAAAATAATAGTGGTCTTAATATACAACCTTGTTTTACTTCAATTTCGAGTAAGAGTTCTGAGTAAGAGTTTCCATTCCATTGTTTTCATACATGATTTATAATATTCTTGTCATTTTTGATATACCAAGTCGCGAGAACTTGTAAAATAGAATATTGCGTGCTATCAAAAGCACTAGAAAAATTCACGAAGAATGTGTGGGTATTTTTGTTGTTGGCACTGTTTAGCTTCACAATATTAACGAGGCTGAAAATATTGTCGACGGTTGGGTAGTTCATGTTAAATCGAGCTTAAAGGTAGGATCACACGATTGCCGTAATGCACCAATTTCCAACATTTTTTGTATCCCAATTGTGTGATTGCACAATAAATTGGTTCATGTGGCAATCGCGGATAATATTGTGCTTGTTTTAACCAATCAAATGCAACTCTGGTGGGGCAACCGTGTGACCACTTTAAATACAACAGCGCGGCAATAAAAATGTCAAAAGTGTGCCAATATTTATTGTGTACTTTAGCGGCAATCAAAGTTTACAATACGCGCCAACATTTTAATTTTTTTTTGCGTGCTTCAATTATTTGTGGTTTGTGATTAAAAAATTTTTCTTTGCATGATTATACTTTTTAATTACATAAATTTAAGCCAGTTAAGCTTTGCGTACCCCCAGCATATCTATTTTTCCTTATTAAGTGTGCATATTTCTTTTTGTAGGTATATTTCTACAAAACCATAAATAAATTTTTTTATACCAGTTATGATTTTGCGTTATGCAAAATCTAAAAAAAAGATTTTTTTTGTTTGGATTTTATGGTCTTTACGACCTTTCTTTATTGAGTTAAAATTTAAAACTAAAACTTAAATTACAATTTCGTTTATTTATAATAATGATAATGCCCTAATTAACTAAGTGGCGTGATACCAATTTTTATTAAATATTATTGATTTGGTAATGATTGCAAATGCTGAATATTGCAATTATTACCAAAAATAAAATTAATCGGAATTTACAATATTCTTAAATAGGTTAAAATAAAATTAATCGGAATTTACAATATTATTAAATAGGTTAAAATAGAATTAAGTGGAATTTATAATAGTTTTAAATGAGTTTGCAATTTATTGTGTGTTGCAATTAATTTTGTGTTAACTCTTCCCCTCTTAAGTCGATTGCCCGCAATCGTTTTGGCTTAGCAGGGGGGTTAGTAAATTCATGTGTTGCAAGCTGAAGAAATGGCCCATTTGCATTTGTACTGCTTGCAACATTGTCTATTGGTTGAGGTGAAATATAGAGCTTTTGCTTATACTTTATTGTGTAGTAGAAAATTAATGTGGATAATATAACAACTAATATTATTACTATGTCTGAACTTAAACTAATTATATGTGTATTTTTATTAATTAACAATTTTATATTATCTTCATTGATTAATTGGTTCACATACAGGCTTTCTAATTTAAGATCTAATTTGCTAACATTTTTCTTTTCTTTAATTTTTGTTATTAAGTTAGGTAAAATAAAAGTTTCATGTATTTTTATATTTGTATTGGTATATGTTATATTAAGTGTTTTAATATTACAATTTTCAAACTTAATGAGAAATGTTCCTTTTTGTCTTACTTCTAATTCATTACAATCTTGAGTAATATTTTCATTAAAATTTTTAAATACAAGTATTCCTGGCATTACTTCTACAATAGAGGATCCTTGCACTGTTTCTAATTCACGATGTGCTTCCTGAAACTTTAAAATATTTTCCATACATTTATTTTCTATTTTTACTAAATTTCTTTCCAAATCATCTCTAACATTTTTATTGAAGATATTCGTATTATTATCAATTAATATTTCATATTGGTTTAAGGCGTTAGGAATGGATACTAACTTTATTTTGGAGAGGACATTGATAGAGAATTGGGGTGTTAATAAGATTTAAAGATTTATTCATGGCGTTAGGAATGGGTACTAACTTTATTTTGGAGAGGACATTGATAGAGAATTGGGGTATTAATAAGGTTAGGATAATGTTATTGTCTTCGGCCATAACCGCAATTTTCATTTTGCTGTAACTGTCAAAGTCAGTAATTAAATTGATTTCCTTATCCGTCAGTAAGTCAGAGGGAATGATACCTAATTTACAAGAAAATATGATCTGTCCGATGGCATCGATATGATTTCGAAGGAGGGATATATCGTTGTCGATTCTATATGTCTGTTCTATAAATTCTACTTCGTCTTCTAAAGTTTTTATCCTATTCTGTGAATCGTCCTTAAATTTATTTATGTAACTACTAATGATTGTCTGTTGTCTATTTATATGGTTTGTGATATTTCTAATATTTTCTGCCATACCATTATTAATGTATATTAATTTATTCAATGTCATGTTGGTACTGTGTTCACTGCCCTGAAGGTCCGATATTGCTTCATTAATAGCTTTTTCGTCGTCACTGTCCATTGATCCTGCAATGTGTTTTAGTCCCTTTCCGAAAACGTTAATCAGTCCTCGCTTTTGTTTCGTGTGTATACGAAGGCTGCTTATCTTTGCCTTCAATAGAATAAGGTTTTTGTTAATAGTCTCCAACAGTCGTGTGTCCTCAAACGTTGTCGCTTTCAGTGTTCTTATATTTTCAGAGATTAGAAGTATGGTTTCATCGTAGGTAGTCATATTAATAAAATGTAGTACCTTGTCATAAGTCCTTATTGTCTTAGTCTCTCCTACTTTAATGGGTATATATCCGTTGTTGTTAGTCAAGTCATGTATGTGAAATTGTTGGGTATTTATCACTGTAGCTAGGGTGAGGATAATTATTAAAGTCCGCATGATTGGTCCTAAAAAAAAAGAAAAGAAAGTGTTTTCTGAATACAATATTCTTAGGACGGCCTAATGTCCTTCTTGTGTACAATCCTACCAGATTGTGTTTTAACAGTTGTGTTATAATTCGCTGCCACTATTTCCCTTTTATACCTAGCAGATAATTTATTCCCTAATCTCCTATTTATTTTGACAAAAATTTCTTCTCCCTGTGCATATTCCTTTGGGGGAGATCTGTGCGCATTGTGGTAGGTAAGGTCGGCCTCTTGTTTTTCCAAAAGTTTTTTGATAGTCTCATTCCTATCTTTTTCTAATAATCTGGGATCGCTACTTACACGTCGACCAAAGAATATTTCCAAAGGTTTTTTCCCAGTAACCGTGTGAATAGTATAATTGTATTCTTTTACCGACCTATCTAATAATTCTTGAAATGTGCGATGAGTTTGCTCAACCTGAAAACGCATAATTTCCTGAATGTTGAGTGGAATCTTTCCACCTGACCATTAGAGCAACTCGTGTATGGGGGAGTCCTAAAAATTGAAATACCTAGCTCATTTTCTATCATAAACTTTATTGACTCGGAATTAAAGGATTTCTCGTTATCGAACACTATTGACTCTGCTAACATGGAAAACAGGATGTCTCTTAGAGGTTGCCTTATATCCTCCGCCGCTCTAGAGTTTATTAATTTTGCCATAGCGTATTTCGAGAACTTGTCTATGGCCGTAAGCACTAATGTTTTTCCCATTAGTAGTATATCCATGTGAACTAACTGTCCTGGATATTGGGGAATGGGCGTTGCTTGTATTTGCATTTTGGTCGGGTGACGCTCATACTTGTTCAATTTGCAAATTTTTAATGAGTTTTTTCACTTTGTTTGCCATTGCGGGAAAATAGTATTTTTCCAAGATTTGAGCTCTATTTTCTTTGGCATTCCTGTGCGCTCTGTTATGGATTCTAATCATTATATCCTCTTGTTGCTGACTGTCCACTATATGTTCGACTTCCATCTGCGTAAACCTTACTTTGTATTTATTAAAATACAAGGGGTATACTTCCTGGATTTTTCCCATTATGCTTTCATCAGCCTTTATACAGTTTATAACCGAAGGGTTAAGATAGCGCTTCAAAATGGAGGTTAGTGTTTCCTCTGAATAGTCTGGCTCTGTGATTATATGTCGATGGTAAGTAAGGAATATAATTTTAAATTGATATGTTGAAGCAATGTCCTTTTTTAAAAATATCTGATTTTTAAATGCATTAATGGGGGCTTCCACACTGACTACTAATCCGTGGGATGAGCTGTCATCCGAATTTGTAGCTATTGACAATGTGTGCAGGGGTGATTCCCGTGGCGGTATTCTGAACAAAGCGTCTGCCACGGTATTTGTTTTACCGGGTTTATAAAACAATTCGTAGTTGTACTCCTCCAAAATCGCCTTCTATCTTTTCATCTTACTGTTGTGGTTTTTATTGCTGAGCGCATAAGTTAGTGGCTGATGATCTGTGTAGATCTTAACCTTAACAGAACCGTATAAATAATTTCTAAGTGAGTTCAAAGCCCAAAGCTCTGTCTTGGGACAGAACCGCGCCAATTGCAAAATTAGAAGCGTCAGTTACAAGTTCGAAGTCCTTCACAAAGTCTGGATAGGCGAGAACCACGTCCTCAGATATAAGGGAATTCTTAATTTTTTCAAAAGCTTCTACAGCCTCTTTGCTAAAAGAAATTTTTATATTTGCTGATTTACTCTTGGGGATTCGACCTCCTTCCCCTCTTAAAAGGGATGTCAGGGGTTTTGCGATTTTCGCATAATCCCTTATAAAGCGTCGATAATACCCTGACATACCCAGAAAACTACGAAGTTCTTTTAAAGTTCCGGGTTGAGGAAAATTCGCGATAGCATCTACTTTTCCGCGATTTGTTTTTACGCCATTTCGAGATATTACGTAACCTAAAAATTCTACGTTCTCTTCAAAAAATTTACACTTATCGAGTTGTATTTTCATGTTTGCGTCTTCCAGCGTTTTAAATACTTTCCTAATGTGTTGGAAATGCTCTTCCTCTGTTTGGTTAAATATTATAATGTCATCTATGTAGACATAGCAACACTCTCCAATCAACTCACGTAAGATGTCGTCGAGGGCACGTTGAAAAATGGATGGAGCGTTTTTTAGACCAAACGGTAAACGTGTAAATTCGTATTTACCGTTGTTTATGGAGAAAGCAGTCTTCTCGATGTCAGATTTTTTTAGTGGAATCTGGTGAAAACCACTTCAAATCGAGAACTGAGAAAAAACGACTATTACCAAGGTGGGATATCACCTCAGTTCCGGGATCGGATATTTGTCCGCGATTGTAACCGTATTCAATTTCCTATAATCAATCACCATGCGGTATTGCTTGTTCCCCGCTGAGTCCGGTTTCTTCGGTACAATCCACACAGGTGAATTGTATGGTGATCTATATGGTCTTATGATCCTGTCGTGTAAAAGTGCCTTTACCTGTTTTTCAACTTCTGTTTTCAGAGACGCAGGGTAGGGATAAAATCTTGTGTAAACTGGAGTCTCGGACGTAGTCCTAATTTCTCCAACACTTTTAGTTGTATAGGTTAATTTTCCATTAGGGGCCGAAAATAGTTTTGAGTGTTCCTCCACGATAGAGTTCATTTTTTTTCTTTGTTGATTCGTAAGATTATCTAACTTAATATCTATACTGTTTACTGCCTTTGACGCTAATTGCTTAAGACCTATTTTCATACCATTTTTCAGAGACATATAGCTGTCTCCCGTATGAATTACAGCTTGTAATTCTCTGAGGGTGTCGTTCCCTAAAATTCCATCGAAAGTTTTAAGAGAAGGCATTAAGAAAAATTTTATTTTATTTTCTAAGTTAAAAAGTCTAACAAAGGTAAATTCTGTTATTTCAATATCCCCTACCACCGCTCTTGCAAAGAATGGTGTTTCGTTTTTAATCCTTTTTTTTGCCAAATGCGGCTGTAGATAGTTTTTGCTAGATCCCGTATCTACAAGGAATTTTAGAATTTTTCCGCTCTCCGTTTTCACCTCAAAGTAGGGTAACGAAGAGCTTATTAGGCTAAAAAATAGATGTCGGTTGGTTCTAAGTAACTTTCATTAGGGTCTGCACTGGCATCGTTTTCCTCTGTATACGTATAATTCGTTTCTTGATGCTGTCGTGGGAGGGTTTCGGTGTTTATATGGAACGTTCTTTGCGTTTTCCTCTGTTGATTCGATACCGACGGTGGTCTCTTGCCGACAAAATTATTCTGGTGTGGTCTGTTTATGTAGTTTATATGCCTGGAACGTAAACTTTGGTCTACTTCCATTGGCTCTGGCCGTGGTTGTGGTTTAGAGGGTCTTGGGGGATTGTAAGAGTTAAGTTGAAAAGTCTGCTGCCTAGGTTGCCATGGCGATTGGTTTATCTGTGGCATATAGGCCAATTGGGGGTAGAACGGGTGTTTCTGCGTTGAATGATGGTTCCTCTTTTGAGGTAATGGTGGAGGTTGATATTTTCTTGCACTGTATGCATGATTTGCCCTAAAATTTTGGTTCTCTAATTTCAGACAAAGATGCAGAGCTTGTGGTAAGTCCACAGGTTCTCTCATCCCTAGGAGACGGGCTAAGTCTCCGTTAAGACCTCTAATAAAGGTATCGAGGGCCCTTTCTCTATATGACTTTGTGAGTAATGTCAATGATTCCTTACTTGTCTCTAGGCATCCTATTTTGTTCAAAATAAGAGAAAGGTGTGTGTATACATCCTGGTAAAATTCGGAAACAGTTTTGTTTCCTTGTACCAGAGTTGACATCTGGTGCTCTAACGTTGAAACGTCTCTTTTATCGCCATAGTGCGATGTTAGGCACTGCAAAATGGCTGGCCAATTTAGAGGCGTATTATACGACTCTAACGCAATATCAGCGTTACCTGTTATTTTATTCCTTATAATGCTCAATATACCGAAATACTTAGGGGTTCCCTTAAGAGGTTCATAAATCGAAAGTATTCTGTCCACACTTTTCCTCCAGGAACTAAATTCTCCTGGTTGCCCCGAAAATTCTTTCAGACACTTTACAACATCGGGTATTTTGTCAAGATCGGCTAACCTATCCCTATGTCCGTCCTCAATTTGCTGGTCCCTAGCATTGCTCAAGTCCACGTTTGGGTTAACCACCTCCTGAACTACTTGTGGTCCTTGACTCCTAAGGATGTCCGTGGAGATTCTCGAAATAAGTAATGTCAAGTCTTCTATAGTTAACTGTGCGTTTGGCTGAATAGGATTGGGATTTGAGGAAAGCACGGGGGGTCTAATTAAATTGTTTTCATTTGCCATTTTTCCAAACCTTTGTCTTTTCTATTTTTATTATTAATATATTTTATGTCAGATTATTCTATATAGATTTTCTTACTAAATTATTAATTAAATTTTTTTTTTTTAAATATTTTCTACCTTTTTCCCGTATTCTTTTGTTAAAATGTATTAAATTTTGTTATTAGGGTTTAAGCAAACTAAAAGGATAAATTTATTAAAAATTTATTTGATAAGTTTTCCTTATTAAATACGCCTTTTCTTTTATAAATTTAATTATGAATTTCTTTAGAAATTATTTTATTAATCTTAATTTAAAATCTACCTTATTTTATTAACCTTCCGTTGAGTTGATGAAAATTTTATTCTGTCTTCAGTTGATGGGATTCAGTTCTTCTGCTTTCGTTTAGTCGATGAAGATTTTATTCTGTCTTCTGTTGATTGGGATTCAGTTCTTCTGCTTGCGTTGAATCGATGAAAATTTTATTCTGTCTTCTGTTGATTGGAATTCAGTTCTTCTGCTATTTTTTTTTTGACCTTCCGTTGCACTTTTCTTTTATTTGTCTTTTGCTGCACTTTTTATTTATTTTCTGTTGCACTTTTTTTTATTTATGTTTAGTCACTTTAATTGTTAAGTTGTTTCTCTTTTTCTCTTTTTTTATTGTTTTTTTCTTAAGTTTTTAGTTTTTTAATGTTTTTGCACCAAATTTGTTGAAACTTCTTCCGTTCATGTATTAAAAATCTCATATAGTTTATGAAGAAAATCCAGCTGATTTGGCAAGTCGTGGTCTTTATCCCAGAGACCTAATTGACAATGAACTGTGGTGGTTCGGTTCTCAGTGGCTTAAAGAGTCAACACCTGATTCTCCAAGATTTAATTTGTCTGAAATTCCGAATACAGATTTGGAAGTCAAACATGTTCGCGTTAATTTTTCTTATATTTCTGATTTCGAAGATTTGCTTGAAAGATTCTCTTCTTTTCCCAAGGCAATGAGGGTAATGGCATATGTCGTTAGATTTTTCATCCAAGATTTCGTTTAAGTTTCCAAAAGGAGTCAACTTTGATTTCTAGCGCAGAAATTATTGCTATTCGTGATAGACATATTTCAGTTTGTCACAAAGCAACATATCCGAATGACTATAAAGTTTTTCATCACGGCAAGTTATTTCGAAATCTAGTAGCATTCTGAACCTCAATCCGTTTCTAGATCAGGAAATTTGATACGTTCTTGTGGACGGCTGGAGTTATCTCCCGAATTGTCCTATAATGAAGAGCATCCGATTATTATTCCATATAATTCTCAATATGCCCGGCTTCTAGTAAAATTCATTCATGGCATTAGTATGCATGGCGGAAGCCAATTAGTTCTACGATTATTACGTATGCAATATTGGATCCCAAAGGTCAAGAATCTCATCAAAACTACAATCAACAATTCGTCGTTCGTAAATTATTGTGTTCAATGTGACGTATAAATCCTCTACTTATAGAACACAATAATTTACGAACGACGAATTGTAAGCCACGTTTAGTCTACAGAAAGCGTTGTCAAAGACAGATAATGGCCGCACTCCCACCAGAGCGATGTACAATTTCTCGTCCATTTACTAGTACAGGATTAGATTTTGCAGGTCCTTTTGACGTAAAAAGTTATTCTTGTCGAGCGTGTCGCATTACAAAAGGATATGTTTGTATATTCGTGTGTTTGTCTACGAAGGCAATTCACTTAGAGGCGACATCCGATCTCTCTACCCCTGCCTTTCTAGCAGCGTTTAGTCGTTTTGTGTCGCGACGTGGATGTCCATTACATTTATATTCCGACAATGGGACAAACTTTATTGGGGCATAAAAGGTCTTGGCAAAGGAATTTATTCAAACTGCTCAACTGCTCAGCGTATTCTAGCAAGCTATGCTCATCAGAATATTACATGGCATTTCATTCCATCAGGCGCCCCTCACATGGGTGGGCTATGGGACGCAGGCGTGAAAAGCTTTAAAGCCCATTGCCGAAAAACTGCTGGTGGTTTCAAATATACTCATGAGGAATTATCCACCGTACTGTCCAAAATCAAATCTTGCCTAAATTCAAGACCAATTTTACCTATGTTCACTGATCCTAATGACGCTTTAACTCCAGGGCACTTTCTGATTGGCACTCCAATATTAGCACCTATTGAACCACAAGTTAATGATTCACCTACATCCATAACAAATCGTTGGCAAAAACTAACACCAGTTCATCAAAACTTCTGCCAGCGATGGAAAAAGGAATACTTATTGGAACTTCACAAAAGAGTAAAATGGCAAAGGCCTGAAGTGGATCTCCAAGAAGGTGCACTTGTTGTTATAAAAGATGAAAACCTCCCACAGAATTCTTGGCGACTTGGTAGAGTAATAAAGGTTTATACTGGGTCCCACAATCGCGTTCGCGTTGCCGATATACAAACACAGCGAGGAATTATAACCCGACCAATTGTTAAACTTGTTCTTTTGTTTGCACCGTCCTAATTTTGGCATATTCTACACATTTTCTTAATTTTCAATTGTATTATTACGCAATTCTTTTCTAGATCAATATGCCTAAAATTATATCGAGTTCGTCTAAGAATGGAGCAATCAAAAAAGAATTGCGGCAAAAATATAATGTGTTTCAGAGTAGAATTTGTAAGAAATCACATCCTTTACGAACATGTAAAAATTCCTGACGATAAACATTAACGATCGCATACAGGCAGTACGAAAGCATAAATACTGCACAAATTGTCTTGCTCATAACCACTCGCATGGTACATGTTTTTCGAAACACGGATGCAAACACTGCAAAAAATTTCACCATACCTTGTTACACGTAAATACCCGAATCGTTAAAGACTTGTTTTCCAACCGCTTCAAATCTCGATCTCATCATTCACCACTGGCTTCGACGTCCAAAAAGCGAAGTTCCCAAGTACCTTCTGCCTCAAAAACAGTTTCTTTAACGTCGATTCTACGCCAGAACACTTTAGTTCTTTTACCGACGGTTCTCGTGAAAGTTTCGTCAACCACCATGCATGCCCGATGTCTACTTGACTCTGGTTCGGCTGTTAGCAGCGTGTCTAAACAACTGGTCGATAAGTTTGATCTCACAGCATTTACACTCCGTGAAGAAACTGTTTATCCAATAATCTTAAAATCCCGGTTTGATTCATCCTCAAAAATCGAAGGTAATTTAAGAGTCGACAAAAGAATCGCTCTCCGAACTCCTTCAGAATCCTTACCTGAATCATACAAAAGAAGTTTTCGCGACTTGTTCCTTGCCGATTCCAACTTTTACGAGTCGGCTCCCATAGATATCATAATCGGTGCCGATCTTTATCCCAAGATCATTCGAGAGGGAGTTTTTTCTCGAACTGGTTTCCCTACTGCACAAAGCACAATTTTTGGTTGGATTATTTATGGTCCTTGTTCTTTATAATCGTGAAATGCACTTTTAGGCATGCAAAATACTAAATGTAAAATTTTTCAACCATATTAAAATAAGTTTATTTTTTTTGTAACTTAAATCACTTTTAATTAAATATATATATTTAATTATTATTTATGATGGGGTGCAATAACGCCTTACGAAATAAGGCCTTTAAGGCTTTATTTCTCAATGGAAAGTGAAATAAGGCCTTTATTTCCAAAAAGGTTTTATTGCACTTTGAAAGTGAAATAAAGCCGTAAAGGTCTTATTTCACTTCAATTTCTTTTCAAATGAAGCAATAAAATTTCTTATTCTTCTTATATTTTATTGAACAATTATAAAAAAATGTCATATTGACAAAAATTAATAGAACATTATTAATTAATCCCACTTATGGAAACGAAATCACAACAAAATGAAAAAAAAATCACTTTAATCATTACACATTTTTGCATAAAAGCATACACAAATATTAATTTAACTGCAACAATATTGAAAATCTTTGCTTTATAAAGTTTTTCTGCGTGGCGGCCTGCGGCCGCTCTTAGGAGTTTTCTCCTCCATGGGACGCGGCAGGTGGCTTCGCTGAATAAAGTTTCCCTGCGCGCGTCACACTACGGAAGATAATGAGACGCGCGCAAGAAAACTGTATTCAGCGAAGCCACCTGCCGCGTCCTATGGAGGAGAAAACCCCTAAGATCTGCCGCAGGCCGCCACGCAATAAAAACTGTATTAAGTGAGATTTAGGTGGCTTTTTCCTACGTAGTGCATAAAGTCCATGGACATTATGTCACTATTTGTGTGTCACAATGTTCATGGACATTATGACATGCCACCGAAAATATATACTTACATGTTCATTATGAGCAATATGTATTATTAGCAGTTGTTTAAAGATATTGGATTGTTATCAACAACAACAAAAAACAATAAATTGAACAGCGTAACAAAAAAATCAAAAAATATAAAATAAAGGCTTTATTGCACCATTGGCTAAATTTCAATAAAGGCCTTATGTCACTTTCAAAGTGCAATAAAGCCCTTTCCGCAACAAAGACCTTATTTCTCAATTGGAAGTGAAATAAAGCCTTAAAGGCCTTATTTCGTAAGGCGTTATTGCACCCCACCATTATTTATGTATATAAATATAAAAATAAATTTCTTTCTTATCCAACTTGTATTGAACTGAATAACATCATGAATTTACATTATTAGAACATACCGTTTATACCTTTATACTTTTTATTGTTAAGATTCATGAAATTGAGTTATATTAGCTGTTAGCATAATATTTAAACATTTTATTTTTTTATTTCTCAAGTATTATTGGGACGTGACCAAAATGACTTTTCGTTCATAATTGTAATTGCATATAACCTGCAAGGCGGGCGGCAATGTTAACGCTAAAAGTCCTAACGTAATTGTGTCATTAACCCTTTGACCTAACTAAATTTTATTTATTAATATCATATATAAAGGCTGAGTGTTATACAGATGAATAAATTATATGCATAACTATTCATCTCTTTCTTATTCAATGCCTAAACTGAAATGTCAACTAGGTCATAACGTCCTTATACTACTTCCGTTTTTCTGATCAAAATCGATACAACACATTTTTCTATCACGCATACTTAAGGTAACAATATTTGTTCAATAAAGTGTTTCTAATACAAAATCCTAATAATTGTCCTTTTATTCATTCTGTTCTATTTGGTATTGGGGTTTTGTAATGAAAAAAACAATCAAATAAAATTGTAAATTTTATTGTCTCATTATCGGCCAAAAGAGCACATCCTGCTTTTCCAACAGCATTCCATCCTTCATCTCAAAAATTCCAAAGACCAACGTCTCCAGAAGTCTTCCATGTTGGCTTAAACTGATTTCCAATGCTTTCGTATATTATGGTAGCATTGGTTATTTGATAAATCATTAAAACTGGACAATGATTCACCAATTAGAAAATGTCGCGGAGTTAAAATATGCAAGTCATTAGGATCATTGGACAAAGGAGTCAATGGTCGTGAATTTAAGATTGCTTGTATTTGTGTCATAAGAGTGTATAATTCTTCGTATGTCATTATTATTTCTGTTACTTTATTAAAGTATTTTTTACAGATTTGACGGTAACGTCCCATAAACCTCCTACACGAGGTGATCTTGCTGGTATGGTAAGCCATTTAGTTCCATTATTTTCGCAGAAAGTATCTAAATTCTTATTATGATTGGATTCAGTAAATAGCTGATGAATTCTATTTAGGCTGTTGGTAGCACCTACAAAATTTGTTGCATTGTCCGAATATATTTTTTGTGGGCAACCTCGTCTAGCTAGTGTTCCCTTTGAATATCGTTTAAAATTACTTTTAATGCTTCTCTTTTGTAAAATAAAAATGGTCAGATTTCTGTTTTCTACTTAAATGAATAAATTTTAGAACATATGCTATGATATTTTGAAGGCAATTAAATTTTTTCCTATGATTGATTTTGCTATATAAAGACTCTACTTTTTTTTATTAGCAAAACATTAAGTCCTCTTTTTTGCTCTGGAATTTTTGGTTCCAAACTAAGGGAAGTACGTCCTCTCGATTCAAGATCAACTGGATTTTCATCTGACCTCACATGTTTCCAATATTCTATATCGGTATTAGTCTGTATCAAACTGACTCTGTTAGATACAAACAATTGCAAACGTGCTGGATCCAATCCTAACCATCTTAAAACAATGGTAGAATAAGTATAAAAATAAATATTTTTAAATTTTATTTTAAGACTCTCGACCACTACTTTCATTAATTCTGCTAACAATATACTGGCACAAACGTGGAAGTGTAACTATTATTGTGGGAGCAACTCTTGATTTTAATGCTGCCAAATATGTTTGTATTTTTCCATAACTATCGATTGACCTTATATAAATTGCTTCACCGTATGCTTTCACTGATGCATCACAAAAGCCATGTAGTTCTATTTGTATTTGTTTGACACCAATAAAATGCCTAGGTATTGTTATTTGATTCAAATATTTAAAACTATTTCTTATAGTTTTCCATTTGTTACCGATTTCTTCTGGCACTCTTTCATCGCAATTAATTTTTAATTTCCATAATTCTTGCATTAATATTTTTGTACTCACCACGACAGGTCCCACCAATCCTAACGGGTCAAATAATCTTGAAATTTCTGCCAATATTGATCTTTTTGAAACGGCTTTCTCTGTCTCCCATTTACAGTCTAGGCTAAAACGTAGAAATTTGCTAGGGGTAGTCCTCAGGAAATGTCCAGGATATTATTCAATAAAAACCACTTTGATTAAATATCAAATAATTCAACTTTTTTTTTATATACAAATATATAATTTATTTCTATATGTTTATATATATATTAATGTATAGCAAAAAAAATCTGTTAACGAGTTCTTGACTTAAAAAAAAAGAAAACCAGCAAAAGAAAACGAGAGTCGCAGATTACCCGTACAACGTATATTCAACTCAGGCGTCACATTCACACTCTGTCCCACTCAAAATATTCATAAAGTTTTGTTTGGATGGTGTATTAGTGTTAGTTGCAAATACGCCCGGGATCTATGGCTGTATCAACCAGTAAGTTCCCTCTGCACTACTACTAGTTGGTCTGGGCACTATGGCGGTAATCACCAGTAGTAACCCTCTACCAACACAACTACTTGGCCTGGGCACTATGACGATAATCACCAGTAGTAACCCTCTACCACTACAACTACTTGGTCTAGGTACTATGGCTATAACAACCTGTAGACACCCTCTACCACTACACTGAGTCGGCCTGTGTGCCAAAATGTATTTCCACAAACGAGGCTGTAAGAACCCGCGTTAGTGTCCGAACACCTCGACAGTACAAGCACAACTAAAGTGTAATGATATGTGCATTAAGTTGTAGTATCACGCATATTCGACTGCTTACTACTACAATAGTGCTGACAACAAGAAAACAACACTAACTAACACACCTTTAGCACCTTCTCTTGCTGGTTGATTCTCTTAAACAACTTTTATGGTTCTCTTAAAATAATTCGTTTCCATTTTAACTTACACTAAAGCTTAATCAATTATATAAATTAAGAGTAATACAAAATAATAAAGTTAATTAAATGTCCAATTGGATTAAATAAATATTATGCGATTATGATATACATAACACTAATAATAATAATAATATATACATAATAGTTCAATTTCAATAAACATAATATCAATTTCAGTGATAACAAATCATTTATGTAACGAAATAAAACTTCGTTACAAGGCCTAGTTCGTTTGTGTTTGGATTCCATATACCTAAAGCTTTAATAAGATTTGAAATTTCTGATTTAATATTAAGATTTTATACTATATATTTTTCATTTACTCCTTTTACAATTGACCTATCATTGGTGCACCACTTTCTTAAGAGCATACCAAATTCGAGCAATATGTAGTCTAATATTTTTCTAAGTAGTGCAACCTTTTCCAAACAATCTCCTTCAGTAATTAAATCATCCATATAAAAATCGTTTTTTAAGATTGAACATTCTTCAGGAAATTGATTTGATTTCCAATCTGCAATTTTTTGTAGGCATTTTACTGCCAAATACGGGGCAGATGCAGTACCATAAGTTAAAGTTTTAAGAGCATATGTTTTTACTTCCTCTGTTAGATTCCAGCGCCAGAATATTAACTGATATTTTTATCGTTTTCTGATACCCAAATTTGCCTGTACATTTTTTCTATATCTGCCGAAAAACATCGATGTTTCGTAAATCTCAGTAAAATATTGAACAATTTTTCCTGACTTTTAGGACCCGTATGCAAAATATCATTCAATGAGACATTGCTTGTAGTTCTGCATGATGCATCAAACACCACTCTCAATTTTGTAGTTGTGCTTTCAAGTTTTAGCGGCAGTCTGGTGGGTGGCGCTGGAGAAGAGAATCCACCAGGACAGTTTCGGACGTATTATGAGAATGGCTGCGATTATGATAACAGGTGCTCTTAGGACCACACCATCTAAGGCACTGTTCACTATTTTAAACTGGTTACCACCAGACATCATGGCTAAGCAGATGGCTGCGGACACCGCACTGAGGCTGAATGCCACAAGGGCATAAAAGTATGTGAATTATGGACATGCAAGAATTTTGGGTATGATCAATATTGCTTCTCCTATTGAATACAAGGTACCTGAACCAGCATTCGATCCGGGTTTCGTGACGAATATACCGGATATATCTGAATACGACAACGGCCTCCGACCTCCGGAGAATGCCATCCAGATGTTTACTGACGGATCGAAATCACATGTTGGAACTGGATGTGGTATCTTTTCGATCCAGTTGGGTTTGGAATTGTCCCTTAGGCTACCGGATTATTGTAGATCGATACAGGCCGAATTAATGGCTATTAAGACAGCCGTGGAACAGATTTAGTATAATGAAATATCTGTCAGGGATATTTATATATTTACTGACAGCAAGGCGGCTATTAGGTCCCTTGAGAGTGTGTACAGCACATCGAAAATTGCCCAGGAATGCCGGGTGTCTCTTGTGGAGATAGCGAGACATTCGACGGTTACCCTTGTGTGGGTTCCAGGACATGGGGATATTGATGGTAATAATAGAGCTGATGCACTTGCAAAAGCCGGTACTACCTTAGATTCGGTTGAATCCAGTTGTGCTTTGGGTATTCCCTTATCGAAGGGTAAACAGCTCATCTCACATCGATTATATTTGGATGCCAAGGAAAGATGGGTGAGAGAACCCACTTGTTTGGAAACCAGAAAGATCTGGCCTGACATGGATGTGCATATGACGCAATATGCAGTGAATATGACCTGAATCCACCTTAGGAACCTCATAGCGGTCATTACCGGACACTGGCCTATACGTACACATGCGAAAAGGCTGAATATCCCTTACAACGACTTCTGCAGAAGTTGCGATAACGAGGAAGATGAGGAGGCGACTGAACATCTTCTCTGCAATTGTCCTGCATTCGGGGACCTGAGACGCCAGATTCTAGGTCAACGAATACTTGTAAGTAAAACTTGTCTTTGCGCAGTTGATCTGGGAAAGATCCATACCTTCGTGAACAGGACAGGATGGCTGAGGAAGGACGACCAAAGGACATAGACGAACGGGCGATGGTGCCTACGGTATCACAACGGGACCCTCGGAGAACCCAAGTGAGCTATGCCCTCGGGCGGCTGCCGGATCTAACCTAACCTTCAGGTCTTATTATACAATGATGTGGTAAATAATACGCGTTGCCTATAAAATTTGTACTGTTTAATAATTCCATATGCCCCATGTCTATGTATTGTCTCATAAACTCACTATACTGTTGCTTTAATTCTGGACTCTTGCCCAATTTTCTTTCCGAAGCAAAAAATCTTCTTTTAGCTATAAAGCTAGAATTGCCCAACTTACTTATATGGTATTTAAACGGTAATGCTACTTGAAACTTACCATCTGCCAATCTTTTGACATTTTGATTAAATAATTTCTCACACTGTTTTTCAGTGGCTGTAAAATTATTTATTTTTGGTACTTCTTCTAGTTCCCAAAATTTTTCTAATACACCTTGTTGTGTTTACTGCAACCTTTTTAGTTCCACTAGTATTATCCAATTCATAAGCTAGCCAACCTAATTTTGTACTTCTTCTAGTTCCCAAAATTTTTCTAATACACCTTGTTGTGTTTACTGCAACCTTTTTAGTTCCACTAGTATTATCCAATTCATAAGCTAGCCAACCTAATTTTGTAATTTGGTTTTTGTTGTTTTGTCTTGTAACTTACCATTGCATATGACATCAAATACAAATTGGTTTGATGGAAGTAAATCAATTCCTTTTGGTATATTATATTCAGATCTGCTAATTTTATATCGGCAGGAAAAGTTCCTGCAAACATTCCTGAACTTGGTGCATCAGACACAATATTATTCATTACTACTGCATTAAGGAAAGTTTTGTAGTTAGATACTTTTGACCTTATGTTTATGCCAATTTGTTCTTGTACTGATGATTTTTTCATTTGTAAACCTTCAATCTTTTTATTTATTTTAGTAATATCAGGCAATTTGAATTTGTTCTTAAACTCTTTCGTTATGATATTGAACTGAGAACCATTATCTAACAATACGCGACAATCTACCCATTTACTATCCCCTGTTTTTACTTGGACAATTGCTGTAGATAAGAAAACATAATCATTATTATTATCTTCGTTATCACTGTTCACTAAAACCGTTTTCTGTTGGGACTTTTCTTCATGGATAAGAATGTTATGATCATGTTTGCATATTCTGCAATTAAAATCACTAAAACATTTTTTTTTTCGTAAAATGACCTGGGGAAAGACATGTGTGACACAGTTTAAAATTCCTCACTTTCTCCAATCTATCTTTAATAGATAGATTTCTAAATTTAGCGCATTTAAATAAATTATGACCTATAGAGCATCCCAAAACACATTTCGTATTAATTACCTTAAAAAAGAAGAAAAAGAACGTTCGTCTCTTCGATCTTCTGGTCTTCTGGAAATATAAAATTCTTTTTGATTAATTGGACGAAAATTAGTTGTATCATCCTCTCCTTTTGTGAATTGCTGACTTGCATCCAAAGAATATTGAATTGGTTGCAAGAACTCAATCAATTTCTCCACATCTGCAATTCTCTAGATGAGCCCAAGTATTGCTCAAATTGGATTCTCATTTGATTACCCAATTTTCGTTGCAATATAAAACATATTAAGCACTGATTCATTTCCGTTGGAAAAATTTTTACCACATTCAGTGCTTGTAGACTTTCCTTAACTAGATCCAAAAAACTTCTAACACTTTTAGAGTTACATCTCACTGAAGGAGCGTCAAGGATAGATTTATAATAAATTGAAATAGTCGCTCTATTATTGGAATAGTATTTATTCAAGATATTCCAAGCTATATTAAAATTTTCTTCTCTGGAGGGCAATTTAGCTATTTTCTTTATCGATTCTCCACCATATTAATTTCAATATACACATCTTTTGTGTTTTCGAAATTGGTTGATATATGATTAGTTGATCAAACAATTCTCTAAGTGTATCCCATTCCGTAACTTTTTCATCAAATTGTGGTATGTCAATTGATGGCACTGTAAATGGAAAGGTTTTCAAGTTCTTTGCAACATCTGGAATCGCCTGGTATGAATCACGCAGTGAGTAAAAAACCTCAGTCAACTTATCATCAGGAAATTCTCCAATATATTCAAAGAACACCTTTTCTGCAATGCAAAATTTTTCTTTTACAACATCAATTGTTATATTTTGAACCAGAAACGATTTGCTGCTGTGCTTCTTCCTGCATTATTCTGTTTTTAAATTGCTTATAAAATCCTTCAAAATTTTCTGAAGTTTCTTGCACTTTTTTTTACAAATTTTGTTTTAAAATAATTATTTCGTTCTAACGTTGCGGAAGGTGGTCGAAGCTCCTTGTCATTTTTATTTAATTCTGCAACTGCAATTTTAAACGATTCTCTTAATTTGCTAACTTCATTTTTAAGTTCCTGCTCATTAACATTGCTTTGAAACAAAGCGCTTAGAGAATTATAAAGGGTCGCAATTTTTTATCCTACTTTCTGACACTGGATAAGCTCTATTAGCACTACTAGCACTTCTTATGCTTACAGCAAAATTATTATTTTATTTTATACTTACGGTTGACAATATTTGTTTGGTTTGAACAAAATTATTATTTTTACCACTCGTCCTTTAGATCACGTCGGGGTCACCAAAATGTTAATCTCCGCAAGAACTAAAACAATCTTACTTCTTCTTTTCCTTGAATCTTAATAATGATTACTTTTATTTTCTTATATCATCTCCTTATATACTACAATACTTATCACTAATCAATAATAATATATTTTTCTTACATACTAGAAACCTTATCACTAAACTTCAACATACTCAGTAACACTTTGTCCATCGTAAGCCAACAGTTCTCTTTGGATTATCAGTACTCTGTTAATGACTGTTTACTTAGGGTAGACAAACGTGTTTGTTTGTTTAGGCTATATTGATAACACCACGTCTTTACAAATGTGTATTTAACAATTATGACACTAATACGCAAGTAATTTGGTTTATAAAATCTTAACAAGGTTATTCTTAGAGCCGATATGTAGATTTGATATGAATTTCGACCAAGATTCATTGCTTTCTTTATTTAGGTGAAAGTCAATAAGCCTATTTAGCTGCTTCAAGATTAATTTAATTGCATTTTAAAATTAATATCCCTACATCTTTGAAAGTCAATATTTGTTTCTCTGAGAAATTAGCATATCACTAATTTCTGAAATTTTACGTTGGAAGGGTTTTCTATGACCAACTGGTATTTTATTAGTGGCTTCTTTTACAATAGATATTAGTTTACTTAATGCTAAATATAGATTACCTGTGTTTGTAATATTTTGATCAATCTCTTGTAATATTATTTCACTTTCCACGAAGTTTTTTATTGATGACCAATCGACTCGATTATACAAGGGTAGCATCAAAATGCTATTTTGTACCTCTCCATAAATGACGCAAGATAGTGGGACATGGTCCGACTGCAACATATTTGGATGTGTTTCCAAGGTTGAAAAAGGAAGACACGAGTTAGTAAAAAGGATGTCTACTGTAGACGACTGTACTGGATTAATATTTTGTCCAAAACGAGTATATGCATTTCAGTAACAAATGTAGTAATTAGATTGAAGGCAATGGATATATAGAGATCATTACCAGCAATATTTTTGAAAAACAGTTCCAGTGAGTATGTTGAGCGTTCAAATTACCAAATAAAAAAAAGTAATTTGAACGTCCAGTTAAAGCATCTATATCAGTTTTAAAATTTATAGTATGAACCGGATTGTACGCAGATGTAAAATTCACAGGGCGCCTATTTATTATTACTCTTACCGAAATATTTTCAGCCACACTCGTATTTATAGTTGGTAATATTTCATGTACATTGTATTTTACTGCGATAAGTACACCGTAGGGTGGTCGGCTCGGTTTTACAACCGGTGGAAAACCCGGTTTTTTTCCACTTTCAGCTGGCGGTTTTTTCTAAATGTTGATTTTTCGAATATCAAATACACCGGTTTTTTTATCCGAAAAAGCCGGTTTTTTATTTTTTTAAGTTTATTTTCCTAAATCTTTGTATCCAATCGTACCGTAGTATATTTAAAACGCGAAAAGTTTCAAAAAATCAAAAAAAAAACTATTAAACATTCTTCCATAATATTGTAAGAAATTTATTTGTTGTTAAAAAAAGAAATGTTAAATATGAAAAATAATTGAGCTTAAATATTATTTTTTTATAAGATATAAACCTAAGGTTAAAAGTAAAAGATAATTGAATCATAAACTTAGCTGATCGATCACTTAGGTAAAAAGTGTAGTTATAAAAAAGAAAAACCAATAATCTCTCCTTCCAGATCCTAATTTTAATTAATGGCATTGAGTGTCTGTCGACTTAAATTTCACTTAAACTATCGGACAAAATAGTTTATGCCTATATTTGTATGTCTGTCAGGGGTATATTAAAGAATTTAAAATTTTTTTTCTCCCTAGCCTTTAAAATGTGTTTCAAATTACAGAAATCATTTCAAGCAAAATACGTTAGTGCATATTAGTTTAAAAAATCTATTTAACATTTAAAAAATGTACAGAAGGAGGTACAAAAATTTATAACAGCCTTATAAAAAGTCTTATTTATACCCTTCACCTGTGGTGCACAAGGGTATATATAGCTTTGTTATTCCGTTTGTAATTTCTACAATTTTTATTTCCGACCCCATAAAGTATATATTTTCTGAAAGCTTATGAATAGAGGAGTCGATTAAGCCCTGTCCGTCTGCCCGTCTGTCCGTGTGTTGGTTGAAATCAACTTTTAGAAGCAACTATATGTTCCTCAGATCTGTATATGGTATCAATCTCTTGGAAATATCCAGGAATGAATCGCTATTGAAATTCAGCACAATCGCCCCATAACTTTCTGAGATATGAGCAAAAAACCACGACCACCTCGTTTTTTCACAATTACAACAACAACATACATACATACATGTAAAAAACATACCAAACAAAAAAAATTAAAAAAAAAAATTAAAAAAAAAAAATATTAAAAATAAGAAAAAAATAATAAAAAAAAACTAAAAAAAAAAAAATTTAAAAAAATTTTTAAAAAATTTTCTAAAAAAATTTTTTAAAAAAATTTTAAAAAAAATATAAAAAAAAATAATAAAATATAAATAATATATTAAATAAAATAAAATAAAATTTTTTTGGCTCAGCTGGGATTCGATGCCACATTTATTCTAACGTTTACGTATGCACGTATTTTATATGGGATGAATGGTGATACAAACAATTGTTATTGCATAACTACACGTTGTGAAGGGTATATAAGATTCGGCACGGCCGAATATAGCACTGTTACTTGTTTATTTATGTATTTTACTTGTTAAGAGTACCTTCTGTCCTTAAATTCAACTATATAAAACCAAATGGGTCAACTGCATTCATGTCAGTTATTGCGTTATTGTGCAGCCAAACGTAAATAAACTGTAAAAAAAAAATTTAAAATTTTTTTAAATTCTAAGTTTCAAACTATTTGAAACCCGGTTTCTTAAAAAAGTCGAAAAATCGATCACCCTAGTACACCGCCACCATGAGTTGGTCTATCCTCTCTATAAATTTTGTAGCCTCCAAGTTTAAATTTATGATGGGGTTTCAAAAATGTCTCATTGATAAGGAGAATATCAACTTTCTTGTCAAATAAAAATTTTTCCAGCTGTGAAGCTGCTGACTCAGTCGTTATGCCTTGAGCATTCCAGTGCATAACATGAACATTGTGACTAACTGTTGATTAATATTGCATGTTGAAGCATCATTTCCAGCACTCGTAGCTTGTCATTCTTATTTTGGCACCTTTGAAGTGCATCAAAAAATATTTGCATCAATTTCTCATTATAAATATCATTTTTATTTCTGTTAACAAGGGTCTTACTTCTTGTTACATCAGAGTACAGTACATTACTCTTAGCACCAGAGTCACGTGTATAATTTTGGTGTTCCTTACCAGGCAGTTGGGGAAAATTAACTTCATCGGAGTTGAAGTTCAGCATATTAGTCCTATGTGTTACTTTATTTCTGGCTGTGGTGCGTTGACGAATCTCCAGGTATTCCTGACGACACGGGCATTTTGGGTCGTCAAATCTGTGCTTTACATTTTTAAAATTCTTCCTAGCACAGGTGTAACATTTGTAGATAATGTTCTCACTATTAGCGGCTTTGTTTAATTGACAATCTGCAAATTTGTGATTACCCGCACAGGCTGCACACACTACTACTCTGTTACAGTTCCTAGCACCGTGACCATACATAAAGCATTTGGTGCATTGAGTAGTGCCTTTGCTGCCCTTGAGTGGTCTTCTCCAGTAAACGGCAATATTACTAAAATATTTCATTTTCAGTATATCCCTCTTCGACACTTGTTGACGAATCGAATTCAAATAGATATAGCATATCATATGCGGTTGATCTTTTCGTGGTGATTTCCTTTACACTTACCGGATTTATATTGTGTGAATTGTTAAATTCATCACAAATTATGTTAGTATCCATTTGAATGAGACCAAACAAGAATAATTTAAACATTTTTGCATCTTTTATTTCATGCGTGTAAAATTGGTACTTCTTAGTTCTTAGTACATTTAAGGCCTCGTTATACAGTATCCTTGAGCTTGATATTATTTTTTTTCAATGGAGATTCTTTTGAACATATACCTGTCTCCAATTAGTTCAAAAACTGATGAAAAACTATGGACGGAGTCCACTACAATTGGTGGTATTTTCTTCTTGTGAGTATCATGTCCTCTTCTTCATTTGCAAGTAGATGAAATCTATTTGCATTACTGCTTTGTACTTCTGATGTTTTAGGCACTTTAAATTTTGCGCAATTACCCCAATGCTTCTTCCTTTAATAATAATAATTTAGAGCAAAAAATAACACGATGTTTACGTTTTTAGGCAGAGATGCCAGATGATTTATCACAATTAAAAATTCTTTGTAAAAATAAAGAATGTTAAAATGAACCCAAGCCTGATTAAAATTTAAATATTAGTTAAGTTGAGATTTTTTTGATAGAAAAAAAAAACAAAAAAAATCAATTTTTTAATAATAATTAAATAAAATTAATTTAGTACAATTAATAAAAAAAATTAGAAAAATGTACGTTAAGTTTGAATTTATAGACTATGAATATGCTCATTTTGAGGCGTCCAGGCGGGCCATTTCGGACATACCTGAATGGGGTTGTGACATATCGGGTGAAAGCCCTTGATGAGTAGATTAGATTATGTAGATTTTGTTTATTATTAAAATATTATAAGTGCTATGCGGGCCATTTCCGACAGACTGGATGGGGTTGTGACATATCGGGTGAAAGACCTTGATAAGTAGATTACAAAACTAAAGCGGATAAAATTATTGTTATTCCTATTCCTACGATGATAATTATAAGCATTCCTTGGTCCTTTATTCGTGTTGTAGAGTTTATTATTCGAATGTCTATACTTTCTAAATTCTGGTCTAATACAACTGTCCTTCTTGTCATGATATCTAATATGTTACATAAGTCCCGCTCTTCATAAATTTTATCTAACAAAGTACTCTGTGTAATTTCTTTTATAGTTTTAATTAATATACTATCAATATTACTTAAATCTATACAATGATCATCGTTATGATATATTATAAGTTCATCTGACTTCTGTTTTATATTTTGTACCTCTATTGCTAATTCATTCACCGTGTTAACGTAAAGTTGTTGATTTTTCTATATATTTGATGAAGTTATGTATCCGGTCTGTATCTAAGTTTAAGTAGCTTCTTTATCAGCTCCCAATTATCTGGCTATGATATGTTGATGATTGTGTTCTTTACCTCTCCCTGGATACTTCGGTAATATATTGCCTTGGTTGCTTCTTCAAAACATCGCTTTTTATTGTGAATAAAAGGTGTTCCACATTACTCATAAAGGAATTAATAAATCTCCTGTGAATGTTGGTAGGTGCGACACGTTTCGGAAGACCTGTTCTCCTTGCTGTTGTTGTGGTTGTTGAGATTGTTGTTGCAGTTCCAGATATGCATTACGCAGTTGTTCGAGTTGGTCTACCAGCTTTCGTAAGCATCAAGACAGCTTTCTGCCATTCTTTTTAGTAAACGAAGATAACACGTTTGTTTATTGCAACGATAATTATGGAATAATGAATTCTATGAATTTTAAGTATAACCACAATGACTGGCGTATATATATTGACTCATCTAAGAAGATCTAAAAATCGTTCTCTAACTGCTCGAATACACGAGCACACCTTGCTTAGAGCTTTTGAAAAAATAGGCGTTCATATGTCATCAAAAATTCATTTTTTAAATTCCTATATGGACTACTTTGAGAAGCAGTTGTCAGCAGATTCTGATGAGCATGATGAAAAATTTCATCAGTCATGCGCACCTATTGAAGAACGCTATAAAGGCAACAGCAATCATTCGCTTATCACTAAAATTTGCTAGACGTTGTATGATAATGAAGTGGAATTGCCAAGAGCTGAACAAATTTAATTAATAAATACTTTCCATCCAAGTTTGCTATCAAAGGTAAAATAATAGAGATATTAGTATTTTTTTCATGCTAAATTTATGGAGTCCTTTAAAATAAAATTCTTAATAAATGCGAAATTAACCCTAAGCTCTCTTTTGTTTTGTCTTATTTCTGACTCTCTGGTTTAATTTTCCGTTTTGGTGTATTTAGAGACTTATATTAAAATTTTACGGATAATACTATTGCGGAACATTTTATCCCCTTAAATCTTTATTTTAATGGTTTTGTTTGTTTTTTTTATAAAGAAGGATAAAAAAGAATCATACCTTGAGGAGTTAGCGGGCTTATATATTCTACAAAAATATTCTCCGTAACATTTTACATAAATATTTTATACCTAAAATGTAACGGCCTTATTCATAAAAAAAACCTTATTATTGCTTTATAGAAAATAATAGCTATTAAACACTTTTTGTCTTATAAACCAATATAAAAATTTTATATTCATAAAAGTAAATACAATAATACATCTATAACTATTTATCGTTTTAGTTGTATTTATGGTAACTCTATTTATTTTAAGTTGTCATGTTATTGTTAGTGATAGTAAAAAAGCACTACGATTAAACCGATAGTCGAGTAAAAAATTTTTTTATACAAATTTTATTTCAAAAAGGGAATTTTTTATTTTTTTAAATATTCCCTATAAATTTAAAAAAATAGAAATAAGCAGGCAATTTAACAATAAACATTGTGCATAGACATGAAAAGAAATTTTGTATTAACAAACATTTATAATGGTTAATCTTTAACTTACTCGAATACCATGTTTGTTTACGTTTAATTTATGTACATCACTTGTGTGTTTTATTTTATCTGTGAATTTATTTCCTAATTTGTTTAAAATTTGTGTGCAATAGTTCTTGTTAATAAAAATATGGATAAAGGAAGAGTTCCTAAATTATTGAACCCAGAGGACTTTAAGGTGGAATATATGGTAAGTTTTAACATTAAATTCAATCTATTCTCGCTAAATTTGTGTCCACTTATAACCATTTTCTTTTCTGTGGTACTAAGAACACCGAAAAGAATTTGAATTAATCAATAGAACTAAAAAAAACCAATTTTTTATTTTCAGAATCAAGAAACAAAGAAAAAAGAAAAAGACAGCGGGGTGAAAATTGGAGTGAAGTGGACAAGGTAAGCCCTACAATGTCATGAACATGATTCTTTTTAAATTAATATTTTTCAGGAGCTATTAAAGGAACAAATAAAAAAGAGAATAAAGGACGTTGAAAACAAAAATACGGATACAAATACTAATCAAGCTAAAAACAAGTAAGAGCGCTATATTTGGCCGTGCCGAATCTTATATACCCTTCACAACGTGTAGTCATGCAATAACAGTAGATTGTATCACCATTCATCCCATATGAAATACGTACATACATATAAAAAACATACATATATTAAAACATCCCATTGTAAAATTATAAATTCACGTATGTATGTTAAAAAAACAAAAAAAAAATTTAAAAACAAATTAAAATATATATAATAAACATAAAACAAAAAAAATAAAAAAAAAAATTAAAAAAAAAAATTAAAAAAAAAAATTAAAAAAAAAATTAAAAAAAAAATAAAAAAAAAGTTAAAAAAATAATAATAAAAATATAAATAATATATTAAATAAAAAATAAAAAAAAAAATTAAAAAAAAAATTTTTTTGATTTTTTTTTGGCTCAGCTGGGATTCGATGCCACGTTTTATCTAACCAGTATACACGTTTGTATGTATGTATGTTGTTGTAATGTTGTTTTTGTGAATAAAAAATCGAGGTGGTCGTGGGTTTTTGCTCATATCTCAGTTGTTTATGTACCAATGTTTCTGATTTTCAATACCGATCTACTCCTGTATATTTCTGATATTTTAATACCTTACGCGGGTCGAACCTATGTCGGGGGGCTTCAAAAAGTTGATTTCAACATACACTCGGACAGACGGACAGACTGACAGAGCCTAATCGACTCCCCTATTCATAAGCTTTCAGAAAATATATACTTTATGCGGTCGGAAATGAAAATTGTAGAAATTTCACACGGAATGACAAACCTATATATACCCTTTTTCACTGTGTGAAGGGTATAAAAAGCTTGCCTAGATATTCAAAATGAGTAAGTTTTTGCCTATACTGAAAAATTACTCTAAGAAAATGTGTGGTTTTATTTTATTCTTTGCTCATGCAACAAACGGACTATATATCAACTTAGGTCGCAGTGGTCCACAACTAAGATGCAGGCAAAAAAAGAAATGTCGGATTATCGCGCAAAGTCAAAACAAACTGGAGGAGGACTACCGCCAACAGAAGTAACTCTTTCTGGTAGTGACATAAGTGTGTGTCTACCAAATGAATTCGTAGTTGACACAAACGAGTTTGATTCAGATGTGATTTTTTTAAAAGTAGGCTTATTTCTTGTTTTTTGAAGCTAAATGTATTTCTATAAGGGATTTATTTATTTACAGGACGACGAAATATCTAATGACAACTGCGAAACCGTTCTGGTAAGTAGCTTTGATGATGGAAAAAATCAATTTAAGGAAGCAGAACTAATTGTAGAAGAAAAATTACCCCAGACAAAAAAAAAGGTTCGTAAAAAATGATTGTCGTACGAAAAAGAAAAAATAACCTTTTCTTTTTAGAAATTATCTCCGGAAAAGAGCAGGGCTGCCGACGACAGCATTTCGAAAATTGCAACCACTAATGTCGAATGTAGAAGGGAACTGCATCATCTTCAAATTGAAGTAGAAAAAAAAGAAAATGAGAAACCTTGATTTGGAATACGAGCTTATTCGAGCTCGACTTAATTTTTATAAGAAAAAGTCTTTAGGTATGTATTTTTTAATTAGATTTAAATAAGTAATAGCCGTGTTCAATTATTTAATTACCAGAAACTAGAAATGAAAGACTAAAACCTATATTAAAAGTTATGATAATTCTTAGTAGTAAAAGGATATTAATGTTTAGTCAACTGTTTGTTGCGTAAAGAAACATTTAAAACAAACAAAACATTTTGGATATTTTTCATGAAATTATATAAACTTTTTAAATGTTTTAATTGTTTTGCTCATAAGCAAACCTAAAACAAATGCAGCATATACATACATACATATTGCGTGATTGACACAATCTTTCTCACTGTTCTTGTTTTGTTTTACTCACTGCAAAGAAAAAAGCAAAACAAGTTCAATTGTTTTGTTTATTTTCATACCCTGATTTAATTATAGAGTAAAACCCTTTTCAAACGAACTTGCAGTTTTACACCATTATTTTAGGTATTAATAATTTACATTTTTTTTCAGATATTGCTATTTAAGCAAGAATAAAATTTTTGAATTGTTTTGCGTTTCGTTTTATGATTAATAGCAAGTCTGCACTTGATTTTTTTAGTAGACACCAATATATTGTTGTTTTTATGAATTTTTAATAATAAATGTACCTACAATAAGTACGTAATAATACAAATATTGAATAAACAGAAATTATAACAGAAATTTTGTCTTTTATTTCTTCTCTTTTTTAAATGGATAATTATAAAATTTGGTTGTACAAAGATAATTGTTTTATTAAAAATTGTTTTGTATAAAAGATTTCAAAAGAATTTTTGCTCTTCCTTTAAAAGAATTTGAATAAGCTGGATTTTGAATTATATTTATTTGGCTCTGTATATTTTCATCAATATCATCTGAAAAAATTAAGGAAATTGCAGGTCATTTTAAAAATATTAAGGTTTAATAGAAATCGAAACGTCTCTAACAGGTGTGTTTAATTGTTATTTATTTGTTTAGTACAACTTGGGTATAACGGGGAAAATAATAAAAAATATCATTAAAGAATCGTTATATATATAGCAAAATATTATTATATTGTTAATATGAATATTTACTTCTAAACTTTTGGAATCGTTTAAACATCATCTACATATGTATTTATGTATGAAATCAATTTTAAGTTTACTTATATCCCTCTGCACTGTCATTAATTTATATTTACACGAATATTTACCTGGAAGTGAATCATTCTCCTCTATTGCAATGTTCTGAAGTACAGCTAGAGCAACAACAACAGTTTTTACATTTGAAAGACTTACAGTCATTCCATATAGTAAACACCGAAATCGTTGCTTCCATACGCCAAAACATCGTTATACTGAATTTCTAGTGGCAATGTGTGCAACGTTGTATTTTTCTTCTTTCTCATTTTTTGGTTGAAGTAAAGGAGTAAATAGGTAGGAAGTTAATTTGTAACCAGAGTCCCCAAGTAATCTACCCTTAAACTCGCCATTTTCAAAACGCTGCTTGATAGTGGACTCATTAAAAATTCTACAGTCATGGGTACTTCCTCTCCATCTCGCTACAATATCACGAATTTTCAAGTGTGCATCACAAATTACCTGATTTTTACAGAGATTTTTAAAACTTTGGAAGGAATTAGTATTAAAAATTTTGTCACCTGCACATTCAGTGAATAATACCCCTTCCTGTTTATGTAATACTGAGCCAGATCACCACCAGTTTTTTTAATCCTAATATGTGTTCCATCAATTGCTCCGATCACCCCAAGAAAGTTTCGGCTTGCTTTAAAATCTCTCATTGTGCAAGCCTCCTCTTCGAGCGATGATGGCATTGTAATAATATTTTTACCATGGCGAGCTAAAGCACGAGCTACTCTGTTAGATATCCTTGATACAGTTGGCTGTGTGAGACCACGAAGGTCAGCAGCGTCATCTTGAAACTTAAAAAATATAAATATGGATCTGTTATGAAAATCACTAATCTATCGCATTCGATGCGCAGTCAGTTTGAAGAAGGAAAAAATAATAAAACGGAAAATCTTCTAAAATACAATAGAATAGAATAGGTGCGACGCCCACTTTTACGCCTACCTCCCATAAACGTTTTGCCAAAAATTCATATAATTTCTCTATTAATAAAGATTTTGGAATAATAAAGGACTATATGGAAATATCTAAGTTGTACTCATTAGCAAAAACATTTTTGGCACGCCTACTATAACGCCTACCTTTCACGTTATCTACCGTTAATGAAATTTAAAAGCTCATAAAACCGACAAAGTTAGAGGTATGATGATTTGCTACATATATCCTTCTAAACAATGTAATTGTTGTGCCAAAAAGTTTAAGTGACACGCCCACTTTAACGCCTACCTCCCATATAACGGTTTATCTTAAATTCATGTAATTTCTCTATTGACAAAGTTTTTGGGAAAATAAAGGACTATATTGACTATATTGTATTTATTAGCAGAAACTTTATTGACACGCCTACTCTAACGCCCACTTTCACTAAAAGACTAAATTTACGAAAACATTTTACTATCATATCGAAGTTATTAAGGGTGGTTAAATTTTAAGGGCCGATGTTGATTTTAAATAAAACACAAATTATTTAAGAAATTATTAACATTTCTTTTTATAATAATAATATTTGTATGGTTCAAGTATGTATTTAACAAAATATCGGCCAAATGGCCCTCCCATCCTTGGCGCCACTCCTCTATCTGATGGTCCAAATTTTCAATGACAATGCTGATGCTCAATTGTTGGGCATGATGATGAGTCGTGGTTGACTGCTCTTTTGCCACACTATCGCAAAAAACAGCAATGGTTCCCTTTTAACGAACTAAGAAGGCATTCACAGATTTTCTAACATTTTATGCAGAAATTTAAATATTTTTTACAATTTTCCCGAACTTGAACGATTATGTTGACCATAAGAAGTACGAAGTGCACAAAATGCATATTGATTTGAACGCCCATTTTCATAAAAACCTGAATAACTTTAAAGCGTTGCTTATATGCGTATCTTTCCACGGATCAAATTGAGTAAGTTTGAGATTGAGAAATGTCAAATGAAATGCAGAAAACAAATTTAAGGTCTAGGTGTAGTTCACCTTCAACATGGGCCCTTAAAATTTAATCACCCTCTACAAAGAAAGTGATACATATTTTATTATAAAAAGATTATTCCATAGCGATTAACAAAATAATAAATATTGTGATTTAAATGTACACAAAATTGGTGGTGGGTATAAAAGATTCGGCACAGCCGAATATAGTGCTCTTGTTTAATCTTAAAAATGCGTACTCAAATCAGAATTTTTTAGTGTGATTGTAAATAAAAAATAAGTATTTAAATAATTTCAATTTGAAGTAAGTTTTATAATAAACACTGAAAAGTTTTGAACTTATATTTAAATTTTTATTCATGCTCGAAATCAAAAATTAAAATTAAACAGAAAATTTTTACACATAAAAAAATTTAAAACTAATATTTAAATTTTATAATTCTTATAATGAGAAAATAATCTAGAAAAAGTTGTTTTATAATACTGAGCACCCAAGCTTACATACAATTTAAATATTGCTTTAAAATAAATAGTTCAACATATTAAAATTTCTTCAAGGCTTAAATTTAGTTAAATTAATGTTTAAAATTTAAATAATTTATTTTACAAATAAGTATTCAATTCAATATTATAATTTTTGGTTTTATTTTAAAATATAAGTTTTAATTACAGTTTTTTTGTATCAAATTTTATTAAGTTTTATACCTGATTAAAGTGTTAAACACAGATTGTAACTATGGTTTTTGATTTTAGTTAGTACCTATGTATATGTCCTAAACTTATTTAAGTAAAACTATAGCTATGTTTACATTAGGCATACATTTGTCAGAATAAGCATTACCACTATTTTTGATAAATATTTCTTACATTAAATATAGTTAAAAGATATTTAAGTGAATTGATATTGTAATTTCTTTAATTTTAGAAAATTTTAAATTTAAAAACATGTATTTATTATAGCAGAAAATTATATAAATTATTGGTTAGATAAATTTCGTAAAATGTTTGCTTAATGTGAACATAGCGTAATAATCAAATAAAGGGTGGTTAAGTTTTAAGGGCCGATATTGAATGTGAACCACACTTAAATGTCAAGTTTTTGTTCTGCATTTCATTTGACATCTCTCAATTTCAGACTTACTCAATTTGAACCATGGATAGATACACAATCGAGCAACGCGTTAAAGTTGTTCAGGCTTATTATGAAAATGGGCGTTTATATCAAAATGCATTTTGTGCACTTCGTAATTCTTTTGGTCAACATAATCATTCAAATTCGTCCACAATCGTGAGAATTGTGAAAAATATTTATATTTCATCAAAACAGTTCTGTATTAAATGTGAAAACATCTGTGAATGCCTTCGTTCGTCGAACGGAAAATATTGCTGTTTTTCGCGATAGTATGGCGAAAGAGCAGTCAACCTCGACTCATCATCTTGCCCAACAATTGAACAACAACATTGTCATTGAAAATTAGGAACATCGGATGGAGGTGTGTCGCCGAGGTCGCGGCGACCATTTGGCCGATATTTTAATACATAATTGAACCATACCAATATTATCATAATAAAAAAAAATGACAATAATTTCCTAAATAAGTTATGTTTTCTTTAAAATCAACAGCGGCCCTTAAAATTTAACCACCCTATATATAATGCCCGACAGGTTTTGACTTTTATGAACATATCCATTTAGTTTTTAACGCTTCCTTTTTAAATTCAACTAATGTATATTAAATTTAAGAAAATATTTTGTATACTTATGAGTTTTTATCCAATCTTCTTATTTAGTTTAAATCTATATACATATATACACGATTCATAATAATCCAATAAATAATGTTACATTTTTTAGGATGAACGTGAAAAGGTTGGCTCTCATGGATTACAGATGTCTGATTCGGATTCAAAAGACTCATTAAGTAACGCTTCAATAAATGGAAAGAAAAAAAAAACCAAGAGTAACAATAAAATGTTAAGGTAAGCAAAAATAAAAAAGATAAACTACTTAGTCATCTTTAATGCCGTTTACTTGTGGTGCCAAGGTTATATAAAGCTTTGTCATTCCGTGTTTAATTTTAGACCCCAATTTATTATTATTATTATTTGCTTTTATAAATATATTATGACTAGAGATATTCGTAAAAATCTTGTGACAAATCGGTGACTAACCGTTAGTTATAGGTAGTTAAAGGCAAAAATTATTTGGAAAAAATATACTTATCTGTTTTAAATATAACAAGTTGCTTAAGCTCTTATACAATACAATATACACAGTAAAATTACAAACCGTAGTCTCTAAAATTATTTCTAATAAAAACTAACAAATGGTTTAAAAATAACTTATATATGCAGCAATGTTTTTCCTAAAATTTACAGACGAAAATCGAATTTTTTTCAGCTTTAAGAACCGACAGTGTTAACTTAGGTATTAGATGAAAGGTCCAGCGAAATATAATCACTAAAAAATTTTAAAATCTATGTTGGCCGCCAGTACAAAATGGCGTACAAGAAATTTATGCATAGATCAATTTTTTTATTTAAATATTGGTATGGCTTTATCAGTAGAATACAATGAAGTATGTAAAAGTTAAAATCATGGATTGCGTCCTAAATAAAATGGCGAAGATAAATATCAAATAATTTAATTATGTCAATAACTCTGTCAATCCTCACTATATACATAGGTATCGAACAAAAGGGCTTGAGCAGTAGGATAAAGTAAACTATGCAAAATTTAAGATAGTGTCCGAAATAAAATGGTGGATATATTTTTTTTAACACCATCAATATGTATCAAAGGGCTTGACTAGTAGAAAAATCTATAATCAAAGTTCGCTTAGGAAATAATAAAACAAAAGCTTAAAGGATACACTACGATGTGGTAATGTTCATAATGGTGAAGGGTTTTAGCAGGTTCGGCACGGTTGAATTTAGCTCTCTTACTTGTTTAAATGTACATAATATTATACGAGTACATTGATAATCGAATAAACGTATCCATGCAACCATAATCTATTTTTAACCGATTTAAAAATATAATCACCCCAATTCTAAATAACAATTCCCTGGGAATTGTTTCCCTATTCCCTGTTCCCCTATTCTAAATAATTTCTATTCTAAATTTGTTCCTTTTCCCTCTTCCCTTATTCTAAATGAACTTCGAAATTGAGAAACTGTTCCCTGGGGAAAAAGTAGGTATTACGAAAGGTAACACTGTGCTAGTTGAAAAAACAGACAAGCCGGGCACCTGGCGTTTTAACATAATTCGGGTACGCTAAATCCAGTGGTGCCCTCGGTTTTTTAAGATTGGCTCTGGTTTTCGAGATATACCGTTATTTCGAAAATGGAGGAGGTTGCACCACATATGTTCGCGTAACTCAAAAACGCTTTAGCTTATTCCAAAAACTTAAAAAATCGAAATTCCGCAATAAAATTTCCTTTAAGAAAAGTAAAACTTCTTTCTAATATCCGTAGTCGTTTTAGAAAAATAATTTTTTTTTTTAAAAAAAAAATTAATTTTTTTATCAAAATTTCGAAATTTTTGTTCTTTAAAAATTCATAAAAAATTAAAAAATGCAGCTAGGCTTCTAATTTTTTGCAAACATATAAAAAACAAAGCTGCTAACAAAACAAGCCATAAATGATTAAAATCTGTTAGCAACTTTTGATTTTATTCACAAAAGTCGACAAATTTTAATTAATTTAAGAATTTCATAAAACGCAATATTTGTATGGGAGCCCCCCTAAGGGATGGTGATAAAGGGAAAGTATAATTTAAGAAAATGTTAAGAACAAAAAACAATGAAGGTCGGTCATACATTTTATCCCCCTAGGAGTGAATCCTAGGCCTTAGAAACAAATGTTGGGAATGAAAAATAAAGTTGCGCTGGTCATACATTTGGCCCGTTTAGGGGTATCTCAGGCGCTGCAGGTGCAAAATTTAAGGCTAGGGTTCTACGCGTATAAAAAAATTTTAAATTAGTGACATGTAGCAAAACTGCTTTTAAGCTACTTTTGGAAGAATCAATAAATAAGCGCCAATCTCCAGGATTACATTCATTTTGCATTGTACAACGGTATTTGGCATGGTTCTTGGAATTAAAAATTAAAACATAGTATTTTTGAATTACCTGTGATTTCAAGTTATTGGCAATAAAATCTACACGTGGAAACGGTAGAAATATTATTCGTCCTTGCTTTTTTTTTTACAAAACATGCGACTAGTACTTTGATTAAAACAATTACAGTATAAATAAGAGTTCCTCAACCCCTTCACTGTCATATGGAAAGTGCTTGCGAAAGTGATTAGTGAATTTTAAAGCCTCTGACAGTCTTGTATCTAAACAGTTATATTGAAATATCTAAGATGGGGCCGTGTAAAAAGTTTAATTACTTTTGTTATGTGTGTGGGAAATATAAAAATATACCAAGTCGCCGTAAAATCACTACTGAAACAAGTACCTTGTATGAATCACATTTTTCTTTAAGTGTTATATATGGTAAGAGTTGGACATCATCAAAAGTGTGTACACACTGCATTTACCATTTAAATAAGTAGGGAAAAAATGGAGACACCATGCCATTTGGTGTTCCAATGATTTCGAGAGATCCCATAGTTCATGTTGAAGATGAGTGTTATGCGTGCATAAATTATACAGCGGGTATGAACAGAAGAAAAATTACTTATATATCTTATACATTCTGATGAAATTCCTGTTCCGGATAGCCATATACCAACAGAATATATTTCCTCAATACTTCATTCTGTTGAAGCGGTTGGACCAGCTACTTTAATGTATCAACCGTCATGCATCACGGTTCCATGCAGTCACAATGAAATCACGCAAGATCGTCTGGATATAATGGTACGGTGTCTAAAATTATCTCAAATTCAGAGCATTCTCTTGACAAAAAAGTTAAAACGAGCTAATATTTTAGCACCAGGTGTACAAACATACGGGGCTATCAATCGCCATAGACGATTTACGACTTTTTTTAAATCTATTGAGAATAATTCTATTGCGTATTGTACTGACATCCGCGGATTGGTTTTAACAATGCAAAATGAATATAATCCTGGAGATTGGCGCTTATTTATTGATTCTTCCAAAAGTAGCTTAAAAGCAGTTTTGCTACATGTCACTAATTTAAAATTTTTTTATACGCGTAGAACCCTAGCCTTAAATTTTGCACCTGCAGCGCCTGAGATACCCCTAAACGGGCCAAATGTATGACCAGCGCAACTTTATTTTTCATTCCCAACATTTGTTTCTAAAGCCTAGGATTCACTCCTAGGGGGATAAAATGTATGACCGACCTTCATTGTTTTTTGTTCTTAACATTTTCTTAAATTATACTTTCCCTTTATCACCATCCCTTAGGGGGGCTCCCATACAAATATTGCGTTTTATGAAATTCTTAAATTAATTAAAATTTGTCGACTTTTGTGAATAAAATCAAAAGTTGCTAACAGATTTTAATCATTTATGGCTTGTTTTGTTAGCAGCTTTGTTTTTTATATGTTTGCAAAAAATTAGAAGCCTAGCTGCATTTTTTAATTTTTTATGAATTTTTAAAGAACAAAAATTTCGAAATTTTGATAAAAAAATTAATTTTTTTTTTTCAAAAAAAAAATTATTTTTCAGACCGATGATTTCCTAATACATTTTCTATTACTGATTTCACACAATTCCAGGCCAATAGCTCGATATCATTCAATGCAACCTCAAATTGATGGTCCTTCATAAGACGGCGAATGTCCGGTCCATTAAGAATTCCTGTAAAATAGAAACATTATGAAATGAACTATAAATCTAATTTAATAAAGTAGTTAGAGTTCATACCTTCTTTTACTTTCATGCCGCTTAATCGTGGAAAAATTCGGTGCAATTCGGTAAAAGCAACACCATCTGGGCTCAATGCTTTTATAAAATTTTTTACAATACCCAGTTTGATGTGGAGTGGAGGAAGCAAAATCTTTTCCATCGACACAAGTGGTAATTCAATAACATTGTTTCTATGCAATCTGCTTTCCTCACGTAAAGCCCAATCCCGTGTATTGTACTGGTCGCCATCGAAACGCGTAATCCATAAGCACATGAAGCACATATTTTTAGTATAGCCCAATTGCATGCCTCTTAAAAGAGCTACCACTTTTAAATCTGCACATATTTTCCACTTGTGGTCTTCATATTTAATTAACTGTATTATTTTTTCATTGATGCGTATGTCTCTTTAGTATTTGTGCTAAGTGCTATCGGAATAGGACTTTTTAAATTAGTGACATGTAGCAAAACTGCTTTTAAGCTACTTTTGGAATAATCAATGAATAAGCGCCAATCTCCAGGATTATATTCATTTTGCATTGTTAAAACCAATCCGCGGATGTCAGTACAATACGCAATAGAATTATTCTCAATAGATTTAAAAAAAGTCGTAAATCGTCTATGGCGATTGATAGCCCCGTATGTTTGTACACCTGGTGCTAAAATATTAGCTCGTTTTAACTCTTTTGCCAAGAGAATGCTCTGTCTTTGAGATAATTTTAGACGCCGTACCATTATATCCAGACGATCTTGGGTGATTTCATTGTGACTGCATGGAACCGTGATGCATGACGGTTGATACATTGAAGTAGCTGGGCTATCCGCTTCAACAGAATGAATTATTGAGGGAATATGTTCTGTTGGTATATGGCTACCCGGAACAGGAATTTCATCAGAATGTGGCAGCGGAAATCGAGCATATGCTGTTTCAGTATAAGACATATAAGTCATTTTTCTTCTGTTTATACCCGCTGTATAATTTATGCACGCATAACACTCATCTTCAACATGAACTATGGGATCTCTCCAAATCATTGGAACACCAAATGGCATGGCGTCTCCATTTTTTTCCCACTTATTTAAATGGTAAATGCAGTGTGTACACACTATTGATGGTGTCCAACTCTTACCATATATAACCCTTAAAGAAAAATATGATTCATACAAGGTACTTGTTTCAGTAGTGATTTTACGGCGACTTGGCATATTTTTATATTTCTCACACACATAACAAAAGTAATTAAACTTTTTACACGCCTCCATCTTAGATATTTCAATATAACTGTTTAGATACAAGACTGTCAGAAGCTTTAAAATTCACTAATCACTTTCGCAAGCACTTTCCATATGACAGTGAAGGGGTTGAGGAACTCTTATTTATACTGTAATTGTTTTAATCAAAGTACCAGTCGAGACCTTCATGACCATGTTTTGTAAAAAAAAACCCAGGACGAATAATATTTCTAACTTTTCCAGGTGTAGATTTTATTGTCAATTTACCGCAGGTACCCAATAATTTGAAATCACAGGTAATTGAAAAATACTATGTTATAATTTTTAATTTTAAGAACCATACAAAATACCGTTGTACTTCAGTTCCATTACCTGCTCACCTAACGAAATGCTGTATCATATGTAAGGCTGGTTGCATTACAATATTGGGTACCTGCGGTAAATTGACAATAAAATCTACATTTTTTAACCGATTTTTATGGCTTGCGGCTTTTTTTATTTTTAAGATAAGTAGTTCTCAGAAAAAAGTGCAAAATGTTGAATATTTGCTTTATATTTTTTTTAATTATATTTTTAAATTGAAAAATATTACGAATTTGGTACGAAAAATTTTTTTTATCTCCATTAATTTTTAAATAATTCCAAAACGATAAGAGATAGAGAAAACACATCTTCTGGTGTTTTACTTTTGAAAACCGAAACCTAATTTAGGGGAAAAATTTGGCACGCCCATAAAAAAAATACCGATCTGATGGAGAAAAACCGATTACGGATTTGAGTTCAGCGCATCAAAATCCACATAGACCACATAGTTTTAATTAACGGGAAAAAAAAAAATTATTTTTTGTCGAGCAGTGTTATTTATGGCTTGTTTTGTTTGCAGCTTTGTTTTTTATATGTCTGCAAAAAATTAGAAGCCTAGCTGAATTTTTCAATTTTTTATGAATTTTAAAAAAATAAAAATTTCGAAATTTTGATAAAAAAATTAATTTTTTTTTCAAAAAAAAATTATTTTTCTAAAACGACTGCGAATATTAGAAAGAAGTTTTACTTTTCTTAAAGGAAATTTTATTGCGGAATTTCGGTTTTTTAAGTTTTTTCAATAAGCGTTTTTGAGCATAAAGCGTTTTTGAGTTACGCGAACATATGTTGTGCAACCTCCTCCATTTTCGAAATAACGGTATATCTCGAAAACCAGAGCCAATCTTAAAAAACCGTGGGCACCACTGGATTCAGCGTACCCGAATTATGTTAAAACGCTAGGTGCCCGGCTTGTCTGTTTTTTCAACTAGCACAGAGTTATTATGTCGTATGTATATCCTATTTAGCTGCATCATCGGTGTCAAGAAGGAGAAGTGTGATAGTTTCTAATGAAAAAGATTTTTTTATTAATCCTTTCTGTTTGCGTACAGCAGCTTATGAAAGGGTCACTGGTCTGAAATAACCTATTTAAGACATCTCGATTTGTATCGATTCTGCTGAATTTCCTCGAATAATTTGTGCGAAATAATCGTGTTTATTTCTGGCCTCGGCAGCTTCTTCTGGCAATTGGAGGGTAGCCTGATACTTGGGTGCCCATGTTTTTTTATGTACCTATATTTATTTTTTGTGAACTTATTTTTGTGATAAATGCTAATTATTAAAAGCGTTATTATTATTATTAGGTACGATATATTTTTTTTTAACATATAATGTTTTGTAGAGCAGGTATATAAAAATATCTTTTATGGGGATGTGTGGGACATTCCCTTATAACTATTATCGATAATAAAGAATTTTTCAAATTTATAATTATAGACATGTATTAACATTGTGAAGTGTTAAAAGTGATGTGAATACAGTTAAAATCAATAATTCAAAATACATAAAAGTTTATGACGATACAAATGTATAAGAAAAAGTGCCTGATGAGCAAAAAATTGAAGAAATGTGAAAATTTAAACAAATCGTCAAAAATAATGGCGCAAACTTTTTTTTTTGTTTCTAAAATTAGAGATTCCAAATTTTATTGTGGTATCAAACCTAATTCGTAGAGATGCTAACCTCACTTTCAAAAACCTCTTCTTTTTCTTTTTTTTTTGCAAAAAAAAATGTATATATTTTTTTTAGCTTTTGAACGAATTGTTTCAACATGAATATTCAACATATTTAAATTTTTTTTTTTCTTTTTTAAATAACTTTTAATCAAACCTTTCAGCGAAAATAAAAATCATTGTTAAACCTTTATTCGTTGTGCCGTAAAAAAATATCATAAAAACATTTAGAAACCCAAAAAAGCATTTAAATCTCATATAATTTTCTTCACTTTCCTGACTTTAGCATGGTCTCAGAGCTACAAATCGCAACTAAAAGTGTTTAAAATTTACAATATAATGTCTGTCGAGCTGCGTACTTAGTTCTTAAGATTTCTTTAAATTCAGTTTTGCCTTTTTGGCCAGCTTTTCAGGTCAAATACTCCTCTGTGCGGCGTTCAAATATCTGTTGGACGTGCTAACGTGTTCAGCCCAAACGTAAGTCGTTTGCAATTTCTCCAATCGAGAAATTAAGTGAGACTTTACGCTTCTTTGCTGAAGGTGGGTACCAAACGGGTATAGGTAAAGATTGCGGTGTGTCTGTAGCTCAGTGCAGTCTTAGCAAAGTTCTGGCAGAAGTTATTAATATATTTGAGGAACATTTACGCCCAATGTAGATAACTTTCTGTAGAACTGAAATGCAAAAACGGAAAATTGCATTAGCTCTTTATGTGAAGTATGGCATTCCAAACGTTATTGGATGTGTTGACGGAACTAAAAAAATTACAGGTCTGTGATCATGAGCTGAGGATTCAGATCACATCCCGAAACGTGTCACGATTCATTTTTTCGGAATTCTGGCGAATTGCGTGCTCACCTTGAGCAAGCATACCTTAGAGGTGGAAGCAATTATTTGCTTCTTGGTAAAGTTTTGAATGATAACAGATAATTCATAAATTAAACATGCATTTTTTCTAGGAGGCTTATAGATGCCCACAGGATGAGTCTGTTGAAATGAAATTCACACCAAGTGTTGAAATGTGGTTGAGCGTATTAATGGTGTTTTAAAAAATATATGGAGGTGCATTCTTGGTGCTAGACAGATCAAAATTTTGCTGTGCGTTGCATAACATCTGCATTTATTTTAAATGCAATGCTGAAGTAAACGATGTAGAAAATTTAGATTGTTTGAGCGTTCAGGATAATGATGTGGTATCCTTAGCCTCACCACAAATTTATCCATTGTCCAAAATATTAGAAAAAATATTGGGAACAATCTCTAATAAATTTCTGTAATAAAGCCATTTCTTATATTTATATATTTTATTAATAAATATATGTAACCTTTTATTAAAAAAATTTAAAAACTTCAAAAATAAAAAACAAAAAGATTAATAAAAATTATAATTATGTTAAAACTAAAAAACAATTCATTATTCTGCTTTCTGTTGTTTTTATCCCAAAAGTAACAATAAATTACAATATTTATCACATTTTTTTTATACAAAAATATTAAATACTTACATTTTTGTCACAAGTCCCTTCGAATTTGTTGGCAGATTTTTTCCCAAAATTTTTTATTACATTATTACATTTTGAAAAAAAAAAATTAATTTTCTAAAACGACTACGGATATTAGAAAGAAGTTTTACTTTTCTTAAAGGAAATTTTATTGCGGAATTTCGATTTTTTAAGTTTTTGGAATAAGCTAAAGCGTTTTTGAGTTACGCGAACATATGTGGTGCAACCTCCTCCATTTTCGAAATAACGGTATATCTCGAAAACCAGAGCCAATCTTAAAAAACCGAGGGCACCACTGGATTTAGCGTACCCGAATTATGTTAAAACGCTAGGTGCCCAGCTTGTCACGAAAAAAAGTGTCAATTTCATGCACAGTGTAATTGAAGGGAGAATGTAATAAAAAATTTTGGGAAAAAATCTGCCAACAAATTCGAAGGGACTTGTGACAAAAATGTAAGTATTTAATATTTTTGTATAAAAAAAATGTGATAAATATTGTAATTTATTGTTACTTTTGGGATAAAAACAACAGAAAGCAGAATAATGAATTGTTTTTTAGTTTTAACATAATTATAATTTTTATTAATCTTTTTGTTTTTTATTTTTGAAGTTTTTAAATTTTTTTAATAAAAGGTTACATATATTTATTAATAAAATATATAAATATAAGAAATGGCTTTATTACAGAAATTTATTAGAGATTGTTCCCAATATTTTTTCTAATATTTTGGACAATGGATAAATTTGTGGTGAGGCTAAGGATACCACATCATTATCCTGAACGCTCAAACAATCTAAATTTTCTACATCGTTTACTTCAGCATTGCATTTAAAATAAATGCAGATGTTATGCAACGCACAGCAAAATTTTGATCTGTCTAGCACCAAGAATGCACCTCCATATATTTTTTAAAACACCATTAATACGCTCAACCACATTTCAACACTTGGTGTGAATTTCATTTCAACAGACTCATCCTGTGGGCATCTATAAGCCTCCTAGAAAAAATGCATGTTTAATTTATGAATTATCTGTTATCATTCAAAACTTTACCAAGAAGCAAATAATTGCTTCCACCTCTAAGGTATGCTTGCTCAAGGTGAGCACGCAATTCGCCAGAATTCCGAAAAAATGAATCGTGACACGTTTCGGGATGTGATCTGAATCCTCAGCTCATGATCACAGACCTGTAATTTTTTTAGTTCCGTCAACACATCCAATAACGTTTGGAATGCCATACTTCACATAAAGAGCTAATGCAATTTTCCGTTTTTGCATTTCAGTTCTACAGAAAGTTATCTACATTGGGCGTAAATGTTCCTCAAATATATTAATAACTTCTGCCAGAACTTTGCTAAGACTGCACTGAGCTACAGACACACCGCAATCTTTACCTATACCCGTTTGGTACCCACCTTCAGCAAAGAAGCGTAAAGTCTCACTTAATTTCTCGATTGGAGAAATTGCAAACGACTTACGTTTGGGCTGAACACGTTAGCACGTCCAACAGATATTTGAACGCCGCACAGAGGAGTATTTGACCTGAAAAGCTGGCCAAAAAGGCAAAACTGAATTTAAAGAAATCTTAAGAACTAAGTACGCAGCTCGACAGACATTATATTGTAAATTTTAAACACTTTTAGTTGCGATTTGTAGCTCTGAGACCATGCTAAAGTCAGGAAAGTGAAGAAAATTATATGAGATTTAAATGCTTTTTTGGGTTTCTAAATGTTTTTATGATATTTTTTTACGGCACAACGAATAAAGGTTTAACAATGATTTTTATTTTCGCTGAAAGGTTTGATTAAAAGTTATTTAAAAAAGAAAAAAAAAATTAAATATGTTGAATATTCATGTTGAAACAATTCGTTCAAAAGCTAAAAAAAATATATACATTTTTTTTTTGCAAAAAAAAAAAGAAAAAGAAGAGGTTTTTAAAAGTGAGGTTAGCATCTCTACGAATTAGGTTTGATACCACAATAAAATTTGGAATCTCTAATTTTAGAAACAAAAAAAAAAGTTTGCGCAAGTTTGCGCCATTATTTTTGACGATTTGTTTAAAATTTCACATTTTCTCAATTTTTTGCTCATCAGGCACTTTTTCTTATACATTTGTATCGTCATAAACTTTTATGTATTTTGAATTATTGATTTTAACTGTATTCACATCACTTTTAACACTTCACAATGTTAATACATGTCTATAATTATAAATTTGAAAAATTCTTTATTATCGATAATAGTTATAAGGGAATGTCCCACACATCCCCATAAAAGATATTTTTATATACCTGCTCTACAAAACATTATATGTTAAAAAAAAATATATCGTACCTAATAATAATAATAACGCTTTTAATAATTAGCATTTATCACAAAAATAAGTTCACAAAAAATAAATATAGGTACATAAAAAAACATGGGCACCCAAGTATCAGGCTACCCTCCAATTGCCAGAAGAAGCTGCCGAGGCCAGAAATAAACACGATTATTTCGCACAAATTATTCGAGGAAATTCAGCAGAATCGATACAAATCGAGATGTCTTAAATAGGTTATTTCAGACCAGTGACCCTTTCATAAGCTGCTGTACGCAAACAGAAAGGATTAATAAAAAAATCTTTTTCATTAGAAACTATCACACTTCTCCTTCTTGACACCGATGATGCAGCTAAATAGGATATACATACGACATAATAACACTGTGCTAGTTGAGTACGCTGAATCCAGTGGTGCCCACGGTTTTTTAAGATTGGCTCTGGTTTTCGAGATATACCGTTATTTCGAAAATGGAGGAGGTTGCACAACATATGTTCGCGTAACTCAAAAACGCTTTAGCTTATTGAAAAAACTTAAAAAACCGAAATTCCGCAATAAAATTTCCTTTAAGAAAAGTAAAACTTCTTTCTAATATTCGTTTTAGAAAAATAATTTTTTTTTGAAAAAAAAATTAATTTTTTTATCAAAATTTCGAAATTTTTATTATTTTAAAATTCATAAAAAATTGAAAAATTCAGCTAGGCTTCTAATTTTTTGCAGACATATAAAAAACAAAGCTGCAAACAAAACAAGCCATAAATAACACTGCTCGACAAAAAATAATTTTTTTTCTTCCCGTTAATTAAAACTATGTGGTCTATGTGGATTTTGATGCGCTGAACTCAAATCCGTAATCGGTTTTTCTCCATCAGATCGGTATTTTTTTTATGGGCGTGCCAAATTTTTCCCCTAAATTAGGTTTCGGTTTTCAAAAGTAAAACACCAGAAGATGTGTTTTCTCTATCTCTTATCGTTTTGGAATTATTTAAAAATTAATGGAGATAAAAAAAATTTTTCGTACCAAATTCGTAATATTTTTCAATTTAAAAATATAATTAAAAAAAATATAAAGCAAATATTCAACATTTTGCACTTTTTTCTGAGAACTACTTATCTTAAAAATAAAAAAAGCCGCAAGCCATAAAAATCGGTTAAAAAATGTAGATTTTATTGTCAATTTACCGCAGGTACCCAATATTGTAATGCAACCAGCCTTACATATGATACAGCATTTCGTTAGGTGAGCAGGTAATGGAACTGAAGTACAACGGTATTTTGTATGGTTCTTAGAATTAAAAATTATAACATAGTATTTTTCAATTACCTGTGATTTCAAATTATTGGGTACCTGCGGTAAATTGACAATAAAATCTACACCTGGAAAAGTTAGAAATATTATTCGTCCTGGGTTTTTTTTTTACAAAACATGGTCATGAAGGTCTCGACTGGTACTTTGATTAAAACAATTACAGTATAAATAAGAGTTCCTCAACCCCTTCACTGTCATATGGAAAGTGCTTGCGAAAGTGATTAGTGAATTTTAAAGCCTCTGACAGTCTTGTATCTAAACAGTTATATTAAAATATCTAAGATGGAGGCGTGTAAAAAGTTTAATTACTTTTGTTATGTGTGTGGGAAATATAAAAATATGCCAAGTCGCCGTAAAATCACTACTGAAACAAGTACCTTGTATGAATCATATTTTTCTTTAAGGGTTATATATGGTTAGAGTTGGACACCATCAATAGTGTGTACACACTGCATTTACCATTTAAATAAGTGGGAAAAAAATGGAGACGCCATGCCATTTGGTGTTCCAATGATTTGGAGAGATCCCATAGTTCATGTTGAAGATGAGTGTTATGCGTGCATAAATTATACAGCGGGTATAAACAGAAGAAAAATGACTTATATGTCTTATACTGAAACAGCATATGCTCGATTTCCGCTGCCACATTCTGATGAAATTCCTGTTCCGGGTAGCCATATACCAACAGAACATATTCCCTCAATAATTCATTCTGTTGAAGCGGATAGCCCAGCTACTTCAATGTATCAACCGTCATGCATCACGGTTCCATGCAGTCACAATGAAATCACCCAAGATCGTCTGGATATAATGGTACGGCGTCTAAAATTATCTCAAAGACAGAGCATTCTCTTGGCAAAAGAGTTAAAACGAGCTAATATTTTAGCACCAGGTGTACAAACATACGGGGCTATCAATCGCCATAGACGATTTACGACTTTTTTTAAATCTATTGAGAATAATTCTATTGCGTATTGTACTGACATCCGCGGATTGGTTTTAACAATGCAAAATGAATATAATCCTGGAGATTGGCGCTTATTCATTGATTATTCCAAAAGTAGCTTAAAAGCAGTTTTGCTACATGTCACTAATTTAAAAAGTCCTATTCCGATAGCACTTAGCACAAATACTAAAGAGACATACGCATCAATGAAAAAATAATACAGTTAATTAAATATGAAGACCACAAGTGGAAAATATGTGCAGATTTAAAAGTGGTAGCTCTTTTAAGAGGCATGCAATTGGGCTATACTAAAAATATGTGCTTCATGTGCTTATGGATTACGCGTTTCGATGGCGACCAGTACAATACACGGGATTGGGCTTTACGTGAGGAAAGCAGATTGCATAGAAACAATGTTATTGAATTACCACTTGTGTCGATGGAAAAGATTTTGCTTCCTCCACTCCACATCAAACTGGGTATTGTAAAAAATTTTATAAAAGCATTGAGCCCAGATGGTGTTGCTTTTACCGAATTGCACCGAATTTTTCCACGATTAAGCGGCATGAAAGTAAAAGAAGGTATGAACTCTAACTACTTTATTAAATTAGATTTATAGTTCATTTCATAATGTTTCTATTTTACAGGAATTCTTAATGGACCGGACATTCGCCGTCTTATGAAGGACCATCAATTTGAGGTTGCATTGAATGATATCGAGCTATTGGCCTGGAATTGTGTGAAATCAGTAATAGAAAATGTATTAGGAAATCATCGGTCTGAAAACTGGCGAATTTTAATCAAAAATATGCTAACCGCATTTAAAAACTTAAACGTTAGAATGTCATTGAAAATACATTTTTTGCATTGCCATGCCGAAAAATTTAATGAACAATCACCAGCCGAGTCTGATGAACATGGCGAGAGATTTCACCAAGTAACAGCCAGGCTCGAACACTGGTATAGCGGCAAACAACTTGATTCGCTATTAGGGGATATTTGTTGGAATCTGCAGGAGGAAGAAGAATAAATTTCTAAATAAAAACTACTTAACAACAAAAAATTTTTAGTTTGGTTATATAAAAAATTCAAAAATTTCATCTTTTCTGAAAAAATCAAAAGTTGTAGACAGACTTTAATCACAAATAGCTTATTTTGCACCTGCGCAACTTTATTTTTCATTCCCATCATTTGTTTCTAAGGCCTAGGATTCACTCCTAGGGGGATAAAATGTATGACCGACCTCCAATGTTTTTTGTTCTTAACATTTTCTTAAATTATACTTTCCCTTTATCACCATCCCTTAGGGGGGCCCCAATACAAATGTTGCGTTTTATGAAATTCTTAGATTAATTAAAATTTGTCGACTTTTGTGAATAAAATCAAAAGTTGCAAACATATTTTAATTGTTTATAGCTTGTTTTGTTTGCAGCTTTGTTTTTTATATGAGTGCAAAAAATTAGAACCCTAGCTGAGTTTTTCAATTTTTTATGAATTTTTAAAAAATAAAAATTTCGAAATTTTTATAAAAAAATTAATTTTTTTTCAAAAAAAAAATTATGTTTCTAAAACGACTGCGAATGTTAGAAAGAGGTTTTACTTTTCTTAAAGGAAATTTTATTGCGGAATTTCGGTTTTTTAAGTTTTTGCAATAAGCTAAAGCGTTTTTGAGTTACGCGAACATATGTTGTGCAACCTCCTCCATTTTCGAAATAACGGTATATCTCGAAAACCAGAGCCAATCTTAAAAAACCGTGGGCACCACTGGATTCAGCGTACCCGAATTATGTTAAAACGCTAGGTGCCCAGCTTGTCACGAAAAAAAAGTGTCAATTTCATGCACAGTGTAATTATTAAGGAATTTTTATTAGTTTAACTTTTCCGTATATTAAGTATTAAATAATATAAAATAAATAAAATAAAAATCATTTTTTCATATAAGAGCCTTAAAATTTTTAAATTTTTTTTATTAGACCGTATATCATATGTATGCATGTACATACTGTCTGTCAAGAATGCGTTTAAACCTTTAAAATCAACATTTGTTAATTGAGTTTTACTATTTATACCGTCTTTTATTCCTTAGGAATGTGGCTTTTGGAAAAATCTTAAAAATTTAAACTTTTTGGTTCTTTAATTTTTATACCCTTCACACAGTGAAAAAGGGTATATATAGGTTTGTCATTCCGTGTGAAATTTCTACAATTTTCATTTCCGACCCCATAAAGTATATATTTTCTGAAAGCTTATGAATAGGGGAGTCGATTAAGCCCTGTCAGTCTGTCCGTCTGACCGTGTGTATGTTGAAATCAACTTTTTGAAGCCCCCCGACATCGCTTGGACTCAGGTGAGGTATTAAAATATCAGAAATATTCGGGAGTAGATCGAATCAGAAACATCGGTACATAAACAACTGAGATATGAGCAAAAACCCACGACCACCTCGATTTTTTGTTAACAAAAACAACATTACAACAACAACATACATACATAGAAACGTGTATACAGGTTAGAGAAAACGTGGCATCAAATCCCAGCTGAGCCAAAAATAAAATTTTTTTATTTTTTTTTTTAATTTTTTTTTTTTATTTTTATACCCTTCACCTGTGGTGCACAAGGGTATATATAGCTTTGTCATTCCGTTTGTAATTTCTACAATTTTCATTTCCGACCCCATAAAGTATATATTTTCTGAAAGCTTATGAATAGAGGAGTCGATTATGCCCTGACCGTCTGTCCGTGTGTTGGTTGAAATCAACTTTTAGAAGCAACTATATGTTCCTCAGATCTGTATATGGTATCAATCTCTTGGAAATATCCAGGAATGAATCGCTATTGAAATTCAACACAATCGCCCCATAACTTTCTGAGATATGAGCAAAAAACCACGACCACCTCGTTTTTTTCACAATTACAACAACAACATACATACATAGATACATGTAAAAAACATACCAAACAAAAAAAATTACAAAAAAAATATATTAAAAATAAGAAAAAAATAATAAAGAAAACTACAAACAAAAAATTTTAAAAAATTTTTTAAAAATTTTTCTAAAAAAAATTTTTTAAAAAATTTAAAAAAAATATAAAAAAATAATAAAATATAAATAATATATTAAATTTTAATTTAATTTATTTAATTTATTGTCTATAGATTATAAATCCTTACAGACTAAAGTATGTAAAATAACAAAACAAAATTAAGGTTATATATAAAATAATATTCTATAATAATTCAACGATTTAAATATAAAATGATATTTCTTTTAACAATTTCTTTACTTTCATTAAGGCCAATAAGGTGATAATAATTATTAAAGTTTTCACATATACGACGAAGAGGATCATTATTTGCATAGTTGGATCTATAGTATTTTAAGTTAATAAAACGGAAATTTCGAGTTGGTCTGGTTGGAACATTAAAAGATATTTTACTTAGCAGGAATTAGGAGTCGATATCGCCTTGAATTAGGCCCAGCACAAAGGAAAAACTCAGCATTGAACGACGACTTTTTAAAGTTGGTAATTTTATAAGACAGAGTCTGCTTTCGTATGACGGTAGTAAAAACGAATTCCATCCAAGGCCACGAAGACAAAATATTAAAAACTTCTTTTGTACAGACTCGATACTATCAATATGAATATTATAGCAAGGATCCCAAATAATCGATCCATATTCTAGAATAGGTCGAACTAACGATGAATATAATTGTTTTGTAATATAAGGATCTAGAAATTCCTTGCACCACCTCTTCATAAATCCAAGTACACCATTTGCTTTGTTAACAATTAAAGAAATATGGTCACGAAAATTTAATTGGTGATCAAGCAAAATACCAAGATCAAGAGAATTCAGAACTTTATTAAGTTTACACTCATTAATGAAATAAAATAAATCCAATTTCTTAATTCTGAAAAAGGACATATGCTTACATTTTTTTATATTCAGCTCCATTAAGTTGATTTCACACCAATTTACCAATTTGCCAATATCAGATTGAAGGAAAAGTTGATCTTCGGGATTATTTGAAGAACGAAAAATTTTGACATCATCGGCATACATCAAAACTTTAGAGTGCTGAATAACTGAAGGTAGATCGTTTATGAATAAGGTAAATAAAATAGGACCAAGGTGGCTACCTTGCGGAACACCATAAGGAACTTTGATAGCATTAGACGTAGCACTTCCATACTTGTTGAGTTCTTAAAGACAAGTATGATCTTAACCATTTTATTGTCATATCCGTAAATCCCATTAATGACAATTTGTTAAGCAAGAGATCGTGGTTTACCTTATCAAAAGCTTTACTAAAATCTGTGTAGATAGCATCAGCTTGCATATTATTTATAAAACCATCATTTATTGTAGTAGTTAGCTCCAAAATATTAGTCGTTGTAGAGCGATGTTTACAAAAACCATGTTGGCACGGTGACAAAATCGAAGAAATTTGATAGTATAAATTATCAGTTAAAATTTTTTCAAAAAGTTTGGGAATATCACTCAGCTTAGCAATGCCACGATAATTTGATATCTCAATTTTGCTTCCATTTTTAAACAACGGAATTATATACGATAATTTCCAAATCAATGGTACGTATCCTAATTTAATGGATTTGTTAAAGATAGCAGTAAGCGGGTAACATAAATTTTCTGCACAATTTTTTAGAACGCAATTTGGTATTTCATCTGGACCAGCATTAAACGAATTATTTAGTGATAATAAATTTGAAAGAGTCGTTTTATAAGTAATAAAAGAGAATTGTACACCAGATGATTGAGGTATATTAAATGGGTAAGATGTTATGTTATTATATACTTTTTTAGAGTAGGTAGTTGAAAAAAAAATCAGCAAACAAATTGGAAATAGAAACGTCATCATCATCGTCATTTGATCCATATTTATAGTATTTAGGATTAACGGACGATCGCCGTTTAGAGTTCACAAATTTATAAAACGATTTAGGATTTGATCTCATTTTCGACTTCATACGGATTATATAGTTGTCGTATGCAGATTTATTTGCCAAATTGTAGTAAGAACGAGCAATACAGTATTTGGTATATTCTACAGATGATCCGGTCCTTTTATATTTCTTATATAACTTGTTTTTCCTGTTTTTAATAGTTCGGAGATACTTATTATTCCAGGGTGGCCCAACATTGTTATTTCTAATTGTAATTTTTGGGACAGTTTCAGAAATGCAGCGGCGTAGTGTTGAATAGAAGAGATAAACAACATCATCTAAGTTTTCGATAGAGATTATACTATCCCAGTTAACGTTTGATAGCAAAGAGTTAAGCCACTGATAGTTTGCACGAGAGAAGCAAAAAAACTTTATGGGGTTTAATTTTGTTAGGAAGTAAAACAGGTAAGCTTAATAAATTAAATATTTCCAATTTTAATGTCGGATGATAACGATCTTCAGGGTAAGTAACGGGAAGTGTTTTATGTAAAAATATATCCATCGGCTGGTTGCAAATGCAAGATCAAGAAGTTTTCCATTAATATTGTTTGCATAGTTAATTTTAAAAAGTCCATAGCTTGTGAGTGAGTGAATAAATTCATTTGCAACTGTAGGAATCGGATAGTTTATTTCTGAAGATTTATTCCACGATATGTTAGGTAGATTAAAATCTCCCAAAACAATAAATAAATCAGATGGAATAGATTGTTGCAAAACAAATTCAATGGCAAAGATGTGATTATTGTATAGATCCAGAGAAGAGTTTGGAGGAATGTATGAGCACGTAATATATAAATTTGTATTTCTCAGTCGAATTTTTACAGCGACAAATTCGATGTCATCGTTAAGTATAACATTGATTTCTTCACAACGAAAATTGTTATGTGCGGCAATGAGCACACCTCCACCCAACTTATGTGATCGATCATGTCTGAATATTTGGTATTTTGAAGATAATATTTCGTTGTTATTAATACATTTCTTATCGTTTAACCAGGTTTCAGTAAAGACAATGATGTGGTATGAAAAATCAAAACTATTTGCATAAATAGTGGCTAATTTCGTATTAAGGCCACGGACATTTTGGTAAACAATATTAATAAGATTATCGGTAGAAAAATTATTTAGTTTTTTTGGGTATTATTTTGAGTAGGTAAATAAACGATATCAGAACGAGAAGCATTTCTATATTCATATTCGCGTATTATAGCATTGGGTGGCCAAAACTCAGGATTGACAATAAAATTAAAATATTCCTCTGGTACGATGATTTTAAAAGAAGATTTACTCCGTTTTTCCGAATAGTTGAATTTAAAAACAGATAATTCACAATCATATCCAAGCTTTAATTTAATGTAGTCAGCAACAGCGTTAGAAGTAGTATCAGATGAAAAACGAGCAGCAAAAATTTTTTTGTTTGGAGAAATTACTTTAAGTATTGCAGGATTATTTAACGGACTAGAAACCACAGCCGGAGGATGTGAATTAATTTGTTGAATGTCGTTTTGAAAATTTATATTACTTCCAATCTGTTGAATACGATTAGTATTAGGTTGTAATATTTCGGTGTTATGAGGGAGAGACGATGAAAATTTGTTTGTTTCATGGAGAACATCACTGGAGCATAACGAGGGATTAGTTTTCGGATTTTGAGATGGTTTTACAGGTACATTAACTATGGAAGAAATAGTAGACGGACTCGGACGTGGTAAATTATCGGAAGTGTTTTGATCAACAGAAGAGTTGTTAGTAGACATAAAGAGTTTATTTAAAGTTAGAGTTGTTTTCTTTCTTTTGGGCGAGAATGACGCATTATCAAATAATGCTTTGAATTTTAAAAATCTTTGGGATAAACATTTTAGATCGTTATTTATGCCGACAAATTCATCTCGCGCATTTTTAAAAAATGAATAAAATTCAGCATCATAAATAATACATTTTTTACAGCACCAACGTAAGCCTTTATCTTCACAAAGATTGTCTGCAGTTCGTGCTGCCAAGTCCACACATTTTGCATGATAAACTGCGTTGCACAGCCGACAGGAAATCATTGGATCATCCGCCTTATTTCTGCACTTTGGTTTAGAACAACTCATATTGAAAAAAAAAATATACGTATCAGCACAGTTAATAAATTGTACAAAAATTTATTTAATTTTATTTGAGCGCGTAAATTGAGGTATAAGTGTAATTTATTGTATTAAAAATAAAAAAAGTATTTGTTATTGTAAACGAGAGAAATAAAAACACTTGCAATTTTATTGTTGTAAATATTGATGAACTGTTATGTTTGTTTGTATTATTTTTATTTTCGATTTTTAATTTTTATTTACAAGCAAAAGAAACAAGTTCAAATGTACTTATGTATGTATGTATATGAATGTTATATATAAGTTTTTTAGTTTTATAAGTCTTACCTACCGTTGCCACATGCAAGTGCAAGTGAAAAAAAACCAATACACTAACACTTTTTTACTAACACAACTACATTTTGGCAACCTGCGACTCAGCTTGCGAAGACATTTTTAAGCAAGTAAAATTTTTACAGTTACGGCAAGTAAAGTGACAAGCCGAAAAACAGTGTTGTCTAATACTGAGTGTTTTGTTAACTCACTAATATATCATACAGTTGTGGTAAATACTTCAGCTAGTTTTTTTAATAAATATGTATATATTTATATGAAGAATATTAAGAAAAAATATAAATATTCATTTAAAATGTAAGTTTTAATATAAATATCAATTTTTAATAAAAAAAAATTATATTAAAAAGTTATATGTCTAAAGGTAACGTTTAATAGTGGCTATTGACAACACTTAATTACCAATTGAAGCAGCGCCATTTGTTTTAAATTTCTTTGAAGTTTATTTGGTGACGACATTTTAAAAATGAACTTGCACTGTGCTGTGTAGCCACTCAAAAAATTGTTGTGTTTTTTTTTTTTAATTTCTCCTGATTTTCGTTAGTAATACGTATACACTACTTGCAAGTAAATACTTGCTTGTGGCAACGTAGGGTTACAGAAAATAAAACGATTTAGGACAGAGCGTAATTAAAAACACGTTTAACTCGCATGATAATATAAATAAAATAAAATTTTTTTGGCTCAGCTGGGATTCGATGCCACATTTATTCTAACGTGTACGTATGCACGTATTTTATATGGGATGAATGGTGATACAAACAATTGTTATTGCATGACTACACGTTGTGAAGGGTATATAAGATTTGGCACGGCCGAATATAGCACTGTTACTTGTTTTTATTGCATTTTGAAAACAAAAAAGTTGACGAATTTTACAGGAAAATTTTTTTTTCGCCATTAAATTTTTAATAACTCCGAAATAGTAATAGATAGAAAAGAAATGTGCGGGTTTAGTTTAAGCAGAATTTTCCTGTGCATCTTCTGATCCTCCTGCTATTAAAATCGGAGAACCTGTTTTCAAGCTATGATAAAATATATTTGGCAACCCAACGAGAGTGAAATATGCCACGCCATTAACAGAAAATCCTTACGTACTAGAGAAAAACGGAAAACAGATTTGAATTAAGGGCATCAAAATCAATATAGTCCACATACTTTTATTTCTAGCAGAGACAAAAAAAAATTATTTTGCGCAGTGTACTTTTGTTGCGCAGTGTAATTTTTTCAAAATCTGCCACTAGATTTCTTATATCATACTACACCTAAAACTATCAAAAAACTAGAACTTTTAATTAAAAAAACACGTTTAATAATTTTGGCCAGCTTTTCAGGCCAAATACTCCTCTGTGCGCCGGTTTACTTACTCTGTAATATTTGTCAAACCTTCCAAAAGTAAAATTTACTTAGAAAGTGTGCGGCAACTCAAGTGGGTTGCTGGCGTCACGTAGCATTCTCCATTCTCTTTGCTTATTCTTGTCAGGTTGATATGCTTAGCAATTTTAAAGGAAAAAGAAGTTGGAAATCTGACTGATGAAGAATTACGTAACATTAAATTGTATACAAAGTGGTGCTTCGATGGCAGTTTAGGACACAGTTCTTACAAACAGGCTCTGATGCCGATGATACTGCAGTATTCATTACATCTATCGTCCTGTTAAAGTTAGTAGCCAATGATAAAATTATTTGGGAAAATCCTCGTCCATCTTCAACAAGATTTTGCAGGCCGCTAAAAATAGAGTTTAAGAAAGAGACAGCAAATGTTGCGAAACTTGAAAAAGAACGAGAAAATAGAGAAATTAAATCACTTGTTTATTCACCTGCTTTTTTAGGAGAGAGAAACGTCCAAATAAAACATGAACTTATGTTAGTAATGATCGATGGAAAGGTATGTAATTTTATAACAGAAACAAAATCAACTCAAAAATGTTATATATGTGGTGCCACGAGTAAAGAGTTCAATTCAATCGATAGCATGATCCAAAGAAAAGTTAATAATAAAGAATGAGATCGATAAAACCCTAACACGAATAAAACGCAATAACTTTGAAACGAATTAATCCATTTTAATGAAAATAGCGCGGTTTAACAATAAAATAACAGTAAATTAAAATATTAATGCTTTTTGTAAAAATGCAGCTTTTTTTGATGAACTGTTTCACCTTTTCCGGAATTGAGACCATGAGGGTTTTGATGGTATCCTTAGTAACTTTATTGCTGGAATAAGACCATTTCTGGGAATAAATTTTAGTAGTATTAGCAACTTGTTTTGTATCCTTCAGCACTCTTTTGACTAAAGCCCAGTAACGTTCGATGGGCCTTAGTTCTGGACAATTAGGTGGATTTGCTTCTTTTGGCACTACCACTATATTATTTGTTTCATACCATTCTGCTGCAGATTTACTATAATGACACGACGCTAGGTCGGGCCAAAAATATGTTGACTTATTGTGTTTTCATATGAATGGAAGCAACCTCTTCTGCAAGCACTCCTTGATGTAAATATCAGTGTTGATAGTCCCAGTAGTAATAAATTTACTGCTTCTTTCTCCGCACGTGCATATAGCTTGCCAAACTAAGTACTTCTTTGGAAACTTTGTCTTTTTTTGGAACTTAAATTGGTCATCGACATTACCTCTTCCATCGGCCACATAATAACTTCGCCCTAGGAGCTGAGAAAAGTCGGCAAGAACGTAAGTCTCATCATCCATAATACAACACTCATATTTGTTGATAAAATTTCTAAGCAGTTCTTTGGCACGACTTTTTGCATCCAAGTTTTTCTTCGAATTTCTGTCTGGCACTTTCTGAACCTTGTAGGACTTAAGGCCTTCATATCTTTTAACCTTCCTTAAAAAAAAAATTGGAACAGTTTGCTTTTAAGGCGGCTTTACGGTTTGAGAGGTTGGGATTTTGGTTTAGAAGACTAACAATCTTTGAAGCTAACTGTGGGTCAGTTATACCTTTTTTAGCTCCACTTCCAGCTTTCCTTTTAATACTACGACGTTCGTTATACACTTTTATCACACGCGAAACTGTTTGTCGTGACACCTTTATCTCATTTGCAATAGATTTGTAAGTACATCTGGGATTTTTTAAAAAAATTGTTATTATTTTTTCACGCACTTTTTCTTCGGAATCCATTTTAAACAAACTAATAATCCGATTATCTATTATTTTGTACACATAATTTGACAAGTTTTTAAATGCAAACTTGATCATAAACAGTTATATTTTTTGTGCATGAAGAAAGGTGGAATTAAAAATGTGTGTTAAGGTTTCACTGATCTCATTCTTTAATACTCTGCAGTTTGGCTTATCCATTCTGCATGGTTAGATAAGATTTTTCGAGTGCCTTCTTTACTTGTCATACAAAAATCCAATCAAAAAATGGCAAGCAAGGTCCGAAGCAGAAAAAAAATAGTGAATGAAACCAGATCAAAAAAAATACGGGTCGAGTTCAGACAAAAACCGGACTTATAGTTGACCAGCCAAAACCAGTGCTTGGAAACTAAAATGACGGGAGTACAGCCAGACGTTTTTTCCAAAATCCCGAAGATTCAGTGGAAATTTCAAAAATCGACGTTGAATTGATTAAAAAGTTGCATACTATTTTAGTTGCTTTATCGTGTGGTCATTAGATTAATGTTAAAAATTTAGAAATTTTACTTTATCGAACGCAAAATACTTTGTTGGAAAGTACCCATGGTATAACATGTCTCCCACTTTACATGCACTGTTACCTATTGGTCAGTTATCGGAGGAAGCGCAGGATGCTCGCAATAAAGATCTTAAAATATACAGAGAACATTTTTTACGGAAATGCAATAGATTTTCAATAGATTTTTAATAAGTTCTGACCCTATTATTAGTAATATGAGCAAACATTACAAAAAGAAAAGTAGCGTGTTACCACATTATTGGACCTTCTAATATTAACTAAAATTTCTGTAGAAAATAATTCCGATGATATTTATTTTAGTGACAGCAAATATGAAAATTAAAAATATTAAAAATAATATAATTATTCATATTAATAAAAACTTTTTTAATAAATAAAGATTAGTATGGCCTACTTTCGGGAAAATTTTGTATTGGGGCTATACGAAATCATTTACCGATTCCGTTGAATTTTTGTATTCTCAGTTACTAACCTAAAAAAATCATAAGCGTCAAATTTCATTTATTTATCTTTAAAAATGAAGTTTGCAAAGCAATCTAAATATTAATACGGGCAGACAGACAAATATCCCTGGAGTTAAAAATTTTGTTTTTTAAAAATGATTTTTTTAACTACTAATGATCCATTTAATACTACGAAACGAAAAAATAAGTGTTATCTCTAACGCCTAAATTAAGAGCTGTTTTTAGCAATTTCAACCCAATGTGCGGCGGTGGTGACGGTGGACTGGGTGGTCGCCGTGCAAGGGTTGTGTCTTCCGCTCCAAACAAATGTGCGACGGATTTCCTCAAGTAACTCGTCGTCCCATTGCATGCAAGGACTACCGAGGTTTCCCAGTGAGATAGTTTCGGACCATGGGCACGTACATAGATTTGTCGTCTTCACTATCTAGGTCTATGGTGACCAGTGGTGGTTTTCCAAATGGAGGCGGCGGATGGCGTTCCCCAACTGGGGGTTGCGTCAATATTATGAAATGGTATGCCGAGTTGTTTGGTTGGCGTTACGATTTTTTTCTTCTTATTTCTCAGTTGAGGATCTAAAAGATATAAAGGAGAATAATTGGTTTGTGTTATTGGTCAAAATATGGTTTGATGTCACTTAAATGCGCAGTGCGCGTTTCACTACTATCTACACTACAAAGTTTAACAATGACGGGGGACAGAAATTCCACAACTACTTAAGGTCACCAAACTTGAGGGCCAATTTTGCGGCAAATTTGTCGATGGCTTTCGATACTGAATGCTGCCGTACAAAAACGCAATTACCAATCTGTGGATGCTACGACGTAGATTGTGGTGGTGTTTTTGTGACGCTTTTGCTATATTTCGTCGAACCATTGAAAATACCTCTCTAAACTCTTGTGCTCGCTCCTCAGGTCTTACAGTTCGTGCTCCCGTACCAATTGTCACCTTATCATATAGTGCTTTTGGCAGCGTGGGTAGGTAGAGAAACTTGTGTCAGGTACGCTAGTGTGTAACCGATCGATTCCGATGTACTAGTATTGACGGCCAACATGACTTCCGGTATCAAGTCATCCCAAACAGTATGCATCTGTTGGGAAAACTGGGCAATGATTATTTTGAATGCACGATTGGCCCTCTCTGTTTTGTTTTCCTGGGGCGTGTACTGCTGTCGGACTACTACTTCCTCCAAGTATTTCTTCAATACCCGAGCTATTATCCGCTCTCGTAAGGCTTTAACTACCCACTCGGCTATGAACTACCGCAATAGGACTAACTCCCACCATTTGGAGAAGTTAAAAAAAAACAAGAAGTACAGTGTTACCGTGTAGTGTCCTTGGTAATAGCCCCACAAAATCGGAACATAATAATGACCAGGGTTCGTCGAGGATACGAGCATCTTTCCCGCCGGGTTTCTTTGTTGCACCTTATACTGTTGACATAAACGGCATCCTTGCACATATCGGCTGATATCTCGATACATGCCTGTCTAATAGTAGCGGCTGGTAATGTTGTGTAGAGTTTTTCTGGTGCCTTGATGGCCTCCTACAAGTTGATCATGTGCCTCTTGTAGAACTTGTCGGCAATCGGATGGTACGCATAGCTTTCAGGGAGTGGCATTTTCGTTGTTGACTTTTAGGCCAATGTGTCGATAAAGTTGTCCGCTTACGAACTCTTTCGGGTTTTATTTTTTGGCTGCCAGTTGCTTTTGGTATCATTTACACGTTTTGGTGTCGGGGGGTTTGTCAGATTAACTCGTTCCACTAGTTGTCTGGATAGCGCATCGTCTACAACATTTTGTTAACCCTTTCGATAGTTAATTATAAAATTATACTGCTGCAGCTCCAAGGCCCTTGCTGACCGACCAGTTGTATTGTTTGTCATTCCGTGTGAAATTTATACAATTTTCTTTTCCGACACCATAAAGGGAGTGGATTAAGCATAGTTAGTCTGTTTGTCTGTCCGTGTGTATGTTGAAACTTTTTGAAGCCCCCAGACATCGCCTGGACCCGCGAGAGGTATTAAAATATCAGAAATATTCGGGTGCAGATCGGTATTTTATTTTTTTTTTATAAATATTTTTGTAATTTTTTTTTTAACATAGTACAACTCAATTTATAATTTAACAATGAGATGTTTTTATATATGTTTGTTTTTTATATGTATGTACGTATTTCATATGTGATTAATGGTGATACAAACAGTTTTTATTGCATGACTACACGGCTCGGCCGAATATAGTACTCTTTTTTGTTTTTATTTATTTTTTTTTTTTTGCAAGAGTTAATAGAGAATGTTGAAAGTTGAGTGAGAATGTTTATAATATAAACTTTATTTAATGTTTTTACTATTTAAAGTAAAAGAAAGTCAGTTTCGTTTAAAGCGTCTTGTTTATAAACTGTATTTTGGAAGTGCAAAAAAATAAGTTGTAAAATTTTATAAAAATTGATTTCATGAAAAATTAATTGCCAATATTTTTCAGAACGTGTTGTATTTTTTAAAGTAATTTGATTAATTAATTTTGTAAGAAGTGTATCTTTGTTTTTGCGTAAAAATTATATATATTAAATGTTGATATCATATGTATATTTAATTTTTTTCATACACATTGCCATACGACAACGGCAGGCGTTATATGGTGTTTCATATGTGCGTAGTGAATAAACAGAGTGTTTAATTTTTTGAAATATGTTTAGAATTTTACAGATAGTTAACATTTTCTGATGCCTTAGACTTCCTGGAACAGTTGATAGCGAAACCAAAAATGAAGTTACAAGGATTTTTATTGAACCACCTGAAAAAGATGGCTATATAAGCGGTGAAGATGACGCTTCAAAAGAAGAAGGCGGTATCCCAAACAACATTTGTCCTCTGCTGAAATCGAATTACGAAATAGTTTTTAAAAGTGGACAGCGATAAGATTCTAGTAAAGACATAAGGCAAAAATGATAGCAGATAGATGATTTGCAGAATTTGGTTGCAAATTCTACGGTAAGTGTCAGTTCTCAACAGAAAAATGATAGTAAAGATCATCTCGTAATACCAATTATTAAAAAACGACGTTGCGCCGGAGAAACTTGTAAAAAGTGTGACGTTGGCAGATATTCAGAGATATAATAATCGTCAATCCTCAATCTCGAGGCCGCAGTGGACGATTTTTCGACCAAAATTATAATGAGCGATGAGGCTCATTTTCACCTCAGGGGGTACGTGAACAAGCAAAACTACCGCTTCTGGGGTACCGAAAATCCACAAGGAGCCATTGCACCCGCTCAAAGTGACTGCATGGTGCACTGTTCATGCTGGAGGAGTCATAGGGCCGAGTTTTTTTTTGCCGCAATTAAAAGAATTAGGACTGGAGGACATGTGGTTCCAACAGGACGTAGCAACGGCACACACTTCGCGAGCCACAACCGATATTCTGAAGGCGGTGTTCCCGGGTCGCCACATCTCTCATTTTGACAATTTACATTGGCCCGCAAGTTCGCCCAATTTAATCGTTCCAGACTTTTTTCTTGTGAAGTTTTTTGAAGTCCTGTGTTTACGTCAATAAGCCAAAGACCCTGGAAGCCCTTAAGGACAACATGCGACACGAGTGCTACAATCTGTCGCCCGAAGTTCCCGCCAAAGTGATGAAAAATGCCCTAAATGGAGCCCATATAGCAATCAATTGTAACGGCGCCCATTTGGACGATATAATCTTCTCGACTTGACCTATAAAATTCTAAAGGTTTAAATAAACATAATCAAAAAAAAAATCGAAATTTTTCATTAAGAAAAAAAATTAGAGCCAAACAACATCGGATGACTTCTTTGGTCCACCTTGTATGTGTATTGTTTGTTTTTTAAGAAAATATATCAGCCAAAAAATTATTTCATTATTATATTTTGTAAGTTGAGATAGTTCCTGGCGTTGACATATGGCTACAGCCTTTCCTCTCTCCAGCTGGACAAGGACGAAAAAAATAATTATGACGAAAAGATCTTTTCATGAGTAAAATTGGAATTTGATATTTTTTTTTTTAATTTGTGCAATAAAGTATTCTCAGACATAATGGGTTAATACAAAACTTTCAAATTTATTCAATTAATAAGAATGATGTTCAAAACTTAGAAAACGAGTTTATAGAACTACGTCTTCTCCACTTTGACGAACACTTTACAACTTTAGATGATCTAAGTTGCGAAGAATTTTGGTCAGAAGTCTCAAAAGTCTCGAGATGACAAAATCTTAGCTTTTCCGACTCTGTCAAAATTTGTCCTATTTCTTCTGTAAATTTTGAATTAAATTTAAATAAAACAAAATATAGAAATAGATTAGATAACAGCACTCTTAAGGGTATATTATATTCAAAAGAATACTTAAAGTTAAACGATTGTTCATGCTATAATTAAAAATATATTAAGGTATAAATACAAATATGAAACCTATTCTGTATAATAATAATGATGATTCCTAAAATACTTTAATTCATATGTGTTGTTTTTTTATATTAAAGCATTCAAGTTTTTTATGTTTCTACATTTCGAATGATAAATATGCAATATGAATATATTAATATACTACAGAGTATATGCCAATTTGATTTTATTCACAAGTTGCTATATGAATATGTATATTTATTTTAATATCAATTTAATATATTTTTTGTTTTAAATAACTTATCTAATAAGAAAACAGTTTTCTAAATAAATTTTTATTGTTTTTTTTACGATTGTAATAAAATATTTGAACTAAAATAATTTGATGATTTTCTTCTTCAAAATAGGATTTTTTTGCCCTAAGTGATGATTTTCTCTGCAAAGCTTCTAGCAACGCTGCTTTAGCCGTAAATAGCAATAAGAAAAGTAAATCAAAGAGTAAACAACATTGCACATCTTCCCATACCCACGCCATCGTTCCAAAAAAACTAAATATTACTGCTGAAAGCCAAATTTTTATAAAATATCAGAATCTCTATCTAAACTTTATACTGACAGCTTTCAGGTTGATCATCACGTAATCATTTTTACTAAGACTTGGCTTAATAAAAACGTTCTCAACACCAAAATATTATGTAATAATTATAATATTTACAGACTCGATAGAGATACTACTACTAAAGGAGGTGGTGTTTTGATAGCAGTTTTTCATACTATCTTATCTGAAGAATTTCATTTACTAGTTCCAAATGAAATTGAATTTATCGGCATACGTATAAAACTAAACAATCAAGACATCTTTATTACCTGTTCCTATATTCCGCCTAATCAGAATAGAAATCAGCTTGTATATGATAAACATTTAAAGTTAATTGATTCCATTGTTTTATTATCAAAACCAGGCGATTCAGTTATTGTTTTTGGTTATTTTAATTTGCCAAATATTTCCTGGAAATTTTTACCGGATGTTTTTTTATGTTCCAGTTAAAGCTGCAGAATGGATTGATATATTTTTAAATAAACTTCATGATTTATGCCTATTTCAAGTTAATGGTATTTATAATAAATTTGGTAAATTATTAGATCTTTTATTTACAAATGAACCAACAGACTATTCACTTACTCGTTCTGAAGTAATTGTTTGTCCTGAAGACCGTTATCACCCTACTCTTGAATTAAGTCTTAATGTTCCATTTTATCGTCCGGTGAAAGCACACAGAAAGAAAAATTATGTTCTTAATCCAAGAATTAAATTCTTAATTTAAGCCGAAATCGTGCTTAAAAATTCAAGTACGATTTATTTCTGGTTTTCTTAAAACAACTACAAAACCGGATTGTTTCGCAAAATCAAGTACAAAACTATTAAAATAAGAATTCAATTCTTAAAGTAAGTCTTATTTCTCTCAAATTAAAAACAAACTTATATTTTTTAGACATTTGCTTCGATAAACACACTCTTTAAAATTTCATGTACGTTTTTATAATTCTCATTTTGTTTATCATGCTTTAGCTATAAGTAACAATTCTTACGTCGACAAAGAAGTAGCAGTTTCCGAGTTAACTTCGCTTTCATGATTTGTCCGTTAGTTTCCTTTTTTTAGTTTTAATGAAACGTATCGCTAAGAAAATGTCAAAGGGTAAGTTGCGAAGATATTATACTATGCAACGATCAAACCAAAATACGAGTTCTTGAAATAAGCCCATCTTTTGACTAATTCAATCTCATTTATACTTGAATTAATCTTTTTTAAGCTTTACGTCAAGTACGGTTTCAGGCATAAATCAAGCTAGTAATTCTTAAAATCAAACTTTTTTCGACCTAACTATTTCTAAAATTAATAAATTCGTACTTGATTCATTCATTCTTAAATCAAGAATTTTGTACTTGGTTTAAGAAAATCCGTACTTACCGTACTTTTGACACCGCTACGGATTGATTTAAGTACGGATTACTTGACTTGTTTTTTGAGTGCAGATACTCAAAACGAAAAAGTCTTCTGTTTTAAAAATGGTTTAAAAAATTTAAAGTCTGGCTCACATATTGATTATGCTAAATATACTGGCCCATAATCATAGTTAAACAGTAAAGTCGGTTCTTTTTAAAAACAACTTTAAATTAAAAACCTGCTTTTTTTTTGCAACTATAATCAAAATTAAAGTATGTTTTAACTTGAACTGACTAAGTGGGTGCCATGTCAAATTTAATAATCGATTTCATACAATCTGCATCAAAACATAAACAAGTGTCATCTCTAATCAGCTGGCGTAAAATATAAATATTTTAGAGCAAATAATTAAAGGCGGCAAAGAAAAACAAAAGTTTTTGGTGTTTTAAAATGGCAAATTCAAGTGTTTTGTGTGCAAAAATTGAAAACAAAAATGTTTTTTGTGGAAAAATAGAAAAGGTAGAATTATATTTTTTAAGATATTCTAGTGCTAACTTTATTAACAACTGCTTGTTTCCATAAAAGAAACCTAGGGAAAGAGAGACAAACTGGTCTACTACCGAAAAGGAGTTATTACGGGAGTGCATAAACGGACATATTAAAATTGTAGAGCACAAAGGAAATGACGCTTCCATGATCAATAAAAAAAAGAGTGCATGGAAAACAATAAGAGATACCATGGCTTCCGCAGGTTTTGAGAGGGAAATCCCTAAGCTGAAATCGTAATGGGTAAGAATGAAAGTGAGTGCCAGAAAAGCTGCTACTGCCGTGAAAAGGGCATCGGCTGCAACTGGTAATGCTGTAAATATTCCGGAAATAAGTGCGGAGGACAATTTTGTCCAAGGTATGATAATTGAAGAATTCCAAGAGGATGACATTTTAATCGATAGCAATAGTGCCGAAATCCCTGAGTACATAGAAGGTGATTTTAAGAATAGTTCGAAGTACATCGATGAAGATTCCGTCATCGATTTGGACAAATCGCCCTCAATGTACTTTGTTGATGAAGAACAGGAAAAAAAAAGCAATTCCCCTACCAATATTACTCCTTTAAAAGACATCAATAACACCAAAAACAAAAAAATTGCTGATATTACTAAGATTCAACGTCTCAAAAACCTTCCTAAAGCACCATCGAAAAATAATGTCATACTAGAACGACAACGTCAAATTTCTAAAGAATTGTTGCTTTCCGAAGACATTCATAGACTTCAAAAACAACAACTTGGTGCGGAAATTGAGCAGAAGAAGATACTCCACAATCTTGAATTACAAAGAATTCAAAAGCAAATTGAATACGACGCAGAACTTCACAATTTTAAAGTACAAATACTAAAAAAGATGGATCCAAATCAGATCTTAAATATAAATATATAACTTTGTTGTTCCTTTTTTTATTATTATAATAGTCAACAAGTACAAATTTTTATGATTAACTAGATATTTTATTTTTGTTTTTGTTAATTTATTTAAATGTGTAAATACATATATAACTATGTATATGATATATATAGATTTAAGTTTTGTTCCTTAGATCTTAAAGATCTCGATTGAATTTTTTGTTTTGTTTAAATTATTATAACCAAAAAATAAAAATGTGTTCATTTATTTTTAACCACTAATTTTACTTCTTTTTTGTTAACTTATGTAAATGTATACATACATACATACATGTTTGTAAGTATTCCCAACAAACCAATTCGTAAACGAATAAACTAGAATAAGCTTATCTAGCGTTTTGGTTTATTAGGTTTATTTAAAGACTTTTTTTGTTTTTGAATTAGTATAGCTTTTATTTAAATATTTTTTTATATTATTTTTTGTCGTTTTTGCTAAATAATAAAAACAGTTATATTGAATAAATTGTTGCTTTAATTTGTAAATATTTTAAGGAAGAAACAAACAAAATTTAATTCTTAGAAATATGCGTTTATGAAAGCACTTCTATATGTATTTCCAGAACTAGATCTTCCAACTGTCTGATTTGGAATGCTGCTGACAGCATTACAATCAAAGTTTTGTGATTCTGGAACACAAATAGGATTCGCATCTAAAACTGTTATAAATAAAATAAGTACGCATGCAATATGTTGAATAATATACATACATATGTATGTATATACATATGTATGCGGCAGCTTTCGAGCTTACTAACTTACAATAAGAATTTCGTTCCTTTGCAATATTATGCAGTACAGCTACGGCAACCACTATGTTCTTTGTCGTATCCAAGTTAACTCGTAGTCTTTCAAAAATTGAGCGAAATTTTGATTTAAGCTGCCCATTTAAGCATTCAATTTTTATGCGGGTTGCGGTGTGACTTTTGTTATACCTGAAAAGCGTAAATAAGCACATCGTTATATGAAAAAAATGAAATATATATATGTATGTATATATTATCATCTTATTATTTATGTATATATTTTATGTATTTATTTACATACATATGTATTCATTTACTAAGTACGCACCTTTCTTCTTTCGGAGTTGAAGGGTTTCTAATCGGAGTTAATAATATTGTTGAAAGAGGATAACCCGCATCTCCCAATAGCACGCCCTTATGGTGACTTTTGTTATTTTCTAACTCTTGCTTTAATTGGCACTCGGACCAAATTCGGGCAGCGTGCTTTGAGCCTCGAGATCTCGCCACTATATCTCTTATTTTGCAGTTCCCATCACATACAATCTTAAAATATGTATGTATGTACTAAAAAAAACACTCACAGAAGATTTGAAGTGAAATTACCTGAACATTTAAGGAATAAAAGCCTTTTCTGTTGAGAAAATGACCCGCCATTTCTTGGCCAACTACATTGGCCGGACACTTTATACGTACATGCGTGCAGTCAATAGCTCCTATTACATTTGGGAAACATGCATATTGGTAAAATTTTTGCTTAACCTCAACAAGCTCATTAATATTTGGAAATTTTATGAAATCCGGAAGCAATAATGCAAGTTTTTTTGCAATATTTTTAATAATTCTACCAACAGTTGACTGGGACATCCCATGGAGGTCAGCTGAAAAAACACAATTTCCTTTATCTCACTTAATCATGAAATAGCCTGGTATACACTTACCAATGTCACTTTGGTGGGCATTCCTTCCTAGGAACCGCAGTGTGGTTAAAACTTGCAGGCTTATTGGAATAGGTAAGCCCCGATAATTTTTTTGTTCCTCGTCGTCCACTAAACTAATAATAAAACGTGCCGCTTTGTCAAACCTATATCTCGAAAAAAAATTATCTTCGTCTAGCTCAAAAGGGTCAAACCTTTGCTTATAATTTTTGGGTTTTCTTTGCTCCTGCAAATCTTCAAGAATGACAAAATCCGCTCTAATTTTGTTAAATGTACACATATTTTTTTTATCTAGAGAAAATCTAATTTTTTCTTATTTTTCAATTGCTTAAAATTTTTATTTTATATGTATACAACAAACAGCTGTTGCATTTAAAGTTGATGTTAAAAAGTTAAAAACAACTTTTGTTTGTTTTAACTTTAAAATATGCTTTTACGTTTAAAGTCGGCTTTTGCTTGTCTATGGTAGGCAAAACTGATAATTTTAAAAAAAGTCTACTTTAAAAATTTAACGCATACTTTTTTTATGACTATGATTATGGGCCACTGTTTCCCGTGCTGATTACGTTTCAATGAATACGTTGCTTTACAAAAATTATATTAATACCATGAAACACAATTTCATTAGTAATCCTAAGTCATTTTATAAATTCGTTAATTCTAAGCGAAAATCAACTGGTTACCCAAACTCTTTCAAATATTAAAATTCTGAATCTAGTGATAATTTTATAATAAGTAATTTATTTGCCGACTTCTTTTCAACAACGTATTCTGATGTACAATACAAAAACAATTCGTACCCATACAAAATTGCTGAAAGTCAACCAATACAACTCAATCCAATCGTCACTTCACAGATTTTATCAGCCATAGAGAGCATGAAATTATCCTTTAATAGTGGACCGGATGGCATACCCAACTGTGTCTTAAAACATTGCGCAAATGCACTTACTACTCCACTTGCAATTATATACAATAATTCAATAAAACTTGGTTATTTTCCTCAGTTTTGGAAGGACTCCTTTATAATTCCGCTTTTTAAATCCGGTAATAAATCGAACGTAACGAACTATAGAGGTATTGCGAAGCTTAGTGCGATTCCAAAACTTTTTGAAAAATGTATTACGGATAATATATGCCATCAAATATCATCTCTTCTATCTCATCATCAACACGGTTTTAGAAAAGGCTGCTCTATACTAACTAACCTTTTGGAACTTACCACTGTTGTTCATAATGGTTTTAATAATAAACAATTAACGGATGTAATCTATACTGACTTCAGTAACGTTTTTGATCAAGTTAATCATGATCTGCTTCTACACAAGCTTAGTCTTATGGGATTCACGATAAACACTTTGAATTGGATAAAGTCATACCTAACAGGTCGTAAACAGTGTGTTCTTTTTAACAATGTTACTTCTTATAATATTGCAGTAAAATCTGGTGTTCCTCAAGGTAGCCATTTGGGTCCTATTTTATTTTCGCTCTTTATAAATGATTTGATTTGATTTAATGTATGCTGATGACGTAAAGATTTTTCTTAGTTACAAGAACATTCAGGATGGAACTCAGTTACAACATTATTTGAATAAATTTTTCGAATGGTGCAATATTAATTTAATGACTCTCAACCTAAAAAAATGCAAACATATGAGATTCTCAAGAAATTGGAATGCTGGTTGTCCCTTTTTTCTGGGTGGCTATCAACTTGAACTGGTTTCGGAGTTTCTGGATCTAGGCGTTCTTTTCGACCCTAAACTAAATTTCAACAACCATATTGTTATGATGGTAAATAAATCTAGTGGTGTTCTCGCTTTTATAAAACGTTGGGCTAATGAGTTTACAGAACCACAAATAACTGTACGGTTGTACACCTCATTAGTAAGACCTATTCTAGAATTCAGATCTATTATTTGGGATCCTTATACCAATTTTCAGAAGGATCGAATTGAATCTGTTCAGAAACAATTCCTTCTATTTTGTTTAGGTCATACAACATGGGATCCTGATAGAAACATTCTGCCGTACACAACTAGACTTGCTACAATTAAGTTGCCAACGTTAGAAAGTAGACGAATTTTGCTTAATGTAACTTTTATGGTGAATTTATTAAATGGTTCTGTTAATTCTGAATTTTTGCTGAGTAATATCAACTTTAATGTTCCACTTAGAGCTACTCGGAATTTTACTCCTCTTTATCTTAGATGTCTTCAAACTAACTACGCTGATGCTGACCCACTAAGGAGAATATTGAAAAACTATCTTTATAATTTCATTGATTTTTCTGTAAATGTTAATATTATTAATGTAATATTATTCTGTTCTTAAATGCTTGTAATTAGTTAAGTTTATTTTTTGCATGTATTTTTCTTTTTCGGTCTGTAAGGATTTATAATCTATAGACTTTTATTAAATAAATAAATAAATAAATAAATAAAAGAAAAATAAAAACATATTTACATAAAATAATATAATTGATTTTTATTAACGCTTTTAATTAAAATATTTTTACTAAAATATTTTCTTTGTGTTTTTTCATTTTGAAATATTTTAAATTGTAATTTGTGACGTTTTTAATTAAAATTTTTAATTACTTACACACCAAGAAGCGAAACACCGAATGAAAAAGTCAAATATTAAAAAAAAATTGCTTCAAATAGCCGAGTACCGGCGATTATTTTTTCCTTAGTTTTCTTCTCACCTAAAACGGTAAAAACAAAAAACTCAAGAATTGCCCAACTATAATCGTCGTGTGTGACCATCGACTAAATGCTTATTTTGTAAATCGACCCAGCAAACAAAAATAAGTTGCCTTTCTTTTACTGCTGAATCTGTAATTCGAAGATTTGATTTTATGAAGTCAGTGTTAGCATGTATTAATTGCTTAAGATTTACATCATCTTAGTGTAGAATATGCAATGGTTCTCACAATTAACTTTTACATACATACGCTACTAATGCAAACTCTAATAACACTATGCTAGTTGAAAAAACAGACAAGCCGGGCACCTGGCGCTGAATTTGGGTACGCTGAATCCATACGCTTTTGCGTATTGAAAAAACTTAAAAAACCGAAATTCCGCAATAAAATTTCCTTTAAGAAAAGTAAAACTTCTTTCTAAAATCCGCAGTCGTTTTAGAAACATAATTTTTTTTTTTTTTTTAATTAATTTTTTTATCAAAATTTCGAAATTTTTGTTTTTTAAAAATTCATAAAAAAAACTAAAAAATGCAGCTAGGCTTCTAATTTTTTGCAGACATATAAAAACGAAGCTGATAACAAAACAAGCCATAAATCTTTAAAATCTGTTAGCAACTTTTGATTCTATTCACAAAAGTCGACAAATTTTAGTTAATTTAAGAATTTCATAAAACGCAACCCCCCTAAGGGATGGTGATAAAGGGAAAGTATAATTTAAGAAAATGTTAAGAACAAAAAACATTGGAGGTCGGTCATACATTTTATCCCCCTAAGAGTGAATCCTAGGCCTTAGAAACAAATGATGGGAATGAAAAATAAAGTTGCGCTGGTCATTTGGCCCGTCTAGGGGTATCTCAGGCGCTGCAGGTGCAAAATTTAAGGCTAGAGTTCTACGCGTATAAAAACAAAGTTCCAAACAAAATAAGCTATTAGTGATTAAAGTCTGTCTACAACTTTTGATTTTTTCAGAAAAGATGAAATTTTTTAATTTTTTATAATAACCAAACTAAAAAATTTTTGTTGTTAAGTAGCTAAAGTTAAAGTTTTTATTTAGAAATTTATTCTTTCTCCTGTAGATTCAAACAAATTTCCCTTATAGCGAATAAAGTTGTTTGACGCTATACCAGTGTCCGAGCCTGGCTGTTACTTGGTGAAATTTCTCGCCATGTTCATCAGACTCGGCTGGTGATTGTACATTAAATTTTTCGGCATGGTAATGCAAAAAATGTATTTTCAATGGCATTCTAACGTTTAAGTTTTTAAATGCGGTTAGCATATTTTTGATTAAAATTCGCCAGTTTTCAGACCGATGATTTCCTAATACATTTTCTATTACTGATTTCACACAATTCCAGGCCAATAGCTCGATATCATTCAATGTAACCTCAAATTCATGGTCCTTCATAAGACGACGAATGTCCGGTCCATTAAGAGTTTCTGTAAAATAAAAACATTATGATATGAAATATAAATCTAATTTAATAAAGTAGTTAGAGTTCATACCTTCTTTTACTTTCATGCCGCTTAATCGTGGAAAAATTCGGTGCAATTCGGTAAAAGCAACACCATCTGGGCTCAATGCCTTTATAAAATTTTTTACAATACCCAGTTTGATGTGGAGTAGAGGAAGCACAATCGGCACAAGTGGTAATTCAATAACATTGTTTCTATGCAATCTGCTTTTCTCACGTAAAGTCCAATCCCGTTTATTTTACTGGCCGTCATCGAAACGCGTATTCCATAAGCACATGAAGCACATATTTTTAGTATAGCCCAATTGCATGCATCTTAAAAGTGCTACCACTTTTAAATCTGCACATATTTATATTTAATTAACTGCGTTATTTTTTTCATTGATGCGTGTCTCTTTAGTATTTGTGCTTAGTGCTATCGGAATAGGACTTTTTAAATTAGTGACATGTATCAAAACTGCTTTTAAGCTACTTTTGGAAGAATCAATAAATAAGCGCCAATCTCCAGGATTATATTCATTTTGCATTGTTAAAACCAAGCCGCGGATGTCAGTACAATACGCGATAAAATTATTCTCAATAGATTTAAAAAAAAGTCGTAAATCGTCTATGGCGATTGATAGCCCCGTATATTTGTACACCTGGTGCTAAAATATTAGCTCGTTTTAACTCTTTTGTCAAGAGAATGCTCTGTCTTGGAGATAATTTTAAACGCCGTACCATTATATCCAGACGATATTGCATGATTTCATTGTGACTGCATGGAACCGTGATACATGACGTTTGATACATTTATACCATATATAACACTTAAAGAAAAATATGATTCATACTAGGTACTTGTTTCAGTAGTGATTTTACGGCGACTTGGCATATTTTTATATTTCCCACACACATAACAAAAGTAATTAAACTTTTTACATGCCTCCATCTTAGATATTTCAATATAACTGATTGGATTCAAGACTTTCAAAGGCTTTTAACTTCACTAATCACTTTCGCAAGCACTTTCCATATGACAGTGAAGGAGTTAAGGAACTCTTATTTATACTGTAATTGTTTTAATCAAAGTACCTGTCGAGACCTTCATGACCATGTTTTGTAAAAAAAAACCAGGACGAATAATATTTCTACCTGTTCCAGGTATAGCAATAGAATATGTTATTTAGGTTTTTTACAAGACCGATTAGTGTGGTTTTGACTGCACAATAAAAGACCGATTTGTATGGTTTTGTAAGCACAATAAAATACAAAGATGTAAGCATTTATGACTTTATTTCTTAATTCTAAAATTTTTTTATTCGGTAACTTCTTAGGGGGGCTCCCATACAAATATTGCGTTTTATGAAATTCTTAAATTAACTAAAATTTGTCGACTTTTGTGAATAGAATCAAAAATTGCTAACAGATTTTAACAGATTGGCTTGTTTTGTTATCAGCTTAGAAAAAGTTCTTGTGACTTTGTATTAGCCAGAGCTCTTTTAAATAGTATTAGCGAAACAAATTCACTATCGAAATCGTCAATAAATTTAACTGCCATGTCGAGGGTTAACCATAATCAATTTACTTAAAAATTTTGGGTATTGAGTTCAATTACGAGCTTACACCCTGAGTGTAAATTTAGTACAACTTGCCTTAACATTCTTTAAAATATAAAATTTGCTGATCCTTACTTTCATAAACCACGAAAAATTGATTTACTTATTATACATATTTCGATCTTATTTGATTTAGACAAATAAAGTCTGTTTCAAGCCTTTCAATTCTTCAAAAAATTTTGTTCGGCGGAAAATATGAACCAGTCAAGAGGCTCTAACGAAAACAATAAAGTATTTTTTTAAGTACTTCGATAGAAAACGAGAGCAATATTGATTCGATTGTCAGGAAATTCTGGGAGTTAGAAGAACTGCCAAATAAATATAGGAAATTATATTCTGAGAAACAGCAAAAATGTGGGAATAATTTTAAGAAAAATATCCGACGTATACCGTAGGACGATTTAAAGTCTCTTTACCATTCAAATCTGATACAAAAACGCTTGGTTCATATCTCGAAACTGCTTAAGCCGATTCAGGTAATATGTCTATTGTTGACCAAATACCAGATTCTCCTCACTATTTTTTCCCACATGAATGCGTATTACAACCTCCTGAACTTCGAGTTGTTTTTATACTTCTTATCGAACTTCCGATCAAATGTCACTTAAAGATTAGTTAATGGTTGGACCAACGGTGCAGGAAGAATTATACGCAACAATAATCTGTATTCATAAATATGTGATCACTAAGGATCAGTAATCAACTAACATCATCTAATGATTACATTTCTATCATTTACCAAAATGTTCGTGGCTTAAGAACTAAGCTTTTATCTTTTTATATAAATAGTTTTAATATCGATCATAATGTCTTAGTATTTACAGAAACTTGCCTTAATGCAAATTTTTTAAATTCCGAGATTCTATGTAATAAGTTAAATATTTATCGTCGTGATCGTGGTAGCAAAACTACTGGTGGTGGCGTTCTTTTGCAGTTTCTCGTAATTGGTCATCTGAACTTGTTGAAATAGACTCATCATATGATATTGAATTTATATCTGTCTTGATAAAACTTAATTGTAAACGAATATTTGTAAATTGTTCGTATATCCCGCCATCCTCTCCTCCGATTATATATATTAATCATGCCGAGGCTTTAAGATCTATTACTCGTTCTGCTTGTGGTGCTGACTCCGTTTTTGGTGATTTTAACTTACCTTCAATAGCTTGGAAATATCTACCGGATGATAATTATTTTATTCAAACGATGCAAAATTCAAACTACGATGAATTCTTTAATATTTTATATGGCATGTGCCTTTTCCATTCCTAACAACTATTCTAAAATTTTGGATTTAGTATTTGTTAACGATGTCGCTGATTGTTTCGTTAGACGCTCATTTCCCATTACAACGCCGGAAGATTGTTACCATCCAACAATTGAATTAGTGTCATACATTCCATATAAATCTGATATTCATTTGATAGATAAAAATGAAAAAGTTCTTGCATTCAAACATACCAATTATAACATGCTAAATAAACTCATTATGGATACAAACTGGAACAACATATTATCGTCTTATAATGATGTAAATCAAATGTGTAATGCATTCTGCAAAAAGTTTTACTCTTTTTTAAATTTATGTGTCCCAAAACAAATTTCTAAACATTTATCTGGTTCACCATGGAATAGTAAACAATTGGCCCGTGCTAAAAATAAAAAGAATAAATGCTATAATAAATTTAAACAATCTGGATCCCATGTTGACTATCTCATGTACTCCGTGAGTCGTGCCGTATACACATCACTCAATAAATCATGTTATGATAATTATATATATAAAATGAAATATAACTGTAAACGTAATCCGAAATCATTTTTCAAATTTGTTAATTCTAAGAAAAAAAACTACTGGATACCCTTCTTCTATGAGGTTTCAACAAGTTGAATCCACCGATGATGCCATTATATGCTACTTATTTGCTGATTTTTTCTCAACAACTTATTCTAATTCAATTTATATGGATTCTGAAATTTACCGTTATAAAATAACAGCAAATCAGACGATATGTATTCCATTAATTGATATTTCTAAAATCTCTATGGAATTAAAGAATCTTAAATTTTCATTCAATTTCGGCCCTGATGAAATTCCCAGCAATATTTTAATAAACTGTGCTAAAGCTATTGCTATTCCCTTATCAATTGTATTTAACACATCAATAGAATCCGGTAATTTTCCTGACGTTTGGAAGGAATCTTTTATTGTTCCTTTGTATAAATAAGGAAATAAATCTGATATTGTAAATTATCGTGGTATAGCAAAATTAAGCATTATACCTAAATTATTTGAAAAAATCATAACTGAACACGTATCTTACCAAGTTTCAAATTTGATATCACCTTATCAGCATGGATTTCAAAAAAGATGTTCTACTATGACAAATCTTTTAGAACTTACAACTACTATACATCGAGGATTTCTTCAACAACAACAGACGGATGTTATCTATACCGATTTTAGTAAAGCTTTCGATAAAGTCAACCACGTGCTACTCAAAACGAAGTTATGTTTAATGGGGTTTTCAGATGTTAGTATAAAATGGATTTATTCTTATTTAACTAATAGGAAGCAAACCGTTCGTTTTAAAAACACTCATTCTACCGCAGGGTAGTCACCTTGGGCCGCTTCTTTTTTCATTGTTCATTAATGACTTACCTTATGCTATTCAAAATTCCAATATATTGATGTATGCAGATGATGTTAAAGTGTTCCTAAGTTATCGTCAAAAAACGGAGCAACAACGTCTTCAAGAGGACCTTAGTTTGTTATACACATGGTGCAAGTTAAATTTGATGGAGCTTAATTTCAAAAAATGTAAATATATGCGATTTGTAAGAATAAACCCGATTCGTGCACATTATGTTATTAATGGCTATCAGTTGGATTTGGTAGATAACTTCATTGATCTTGGAATTCTGCTTGATTAAAAACTCAATTTCGTCCCACACATAACCATGACTGCCAATAAAGCCAGAGGTGTACTTGATTTTTTAAAACGCTGGGCTAAAGAGTTTAATGATCCTTGTGTCCCCAAAAAGTTTGTACTGTGCGCTTGTAAGGCCTATTCTAGAGTATGGATCTATAATATGGGACCCCAATATACAATACATTCTGATGCTATTGAATCCGTTCAAAAGCAGTTTCTGCTTTTTTGTCTTCGTGGGTTAAACTTTAACCCGATGAATTTGCCTTCGTATTCAGCTAGACTCTCTCTTATTAAGCTGCCAACTCTGAAAAGCCGTAGAACTACACTCAACATATCATTTGTTTTCAACATAATTACTGGCGAGATAGGATCTAGTTTCCTAATTAACAATATCACGTAGTTTTACCCTTCTAGTGGTTCCATTATCTAGAGTTAATTATTCTAATATGGACCCTTTAGTAAGAATGTGTAATAAATTCAACAAATATTTTAAATTTATAGATTTTTCTTTAACTTCAAATACAATTAAGAACAAAATAATTGTCTATTTAAATTCATAATTTTCATAAATATTATTGTTTTATTTCATATTGTATTGAACGTTTAATTATAACTTTATGTACGTATATATTTTTTAATTGTCTGTAAGGATTTATTTCCATAGACAAATTTAATAAATAGGTTAGGTTAGGTTAGATCCGGCAGCCGCCCGAAGGCATAGCTCACTTGGGTCCTCCGAGGGTCCCGTTGTGATACTGTAGGCACCATCGCCCGTTTGTCTATGTCCTCTGGCCGTCGTTCCTCAGCCATCCTGTCCTGTTTAAGAAGGTATGGATCTTTCCCAGATCAACTGCGGAAAGACAAGTTTTACTTACAAGTATTCGTTGACCCAGAATCTGGCGTCTCAGGTCCCCGAATGCAGGACAATTGCAGAGAAGATGTTCAGTCGTCTCCTCCTCTTCCTCGTTATCGCAACTTCTGCAGAAGTCGTTGTAAGGGATATTCAGCCTTTTCGCATGTGTACCTATAGGCCAGTGTCCGGTAATGACCGCTATGAGGTTCCTAAGGTGGATTCGGGGCATATTCACTGCATATTGCGTCCTATGCACATCCATGTCAGGCCAGATCTTTCTGGTTTCCAAACAAGTGGGTTCTCTCACCCATCTTTCCTTGGCATCCAAATAGAATTGATGCGAGATTAGCTGCTTACCCTTCGATAAGGGAATACCCAAAGCATAACTGGATTCAACCGAATCTAAGGTAGTACCGGCTTTTGCAAGTGCATCAGCTCTATTATTACCATCAATATCCCCATGTCCTGGAACCCACACAAGGGTAACCGTCGAATGTCTCGCTATCTCCTCAAGAGACTCCCGGCATTCCTGGGCAATTTTCGATGTGCTGTACACACTCTCAAGGAACCTAATAGCCGCCTTGCTGTCAGTAAATATATAAATATCCCTGCCAGGTATTTCATTATACTGAATCTGTTCCGCGGCTGTCCTAATAGCCATTAGTTCGGCCTGTATCGCGCTACAGTAATCCGGTAGCCTAAGGGACAATTCCAAACCCAACTGGATCGGAAAGATACCACATCCAGCTCCAGCATGTGATTTCGATCCGTCAGTAAATATCTGGATAGCATTCTCCGGAGGTCGGAGGCCGTTGTCGTATTCAGATCTATCCGGTATATTCGTCACGAAACCCGGATCGAATGCTGGTTCAGGTACCTTGTAATCAACAGGAGAAGCAATATTGATCATACCCAAAATTCTTGCATGTCCTTAATTAACATACTTCCATGCCCTTGTGGCATTCAGCCTCAGTGCGGTGTCCGCAGCCATCTGCCTAGCCATGATGTCTGGTGGTAACCAGTTTAAAATAGTGAACAGTGCCTTAGATGGTGTGGTCCTAAGAGCACCTGTTATCATAATCGCAGCCATTCTCATAATACGTTCGAAACTGTCCTGGTGGATTCTCTTCTCCAGCGCCACCCACCAGACTGCCGCTCCGTAATAAAGAATTGGTCTAACGACAGAATCGTATAGCCAGTATAAGTTCCTGGGGTTAATACCCCAATTAAGGCCAATTGCTCTCTTGCAGCAGTATAATACAGTTGCCGCCTTAGTGGTCCTGGATTTTGTGTTCAGGTTCCAGTTTAGTTTGCTGTCCAATACGAGACCCAAATATTTGGCATTATCGGATAGCACTAGTGCCACTCCGTCTATCCTAGGCGTAGCAAAGGTCGGTATTTTGTACCTCCTTGTGAACAATACCAGTTCCGTTTTGGCAGGATTGACTCCCAGCCCACATCCCTGGCACCATCTAAGTATTAACGTTACCGCAGATTCCAAGAGCTCCGAGAGCAGTCCAGGATCTTTGCCCGTAGCTGCTACAGCCACATCATCCGCATAAGCAACAGTTATGCAGGATGTATTCTCCATGGCCCTAAGCAGGATATTAATGTTGATGTTCCATAGTAGTAGAGAAAGTACGCCACCTTGCGGTGTGCCATTTACAGCCACCTTGGAGATGCTAAAGGCGCCCAAAGTTGATTATATGCGCCTATATTTCAGTAGTTTTCCCACAAAACCGGTGACCGCAGGATCTATGTCCAGTTGTCTCAAGGCGTTCAGAACCGAATCCGGTTTGACATTGTTGAAGGCGCCCTCAATATTAACGAAGGCGACCAAGGTGTAGTCCCTGTAGTTCAGAGATTTTTCAATATGGCCAACGAGCGCGTGTAGCGCCGTTTCCGTAGATTTGCCCTTCGTATAGGCATGCTGTGCCCCCGACAGAGCCTCTGGTCCTAGAGACGATCTGATATAAACATCAATAATCCTCTCCAGAGTCTTAAGCAGGAAGGAGGAGAGACTTATTGGGCTGAAGTCTCCGGCCCTTGTATGCGAGGCCTTACTTCCCTTGGGTATGAAAATAATCTTATAGGATGTCCACCTTGATGGGACATGGGATAAATGCAAGCATGCCCTGAATATCACCAGAATCCATGGCATTAAAATATCGATGTTCTCCTGTAGATCCGCCATCAGGACCTGGAGACTTGAAGGGATGGAAACTTCCAACTGCCCATCTTATGCGATGCTCAGTGATCAGTAGATTCGATATGTCATATGCATCCGTGTGGTCAACAGCAGGAGGAGAGTCCTGCTCTAGACAGCCTGGGAAATGTGTCTCCATTGAAACCTCCAGAGTTTCCTTGCTGCTGGTGGTCCACGAACCATCCGCCCTCTGTATGTATGATGGTATTGTTGGATTCGATGATAGAATCTTTCGTAGCCGAGTTGTCTCCGAAGAATTTTCCACCTCACTGCAGAATTTTCTCCAGGATTGCCTCTTGGCTCTTCTGATAAGGTTTTTAAACCCATTTAGGGAGGATTTATATGTGGCCCAATATCCACTCCTTTTAGCCACAGTGAATAGTTTCCTGCATTCTTTGCGCCTTTCCGCAATTTCGGCATTCCACCAAGTGGGCTTGGCCTTACCTTTCCTAGTAGTTTTCCTACAGGAGTTATCGGTTGCCTCAGCCATTACATTACTTAAGAACTCAGTTACGGAGTCCAGAGTGGACTTATCGTCAATGGAGTCTTAACATGAAGAGAGCTTCCTATTCAGCACCTCAGCATAAACAGACCAGTTTGTCCTTCTCCTATTCAAGAAATGACTCTCAGAATCCACTTCGAAAAACAAATCGAAATCAATATATAGGTGATCGGAAAAAGAGCAGTCCTTCGACACCCTTTAATTTCCTATCAAATTCACATACCTATCGCTAATAAGAGTAACCTCCAAAACCTCCCTTCTGTTAGTAACCACAAAGGTGGGTTCGTTACACCTATTAACTACTGTTAGTTTATTTTCAATTATAAATTCGAGGAGTGACTCACCCCTTTGGTTGGTATCCGAGCTACCCCAGACGGTATGGTGCGCGTTGGCATCCGCGCAGATTATGATAGGGATGTTCCTTTTGTTCGCGGAAGACATCACCTTCCTAGTGATGGAGTTAGGTGGGTCCCCTCCATGATCGTGCGCCATATAACAGCTCATTAGCCAGACTATTCGCCTCTTGTTCTCGTTGGCTATAGTACAGGTGTCCCTATCACTGAAGTCGAATAGAACAAAAGCTCTAAGATTGTTTTTAGCCATAATTCAAGATCTGGTCCTACCTGGTCCGGCTGCATACAGAATGTAGTAGCCATCCTTGTTTAGCCCGCAAACCCTGTCTTTGTACAACAATGGTTCTTGGACACATATAAGATCCTCCGTGCCTGAAGACAGTCGGAGGAGTAGGGCAGCTGACGCCGCTTTTGAGTGATGAAGGTTAATTTGAGTAACCTTCAATGTAGCTGATCGCTGTGGACGACTGTGACATCGGCGTCCTCTTAACCGTAGTCAGATTCTAGAAGGGCGTCTTCATCTTCTGCCACCTCCATCTTACCAAAGAATTCCCCCACTAGTCCTGAGACCGATTGGGTATCATCAATGTCCGATGAAAGAGCAGATTCATCGTCACAGCTCATGAAGAGATCCTTAGAAGAGATCCTTACTCTCCGGAGCTTGAGGCTTCTCCTTGTCGTCACCCTTATAGACCCGGAGAAAGATAGTACCAAAACCATAGTATATCTTTCCCTGAGTCTTTCGAAGTGGAGACAGGGAGTCACTGTTTATAATAACAGTGGCCTTCCTGGAGCCTTCTACAGCTTCAGTAACCTTGGCTATTTTCCAGTCCTTCGTGGGAAGCTGAGGATTACTGACCTGCATAATCTCCAGAATCTCCTTTGGGTCCAATGGTATTGCGGGAATCTTGGCAATAGATCTCGGCCTTTGTGGAACATCGGCGAGAGGTATTGCCTCGAGCTTCGCGCCAGACCATACTTCCCCGAGGGACTCTATGGCGGTCTTGTACAGCTGCGCTGAACGCTCGTCTGTACACGCTATGAGTTTGATGTGGCCTTGGTACCAGCCAGCATCTTCGCACTGGGGTGGTGGTCCCGGGTTGTCCCGAACAACTTTCAAAAACACCCCATTGAGAGCCATGACAACCAATTTCCAGTTGCTGGAGGAAATGGTGCCATCGCTGGAGTTGCGGTCAATTATCGCCCAAATAAGGTGGTCCTTAGCCACCTCCTTGTAGGATCTTGGTTGTGACCGTGGAGGCATGTGTTTGGAACGTTTTGTTCCTGGAAGAGTGTCCTCCTCTGACTGTTGCCGTTTATGCGCTGCAGAGGATGCCGTCCGTTTAGGACTGCCTACACCTGCATTAGGAGGATCACTTTTTAACACTTTTATGAAGCCCTTTGCCGGATACGCTGGGCATGATTTTTTCGACATTACGGACGATTGGTTATTTGCATTTTATGCCTACTGCCAGGCTTGTTATAAACTGCCGCCCCACTGGAGACAGACGCAGACCAACAGCAGCTCACTCTGAGAACAGACGCTGGTGGATTTATGGTTGTGGACCGACGATTTAAAAAGGCTAACGCATTCTCAACAGCCTATGTGAAGAGGGGGTTGAGAAGTTGCCTGCCAGCCGCCCCAACTAGGAGAAACAGACGCTGGTAGGCAGGGGGTGGGTAGTTCTTAGTTAGTGTAATTTACACTTAAGCCCTCGCATCGCGACAAGATGACTACCCCTTCGCGAGGGTTTAATAAAAAAATAAATTCTATTATTTATTTTATAAATCAATTTATCAGCCTATTTGGTATTAAAACAGAAAAACTAAAATATCGGCTCAAACAAAAATTACATACAGCCATCACTATTTAAGAACCCAATAGAAAATGAAAATATATTCGAAGCCAATTCTGTTAGTGGACAAGTACCAATCACCCACCACACCCTTATCAGTTTATTTGGTATTAAAACAGAAAAACTAAAATTTTTTATTTTACCTAACTTAAAGTCATTGAACACAATTTTGGGTAACGACAGCTCAAAGTTATTTTTCACACCTTGGAAAATTTTATGCCCATACACAACTCAGTGAAAGTTCCTATAAGACAACAACCGTCACAGGCGGTAAACAACATAAATATCAGGACAGATCACCTAACCGACAGTTAGAAACGTAAATTTCGATTGATTTGCAGGAAATATCAGACTCTTATTCTGGATCCGGACGAAAAACTAATTTGTATCACAACTGTAGAAGCCGAGATCAGGACAACTTCCGACACACCGATATATTCAAGACACTATTCCTATCCTATGGCTATGAAATATGCAATAGAGGAACATATTCGAAAACACCTTGATCACAAAATAATTCGACCTTCCAAATCTTAATATAAGGCTACAGTTTGGGTCGTCCCCAAAAAGGTTAATGCTTCAGGAATCAAAGAAAGTAGAATGGTTATAGACTTTAGAAAGCTTAACGAAGTCACCATTCCTGACAGATATCCTATTCCGGAAATTAATAAGGTTCTTGCCCAACTCGGCAGTAACAAATGGTTTTCCGTTATTGATTTAAAGAGCGGTTTTCACCAAATACCTCTCAGGGAAAAAGATATGGAGAAAACAGCATTTTCAGTTAATAATGCGAAATTCGATTTCACTCGTTTACCATTCGATCTTAAGAATTCACCTGCAATATATATATATAGACGACATTAAAATTTTTGGTCCCGATGAACAGAGACATCTCATTAACCTGGAAATAATTTTTGACACCTTACAGGAAGCTAACGCAAAAGTTCAACTCAACAAATGCGAGTTTCTGGAAAAAAAAGTTGAGTACGAAGGTGGCGGCGAATCAGGCATTAAAACCCCCAACGCCTATAAAAGAGTTAAGGTTATTCCTAGGAATATCATTGTTTTATAGAAGGCTTATTAAGGACTATCGAAGATCGCAAAACCCCTTACCTTTAAGAGGGGAGGAGAGACGCATGTTCAACAAAATGTCAGGAAAAATTTTCGTAGCCTTGAACGATGAAGATAAAGAGGTCTTCAATGATCTTTACGGCTCATCAACCCCTTACTTATGCGCTCAGTAATAAGAATACCAATAATAAGCTCAAACGCTGGAAGGCAATTATGGAAGAATATAACTTTGAAATAAAATACAAACCAGAACGCAATAACATCGTAGTCGATGTACTTTCTAGACCAACACAAATTAACGCAGTGACATCGACCCAGCACAATGACGAAAGGTCACACCAAAACTTATTACCTTTCACGGACGCACCTATTAGCGTATTTAAAAACCAGATAATAGTTTTGTCTGGACACCCATCTTACAAATCATGACGCATCCAGTTAACTTCATAAAAATTAACTTTTAATTATCAAATCAATGTACGCACTGACGTGTTGTCAACATGTTTCCAACACAAGCATTATGCAGACATATCGTCAGCATGTTTTATTTCGTAAAAAGAACTAAATAAATAATAATTAAGATTGCATCAACATATTTTATTTGTTATATTTTTACTTTATCATTGTCTTAATTTTTGTAATAAAACATCGATAAGAAGCAAAATTAAGTTCAGTCATGAAAAACCCACAAAACAGATTAGTTTTAGTTTTTGATAAAATCGCGTCTACTTTATTTCATGTTAGTAGTGTGTTTATGCCGGTACCAGCGCACTTTTTTCCATACAAAGTGCACACATGCCATTAGGGGTGTTCATGAAAAGTGTATTAGAATAATGTTTCTAGTATGAAAATGGGATATGTTTATACTAATCGTGAATACCCTAATGTTAGATCGTCGATATTTATACAAATGTGCACATCATACATGGGCGTAGTCTTGGTTTAGCTTTTTGGGGGTTGAAAGCTTATACATTTTTGATAGTATATGGCAGCAAAAGAGTTACTTACCAAAAGAAACACATATAATATAAATCGTTTTTGGGTGGAGAAATGTCCCTTATTCCCTCTTCATGTATACGCGCTTGCATACATATTGTAAGTGTATGTATGTATGTATATATGTAGGTGTGAAAATTGAGTGAAGAAGTATGTGTTTATAATATATAACGTAAACAAACAAACGGACTACCAAAAAGACAGACGGACTGACAAAAAGATAGACAGAAGGGTAGAGAGATGGAATAATTGATTATTAAGATTTCTTGTTGTTGTTAGGGTATATTTTGGTCATTTGTTTGTTTATTTTTATGATCGTCTTACACAAGCACTTATATATTTTTAAGTCTTACAAGTACGTGTGTATTACGTAGGCAAACAGACGGACTAAAAGAAAGACAGATGGACTGACAGAAAGACAGACGGACTAACAGATAGACAGAAGGGTAGATGGATGTATTGACCACTATGATTCCTTGTGTTAATATATTTCTGCTTATTTATTGTTTAGTAAAATTATCGACTTATTCTACCATGTATTTATTTTTTATGTCATACAAGTGGTGTGTGTTTATAGTATTTATCGCAGCCAAACAGAAGGACAGACAGATTGACATATAAGACTGTCTATCCGACGGATAGATTTTGGTCAGTTTGGTTCTTTATTATTGTTATAGTTTAATTTTTTTTCTTTGTGTAGTAAAATAATCGTCTCATTTTAGCAAGTGTTTTTAAGTCTTACAAGTGAATTTGTTTATAATATATGTATGGCACAGACAAACAGGAGATTTCATTCTTAATTTCATCATAGTAAGAGCATTTTAAACTGATATCATATTGATTAGTGAACTTATATTGAAATAGACTATAAAAAAAACTGACCTGAGAGAGGAATAGAAAGAAGGAGATAGAAAAAAAACCTGTTTGAAAGATGTATGTATGTATATATGTATGTTTAATATAAAAAATACACTTTTATTGTGTTCTTCATTAAAAAAGTAAAACTTAAAAATTTTTCAGTAATTAGATTTATATTTCTATAAATTTTTGATTGTGGTTTGAGATTATTTTTTAATGTTCCTTCTTTTTATAATTCTCATTTAGTTTACAATAATTTATTAATATATATAGAGAATAGTAAAGGTAATATTTCATTATTAAATATAATTTTGTATCACTAACATCGCTAAAATGGGAATTTTTAAGATCAGTCTATCAAAATGATAATGAATTCGAATTAGTAAAACGGAAAGGTGTATTCCCATATGATTATCTAGATTCTGTGAATCGTCTTCAAGAAGTTCAATTACCAGCACGTTCATTATTTTTTAATAAATTAACTAATCAAATGTGTAGTGAGGATGACTATAAACATGCAGAAGAAGTGTGGAGTATGTTTCATTGTAAAACTATATCTGACTATTTACTTTTATACTTGAAGGTAGATGTATTATTATTATGTGACATCTTTGAAAATTTTCGAAGAGTTTGCAAGAATATTTACAATTTAGATCCCTGTCAATATTATACAGCACCTGGTTTGTCTTGGGATGCAATGTTGAAAACAACAGAAATAGAGTTGGAATTGTTAACAGACATTAATATGTATAATTTTGTTGTACGAGGTATTAGGGGTGGTATTGTTCAGTGTAGTAAACGACACTCAATAGCTTATAATAAATATGTTAACGATTATGATTATACAAAAGAATCTAATTATATAATATATTTAGATGTAAATAACTTATATGGTTATGCTATGTCGCAATACCTTCCTTATAAAAATTTTGAATGGATTGAAAATATTGAAGATTTTAATATTAATGATGTTAAAAATGATTCACCTATAGGATATATATTGGAAGTAGATTTAGAATATCCAGCTGTATTACATGATTATCATAATGACTTACCATTTTGTGCAGAAAATAAGAAGATTGAAATTATGAATCAATCTAAATTAATTACAGATTTAAATAACAAATCAAATTATGTAATACATTATATTAATCTTTAACAATGTATTAGTCATGGGTTAGTTTTAAAAAAAATACATAGAATTCTTAAATTTAATCAATCGAATTGGTTAAAAAAGTATATTGATTTAAATAATCATCATAGAACTTTAGCTAAAAATTCATTTGAACAAAACTTTTTTAAATTGTTAAATAATTCAGTATATGGCAAGACTATGGAAAATGTAGATAAAAGAAAAGACATAAAAATTGTGTGTGAATGGGAAAGTAGAGGTAAGAGGTTAGGAGCTAGAGCTCTTATAGCTAAACCTAACTTTCATAGTTCTCTCAAAATTCATGATGAAATGATAGCAATTCAAATGAATAGAGCACGAACTGAATATAATAAACCTATTTACATTGGCTTCACAGTTTTGGAATTATCAAAATGGAAAATGTATAGTTTCCATTATGACTATATGAAACCTAAGTATCGTGAAAATATTGATCTAAACTATATGGATACTGATTCTTTTATTTATGACATTAAAACAGCTGATCTGTATAAAGACATTCGAAATGATATTAACACACATTTCGATACGTCTGCATATCCAGTGCAAAATAAGTTTAATTTTCCCCTAACAAACAAAAAAGTTTTAGGAATGATGAAAGACGAATGTAATGGTAAAATAATTAAGGAATTCATTGGTTTAAGAGCTAAAATGTATTCAGTTAACATTGATGGTGAAAAACATGATATTAAGAAAATTAAAGGTATTAAACAATGTGTAACTGATAAACTATCAATTAATGATTTTAGAAAATGTTTGCTAGAAAAAAAATTACACTATGACTTTATGTATATATTTAGATCTAAAGTTCATCAAATTTATACACAGCATATTAAAAAATTAACATTCAGTTATATAGATGATAAACGATTTATTAAAGAAAATGATACATATGCATGGGGACATTATAAAATAAATAATAATTAATAATCTTAAATAAAACTTAGCATTAATATATTTTATAAGAAAAGAAAAATGTAAAAATAAAAAAACAATTTAAAAAGAAAACAATAACTCTTATAAATATTAAATATAAACAAATTTTTTTATGAGCCAATGCTAATTATCTTGTCTTAATTATATGCTGTTCTGGCAGTATAATGTGTATTGAAAGGAGACATGTACATAGATAGACGGACAGTCATTTAAAGAATCGTAATGAATTTTTTTGTTATAGCTTAGTTTGTTTATTTATTTCATCTATGAAATTTCGAGTATGAAATTAAGAGATTTTTGTTGATATTGTTCTGGTAATATAGTGTTTAATGTCCGTCACAGACAGACATAACACATAGGAAGCCAAACAAACGGATAGAATGATCACTCTAATTCATTGTTGTTGTTATAGGTTAGTTCTTCTATTTGTTTATATTCAAAAACAATTAAAATATTATTTAGTAAAAAATTTATTGAATAGTAAATATACAGGTTGAATTGTAGGGAATTTTTTTTTTTACTATTTTTAGTTTATTTTGTTTTAATTTTAATTTTATTTATAATCGTATAACTTAACAAATGTTTATTTTTTTAGAAATCGAAATTGTCAACTATAAGTTTCAAGTAAGATTAATATAAATTTTTTAACATTTATAATTTTTTTAAATTTTCCAATGATTCCGATTTACATAGAAACAATTTGATTAACATTCAGATATACATATACATATGTACATATGTATTCAAGTCAAAAAAATAAAAAAATAATAATTTTAAAATTATATCCCTTTGTAGATACTATAAAGAAAATGTTTTTAAATTAACTGTCAGTTGTAATGATAAAGAGCTACAGAAAAAAATTTCTAGAGATGTCTAAAGAAGAAGCCACCGCCTTATAACAGTAGGGGAATTTCTTCCGAGCATATGAAAAATCCCCACTGTCTGGAGTAAGGGATTATTGGAAGAAGATGATTTCTTTTGGAAAAAGGAGGCCTTTTTCAAATCGGAAGAATTATATGTTATCCATGAAAGAAAAAAAATATAATAATAAAATTAAATTATTAATATATAAACCTTAAATGCTTTTCAACTCTGAGGAATATATTGAGGAGGTTGTAGTTTACAACCTCAATATATCTCATGCAAATGTTGAAATTTATTTAACTGATATATAAAATATAAATATTTAAAAAAAAAACAAATAAATAAGTAAAAGAATTTAATGTTTTATTTATATATTTTTAGCGCAGATTATTAAGATTGATAATAAATTAGAGAAAAATATGTTAAAGTAAAATAAAGGAAATATATACATACATATATATATATATGTATGTTTATTCCAAATCACAGTACTGATAACTTGATAAATGAAGTTCTACTGGTAGCGAATTAATAAATTTTTTTAATAGTCCTTTTCCGTGCACGGAATGATTTTCACTGGACTTGTTATTTGCAAATACAATTATTTATAAAAACTTAGTTTTATTCTTCTTTAGTTAGAAATAGATAATGTTAAATACGCATGAATTCAGTTCCGATCTCATAATAATTTTATAATTAAAAAAGTAGGCAGCGCCACACTCATAAAATTTAATTTTTAATTAGTTTCATAAAATAGCTGCTCCACGAAGCTGTTCGGCTGTTCCATGAAGCAATTTAGCTGTTATACGAAGCTGTTTTAGTTGTTCCATGAAGCAATTTAGCTGTTATACGAAGCTGTTTTAGTTGTTCCATGAAGCAATTTAGCTGTTCTACGAAGCTGTTTTAGTTGTTCCATGAAGCAATTTAGCTGTTCTACGAAGCTGTTCGGCTGTTCTACGAAGCTGTTCGGCTGTTCTACGAAGCTGTTCGGCTGTTCAGCTGCTCAGCTTCATGGAACAGCTAAAACAGCTTCGTATAACAGCTAAATTGCTTCATGGAACAACTAAAACAGCTTCGCATAACAGCTAAATTGCTTCATGGAACAACTAAAACAGCTTCGTGGAGCAGCTATTTTACTTTAACATATTTTTCTCTCATTTATTATCAATCTTAATAATCTGCGCTAAAAATATATAAATAAAACATTAAATTCTTTTACTTATTTATTTGTTTTTTTTTTAAATATTTATATTTTATATATCAGTTAAATAAATTTCAACATTTGTATGAGATATATTGAGGTTGTAAACTACAACCTCCTCAATATATTCCTCAGAGTTGAAAAGCATTTAAGGTTTATATATTAATAATTTAATTTTATTATTATATTTTTTTTCTTTCATGGATAACATATAATTCTTCCGATTTGAAAAAGGCCTCCTTTTTCCAAAAGAAATCATCTTCTTCCAATAATCCCTTACTCCAGACAGTAGGGATTTTTCATATGCTCGGAAGAAATTCCCCTACTGTTATAAGGCGGTGGCTTCTTCTTTAGACATCTCTAGAAATTTTTTTCTGTAGCTCTTTATCATTACAACTGACAGTTTATTTAAAAACATTTTCTTTATAGTATCTACAAAGGGATATAATTTTAAAATTATTATTTTTTTATTTTTTTGACTTGAATACATATGTACATATGTATATGTATATCTGAATGTTAATCAAATTGTTTCTATGTAAATCGGAATCATTGGAAGATTTAAAAAAATTATAAATGTTAAAAAATTTATATTAATCTTACTTGAAACTTATAGTTGACAATTTCGATTTCTAAAAAAATAAACATTTGTTAAGTTATACGATTATAAATAAAATTAAAATTAAAACAAAATAAACTAAAAATAGTAAAAAAAAAAAATCCCTACAATTCAACCTGTATATTTACTATTCAATAAATTTTTTACTAAATAATGTTTTAATTGTTTTTGAATATAAACAAATAGAAGAACTAACCTATAACAACAACAATGAATTAGAGTGATCATTACCGTTTGTTTGGCTTCCTATGTGTTATGTCTGTCTGTGACGGACATTAAACACTATATTACCAGAACAATATCAACAAAAATCTCTAAATTTCATACTCGAAATTTCATAGATGAAATAAATAAACAAACTAAGCTATAACAAAAAAATTCATTACGATTCTTTAAATGACTGTCCGTCTATCTATGTACATGTCTCCTTTCAATACACATTATACTGCCAGAACAGCATATAATTAAGACAAGATAATTAGCATTGGCTCATAAAAAATTTGTTTATATTTAATATTTATAAGAGTTATTGTTTTCTTTTTAAATTGTTTTTTTATTTTTACATTTTTCTTTTCTTATAAAATATATTAATGCTAAGTTTTATTTAAGATTATTAATTATTATTTATTTTATAATGTCCCCATGCATATGTATCATTTTCTTTAATAAATCGTTTATCATCTATATAACTTAATGTTAATTTTTTAATATGCTGTGTATAAATTTGATGAACTTTAGATCTAAATATATACATAAAGTCATAGTGTAATTTTTTTTCTAGCAAACATTTTCTAAAATCATTAATTGATAGTTTATCAGTTACACATTGTTTAATACCTTTAATTTTCTTAATATCATGTTTTTCACCATTAATGTTAACTGAATACATTTTAGCTCTTAAACCAATGAATTCCTTAATTATTTTACCATTACATTCGTCTTTCATCATTCCTAAAACTTTTTTGTTTGTTAGGGGAAAATTAAACTTATTTTGCACTGGATATGCAGACGTATCGAAATGTGTGTTAATATCATTTCGAATGTCTTTATACAGATCAGCTGTTTTAATGTCATAAATAAAAGAATCAGTATCCATATAGTTTAGATCAATATTTTCACGATACTTAGGTTTCATATAGTCATAATGGAAACTATACATTTTCCATTTTGATAGTTCCAAAACTGTGAAGTCAATGTAAATAGGTTTATTATATTCAGTTCGTGCTCTATTCATATGAATTGCTATCATTTCATCATGAATTTTGAGAGAACTATGAAAGTTAGGTTTAGCTATAAGAGCTCTAGCTCCTAACCTCTTACCTCTACTTTCCCATTCACACACAATTTTTATGTCTTTTCTTTTATCTACATTTTCCATAGTCTTGCCATATACTGAATTATTTAACAATTTAAAAAAGTTTTGTTCAAATGAATTTTTAGCTAAAGTTCTATGATGATTATTTAAATCAATATACGTTTTTAACCAATTCGATTGATTAAATTTAAGAATTCTATGTATTTTTTTTAAAACTAACCCATGACTAATACATTGTTGAAGATTAATATAATGTATTACATAATTTGATTTGTTATTTAAATCTGTAATTAATTTAGATTGATTCATAATTTCAATCTTCTTATTTTCTGCACAAAATGGTAAGTCATTATGATAATCATGTAATACAGCTGGATATTCTAAATCTACTTTCAATATATATCCTATAGGTGAATCATTTTTAACATCATTAATATTAAAATCCTCAATATTTTCAATCCATTCAAAATTTTTATAAGGAAGGTATTGCGACATAGCATAACCATATAAGTTATTTACATCTAAATCTATATATATAAAAGTGAAACTCTGTGTGTGTGTGTGTGTGTGTGTGTTAGCTATAGACTCTGAAACTGTAAAACCGATCGGGCTCAAACTTGGGTAAGTTGTTGTACACATACCAGGGAGTGTTTATGGGTGAAAAAAAGTGGGCGGAGCCACGCCCATAAAAAATTAGTTATCAGTTTTAGCTACTTGCACTTGACCGATTTTTCTGAAACTTTGCACACATATCGAGCTGTCATGACTAAATAATTTCGTGATAAGAAAAGTGGGCGGGGCCACGCCCCTAAAAAAGTTTTAATTTTGAGGTACTTGCACTGGACCGATTTTTCTGAAACTTTGCACACATATCGAGCTGTCATGACTAAATAATTTCGTGATAAGAAAAGTGGGCGGGGCCACGCCCCTAAAAAAAGTTTTAATTTTGAGGTACTTCCACTGGACCGATTTTTCTGAAACTTTGCACACATATTGAGCTGTCATGGCTTTATAATTTCGTGATTGAAAAAGTGGGCGGGGCCACGCCCATAAAAAATTAGTTATCAGTTTTAGCTACTTGCACTGGACCGAATTTTCTGAAACCTTGCAAACATACTGAGCTATCATGACTTTACACTTTCCTCATTAGAAAAGTGGGCAGTGCCACGCCCATTAAAAAAAAGGTATCATTTTGAGGTACTTGCACTGAACCGATTTTTCTGAAACTTCGCACACATATTGAGTTGTCATGACTATACAGTTTCGTATTTAGAAAAGTGGGCAGTGCCACGCCCATAAAAAAAGGTATAATTTTGAGGTACTTACACTGGACCGATTTTTCTGAGACTTTGCACACTTATTGAGCTGTCATGACTATACAGTTTCGTAATTAGAAAAGTGGGCAGTGCCACGCTCATAAAGAAAAAGTTATAGTTTTTAGCCTTGCACTTGATATTCGATTAAAACTTAGAATGCGATTAAAATGCATGAAGGGGCGTAGCAACGCGCGCCGGGATTGGCTAGTATATTATATAATTCGATTGTTTTGTATAACCATAATCGTTAACATATTTATTATTAGCTATTGAGTGTCGTTTACTACACTGAATAATACCACCCCTAATACCTCGTACAACAAAATTATACATATTAATGTCGGTTAACAATTCCAACTCTATTTCTGTTGTTTTCAACATTGCATCCCAAGACCATAGAGGTGCTGTATAAAATTGACAGGGATCTAAATTGTAAATATTCTTGCAAACTCTTCGAAAATTTTCAAAGATGTCACATAATAATACATCTACCTTCAAGTATAAATAATAGTAAATAGTCAGATATAGTTTTACAATAAATCATACTCCACACTTCTTCTGCATATTTATAGTCATCCTCACTACACATTTGATTAGTTAATTTATTAAAAAATAATGAACGTGCTGGTAATTGAACTTCTTGAAGACGATTCACAGAATCTAGATAATCATATAGAAATACACCTTTCCGTTTTACTAATTCGAATTCATTATCATTTTGATAGACTGATCTTATAGTTCTTAAATCTTCATTAGATAAATAACCTGCTAATTTTTCTAAACTTGATGACATAAACCTAAAAGAATCTAAAAATCTCAGTTCAATTGTATTTTTATTATCGACTGAAATTTTTTTTGATATGGACACATACAATTCTTTATTTAATGGAATGATATTTATATCACCTTCAACAGATGAAAGTTTTCTCACGAACAAATGACAATCATATGCCGAAAAATTATGAAAAAATACTGGAATGAAGTTCGCAATTTTATATTGTAAATTGCATTTATTATGTGCGGGACCTCTATATTCTCCAGTTAAATGACAATGGTCAGCTACTCTATCATCAAGAGATAACAATTTATTGCAAATGTGACAAATTGGGTCCTCATTTTGTTTTATCTGCTGAAGTGGTGATAAGAAGTTTATTGGTTTTACTATACTTAAATAATTATTATAAATATATATTACATCCTTAACTAAATTTTGAAAAAAATGTTTTGTCGAATCTTCACCACTATATGTTCTAAAAATATCTAAATTTGTATCAAACGAACACTTAATATAATAACTGTAAGCAAATGGAATATGTTTTTGTACTGATGTAACGTTAGTTGAATTTTGAATATTAACTGATTCAAGAATACATTCGAAATCAGCATAAACTACAAAAGGTATATCCATTTGCTTTTTTAGATTTTTAAAACTAAGTTTATTATCATCTCTATTAGGCATTCTTGTTATCATTTTGATGCATTCCTCCTTATGTTTTCTTAAGGTTGCTTCATTGTGAAAATAAATTAAACAAGTATTGCATACATATATATAATGATTATGACTTGTTACTTGACTGCTAATCAACCTGTAATTAAATAAGATAATAAATATTTTTAAGCTGTATACAAATTGTTTTTCTTTATGTAATTTAGCTTACCTTGATATATTTTTAATCCATACGTAGTGCAATCTTTCTTCGTCCTCCAACAATAGCAAAATAATGTGATTTAACTTTTCCTTTTGAGTGAAATAATATGGACCAACTATTTTATCATCCTCCAAACCGAAAACATAATACTTATATCCGGATTATTTGATTCAAAGTCCTTAATTTTGTTAACGGCCAAAGGAAATTTTAAATTTTTAAAATTTAAAGTTATATTATTTTGCAATGCTTTAATGTCTTGAATTTTATATGATGAACATCTGTTTGAATCCTTAGCGACTGGATATAATGTCGATACTATGGCCCATTTAAAACAATATTCATCCGTATTTTGAACATTTATGCATGCTTTTTTTCTTTTAATTGCTGGCGGTAAGCATATATATTGAGAACCTTTTATACATCTATACTCATTGATATTTACTTCAAGATAAGCGATTTCTATTAAGGTCCATCCACTATCACGTTCTTGAAATTCACTCATCTTTATACCCTTCACCTGTGGTGCACAAGGGTATATATAGCTTTGTCATTCCGTTTGTAATTTCTACAATTTTCATTTCCGACCCCATAAGGTATATATTTTCTGAAAGCTTATGAATAGAGGAGTCGATTGACCGTCTGCCCGTCTGTCCGTGTGTTGGTTGAAATCAACTTTTAGAAGCAACTATATGTTCCTCAGATCTGTATATGGTATCAATCTCTTGGAAATATCCAGGAATGAATCGCTATTGAAATTCAGCACAATCGCCCCATAACTTTCTGAGATATGAGCAAAAAACCACGACCACCTCGTTTTTTTCACAATTACAACAACAACATACATACATACATGTAAAAAACATACCAAACAAAAAAAATTACAAAAAAAAATATTAAAAATAAGAAAAAAAATAATAAAAAAACTACAAAAAAAATTTAAAAAAAATTTAAAAAAAAATTTAAAAAAATTTAAAAAAAATATAAAAAAAAATAATAAAATATAAATAATATATTAAATAAAATAAAATAAAATTTTTTTGGCTCAGCTGGGATTCGATGCCACATTTATTCTAACGTGTACGTATGCACGTATTTTATATGGGATGAATGGTGATACAAACAATTGTTATTGCATGACTACACGTTGTGAAGGGTATATAAGATTCGGCACGGCCGAATATAGCACTGTTACTTGTTTTTACTAGAATATTACATTGAGTAGAGTAAAGTTGTAGAATATCATCTGTTGTTGTCGATGAACTAACGATAATCATTTTTGTTTGATGTGACATCAAGTCGATTGTATATGTTTCTTCTTGTTTTATTAACATATATTTACAAAATAGTTCACAATTAAATTTGATATTGATATGTTTTTGTAGCATTTCTTTTAAAATGCTTATAACTTTTTCCTCAATGTTAAACAAAAATGTTTCAGGAATCAAATTATTGATATCATCGTTTTCAATTCTAAACGTTGCAATACGATTTTTAAAAACTGAAGTAGTGCATTTAATGTTATTTAATTGGCCAACGCACTTATCTTTATGTTTGTTTGTACGTATATGATATGACCATAATTTTTTATTAATATATGATTTACAAATATCACAATATATGCAAGTATTTTCCATCTCCTTTTTATGTTCTATTAAATGACGATGGTTTAAAAAGTCCTTACGATTTGAAAATTTTATTTTACAAATCCTACATTCTATTGAATTTTCTCGATGAACTATTCGTATATGCCGTTTTAAACAAAAGTTACGACTGAATACACTTCCACAAAATTCGCAATTAAAAATTCCCATTTTAGCGATGTTAGTGATACAAAATTATATTTAATAATGAAATATAACCTTTACTATTCTCTATATATATTAATAAATTATTGTAAACTAAATGAGAATTATAAAAAGGAGGAACATTAAAAAATAATCTCAAACCACAACCAAAAATTTATAGAAATAGAAATCTAATTACTGAAAAATTTTTAAGTTTTACTTTTTTAATGAAGAACACAATAAAAGTGTATTTTTTATATTAAACATACATATATACATACATACATCTTTCAAACAGGTTTTTTTCTATCTCCTTCTTTCTATTCCTCTCTCAGGTCAGTTTTTTTTATAGTCTATTTCAATATAAGTTCACTAATCAATATGATATCAGTTTAAAATGCTCTTACTATGATGAAATTAAGAATGAAATCTCCTGTTTGTCTGTGCCATACATATATTATAAACAAATTCACTTGTAAGACTTAAAAACACTTGCTAAAATGAGACGATTATTTTACTACACAAAGAAAAAAAATTAAACTATAACAATAATAAAGAACCAAACTGACCAAAATCTATCCGTCGGATAGACAGTCTTATATGTCAATCTGTCCTTCTGTTTGGCTGCGATATATACTATAAACACACACCACTTGTATGACATAAAAAATAAATACATGGTAGAATAAGTCGATAATTTTACTAAACAATAAATAAGCAGAAATATATTAACACAAGGAATCATAGTGGTCAATACATCCATCTACCCTTCTGTCTATCTGTTAGTCCGTCTGTCTTTCTGTCAGTCCATCTGTCTTTCTTTTAGTCCGTCTGTTTGCCTACGTAATACACACGTACTTGTAAGACTTAAAAATATATAAGTGCTTGTGTAAGACGATCATTAAAATAAACAAACAAATGACCAAAATATACCCTAACAAGAACAAGAAATCTTAATAATCAATTATTCCATCTCTCTACCCTTCTGTCTATCTTTTTGTCAGTCCGTCTGTCTTTTTGGTAGTCCGTTTGTTTGTTTACGTTATATATTATAAACACATACTTCTTCACTCAATTTTCACACCTACATATATACATACATACATACACTTACAATATGTATGCAAGCGCGTATACATGAAGAGGGAATAAGGGACATTTCTCCCCCCAAAAACGATTTATATTATATGTGTTTCTTTTGGTAAGTAACTCTTTTGCTTCCATATACTATCAAAAATATATAAGCTTCCAACCCCCAAAAAGCTAAACCAAGACTACGCCCATGTATGATGTGCACGTTTGTATAAATATCGACGATCTAACATTAGGGTATTCACGATTAGTATAAACATATCCCATTTTCATACTAGAAACATTCTAATACACTTTTCATGAACACCCCTAATGGCATGTGTGCACTTTGTATGGAAAAAAGTGCGCTGGCATAAACACACTACTCATGTTTGTCTAAAGACTAATTTCTAAAAAAATTTTAATTTTTTTAATAAGAAAGTTACATTTTCTTTTTTTCTTCATTAATGATTACAAAATGTGAAAATACAATACATATCACATACAAAGCAGTTTTATTTATACAGTTTTGTTGGTGTTCGGTTCAAGTGCAACGACATTTACGTAACACTTCAAGTTATATGTGGTAAAAGAAAGAAAACTGCTTCGTAACTTGAACTATGTTAACAAAAAAAAATTAATTAAAGTCGCTTGGTCAACGACACTTATACCATAAACAGGTGACAGCGTTAATTTGCATTAAAAGTCTTAATTCAAATTAACTAATAAATTATCCCCATCCCAATGTGTATTAGATTTCACGTAAATGCACTAAATCATATTGAATTTATACTACATTTAGCAATTTCAATCGTCCATAAAAAGCACGTCACTCTCCCAAAAAGTGCTGTTACGGTCCTTTAAAAAAATACCATATACCCACATATGAATTATAACCTCCATGAAAAGATACCATTAAACCTACGAATTTCCACAATTCCCTTTCTCTTATTTCAGAGTGTCCTTCTGCCAACCCAACTTGTAGCAACAGATTTGTGATTGCTAGTGCATTTATAATTTTTACTAAATGCAAAAACTGTCGTCTGTCACAGCAAAATTTAGAATCTCACTAATGCAAATTAACGCTGTCGTCTGTCTATGGTATTATGCAGTTATTTATACGTTCTTATGCAAGTGCTATTGACACATGAAATTTTAGATTTTATATATATAAATACATTATGCATAAGTATCGTTGGCTTTGCGTAAATTTTTATGCATTATTTCTTCTATATCCGAAGTTGATATTGAAGTTGAGGGATTGAGTTAAGGATTTTGTGGAAGTATATACGTAACTCCTCCCCCCTTTTGAAGGATTCTCCTTAATCCTTTTTCTTTGTTTTATGCATTTATCCCACAGTATTATAATGGATGTTATTATTACTACTATTACAATTGTTAGAATGTTATAATTTATAATTAGGTTATTGTATTTGAGCTCTTCTATCACTTTAAAATTTTGAATTGATGTTAGTTTTAGTTCTTTCATTGTAAGTGTAGTATTGAATGTAATATTAGTAAATTTTGGTAAGATAATTTTATCTGTGTACATTTTTAAATTACTTTGAAATTTTTTGTTTACAATTTCTATTTAACAATTATTGTATTGTATTAGAAAATTTCCATATAAGTTTTTATTTGCTATATCGCAGTACTTGCGATTGAAATATTTCATGCATTTTTTATAATTATTGTGGAGTCGTTAAGGTTTACAATTTCTGTGTTTTCATTTGTAATTAATTGACATGTTGTAAATATTGGGCAATGTTTAGAGAAAATTCATTCATTCATATATTTATTTTCTCTATATGTGTATATCTTATTATTATACTCAAATACTTGCTCTATTTATGCATTTATTTCTTTATCTCGGCTTGGAATAGGTATTATTGTTATAACATGTACAGTCTAAAACGTTTAAGGTACTTTAATTACAAATAATAAATCATTATTATTTTGAAATATAGCTGTTCTTAAATACATAATTTTACTTATATTTATTTCGTAATCGTTTATTTCTTTATACTTGCATCACTTATACCACTATGTCCTGTTGTTATGTAACTTTGAATATGTTCAATGTGATTCTTAATTGTAGTTAACATGAGTAATTTTTCTAAATTAATATTTTGTATTAAGACATTTTTATGGTTTTATGGAGCCTTTCGATGTGATAAAGAATGTCATTCTTATTTTGTGGAATTGTATCTTTTATGAACTGCATTGTTTTATTGAAATGATCATTAATTTTTATTTGTTGGTTCAAACCTGTTAGAGAGTTGTGCATATTGGAATCAACGTTGTTAAGATGATTAGTTATATCTTCTCGGTCTGTGTCGTCCATTGTGCATTACCTACAAAATTAAATAATCCTCTTCTTTGTCTGGTGGGTGATATAGTTTTAAGTTTACTTAATAATAATTCTACTTGATTATTTATGTATGCTTTTTGATCTACATTTAAAGTATTTAAATTTTCATTCATTAGTAGTAGTACATTTGTTATTTCAATAATATCTACTTTATGCAAAATTAAGTCGGATTGTACTGGAACACTATAGTTATTATTGTCAATTTCAATGTAGCCATTAGTCTTAGCTATTTGGTGTAAATTACATTAGCATGAATTCGAGGAGATGAGAGTAATACTAATGCCCATATACATAATTATATTATAAAGGCTTTTTCCTAAATTTTGGCTCTTCTTTATGCCTTAAGTTTTTGTAGTTTTTTTATATATCCTTCTTGTCTCGTTTCTGTATAATTTTCCCTTTTCCTATTTGCTTTTTCTATGTTTCTTTCCATTGTTGTGCAAAGCCTTTCGTGAATTATAGAATGATTTACTGTATGGTTTTGTACTTCGTTTGGAGTACATTTAATTGTGCTATGATATGTGTCATTGTATAACATTATGGCTTTGTTAATTTGATGTGTCATTGGTAAATATTGTTCTAAATTTAGGGTTCGTACTTTCTCTGTTATTGTGTTATTTAGTCTTTCTACATCACTGTTTCCTATGTGGCTGTTAGGTTTTGTAATATGATATTGTATTCTCTCTTTTTGCATAAATTCTTTAACATTTTCGTTGTTAAATTTGTTATCAAATATTATTTTAGTTACCTTGCCTTCTATGTATAAAAATTGTTGTAATTGGATTACAAGAGTTCTACAATTTCTATCTATTTCTACTAGTGGTAAGCAAGTAGCGTGTTTTGAAAATTTGTCGATCAAGGCAATAAAAGAATGCTTGCTATTTACATATGTGTCAACATGGGATATTTCGTTCATTGTTTTTGGGGTGTAGGTTAATTTAAATTTATTTTTTATTGGATAACGGTTATATTTTCCTCCTGAGCATATGTCACAATTATTTATTACTTTACTTATTTACTCCCTGAGGTAAGAATTATACAGCTTGGCCTTTAACTTCTCAAAGGATTCTGTTATAACACAGTGACCACTTTCGTTTTTGTAAAAAAGAGCAATTTGTTTTCTTAGTTCTTCTTCGTTTTCTATATCAATCGCCACTCGTGAACAACGGACGAATTTCACATTGGGATTTGCTGAAAACTCCACTTGGATAATTTTGAGAATTTTATAATATTCGTGATCATTAAGGTGAGAATATATTCCTACTTTCCCTTTATCTATCTCTTTCTAATGATAAAATGATAAAACAATGCGCTGTTTTGATCGATATCATTCTTATCTAAATTAATTCTCTTGGAATTAAATATAGTTTTAAATGTATTTTCTACTATGATTATTTGTGTTTTGAATCTATTCACCACGGTGCACTGTGTTGCGAAAAGCCATTCTAGCTAGAAAAAAGTAAAATTTTTATGATTTAAAATGCAACCAATTTGTTTATTAATTGTTCCAGGAGTATTCACTGTTTAAAACTGTATAACTGTTTTTTTTTATTTATTATTTGCTTTGTTATACTGATTGATATGTGAGCAATTGCATTGTCGCTCTTTTATTAAAAGTTCAGTGTATTTTTATATGATTTGTGCTGATCTTAATATAATACAAGAAAAAATTTTTCATATATTTTTTACTGAATTATGTCAGATACATACATATGTGTTAGCTCTAATGCAAATTTGTTTTTAAATAAAATGTTGTGATTGTAAAAAAGGTGATAGAAAAAGTGTTGTTTGTGTAGTACATGGTTGGTATATTGTCAAACAATGAGTGTAGTTTTTAAATAGGATTCCGGCCGATTCCCGTTCAATGTTTTGTCACGTTTTTTCTGTGTGCTTGCTATAACTCTTTTTAAACGCATATACAGATAACCCACCTGTAACTCGGTGAGAGCTTTGCAATGTGTGGCTCACAGAAACGAAAAGCAAAGAAAAAGCCAACGCTGTTATTAAGTATTTTTTTTTGTCAAGAGTGGGTTACAAAAAACCAGAACATAAGACTACTGCAATTAACGTTTACTAGGTTAATAAGTGAAAAGTGGGTAAAAGCAAAAAGAAATAAAAATGTTTTTAAAAGCACTAACAAAGTGTGGTTAGATGGATTATTTTGTCTTCCTTCTGAAAATTTCTCTCTATTTACAGAGGAGTCAATGGTTGAACCGTCAACATCAAATTTTGGTAAACTCCGATCACGGTTTTTAGACAAATCTGAAAAAGGGAAACGCTTGGAGGTATCTTCTCTTGTAAGTGAATTTTCACCCTTTCGCTGCTGGTGTTAGCCTTTATAAATCAGGCAAGAGGGATGCTACCGTAATTCTCAGAAATGTTAATGAGTCTTCAATGATAGCAGCTAAAATTAAAAAAAAAAAATTGAATGCACCATCCAAGGAACCAATACCATATTCAAATGAAGAAACATTATGTTTGTTTATTAATGGCTAGTTTACGATAGCGTTTTGGTGATAAAATACGTAATACCGATATATATATACATCATATCGTAGAATTTTGGAAACCAATCAAAAGTGCTACCCAAGTAATGGAATTAAGGTTTCCGATAAATCATACATACATGCTCTTATGAAAAGTACCACGCTCACTTCAGCCATTTTTGGCACAAAGAATGCCTTCGATGAGCGAGAAATAAAAGATCCCAAAATTTCATGTTCCTAGTCGCTTCCAAAAGGAACTTACGACTTTTTTCCAACTAGTTTGGTCTCTCGCAACACTATGCGGTGTCCAGAATAGGAATTTAAAACCCTAAGTTTTCTTCCTGTGTGTGGACTGTATCTACTTCTACTAATATGCTGTTAGTTTCTCCATCGCCTTGAAGAATTTCCATATGAGCACTAATTTCGTCGTTTTTTATTCTGTTTAAGAAATCGGAAATGTTCTTAGATTTTGTCATTAGCCACTTTAGTGGTTGGTGATCACTTTCCAGATCAAATTGTCTGCCGAAAACATAAAGGCGAAAATTTTTCACGGCCCATACTATTCCTAACAATTCTTTTTCGATTGGAGCATAATTTTATTCGTGTTTATTCAATGTTCTTGATGCATATGTGACAACGCATAGAGAAAAAGACCTAAGGGTACAAAAAAACAATTTTCACTTTTTTTTTTTTTTTTTTTGATGTGGACAACATCTGAGCATCGAATGAGATTGATCCCATGCCCCAAAAGTGTTCCCTCCCAGAGATATTCGCGTTTTATAGAAGTGAAGTCGACGATTCTAAGCGCAAATAGAAAGTGACCTTACGGTAAAATTTATTTATTTTCATTTTTCCCCTACTAAATTAACAAAATAAATTGATTTTACGAAACTACAAAAAAAAATTTTTATTTCCTTATGAACAATTTAAAAAAAATAGAAAAATTATTTAATCTTTAGAATGGCTCTCCTGAACAAAACCTGTTTTTACCCTTAGGTCCCTTGCTCTATGCGCTGTCACATATGCAAGATGAACATCCAATCTTGAAACAAAACGGACCCAATTGCAAAGTTACTAGCATCTGTAGTGATTTTGAATTTTTGGAAAGTTAGGATAACGCAAAATAGGTAAATTTGTCACGATATCTCTTAATTTTTCAAATGAAGCTATGAAAGCGGGGTCGTATTCGTTGACTTTTTCTTCTTAGAGCACGAAATATAAATTTTAAATTAATTAAATGCTGTTCCAGTGAAGTGCCAAACACTAAGATATCATTCATGTAGACGACGCATATCTTATTTATATATTCGTGAAGAATTTTGTTCATCAGCCCTTGGAAGGTTGATGGGGCATTTTTTAGGACAAAAGGCAAACTCGTACTGACCAAAAGGTGTTGGAAATGCAGTTTTGATCCTACCTTCTTCTCTCGTGCTTAAAAGAAAAGGTCTTCGAAGTCATTGTGAGCAGCCCTCAGGTTGCTTGATGTTCTTCAGTTTTTAAATGAAATAAATCGAAATTATTTGTTGTACATTATAAATATGTTGAATATATTGTGGATTATTATATTCCTCGAAATAGAGTTTATTATTTAGAAGTTGAACATATTTTCTCTGGTGATTGATTCTTGACATAAACGGTTGCAAAAAAATTTGCCCTTCTGGGTATTCCATTAATACCCCTTTTTTCATAACAATAGGAGAGGGTGATTTTTTGGCATCATGGTGCGGTTTATGGCATCATTGGACCGTACTTCTTCAAAGATGATGCGATTCGTAACGTAACTGTGAATGGTGAGCGCTACCGTGAGATGATATCAATTTTTTTTCGCCCAAAATGCAAGAGCTTGACTTGCATGACATGTGGTTTCAAGAAGACGGTGCCACATGCTACACAGCACGCTTAACAATGGACTTATTGAGAGGAGAGTTCGGTGAACATTTTATTTCATGTTCGGGACCGGTCAATTGGCCGCCTAGATCGTGCGATTTAATGCCTTTAGACTATTTTTTATGGGGCTATGTTAAAGCTCATGTCTATACACACATGCCCGCTTCAATTGACGCATTGGAAGACAACATTGAATCATTTATTCATGAGATACCGGCCGAAATGTTGGAAAGAGTATACCAAAATTGGACTAAGCGGATGGACCATTTGAGGCACAGTCACGGTCAACATTTGCATGAAATAATCTTCAAACATTAAATTATATGGTCCGTACTATCGATTCAAATAAAGATTTCATGCATTTTTCTGAATTTTATGGCTTTTTTTAACTTCCTTATAGCTCTTAAAAAATCACGCTTTAGATGAGCCTGCATCGACAAGGCATTTAATTTTTTATTTACCTATTGAAATTTTATTTATTGGTAATGAAACTCGTGAAGTAATGTTAAAAAATTTATCTCGTTTTCACTTTCGATTTGGTTCTCTTGAAATGAACCTATTTCCATAGGTTCCGGTTTTGGTCTGGTGTTACAAAAGTTAGTACTCCTATTGCTGATTCTAGTTTGATTAGTGTTGTTATCTCTACGATATTAATAGCCTGGTATATAACTCCGTCTAAATTGTTGACTCTGATTATGATTTCGATTGGTGTTTGGGTTATTTTGTGTAAACGGAATATATTGATTGTGTCTATTGGCATTTGTATTATTGTGTACAGCTGTGTTGTTTCTATTAGAGTATTAGGTAATGTTAGAATATTGTGTTTTATTCATAGTAAAATTTTCTTTGTTTAGATTTTTCTTGTGTGCAATGTGTATAGCTCTAGTGTCATCTAAAGCCTTATTTTTTGCATATCTATTTATAATATCATTAAGGGAATAATCTTCATTTATATGCGATCTCATGGGTACATCAATTTTTTCGATTTATAAGCTAACTAAATCCCTATCTACCCTTTCTGTCTTATAAATATTGGGCTTATCTTCGCCAAATAAATAAATTTGATTTATAACAAATTTGGCCTTTTGGAAATAATCAAATAATTCTCTCAACTTTTACGTTCCTGCGTTTGTTAAAAATATCTCCATATGGAATTTTTGGTTTTCCTTGCTGTATTAGCTTCGATTTAATTTCTTGCCATGTTGGGTTGTTGCCTAGCTCCTGTATATGTCTTCCCGCGTCTCCTAATATTTTTTATTGGCTACAATAGTCATCGCCAGCTTCATAAGTTGTGGGTTGTTCTGCGGGCACAAGTCGATGACAGCTTCAACGGATTTGATAAACGTCATCACATTGTGTCCTTCATCCAGGCACTTAAGTTCGGCGTTAACAATGGCTGTAGTTGTGCTTGATTTTCAAATTGGGACCTCATTTGGTTTATGGCCTCCTCTTGTCGGATTACTCTTGCCATCTGTTCCATTTGTTGCTCTTGGTTACTTGCCTCCTCTTCTGCTGCGTTCCCCAGATTACGGTTAACATCGAATCGATTCATGTTTCCTTCATTGTATGTAAAACAAATTTCGTTGAGAGCGAACAAATTTTCAAAGTTAGCACTTATTATTTTGTTTAGAGTTTCACTCAATTTGCCTTTATTTATTAAAAAATAAATTTCGATAAGGGCGAACAAATTTTTAAATTGGCACTTATTTTTACTTAATTTGTCTATATTTATTTAAAGGTTCTCTTTAGTTATTTTCTTAAGAAAATTAACTCCACGACTGCGCCAGTTAAGTGTTACACAAAAATTTTTTTGGATAAAATCGCGTCTACTTTATTTCATGTTGGTCTTCAGACTTATTTAAAAAAAAATTTTCTTTTTAATAAGAAAGCTACATTTTATTTTTTTTTCATTAATGATTACAAAATGTGGAAATACAATACATATCATATACGAAGCAGTTCTATTTATACAGTTTTTGCTTATAAGGCAAATTAAGTGTTTATTTGGTGTTCGGTTCAAGTGCAACGACATTTACGTAACACTTCAACTTATATATATGTATGTGGTAAAAGAAAGAAAACTGCTTCATAATTTGAACTATGTTTACAAAAAAAAAATTAATTAAAGTCGCTTGGTCAACGAAACTTATGACACTTGAAATTTTAGATTTTATGGGCCAATTCAAAGTGGTTGCATATCAGTCATATTTGTGCTATTTCATATTATTTTATGCATCCATAAAATTTTTGTTAGTAATTTCCATACAAAAAAAATAATATGACTTTACACATTTGTTTCCTATGTATAAGAAATTGTTTATGTTATACTTTCAACCATACTGTCTCTCAGAGAGAATTTCTTCGCTTCTCACCTCATAGAGAAAATATTTTCTATTTTCTTCTTTCCTGTATACATACAATTTTTAACAGCGTGATCTCTTTGTCTTCTTTCTTGTATTAAATACATAATTTGATACCAAAAGGTGTTCAAAGTCACTAGTCATATTAATATGAATTATATGACATAGTACAATATGAGAGTCTACTTTGAATTGGCCCTATATATATATAAATGAATTATGCATTATGTCATTGGCTTTGGGTAAATATTTATGCATTAGTTCTTCTAAATCCGAAGTTGATATTGAGTTGAGGGTTTTGTGGAAGTATATACGTAACTCGCGCGCCGGGCTTGGCTAGTAATTTATTAAAAGAGTAACGTGACTGGCTGACTGATTTTTCATCGCACATCTCAAACGGAAAGCGCTAGAGACATGAAATTTGGACAATCCGGATTTTGAGAAATTCGTACTTTAAGGGGTTAAATCAATAGTCATATATCTGCTAAATTAAAAATGATAAAAATTAAATTAAACAATGAACAATATTCGGCCGTGCCGAATCTTATATACCCTTCACAACGTGTAGTCATGCAATAACAGTAGTTTGTATCACCATTCATCTCATATAAAATACGTACATATATGTAAAAAACATAACAAAAAAAAATATATATTAAAAAAAAATAATAATAATAAATAATAATAATAAAATTTTTTTTAAAAAAAATAATGAAATATAAATAATATATCAAATAAAATAAAATTTTTTTGGCTCAGCTGGAATTCGATGCCACGTTTACTTTAACCAGTATATATGTAGGTTGTTGTTGTAATTGTGAAAAAGAACGAGGTGGTCGTGGTTTTTTGGATATTTCCAAGAGATTGATACCATATACAGATCTGAGAAACATATAGTTGCTTCTAAAAGTTGATTTCAACCAACACACGGGCAGACGGACAGACGGTCAGGGCTTAATCGACTCCTCTTCATAAGCTTTCAGAAAATATATACTTTATGGGGTCGGAAATGAAAATTGTAGAAATTACATGTAAAAAACATAACAAAAAAAATATATTTAAAAAAAATAATAATAATAAATAATAATAATAAAATTTTTTTAAAAAAAATAATGAAATATAAATAATATATCAAATAAAATAAATTTTTTTTGGCTCAGCTGGGATTCGATGCCACTTTTACTCTAACCAGTATACACGCTTGTATGTACGTTGTTTTTGTGAAAAAAAAAATTGAGGTGGTCATGGGTTTTTGCTCATATCTCAGTTGTTTATGTACCGATGTTTCTGATTTTCAATACCGATCTAGTCCCGAATATTTCTAATATTTTAATACCTCACCCGGTTCCAAGCGATGTCGGGTGGCTTCAAAAAGTTGATTTCAACATACACACGGACAGACTGACAGAGCTTAGTCGACTCCCCTATTCATAAGCTTTCAGAAAATATATACTATATGGGGTCGGAAATGAAAATTGTAGAAATTTCACTCGGAATGACAAACCTATATATACCCTTTTTCACTGTGTAAAGGGTATAAAAAGTATTGTAATTTGCACCAAAAATAAGTTGACAGGTGTTTGGCCTTTTTTTTAAGTTTTAACCCCTGAGGGGAAAAACGGGTAAAAACTAAAATTTGGTACCCTATGTAACTTCCAAACACAAAACCAGGAAAAAAGTTTAAACTGTATTAGTCAATCAGCGAAAAAATCTTACTAGGATTTAAAAATTCGTTTGTATAAGGGGAAAAAATAATCCCTATTTTTGGTACTTTTTTTAAAAAAAACTTTTCTAATATTATTCAATGGGAAAAAAATTTGGTAATTATTAATGCCTAATAGAATGTGGACAATTATTTATGTGAAATTTTTGGAAACTTTTAGGGAGACAAAACGTACCAAAAACTGGAAAAACACCGGAAAATGTGTATAATTCCTTATTACAGGGCCAACTTTCAAAATAATGTTATTTGGTTTAAATTTAAACATATTCATATCAGGATAGAAAGAGGAAAGTTTTGTACTTTTAGAACATAATTACTTATATTCAAAAATAATAGATTTACTCACTTTAAATCATGTCTATGAAAAATTTTTTGTTGCAAATATATTTAAACTTTTTTAACTTGGAATTTATACATTGGTATGAAAAACTTTTTGTTTTTGCTACGTTTATGAATCTAGAATTTCGACATTATTAACTATTCATACGAGTTGAGACTGAAAATGTTATGGACGAGCAAAAAGGCACTTTTTAAAATTTTTATGGTACTTTTTGTGTTTTCAAAATTTGTAAAGCTAGAATTTCTCAATTAAATAGTGACTATTGATATAAGGTGAGACTGTAAATGTGGTGAGCGACCAAAAAGGTACTTTTTTGAATTTTTATGGTACATTTTGTATTTTTTACATTTATTAGGGTAGAATTGTAAAATAAAGGACTATTGATTGCAGGTGAGACAGAAAATGTTATGGGCGTCCAAAAAAGTTTTTTTAATTTTTATTGTACTTTCTGTGTGTTATAGGTTTATGAAGATAAAATTTTAAATTTTAATTTCAAATTGAGAATAAAAATGGTAAGGGCGAAACAAAAGGTGTTCTTTTCATTTGTATTGTACTTTTTGCCTTTTTGCATTTTTATTGTACTTTTTGTATTATAACGTTTGTAAACATAGATTTTTAAAATTAGTGATTTTTAATCCGAACTCTAAGTGTTATGGATGACAAAAAATTCTAATTTTTATGACATTTTTTTTTGCAGTTTTTGTATACATAGAATTCTGAAAGAAGGTACTAATTATTCAAGTTGACTTTGAAGATTATAGTGAAGGACAAATGTTACTTTTTTAATTTTTATAGTCATTTTTGCATATTGTGAATTTTAAATATATATTCCCGATATAACCTCACTGTACTTTTTTTCTAACCAAAATGAATCAGAGAAACAAATTTAGTAATGAAAAAATAACTTGAGTATTCAGGAAATAGTACGAAGTGCGCTATCTAAGTAGCCGGTAATATGCTAGTGAAACAAAACAAGAGATGTAAAATATTACATATAGCGGTATTGCTGAATTTTATGTATACATACATACATATGTATGAAATAAGTAAATAAACACTTATAAAATTGAAAGCGGTTTATGGTTGTTATTTTAATGCTCTAGTTTTTACAGTCCCGTAGGTTTTTAAAAAAATAATATTATAAAATGTGTAATTTAATATTTCTAAGAAAAATAGCATTTTTATTGTACTTTTTGTTTTATCTAGATAGATTCTTAAAATTAGTGACTATTGATCCGTAGTGAGACAGAAAATGTTATGGGGGCCAAAGAGGTACTCTCATTTAATGGTACTTGTTGTTTTTTGTTATGTTTTTGAATATACAGAGGATTCTGAAATAAGGTACATATTAATCCAAGTTGAGCTTCAAAATTATAAAAAAGAGCAAAAATATAATTTTCTTGTTTTAATGGTAATTTTTGTAAAGGGTGATTTTTTAGCTATTATCTTTTTGGCAACACTGGTTTAAACAGCTGACGCACGTTTCGTGTTTTGTTTCACTGTCAAACATCTTCAGTTTGGTTTATAATTTAACCATGAATCGTCTTATAAACGAACAACGCTTGCAAATTATTGAATTTTATTCAACTGCTGATGAGTGTGGACGTGTTTCTCCTCATAACTTTTAAAGTGAAATATTTGTAATAAGTTAATTATTAAAATATTCGTAGTAAGTGAAATTCGATACGAATAAATAAATATTAAAAAACAAATGCCTATCGGGCATTCTCCACCAACATTTAACGAAAAAAAAAACAATATACAATGCACACCCACGCAAATCGCAAGTACCGTATCATTTAATGAACTCGCATGGAAAATACAGCGCCAAACTCCAACAACAACAAGCATAAATACTTGTTCACAACATGCCAACTGGGCATAAGTGCATACCTGTCATGGGTTTGGGCTTTTATACCCCTCCTTTTCAACCCAACCTAACCTAATACTTGTTCAACAGTCACAACACAAGCATGCACAACAACAACAACCTCATCATCGTCAAACACTTTATCGACACCTATAACATCAGTAGGTAATTCTCTCACTCCCACTAATACACAGAGTACTACTACACAAACTCACGTAAATAAAGAGCAAGCAACAAAAGTAGTTGAAAAAGATAATTTTTTTGTAGAATCTCTGCGTAGAGGAAACGTTGTTGAAACAAAAATCCAGACATTTACAGAAACAAACTTCCGCAAAATTGTAAATTATCTCGATTCGGAAAATAAAAATTATTACACCCATCAGCCTAAAAGTACAAAGGGTTTATCAGTAGTCATAAAAGGTATTGAAAGCAACGTTCCAACAAGTGAAATAGCAAATGCAATAGAAAATAAAGGCTACAAGGTCAGTACACAACATATGTATATAATAAGGATAAAATACCCCAACCACTCTTTAAAATTGAAATAGCCTTTGAATCTAGCAAAATAAATGGGAACGTGCCCCACCGAATTTATAACCTTCGCTACATATTTCATCGAAAAATTACTGTAGAAGAACCACGCAAACGCAAACACCCCCCTCAATGTTCAAACTGTCAGGAATTGGCCGAACCAGAAGCTACTGAAAGCTTCCAGCAGTATGTGTAATTTTTGGTGATGTTCACAAAACTTCTGAATGCATGAAATCTAAAAATGATCCAGGAATCAAAAAATGTAGCAACTGTGGTGGTAACCACACCGCAAATTAGAGGGGATGTCCAGTCTTTATACAGATTAAGCAAAACGATCCTAATAAACCCGCTTATCGGCGGTTTAAGCCAAATGACTTCCTATATTTATCCAACAATAATTATATCTCTACACAAAATAAGCCCTCTGATCCAAACAATAACCATTACACTAATTACCCTGTCAACCACTCCCCACTCATACTAATAACACATCGTATGCTCAAGCTACTGAACCATGTAGTATTCCTTTTGTACGATCGGTTGGTCACAAAATTCTGGAATCTCAAACTCCTAAAGAATCATCAGAAAAATCGCACTTAGAAAGTTCTATAGAGCTTCTGATACAAACTATGAACAGTTTTATATCAAACATGCAAGTCATGATGCAGGAACTGTTAAGAAACCAGGGCATGCTACTTCAAGCATTCGCCTATAAACAATGAACCAGTTAAGAATATGTTACTGGAAAGCAAACGGCTTAAGTCAACACAAGTTAGAAGTAGAAAGTTTTCTAAAGGCTCAGTCTATTGACATACTGCTAGTTTCTGAAACTCACTTTACATTAAAAAATTGCATCGAATTAAAGGTTACTGTACATACGACTCAAAACATCCAAGTGGTAAATCATGTGGTGGTGCAGCTATAATTATTAGGAATCTAATTACCCATTCCACAATGCCGGAATATAAAACAGATCACATTCAAGCCTCATCAATACGCCTTTTGGACCTAAACTTAACTATATCTTCTGTATACTGTCCCCCGAGACACAAAATAACAGATGACCAATTCATTACCTTCTACAAAACGCTTGGCAACAAATTTTTAGCGGCATGAGATTACAACGCTAAACACACATTCTGGGGCCCGAGACTCATTACTCCGACGGGCAGACAGCTATTAAAATCAATCTCATCCCTCAAACTTGACGCCCACTTATTGGCCTACAGACCTACAAAAGACTCCTGATTTAATTGATTTTGCAGTCGTAAAAAACATCAAACGCGATCAACTGACTGCAGTCCCTTTATTCGACCTGTCCTCTGACCACTCTCCAGCTATTATACTAATTCGCAGCTGGCAAAACATAGAAAAACCTTTTTGTTTTCCTAATAGACATAATAACTGGCTAAAATATAGAAAGTATGTAAGCTCTCACTTACCTCAAAATATTTCACTGAAATCCGAAAATGAAATACAAGATGCTATAAACGTAAACCTTATTAAGTGGAGCTAAAGTAGCTACATCTTTTAAATGCTATAACGGCACTAAGAATATATTTTTAACAACCATTCAAAACCTTATAAAGGAAAAGAGAAATCTAAGAAGACAATGGCAACTACACCGCTCGCCAACCTTGACAATACAACTAAATCACTGTCAAAGAACCCTTCATAGTGCTCTTTTGGAGAACAAACAATCAGCTCTAAAAGCATATTTAGAAGGTTTAGACGCAACAAAATTCAAGGATTATAGTCTTTGGAAGGCCACCAAAAGACTGAAAACCCCAATTAGTTGCGAATCTGCAATTCGGCTTAGCGATGGTAACTGGGCTAGGTCCCATAAAGATAAAGCTGTAATTTTTGCTGATCATCTCGAAAAAGTATTTACGCCTAATATTTCCTGCTCATGCACAACTTTACCAGATATTGAAGTTCGTGTTGTTTCCCCAATGAAAATTCGTTTCTCGTCCCTAACTTCAGCGGTCAAAAAACTGAAAACAAATAAATCCCCTGGCATAGACAAAATTTCAGAAAAAATGATACGTGAACTACCAACATCTGCCCTTAAGCTGATTTTATTCATATTCAATTCCATCTTAAGAACCGGTTTCTACCCTAAATCAACTAAAATCAGAAATTACTATGATACCTAAGCCAGGTAAAGACGCTAGCCAAGTGTCATCTTATCGCCCGATAAGCTTACTCTCAATTTTATCAAAGCTCCTTGAGAAAGTATTTTTAAATGCATATTTAAACGACCACCACATCATTCCCGTTCATCGATTTGGATTCCGAAAAGATCATGGCACGATAGAACAAGTTCATCGCATAGTTAATCTTATCAGACAGGCTTTTGAAGACAAACACTATTGCTCATCACTCTTCATAAACATTTCTCAAGCCTTTGAGAAGGTCTGGCATGATGATGGGCTTCTACATAAAATAGGTTCTTTGCTACCACAAAATACCCACAACCTACTGCGAAATTATTTATTGGATCGTTCATTTGTAGTAAAGTATAAAGACTATATCTCAGACTCAAGAAAAATCGCAGCTGGATTTCCCCAAGGTAGTATACTTGGTCGTCTCATGTATATATTTTATAAATCAGATATGCCCACTAATAACTTAATACACACGTCGACTTTCGCAGACTACACAGCATTTATAAGCATAGATAAAAATCCAGTAATTGCTTCTAATTGCCTGCAGGATCATATTAAAGAACTCGAAAAATGGCTCAACCATTGGAAAATAAAAGTAAACCCAGCAAATATATAATCTCACATCGTAGCTTAACCTATATTTCATGTTATTCCCCTTTTTTTTCTTTATTATTTCCGACGCCATCCTCGATTTTGAGTTTTTAGGTAGTTAAGTGTATTCAACTAGTCAAGCCCTTTATTTTGATACCCATATTGATGGGGTTAAAAAAAATTTATCCGCCATCTTGGATTTTACATCTTAGAATAATTTACTGTATTCTACTGGTCAAGCCCTTTAATTTGATACCAATATTGAGGCTCATAAATAAATTTATCGTCCGCCATTTTGTAGTGGCGGACAACATAAATTTATAGTTTTTTATGGTGCTTTTATTGTTCTAGTCAAGTCCTTTCAAATGATACCAATATTGACTCTCTCGGTTGTCTAGAAGCTGAAAAAAATTGATTTTCGTTTGTAAATTTTTAAAATATATATAAAACAAAATTTTTTGCCAAAACGGGGGAAAAAAAATTTTTATTTAAGTTTTTAAAATATGAAACTTTATTCTTTCATTGTCATTATTAACTAACTTAATAATTAATTTTACAGCTTACTATATAATATTGAATGAAAATGTACTTAAGACTAAAATGCTAAGTTGCAGTATTTTAATTAATTGCACAAAACTAAAATAAAAACAGGAAATGCTTAAATTGCATTTGTAAATCAATTGTACAGTTTTGTGTTGCACAAAACTGGGTTATTGATCTTTTTTTATTTGATGAATAATAAGCAGGAAACAAATTTGTTGTGTTATTGACTTTTTATATTCTATAATAATTGAGCAAGAAATGCTTGGGTTGCATTTGTCGGTCAATTGCACAAGTTTGTTGTGTTATTGGCCTTTTATGTTTCCCAGTTAACTTTAATTGGAGTCGAAAGAGTCTCTGACGTAACTCCTCCCCTCTTGGATTGAAAATTCTCCTGAGTTTTCAGAGTTAAATTCACAGCAAATCTTTTTCTTGTGAAATAAATGTATGAAAGTATCAGAATTATTATTATTGCTAAGATTGCGGTAAAAGTGAATAGATCATAGGTTATGCTTATTTTCTTGTGATATTGTAATTCATCGATTTTTTATATTTTTTTAACTTGTGTTAGGATAATTTCATCGAATGTTGGTTTAATTTTTGTGTTATTGATATTAAAATCGAAATCGTTTAAAACAAAATTTTGCTTGAACTGTTTATTAGTGTTTTCGTATGTTACATTATTAATGTATATTAAGAGTATACAATCATTAAAAATAATTAAATAATTATGTTCTATGTGTAATTTTCTTTCGTCACAAGTACTTTCTATGTAACTATTATTTTGATTTTTCAGTAGTATAAACCGTTTTCAATGTGTATTGTTTCTTCCTTATTATTTTTTCTGTTGTTACAGTTTTTGTTAAATATTCATAGTTTTGTTTGTTTTAAATTGCTTTTATATAGATCATTTTTAAAATCGTAATACGTATTATTTAGTTCAATTGCTTGTTGTTGATCGAAGATTAGTTCTTCGAAATTGTTACTACTTACAGGTATAAATATTAATTGTTTCGCAAGTATTGATTTACTTGGGATTTTTATAGCGAAAATTATTTCATCATTTTTGTACTTAGCTGTTCCTAATTTTATATTCTTTAACTTATTTATATCGATATTATATTTAATTATTTCTTCGTCTATTAAAATGATGTTTGACATTATGCTTAATCAAGATGATACAATATTATTTTGTATATGTTCTACATTACCTTCTAAAATTTTAATTTTCATTAAAGTGTCGAGATATATAATTTGTTTACTTAGAATTGTATACTTAGATTCAATTTCATTAAATTTATTTGTTATTTCTTTTCTATCACTTTCTATTGCTATTTTTATTTTCCTGAAGGTTTCGTTGAAGTGATTGTTAATTTGAATGCTTTTGTTTAAATTTGTAATGGCCATGTGGTTATTTTCATCTATGGTCTTGAGATGGTTTTCTATGTCTTGTCTGTCGTTATGATCCATTGTACCGTAAAGCCATTTAAGTCCGGTGCCTATTATATTTATAAGTCCACGTTTGGTTCTGTGTGGTACGATAGTATGAAGTTTCATTTTGATGCGTTTAATTTCGTTCTTCAGTAACGGTTTGTCATTAATCATTTTAGTATCAGAGAGAAAGTTTTCTATGGATGTTAGAATCGTTTTGATTTCCTTCGGGTTAATGATGTCCAGGATGATATCATATTCTGTTATAATTTCTACATCATCTAATTTTGTTTGAGTAAAACCGTTACTACCATCTATTTTTTGCATGGTCATGGTTCCGTTAGTTTGGTTCGAGATGATCATCAGAGTAATTATATTATTGTGTCTTAGAGCCTTATAGTTTTTGACGTAAACTTCACTTTCTGTATTGTACTCGTATAGTTCCCTTCGCTCATTCAACTTTGTAAGTCTGTTTTGTTTGTCCTTTGTAAGTTTTTTGTACAGTTTCTGTTTGTCTACTCGTCCTTCTATAATGTCAATTGGTCTAGCATTAGTTGTTGAGTGTACGGATTTATTATACCATTCTGTGCTCTTTAGTATTTTATCGGTTATTGAGATTTGAGAGTTTTGGGCTTCTAAAATGCGTATTTTTTCTCCAACCGAACTGTGAAATCTCTCAATGTGAAGGTGAAGTGGACATCAATTTCTTCTTGTCTAAGGAAATCTTTTTTATTAATGGTATTGAATTCGGTGTCTAATATCAAGTGTTGGGGTTTTTCACCTTTAATAGACAAATATAATCGGATGTTTTCGATAATTGTTATGTTGTTTCTGTCTGTTAAGGGGAGTGTCACTGCATGTTTTGAAAATCTGTCGATGAATGTTAAGAAATGGTGTTTGGTGTTTGTGTTTGTGTCGATGTGAACAATTTGATTGATATCATTGGGTGTTTCTGTAAGTTGGAATTTTTGTTTAATTGGATTTTGATCATATTTTGCTCTGTTGCAAACATCGCAATTATTTATATATTTTTGTATTAGTTTTTTCAAATTCCTAAAGTATATTAATTTTTTCATATTAGCATAATTTTCGTTTATGCCTGCATATGCCTGTTTCATTTTTATGAAATTTGGCAATATATCTTAGTGTTTCTTCTTCGTTTATCATGTCTTTAGCATGGTAAACACACTTGTAAAATTTTAATTGCGTACTAAATAATTCTTATAGTTTGAGCTGAACCAGATGATATTGATGTTCAGTTAGATCTGAATATATACCTATTTCCCAATTGTGTAAATAATGCGAAAAATATCTGTCATGAATTTGCTTTCTATGTCGTACAGACTTATATATATTTTCCTTATATTGTTAATTACATCAATTTCTCTAGTTTTTTCTTTAGTTAGTATTATTTGTGTATGAAAACTGTTTACTGCCGTTTCTAGAATCGGGAAATGGTCATTAAGTTCCTCTTCCTGAGAGTGAATTGTTGCACATGTAAAGGGTGTTTTTTTAAGCCCGATAGAACTTGAAATTGTAAAAAATAACACAAAAAATTAAATTGTAATCAAAATTTTTTTTTTATTCGAAAGATCAATACGTGACATTAACATTTGAAAATGATTTCGGGCATATGGGCACCGCGGCTGTTCTTGACGAAGCGCATTCTCCAGCTATTATACTAATTCGCAGCTGGCAAAACATAGAAAAACCTTTTTGTTTTCCTAATAGACATAATAACTGGCTAAAATATAGAAAGTATGTAAGCTCTCACTTACCTCAAAATATTTCACTGAAATCCGAAAATGAAATACAAGATGCTATAAACGTAAACCTTATTAAGTGGAGCTAAAGTAGCTACATCTTTTAAATGCTATAACGGCACTAAGAATATATTTTTAACAACCATTCAAAACCTTATAAAGGAAAAGAGAAATCTAAGAAGACAATGGCAACTACACCGCTCGCCAACCTTGACAATACAACTAAATCACTGTCAAAGAACCCTTCATAGTGCTCTTTTGGAGAACAAACAATCAGCTCTAAAAGCATATTTAGAAGGTTTAGACGCAACAAAATTCAAGGATTATAGTCTTTGGAAGGCCACCAAAAGACTGAAAACCCCAATTAGTTGCGAATCTGCAATTCGGCTTAGCGATGGTAACTGGGCTAGGTCCCATAAAGATAAAGCTGTAATTTTTGCTGATCATCTCGAAAAAGTATTTACGCCTAATATTTCCTGCTCATGCACAACTTTACCAGATATTGAAGTTCGTGTTGTTTCCCCAATGAAAATTCGTTTCTCGTCCCTAACTTCAGCGGTCAAAAAACTGAAAACAAATAAATCCCCTGGCATAGACAAAATTTCAGAAAAAATGATACGTGAACTACCAACATCTGCCCTTAAGCTGATTTTATTCATATTCAATTCCATCTTAAGAACCGGTTTCTACCCTAAATCAACTAAAATCAGAAATTACTATGATACCTAAGCCAGGTAAAGACGCTAGCCAAGTGTCATCTTATCGCCCGATAAGCTTACTCTCAATTTTATCAAAGCTCCTTGAGAAAGTATTTTTAAATGCATATTTAAACGACCACCACATCATTCCCGTTCATCGATTTGGATTCCGAAAAGATCATGGCACGATAGAACAAGTTCATCGCATAGTTAATCTTATCAGACAGGCTTTTGAAGACAAACACTATTGCTCATCACTCTTCATAAACATTTCTCAAGCCTTTGAGAAGGTCTGGCATGATGATGGGCTTCTACATAAAATAGGTTCTTTGCTACCACAAAATACCCACAACCTACTGCGAAATTATTTATTGGATCGTTCATTTGTAGTAAAGTATAAAGACTATATCTCAGACTCAAGAAAAATCGCAGCTGGATTTCCCCAAGGTAGTATACTTGGTCGTCTCATGTATATATTTTATAAATCAGATATGCCCACTAATAACTTAATACACACGTCGACTTTCGCAGACTACACAGCATTTATAAGCATAGATAAAAATCCAGTAATTGCTTCTAATTGCCTGCAGGATCATATTAAAGAACTCGAAAAATGGCTCAACCATTGGAAAATAAAAGTAAACCCAGCAAATATATAATCTCACATCGTAGCTTAACCTATATTTCATGTTATTCCCCTTTTTTTTCTTTATTATTTCCGACGCCATCCTCGATTTTGAGTTTTTAGGTAGTTAAGTGTATTCAACTAGTCAAGCCCTTTATTTTGATACCCATATTGATGGGGTTAAAAAAAATTTATCCGCCATCTTGGATTTTACATCTTAGAATAATTTACTGTATTCTACTGGTCAAGCCCTTTAATTTGATACCAATATTGAGGCTCATAAATAAATTTATCGTCCGCCATTTTGTAGTGGCGGACAACATAAATTTATAGTTTTTTATGGTGCTTTTATTGTTCTAGTCAAGTCCTTTCAAATGATACCAATATTGACTCTCTCGGTTGTCTAGAAGCTGAAAAAAATTGATTTTCGTTTGTAAATTTTTAAAATATATATAAAACAAAATTTTTTGCCAAAACGGGGGAAAAAAAAATTTTTATTTAAGTTTTTAAAATATGAAACTTTATTCTTTCATTGTCATTATTAACTAACTTAATAATTAATTTTACAGCTTACTATATAATATTGAATGAAAATGTACTTAAGACTAAAATGCTAAGTTGCAGTATTTTAATTAATTGCACAAAACTAAAATAAAAACAGGAAATGCTTAAATTGCATTTGTAAATCAATTGTACAGTTTTGTGTTGCACAAAACTGGGTTATTGATCTTTTTTTATTTGATGAATAATAAGCAGGAAACAAATTTGTTGTGTTATTGACTTTTTATATTCTATAATAATTGAGCAAGAAATGCTTGGGTTGCATTTGTCGGTCAATTGCACAAGTTTGTTGTGTTATTGGCCTTTTATGTTTCCCAGTTAACTTTAATTGGAGTCGAAAGAGTCTCTGACGTAACTCCTCCCCTCTTGGATTGAAAATTCTCCTGAGTTTTCAGAGTTAAATTCACAGCAAATCTTTTTCTTGTGAAATAAATGTATGAAAGTATCAGAATTATTATTATTGCTAAGATTGCGGTAAAAGTGAATAGATCATAGGTTATGCTTATTTTCTTGTGATATTGTAATTCATCGATTTTTTATATTTTTTTAACTTGTGTTAGGATAATTTCATCGAATGTTGGTTTAATTTTTGTGTTATTGATATTAAAATCGAAATCGTTTAAAACAAAATTTTGCTTGAACTGTTTATTAGTGTTTTCGTATGTTACATTATTAATGTATATTAAGAGTATACAATCATTAAAAATAATTAAATAATTATGTTCTATGTGTAATTTTCTTTCGTCACAAGTACTTTCTATGTAACTATTATTTTGATTTTTCAGTAGTATAAACCGTTTTCAATGTGTATTGTTTCTTCCTTATTATTTTTTCTGTTGTTACAGTTTTTGTTAAATATTCATAGTTTTGTTTGTTTTAAATTGCTTTTATATAGATCATTTTTAAAATCGTAATACGTATTATTTAGTTCAATTGCTTGTTGTTGATCGAAGATTAGTTCTTCGAAATTGTTACTACTTACAGGTATAAATATTAATTGTTTCGCAAGTATTGATTTACTTGGGATTTTTATAGCGAAAATTATTTCATCATTTTTGTACTTAGCTGTTCCTAATTTTATATTCTTTAACTTATTTATATCGATATTATATTTAATTATTTCTTCGTCTATTAAAATGATGTTTGACATTATGCTTAATCAAGATGATACAATATTATTTTGTATATGTTCTACATTACCTTCTAAAATTTTAATTTTCATTAAAGTGTCGAGATATATAATTTGTTTACTTAGAATTGTATACTTAGATTCAATTTCATTAAATTTATTTGTTATTTCTTTTCTATCACTTTCTATTGCTATTTTTATTTTCCTGAAGGTTTCGTTGAAGTGATTGTTAATTTGAATGCTTTTGTTTAAATTTGTAATGGCCATGTGGTTATTTTCATCTATGGTCTTGAGATGGTTTTCTATGTCTTGTCTGTCGTTATGATCCATTGTACCGTAAAGCCATTTAAGTCCGGTGCCTATTATATTTATAAGTCCACGTTTGGTTCTGTGTGGTACGATAGTATGAAGTTTCATTTTGATGCGTTTAATTTCGTTCTTCAGTAACGGTTTGTCATTAATCATTTTAGTATCAGAGAGAAAGTTTTCTATGGATGTTAGAATCGTTTTGATTTCCTTCGGGTTAATGATGTCCAGGATGATATCATATTCTGTTATAATTTCTACATCATCTAATTTTGTTTGAGTAAAACCGTTACTACCATCTATTTTTTGCATGGTCATGGTTCCGTTAGTTTGGTTCGAGATGATCATCAGAGTAATTATATTATTGTGTCTTAGAGCCTTATAGTTTTTGACGTAAACTTCACTTTCTGTATTGTACTCGTATAGTTCCCTTCGCTCATTCAACTTTGTAAGTCTGTTTTGTTTGTCCTTTGTAAGTTTTTTGTACAGTTTCTGTTTGTCTACTCGTCCTTCTATAATGTCAATTGGTCTAGCATTAGTTGTTGAGTGTACGGATTTATTATACCATTCTGTGCTCTTTAGTATTTTATCGGTTATTGAGATTTGAGAGTTTTGGGCTTCTAAAATGCGTATTTTTTCTCCAACCGAACTGTGAAATCTCTCAATGTGAAGGTGAAGTGGACATCAATTTCTTCTTGTCTAAGGAAATCTTTTTTATTAATGGTATTGAATTCGGTGTCTAATATCAAGTGTTGGGGTTTTTCACCTTTAATAGACAAATATAATCGGATGTTTTCGATAATTGTTATGTTGTTTCTGTCTGTTAAGGGGAGTGTCACTGCATGTTTTGAAAATCTGTCGATGAATGTTAAGAAATGGTGTTTGGTGTTTGTGTTTGTGTCGATGTGAACAATTTGATTGATATCATTGGGTGTTTCTGTAAGTTGGAATTTTTGTTTAATTGGATTTTGATCATATTTTGCTCTGTTGCAAACATCGCAATTATTTATATATTTTTGTATTAGTTTTTTCAAATTCCTAAAGTATATTAATTTTTTCATATTAGCATAATTTTCGTTTATGCCTGCATATGCCTGTTTCATTTTTATGAAATTTGGCAATATATCTTAGTGTTTCTTCTTCGTTTATCATGTCTTTAGCATGGTAAACACACTTGTAAAATTTTAATTGCGTACTAAATAATTCTTATAGTTTGAGCTGAACCAGATGATATTGATGTTCAGTTAGATCTGAATATATACCTATTTCCCAATTGTGTAAATAATGCGAAAAATATCTGTCATGAATTTGCTTTCTATGTCGTACAGACTTATATATATTTTCCTTATATTGTTAATTACATCAATTTCTCTAGTTTTTTCTTTAGTTAGTATTATTTGTGTATGAAAACTGTTTACTGCCGTTTCTAGAATCGGGAAATGGTCATTAAGTTCCTCTTCCTGAGAGTGAATTGTTGCACATGTAAAGGGTGTTTTTTTAAGCCCGATAGAACTTGAAATTGTAAAAAATAACACAAAAAATTAAATTGTAATCAAAATTTTTTTTTTATTCGAAAGATCAATACGTGACATTAACATTTGAAAATGATTTCGGGCATATGGGCACCGCGGCTGTTCTTGACGAAGCGCATTCTGGACGTCCAATTTTGGGCCACTTTTTCGAGCACTGCTGGCCGTATGTCACGAATAACACGAACAATGCTGGCCTCCAAGGCGTCAATTGTTGCTGGTTTATCAGCATAAACCAGTGACTTCACGTAGCCCCACAGGAAATAATCGAGAGGTGTCAAATCGCACGACCTTGGAGGCCAATTGACAGGTCCATTTCTCGAAATCAACTTATCGCCAAATTTTGATTTCAATAAGTCGATGGTTGCGTTCGCCGTATGGCACGTAGCGCCATCCTGTTGAAACCACATCTCCTCCGGATCAATGTCATCCATATTTTCAAACAAAAAATCATTGATCATGGTGCGGTAACGATCTCCATTGACCGTAACGCTAGCTCCAGCCTCATTTTTGAAGAAATAAGGTCCGATGATGCCACCAGCGTGAAAACCGCACCAAACGGTGCATTTTTCTGGATGTAATGGAGTCTGTAGGGTCTCTTGTGGATTGGTCTCGCTCCATATGCGGCAATTTTGCTTATTAACAAACCCGTTAAACCAAAAATGCGCCTCATCGCTGAACACAATTTTGCGATAAAATTGGACGTCCAGAATGCGCTTCGTCAAGAACAGCCGCGGTGCCCATATGCCCGAAATCATTTTCAAATGTTAATGTCACGTATTGATCTTTCGAATAAAAAAAAAATTTTGATTACAATTTAATTTTTTGTGTTATTTTTTACAATTTCAAGTTCTATCGGGCTTAAAAAAACACCCTTTACTTATGTTGTCGAGTTCATTTTGCTCCTCTAATGTATTTATTTCATGAGTGATAGTATAAATTCTGCTTAAAAAATCTGCTACATTGTTTTCTTTTCCTTTTATATACTTCATGTTTATATTATATTCACCTAATCTTAGTATCCACCTTTGTAATCTGGGATTTATATCCTTTCCATTTTGTTTACTTTGAAGCCAGATTAACGGTTGATGGTCTGTTACTAGATCGAATGTTCTACCATAAATGTAGGGTCGGAAATAATTAACTGCCCAAACTATGGCCAGTAGTTCTCTTTCTGTAGTGGAATATTTTCGTTCATGCTCATTGAGCGTCCTACTAGCGTAACTTATGGGGTGCTCATCTTGTGTTAAGACGGCCCCTATAGCAAAATCGCTTGCGTCTGTGGCAATTTGAAATTTTCTTGTAAAATCAACATATCTTAAGACAGGTGGGTTGATTAGGAGCTGTTCTTCAAAGCATATACATATTAGGGATCTTTTTTTTAATTTTTGTACCTTTCTTTAGGTATTTTGTCATGCCATGAGCTACTTTGGCATAATCTTTAATAAATTTCCTGTAATAACCCGTTATTCCCAGGAAAGATTTAATTTGTTTCTGTGTTTCGGGTAATTTTAATTTTTGAATATTTTCAATTTTTGTCATGTTCGGCTTAATACCCTCTCTCGTTAGTGTGTGGCCTAAAAATTCTGTTGTTTTAGCAAAAAATTTACATTTATCTATTTGGATTTTCAAATTATGTTCCTTTAACTTATTGAAATTTTTTTGTATATTTTCTTCGTGTTCCTGAATATTTGTGCTGAATATTAATATGTCGTCGAAATATACGACGCAAATTTTATTAATATATTCTCGGAGCACGGATTTAATAAGTCGTTGAAATGTCGCCGGAGCGTTTTTTAATCCGAACGGCATTTGTACGAACTCGTAGTGACCTAAAGGGGTTGAGAAGGCTGTTTTCTTTTTGTCTTCTTTTTTTATGAGGACTTGGTGGAATCCCTTAGCAAGATCTAGGGTTGTGAAGTACTGGGCTCTGCCAATCTTCTCTAAAATGCTTTCGATGTTTGGTATGGGGAATTTGTCATTTTCAGTTCTTTCATTTAATTTTCTGTAGTCAATGACAATACGCCATTTTCTTTTGCCAGAATTGTCCATTTTTTTGGGACAATCCACAATGGAGAATTATAGGGAGAGTTACTTTCTTTTATTACTCCCTGCTCTAATATTTCGTTAATTTGTCTTTTAATTTCTGTTTCATGGATTTGGGGATACCTATACATTTTTGCATAGACCGGTTTGTTAAGTGTTGTGATTATTTCGTGTTGAATTTCATGTGTATGAGTAAGCCTATCCCCTTCCTTGAAAAATAAGTCTGAATTGTCTAGTACTATTTTTTTTAGTTTCTTTATTTCCTCCTCATTCATTTCATTATGAATGAGTTTTTTTGTAATCTCTTCTTTTTTCTATTTCGTAGATTTCTTCGAACTCGTAAGGACATGCATCAATGAATTTTATTTTTGGATCATGAATTTCTATGTATTTGTCAGACAGGTTTATTATTGCTCCCATTGGTTTAAGAATGTTTTGCCCGATGATTGCCTCAAATTGTTTATTAAGAAGTTTTGTGAGTTTTCAGCTCATTAGATTTTTCTCATTGAACTCTATAGGTAATTTAGTTATGATTTCTGTAAAAATTTTGGTTTGTCGATTAAGTGTCTTAAAGTGTAGGGGTTTCTTCAAATCTTGTCGTTTATATTTTCGTAATTTATTTTCGTCTAGTAATGGTTGAGTGGTTGAGCCTGTGTCTATTAAACATTTAATTTTCTCGTCGGATATAGTCAATTCAACTATCGGTAAGTTCGTTGAGGCCTTACTGATTGAAAATTTTCCTCAATATATCTGACTTTTTCGTCATTGTCAGTTTGTATGTGGTCTACGTCCATTGGTTCAGGTACGTGTCTGTTATAATTTGATTGTCTTGTTCTATTTATATTGCCTGGATAGGGTCGAATATTTTCCGCGGTTGTGGTAAAAGTTATTTGGATATTTCTGATTGTGATTTACCTGATAATTTTGCTGATTGTGAGGTTGTGGTTGTTTATTTTGGTATGTATTTTGATTAGCGTCTGTTTCATTTGAGTTTTAATGGGGAGTTTTCTTGAAATGTTTTAACATGTTAGTTTGTTCTAATGTGTAATATGCGTCTCTAAGGGTAGCAATTTGCCTACTATGAATGATACGTGACAATGAAGGGTCTATACCGTTCAAGAAAATATTTAGAATAGCATTTTCGTTGGCTAGTGGGGAAAATTCTTTTGGTTTTTGTAGATCGAATTCGTATTTTGTGTTTAAATCGTCTAGTATATTTTTTAGCTTATAAAAATAGTCACTTACGTTAAAGTAGTTTCTGGTTGACATGGCTTTCTGATGTAGTCCGTAGTAGGTATCCTTGACGCCAAAACTTTTGATGAGTTCTTGTTTAATTGTAGTTCATGTAGTGTTGTGTCCTAGGGTTCGAATAGCTTTCAGTGCTTCTCCTTGTATTTTGTTGATCACATATCTTTGGAGTACAAATTGTTTTAATGCAGCATTTCCTTCAAATAAAGGTAGAATTAGTTCCACTTCTCTTGTGAAGGATATGAGGTCATATTCTCCGTCTCCTCTAAACTCGCGAATCCTCGCAGCTTCCTTGATAAGTTCACTTGCTGGAATAGATGGGGTTTCTGGTTGTGCCATTTTTATGATATTATCTTCTGTGACTTCGATATATTCTTTCTCGATTGAATCGTCTAAACTGTCGTACGGTTTTGGATTCTTTTCTTTCTGTTTTTGTGCTTTGGGCATTAGGTTTTCAGTTAATGATTTTGTTTATTTTTTGTTTTGTTTTTTTTTTTCAATGGTTTTAAAATTCTTTGGAATTATTTAATTTAGTTTCACTGTTAAGGGTCTTCGTGTCTTTCACGGGTTTTTATTTTAGAATTTTTTGATTTAAAAGGTTTATAATTCTTTGGAATTATTTAGTTTAATTTCACTGTTAAGGATCTTCGTGTCCTTCACGGATTTTATGTTAAAAGTTTATAATTCTTTGGAATTGTTTAGTTTAATTTCACTGTTAAGGATCTTCATGTTCTTTTTTTATTTTATTTTAAATCTTCGGACTTAAAAAGTTTATATATCTTTGGAATTATTTAGTTTAATTGTTAAGGATCTTCGTGTCCTTAACGGTTTACCGACTGCGCCAGTTATTTCCTTCGTGCCAAAACGGGGAAAAAAAATAATTTTTATTTAAGTTTTTAAAATATGAAACTTTATTCTTTCATTGTCATTATTACCTAACTTAATTAATTTTACACCTTACTATATAATATTGAATATGTACTAAAATGCTAAGTTGCAGTATTTTAATTAATTGCACAAAACTAAAATAAAAACAGGAAATGCTTGAATTGCATTTGTTAATCAATTGTACAGTTTTGTGTTGAACAAAACTGGGTTATTGATCTTTTTTTATTTTATGAATAACAAGCAAGAAACAAATTTGTTGTGTTATTGACTTTTGATGTTCTTAATAATTGAGCAAGAAATGCTTGGGTTGCATTTGTCGGTCAATTGCACAAGTTTGTTGTGTTATTGACCTTTTATGTTTCCCAGTTAACTTTAATTAGAGTCGGAGGAGTCTCTGACGTAACTCCCGACATATCCAAAATTTTACACGAATATCTTTAGAGGCATGTTATATCTACAAATAGTAGCAAAGGTACCTATAAAGTATTCTATGGCTGAACAATTTTAATTTTGGTGGTAAAAATATAGAAAAAAAAAACAGAAGCAGTCGTGTTTATTTGCTCATATCTCAGAAAGTTATCGGGCGATTGTGCTGAATTTCAATAGCGATTTATTTCCGGATATTTCCAAAAGATTTTGATGCCATACACAGATCTGAGGAACATATGGTTGCTTCTAAAAGTTGATTTCAACTAACACACGGACATACGGTCAGGGCTTAATCGACTCCTCTATTCATAAGATTTCAGAAAATATATACTTTATGGGGTCGGAAATTAAAATTGTAGAAATTACAAACGGAATGACAAAGCTATATATACCCTTTTGCACCACAGGTGAAGGGTATAAAAAATTATCATAATGCGTGGTCTGTTAAGAAAGTTCATTGCGCGCTTTTTATCGAAAAATTGTGTTCAGTGACGAAGCTCATTTTTGGCTCAATGGGTATGTTAATAAGCAGAATTGTCGATTTTGGAGTGAAGATCAGCCAGAAGCATTGCAAGAGAATGGTGAGCGCTACCGTGAGATGATATCTTTTTTTTTTTTGCCCAAAATGCAAGAGCTTGACTTGCATGACATATGGTTTCAACAAGACGGTGCCACATGCCACATAGCACGCTTAACAATGGACTTATTGAGAGGAGAGTTCGGTGAACATTTTATTTCATTGAATCATTTATTCATGAGATACCGGCAGAAATGTTGGAAAGAGTATGCCAAAATTGGACTAAGCGGATGGACCATTTGAGGCACAGTCACGGTCAACATTTGCATGAAATAATCTTCAAACATTAAATTATATGGTCCGTACTATCGATTCAAATAAAGATTTCATGCGTTTTTCTGAATTTTATGGCTTTTTTTAACTTTCTTATAGCTCTTAAAAAATCACGCTTTATTTACTGAATTTATGAATATATTATTGTTTGAAGGTTTTGGTGTTGATCATAAAAGTCTTGTCTTATATACTAATAATAAAAAATATAGCTTACAATCTAGTAATGAGTGATTTCTCAACCACTTATTATAATTTTTATTTTCTTAGTTTACATTTAGTCTTATTGTCTACAATTTACATATTATCATGAGTTATTTGAGTGACATGGTTAAACAAGTAACAGTGCTATATTCGGCCGTGCCGAATCTTATATACCCTTCACAACGTGTAGTCATGCAATAACAATTGTTTGTATCACCATTCATCTCATATAAAATACGTATGTACATACATGTAAAAAAATACAAAAAAAAAATTACAAAACAAAATATATTAAAAATAAAAAAAAAATAATAAAAAAAAAACTACAAAAAAAATTAAAAAAATTTTTTTTTTTAAAAATTTAAAAAAAAATCATAAAATATAAATAATATATTAATTCGATGCCACGTTAACTTTAACCAGTATGTATGTAGGTTGTTGTAATTGTGAAAAAAAACGAGGCGGTTGTGGTTTTTGGCTCATATCTCAGAAAGTTATGGGGCGATTTTGCTGAATTTCAATAGCGATTCATTCCTGGATATATCCAAGAGATTGACACCATATAAAGATCTGAGGAACATATAGTTGCTTCTAAAAGTTGATTTCAACCAACACACGGTCAGACGGACAGACGGTCAGGGCTTAATCACTCCTCTATTCATAAGCTTTCAGAAAATATATACTTTTTTTATGGGGTCGGAAATGAAAATTGTAGAAATTACAAACGGAATGACAAAGCTATCGGCCATGTCATGGAAATCGAAATCACGTGAAATTGAAATCGATCAAATTTTGAAAACTCTTCCGTATTCAAAGTTCATAAAAATATTTCCTTTTATATACCTCATACTTTGAAGACCACTTTCCTATACATAAACTACTTTTGAAACCAGGAAAAGCTGCGTCCATTTTTACAAAAATTCAATTAAAAATATTAGTCGATTTCAATTTCACATGATTTTGATTTCCATGACATGGCCGTATATATACCCTTGTGCACAATTTTGGTTTTGCATAAAATTTTCTTTAAAAAAATAAAAATCGCTGTTGTGTGTTTTCGTTGTGGTCAAAAATGTGACTGTCTTTATTTTTACAAAATCTTAGTTTTAAATACAAAAGAATATACATAAATGCTTCTTGATAATTTCTTATGGACTATCAGGAAATCAATTGTTTACAAAAAGTTTTATGGTTTTATTTTATTGGTTGGGCAATAATTCTTAAGAAGTTCGTATTTCAAAATCAATTGGTCTAGTTACAGTTCAATGTTTATTGCTGGCCACCCAAAATGTATTGGAAATGCAAACAAGCATTCTTGGAAAAGAATGATTAAAATATTTCAAGTGTTTTATGCATGTATGTTTGTACACAGTGTTGTGGACAAATATGCATGTTAAAGATTTTCTTTTAAATGGGAACAATTAAACGGAAATTTGTACGTAAGTATATTTATTTAAGTATGTATGTTTGTTTGCATTTATTGTAAAAAAGGTTTTTAAAAAGTATTAAATTTCTTTTTTGTAAACATTTAATTCCTGATTTATTATTTAAGTATTTAAAGAAAATTAAAATTATAAAGAAAACAAATGTTGCTTATAAGATTATTTTATTAGGGGTTATCTTAGGTATAGAAATATTGTTTATATGATTATTTTATTAGGCCTTATTATAACTCCCCCTTCGTTAGAGTGAGGCTCCGACGAACTAGTAATATAAATTCTTTTGTTGGCCTTAACATAAAGTATAATGACGATAGAAATAAATATGATAGTGATTCCAATATTGCTGCCAGTACTTATCATAGAGGTTTTAAATATTTTATGTTTTACAGTTCTTATTGTTTCATTGAAGTGTATTTTTTTAATGTCTAGGTCACTAAATGAAGAATTGCTTTCTTTTATCTTTAAAACAAATTTCTCCAAAATGAACATTTCTTTTACATTTATTTCATAGTTTTCGTAAGTTCTAAGTTGTGTTTTAACAATGCAGTTTTTGAATTTTAATAGATAAGTCTTAAAATTTTCCAATTTGTATGGGTTTTTACAATTAGTTTCAATTTTATCTTTATAATGCTTAAATATAAGTAAACCAGGGAAAATTTCTCTTTCCTCTTGATTTTTTGTTATATTCATATTACATCTAGGTTCTACATTTTGTATAATATCTGTTAAACAATAATCATTTATCTTTTCTAGGTTTTTGTATTCTAGTGTGTTTGGTTTATATGTTTCATTTTTGTAAATAAGAACAGTGTTTTGGTTTAATATTAAAGTTTTATTTTCATTATTAGGAAGTGGTTCAAATATTACTTCAGAGGATGATTCATTTAGAAATCTTGGCACACTCAATGTTAAATCTATGAAATTTTCTCTGTATGTTAGGGATACTTTTGTCTGAAGGTACGATTCTATTCCATCTATGAAATTATATTCTTCTTTTGTCAGTATGTCCGAAGGAATTATTCCTAATTTGGAATTAAAAATAACAAGTCCAATTTCATTTATGTGGTCCATTAATAAGTTTACATCGTTATTTATTTGAAAGACATTCTGAAGAAAAATGGTTTCGTCTTTCAAGTCGAGAATTTTATTTTGTACTTCTGTCCTGAATTTATTTACGTATTTTTGGCACTATTCTTTGTTGGCTATTTATGTGGTTTGTAATATTAAATATTTTGTCTGACATAGAAGTGCTTAGATATGAAATTTCGTCTAGAGCTGTTATTGTGTCTCTATTATCTTTCACAAGGGTATTGATTTTGTCGAATATTTCCTTTTTGTCGTCGCTGTCCATTGTTCCCGCCACATATTTCAGTCCTTTACCTATTGCGTTAACTAGTCCTCGTTTCTGTCTAAATTTAGGTATCAAGTTTTCTATCTTCGTTTTGCATATGTCCATACTTTTATCCACACTGTCCAATAGTGGGCTAATGTTCGTGTAAGTGTTTGCCAGTTTATGAATGTTTTCCTGTAATATATTTGCTGTTTCCAGATACTGTGTTGTATTAATAACGTGTATTATTTTCATATATTTGTCGATGATGTTTACGTCTCTTTTTTTGATTGGTATATATCATGGTTATTCGTTAGGTCCTGTATGTCGATGAATTGTGCATTCGTCATTATAAAAAGGGTAATTGGAAGTAACCACGTTGTCATCTGGAAAAGAGGGCATTACATATATATATGTATATAGAAAGGTTTATTATTTAGCTTTTATTTTGGGATTATTTTTGTCTTGGAATTTTTTATTTTGTTTGATGTGTGTCTTATAATATTTGTGTCCTGCCTTAGTACTTTCGATATGTTCTTCATCAATTTTCTTTGATTCAATTTTCCTATACTTTCGATGGTTTTTACCTCCTCTAATTTCCTTAATGTAATTTATACCTTCTTCTATTTTTACATCTTTCCTATTTTCATTTATTCTATTTATGTATTCTTACTTCTTTCTAGAAATTAGATCGTGTATTTCATTGTATTCATCCTCGTTCACTTTTCCGTTTAAAAAGTCGATTGGCTTAATTTTAGTTGTGCTATGTATTGTGTTGTTATAAAATCCTATTATCCTAAAAATTTTCTCTTCAGTAGTTTTGTCATTATTCCTCTCGTCGTGTCCTAATAGTCTTATGTGCTCGTTAAAAGTGTTGTGTAGCCTTTCGATGTCTGAATTTGATGTGTGATTACTATTTGATGTAAAGTGTATATTAATATTTTCTTCTTTAAAAAATTCTTGCATTGGGATGGCTTTAAATCCTAACTCATTATCGGCAATTATTTTCTCTATTTTACCGTGTGTATTTATGTACTGCAAGAGCTTAAGTTTGAATTCCGTCCAAGTTCTGGTGTTGATTTTGTAAGCAACTGCGTGTTTTGAAAATTTGTCTATCATTGTCATAAACATTTCCTTCTTCAATGTGTAAAATACATCTATGTGTACAATTTCCCTTGGTTTCGAGGGGGTTTCGCTAATTTTGAGTGGTACTTTGGGAGGTTTCCTATCATATTTTTCAATGGTGCATATTTCACAGTTATTAATAAATTGTGTTATTCTTAATTTTAATTGAGGATTATAGATTTCCGTTTTTAGCTCCTCATAAACGGCTTGTATTCCTCGGTGGTTTTTACTTAAATGTTCCTTTTCTATTATATCTGTTAATTCTTCCTCATCCATAATATCTCTTAGCATACGAGTGCTTCTAATAATCCTCAACTTATTGTTGTTTGAAAATAATTCTTCATAAGTGTTCCTGATTGTGTCAAAAAACTCGTCTTCTATAAAAATTGCGTTTAATTGATATGGGATGAAATGGTTTTTTAACAAGGAAATTGAAGTTTCTCTATCCAGTTCTTTAATTACTATAACTTTCCTGTTATTTTTAAATATTTTTTCACTTTTAATTCTGGCTGCCCCCGAGAAAATCTTGTTAATAATAATTTGATTCCTAAACATGTTGATAGGGGATTCGGTTATTTTTATACTAGGAATTTCTGTTTCTAGAGAACAAATATTGGCAGTTTCAGGTTCTATTCTAGAAGGTGCATCCGCATTGCTATTTTTTGTCCCTTTTTTATACCTTATTTCGTAATCGAATTCTGATAGCCTTAATCTCCATCTTACCAATTTCGAATTTGGTTCTTTTATGGAAAATAGCCAAGTGAGTGGCTTGTGGTCAGTTTCGATTATGAATTTTCGTCCAAATAGATATGGTCGAAAATATTTAGTAGCCCAGACGATGGCTAGAAGTTCTTTCTCAATAGTGATGTAATTACATTCATGTTCGTTGAGGGTGCGACTTGCGTAGCAAATGGGGTGATTGTCCTGCGAAAGTATTGCTCCTAAAGCAAAATTACTTGCGTCTGTTGTAAGGGTGAATTTTTTTGAAAAGTTTGGGTATGCTAGGATTGGGTCATGCGTTAGTAATGTTCTGAGAGTATTGAAACTTTCTACGTATTAATATTAATGGAATTTATGTGTTCTTGGAGGGAGGTGGAAAAGATTATTATGTCATCTAAATAAACAAGGCAAATTTTGTTTATGTAATCCCCAAGAATATTATTCATTAACCTCTGGAATGTCGCTGGAGCTGTCTTCAACCCAAACGGCATTCTCAGGAATTCATAGTGTTCTCCTTCCACAGTGAAGGCGGTCTTATGAACGTCTTCCTCCTTAATTTCTATTTGATGAAATCCTTTCGCTAAATCTAGCGTGGTAAAATACTGGCATCTTCCCAGTTTATCCAAGAATATTGGGATTGGGTACCTGTCGTCTATGGTTACTTCATTAAGTTTCCGATAGTCGATGACAAGTCTCCATTTAGTTTTTCCGCTTGCATCGGCCTTCTTCGCAACGATCCAAATAGGTGCGGAATAAGGGGAATTACTATGTCTGATAACTCCATTGTCAAGCATTTCTTGAATTTGTTTTCGAACTTCGTTCTTATGCACAAACGGGTAACGATATGATTTAGTGTGAATGGGTATATTGTTGGAGGTCCTGATTTCGTGTTTTATGGCAGAGGTAAAAGTCAATCTTGTATTTTCCTGATAGAAAATATCTGAGTAAGTTTTTACCAGTTTTAATAGTTCTCTTTTCTCCTCAAAGTTAAGGTGTTCCATTCTAATTTGTTCTAATAGTGGCTTAATTTCCCTTTCTTCAACTTTACTGAAATTTTCGTGGTCTACCTTCTGCGTAGTTAAACGATTATTTTCAGATAATAAATTAATTTCTACTTCTCCGAGCTCTATATTTAAAATGCCCTCTCTTAAAATTTTCTCATGATTTTCTTCCTTAAAATAAATTAACTCCGTGTCATATGGAATTTGTATCCTCTTCCTATTTATTATTCATTCTCAAAGAGCATTGGTAATGTTCTATCGCCAAAGGTTACTTCCCTATTCTTATAATCTATGCAAGCGTCCAATGGTCTTAGTATGTCATTACCTATCAGACCGTCGTAAAAATTGTGGAATTTTATTATGTAAAATTCCAGTGTTTTGTCTGACCCGTCAACACCAAATTCTTCAAAAACAGGTACTATAGCCTTCTCTTTTACATAAACTTGGTGTTGAAGCGTTCTAATAAGAAGTGGGTTTGTCGAAAAAATTCTCTTTGGATCACAAATTCCTGGGTTCAGGATGGAATTTGTGGCTCCTGTGTCTATTATTAATTTGATTTTTCCTAACTTAGTTTTTATTGCTATAAATGGTAATTTGTGTCCAAGGCTGGTTCCGGAAAATTTTCTGCTACCTCCACTTTACCAATATCCATTGGCTCGGCTTGGTTCCTGTAAAAATAGCATTTGCTTGACAAAATAAGAACTGAATTTTATTGATTTAAATAAAATATATAATTTTTAACGTGTAAGTATTTTGACTGCTAGTTCAGGGTATATGAAAAACTAATATTAAAACAATAGAATATATATTAATGTTTGATAACTAAGTTATATAAAATAATATAATAAAAAAAGTAGTAAGTTGAACGTAAACATGAACATCCTCTCATCCCTCTTCTTTCAAAATGATTCGACAATACTGCAGACGGTCAGGCTGAACTTTAATCCTTGAGGATCTTCTCAAGACAGTAGGTGGTAATACATTTTCCACGCTTGATGACTGATCATCTCTTTCTGCTACGACTTCTGGTGTTGGTGTTATTTAAGCTTGTGATGGTCGAATGTGTTGCGAATTTCTACGATACTGATTACCATTCACGTCTTCCACTATGTAAGAACGAGGGTGTATTTGTGTTTTAACAACTGCTGGTTTCCAAGTACTTTGTTTTTCTGTTCGTGTTACGACTGTATCTCCTTCTACGAAGAGGTGAGGTTTAGCTTTCGCTCCACGATTGGCGTATTGGCTTTGCTTAGTTCTTTCTTGTTTTAAACGTTCCGTTATTGTTTTGCTTTCCGCTGGTAATAACGATTCTTTTGCTGTTGGCAAGGTACTTCTTATTCCATGGCCAAAAAGACGTTGAGATGGCGAACCAAGATTGCCTCGTGGGGTATTCATATAGTTAAGGAGTCCTAAATAGTAGTCGCTGTTGTCGTATTTAGATTTCTTAAGGATGTTTTTTGCCATTTGCACTGCCTTTTCCGCTAACCCATTGCCACTTGGGTGGTACGGCGAGCTTGTGCGATGATTAAATTTCCCTGACAATGAAAAAAGTTTAAATTCGTTACCTGAAAATTGTGGACCATTATCGGTCTCCAAAGTAAGAGGGGGTCCAAACGTTGAGAAAATTTCCTTTAAGAACAAAATTACTTGATTTGTTGTTGTCTCGTTTAGTTTTTTAAACTTAAGATAACCTGAGTAACTGTCAATAAAAACAATATACTCGTGATTATTAAAATTAAACAAGTCTGTTGCGCCTATCTCGAAACCATGGTTTGGAATCTCTTTTTCGCCGATTTCTATTTTAGTGTTTTTTCGTTGATAAATTTGACATGCGGCACAATTTTTTACAACATTATACAAAATATGCTGACTCATTTGAGGCCAAAATACGGATTCTCTAGCCATTCTAACACACTTAGCGTAGCTAAAATGACCAGTGTGTATGTATTTTAAAAAATTTTCCCTTAATTTAAGAGGTATTACCACCTTTCCACATTTGAAAAGTATACCATCATCGTTTGCTGACAACTCGTCTCTAAAATGCCAATATTGTTTTACTTCGTCAGGTAAATCACTTTTTGATTTTGGCCAACCATTACTGATGAGGTTTAAAAGTATTTGGCAAGAGCTATCATTACCTGTTTCTGTTTTTAAGTTTTCCAGCTCTCTGTCAGATATTGACAAGAATGTTTGAATGTCTAAATTTTTTTCTTTTTCTTCCTCACTGGTTTTATTTATGCAGTTACGACTCAATGGATCAGCCAGATACATTTTAGTACCTGGTTTGTATAACACAATTGGGTTGTAGGTCAACAAACTTAACCTGATCTTCTGTAGTCTGGTAGGTGACAAATGCAATGGTTTTTTTAATATCGATTCTAAGGGCTTGTGGTCAGATTCTATAACTATTTGTTTTCCCCAAACGTATTGATGGAATTTCTCACAACCAAACTTAACCGCAAGCGCTTCTTTTTCTAATTGTGAATACCTTGACTGGCACTCTGTTAGAGATTTGGAGGCAAAAGCCACTGGCTGGTTCTCTTGTAAGAGTACTGCGCCCATAGCATAGGAACTAGAATCTTCTTGTAGTTTTACGCCTTTATTAACATCGTACAGTTTCAGTACTGGAGGTTTGCTTATGATTTGTTTTAATTTGTTAAACGACTTTTGTTCAGTTGTATCCCAGTGAAAGCAACTCGATTTTTCTAATAATGCTCGTAATGGCGCTGTAATGTCCGAAAAGTTTTTAATAAACTTACTCAGATATGTAAATTTTCCTAATACTCTTTGTAGTTGTTTTTTGTTTTCTGGTGGTTTAAGGCGGTTAATAGCGTCTATTTTGTCAGGATCAGCGTGTAATCCAACATCGCTTATAACATGTCCTAAAAATTTTACTTTAGTTTGTTCGAATTTACATTTTTCTTTATTTAATTTTAAACCATTTGTTTCAATGATATTAATAACGTCAGCTGTAGTGCTACGAAGTGCATCTAAACTGTTGGCATGTAATAAAATATCGTCGACTGCAACTTTTACATTCGGTAGATGTGAAAATAGCTGCTGCATAACGCTTTGAAAGACTTCTGGCGCTGACGAAATTCCAAATGGTAATCTTTTGCATGAATACCGACCCCAAGGTGTTGAAAATGTTAGTATTTGTTTTGTACGGTCAGTAACTGGAATTTGCCAAAAACATTTTTTGCAATCTAAAACTGAGAAATATTTAGCACCCTTGAGTTGCGCAGTAATTTCTTCTAGTGTAGTCATAGGGTAGTGACGACTCTTAATATTTTTATTAACACTGGTAGGGTCAATACAGATTCTTATCTTGTTACCTTGGCGTACCACCACCATTGGTGACACACCTGGGGTTGGCAAATTGGTAGGTTCTATTACTTCCATTTTAACCATTTTGTCAAGTTCCTTTTTTACGTCGGCTCTAATTTTGAATGCAACTCGCCTGGCTGGACAAATTTCAAAATTTGGATTTTCGACTAAGTCTATATCATAAACAAAATTTTTTATGCATCCAAGACCCTCAAACAGATTTTCGTTAATTTTTATCTCATGTACTCTTTTAACTAATTGCAGTTCCTCACACGAGTTTGCACCTAAGATTGGTTTAACATCTTCGTTTACAATCTTAAAATTTATTTTGCAATTTTTCTGACCTATTTTACAATTTAAGAAAACTTCACCCAATAAATACTTTCAATTTATAGTTACCAAATGACACAAGATGTTTAACACAACAAGGCTCAATTGTTATTTTTTTGTTTAGCGTTTTGATTCTATCTATTATATTTCTCGGTAAAACATTACACTGAGCACCCGTGTCGAGTTTAATCTCAAATTTATGTTTTCCAATAGCTAATGTTTCTGTAAAATGTTCCTTTTCTTTGGTATTGCGGTTAATGACACACCCAATAAATAGTTCGGGATCACTGTCAGTACTACTTTCTGTACGTTCTTTTTGTTCACAATAAGCTACATCTCTATTTTTGTAAAATTTCTTTTTGGCTTTTGCTTTACATACACTTTCAAAATGGTTTTGTTTTTTGCATTACTTGCAAATATGACGGAAAGCCGGACAATTGCGTATTGTATGATTTTTCCCGCAATTGCGACAATCAAAACTTTTTGTTTTATGAAACTTCTGCACAATACTTACAATTTTATCGTTTTCATTATGTATTTCTGCAGTTTGCTTTTGTGCTAGCTCTGTAGCTTGACAGATTTGAAGGGCTTTTTCCAATGTAATGTCATCTGATAGCAATTTAGTTCGAAGTGTATCGCTTTTTATACCAAGAATGAGCTGGTCTCGTAAGAGGCTGTCAGTTAGTGTTTCGAAATTACAATTTTGTACCTGCAGTCTTAATCTGGTAAAATATTCATCAATTGTTTCACCATCATTCTGCATGATTTTATGGAATTTATATCTTTCGAATGTTGTATTAAAGTTGGGTGTAAAATACGTTTCAAATTTTTCCATAACGGCAGCCAGCGTTTCGTTACTTGCCCCAGGCAGCGAATTGTAAATTTGAATTGCAGAGTAACCAATAGCAGACATGAACGTTGCAAGCTGTACGCCTGCAGGTTTACTGTTTAAACCGGTTGCGACCGCAAAATACTCGTACTGCTGCTTCCATAGTTTCCATTCCTTGGCCATATCTTTGCCGTGTTCTATAACTAATGGCTTTGGTCTTAAAAAATTGCAAGTATCCGCCATTTTCACCGAATGATCAAACAATTGGTTTGATATGGAATTTATTAGTTATAATTTATTTGATTTTGCTTTTATTTGTGGATTATGCGACTACGGGTTTTGGCACCATGTAAAAATAGCATTTGCTTGACAAAATAAGAAGTGAATTTTATTGATTTAAATAAAATATATAATTTTTAACGTGTAAGTATTTTGACTGCTAGTTCAAGGTATATGAAAAACTAATATTAAAACAATAGAATATATATTAATGTTTGACAATTATAACTTAGTTATATAAAATAATATAATAAAATAAGTAGTAAGTTGAACGTAAACATGAACATCCTCTCAGTTCCTAAAATTCGGCCCGTTTGAATTAAAATTCGTGTTTTGGGGAATTTGATGTTGTTGGTTTGTTTGTGGATATGTTCGTGGTTGTTGAAAATTCCGTTCGTAATTTGGGAATGGTTGAGAAAAACGTACTTGGGAATTTTGCGATGGGAAATTCCTTCCGTGGTTCTGGTATGAAGGGTTTCTTCCTTTGCTTTGGGAAGATTGTGAAAAATGTCTTGGTCCTTGATAGTTCTGGGGTTTTCGATTTTGTTTCTTATGTTCCTGTCTGTTGTAGAACTGTTGTTGCATATCTACTCGGAGATGTGCATATCCTGCCTCAAAAAGAATATTCATAGCACTTTCTAATGCTGTTGGGTTTCTGCATGCTAATATTGTCTTCATTGGTTCGGGAATTTTTGATTTAAATATGTTCAAAGCCGTGCGAGAATTATTAATGGCTACTGCGTTTAATGTCTCTTGTTGTTCTTGTCCCATTACGAACAATGTTTTATTATTGAGTCGTCGAAGTTTACCTTTAATTTCTTCGTAAAACTCCAAACTAGTAGTTCTAAATGTTACTGCTCTGAGGGAATCGAAAAGTTCGTCACAACTAAGTCTGTCACCGAAATTATTCTGTAATACCAGTTTAATGTCTGTCCAGGAAATTGCCTGAAAATATATCTCTATTACATCCCTAGCCTTACCTTTCAATTTGCTTTTAATAAGGTCAGAAAAAAGACCTTGTGATAATTCGTCATAGCTTTGCAAGTTGGGGTGTACTCTATCTATTAAGTTTATAAAATTTTGCAACTCTTGAATTCAGGAAGGTGTCCTAAATATTTAAGGGGATCGAAATTTATTTGTGCCATAGTCAACACCCAAAAAAAAAATTTCTGTTCTTTGAACCACTTCTTCTAAGTTCCTTTTTCTTTTATTAAAAAAAAAATTTGATTTTGTCTTTATCAACACACTTTAATACTTGAGCTTTTTTATTTGCACAAAAATATATTTTGTAATTGCTGAAGGCAGTAATACAAGTAAAAAAAAAAAATATATATATATATATATATATATATATACTTAAAGTTATTTATCGCTTTACCTTGATGATGAGGACGTGATGTACTGTGGATGGTTTTGATTCTTTTGAGTTAAATGGATGCCGTTGATGATGAGGATGTGATGTATTGTAGATGGTGTTTTGAGTTAAATGTAGCTTCAATATCGGATGTCCCTTGATGATGAAGATGTGATGTATAAATGTTGTTTTTTTTGTTGAAGGTCCCGTTGGTACGATCTTTCGTAGTAAACGCACAACAAAATTGTTCACAAAGTTCAATAATCAAAAAGTCTTTATATTACGCGCGAAAATGTTCAAGGTTTTGTAAAAAATAAGTTTACAAATGTTCTTTATTGAAAGTTCTGTTGCTACGATCTTTCGTAATTAACGCACAACAAAATTGTTCGCAAAGTTCAATAATCAAAAAGTCTTCATATTACGCGCGCAAAAGTTCAAGGTTTTTAAAAAAATAAGTTTACAAATGTTCTTTATTGAAAGTTCTGTTGCTACGATCTTTCGTAGTCAACGCACAACGCAAAGTAAAAACTTTTACAAAGTTCAGTAATTAAAAGGCGTAACGTTCACATAACACGCACAAAAAGTTCAAAATTTCGTAAAAAATAAGTTTACAAAGGTTTTCGTTCACTCTTTGTTTTTCCCTTTTTTTGTTTTTTCTTTTTCACACTAACGATTTGGTATCCCACTAAGAATTAAAATTCAATCACTACCGTGTTAATACATAAAACTTCTTCTTTTATGTTGGATAGGACTGCGATATCCTACCGACTGCGCCAATTTTGGTTTTAAATAAAATTTTCTTTAAAAAAATAAAAATCGCTTTTGTGTGTTCTGGTAAAAAATGTGACTGTCTTTATTTTTACAAAATCTTAGTTTTAAATACAAAAGAATATACATAAATGCTTATTGATAATTTCTTATGGACTATCAGGAAATCAATTGTTTACAAAAAGCTTTATGGTTTTATTTTATTGGTTGGGCAATAATTCTTAAGAAGTTCGTATTTCAAAATCAATTGGTCTAGTTACAGTTCAATGTTTATTGCTGGCCACCCAAAATGTATTGGAAATGCAAACAAGCATTCTTGGAAAAGAATGATTAAAATATTTCAAGTGTTTTATGCATGTATGTTTGTACACAGTGTTGTGGACAAATATGCATGTTAAAGATTTTCTTTTAAATGGGAACAATTAAACGAAAATTTTTACGTGAGTATATTTATTTAAGTATGTATGTTTGTTTGCATTTATTGTGAAAAAGGTTTTTAAAAAGTATTAAATTTCTTTTTTTGTAAACATTTAATTCCGGATTTATTATTTAAGTATTTAAAGAAAATTAAAATTATAAAGAAAAAAAATGTTGCTTGTAAGATTATTTTATTAGGGGTTATCTTAGGTATAGAAATATTGTTTATATGATTATTTTATTAGGCCTTATTATAACTGTGCACCACAGGTGAAGGGTATAAAAAGGGGAAATTACAGTCATTGACTTGTTTGCTGCATTAAATGATTTGCTAAGTGCACAATAAAAAAGATATTTGATACTATTGTTTATTAGTTGTACTCTACAAAACTCAGGATGGTGTGTACTATTTTTAGTATCTATTTGGGTAAGCAGTGCAGACTTGTGAGGTATACTACACCCTCACCCTTAAGAAAAAAAATTATAAAAATTATTTTTTTTGTATTATTGAAAAATGATTTTCGTAATTTTTTTTTTTAATTTACAATAATATTATTTATTTAATTATTTACTTTTTATCTTTATAATTTGGTATATATAATTTTGCTTAAAATATAGGTATGTTAAATTTATGTTTAATATATCGAGGGCTTATATTCAATACCCGCCATACGCCAAAACACAAATTTTCAGGAGAGAAAAAACTGTTTCATTCCAAAATTCTGAAGGTATGAATTAATCTTTCTTCTATAATAGTTTTTAAATATGACTGCTGAGTCACCCTTATAAAAAAAAATAGAACTTTTTACTCTATTCGTAGCAATATGGTTGATGTCGGGTATTGCAACTGAAATCTTTAAATATTTTTATGGCGTATAACGGTTAATGCACAGAAATAAAAAATAATTTGTTTTGCTCTAATATGTAATTTTATTAAATTAAACTTTTGTTTAACGTTTTTCTAACATAAAAGAATTCAATAACAAAAAAATAAAAATTATTAAAAAAAGGTAATTCAAATTGGACATTGTCACAATGCTTCTTATTACTTTGACTCCATCTGAACTAAATTATCAGAAAAATAAGTAAGTAAATAAGTAAAATAAGTAAGTAAGCTATATTCGGCCATGCCATTAATGGCTACTGCGTTTAATGTCTCTTGTTGTTCTTGTCCCATTACGAACAATGTTTTATTATTGAGTCGTCGAAGTTTACCTTTAATTTCTTCGTAAAACTCCAAACTAGTAGTTCTAAATGTTACTGCTCTGAGGGAATCGAAAAGTTCGTCACAACTAAGTCTGTCACCGAAATTATTCTGTAATACCAGTTTAATGTCTGTCCAGGAAATTGCCTGAAAATATATCTCTATTACATCCCTAGCCTTACCTTTCAATTTGCTTTTAATAAGGTCAGAAAAAAGACCTTGTGATAATTCGTCATAGCTTTGCAAGTTGGGGTGTACTCTATCTATTAAGTTTATAAAATTTTGCAACTCTTGAATTCAGGAAGGTGTCCTAAATATTTTAGGGGATCGAAATTTATTTGTGCCATAGTCAACACCCAAAAAAAAAATTTCTGTTCTTTGAACCACTTCTTCTAAGTTCCTTTTTCTTTTATTAAAAAAAAAATTTGATTTTGTCTTTATCAACACACTTTAATACTTGAGCTTTTTTATTTGCACAAAAATATATTTTGTAATTGCTGAAGGCAGTAATACAAGTAAAAAAAAAAAATATATATATATATACTTAAAGTTATTTATCGCTTTACCTTGATGATGAGGACGTGATGTACTGTGGATGGTTTTGATTCTTTTGAGTTAAATGGATGCCGTTGATGATGAGGATGTGATGTATTGTAGATGGTGTTTTGAGTTAAATGTAGCTTCAATATCGGATGTCCCTTGATGATGAAGATGTGATGTATAAATGTTTTTTTTTTTGTTGAAGGTCCCGTTGGTACGATCTTTCGTAGTAAACGCACAACAAAATTGTTCACAAAGTTCAATAATCAAAAAGTCTTCATATTACGCGCGAAAATGTTCAAGGTTTTGTAAAAAATAAGTTTACAAATGTTCTTTATTGAAAGTTCTGTTGCTACGATCTTTCGTAATTAACGCACAACAAAATTGTTCGCAAAGTTCAATAATCAAAAAGTCTTCATATTACGCGCGCAAAAGTTCAAGGTTTTTAAAAAAATAAGTTTACAAATGTTCTTTATTGAAAGTTCTGTTGCTACGATCTTTCGTAGTCAACGCACAACGCAAAGTAAAAACTTTTACAAAGTTCAGTAATTAAAAGGCGTAACGTTCACATTACACGCACAAAAAGTTCAAAATTTCGTAAAAAATAAGTTTACAAAGGTTTTCGCTCACTCTTTGTTTTTCCCTTTTTTTTGTTTTTTCTTTTTCACACTAACGATTTGGTATCCCACTAAGAATTAAAATTCAATCACTACCGTGTTAATACATAAAACTTCTTCTTTTATGTTGGATAGGACTGCGATATCCTACTGACTGCGCCAATTTTGGTTTTAAATAAAATTTTCTTTAAAAAAATAAAAATCGCTTTTGTGTGTTCTGGTAAAAAATGTGACTGTCTTTATTTTTACAAAATCTTAGTTTTAAATACAAAAGAATATACATGAATGCTTATTGATAATTTCTTATGGACTATCAGGAAATCAATTGTTTACAAAAAGCTTTATGGTTTTATTTTATTGCTTGGGCAATAATTCTTAAGAAGTTCGTATTTCAAAATCAATTGGTCTAGTTACAGTTCAATGTTTATTGCTGGCCACCCAAAATGTATTGGAAATGCAAACAAGCATTCTTGGAAAAGAATGATTAAAATATTTCAAGTGTTTTATGCATGTATGTTTGTACACAGTGTTGTGGACAAATATGCATGTTAAAGATTTTCTTTTAAATGGGAACAATTAAACGAAAATTTTTACGTGAGTATATTTATTTAAGTATGTATGTTTGTTTGCATTTATTGTGAAAAAGGTTTTTAAAAAGTATTAAATTTCTTTTTTTGTAAACATTTAATTCCGGATTTATTATTTAAGTATTTAAAGAAAATTATAAAGAAAAAAAATGTTGCTTGTAAGATTATTTTATTAGGGGTTATCTTAGGTATAGAAATATTGTTTATATGATTATTTTATTAGGCCTTATTATAACTGTGCACCACAGGTGAAGGGTATAAAAAGGGGAAATTACAGTCATTGACTTGTTTGCTGCATTAAATGATTTGCTAAGTGCACAATAAAAAAGATATTTGATACTATTGTTTATTAGTTGTACTCTACAAAACTCAGGATGGTGTGTACTATTTTTAGTATCTATTTGGGTAAGCAGTGCAGACTTGTGAGGTATACTACACCCTCACCCTTAAGAAAAAAAATTATAAAAATTATTTTTTTTGTATTATTGAAAAATGATTTTCGTAATTTTTTTTTTTAATTTACAATAATATTATTTATTTAATTATTTACTTTTTATCTTTATAATTTGGTATATATAATTTTGCTTAAAATATAGGTATGTTAAATTTATGTTTAATATATCGAGGGCTTATATTCAATACCCGCCATACGCCAAAACACAAATTTTCAGGAGAGAAAAAACTGTTTCATTCCAAAATTCTGAAGGTATGAATTAATCTTTCTTCTATAATAGTTTTTAAATATGACTGCTGAGTCACCCTTATAAAAAAAAATAGAACTTTTTACTCTATTCGTAGCAATATGGTTGATGTCGGGTATTGCAACTGAAATCTTTAAATATTTTTATGGCGTATAACGGTTAATGCACAGAAATAAAAAATAATTTGTTTTGCTCTAATATGTAATTTTATTAAATTAAACTTTTGTTTAACGTTTTTCTAACATAAAAGAATTCAATAACAAAAAAATAAAAATTATTAAAAAAAGGTAATTCAAATTGGACATTGTCACAATGCTTCTTATTACTTTGACTCCATCTGAACTAAATTATCAGAAAAATAAGTAAGTAAATAAGTAAAATAAGTAAGCTATATTCGGCCATGCCGAATCTTATATACCCTTCACAACGTGTAGTCATGCAATAACAGTAGTTTGTATCACCATTCCCCATATGAACTACGTACATACATATATAAAAACATTCCATTGTAAAATTATAAATTTACGTATGTATGTTAAAAACTAAATTTTAAAAAAAAATTAAAATATTTATAATAAATATAAAACAAAAAAAAATAATAAAAAAAAATTTAAAAAAAATTTAAAAAAAAATAATAATAAAAATAATATATTAGATAAAAAATAAAAATAAAATAAAAATTAAAAAAAAAAATATAAAAAAAATAAAAAAAAATTTTGCCCAGCTGGGATTCGATGCCACGTTTTCTCTAACCAGCATACACGTTGGTATGTATGTATGTTGTTGTAATGTTGTTTTTGTGAAAAAAAAATCGAGGTGGTCGTGATTTTTTGCTCATATCTCAGTTGTTTATGAACCGATGTTTCTGATTTTCAATACCGATCTACTCCCGAATATTTCTGATATTTTAATACCTCACCCGGGTCCATGCGATATCGGGCGGCTTCAAAAAGTTGATTTCAACATACACACGGACAGACTGACAGAGCTTAATCGACTCCCCTATTCATAAGCTTTCAGAAAATATATACTTTATGGGGTCGGAAATGAAAATTGTAGAAATTTCACACGGAATGACAAACCTATATATACCCTTTTTCACTGTGTGAAGGGTATAATAATGCTTAACAAATTCTTTTTTATACAACAAATATTATATATATAATACATATAATATTTTTGTCTTTGTTGAAATATTTGTAGTTATTGACAGTTAATTTTTGCTTGTTAACTAGAAGGCGTAAATTAAAACGTAAAAAATTTTTTCTTTAAAGTAAAAACTAGGCAGTACAGTCCATAATCTCATAGAATTAACAGTGTCAATATATATTTATGAGAGAGGAACGGGTGGAAATTTATTCTTTCCGTATTCTCAATGTATGGCGTATGGCGGGTATTGCATTAAAAAAAATCGTGCGGTTCATAGCGATATATAATAAAAGTACTTAATAAGTATAATATATTAATTTTTTTCGGAAATTTTTGTCAGATATTAAGCTGGCATCAGTGAACAATTTGCGATCAAAAAGTAATTTTCTAAAAATTGGTGTATGGCGGGTATTGAATATAAGCCCTCGACTTTGATGTTTTTCCTATTTTCTACTTTTACTACATTCAATTTAAATTTATTTTCATTTTTATTACTCAATACTCTTTTTTCCTTAGCCTTTATTAAGAATTCTTTTGCCCTATTTAGTGCAAATTTTATTCTTGTATGTAACTCGTTTACGTAGTCATTATAATTATAAAATCTTGGTTCAGTTTCTAAAGCATCGAATGGTAAGCATAGAAATTTTCCATAGATCAACTCATAAGGTGAGTAACCCGTATCTATGTGTGGTGCTGTATTGTACTCGAATGTAAAGTATGGTATTCATTTATTCCATTCATAATCGTTTGCTGTTGTCAGCAAGAATTCATTGAGAACTCTGTGATTTCTTTCAACTGAGCCTATGGTCTCGTGGTGTTTGTTTGACCTGTAGTAGGGAGCATATATTTCGCATAAGTTCGTTTGTAAATTCTGTCCCTCTATCTGACTTAAGTATTTTAAATTGTCCATATTTCAGTATGAACTGTTCTATCAGTGTTTTTGCTGTTGTATGTGCATCCTTTGTTGACATAGGGTGGGTGTGCTACAACGAATTTAGTCGGTTCGCATTGCATCGTTAAGATGTATCGGTATTCGTTTGAAATACGAAGGGGTTCTGCAGTATCAATTGAAATCACTTCAAAACTGTTGTTCGGAGTGTCTGTCATTGTAAGTCTTTCTTAAATGTGTTTGGTTTGTTTATTCTTGCTACATTTATCGCAGTACTACACAAATTTCTTCGCCATTTTATTCATGTTTTCCTCCGAATGGGAGTAAAATTGATAATGTCCTTGTGGTGTAGAAAATGCTGTCAATGGTCTTGAGTTTTCCTCTAATTCAATTTGATGAAATGAACTGGTCATTTCGAGAGTAGAGAACCACTTGGCTCTACCAAATTTATCTAAAACGTCCTTTAAGCTAGTCAACGGAAATTTATCATTAATTACTTTATCATTCAGATGGCTCATTATCATACTGATGGCTCTATAATGTCATCATGAAGCATTTTCTGTACTTGTTCATTTATTATGTTCGTTTGTGTGTGTGGTAGTCCATAATTTTTTGTGTAAACTCGAGTGTTATCGGAAGTTGCAATGTTTTGCCTATACAAATTGTTTACTGCCAATTTTTCGTCTTCCAGATGGAATACGCTTTGATATGTCTCGAATATTTTCATTAGTTCTGTTTTTGCATATTCATCATTGTTGTTCAATTCCCAGCAAGAACACTACACATGTGCACTGCTGATGGGTTTATACATCAGTAGTTGCTATCAATTTATTAAGGGCAATGTGAAAAAACTGATGTAAACATTAATGTACGTGTGATTTTGTTTCTCTTTCTAACTTGTGAACTTCGTGCACTATTCAAACATATATCTGAACTGCTCATTATACAGTGTTTTTACTAATCAGGAATGATGAGTGCAAGTGTCACTGCTGACTAATCACTCCTGATGAGAATCATTACTGATAAATATATATTCATCATGACTGACTAATCATTCATGATGCATATATCATCCATGATGTATAAACCAATTAAAGCTGACTGGTACATCATTTATTAAATAAAATTGTTTTTAATTTATAATAGTAAATTATTTTTTTATTTAAAATAATGTGTAATATAAAATATATTTTTATGAATAATCAGCTTCTTGGAATATGTAGATATTTTCTTCGTTCGATTTCTCCACTGCCTTTTAATAATTCCTTTCAAATTGATAAGATATTTGCTGTTGAAAGACATCTAAAATTGTAACAGTAAAATTTAAAAAGTATCTATACGTAATAAATCTATAATTAAATAATGTAAATATTAAAATACCTTTTAAAATTTCATTAAACATCATGAGTTCCCCCAGCGACTCGAATGTCCATTTGTGTCTTGAAAGACAGTTTGAAGATTCTTTTTCTTGCTTAATTTTTTTTTCTAATTTTTTGTGTATTATTTGTGTATTTTAAATAAAATTAGAAAAACGAGAAAAGGAAGAAGATTCTTTACTTTTTAAGAAACTGAAAATGATAACTTTTTCCGCTCAAATAAAAGATCAATTACTATTTTGGCCAAAAAAAAATTTTACATTTTTATCTAGCTTGTTTTCCTTTCCATTGATAAAACAAACCACCTTAAGAATTACTGACAATTTAAAATTTTTTTGTTAGTTTTTAATAAGATCTGTTATATTTTGATGTTATTAACTAATTTTTTTTTTTTGCAATTTGCTATTAAATTATTTTTAGATTCGGTACTAATGTGGACCTGTCAGACGAACGAAAATGGAGGCCTCAGTTGGCAGAACTGCAAAAACTTCCCGCTTTTGCACGAGTTATATCAGCAGCAAATATGCTTTCGCATGTTGGCCATGTGATATTAGGAATGAATACAGTTCAACTCTATATGAAAGTTCCTGGAAGTAGAACACCTGGTCATCAAGAAAATAATAATTTTTGTTCAATTAATATAAATATTGGCCCTGGCGATTGTGAGTGGTTTGCTGTACCAGATGCATATTGGGGTGGAATACACAACTTATGTGAAAAAAATAATATAAGTTATTTACATGGATCTTGGTGGCCTGTATTAGATGATTTATATAAGGAAAATATTCCTGTGTATCGATTTATTCAACGGCCTGGTGACTTAGTTTGGGTGAATGCTGGGTATGTGGTTCATTTATGTTATTCATATATAAATAGGATAATTAATTTATATATATATTTATTTGCAAAGGTTTAAGTGTTAATAAAATGGCATTGAAGATCATGTTTTTATGCGAATATATTGTTACGTTTATACCTTTTATAAACGTTGGCTTATTTCCTTTAAATAGACTTTGAGTTCTTTTATTGCAATCAAAAACAGTTGAAATTAGTTATAAAATTAAGAGCACTTTATTTACTTAAACACACTCAGTTATTGTTTTATAGCACTTTACTTATTTCACTTATTGTTGTACACTTTTATTATCAAACTCACTTTGATACGCGCTTTACAAGCTCTACTGTTATACTGATCATGTTAGCTGTATTGTTCGGCTATTTATAGTAACATAGTGGTGTTCGGTAACATTCGACAAAGTTCTCGTATGTACACACTAGTACATTCGAAAACCGTTACATTTAAATTAAGACGTTAAATAATATGCAGGAATAATAAGAATGCCTAAAAGTATGCTGCACATAATAACTCACATCATGTTCGAACAACCAGCTAAATAAACTAATACAAATAAAACTACATTAACTTAAACTACTACAAATAAAATAAATTATAATGTAAATTAAGCTACTTAAAAATAAATCTGTAACACTACCGCCTGATTAAGCCTGTTCGTCCCGAATAGGCACAAATTCACTTTTTCCGTACTTAGCGATGCCCTCGAGATGAACCACTTTCATCTTTGATCTTGGGCTATTGTACTTCTGTATTCTATACACAACATTATTTATTATTTTTATCACCTTATACGGTCCATCCCAATGAGTTTGTAGTCCTTTATTGCGTTGTGGGTTATATAGTAAAACTCGCTGTCCCTCATTAAAGCCTTCAGATTCTGCTGCTCTGTCATATCTTGCCTTCATCTTGTCGCTGGTCATGTTTGTTTGCTCAAAGGGGGCGCCCAAGTTATATTTTTTCAATGGTTCACGACTTTTTCTTGCTTGGCTTATCGCTGCGAGGCATTGGGCGCAATTTTCTATCCAACCAGCTACCGATTGTTGACTGCCAACCCAATAGAACCGTCATGCCAAAGTGACCTCCACTGAGACCTTCGTGAAACTCCCTTAAAACTTCGTCGATTTTAGAGGACGGCGCCACAATTAGATTTGTGACCGATTTTCCATTAGCACTTTTCCATATTCGGTATAATCCATTTACCACCTTCAGGCTACACACACACAGCGCCCAATAGGATTTCATCAGTGGACTTCTCGCTGATATTTGGTTTCGAGTGGGTCTTTTTCCTTTGCTGATATAATATCTTTGCCAGTATAGGATATTTTCTTTGCGCAACTGACCATTCACCGCTTGTGATTATATGCGTTAGTCGAACATCTATTACGCTCAAGTTTTGTACAATATTTGCTTTTCAAGCTACAGAATTTTCGGGAACGTGCATCCGCATTGCCATGTTTGACCCCTTTTCTGTACTCAATACTGGAGTTATTTCCCTGAAGTCGTTTAGTCCAGTAATCCAACGGAATCTCAATGTTGCGCCACATCATAACTTTTCGTCTCATGTGCAGATTAATGTTATGACTTATCATAAATCAGCCCCCATGATCACTTCATCCACAATGTCAGCAACAATAAATACATGATTAACACTTATATTTGCAATTGTTAATTTCACCTTTATTTTTCCATAAACATTAGCGAACTCCCCAGTAGCTGTTCGTAGACTTACACCATATAGTGGTTCGATTTTCTTCTGAACTATATCGGGCCTGATAATAGACTGCGATGCTCCTGTGTCTATAGTAAAAATATGCCTTCAACCATTGATATACCCACCAGCAGTAAGGTTGCTATTTTTCTACTGCATAACTGATATGGAGATTTTGGGGCCCTGATATGGGAGCTTGCTCTTGCCCCGTAGTGCTAGCTCGTTTTAGTTTAACGGTGACTCATTTGATGATATCGTGTTTGCCCGTTTGCTGTTTCTAGGTGGCGAAACAGATCTAGCCCGCTTCCTTGGTGCTTTGCAATTTTATTGAAAATGTCCACTCTTACCACAATTATAGCATTTGGCTCTGGTTTTACCTTGCTTTTCCTCTAACGCCTGTATACGAGCTTTAAAATCGCTTACTTCATCTCTTTTCATTTCAGTAGAAATTTCAAGATTTCGCACCTTGTATATCTGCGGCTTAGAAAGCAATTTTGCAGTTTCCTGTGTTAGTGCATATGAAACTGTTTCTGCAAACGTCGATTTATGAGTGCCAAACACCGCGTGCTTTATTTCAGGATCACGTATTCCATTTACAAACGTTTCAATTTTAAACTGATCCAAAAATGGGTGATTTTCATCTGGATATGTAGGCTGCACCAAACGCTCCATCTCCGTTGCGTAATCTTGTAATGACTCGTTAGCTTTCTGTGTTCTGCCTCGTAATTCCATTCGGTATACTTATATCTCGTTTATGCTCGCTGCCATACTTACGTTGTAGTGCAACCATTATGTCATCATAGTTTTCTCTGCAGACAATGGGTATACTTTCTAGAACTTGTGCTGCGTTGCCTTTCAATGCCAAAATTAACTCTATAGCCTTTTCTTCATTGTTCCACATATTTCTATTGGCAACTGTCTCAAACTGAAATTTAAAAACATTAAATGGTGCACTGCCGTCAAAAGTAGCGGTCTTTATTCTACTCGATATTTCTGGAATTATGCGCACTGGTTCCTTATGACATTAAAGATTATTAATTATTATTTCCAGATTTTTAAATTTTTCGTCTTGTAATTGCAATTTTTCATCAACATTTTTTACTTGTAACTGCAATTTTTCATTAACGTCTTTGACTTGTAGTTGTAATTGTCTATTGAAGTCACTTGCTTGAGTAACTATGCAATCTTCAAGGTCAGATATTTTTTTATAAATTTTATTAACTTGCTTTTCAATGCCCTCTACTCTGTTATTTACAGCTTCAGAAATTTCTTGAAGTTTCTCGTTTGTAGCTCTAGCTGTTTCTTGCACTACTTCTTTAACTTCAGCTAATAATTTTTCATTATTAGCTCTAGAAGATTCTTGAACTTCTACTTTAACTTCAGCTAATAATTTTTGACTGTTAAGTTCTATTTTTTCCATCATAGCAGAAAGCATCGTACTTAAATCCATGTTGTTTGTGGTTACACGAGTGGAAACTTCCATTTCTTCTTTTTCGTCAAACTCGTAACCATCAATGTCAATATTACGCCGCTTAAATTCATCTAAATTCTCTTCTGCAATTCTACTTTATTACTTGTCAACAATGCCAGCTGACTTAATTCCTTCTTGAGTTGTTCCACTTTAAGCTTCTCAAATTTCATGTCTGCTTTTTAAAATGCAATCCCACTTCTGACACCAGTTGTTACGTTTATACTTTTTATAAACGTTGGCTTATTTCCTTTAAATAAACCTTAACTTGAAATTAGTTATAAAATTAAGAGCACTTTATTTACTTAAACACACTTATATATTGTTTTATAGCACTTCACTTATTTCACTTATTGTTATACACTTTTATTATCAAACTCACTTTGATACGCGCTTTACAAGCTCTACTGTTATACTGATCATGTTAGCTGTGTTGTTCGGCTATTTATAGTAACATAGTGGTGTTCGGTAACATTCGACAAAGTTCTCGTATGTATACACTAGTACCAAAGACTATAAAGATGTTGCACTCAGTATATTTGAAAAAATCAACGATGTTGTGCTGTTACAGAAGCGGGCGGGAGAGGAAGTAACAGAAGAAGAAAAGACTTCATTCTTAAGCTATAAACACAGTCAAAGGCTACCGACCATCGACTACAAAAGTAGCTGGCTACAAAAATAGCCAAGTCGCCAGCTACTTAATTCTTTTAACGACTACCGACCACTAACTACAAAAAATAAACACATAATAAACAGATGATTATTATTTTTTTAATGGTACCACTATAATAGTTTTTGCGTTTTTAATAGCGATATTTAATGTATTGCGTTTTTAAAACCACCATTTCATACATTTATTGTATTGGCAGCACTAATCTGTTTTTTGTAGCCAAGAAAAATAGAAATTAGCCTAAGTTGGCTACGGGCTACAAAAGTAGCCGTGTAGTCGGTAGTCGTGTAGCGGCTAAAAGAATTATTCTCATAAGCACGCATGTATTTTATTTTTGACATCTTGTAGTCGATTGTCGGTGGACTTGATTGTGTTTATAGCATCATACGTTGAGAGAATTAAAAAGAGCAGATAACAACATACATAAATACATATGTATGTAAATATATAGATAAAATAAGTTCTGTGAATCGTAATTAGCAAATTTGTTTGTTTTTTTACTAGCTTAAGTGTTTGTGTGTGTTTTTTCCCGTTGAAAACAATTGCAAGTAAAAATAATATTAAAGAACAGATTTGATTTGCACCGAATTTAAATTCCATTTTTAAAGTAGGTATTTAATTACTACTTACAATATTTGGCATGAAACCTAATAAAATGAAAGACATAAAACTTTTTGTATGGTATTTATGTTGTTTTTTTATACCTACCACTGTTTTAAAATGTTTAGTTTTTCAGCAATCGATTGTATAGTTTTATAAGTCTCCCAAGAGAAATGTTTTCTAAGTCCTATTAACATAATATTCAGTTAAATAAATTTAACGTAAAAGTTTACTATTTTTTAGTAACCTTAAACCAACGCTGTCCAAATCTTCATTTTCTGTGCACAATTGTGCTACAAAAACAATAAAAAAAACTCACACCGACACTTATTCTCTTCTGTTTCAGTTTGATTTCAGTCGTTAATTGAGTGTTAACGAGTGCACATGTGCGGATGCTTACGCTTTTTTTCAGCTTTTTTTGTTTGTTCAGCTTTGATTTAATTTCAAAATAAACCAGCAAACAAAATAGTATACAAAAATTTTTGTTTTGTCATTAAAAATGCTTTTGGTAACATGCTATGCATTTTATGTTACCAAACATTTAAAACAAAGAAAGCATTTTCAATTAAAAGGCATTTTGACCTTTTTCACAAAGAAATAAATAAATTAAAAGAGGAAAAAAGGAAAATGTTTTTTCTTGAGCAAAAAATTAAAGAATGGGTTTTGCAAGAAGAACAAAATGAGGAAATTTTGCAAAATAAAAAATTAAAAATGGAGATTTTAAGTCAAATAAGCTTGGAAATCGCTCAGCAAGGCAGACCATTTATGGATGGAATGCTAGCAAAAAATATTTTACAAAAAACTTTTCAAATGTTAAATTATAGAACAGATTTCCTAAAGTCAGTTCCCATGTCACACCAAACTGTGGCTAGGCGTATTGCCCAAATAGGAAATTCGGTAGAGTCTTCTATTAAAGAAAAATTGATAAATAGTAAATTTCTTTCGTTTCGTTTAGATGAAAGTACATATATCAATGATCTTTGTCAACTGGTAGTCTGTGTAAGATGCGTTGATGAAAATTTTAATGTTTTTGAATCAATGTTGACATTGGAAACCTTTTATGGACACGTAACTGGAAAGCTTTTGATGGAAGTTGTAAGTGATAAACTTTTTTCTATTGTTGATATAAACAAAGTTGTCGGTGTCTGCACAGACGGGGCAAATGTAATGGTAGGAAAAAACACAGGTTTGATAGGTAATATAAAAAAAGAGAAATGGCAATGCAAAACTTTCACTGCATTATTCATCAAGCCGCGCTTGCGTCTAAATTTATTACTCAAGACTCTACAATGAAGACCGCAGAGCGCATTATAAATAAAATAAGAGGAGGACACAATGCTCTCATCGAAAATTTTTAACATCTAAAAATGCAGCTTTCAACGATTTTAAAATATTTGTTACCTTTTTATCTGAATTAAGTTAATTTCTTTATTAAGTATTGCTGTTGGTATATTAATAAATCAAAATTATTCCAAAAACAAAGTGCCACAAACACTTAGCGACTGCCCTTGTGATTTATTTGTCGACATTGCAAATGCATGCATGCACGGCATGTCGTTCGAAATTAGAGGAATCCGTGGAATTAAAACGTCTTCTCCTTTGTACTTCCCTTTCAAAATTGTGGCTTCTATTAAGTTATTCATTAATCTTTTCACCGCAAGTCGGGTGTAATTGAAAACACTTTAGAAAAAAACACACAGTACAGTATCCTGTAGAAACTAATGTGAAAAGTACACTAAGAAATGGTAAATGACTTATGTAGGTATTTTGTTATTATAACTCCGACCACAGACCAACTCCGACCGATATATTTGCAAAGAGCATGTAAACTACGTTTCTTTGTTTTAATGTCAACTTCGTGAATATTACTGCCAGTGACACATGATTATTATTTTCTTAGATAAGAACCTTCTCCTAAGAATGACAAATACAACAAAAAAAGAACTAGTGAATTCGGTCCACCCATTCACGCGTGAAGCCGTGACCAAGGGAAAAAGGGATTCATTTTTATATATATAGATGTATGGCACAGACAAACCTGACCTGAGAGAGGAATAAAAAAGAAGGAGATAGAAGAAAAACCAGTTTGAAAGATTTATGTATATACATATGTATGTTTAATAAAAAAAATACATTTTTATTGTGTTCTTCATTAAAAAAGTAAAACTTAAAAATTTTTCAGTAATTAGATTTCTATTTCTCTAAATTTTTGGTTGTGGTTTGAGATTACTTTTTAATATTCCTTCTTTTTATAATTCTCATTTAGTTTACAATAATTTATTAATAAATATAGAGAATAGTAAAGGTTACATTTCATTATTTAATATAATTTTGTATCACTAACATCGCTAAAATGGGAATTTTTAATTGCGAATTTTGTGGAAGTGTATTCAGTCGTAACTTTTGTTTTAAACGGCATATACGAATAGTTCATCGAGAAAATTCAATAGAATGTAAGATTTGTAAAATAAAATTTTCAAATCGTAAGGACTTTTTAAACCATCGTCATTTAATAAAACATAAAAAGGAGATGAAAAATACTAGCATATATTGTGATATTTGTAAATCATATATTAATAAAAAATTATGGTCATATCATATACGTACAAACAAACATAAAGATAAGTGCGTTGACCAATTAAATAAAATTAAATGCACTACTTAAAAATCGTATTGCAACGTTTAGAATTGAAAACGATGATATCAATAATTTGATTCCTGAAACATTTTTGTTTAACATGAAGGAAAAAGTTATAAACATTTTAAAAGAAATGCTACAAAAACATATCAATATCAAATTTAGTTGTGAACTATTTTGTAAATATATGTTAATAAAACAAGAAGAAACATATACAATCGACTTGATGTCACATCAAACAAAAATGATTATCGTTAGTTCATCAACAACAACAGATGATATTCTACAACTTTACTCTACTCAATGTAATATTCTAGTAAAAAAGATGAGTGAATTTCAAGAACGTGATAGTGGATGGACCTTAATAGAAATCGCTTATCTTGAAGTAAATATCAATGAGTATAGATGTATAAAAGTTTCTCAATATATATGCTTACCGCCAGCAATTAAAAGAAAAACAGCATGCATAAATGTTCAAAATACGGATGAATATTGTTTTAAATGGGCCATAGCATCGGCATTATATCCAACCCGGAGATAAGTGTTAACGTTTTCGGTTTGGAGGATGATAAAATTATTGGTCCATATTATTTCACACAAAAAGAAAAATTAAATCACATTAATTTGTTATTGTTGGAGGATGATAAAAGATTTCACTACGTATGGATTAAAAATATATCAAGGTAAGCTAAATTACATAAAGAAAAACAATTTGTATACAGCTCAAAAATATTTATTATATTATTTAATTACAGGTTAATTAGCAGTCAAATAACAAGTCATAATCATTATATATTTGTATGCAATACTTGTTTAATTCATTTTCACAATGAAGCAACCTTATGAAAACATAAGGAGGAATGCATCAAAATGATAACAAAAATGCCTAATAGAGATGATAATAAACTTAGTTTTAAAAATCTAAAAAAGCAAATGGATATACCTTTTGTAGTTTATGCTGATTTCGAATGTATTCTTGAATCAGTTAATATTCAAAATTCAACTAACGTTACATCAGTACAAAAACATATTCCATTTGCTTACAGTTATTATATTAAGTGTTCGTTTGATACAAATTTAGATATTTTTAGAACATATAGCGGTGAAGATTCGACAAAACATTTTGTTCAAAATTTAGTTAAGGATGTAATATATATTTATAAAAATTATTTAAGTATAGTAAAACCAATGAAATTCTTATCACCACTTCAGCAGATAAAACAAAATGAGGACCCAATTTGTCACATTTGCAATAAATTGTTATCTCTTGATGATAGAGTAGCTGACCATTGTCATTTAACTGGAGAAAATAGAGGTCCCGCACATAATAAATGTAATTTACAATATAAAATTGCGAACTTCATTCCAGTATTTTTTTCATAATTTTTCAGCATATGATTGTCATTTGTTCGTGAGAGAACTTTCATCTGTTGAAGGTGATATAAATATCATTCCTTTAAATAAAGAATTGTATGTGTCCATATCAAAAATAATTTCAGTCGATAATAAAAACACAATTGAACTGAGATTTTTAGATTCATTTCGGTTTATGTTATCAAGTTTAGAAAAATTAGCAGGTTATTTATCTAATGAAGATTTAAGAACTATAAGATAGTCTATCAAAATGATAATGAATTCGAATTAGTAAAACGGAAAGGTGTATTTTCATATGATTATCTAGATTCTTTGAATCGCCTTCAAGAAGTTCAATTACCAGCACGTTAATTATTTTTTAATAAATTAACTAATCAAGTGTGTAGTGAGGATGACTATAAATATGCAGAAGAAGTGTGGAGTATGATTTATTGTAAAACTATATCTGACTATTTACTATTATTTATACTTGAAGGTAGATGTATTATTATGTGACATCTTTGAAAATTTTCGAAGAGTTTGCAAGAATATTTACAATTTAGATCCCTGTCAATTTTATACAGCACCTCTATGGTCTTGGGATGCAATGTTGAAAACAACAGAAATAGAGTTGGAATTGTTAACCGACATTAATATGTATAATTTTGTTGTACGAGGTATTAGGGGTGGTATTATTCAGTGTAGTAAACGACACTCAATAGCTAATAATAAATATGTTAACGATTATGGTTATACAAAACAATCGAATTATATAATTTATTTAGATGTAAATAACTTTTATGGTTATGCTAATGTCGCAATACCTTCCTTATAAAAATTTTGAATGGATTGAAAATATTGAAGATTTTAATATTAAAAAAACATTCTACTGAGAAGCAAGTAACCATCAACGGCGTGAATATGTTTGCATTAGTTGATACTGGTAGTGAATGCAGCATGATAAAAAAATCGAAAGCAGCAAAAATCACCGCCCATGGGAAATCATGTAGCGTGCGCATAAGTGGAGTTGGTGGTGGTATACGAGTTTTGAACGAGCTAGTTAATACAAAGCTGACCATAGATAATATCGAACTTTCTATAAATTTATATGTAGCAGATGACGATACATTTTCAACGGATGTCATAATCGGTAACGACATATTTTCTGACAATAACGTACGCCTTATATGCAACGATAACGGTCAATATTTCGAACATTTGAGCGTTATGAAAACTACAATTGGTGGGCGACCGCGTATTGACGTAAACGATATTTAACACGGTGAAATTAACAAAGCCACCCGATCGAGCTTATACGAATTAGTTAACGAATATCGTGATATTATCGGTAATGAGTTAAGTGAAATCGGTCGAACAAACGCGGTGAAAATGGAAATAGAATTAACAACGAAAACACCTATGGTAACGAAACCATATCGACTACCTGAAATGAAAAAAGATTCGGTGAGGAAAATGATAAACGAGTTACTTACGAACGATATAATTAGAAAGTCAACGTCAGAATATGCGAGCCCAATCGTACTGGTGAAAAAGAAAAATGGTAGCGATGTGTTGATTACCGGCGTTTAAATCAGCATATAATTAAGGAAAATTTTCCTTCACCTAATATCGAAGAACGGTTGCAGGAAGTAATGCAGTTTTCGTATTTCACTGTCATGGATCTAAATAGTGGCTATTATCAGATACCGATAGAAGAAAATAGTCAAAAGTATACAGCGTTTGTCACTCCCGACGGTATGTACGAATTTAAACGAATGCCGTTTGGTCTTAAAAATGCGCCAGCGGTTTTTCACTGTCTAATGGCACTAAAACGAGAGCAAACTCGAGACGGCGACGTTATTCACTACATGGATGATATTGTAGTCGGAAGCAACGACATAACTGAACTGTTTCAGAAATTGCGACGTGTGTTCGACGTGTTACGTAAACTCAACTTAACGATAAACATCGGTAAATGCGAGTTTTTAAAACAAAACGTTGAGTTCTTAGGTCATCAGGTACACAGTGGTGGTATGAGTCCCGGAGCAGCGAAAACAAACGCAATAGCAGAATTTCCAACACCAACGAACGTAAGAGGCGTAAGACAATTTTTAGGTCTTAGCGGTTATTTCCGTAAGTTTGTACCCGGATATGCGCTAATATCTGAACCCTTACGTAGATTGTTAAAGACAGATACGAAGTTTCAATGGGAAAGCGAACAGAAGAAAGCTTTTCAATCTCTTAAATTGAGCATTACAACGAGTCCTGTTATAGTGGGTTATAAACCAAGCGCAGATCATCAGATTCACATGGACGCGAGCGCCATAGGACTAGCAGGTGTTCTATTACAAAATGCACACGAGGGGTGGAAACCCGTAGCATTCTTCAGCAGGTCGACAAACGATAATGAACGAAACTACCATAGCTATGAATTAGAAGCTTTAGCGGTTGTCGAAACCCTCGAACGTTTCCGGTATTACGTATATGGTAAAAGTGTAACCGTTATCACCGATTGCAACGCGATTAAAACAACAATGCAGAAAAAGGATTTAATACTACGGATAGCTAGGTGGTGGCTTCGGATTCAAGATTTTGATATTAAAATAGAACACCGATCAGGTCAACGAATGTCACATGTAGACGCGTTAAGCCGAGCACCGATTGAAAATTCTCGTGAAGTTGATACGGCTTTATTACGAATTTTTAAAATGTCTATCAACGAAAACGACTTGTTGTTGTCAATGCAACTTCAAGATGAGCAGATACGCGATACTGTACGTAAGTTTAAAGCCGGTGACAAAGAATTACGTAAAGACTATCTTGTCAAAAATGACAGACTGTTCCGAAAGGTCAATACCGATTGCTTGTGGGTAGTCTCTAAAGCTATGCGATGGCGAGTTATTCAAACGCAACACGATAACGCAGGACATCTTGGAATCGAAAATACGTTATTAAATCTGCGAAAACATTTTTGGTTCCCGCGAATGCGAAACTCCGTAAAATCATATGTAAAGTCATGTGTCGAGTGTGCGTATAATAAAGTGCCAGGTGGAAAACATGAAGGGGAATACCATTTCGATAAGATCAACGCAATTCCGTTCCATACGATTCACTTGAATCACTTAGGACCATTTCCGAAAACCACAAAACGAAACGAACACATACTCGTTGTTGTCGACGCGTTTACAAAATTCAGCGTTATAAAAGCTGTTAAGAGTACGGCAACCAAACACGTCTTGACCGTTTTAGATGAAGTAGGCGAATACTTTGGTATGCCAACAAGAATTGTCACCGATCGTGGATCAGCGTTTACGTCTAATGAATTTGTGCAGTATAGTAAAGCGAATAATATAAAGCACGTTTTAAATGCTGTCCGAACACCACGAGCCAATGGTCATGCCGAGCGAACTAACCGAACAATTTTAGGCATGCTCCGACCGTCAACAGAAGATGATAAACGGTGGGACGAACGACTGCGACGTATACAATGGTCAATTAACAGCTTGAAGAACAAAATAACGGAGAAAACACCTCAAGAACTTTTATTCGGACTTAAACCACGGGATATTCTACAAAATAAACTTGTGCTAGCTCTCAATAACGGCGACACATTAGAAAGTGATGAACTGCAAAAAGTACGAAACGAAGCAGCTGAAAATGTCAACAATCAGCGGGAAAAAGCCAAGCAACGCTACGATAGACGACACTTGAAACCCAAACGATATAAAGTAGGTGATTTAGTGTTGGCAGAAAATGAACCAGTGGCGACGGGTACTTCCAGAAAATTGGAACCACGATTCAAGGGTCCATTTATTATTACGGAAACTCTTGACAAAGACAGATACGTGATTGAGGACTTACCAGGTTCCAGTCGAACACGGCGGCACTATAAGAGCATATATGCTGTCGATAAAATCAAGCCTTGGTGCAGTTTACCTGTAGATGAAATCGATTGTTCCAGTGTAGAAGATGATGACGACAGTCGAACCATCAATCGAGGTCGATTGTTTGACAGGATGGCCGACTGTAAGCATTGAAATGGAAACGCCATGGGAAAGAAGAGGGCAGTCGATTAAAGATCTGAAGGTGAACGGTCGTCAACCATTCCATTACCACAACATTTATTTTATTTTTATTTTATTTACTTTTCTGTGTATTACAATGAATATGAATTGGTTTTATTAAAAGTTTAATATTTTTTTTGTTACAAACAGTAAAAGGCGTTTTAAATCTTTTACTTGTTACTTGACTGCTAATTAACCTGTAATTAAATAATATAATAAATATTTTTAAGCTGTATACAAATTGTTTTTCTTTATGTAATTTAGCTTACCTTGATATATTTTTAATCCATACGTAGTGAAATCTTTTATCGTGATCTTTAATGTGATTTAATTTTTCTTTTTGTGTGAAATAATATGGACCAATAATTTTATCATCCTCCAAACCGAAAACGTTAACACTTATCTCCGGGTTGGATATAATGCCGATGCTATGGCCCATTTAAAACAATATTCATCCGTATTTTGAACATTTATGCATGCTGTTTTTCTTTTAATTGCTGGCGGTAAGCATATATATTGAGAACCTTTTATACATCTATACTCATTAATATTTACTTCAAGATAAGCGATTTCTATTAAGGTCCATCCACTATCACGTTCTTGAAATTCACTCATCTTTTTTACTAGAATATTACATTGAGTAGAGTAAAGTTGTAGAATATCATCTGTTGTTGTTGATGAACTAACGATAATCATTTTTGTTTGATGTGACATCAAGTCGATTGTATATGTTTCTTCTTGTTTTATTAACATATATTTACAAAATAGTTCACAACTAAATTTGATATTGATATGTTTTTGTAGCATTTCTTTTAAAATGTTTATAACTTTTTCCTTCATGTTAAACAAAAATGTTTCAGGAATCAAATTATTGATATCATCGTTTTCAATTCTAAACGTTGCAATATGATTTTTAAGTAGTGCATTTAATATTATTTAATTGGTCAACGCACTTATCTTTATGTTTGTTTGTACGTATATGATATGACCATAATTTTTTATTAATATATGATTTACAAATATCACAATATATGCTAGTATTTTTCATCTCCTTTTTATGTTTTATTAAATGACGATGGTTTAAAAAGTCCTTACGATTTTAAAATTTTATTTTACAAATCTTACATTTTATTGAATTTTCTCGATGAACTATTCGTATATGCCGTTTTAAACAAAAGTTACGACTGAATACACTTCCACAAAATTCGCAAACAAAAATTCCCATTTTAGCGATGTTAGTGATACAAAATTATATTAAATAATGAAATATAACCTTTACTATTCTCTATATTTATTAATAAATTATTGTAAACTAAATGAGAATTATAAAAAGAAGGAATATTGAAAAATAATCTCAAACCACAACCAAAAATTTAGAGAAATAGAAATCTAATTACTGAAAAATTTTTAAGTTTTACTTTTTTAATGAAGAACACAATAAAAATGTATTTTTTTTATTAAACATACATATGTATATACATAAATCTTTGAAACTGGTTTTTTTTCTATCTCCTTCTTTTTTATTCCTCTCTCAGGTCAGGTTTTTTTTATAATCTTATCTAAGAAAATAATAATCATGTGTCACTGGCAGTAATATTCACGAAGTTGACATTAAAACAAAGAAACGTAGTTTACATGCTCTTTGCAAATATATCGGTCGGAGTTGGCCTGTGGTCGGAGTTATAATAACAAAATACCTACATAATTCATTTACCATTTCTTAGTGTACTTTTCACATTAGTTTCTACAGGATAATTTGTACTGTGTGTTTTTTTCTAAAGTGTTTTCAATTACACCCGACTTGCGGTGAAAAGATTAATGAATAACTTAATAGAAGCCACAATTTTGAAAGGGAAGTACAAAGGAGAAGACGTTTTAATTCCACGGATTCCTCTAATTTCGAACGACATGCCGTGCATTCATGCATTTGCAATGTCGACAAATAAATCACAAGGGCAGTCGCTAAGTGTTTGTGGCACTTTGTTTTTGGAATAATTTTGATTTATTAATATACCAACAGCAATACTTAATAAAGAAATTAACTTAATTCAGATAAAAAGGTAACAGATATTTCTTGATTATAGGGCGGTACGAAGTTCGCCGGGTCAGCTAGTATATTATAAACCAATTCACTTGTAAGACTTAAAAACACTTGCTAAAATGCGACGATTATTTTACTACACAAAAAAAAATTAAACTATAACAATAATAAAGAACCAAAATCTATCCGTTGGACAGTCTCATATGTCAATCTGTCTGTCCTTCTGTTTGGCTGCGATATATACCATAAACACACACCACTTGTATGACATAATAAATAAATACATGGTAGAATAAGTCGATCATTTTACTAAACGGGTCAATTAAAAAAAAAACGCAATTTTTGTGTCCCCACACTTTACACTACTATTTTAGGTAAAAAAAACAACAACAAAAAAATAAAAAATTTGAGAGTGATCAGCGAGGAATATGTAACAAAAAAACGTAATTCTCAAATTTGTATGTATGTTTTGTTTCTCCCTCGGACTCCTTCCATACAAAAGCGTGTATCCCTCGTTAGAATTTTTAGTAAACAAAATTAAATAAAATCCAGAAAAATGTAAATATGCAACATTTAATAACAGTTTTCAAATTATTGAGTTTCTTTCTTGTGTTTTCATTTATTATAGTCGTCAAAACTGAATTGGTGCGAATTTGGTGTTGCAAAGAAAGGTTGTCCCCACAATTTGCATTGAGCGTCACTTTTTTATAATTCAAGTAATATTACTAGTTTTCAATTTGCATTTAAATAAAGTAAATAACTAGTAAAAATCTTTGTAAAAAAGTGTGCATTTGCGTAGTTTTTGTGAACACCATGGTAAGGGCGTGATAAAAATTCATGAGCGTCACGCTAATTTTTTTAAAAGTGAATATATTAAATGTAAAAAATTGAAGTTGACAATCATTGTTTACATGGTTTCAACTAATTTTTTTATAATTTGTGAGTTTGAGAAATAAATTGCGTACAAAAAAAACCAGAATAGGCAAATATTTCATGAGCATCACTTTTGAGATATATTGCTTCATAGCTTAAAATGCTTAATTATGATTTTATTTTTTTTATTTTTAAGAGTAAAACAACAAAATTAATGGCGGCTGAATGAGCATAAAGATATTAAGAGAAAATAAAGCTCGATAAAGCGCGTAATGACGAATATACAAGAAAGAAGAAAGAAAGGTATAATCGTGGTATATTTGAGTTTAATCGTGCTTTTGCAACATAAACCTCGGGGGGACCGGAAATTTATGCAACTGCCACAAACTTAATTCGCAAGTGGTAAAAATTAATAAGAATAAAAGAAAAACAAAGCCGCTTGTCATTTCATGAAGTTTATACAGATTCAGAATAAGAATTCGAATGAAAATAAAAAAATTAATTAAGCCAAGTTATTGGTTTGCGTCAAATATTTACATATGTGTCTAAATTTCTTCAAGAATTACTTCCTTTTTTCCATTTTTGTTAAAGAAATCAAAGAATATGTATATGTTTAGTTTTGTATGAAAAATTTTTTTTAAGATTTTTTGTTTTTTTTTTTTACTTACTTTTTGTAAAAGAACAAACTTTTTTTCGTTGAACTTTAAATTTGGCATTATTTCTTGTTTACGTGCAACAAAATCTCTTGATCGTCACAAAATATCTTGAGCGTCACACTTAGTTTTTTTCCCTTAAAACGCTTATAATTATTTTTTTTTAAATAAATTCTTTCAAGCCTATTACTTTGCAAGTAACCTCTAAGTTCAAGTCTTTTTTTACCAAAAATTTACATATTTTCATCTTAAAATTTTAAAATAACTAGTCACTTTAAAAAAAAATTAAAAATCAAGGTGAATCGTGATTTTGTGTTTATAATCGAAAAGGTGATTTTCGCAAAAGTCAATCTTGAGAAACAAGAGAACATCGTAGTAAACTTGAATTTCAAATATTTTTGCATTTTTAGCGATTTTTTATACATATTTGGTGTGTGACGCTCAAGATAGAAATCATAGAAAACCTAAAAAAATTCAAAAAATATTGATCTTTTTGAGAGCCTAAAAGTACCACCGGAATCTTCATCAATTTCTACATAAATTGGCCATTCTTACCGGCGAATTGGAAAAACTTTAAAAATAAGAAAAAAAAACTCGATGTGTACCATTTAAATTTATGTAACGATCCAAACTGGTTTGCCCTACCTCTCATGAGACTATCGCTACCTATTCTTCCGACCGTGCTCAGGGTTTGGGGTGGTGTTCTTGTCTCACTAAGAGATAGGCTAAGAATCGTTTTATAAAATTTAAAAAGGTAGCTAAACTTTAATAATAACTAGCAAAAATAAAAAATAAAATAATAAAAATTAACAAGGTAATAAATAAAAATAAAAAAATGAAAGTTAAGTCAAACAGAAGATGGTGTCATTTCCTCTTTTTCTTATACCCTCCCAACCATACTATCTTAAAAAAAATGTGTTGTTAAAATAGCCCTAAAATGATTCCCTAACTATAACTTAGTAACTGTTCGTAGAACTAAAGAAAATTTAGTAAGACATGTTTAAAATATTAAAGTTAAACAACATTTATTGAACAACGAACAATTAAAAATAACATTTTTCTTTAATGTTTAATTTTTGTAAACAAATATATATATATATATATATAGTGTTGTTAATTTAAAGATGTAGTGTGATAGTGAGATGTTATGTATTTATTTATTTTAATGTTGGTAACATAAAATTTTAAAATCTTATGTTAATAACATTTTAATTTTAAAATGTTAGAAAATTTCAAATAAAATTTGGTAAAACAGAGAATTTAGACAAAAAAACTTATTCTTAAAAACTTAAATTAATATAAAACAAAACTCACCAAAAATTATCCAACGATGACAGCAGGCCTGATGTAGGGTTGCCATTTCTATTTAAAAAAAAAGAGGGCGCAGGCATAAAAAATGTAGGACATTTGCCCAAAAAAAGAGGACACATTTAAAAAACAAAATTAAATTTGATAAAATTTACGACGCCATTTAAAATACAAAAACAAAATTTGTTTTCACAAAAAAACTTTATTTACAAAAATACAAACTGAACATATCATTCTGATTTAATGGTTGAAAATAAAAAGAAAAAACCAAAAAAAAGAAAAAAAAAATTATTGTATTCATTATTGGGAATGTACACTTTTAAAAATTTTACATATATTTTTCAACACTTCCAATTTGAGCATCTCTTCAAATATTTGTAAAACTCTAGGCAATCCATATCAAAATTAAGTACCCTTACTATATTTTTTGTTCAAGACTTTCTTCTATATCTGAAAAACAAACTTTATGAAAAACACACAGCTGACAAGCAACCCCCTTTGCCGAACTTTTTTAAAATAGAAGACAAGTTAAAATAGGCCACTTCGATAAATAGCGACAATTAAGGATTATATTTTAATTTTTATTTAAGCTTGAGATCACTTTTTTGTTTTTTTATAAAAAAAATTGTTTATTAACCAATATTTCGCTACCAAACAATGGGTAGCTTCTTCAGGGTAAATATGTATACAAATTATATTAACAAAAAACAAATTCAAAACAATTACAAATTGAAAAAACTATTTTGTAAAAAAGGCGGGAAAATATTTTTTCCAATATAAACAATTTTTGAAATATACAAAACAAACGAAAATAATTCATTTACATATTACATACATAGCAGAGTTGTAAACGAATCATTCATTTTTAAATTCAATTCAATACGAATTAGCTACATTTTGAATTAATTAATTTCACCAAAAAAAAGACAAAAAAATAAAAACAGCTATTATACATTGAAATTCAAAGTTACTAAATTTATTTGAATTAATTCAAATGAATTGGAAATGAATTGCAATTCATTTTCTAACTCATTTGAATTAATTCATTTTTAATTCAAATGAATTGGAAATGAATTGCAATTCATTTTTTCTAACTCATTTGAATTAATTCAAAGTCAATTCAATTCAAATGAATTGGAAATGAATTGCAATTCATTTTACCAATTCATTTGAATTAAAAATGAATTGCAATTCATGTTTGATAAATTCAAATGAATTGATTCAAATTTCATTCAATTCGTTTTTTGATGAAAAGAATTAATTCAAAATTTGACCAATTCAGTGCATCAGTGCAATGATTCCCGAATTAATTCAAAAATGAATGATTCGTTTACAACTCTGATACATAGTAATAATTTACAAAAATAACAAATACTAAAACAATTACTAAGACTAACGTTTTCATATCTTATCAACTAAATTCCTGCGTCTGTAATTGTTTTCTTTTGTTTACAGACGCAGGAATATGTTAGAAATGTTACAAATTATTAAAGTACCACCTACACAGCGAATTAACTATAAGACTGATACAGCAAATGTTGCCCAAAATTATAGATATTTAGTTGATAAGACATGAAAACGGTAGTCTTAGTATTTGTTTTAGTATTTGTTATTTTTGTAAATTATTACTATGTATGTAAATGAATTATTTTCGTTTGTTTTGTATATCTCAAAAATTGTTTATATTGGAAAAAATATTTTCCCGCCTTTTTTACAAAATACCCATTGTTTGGTAGCGAAATATTGGTTAATAAACAATTTTTTATAAAAAAAAAACAAAAAAGTGATCTCAAGCTTAAATAAAAATCAAATATAATCAATTAAAAAATATCAAGAAATTTAGACGACAATTAAGGATAATAAAACTAATTTTGTACAAAGAGAAGTTTTAAAATTTTACTTTTTCAAAACTAATTGTACGAGCACCTAAATCTTTTTTTATGCATTTGGTGACCTGTGATTTAAAGTTTAAATGTAAGAAAAAAACTTCAGAGAAGGTGCAAAAAGCCGGACAACCCCGGACATTTGCTAAAAAAGAAGTAGGACTTCCCCGGATTTCCTAAAAAAGAGGACGGTGTCCGGGGAAAAGATGTGATGTTGATGTGATGTTGAATTTGGTTTTGAAAAATTCGTCGAAAAATTTTTTTTTTCTACACAAACAAATTATTATTTTATGTATGTATGTATGTGTATCTAAGTATTTGTGTGAATGTATAAATGTTTGTGTGTTTATATGAATGTGAATATGTGGGTATGGCTATATAAATGTGTGTACTAATCTCTGAGTGTAGGATGTTAGAATGTGTTAGTGTATTTACAAAATTTTAAGATTAAATAACAAAAAAAAACGAATTTAAAAAAAAATTAAACTAGAAATAATTAATTAATTAGAAATGAAATTAAATAAGAGGTGCAAATTACTTCGTGCGTAAAACCAAAATTTTATCCTCACAATAAACCAATAGTCTTGCCTTTCCAATACGGGAAAGGTTATGAGTCACACAAATTTCGAATGGAAATATAAAAAAACAAAATCCAATGCTGAATAAAATTTGCCGATGTAATTGGTGTGGATAAGAGATGTATCCTGCATACATAAAAAAAATAATAATTTCATTATTCTACCTATTTAAACCAACAACAAAAAACACGTCTTACCATCTAATAACCATTTAATAATAGAAATAGTTTTCTCTTCTTCCACCAAATTGCGCACTTATTTAAAATTATTTCTATTATTGATTTAAACAACAAATAAAAAGACAAATCCCGTTTTATTTCGTGTTTGTTTTTCTTTTTTTCTTTCTCTTTTTTTATTTTCCTTAAATTATTTGTTTAAATTTACATATGTACATATATGTTTTACCAAATATTGAAAAGAAAAAAATTATATTTTTCTATACAATATTTTCAAAACAATATTCACACATTTTTAATTCAATATACAAAGTATTCAAAACCTACATAACAATTTAAATAAATTTTATCCCTCACAAAACAGGTACAACTTAAAGATATGGGTAAGCATATCGATAAGTGGATCTGTAAAAGGGATAAATTCTATGTTTAATAAAGTCAGTCGTCATGTCCATATGTCTTTAGCATGGTATATACCGATACTATCGCTGTCCTCGTCTTGTAGCTCGTAATTATTCTGTCCTATTTTACGCAAAACTTTAGCCTTTAGACCCACCGGAGCAAGTTTAGAATTGAAATTATCAATTTTGGAGCTTTGCGTAAAATTTCGTCTGATCACAGTTTGTCCGATACTAAAGTCCTTTGTCCGAGAACGTAAGTTGTACGTACGTGCGTTTTTGTCGAAAGCCTTTTTAATTAGTTCCCTAATTTTATTCCGTATTATCGAAAATTCGTCCTGACGTTCAATTATTGAGTCACTGTCAGCCAAAAGATTAAGTCTTCTTAAAAGTTTATAGTCCTTGCCATGTGTCACCATCGTCTGTCCGAAAACTACTTGATATGGGGTCCTACCAATATATTGATGTATACTGTTCCTAAGAGAACAATTTATACTATCAATGTATTGATCCCACTCTCTTTGATCCTTCCTTATATACGAACGAAAAGCTTCGTTAATACAACGATTAACTCTTTCGCTTGCATTCGCCTGTGGGCTATATACTGCAGTTAAAATATGCTTAACTCCATGCTTTAGCAAAAAGTTCTTAAAATCCTTGCTCTTAAACCAAAGTCTCCGGTACCCCATAGCAATTAAAAATTTCACGTAAATAATTTATAATGTCCTTAGAAACAAATTTCTTAAGTGGTTTTAAAAAAGTAAATTTAGAAAAGTGGCCCAGTATAATCAGAAGTCCGTTATGTCCTTTTTAGTCGGTGTCTTTGAGGTCTTACATAGGTCACAATTTTGAATATAGTCCTTCACGTCTGTGACCAGTCTAGGCCAATAAAAGTAACGTCGTATCCGTTCTATTGTTTTCGCGATTCCACCATGTGCCGATGTTGGTGTATCGTGCGCCGAATATATTATGTCTCGTCTTAACTGTCGGTACGTACAGTTTCCACAAATTTGATTCATCTGTCTCGCCAGAAGAAAATAAAGTCCTTTTGTAAATATAACCGTCCAAAATTTTGAAGTCTGGTAAACCTGAATTTTGTAATTCGTCTCGTAATTTGGAATATTCGTTACTATTAAAAGCGTCCGAATCTAGGTCAATTACCGGCAATGTCTCCAAATCAAATGGCGCTCACAAATTCTTCACCTTCATGCACCCGGGAAAGAGTATCTGGTACAACGTTTTCTTTTCCACTTCGGTGTTCGATTGCAAAATTAAAACCCTGAAGTTTTAACGACCACCGAGCTAAATGTTCAGAAAGATCACGCTGACCCATGAGCCATTTTAAACTAGCATGATCCGTTACCACTTTAAACTCCTGACCCTCAATATACGAACGAAACTTCTTGATGGCCATTACAACAGCTAAGTATTCCAGTTCCGTAATGGTATAATTTCTTTGAGCCCTATTGAGCTTGTGAGACATATAGGCAATAGGTCTCTCTGTCCCGTAAAAACACTACTCAAAAATGTTTGATGAAAAGTTTCCCAAGTAAGAAAAATGTAAACAACAAGTGCTTAAGTAAAATAACGGTAAATTAAACATATTAAAAATTACTTTTTTAACTTATTCCCAATTTATACCCTACAATTTATAATCTAAAAAAATCCCAAATATAACATAAAATGTTTTTATGGACATTTGTAGGTATATATACCTATGCAACAACTGAAAAGGTCATTAATATTTTTATTTTATATATATATGTCTCTACATAATTTAATATATTAAATTTTATTGTAATAATTATATACATATTGTTAATAATAATACAAAAATTCTTCTCATTAGGGCATTTTGAATTCAACCAAATTAATGCAGTTTTATTTTTACAATAACAAAATATGTATGCGTTCGCTACGGCAGCACAGGCGATCATTTCAGTTCCTTTTACAACATTTGTTCATATTAATATATTGAATTGCATATCCCAGCAAACATGACGTTAAGTCTTTAAATTCAGGTGGTTATATTTTACTATATATCAAACATTTTTTTTGCTAAGACTAAAGTTAAAATAAAATGTGACTTTTTACTGATAAAGCAGTTACATCCAAATGATTTCCAAATGTCAATCGTCCAGGAGAGAGCTTAATTTTAAATCAAACGCACGCACAGAGGAGTATTTGGCCTGAAAAGCTGGCCAAAATTATTAAACGTGTTTTTTTAATTGAAAGTTCTATTTTTTTGATAGTTTTAGGTGTAGTATGATATAAGAAATCTAGTGGCAGATTTTGAAAAAATTACACTGCGCAACAAAAGTGCACTGCGCAAAAAAAATGTTTTTGTCTCCTAGAAATAAAAGTATGTGGAACATATGGATTTTGATGCCCTTAATTCAAACCTTTTTTCCGTTCTTCTCTAGTACGTAAGGATTTTCTTTTAAAGGCGTGGCACTCTCTAAATCGTTGGGTTTCCTAATACATTTTGTCATAACTTGTAAACGGGTTCTCCGATTTTAATAGGAGGAGGATTAGAAGATGCATCGGAAAATTTTTTAACCAAACACATTTTTTTCTATCTATTACTATTTCGGAATTATTAAAAATTTAATGACGAAAAAAACATTTTCCTGCAAAATTCGTCGACGTTTTTTGTTTTCAAAATGCAATAAAAAAAATTAAGGAACCAAAAAGTTAAAATTTTTAAGATTTTTCCAAAAGCCACATTCCTAAGGAATAAAAATCGGTATAAATAGTGAAACTCAATTAACAAATGTTGATTTTAAAGGTTTAAACTCATTCTTAGCAGACTGTATGTACATGCATACATATTATGATTTACGGTCTAATTAAAAAAAAATTTTTTGAAAATTGTAAGACTCTTATGAAACAGTATTTTTGTTATTAAAAAATGCTTTATTATATTTATTTTATATTATATAATACTTAATATACGGAAAAGTTAAACTAATAAAATTTCCTTAATGATTATCATGTCGTATGTATATCCTTATTAGCTGCATCATCGGTGTCAGGAAGAAGAAGTGTGATGGTTTCTGATAAAAAAGCTTTCTTATTATTCCGTTCTCTTTGCGTATTGCAGCTTATAAAAGGGCCACTGCTCAGAAAAAACCTATTCAAGACATCTCGATTTGTATCGCTTCTGCTGAATTTCCTCGATAATTCGTACGATATAATCGTAAGAGCTTATTTCTGGCCTCGGCAGCTTTTTCTGACAATTACATGGTAGCCTGATACCTGGGTGCCCGGTTTTTTTTTTATGTGCCTGTATTTATTTTTTGTAAACTTATTTTTGTGATTAATGCTTTTAATAATTATTTTTATTAGGTACGTTGTAGCAAAGCTAATATAGAGCACTATAGGGCACTTCACTTAAAAACACATTTGTACCGCAGGGTACCTAAACTCACAATTATTTGGGTAAACTGTAATATGAACCCTGTTGTGACAATATAAATAAATGTGTGTGAAATAAGCCGCGCTTGGGAAATGACCGTATTACTTCAATTCGTCTGGCAAGCGTTTGGCGGCACTTGACAACATCAAGTGTTTGTGTGCCGTTATTCTTGCCGTTTTGGGCAAATATATAAACACACACACGAACCCATACTATTGGTGTGTGTGTGTATTACAGTATCGGCATGCTTCATATTACTTTCATTTTTCTGTTCATTCCCACGGTATATCAGTGTGGGACTGACAACTAATTTTTAAGTACTAACATTAGTAATTTAATTATAATAATAATTTTAGAATAAGTACTAACCAACACTAGACTAGTTTTAAGATTCTCATAAGTAGTATATAAGAAAATCATTTTAAGAACAAACAATCAATTGTATTTTAACCATACTTAGTAGAGCTTCTTAGAGGAGCTCCTAAAAGTAAATAAAATAATAAAAACCACAGTGGAGCTCCTAGAAGAGCTCACTGGAAACAAATAATTAGTTCTTGTCAAATTTATTAAATAAACAATTTACAACGTATATTTATTTTTTTAACATATAATGTTTTGTAGAGCAGGTATATAAAAATATCTTTTATGGGGATGTGTGGGACATTCCCTTATAACTGTTATCGATAATAAAGAATTTTTCAAATTTTTTAATTACAGGCAGGTATTAACATTGTAAACTGTTAAAAGTGAACAGTTGAAATCAATAATAATTAAAAATATATTAAAGTTTATGACGATATAAATGTATTAGAAAAAGTACCTGATGAGCAAAAATAGAAGAAATGTAAAAACTTTAAAAAATCGTCAAAAATAATGGCGCAAACTTGCGCACATTTTTTTTTTTTTTTTTTTTGTTTCTAAAATTAGAGATTCCAAATTTTATTGTAGTATTAAACATAATTCGTAGAGATGCTAATCTCACTTTTAAAAACCTCTTCTTTTTTTTTTTTTGCAACAAAAAGTGTATAATTTTTTTTGTTTTTAGCTTTTGAACGAATTGTTTCAACATGAATATTCAACATATTTAAATTTTTTTTTTCTTTTTTAAGTAACGTTTGATCAAACCTTTCAGCGAAAAAAAAAATATTGTTAAACCTTTATTCGTTTAGCCGTAAAAAAAATATCATGAAAACATCCAGAAACCGAAAAAAACATTTAAATCTCATATAATTTTCTTCACTGTCCTGACTTTAGCAGGGTCTCAGAGCAACTAAAAGTCCTCAAAATTTACAATATAATGTAAAAAATTGTTGTCTGTCGAGCTGCGTACTTAGTTATTAAGATTTCTTAAAATTCAGCTTGGCTAGCTTTTTAGGTCAAATACTCCTCTGTGCTACGTGTTTGTTGGGCAGCACGCTTGGTAATATTTACACACTCACATAAACAGTCCATCACACATAATTTGTTTTTGTTGAGAACTTGTTCTCTTTTTGTTTCCTTACTCTCAAATATTGGAATTCTCTCAATGTGTATAACAAAAATTGGGATTTATGAAAAATCCCACATCGAAATTAACACCGGCACAACTTTGTATGGCAGTGCAACATCTTTATAGTCTATAGTTTTTGCTAGTACATTCGAAAACCGTTACATTTAAATAAAGACGTAATGTTAATGTTAGGTAATATGCAGGAATAATAAAAGTGCCTAAAAGTATGCTGCACATAATAACTCACATCATGTTCGAACAACCAGCGAAATAAACTAATACAAATAAAACTAGAGTAACTTAAACTACTACAACTAAAATAAATTATAATGTAAATTAAGCTATTTAAAAATAAATCTGTAACAATATCAATAGTTTCATTAAGTTAAATTAAACTCAAATCGTGCAATATAGAACCCCTTTAAAATACGCAAATTTATTGGTATATTGTACAAATTTATTTAAGACTAGCTGACCCGGTCCGTGTTGCTGGCCCTAAGCAAACATTAGTGTTGTATTAACACACGATTTAAATTGAGCTTTTAACGAAATTTACGGTATTCAAATAAAAATCCATAGAATACCTATCATAAAGTTATTTTACCAAATAACTTATTTACATATGGCGTAGGTAGGCTCAATCTAAAAAGAAACGCATGTATTTAAGGCAAATTGGAAAATGTATTTATTACTTTATCTTAAGGCCAGCGGAGAGACAATGTTTTTTGTTTTCTATACCCTTCACAAAGTGAAAAAGGGTATATATAGGTTTGTCATTCCGTGTGAAATTTCTACAATTTTCATTTTCGACCCCATAAAGTATATATTTTCTGAAAGCTTATGAATAGAGGAGTCGATTAAGCTCTGTCAGTCTGTTAGTGTGTATGTTGAAATCAACTTTTTGAAGCCCCCCGACATCGCTTGGACCCGGGTGAGGTAGTAAAATATCAGAAATATTCGGGAGTAGATCGGTATTGAAAATCAGAAGCATCGGTACATAAACAACTGGGATATGAGCAAAAACCCTCGACCACCTCTATTTTTTTTTCACAAAAACAACATACATCGTGGCATCGAATCCCAGATGAGCCAAAAAATTTTTTTTAAATTTTTTTAATTTTGTTTTTTATTTTATTTAATATATTATTTATATTTTTATTATAATTTTTTCTTTAAATTTTTTTTTATTTGTAAAATTTTTTTTTAATTTTTTTTTAAATATTATTTTTTTGGTTTTTAAAAATTTTTCTTTAAAAAATTTTTTTTTTTATATTTTTTTTTTTCATACATTTGTGAATTTTTAATTTTACAATACAATTTTTTATATATGTATGTACGTATTTCATATGAGATGAATGGTGATACAAACTACTGTTATTGCATGACTACACGTTGTGAAGGGTATAGAAGATTCGGCATGGCCGAATATAGCACTCTTACTTGTTTTTTTATTTGGTGTAAAAACGTATAAATTGTTTGGCGTGTCAACTCGGGAGCAAGCCACATACAACTGGCCGTCTGAAAAACACGAATTTTCCAAAATTAAGCCAGCAATAATCAATAATAATAATTTTACCCTAAGATTTTGGTCTCTTTGAAATGATACCCATTCTCACCCCGTGGAAAAAGCACTGGATATTGTAGTTCGTCACACGATCGATGAGTTTCCGCAACACTTGCGTTGCGGCGATGGATGATAATATCGCGTCGCTCGAAGTCTGAACCGACCATAACAACTGCGACGTCACCTTTCACCGGTGTATTTAAGCGTCGCTCATGCTCACAAGCCGGTGTCTTGTCAGCTCTTATTACTACCGTATAGTCATCTGCCGGCATCTGGTCTAGGACTGTTTTTAATAGGCGGATGAAGCTGTTGTGCTCATAAAACATAGCTTGAAGACTCGAAACGGTTTCCCGTCTGACTTCTGTACTGATTGCGCAACGCTTGTCAAGCTCTGTAGCTCGCTCTCTGAACGTCATTTGAAAGCATAAGTTGTAGTTTCGGATGTTTTGAAGGGAGTGCTTAGAAATCGGATTGGCGCCAGAAATGTAACTTTGTAGGGGTTTAGGCGGCTCAATCATTGGTGGTAAAACAACTTTACCATTCGAACAACACATTCCCGGGGATTCCTTAGCGAACTTCAGAGAACGACAATGTAAGCAAACTTTGTCCATTGCGCCAATCACTACGTCCTTGTGATTGCAGTTGTCATCGTCCCTATTGAAGTGAACTGTAAATCGATTCTTTCTCTTGGTCGAGCCATTTGGAAGTCTTTCGACATGCTGTTGGGGTGTCTCTGCAGCTCCAGATGAAGATGTACTTTCACGCATTTGCTAAAGCCGAGATTAGCGTTCTCTTTCCGTTTCTGCGGCTCTAGACGTAGATGCCCGTTTGCGATTTTCCTAAAGACGTGATTCGCGTTTTTATTAGTTTTAACTTATTGTACAATGTTGCACCTTAGTAAGCGCGGAATATCTTGTGTAATCGAATAATGTAGATATTTTTTGTAAATAAACCGAAAACTCGGATTTTTGAATGCAACATTTCGAAAGTTTTAAAATTTTGATATTGGATTATTATTAACATAGGTTTTTTGCAAAAATCTTCGGAACTACATAACCGATTTAAGAGTTTGATATCTCGTTTTGAAAAACATGACAACGCTTTCAAAATAAAAAAAGCAAACAAAATAAATATATGTAAATGTCATTGGTGGTGCAATATGAAAATAAGATTTTGCCACGCCCCTCCGCCCGCAGGCCGAAAATCAAAAATGAGACTACAGTGTCACCCGCCTAAATATCCTAAAGATTCCCTGAAAATTTCACAAAAATCGATCTGGCCGTTTTGGATTCCATACGTAACATACATACATACATCCTATTTTATATATATTTTAACATTGAAATCTTGATTTATTATTTCGTATTTATACAACTATCGACTTTTTCGGAAGTCCTTCCATTAAAGATTTTACAGTTGCTTCTGTTACCTTTTTGGAGGAGGTCGTCTGCCTTCAATTTTTTCGCTCGTGTTTTTGCTTCTAAGTTCTTTACCGAATTCTGATCTGACTTTGTATGTTTCAGCCTAGCATAAGCTATGTAGAAAATAGATTTTTTTTGCGTTGTTGCGCAACATGTAAGCCAGTGGGCTCCTTGTTTGTAATGATAATAACTACTTACTTCTAAATTTGATTAAATATAAATTACACAGCCCGACAAAATTAAAAAAATTTTTGCTTCTTACAAGCAACTAACTTCCGATATGCAAATGGAGTGGAAAAAAAATAACGTTCTGAATAACATTACACAAATAAAATTCCCGTTAATCAGCTAGCAATTACACAAAAAATAATATTTTCGGAAAAATTGGAATGACAAACTGATATATACCTTCCTCACTTACAGTAGAGGGTATAAAAAGCTTAATCATGAAAACTAGAGCTGATAAAGACAAACAGATTTGAATTCAGCACACCCAAATTAACTAGAATCAGTTGATAAATTCAAAGAAGCAAATTGGGTGTTGGCCTGTGTTATGTGAGCAGTGGGCGTTAATGCAGTTTCTGCTACTAAATCCAACTTAAATATTTTAATATAGAGTCCTTTATTTTTTTAAAAACTTTGTCGGTAGAGAAATTATATGAATTTAAGTACAAGCATTATATGGGAAGTAGGCGTTAAAGTGGGCGTGTCACCTTCATTTTCTAAATAAGCGAAATTTTATCATCATATCTCTAATTCTGTCCGTTTTATGAGTATTTCGTTAATAGTGGAATATGTGAAAAGTGGGCGTTAAAGTAGGCGTATTGAAGTACTTTTTGCTTTTGAATTCAAGATATTTCCATATAGGGACCTTTATTATTCCAAAATCATTATCAGAAATTATATGAATGTAAAATATATCGTTATATGGGAGATAGGCGTAAAAGTGGGCGTGTTACCTTAATTTTCCGTTATAACAAACCTTTTGACCAAAAAGAAATGTCTTGAAAATTTCAGAATTGTACATCTAATTGTGTTTTTTTACATACGTTTCTATGTTTCATTCTGGATGGGGTGGTTCGAATCTCCAGAAGTTCAGGAAAGGAAACATAATTTAGTATAATTGTATAATTTCCTAGATATCCCTCTCTGACATACCAATATTCCTTTTATTACAGCCCTTAATGTTTTTCCATCTTCAAAAACTATAAACTCATAATTTCATATTAAATCTATATGCAGAAAACGTTTACAAATCCGCATCTCCTTATTTTTCAGTTCATTCAAAATCATGGATATTTATAATTTCTACCTGGGTTATGTATAATAACAAACTGTGTGCTACCTAACGATCTACTATCTTTCGCTTATAGAAATTTTCCCATTAAAAATCAGCCGTTAGTTAACAGACGGTTTGTTATATGGCATTACGCCGTAAATGTTTTTATACCCTTCACCTGTTGTGCACAAGGGTATATATAGCTTTGTCATTCCGTTTGTAATTTCTACAATTTTAATTTCCGACCCCATAAAGTATATATTTTCTGAAAGTTTATGAATAGAGGAGTCGATTAAGCCCTGACCGTCTGCCCGTCTGTCCGTGTGTTGGTTGAAATCAACTTTTAGAAGCAACTATATGTTCCTCAGATCTGTATATGGTATCAATCTCTTGGAAATATCCAGAAATGAATCGCTATTGAAATTCAGCACAATCGCCCCATAACTTTCTGAGATATGAGCAAAAAACCACGACCACTTCTTTTTTTTCACAATTACAACAACAACATACATACATACATGTAAAAACATACCAAACAAAAAAAATTACAAAAAAAAAAATATTAAAAATAAGAAAAAAATAATAAAAAAACTACAAAAAAAAAATTGTTTAAAAGTTTTTTAAAAAATTTAAAAAAAATTTTTCTAAAAAAATTTTTTAAAAAAATGTAAAAAAAATATAAAAAAAACAAGTAAGAGCGCTATATTCGGCCGTGCCGAATCTTATATATCCTTCACAACGTGTAGTCATGCAATAACAGTAGTTTGTATCACCATTTATCCCATATAAAATACGTACATACATATAAAAAAAATACATATATAAAACATCTCATTGTAAAATTATAAATTTACGTATGTATGTTTAAAAAAAAAATAAAAAAAAAATAATTAAAAAAATTAAAAAAAAAAAAAATTTTTTTTAAAATAATTAAAATATATATAATAAATATAAAACAAACAAAAAAATAAAAAAAAAATTTAAAAAAATAATAAAAATATAAATAATATATTAAATAAAAAATAAAAAAAAAATTTTTAAAAAAATATAAAAAAAAAAATTTTTTTTGGCTCAGCTGGGATTCGATGCCACGTTTTCTCTAACCAGTATACACGTTTGTATGTATGTATGTTGTTGTTGTAATGTTGTTTTTGTGAATAAAAAATCGAGGTGGTCGTGGGTTTTTGCTCATATCTCAGTTGTTTATGTACCGATGTTTCTGATTTTCAATACCGTTCTACTCCCGAATATTTCTGATATTTTAATACCTCACCCGGGTCCAAGCGATATCGGGGGTCTTCAAAAAGTTGATTTCAACATACACACGGACAGACGGTGAGACGGACAGACTGACAGCGCTTAATCGACTCCCCTATTCTTAAGCTTTCAGAAAATATATACTTTATGGGGTCGGAAATGAAAATTGTAGAAATTTCACACGGAATGACAAACCTATATATACCCTTTTTCACTGTGTAAAGGGTATAATAATAAAATATAAATAATATATTAAATAAAATAAAATTTTTTTGGCTCAGCTGGGATTCGATGCCACATTTATTCTAACGTGTACGTATGCACGTATTTTATATGGGATGAATGGTGATACAAACAATTGTTATTGCATGACTACACGTTGTGAAGGGTATATAAGATTCGGCACGGCCGAATATAGCACTGTTACTTGTTTTTTAGTAACAATAAGAGTAAAGTTATTTTAAAATCTACAATCAATCATGTTAAAATGCATTTTCATTTTTTCCAATATTTTATCTTTACTCTGATTTAAGATTTTTAATATATTTTAAGTGGTGGCCGAAAGATGAGCTAAACAATTTTGTCATACAAAATTAAAACTACGTATAAAAATTACGTAGAAACAAGAAGCAAGCAATAACAAAATAATAAGTGATTCCGTTTAATATATTATTGATATTTACGAAATTTCGCATGTGACAAAATCCAAATGGTTTAAAGCAATAAGCTTTAATAAGCGCCAATATCAAATGCAACTATATAATTACTGTAATTAATAATGGTGTTATCGAATGATATAATATATGTAGATAATAAGCGTCAGTAACTTTACTGCAACTTAAGTAAATCATAAGCACATTATTTCCAATTAATAAAACTTTTGTAAAAACATTAATATGAACTAATTGCAACCATTATAATAAAACAGAATTAATATTATCCTGAAAAAACAAACGTATTTTTAGATGTGTTCACTGGGTACAATCAGTTGGTTGGTGTAACAATATTGCATGGAATGTGGGACCACTTACAGCCCGACAATTTTCATTAGCCATAGAACGTTATGAATGGAATAAATTGCAAAATTTTAAAAGTATTGTTCCTATGGTACATTTGAGCTGGAATTTAGCTCGTAATATTCGCGTATCAGATCCAAAGCTGTTTGAATTAATTAAGTAAGTATAAGCATGCGCTTAAAATTGTTGAAATATTAATACAATTTACTTTAATTTAGAATGTGCTTATTACAAACATTGAAAAACGTAATGCATACTCTTGAATACGTAAAATCTCAAGGAGTTTTAGTTCGTTTTCATGGTCGAGGAAAAAATGAAGCATCACATTACTGCGGGCAATGTGAAGTAAGTATATAGAAATAAACATATATAAATATTAAGTTACACATCATAAAAGACAAATATCGTAAACAATCATACTTTCTATATTCGGCTGCGCCAAATCTTTACTAGAAGGTATGTAGATAGGTAGAACACGCATAGAAAAGAATCGGTCTGATGACCGCCGAAAAGAAAATAATGTACACGGAAAAAAAACGTTCTAAATTTAAGTACTAAATAATTAATCTTTGTTTTATAAAGTCAACTATACAACTACTAAATTAGGAATAAAAATTAAGAAAGCCAACTTGTTCTTGTCAGATGTTTGCTAAGATATATAAAGGGTGGGTCGTTTAAATTTGAGCCAGCGGTTATTTCGAATCTGGCAATACTTATGTCATTCTGTTCTGCATATTATTCAGTATATAATCTCCGCTGAACGAAATAAATCGAGCTTGAAAAACGTTTAGATTTATTGAAAATTTATTTCCAAAACAAAGACAATTGGTTAAAAGATTGCACGAAAATGTGTACAAAAAAAAATCATCTTTTATGATGAAGCTAATTTTTATCTTGGTGGGAAAGTTACCAAGCAAAAGTGGGGCTCAGAAAACCCAAACATTGGCTTAAAGAAGACAATGCACCGAATTACGAGTGACTTGTGGAGCAAAAGCATTATTGGCATATACATATTTCTTTAAAAATGAGGGCGACACAACCATTTCGGTCAATGGAGCACATATCGGATCATGATAACCGATTTCTTTGTGCTCGCTTTTCATGGTATTAATGTGAGCTATGAACTATCGATTTATTGCGTAAAACCTTTTATGACTGTCTAGTTTGCGAAATGGTAATGTCAATTGGCTGCCAAGAAGCTGAAATTTGACACCGTTGGACTATTTTCTGTGAGCACCGTTAAAGACAAGTGTTAAGCAGATAAACCAGAGACAATTCAGCACTTTAAGGCCAACATTCGTGATGCCATTACCCATTCACTCGAAAATTGGTCTGATTGAATAGGGAATTGTGAAGCCAGCCGCGGCAGCCATATCAATTAAATAATCAGCCTTTTTATCAGTGGCGTTGTCGAATTTTTTGGTATCGTGTAATATATACGACAGTGTAAAATGAATGTGACCAAGTCGTATTTCGATCGTTTTCAACATAAAAACGACACCACAACGCCCTGACAATTGAACAATTGAACTTCACAACTGAAAATAAAATTTGACAAAATTTCAAATCGATTTATTATTATTTCTTTGTAATTTCAATAAATGAAAATTAAAAACAGTTTAATTTTGATAAGTTCGGCTTAATTTTATTATTTTATTGAATTTAAAATTCAAAGGAAAGTTATACTTTACAATTCAGGTATGAAGTTAAGCATCTTTAGTTTACATAACAGCAAAATTATCAATTTATCTTAAACAAATTTTTAATAACATCTTTATAAAGTTGACAACTTACTCAACCCAATTCGCGCGCACGATTTCTTAACGTTTCTTATTTTTATTTCCGTTCTTATTATCTTTTGTTAATTATTATTCAACATCAGAGTAAGTAAACAGTGACATTCCTCCATATTTAATATCATCTGTCTCGGATAATATATCATGAACAAAAGATTTGCACCACTTCATGTTTTCAGCACTTGTAGAAGTGCTGAACCCTCCAAATTAGCAACATTTTCGACATCATAGATATCATTAATAACTTTCTAACAGCTACAAACTGTGTTTTTAATTAACTTCTGATTCCTGAAATAAATAAAATAAATAAGGATAACGATTTTTACTATCTCTCAGTTGCTGCCTTCCTTGGTCTACATTGGTGCTGCAATGATTGTAAGAAAACGAGCATAGATTTCTATAAATTTTTCCAAGCTAGAATTGTGTTTTAAATTGTTTTTCCCAATATGGTAAATTATTTGATCAGTATTCTGCTCTCGATAGCTATAAATCTATAAGTCAATCTTCGAAGCAATCTTCTCCAAAGCGCCGCAAATCAGCTCGTAATAAAAAGAAAATTTCTAGTAATACGGATAATATAACGCAATTGTCTGGAAACATTTTACCTAATATTTCTGAAGTATACTCTGATAGCATTGAAAATTCGGCTGGGAAAATTTCGAGTAGTGCTAATAACCATTCAGTACCTCATACTGACATTAACGTTGCTAGTCATGAACTTCGTGTTGTACCCCAAAAAAAAAAACATATATTCGTTTCCCGTTTGGCTTCTGAAACTACTGTCGAAGACATAAATTATTAAATAAAACCAAAACTAAATTAACATGCAGATATTTAAACTTATAAATTTTCATATTCTCAACCAAGAAGCATTACATCGTTTAAAATATCTGTTACGTCTGATATATTCAACAAAATAATTAATTCTTCTTTGTGGCCTGATTTTACACTTGTTAGAGAATATATGCCAAAAGTAAATCAAAGAGCAAACAACATTGCACATCTTCCCATACCCACACCATCGTTCCAAAAAAAACTAAATAGTACTGATGAAAGTTAAATTTTTATAAGTGTCTTTGGTTTAAATACCAAACTATCTGAACTCTATACTGACAACTTTCAATTTGATCATCACGTAATCATTTTTACTGATCTTATCTGAGGAATTACATTTACTAGTTCCAAATGAAATTGAATTTATCGGCATACGTAAAAAATTAAACAATCAAGACATCTTTATTACCTGTTCCTATATTCCGCCTAATCAGAATAGAGATCAGCTTGTATAAACATTTAAAGTAATTTAATCCATTGTTGCGATTTAGTTCTTGTTTTTGGGGATTTTAATTTGCCAAATATTTGTTGGAAATTTTGACCGGATATGTTTTTTATGTTCCAGTTAAAGCTGCAGAATGCCTATTTTATTTATGCCTATTTCAAGTTAATGGTATTTATAATAAATTTGGTAAATTATTAGATCTTGTATTTACAAATGAACCAACACTAACTCGTTCTGAAGTAATTGTTCGTCCTGAAGACAATTATCACCCTACTCTTAAATTAAGTCTTAATGTTCCATTTTATCGTCCGGTGAAAGCAGATACTTAAAATTAAAAAGTCTTCTGTTTTAAAAAAGCAAATTATTGTCACCCTGTGAAAAATGCAACTATGAGTATGTTTGACATTCTTCTTTACATGCGATACTAATTTTATATCGTATATCGACGATCGTGAATTGAAGTAGTTAAGTCTTTACTTGCCTTGAGACGTATACCAACTTACAAAATAAATATATCTTGACATAATTAAAGAAAAACGTTAAGTGTTTTTATTTTATCTAACTTTAATGTCCACGCTAGTGACATTATTTCAGAAGTGGGATACACATTGTATACTTATAAAGTGTATCCATGCGCAACGATTTTATACGTACATAAAAATTCAACGAAGCAAACGGCTTAATAGTTTGTGAAACGCACAAACATGGAAAATTTCCACAGCTGGACTGTTAAGAATCTACAATCGAAATGTAGAGAAATTGGTCTGCCATGTACGGGAAATAAGAAACAATTAATTGAACGCCTATTGGAAAGGAGTGAAGCACGAAGTCTTCCCACTATGAACCAACGAATTAAACAATTGGAGGAGGCATTGGCGCAAATGAGATCAGTGTCTAGAAGGCTCCAACCGTCGCAATCATCATCGGCAATGCAACCAGTTGCCACCGTCGAACGGTCTCCAGTGCGTCATACGAACGTTATTGTTTCATACGGAAATAATCAACCTGTTGCTACGTCATGCAACTCGGGTAGTGGCGGCCATGAAACAGATCCAAACGTGAACGAAAATTATGTGAGACAACGTGAAATGTTGCAAACGTCTACGCAACATGTTATTTCGTCAAGTCCCACATATCAGCAACCTGAAGTGTTGCCTACGTCAACGCAAAACGTAATTTTCAACTCCGCTAGTCAGCACCCATCTTCGCAATACGTTTTTGCGAATCATCATTTACGATCACCCATGTTCTTTTTCTGCAACAAATCGACAAATACCGCAACAGTCACCGTGCTACGTAACGAATGCTCATCCACAAATGCTAACATCGAAGAGTATTACAACTGGTGTGGGTAATCAAACATCGTACCCGGCGTCGGCATATAACGTGTAACAGCAAAATATACGTCCTGGCAATAGTTTTCTTACAAACCCTTATGGGGACGTTAGGGAAAGCAATAATACCAGAATTTGATCCGTCATCAGAGCATTCTTTAAACTCGACTCAGTTTGTTCAGCGTGTCAAGGCAGCATACGACTGGAACGATTTTAACTTAATATTTGCGGTACAACAAAAGATGCAAGGTCCTGAATAGTATTGAGTCGACTCTCCACAAAAAGTTTTTGACACTTGGCAGCAGTTTGTAGAAAAGTTTTTGAGGGATTTTCCTCACAATGACAACGTACACATAGGTAGGTAGGTAGGTAGGTAAGGCTGGTGCAAAGTTACCCTCACACCTTCACCCGGAGACCATTACGGTCCATTGTGACGCCTTAATAGAGAGAGGAATAGAATAAGAATAGAAATATTTAGAATAGAAGAGAAAGAGAAGCAGACAATTCCAGAGTCTCCGGCGGGAATCGAACCCGCAACCCCCAAACAACTGACTTGTCCTTTACTGACTAGTCCACAGGGGCAACGTACACATAAGAATGTGACAAACGAAAAGACGTCCTAATGAACCGCGCAACGAATACTATTTTAAAATGTATGCTTTAGGCTCTAGGGGTGGTTTGCCTGAGCCAGCCATCGCTAGACACATTATAAATGGTATAAACGAACCAGATTTAAAAAAGAAAATATCAAATGATTATGATTCGTGTAATCAATTGCTGAAAGATATTAATAGTTATTGCAACTATAACGAAGTAGTGAACACCACCACTGTACTACAAAGGCGGACTAAAACAACGACGTCAACCGGCAAATATGTAGACAATGTGAAAAATGTACGAAAACATAACGACAATAACATAAAGTGCTACAATTGTTCACAGATAGGACATATCTCAATAAATTGTCCAGAGCCATCAAGAAAACCACGATGCGGTCATTGTAAACGCACTACACATACGACGGAAAAGTGCCCCGAAAAACCGACAACAAAGGCAATGGTATACCAAATCGATTTAGGTTCAACGCCAGTTTCCAACGAAGGTGACATAATAAAAATAATAAGTATCAGCGGGCGTAAAACGAAATCATTTGTAGACCCTGGTAGTAACAGGTCTTTAATTCGCAAAACGTATGCCGCCACCGTTGGTAACGTAGATGATGCAAATATTTTATTAAAAGGTTTTACTGGTGGTCATTACAAGTGTACTGGTAAAGTTCGTACAGTTCTAGTGATTGACGATAATTCGTTTGAAGTTGATTTATTGGTCGTAGATGATATATTACCCAATGAAAATATCTTACTGCGTAGGGATATTTTATATGCGGAAAAGGTAAACGTTTAGTCATCGAACATGTTAATTGTCGTCTAGAGAAATTTGGTCAAATTCATACCGCCGACGAATTAACGGCGGCCGAGCGAGATAAATTGAAGGCATTACTGTTACAGCATTGTAAGTGTTTTGCTGATAATACGTCCGATCTTGGTAAATGCCGTGTCGCCAAAATGGAAATTCAGCTTACGTCTAACAAACCTATACAGTCGAAACCATACCGAGTTCCGTTTGCCAAGCGATCGATCCTAACTAATATTACTAACGATCTACTTAAAAACGAAATAATACGTACGTCCGATTCGACGACGTATGCTTTACCGGTTGTCTTGGTCAATAAAAGCAATGGTGAACATCGCATGTGTGTTGACTTTCGACAACTAAATTCGATAACGTCCAAAACACCGTATCCAATGCCGATAATGGATGAACAATTTTCCCAACTAGCTAACAATAGATATTTTACAAAATTGGATGTACGCCTGGGGTACCATCAAATATGTAGAAATCGACGAGAATTCGAAAAGATATACAGCGTTCGTTACCCACGATGGACATTTTAAATACAACAGGATGCCGTTTGGGCTCGTGAATGCCCAGCCGTTTTTCAGTCGGTTATGAACAAACTTGTATCCCAAATGAGGCCTGGTGAAATTCTCGTTTATTTAGACGATGTCGTGATTCCTAGTCAAACGGTTGAAGGTCTATCGCGATTAAATAAATTTTTAAATATATTGTCTGAAAGTGGTCTAACCCTATGATACGACAAATGCGTTTTTTTTTGGATACGAAAATACCTTATCTTGGACATGTGATTGATAAAAATGGTATACGCCCAGGTGACGAGAAAATTAGTGCTATTAAGAATTTTAAAAGACCTATGAACATTACCGAGGTACGAAGATTCCTTGGGTTAACTGGTTTCTTTAGAAAATTTGTCCAGCATTATTCATAATAACGAAGCCAATTACAATGCTGTTACGCAAAACCAACAACGTTATTGTTTGGGCCACAGAACAGCAGAATGCGTTTGAGAAACTCATTGGAGCACTTACGAAACAACCAGTTCTTGCTCTTTACGACCGCAACGCTCATCACGAAGTTCACGATGATGCCAGTAGTGTTGGTTTGGCCGGTATTCTGTGTAATCCATTGACGGTAAACAGTGGAAACCCGTTTGTTATTACAGTCGACACTGTACCGAAGTAGAAAGCCGCTACCATAGCTATGAGCTTGAAGCCCTCGCCGTAATTGAGGTGCTTGATCGTTTTAAGATTTATCTGTTGGGTAAATCCTTTCGTTTAGTTACTGACTGTTCAGCCGTCGCCCATATAAAAGCACACAAGGAGCTTAACTCGAAAATCGCCAGGTTGTGGATGCGGCTTCAGGAATTTGATTTTACTCTGATTCATCGTGAAGGCAGCCGGATGGCACATGTGGATGCCTTGAGTCGTACCCCCAATAAGCCACCAAATGAAATTGAACCAGCAGGGTTCATATTGAAAGTCACCGCAGAGGTCGACGACTAGGTTGTCACTATGCAACTAAAAGATGAAAAATTGCTTAAGATAATGGCAGTTCTGAAGGGAGAATTAAAGTCTGATCAAGAGAAGCAAATTAAAACGGATTACTGCTTGCGTAATCATCGACTTTACCGCAACGACGAGAATGGTCTGAAGTTAGTTATTCCAAAGGATATTCAATGGAGAATCGTTAGCTACTCCCACGATGATATGGGTCATTTTGGGCTGGATAAAACAATCCAGCGATTTCAACAGAAGTTTTGGTTCCCAAAGATGCGAAAGTATACGAAGGACTAAATCTCTAATTGTATCAACTGTTGTTACAGGAAGTCTCGCCCGGGCAAGTCCGAAGCCCGTTTGCACTACAGTAACGTACAACCAGTTCCGTTCCAAACCATACATATAGACCATCTGGGTTCTTTCCCTAAAAGCAAAAGAGGGCAATGCTACGTTTTAGCTGTCTCCGATTCATTTAGCAAATATCTGATCGTAAAAGCCGTTCGCAACACGAAAACTATTCCCGTAATCAATGCCTTAAATGAGATGACATCGTATTTCGTTCTTCCTAAGTGTATCGTCAGCGACAGAGGTACCGCCTTCACCTCGAAATATTTTGAAGACTTCTGTAATCACCATTCGATCAATCATATTAAAACCACAGTGCGTACCCCGAGAACAAACGGACAAGTCGAACATGCTAACCAGACAATCCTATCATATCTACGATGTTCAACTGATAATCCGAAGGATTGGGACCTGAGGTTACGTGACCTCCAATGGGCTCTAAATTCCCAAAAGAATTCAACGTCTGGTTTTACACCTAATGAACTCGTGTTCGATTTTCGATTACGTAATATATCAAACAACCATTTAATAGCCGATATCCACGACGATGTGGTCGAGAATGCACTCCCAATAGGTGATAAGCGAGATATTGTCGTAGACAACATACGAAAAGAAAGAGCTAAATGTGAAATACGTTTTAATTCGAAATATGCAGTCCCCAGGCAATATGCCGAAAACGATATGGTAGTCATCGAAAATGAAGTACCTGCTACCGGTGATTCGAGAAAACTTGAACCGAAATTCCGTGGTCCCTACACAATTGCCAAAGTTTTGGACAGTGACCGTTACTTGATTGAAGACATCCCGGGAATTCAGATAACGAACCGAAGATTCTCTTCCGACAAGATCAAACCGTGGTGTAGTAGTTGTCCGACCCTTAATGAACCATCCGAGGAAATCGGGGACGATTTAGTGTCAGAATAGGCCGAGCTGTCACCCTGTGAAAAATACAACTATGAGTATGTTTGACATTCTTCTTTACATGCGATACTAATTTTTGAATTAACGTGCTATGAAGGTAAAATGAAAAAGATTGATAGTATATCGACTATCGTGAATTGAAGTAGTTAAGTTTTTACTTGCCTTGAGTCACATACGAACTTTTAAAATAAATATATCCTGACATAATTAAAGAAAAACGTTAAGTGTTTTTATTTTATCTAATTTTAATGTCCACGCTAGTGACATTATAAAGAATTAAACTTTATTTTATATATCAGTGATTGGCTGGATTTATTATCCAACTCGTATAATTATCCAACTACTCTCGACTCAACAGTACAGACGTTTTACAAAACAATTCTGAAATATTTTGTTATTGTGTTCCAAAAACAAAATTATTTATTAAAACTGGGCCTCCATGGAAATCTAAACAGTTGTCAAATCTGAAAAATATTAAAAGCAAATGGTTTAAAAAATATAAAAAGTCACATATTGATTAGGCTTAATATTCTTTTTCCCGTGCTGATTACGTTTCAATGAATACGTTGCTTTACATAAATTATATTATTACCATGAAACTCATTTTATAAATTCGTTATTTATAAGAGAAAATCAACTGGTTACCTAAACCAAAGACTATAGACTATAAAGATGTTGCACTTAGTATATTTGAAAAAATAAAAAATGTTGTGCTGTTACAGATATGGGCGGGAGAGGAAGTAACAGAAGAAGAAAAGACTTCATTCTCACATGTTGAGAGAATTAAAAAGAGCAAATAACAACATACATATGTATGTAAATATGTAGATGACACATGTTCTGTGAATTGCTATTGGCAAATTTGTTTGTTTTTTTTACTAGCTTAAGTGTTTGTGTGTGTGTTTTTCCCGTTGAAAACAATTGTCAGTAAAAATAATATTAAAGAACAGAAGTAATGTTTTCATGCAATATATGCGTAAATAGCAAATGTAAAACCAAATGTTACCTATTGAGTAATTGTAGGGTAAGGATATGTGTTTTATTGTTGTAAAAGTAAAAAAAAACTACATTGATTTGCACCGAATTTTACTTCCATTTTTAAAGTAGGTATTTAATTACTACTTACAATATTTGGCATGAAATCCAATAAAATTAAAGACATAACACTTTTTATATGGTATTTATGTTGTTTTTTCATAGATGGTACCTACCTACCACTGTTTTCAAATTTTAAGTTTTTCAGCAATCGATTGTTTATTTTTATAAGTCTCCCAAAAGGAATGCTTTCTAAGGCCTATTTACATAATATTCAGTTAAGTAAATTTAATGTAAAAGTTTACTAACTTTCAGTAAGCTTAAACTGAAGTTTTAAACATAAATTGAAAATGTTCGGTAACAATAGGCAAGAGTAAGTTAACTTGTAGTTATCAATTATTATGAATGAATTTCAAAAAGAAGAAGAAATGTATACATGAATATAAATTCTTAATGTGCACCCATCTGCTAATAAATTTATTAAAAATTGAATGTATTTTGAAATAATTTTTGCTATAAATTTTACAATTCTCTTAGATAAACGATATCTTATGAAAAACTCTGCATCAGGTAAATTAAAATGATCCATTCGACTTCTGTGGTTATTTTTTCTTTTCATACCATAAGAAATATTTACTTTATATAAATTATAAATAAAATATAAAATTATAAATTATGTAAATCTTTTTAATCATAGATGAATCTAAAAAAATAGCAAAAATATAATATATTTAAATTCAAACATCAAATATTTTCTTCTAGTTAAGAACTTAAACGCCAAGTAGTACTCGGTTAAATTTAACTGAAATTTGGCAAAATAATCTAAAAGTTATAAGATAACTGAACTTTGTGTTCAGTTTGTTTGGCTAACCAAGGTTTTAATTTTCAGTTTAGTGTTAACTGTAGGTTCATTTTTTTATTGTAAACGGCCCTAAGTAATATAAGTACAAGCAAATTAAGTATTTCTACTCTATGTTTGTGACATGCCTTCTGCTCGTCAAACCAAAACGAATATTTTTTTCATTAATACACCCTACTAGGGTTTGGGATTTCCCGGACTTTTTTTATTCCCGGGAAACGGGAATTAAAAAATCGTCTTCCCGGGAATTCCCAGGATTCCCGAAAATAATATTTCTTTTAAAATAAATAATGTTTGTGAACTTTAACATCACGATTTGCTTAATAATTCATTGTTTTAGTAGTAGTTTATTTTCCATTAGAGTCCTTATTATGTCAGCATTACATCTTCCGAAAATAAAAACTTAACCCAAATTATAAAAATAATTGTTGCCATGTAAACAGATATCTTTTTTGGGCAACACTACTCCACTCGTCTAATACAAGAGAAAACCTCAAATTGTCGCAAATTTGACTCGATATTGTTTTCACCATCGTATTTTTAACGGCGTTGGTAACGTCATATTTTTACTGAAAAAACATTGACAAATAAAAGAACTTTGTGTAATTGTTCGAATAGATATTCCATCGACTGCTGCCAATTTTGAAACAACTTCTGGTAATGTTTGGGTGTCTAAAAAACTTTTAATGGTGGAATTATTTTTTTATTTGGTGCAAGTGTTGAAGAATCGTTTTGAAATTTTATTTTATGGACCAAAAGAAGGTGCCGTATGAGACCACTAGTACTACCGCCCTTGAATATTAACCTTTTCGGGAAAATATTACATTGTGCTGCGTTGTCTACTTTTTGAAAATAGTTCCAAACTTCAGACATTTTGCTTATAAACAAAGTGAATTTTAAAAAAGTATTATTAGAAAAATTCAATCATATATGAAAAAAATTATACTTACAAATTCTGTGACCACTTTTAAAAACAATTTGTAAAGGGTGTTTTTTTAAGCCCGATAGAACTTGAAATTGTAAAAAATAACACAAAAAATTAGATTGTAATCAAAATTTTTTTTTTATTCGAAAGATCAATACGTGACATTAACATTTGAAAATGATTTCGGGCATATGGGCACCGCGGCTGTTCTTGACGAAGCGCATTCTGGACGTCCAATTTTGGGCCACTTTTTCGAGCACTGCTGGCCGTATGTCACGAATAACACGAACAATGCTGGCCTCCAAGGCGTCAATTGTTGCTGGTTTATCAGCATAAACCAGTGACTTCACGTAGCCCCCGCAGGATATAATCGAGAGGTGTCAAATCGCACGACCTTGGAGGCCAATTGACAGGTCCATTTCTCGAAATCAACTTATCGCCAAATTTTGATTTCAATAAGTCGATGGTTGCGTTCGCCGTATGGCACGTAGCACCATCCTGTTGAAACCACATCTCCTCCGGATCAATGTCATCCATATTTTCAAACAAAAAATCATTGATCATGGTGCGGTAACGATCTCCATTGACCGTAACGCGAGCTCCGGCCTCATTTTTGAAGAAATAAGGTCCGATGATGCCACCAGCGTGAAAACCGCACCAAACGGTGCATTTTTCTGGATGTAATGGAGTCTGTAGGGTCTCTTGTGGATTGGTCTCGCTCCATATGCGGCAATTTTGCTTATTAACAAACCCGTTAAGCCAAAAATGCGCCTCATCGCTGAACACAATTTTGCGATAAAATTGGACGTCCAGAATGCGCCTCGTCAAGAACAGCCGCGGTGCCCATATGCCCGAAATCATTTTCAAATGTTAATGTCACGTATTGATCTTTCGAATCAAAAAAAAATTTTGATTACAATTTAATTTTTTGTGTTATTTTTTACAATTTCAAGTTCTATCGGGCTTAAAAAAACACCCTTTACATACGATTATATTTATAAAAATAAACCACGGAAACTACTGCTGGTTTTACGGTTGTTATAAAAAACATTTTTATACAAGAAAACATTTAATTATGTATGTATGTATGTAATTAATTCACTTGAAATTTATAAGCACTTATTAAAAATAATTCCAGAAAGTCGTTAACTTTGGCGTAAAATATTTTTGACCGATGATGTTTGTTTTTCTTTTACATAGTCGTATTTGAGAAAAGTTGTAAATACTTAACAAACAAAAAACGCTAACAAATTAAAAACCTTACTTTTTATTCAAATATTCTTTAAATTTACCAAAACAGATAAGAAGTTAAAAATAAAATTAAATATATTTCCTAATATACTACATATTTTTTATTTCCCGTTTTCCCGGGAATAAGAGCAAAATTTTTCCGGGAATACTAAGTGGTTCATTCCCGGGAATTCCCAGGCGGGAATTCCCAGGCGGGAATTCCCGGTTCCCAAACCCTACACCCTACGCATTGCTCCATAACAACTTTTTTTATATTTTCATATATGTATGTTCTTGAAAAATAGCTTTTTGAATATTTGGATTTTACATATTTCTAAAAACAGGTTAGAAGGTGAACATAAACTTTCTAGAGCTGTTTTATTTTCAAAGTTTTTTGTATGGATATACATTTTTGGAAAGGTTAAATTATATCCATTCGGAATTTTATGCAATATATCCGTTGCGCTATGTAACCTATGTGAAATATCGACCTGAGGTAAGTTCTATTGGCACATTCTTAGAGTTAAAACTGTCGGCACTTTTATCAAAATATTATTCATTTGCCGCAAAGAGTATTTGTTGCCTGACTTATAGGGCCCACACGCAACACCATAATAATTGTGCAATTTATACCCTTAATCTACAAAAAAATAACAATTTATAACATAAAATGTTTTTATGGACATATGTATGTAGGTATATATACCTATGCAACAACTGAAAAGGTCATTAATATTTTAACTTTATGTATATATGTATGTACATAATTTAATATATTAAATTTTATTGTAATAATTATATACATATAGTTAATAGTAATACAAAAATTCTTCTCATTAGGGCATTTTGAATTAAACCAAATTTAATGCAGTTTTACGGCAACACAGGCGATCATTTCATTTTCTTTTACAACATTTGTTCATATCAATATTGAATTGCATATCCCAGCAAACATGACGTTAAATCTTTTAATTCAGGTGGTTATATTTTACTATATATCAAACATTTTTTTGCTAACTAAGACTAAAGTTAAAATAAAATGTGACTTGTTTTTACTGATAAAGCAGTTACATCCAAATGATTTCCAAATGTTAGTCGTCCGGTAGAGAGCTTAATTGCATAATATATTCAATTAGTATTCATTTGAAATCACACCTGCGTGTTTGCTGGGCAACACGCTTGGTAATATTTACACACATACATAAACAGTCCATCACATATAATTTGTTTTTATTGAGAACTTGTTCTCTTTTTGTTTTCTTACTCTCACATATTGGAATTCTCTCAATTTGTATAACACAAATTGGGATTTATGAAAAATCCCACATAGAAATTAACACCAGCACAACTTTGTATGGCAGTGCAACATCTTTATAGTCTATAGTCTTTGCCTAAACTCTATCAAATATTTAAATTCTGAATCTAGTGATAATTTAATAATAAGTAATTTATTTGCCGACTTCTTTTCAACAACGTATTCTGATGTACAATACAAAAATAATTCGTACCCATACAAAATTGCTCAAAGTCAACCAATACAACTCACTCCAATCGTCACTTCACAGATTTTATCAGCCATAGAGAGCATCAAATTGTCCTTTAATAGTGGACTGGATGGCATACCCAACTGTGTCTTAGCAATTGCGCAAATGCAGTTGCTACTCCACTTGTAATTATATACAATGATTCAATAAAACTTGGTTATTTTCCTCAGTTTTGGAAAGACTCCTTTATAATTCCGCTTTTTAAATCCGGTAATAAATCGATTGTAACGAACTATAGAGCTATTGCGAAGCTTAGTGCGATTCCAAAACTTTTTGAAAAATGTATTAATATATGCCATCAAATACCATCTCTTCTATCTCATCATTAACACGGTTTTAGAAAAGGCAGTCTATAATAACTACCTTTTGGAATATACCACTATTGTTCGTAATGGTTTTAATAATAAACAATTGGCGGATGTAATCTATTTTCGCTCTATATAAATGATTTGCCAAGTGCAATCAAATTTTGCAAATTTGGTTGACTCTTTTTTCAGGGTGCTTATCAACTTGAACTGGTTTCGGGGTTGCTGGATCTAGGCATTCTTTTTGACCCTAAACTAAATTTCAACAACCATATTGTTATGATGGTAAATAAATTCTCGCTTTTATAAAACGTTGGACTAAAAAGTTTACAGAACCAAAAATAACTGTACAGTTGTACTCCTCAATAGTAAGACCTATTCTTGAATTCGGATCTATTATTTGGGATCCTTATACCAATTTTCAGAAGGATCGAATTGAATCTGTTCAGAAACAATTCTTTCTATTTTGTTTAGGTCGTACAACATGGGACCCTGATAGAAACATTCTGCTGTACACAACTATACTTGATACAATTAAGTTGCCATCGTTAGAAAGAAGACGAATTATCCTTAATGTAATTTTTATGGTGAATTTATTAAATGGTTCTGTTAATTCTGCATTTTTGCTGAGTAATATCAACTTTAATGTTCCACTTAGAGCTACTCGAATTTTACTCCTCTTAGATGTCTTCAAACTAACTATGCTGGTGCTGACCCACTAAGGAGAATATCGAAAAAACTATAATGATCTTTATAATTTCATTGAGTTTTCTGTAAATGTTAATAAATTTAAACGTAATATTATTCTGTTCTTAAATGTTTGTAATTAGTTAAGTTTATTTTTTTTGGTCTGGAAGGATTTATGATGTATAGACTTTTATTAAATAAATAAATAAAAAACATTAACAAGTTTTGATTCTAGATTGACTAACATGCCTCATCAAGATATTGTTGTTTTTGGTTTATCAAGTGATTTAAATGATCTTAGTTTGCCATGAAATAATTAATAGAATAGGTGTTTTAAAAAATTTAACTGGTTTGCTTGATAAATACCAGAACATGTACAACATAGAAACAAAAGAGATGAATTTAAAGCATTTCTTGCTTCAATAAACGAATTATTTTATATTGGCAAATGTAATTGCAAATTAAAAACAACAGAATGCTCGTGTGGATTGATTTCAGAACACTTAAAAGAATTTATGATGGATCATCATAATGATAGAAAATTCCCAACACCTGAATATACGGAAGACGTTGAAGAAGTAAGTACAACAATACCAACACTTACAACTGGTACCGATGATCCAAGATACGAACCACCTGAATTACAAATGAATGAAGATGAAAATCAAGCGACAACAGAAGTTCCAGAAGCAACTGATCAAATGAGACAAGGTCACACTCAAAGATACGTTGCCTTAATTTTTGCTATGATGTGTGATAGATTCGGTGTTTCAGATAGAGTCGCTTCATGTTTAGCAACAGCTTTATTGGAAGATATAAATTTTAGAGATGTTCATGGTAAGATTGTTATTATGGATAAATCAAAAGTGGCTAGAGAAAAAGTTATATCTAGAGATGCAGTGCTTCGTACACGATATACAAATTCTCCCATAACTGCATTATCTTTCTATGGTAGAAAAGATGACTCATGAACTACAGAGAAAATTAATGACAAATTTCATACCACTATGGTAAAAGAACCGCATTTAGTTGTTCTGAAAGAGCCCTATAATGAGTTACTTGAATATGTAAATTTAGGTAGTAAAGAAGATGCAAAAACCAAACACAGAAAACTGAATGAACTTTTCAACAATAAAACATCAGTTTATCAATTAATTGGCATATGCAGTGATGGTGAGCCAGAAAATACTGGAACAGAAAATGGTGTTTTACGTTTATTTGAAATTTTATCAGTGATCGGCTTTGAGTCAAACGACAATATAATAAGTGCGTATAAATCATTGAAATTTAACTGAGCTGACGTACGCATACGCACAACAACGTTGATTTATAAGTACATAAGTACTACGTCGTACTTATGTATATTTATAGCGTCCCATACTTATATGATTTATATTTTTAAGAAAATACTTATCTTCATAGAATGATGCAAGTTGACTCAACAACAAACACATTAACAGCTCTCATTTGTATGAATAATAAACAATGTTGCCAGAGTGCAAGATAAATTTAATTTTTAAATAAATGCAACTGATTATGACCTTTAGGCTAAGTTTTGGTTGACTTCTATAATACGAGGTAAACAATAACAGTTATTTTGTGTTTTTTATTTTCATGTTTAAATTTTTTGCAGCAAATTAAAAAAAACTGCGTTCTTAGGTACTCACTTAAATTTGAAAGATAATACGCAAAAACAAAATCTCTTAAGCAAACATCAAAGCAAGCACTTTATTTTTGCTTGTTGTTTTTTGTATTATTTTGTTAAATTTAAATTGTTTATTTTTTTAACAATCCAAAATTATTATGGTGAATGCCAAATTGTTATCTGGCAAGCCTAGTTAAAACACACAACTTCATAATGACTACGCGAGTCATACGTGCTTTTGGTCGTCTTTTTATCTTGCATTAACGACAATAGCAATCAACTAAGTCATACGTGTTGACGAATATGAGTACTGTAAGTACCTTTTATTTAAAAGTGCGTATAAGTAGTGAAGACTTTACGTAAAAATCAACGAAATAATGCATCATGATTCAAGTTGACTTACTTCATTAGTATTCGTTGCAGATCTCTGGTTTATATGTCTGCTTCATTTCAATAAACTGGAATTTCGTCATTTATATGAAGCATTGGACAAAACAGTCACCAGTAGACCACGAGCAGCAAGTGAAAAGTTATTTAAAGCTTTTCAAGAATGTGAGAAATTCCAGGTATGTAACACTTTATTTTATTTAATATCACCATTTATTATCATTATTTATTGTCATTTTTTTACTTTTTCGATTGGAATAAAGTTAAAATAAAATAATTGCATTTTTATTGATCTTAACATTTTATTTTTCAGGTAGTAGCTTATTTTGATCCAATACCACTGGAGAATATGCCTGCAATGATGGATATTGAACATTAGCTCCAACTATCAACAGATGTTAAATATTTATATCAAATAGCTAAAGCAATTGCGAATGGTATTGTTCCGCTTGATTTAGCTAACATTAAGCAAGGACATTCTCGTTGGTTAATCAAAGCAAGTAGATTACTACGATTATATGTAACAACTAATACACCATCGACCACTTTAAAAACTTTGGCAGTTTATATTATTACAGTTTATGTGCCAATGTACTTCAATGTGAAGTTTTATAACTCTGTTGTGTACGGCAGTGCACTTCTATTAAAATTTATACGTTGGACACGATACTTACAACCAGACTTTCATAATATTGTAGATGGTGTAATTCAAAATAACTCATATTCCTACATCCAGAAAATATCTTATTAACAATGTTATTTGATGATCCAAAAGCAATACGGGATAGAGCTATCAAAAAGATTTTACACTATCGAGAACAATTGTACTGTCCTACTAATAACATATCTTGAATTTCGATGCTACCGGTTATGTCAATATGGTTGATATGAATAACGACGATATATGTATTATTGAACCAGCATTGTAGAATACTTAGATTTCGATGAACCACCACTGGCTGATCCACAAATTCCAATGCACATACAAGGAACACAAAGGCATGTACAATTATTAACAAGTGTTTCAAAACGAGAAAATAATCGTGAAGGAGTTATGACAGGGACATTAGAAAGTCGTAAGAAAACTCTCCGAATGGAAAGTAAAAAGGACCTTAAAACATAATATTATCACGTTAAAACATTAAATTGTAGATCGAGAATAATATTTAAAAATAAATTGAATTAAAAATGTAAAAATAGTGTTTTTTTATTGAAACCTTGAAAATGTTGATTATTTCCTACAAAAAGGAGTTCGAAAACAAAAAAATTTTCTGAACTTTCATAATCTGCAAAAAAAAAATTCGAAAAAAACGAAGAAAATTCAGAATTTATTAGTTAAAAGTTAATTTTAGGCTAGATGAGTTCTCAACTTCGTATGACCTGTAATTACACCGGTTAATTTCCTAAGTGTAGGTCTACTTAGTCCCAGAATCTCCTTTGACTTCCCAAGATTTGGGTCACCCCAGAGTGTTCTTGTCACCTTAACGACATCAGTGCTTTGCCATTTTCTGACATGTTCTTCCATTGCCCAACGTTTAAGTTCATCCTTAAATCGTTTAAGGGGTTTGGCGTTCTCCAAAGTTATAGTACTCAGAAGAGCTCCCATTTTGGATAATTTGTCGGCTTTCTCGTTTCTGATCAGCCCGTGATGGCTTGGTATCCATATTATCTCCAGATGTTCACAATTTGCATATGAGTTTATCTCACTCTTGCATTGCAAAACATTCCGGGATTCAACTTTCTCCTTTCTCAATGTCTTAATCACTGATTGGCTATCCGTAAAGATACGAATCGGAGTTTCGCTATTCGTTTCCTTTGAGTTGAGAACTCATCTAGCTCGCATGGGATTATCTGAGGGGACGACATGTAGAGCTTGCGAGGAAGAGGATGAGACCCTGGTACACTACCTCTGTCATTGTCCTGCGTTTAAGCATATTAGGCGCGAAAATTTTACAGTGGATACTATGCCGAACTTGGAATACCTGGGGAACTCGAACTGGAGATCCATAAGGCGTTACATTGAGGGGACTGGTTTCTTGGACTAGTCCGTTATTTATGGGAAATTATGTTTATGGTTTTTTTTTGTTTGGGAATTCCGTTTTCCACATTGAGCGCACAACATGCCAACTGGGCATAGGTGTATACCTGTCATGGGTTTGGGCTTTTATACCCCTCCTTTTCAACCTAACCTAACCTAATTTTAGGCTATTTTTCGACAAAACATTCCTAATATCTCTAGTAAAAATAAAAATAATGGTATCAATACAGATTCTTAAAGACGATAAAAATACCTTTCAAACAAGCCCAGACTGAGAGATCTACTATAATTCTATCCGATTTTATAACGAATTTTATTAAATTATTCTATGTATATATGAAAAAATATCTCCAAACCCGACTTAGAGCTATGGTCTCTTGACCAAAATTTCTCAGAATCACCCATAGATTACGTTTTTGCTATACGCTTCATAAAAAATCGTTCCATACAATTTGACCCGCCCTAATGTATATATATTTATCTATTAAAAAATTCATCGCTTATCGTCAGCATAAGTTTATGGCTGAAGGGTGTATCCCCCCACACTAAGCCCCCCCGGAACGACTCTGTTAAAAAATTTTATTTTGTTAATTTCCACAAAATATTTATATTTTAGCTTTAACTTATTTGTAATAGAAATAATAACACTGTGCTAGTTGAAAAAACAGACAAGCCGGGCACCTAGCGTTTTAACATAATTCGGGTACGCTGAATCCAGTGGTGCCCACGGTTTTTTAAGATTGGCTCTGGTTTACGAGATATACCGTTATTTTGAAAATGGAGGAGGTTGCACAACATATGTTCGCGTAACTCAACAACGCTTTAGCTTATTGAAAAAACTTAAAAAACCGAAATTCCGCAATAAAATTTCCTTTAAGAAAAGTGAAATTTCTTTCTAATATTCGCAGTCGTTTTAGAAAAATAATTTCTTTTTTGAAAAAAAAAATTAATTTTTTTATCAAAATTTCGAAATTTTTATTTTTTTAAAATTCATAAAAAATTGAAAAATTCAGCTAGGCTTCTAATTTTTTGCAGACATATAAAAAACAAAGCTGCAAACAAAACAAGCCATAAATAACACTGCTCGACAAAAAATAATTTTTTTTTGATGCGCTGAACTCAAATCCGTAATCGGTTTTTTTCCATCAGATCGGTATTTTTTTATGGGCGTGCCAAATTTTTTCCCCTAAATTAGGTTTCGGTTTTCAAAAGTAAAACACCAGAAGATGTGTTTTCTCTATCTCTTATCGTTTTGGAATTATTTAAAAATTAATGGAGATAAAAAAAATTTTTCGTGCCAAATTCGTAATATTTTTCAATTTAAAAATATAATTAAAAAAAATATAAAGCAAATATTCAACATTTTGCACTTTTTTCTGAGAACTACTTATCTTAAAAATAAAAAAAGCCGCAAGCCATAAAAATCGGTTAAAAAATGTAGATTTTATTGTCAATTTACCGCAGGTACCCAATATTGTAATGCAACCAGCCTTACATATGATACAGCATTTCGTTAGGTGAGCAGGTAATGGAACTGAAGTACAACGGTATTTTGTATGGTTCTTAGAATTAAAAATTATAACATAGTATTTTTCAATTACCTGTGATTTCAAATTATTGGGTACCTGCGGTAAATTGACAATAAAATCTACACCTGGAAAAGTTAGAAATATTATTCGTCCTGGGTTTTTTTTTACAAAACATGGTCATGAAGGTCTCGACTGGTACTTTGATTAAAACAATTACAGTATAAATAAGAGTTCCTCAACCCCTTCACTGTCATATGGAAAGTGCTTGCGAAAGTGATTAGTGAATTTTAAAGCCTCTGACAGTCTTGTATCTAAACAGTTATATTGAAATATCTAAGATGGAGGCGTGTAAAAAGTTTAATTACTTTTGTTATGTGTGTGGGAAATATAAAAATATGCCAAGTCGCCGTAAAATCACTACTGAAACAAGTACCTTGTATGAATCATATTTTTCTTTAAGGGTTATATATGGTTAGAATTGGACACCATCAATAGTGTGTACACACTGCATTTACCATTTAAATAAGTGGGGAAAAAATGGAGACGCCATGCCATTTGGTGTTCCAATGATTTGGAGAGATCCCATAGTTCATGTTGAAGATGAGTGTTATGCGTGCATAAATTATACAGCGGGTATAAACAGAAGAAAAATGACTTAAATGCCTATACTGAAACAGCATATGCTCGATTTCCGCTGCCACATTCTGATGAAATTACTGTTCCGGGTAGCCATATACCAACAGAACATATTCCCTCAATAATTCATTCTGTTGAAGCGGATAGCCCAGCTACTTCAATGTATCAACCGTCATGCATCACGGTTCCATGCAGTCACAATGAAATCACGCAAGATCGTCTGGATATAATGGTACGGCGTCTAAAATTATCTCAAAGACAGAGCATTCTCTTGGCAAAAGAGTTAAAACGAGCTAATATTTTAGCACCAGGTGTACAAACATACGGGGCTATCAATCGCCATAGACGATTTACGACTTTTTTTAAATCTATTGAGAATAATTCTATTGCGTATTGTACTGACATCCGCGGATTGGTTTTAACAATGCAAAATGAATATAATCCTGGAGATTGGCGCTTATTCATTGATTCTTCCAAAAGTAGCTTAAAAGCAGTTTTGCTACATGTCACTAATTTAAAAAGTCCTATTCCGATAGCACTTAGCACAAATACTAAAGAGACATACGCATCAATGAAAAAAATAATACAGTTAATTAAATATGAAGACCACAAGTGGAAAATATGCGCAGATTTAAAAGTGGTAGCTCTTTTAAGAGGCATGCAATTGGGCTATACTAAAAATATGTGCTTCATGTGCTTATGGAATACGCGTTCGATGGCGACCAGTACAATACACGGGATTGGGCTTTACGTGAGGAAAGCAGATTGCATAGAAACAATGTTATTGAATTACCACTTGTGTCGATGGAAAAGATTTTGCTTCCTCCACTCCACATCAAACTGGGTATTGTAAAAAATTTTATAAAAGCATTGAGCCCAGATGGTGTTGCTTTTACCGAATTGCACCGAATTTTTCCACGATTAAGCGGCATGAAAGTAAAAGAAGGTATGAACTCTAACTACTTTATTAAATTAGATTTATATTTCATTTCATAATGTTTCTATTTTACAGGAATTCTTAATGGACCGGACATTCGCCGTCTTATGAAGGACCATCAATTTGAGGTTGCATTGAATGATATCGAGCTATTGGCCTGGAATTGTGTGAAATCAGTAATAGAAAATGTATTAGGAAATCATCGGTCTGAAAACTGGCGAATTTTAATCAAAAATATGCTAACCGCATTTAAAAACTTAAACGTTAGAATGTCATTGAAAATACATTTTTTGCATTGCCATGCCGAAAAATTTAATGAACAATCACCAGCCGAGTCTGATGAACATGGCGAGAGATTTCACCAAGTAACAGCCAGGCTCGAACACTGGTATAGCGGCAAACAACTTGATTCGCCATTAGGGGATATTTGTTGGAATCTGCAGGAGGAAGAAGAATAAATTTCTAAATAAAAACTACTTAACAACAAAAAATTTTTAGTTTGGTTATATAAAAAATTCAAAAATTTCATCTTTTCTGAAAAAATCAAAAGTTGTAGACAGACTTTAATCACAAATAGCTTATTTTGCACCTGCGCAACTTTATTTTTCATTCTCATCATTTGTTTCTAAGGCCTAGGATTCACTCCTAGGGGGATAAAATGTATGACCGACCTCCAATGTTTTTTGTTCTTAACATTTTCTTAAATTATACTTTCCCTTTATCACCATCCCTTAGGGGGGCCCCAATACAAATGTTGCGTTTTATGAAATTCTTAGATTAATTAAAATTTGTCGACTTTTGTGAATAAAATCAAAAGTTGCAAACATATTTTAATTGTTTATAGCTTGTTTTGTTTGCAGCTTTGTTTTTTATATGTGTGCAAAAAATTAGAAGCCTAGCTGAATTTTTCAATTTTTTATGAATTTTAAAAAAATAAAAATTTCGAAATTTTGATAAAAAAATTAATTTTTTTTTCAAAAAAAAAAAGGAAATTTTATTGCGGAATTTTGGTTTTTTAAGTTTTTTCAATAAGCTAAAGCGTTTTAGAGTTACGCGAACGTATGTTGTGCAACCTCCTCCATTTTCGAAATAACGGTATATCTCGAAAACCAGAGCCAATCTTAAAAAACCGTGGGCACCACTGGATTCAGCGTACCCGAGTTATGTTAAAACGCTAGGTGCCCAGCTTGTCACGAAAAAAAAGTGTCAATTTCATCCACAGTGTAATTTATATTTAAAATAATACCAACTAATTTTTTTACAATAACTTTTCTTTTGCACTAAGATGATGATGACTCTGTTTTTTCAAAGACCTCTGCAGAGTCAAGTACAGGTCCAAGCATTAAAGTAATTGCTTCTTTCGTAAAGGGTAATGACTTTTTGGTCTTATGCTAGTAATCGGTGGGTCAGAATTGAGCAAAATTCTACTATAAATATCTTTGTTACACTGAACCCTTGAAAACTTTTTTGCGAAATTTTGCCTGTAAAGCTGGAAATGTTTGTTTCGCGCCTCAGCCGCTTCTTATGCTAAAAGCCCAAAAGGCAACAATGCCTCATTCATAACAGTTGCGCCATGCATTAAAATCTTGTGCATTGTCAGTGTCATACGATGCCAGGGATATAGGGTAACTTAAAATTCTCCAGTGTCGAAGCAATAATCGGCCAACTTGTTCAAATGTATTATGTGGCCACATGATATTACTTCAATTATAACTTTAATTCGGTACACGGAATCAAATTCAATTCCAGTTATTTGTGCAGCTAATTCAGGATTAGAATAAAATCTTCTGCTGGTGTTACCATCGTTACTGTTACCAAATCCAGTTTTCGGTACATCCACTATTAGGTTAGGTTAGGTTCTTGTATAGTTTTTTCCTCTCCTTAACAATGTCCGCTTTGTCCGCGTCAATTTGACTATTTTTTTACTATTAGTTTATACGACAGGTGTAATATGCTCTTAAATTGAAGAATTATGGCGTGCAAAGTATATAATCCGAAAGAAAGTGCATCTTAGTTTATATCCTTTTTAATATTTCAATTGTTGAATTCTTTTAAAGAAGCATCACAAATATAGCATTTCATTGTGGACTTGGTTTGTGTTGTGGCATTACATACTTTTGCATCTATCATTGTAAATAGCATTGTATGTTTTATGGAATACAACTTTCCTCCCAGTAAAAAAATTTGTGTTTTGTAGTACATAGCCAATTTCTTCTTGGATTACATCCGCAGTTTCTTTAAAAAATATGATGCGAATAGGTCGACAATATCGTGGTGATGATGGAGTTGGATTTTACCATAATATTTTCTCTTTCTTTGGACCATATATCAGTCGAAGTGGGACGAAGCTGCTCTGAAAAATATGTGAATCTATGGCATCATTTTCCATTTTGTGCTTGGTGTAAGCCATCGCAGCCCCAGTTGCTTACTAGTGCGATGGAGTTCCATCCTTCTAAGCTTGAGCTACGTAAAACATTATTTAAATATGTAAGTAATCTACTAGCGGTATGATTAAGCAAATCTGGGAGATTTATTTGAACACATGTTTCCGTTGCTTCATATGATTCTTTTGAAGGATAGCATTCACGTTTTTCTTGCATAATACTGTAGCTAGGATAAACCTTGTTGTCGGCACTTCGTATTATTTCATATTGTTTTCGAGAAAGGTCATCTTCCACAATTATACAAAGAGCCTTTAGAGGTGTTAGCTGTTCTTAACTGTACGCTTTCTTTAACTTTGTAGCTCTTGTCGGCGAAGACTCAATACTTTAAGCAGAGTTGAAGCATCTTTTTTTCCACACGTTTGAAGCTGTGTTTGGGCAGCATGCATCAGTAAATCAGCATCGAAGTGAGTTTGCAAGATTTCAGTTTTTTATCTCTCCCTTCTTTCGGTTAATTCAACAAACGGCTTTTGTAGTTGTTTTGAAGACGAGCTACCAAATACAGGTAATGCCACTGTTCCTTCCAGCCATGTTGTATACATGTTTAAAAATCGGTCCTTTTTTCTTTGTGGTGAATGCCAAATATATTAAATCTGTTTTTTAATTCTTTAATATCACTGAATTAATTCTGATATATCACTATCTCCTTGACATTTTGAAATTTCGCATAATTTTCTAACTACAAATTTTTCTTCAACAGGGTTAGCATTACATTCCTGTATTTTTTGGAATAACTCTAATCTTGTATACACTTTTTCCATTTTACTCTCGAAGCTTTAAAAGGGTTCTGAAAACAATTTTGTGCTATAACGACCATTTTTAGTTTTCTTTTTAGTTATTTTATTTTTGATTTTATCCTTTAAAGATTTAAATAACAAAACATTTAGGTACAATTATAAAAAATTAATTTATTTTATGACTGACAAAGTGTCCCGAAACGACAAATATCATGCAAAAGTCTTAAAACTTACTAAACGATGCAAATTTTTTATCGAATACGCCTTTTTTTTAATCCAAAAAAGCCGGTTTTTTTATATTTTTAAGTTTTTTTTTCATATACAGATATAGTCATATATATTTACACAAATTAAAAAATGTTAGTATGTTTAGAAATAAAATAAAATGTTTGAGCTTTTCGAATAAATTTTCAAATAAAATCTACTCAATTGTAATCCTTAAAATGTACAGTTTATGCTAGCTAAAATGTTTTAGCAAAAAACTTGGCGGCTGTTGATTTTAATTACAAATAACGTCTACGACTTAACTTTCAAAATTATTTACACATTAATTTTGTCTGTCAAAAGTATTTACACAATAGAAACAAACATTATAAAACACAAAAAAAAAAACAAAAAAAAAATATTTAGTAGCCACTTAAATTTCCTTCAGCATCTATGACAGCTTGTAGTCTAGCTGGAATAGATGCAATCAAATTGCTCTCTCTCTCTATTATGTTTGGATCTGGACTCGGCCATGGAAGAACATCTTGTCCAACTCGATTTAAAAACGTTGTTGGTAACCATGCTTTGTGGCATGGAGCATTATCATGCTGCAAAATCCAATTTTCATCAGAAAATAATCTCTGAGCCGAAGTAAAAGTATGGTCATTCAAAATATATAGATATCCTGCCTGGTTTATAGTGTTTTGTATTGGTACTAGATCTCCAAATTCATTGTTTGAGACACATCTCTAAATCTCTCATCTCTCAATCCAAGCCGAAACGATTAAGAGGTTGTACTGCTTTATGCTTCGATCCTTTAAAAAGGTGCATATAAGTTTTTCCAAATGACCCTTAAAATTGAAAATATGACTCATCCGTCCATAATACATTATGCCAGAACTCCACTGGCTTATGGATATACTCCATGGCAAACTCTAGTCGTTTTTTTTTTTGTTTTTTTCAGATATGTATATTACTTTTCTCACGACATATGTCTTTATATAATACGTGCTTAATCTTCTTCGAATGTGGATTCAATTACAGGTTTTCCAATGATGTTTTCTGCCTCTGCAGCAACTTTAACCGGACTTGCGACTGCATTTTCTGCGAATATTTTAAGAATAGAACGATCTTCTATTTTGTTTGTCACATATTTCCGACCAGTTCTGACTCTATTTTGTAGGCTTCCATAGGTTTCTTTCTTCTTTACTAAATTATAGACTGTTTTCTGACATATTCCGTAATCTTTTCCCAAGTCTGAGGCTGAGGAACCCATTCCAAACTCCTTTGCGATCTCAACTCGCGTTTGGCGGGATTTTCCTTTATTTTCACAATTTAACACGTTTTTTAGCGACTTTTCGATAAATATTTATTTTTATGCAATAAAATTTGCTAACAATAAGGTTTATTTAAAGGATTGCAACGTTTTTAACTTAATTTCACGAATGTGTAAATACTTTTGACAGACAAAATAAGTGTGTAAATACTTTTGAAAGTTAAGGCGTAGACTTCATTTGTAATTTTAATCAATAGCCGCCAAGTTTTTTGCTAAAAAATTTTAACTAGCAGAAACTGTACGTTTTAAGGATTACAATTGAGTAGATTTCATTTGAAAATTTATTCGAAAAGCTCAAACATTTTATTTTATTTCTAAACATACTAACATTTTTTAATTTGTGTAAATATATATGACTTTGTCTTTCAATTAAACCATTGAACAAACCAGTTTATGCCTATATTTGTATGTCTTTCAGGGGTATAAGAAAGAATTTTTAAAATTAAATTTTAAAGATTTTCTACCTAGCCTTTAAAATGTATTTCAAATTACAGAAATCATTTCAAACCAAATACGTTAGTGGATATTAGTTTAAAAGATCTATTTAACATTTAAAAAATGTACAGATGGAGATACAAAATTTTATAACAGCCTTAAAAAAAGTCTTATTTATTTATGTATTAATTTATTTATTGTATTTATTTATTTTACTTATAAAGAGTACCTGCTGTCGTTAAATTCAACTAATAAAAACTAAATTAGTCAACTGCATTCATGTCAGTTAATGCGTTATTGTGCAGCCAAACGTATACAAACTGTAAAAATTTCATATTTAAATATAATTTTTATTATAGTCTTTTTGAACCAAATTTTTTAATTTTTCCTTTAAATATTATATTTTATATATTCGAACCGGTTAACCGGTTTTTTCTTAATTTTCAAAATAGCAACCGGTTTTTTTAAAATTCTAAATTTTCTTTAAAAAGTCGAATAATCGATCACCCTAGTACGTACACAGGAATTTAAATTAATTTTTTTTTAAATAATAATTTTTATTGCATTTTATACAATATTAGGTATTTTTCAGATCAATTTTCATTTATAAAGGGTGTTTTTTTAAGCCCGATTGAACTTGAAATTGTAAAAAATAACACAAAAAATTAAATTGTAATCAAAATTTTTTTTTTATTCGAAAGATCAATACGTGACATTAACATTTGAAAATGATTTCGGGCATATGGGCACCGCGGGTGTTCTTGACGAAGCGCATTCTGGACGTCCAATTTTGGGCCACTTTTTCGAGCACTGCTGGCCGTATGTCACGAATAACACGAACAATGCTGGCCTCCAAGGCGTCAATTGTTGCTGGTTTATCAGCATAAACCAGTGACTTCACGTAGCCCCACAGGAAATAATCGAGAGGTGTCAAATCGCACGACCTTGGAGGCCAATTGACAGGTCCATTTCTCGAAATCAACTTATCGCCAAATTTTGATTTCAATAAGTCGATGGTTGCGTTCGCCGTATGGCACGTAGCGCCATCCTGTTGAAACCACATCTCCTCCGGATCAATGTCATCCATATTTACAAACAAAAAATCATTGATCATGGTGCGGTAACGATCTCCATTGACCGTAACGCGAGCTCCGGCCTCATTTTTGAAGAAATAAGGTCCGATGATGCCACCAGCGTGAAAACCGCACCAAACGGTGCATTTTTCTGGATGTAATGGAGTCTGTAGGGTCTCTTGTGGATTGGTCTCGCTCCATATGCGGCAATTTTGCTTATTAACAAACCCGTTAAGCCAAAAATACGCCTCATCGCTGAACACAATTTTGCGATAAAACAACGGGTCAGTTGCCAACTGCTCTAGAGCCCAATCGGCGAAAGAACGACGCATATAATGGTCTCGTGGCTTCAATTCCTGCACCAGCTGGATCTTATACGGGTGTAGGCCGAGATCTTTGCGCAAAATTTTCCACGTAGTGGACGGACAGAGCCCCAATTTCTGCGACCGACGACGAATCGATAAATTTGGATCTTCTTCCACACTTTCGTTTACTGCGGCGATATTCTCTTCAGTACGCTCATTCCTTCGACATGTTGGTGTTATTGCATGCTCTAGAGAGTATGTGGTACGAAATCTATCCACAGTTCGACGAATGGCTTGTTCAGATGAACGATTATGTACGCCATAAAAATGACAAAGTCGTCTATAAGTTGCGCGAATCGACGACTGATTTTCAAAGTAAATTTGGATAATTTCGTAGCGTTGTTCAAGCGTGAGTCTATTCATGATGATTTGTCAGAGTATACTGAAACGATAAAAAAAAATATTTCATCAAAATTAAATTTTTTGTGTTATTTTTTACAATTTAAAGTTCTATCTAGCAAAAAAAACACCCTTTATAAGGAAAAATCTCAGTTTTTTTTAATCCGTGCTGTAGGACATGAAACATTTAACGCAAAGACTGACGTCACATTTGATACAGGCCGTTTAGAAACTCTTTTTCCAGCGGCACAACCTAATGACCACATCCATCAAATCGCAATGTCACTTGAACTGAATCAACATTTTTATTTCTTTTGCGGTTTACTGATGGACCTGGCCGTTGTGGCTTTTTTCCATAATGTTTGCAGAAGAAAATAACTACCTCTCTTTTGAATTCAAGCTGTTCTTTTTGCAAAATCTGCCAAGCGTTTTAAACGCAAACGTCAATTAGCCACGTAAAAGTAGATTGCCACCACTTTTTTCTTTGTATGCTATTCTATATAAGAATACGTTTTGATCCATTCGATGCACTCCGCCTATAAATTTGTTGTTTGTTATTGAAAATGGACGTGATACGCTAACATTCGTCCTTTTTTCGCGGTAATACCGAGATATATTTGTCATAGAGAATTTGCTAAAATAAAAGAAGCAACACTCAATACGCTATTATCGACCCACTTTACAAGATGTATACCACTGGTTTCTTCAGTAGCTGCTACGCAAAATCCACGTTTTTCTTTTTTTAATTTCACTTTTCTTAGGTAATGGTGAACTCGATTCTCTCTTATGGTACCAGTTCCTTTATAGCCATGTGATTTAAGAAAATAGAGCAGCTGAAAAGAAGTAAGCTTTTAGTTGTTTTGGGCATAAATAATCTGGAATGTCCTCTAGGTAATTTTCAGCGTCATCTTTCACTATAATATCCTTCATTTCAATAAAAATCTGGCTCACACTATTTTCGTTGCCTTAGTTTTCACCATCTAACTCTTCTATGTAGTCCAAAACCTATTTTAGTGTTGGTTGTTTTTTTAAATTTGTTGAAAATTAATTGAAACAAAAGCAAAAAAGTTAGAAAAAAAATTTAGGAAATTTTAAAATTGCTGCCGTGTTTGTACCCGTGTGTCCATATGGACACATCTACAAAATTCTTTAAAAAAAAGGACTATAACAACAAAAATATTAAAATAATAAAACAATGTTTTATTCTAGAACTCCATAGTATTATTATTAAATATTATTTAGTCGATTCTCCCGAATATTTTTTAAAATAAAAATAAATACACTTTTCTTAACACGCTGCTGTCCACAAACATTTATCAACTGAATTGAAGCTTAGTGACAATATACACTGATGCTTTATTATTCAAAAACGAGTTTTAGCATTATTCTAAAGTAATTCGGTTCCATTTTATAAGTTCTTTAGCAACAGCATTTTTGCGTGTCCATATGAACACACGGGGACAATTCGGAATAATGTGGAAAATACAGAAACATCATTTATTAAAAAAAAAAAATGAAAACGCTTACAATTCTGAAGATAAAATAAATAAAAGAAATTAAAAGAGAAAACTAGCAATGAATATGTTTTAATAAAAAAAAAACATTTTTATTTGTATTAGATTTTGAAAATTTTGGATCTTAAAACGAAAATTGTTACAGCTTAACTTAGTAAGTATATATTATCACATCTAAAATAAAAAACGTTTAAAGAAGAAGACATAAAGGAAAACTTATAAAACAGCATCATAGCTATTTGATTCTTCCTAAAACCAAGTTTCGCTTAATGAAGAAGTCATCTCGTCTTCTATTATACCATATTCGATTTCAGCACGTTCCTTAAGAATATATTTCTCAATTTCAGCGTCTTATATTTTATTTTTAATTTTAATGTTCCTCTTTGATGACAATGCTAGATCTGAAGACAGCAACAAATGTGCCATTAAATCTTTATTTGTGTTTTCTCGAGACGTTTTACTAGTATGAGACAATCGCACTTTCCTTACATTTTTATGGTTGGCTTTCAATGCTTCTTCAGACAAACACCCTATTATTAGTAAGTCGTTCATCAATTCCTGTTATTTCAACCGCTTATTCCTTAGTCTTAGTATCACCAAATCTAGACTCAACTTGGTCTATTTTTAATCCGGTTCTTTTTTGGAATGCATTTTGATTTTTTTTTTTGTTTTCCAAAAACTGTTTGTTTTCTTTATCTACCCGCCAAACTTACATGGGGATTCGGTAAGCTATATTTAGCAAACATTCAAAGAAACTTATCCAACAACGAAACGCTGAAATTCCATATTTGTAATTGTCCACATTTGGAGTTTTTGAAAGGTTTATGCTGTTCATCTCCGTTGGACTTGCATTGCAAATAAAACATCTTGATGAAATGGTTTTGCTTAAAATATTTACAACTGCGACATCTATCATTGTAAAATGCATTTTGTAAGAAACTTCTACAACTGCACCTTTTATTTCAGTAACATCAATTTCTATATTTGTTTAATTTTCTCATCAATTTCGCCGAAAAGTTTTTCACTAGATTCCAGCTTCTTCTTTTCAAAAATAAATTTTATATGCCTGCAGTACAGCGTTGAAAATGGTGTTTTATTATCCCATATGATTTTTTTTATGTCATGTTTACCATGTTTTAATTTAAATTTTTTTAAAATAGCACTATTAAGAGGCCTGGGCAGTATTTGAAATACAGATACAAATACGTATTTTGTATCTGTATTTGAAATACATGATTTGAAAGTATTTTATATTTCAAATACATAACTTAAAAGTATTTTATATTTTGTATTTCAAATACATGTGGCTCAAAGACACATTTATACAAAATACATATATTTTTACAATAAATTTAAAAATAAGTTGTGTCATACAAAAGCGAAAATCGCTAGAAACTATGACCATTAAAATTTCACATTTGACAAAACTACTATTCAGCTTTAAATTGTTTCGTTTAAGGCAAATTCATTTACACTAATCATGTGATATCAAATGAAAAGCTAGAGAGTTATATTTGCCGAGGCATCTGAGATGTATTAGCCACACATTAAATCTTTTAGCCACAACAGATTGAATAATTTCATAAAAAATTATTGTGCAAATAGGATTCACTACTCGGCAATTGCTAACTGTACTTTACTATGGAATTAATCCAGAAGACCCAAATAAGCTGAAGTCATAAAAGATTGTTCGGACATCAGTTAGTATATCCATGTCCCACAAGATGGAACTCTCTTTTCGATTCCATAGTACAGCTAATGAAAAGAAAATCAAAATTAAATGAATTATTTGTTAAGTTAGATAAGGCTAACACATTCTCAGCTATAGAACTGGAATACTTAGAGGAATTCATTGAAATATTGAAACCAATAGCTACGGCTTTGGACTACATACAGGGAAATAATTGCTATTATGGAAACTTTTGCCTACTTTAATCTACTACTTTAATCTGTAAGAACCAGATTAGATCGGCTGCAATGTAACAATTTGAGACATTTCAGTTGTATTTTACCAAAACTAAGGGAGAGCGTTGAGAAAAGATTTGTAAAGTTTTTTATGCTGGCACCTGAAGCAAATAGAGGTATATTTGCATCATGTTTCCACCTAAGTTTTAGAATGCGTTGGCTGCCAGAAAACATCACTGGAAACGAGAGACAACGAATTAAAAACTTGGCAATAGATACCTTAGGAAAAAATTACAAAAAACGTGAAGCAATGCTTGGATGCAGCAGATGAAGATTTTATTGTTTTTGCCGACAAGAGCATTGATCAACCTCGCACATCAAATTTTGAATTAGAGTTCATCAGTTTCCTAAATGATAAGAGCAAGGAGATTTCAGTTTTGGAAAGCTATCCAAATATTAAAAATGCATTAAAACAATTTAACAGTAGCTTGTGTTCCTCAGGGCCTGTAGAAGGAATATTTTCCTTAGCAGGTTTTATACATGTTTATCTGATGATTCTTTCAAAAATCTTTATTGAATAATTTTTTTATTTACTAACTATTAATTTCTAAATATGCTTTTTCACTTACTTCCCCAGTAAAAACTTGACGCGAGAAAATTAAACGCAAATTTACAAAACAAGTCTCTCAAATGTAAAAAGTAAATGAATTTTTTAATAATGAAAATTGTACACTTTAAGAATTTTATTGTTTAAATTGTGTATCATATGTACGTACATACTTATATAATAAGTAAATAAAATATTGGTTGGGCAACTAAGTAATTGCGGAATTTTGTAGAAAATCAACATATATATATATATATATATTTATAACTTAGTTTTATTTATAAAATATTGAGAAACAGAACTATGAAGAGATACATATGTATGTATGTATGCATATATGTAAACCGAAATTCAAAAAATATTTGTATTTTGTATCTGTATTTTGTATTTGAAATACGCCGCTTAAAAGTATTTTGTATTTGAAGTACACAACTTGAAAGTATTTGTATTTTGTATTTGAAATACACAACTTGAAAGTATTTGTATTTTGTATTTGAAATACATCAAGGTATGTTTTTTTGCTGTACTTACTTTATTGGCACAAATGCTATGAAAAGCATAAACTTATCTGTATGGTCTTCGTTTTAAAATTTTTTTTTGTATCGGGTATGACCGGAGCTACCATCCACACCCCACTTACAAACTAACGATATTTTACTTAAGCCAAAAATGGATTCTATTGCATTAATTGAGTTTGTTTCCATGGTAATAATAGCATTATAAACCAATTTTCGCGAGCGATGCAAATTTTCTGCAATTTCAGCCGGTTTTTTTCATATTTCCACATGTTGATAATAATATCTCTCTCCTCAGGTGTGCAATCTTTTCCACGTCCCATTTTTTGAAAAAATTATATTAAGTAACACAAATTAAAAATAATTTAACTTACGAAAGAATTTTTTTATTTTTACGCAAAAAAAAACTTTTACGCGAGTTGTGCTAATTTGGTGTCCAAGCCAAATGCATATAATGACTCAAAACGAAAAAGAATGTATTATAAAGGTAATAATTTTTGTTATACAAAAGCATATTTTTCTGTGCAACAGTGCAGACCAAATGAATTGGTCTTATTAAAAAATATATTAAAAACAACACAGTCAAAATTAAGATAGATTATGTGCTCATTTAATGTCCATGGCTGTATATCTACTTGAACATCACAAAGTTCAAATATACTTGTTGCCGTTCTATGCATTATGCTTTTTTGGGTCCTCTTCTACTGAAATTTCCGTTGTTAATATAGCTGGTACTAATTTTTGCTTTTCAGTTCGCAACGCATACAAAGATGGAAAACAATTTGGATATAATTTATTAATTGTTTGCCGCAAAACATTGTATTTTCAAATTATATCCCGGGTCCAGGCGATGTCGGGGGATTCAAAAAGTTGATTTCAACATACACACGGACAGACGGTCAGACAGACTTAAAGAACTTAATCGACTACCCTATTAATAAGCTTTGTGAAAATATAAACTTTATGGGGTCGGAAATACAAATTGTAGAAATTTCACACGGAATGACAAACGTATATATACCCTTTTTCACTGTGTGAAGGGTATAATAATCTTAAAGTTGTTGGATTATTTTTTTGATTATTGAATAGTGTCACAAGCGTGGACATAAAAGTTAGAGAAATTAAAACACTTAAAATTGTAATTTAATTATGTCAGGAAATATTTATTTTTTAAGTTCGTATATGACTCAAGGCAAGTAAAAACTAATTACTTTAATTTACGACCGTCTTTATACTATTCATCTTTTTCCATTTTATTTCCTGGTACGTTAATTAAAAATATGTATCGCATGTAAAGAAGAATGTCAAACATAGGGTACGTTCGTAAATACTGCAAATTTGTGCATCACTGCGGCAGTAATACCAAATGTAGTTGCTGATGCGCGCTCAGCTGTTGCAGATGCGTTGCATTGAACGTTCTACAAAAAATATAAAATGTTATCCAAAATAGTAATAGCAAATATTATTGAAAATGTTAAAAGCTACAACTTTTTCTTAAATTATAGTAAAAAAATAATTAGGAACAAAATGAAACGACTCCTGAAATAAACTAAAAGTTAAGAGGGTTGATTCTTAAAAAAATAATAATAAAATAAAAAACTACAAATATAAACGAATTTTATTTAAAGAAGTAATTGCTGTTTAATGCTACTTACTTCCAAGAATTATTAAATAAAGGCTACGCCATCACGCAGTCATAAAAAACCATTTCTGCGCATGTAGGAATTCTGACGGCACTCAAGCTGTGTTTTCATTGACTAATAAAATTCAGCTGTATAACTAATTATGTTTGTATAAAAACATGACAGTGTGACAAACTGTTATTTTTCTAACTAAATGTTTTAAAAGCAAGCAAATTCTTTATATATATATATATATATATATATATATATATATATATATATATATATATATATATATATATATATATTCATTATTTTTATTACAATATTTCACTATTATATAAGGTGTAGAATTCATTTTGTTATTTTATCAAATTTTCTTTTTCGCTTATTAGTATTTTCAGCTATTTCGGCATTTAGTTTCCTAATTCTAAAATACATTCGACATCTAAAAAAAAGTTTCTTCACGTCTTCACTGGCTTAAATTTCTTTTGTTTCCAACAATTGCTTGAAAGTAATAATTTGTTACCATTTAATTTGAAAAATATGGTGTAAGTCTGGAGGCGATCTTCTTCAAAATCAGTCGGCCTTGGAGCATTTTCTGCGACCAATTTTTCTTCAAAACTATTTGGAATATCATTTTGCTTTTCAGTTTCACGTAGTCCTTCATATACATTTGCAACTTCAATTTCATTAGCAGTTTTCGTTTCACTTTCAATAGCACTAGTGTCTAAAGACGGAACTGCATGGGATCTTAAAATTTTTGCACGCCGTTTGCTAAATTCTATTCTAATGCCTTAGTAATGTACTGCAAGAATTAATTTTGTTTTAACTTACCCATTTCAAGTTTCTTTCAAAATCGTCTTACTTGAAATGTAAAGCACAAATTTTTTCTTTATCCACATTTACAGGCTTTACTCGTTTGCAAAAATTACCCATAACTTCCTTCGAGCTTCATCTTTTGGAAAATTGTAAAATGATACAGCTGTTTGAAAACACAAACGTTTTATTAAATATACGCAAATTATTAGTTTTTAATATAATTTCTCACTTGTTTTTTTGCTGTTACTTTGCTGGCATTTGCCCACTGCACATTTCATTATTGCTCTCTTTTCTTTTCACTTTATTTTGTTTTTATTAGTTTTGCAGCTTTTAAATAACCAAATTTAAACACTTTTTATATAATTTTAATAATTTTAATATTATTTTTATGTATTTATTATAAAATGTGACACGAAATTCGTTGTTTATTAGGCACCGATGTAATACTTATTTTTTAGAACTCTCTGAGTAAATTAATTACAGGGCTGCCAACTATTACAAAATACATACATTTTTTGTAAGAAATTATAAATTTCACATATGATACAGACTTGGTAATTTTTTCGAGGGGATTACTACGTCATCTAAAGGTAAATAATGCGCAAGGCGTAAATTTTATTTAATCATTCTTGCTTACTTCTCTATTGTATGTATGTATACTCGATCACTCTTGCATCAGAAACTTAACTGTTGTCATATTTACACAAATTTGCGGCAGCACTGCCAACTGTTTGCAAAAATGTACTTTTGACGCTTAAAAGTGCTGCTAAAGGTTGCAATAATGAACATTGTACTTTTACTATGCTGCAAATGCAACTGTTGCATTTCCGAACGTACCCATACTTATAGTTGTAATTTTCACAGGGTGACAATAGTAATAAGTAATTTAAAATAATCCTTTTTATATTTTGATTATTTGTAATCGTAAGAAATTAGACATTATGCAAAACCGAAAATAAAAGTAATTTAATTATTACTTTAACTAAAAAAAAAGTTATTTATTTACTAAACATTATGACTATTAATCATTACTTAACATCTGAGCTTAATAAGTTTTATATTATTTTTCTAAACGCCATATTGTTTTCTAAAAAACAACATGCTTATTAAATACACAAACAGAGGTTCTAGTGATAAGTAACTAATAACTAATGAACTTTATGTCTCACTGTTTTCTGGTGTCAACTTATAAATATAACTTAAATATAATTAACAAATATAAAATCTACTAATCTTATTTGTAATCTTCATTTCAGGTTGAAGTTTTTGATGTACTTTTTGTGAGAGAGCAAGAAAAAAGGCACGTTGTTCATTGTATGCCATGTGCTCATAAATTAGCACCTAGTTTGGAAGGCATCATCTGCTTGGAAGAATATCGCTTATCAGAACTTTGCCAAATATACGATGCTTTCACACTTTACAAAACTCAGACACTGCCACAAAGTTCAGGATTAAATCAATGATATGTGTATATAACCTTAGATAAAATCATATTGTTTTAATGTCAAACTTTTACATAATTTTTTTTAATAAGACGATATCTTGTACAGATATAATTTATTATAGATTCATTTTGTAATCTCTTATATTTAACACAGCAAACAAAATTGTATTAATTAATAAAATATAAGAAATATTTTTTCCATTGATCTCATTATTTATATATTTTAAAACTATATAAGTATATATAAAATTCACGTGTCACAGTATTTGTCACCAAACTCCTCCGAAACGGCTGAACCGATTTCAATGAAATTTTGCATACGCATTCTATAGGTCTGAGAATAGGTTTACATATATTTTTTATATTCCTTAATGAAGTGGGCGTGGCACATCCCATACAAAGTCAATTTTTAACATCATATATCTTGATTACTATGAAAGGGAGAGCTTTGAAAATTCGTGCGTTTTTGTTGTTACTATTTGTATAAGTGGGCGTGGTAGCTGCGATACAAAGTGAATTTTTGATTTCATATATCTTGAGAACTATGACAGGGAGAGCTCTTTAAATTTATGTGAGGCCTTCTATTATTAATGTGAGTAGCCATGCCGAAAATGGGCGGGATAGGATAAGTGGGCGTGGTAGCTCCCATACAAAGTGAATTTTTAACATCGTATATCTTGAGTAAGTACTATCACAGGGAGAGTTTTTTTAATTTGTGCGGTACCACCCGTGCAGCGGAAAGTGAGTTAGTTTAATAACAATCTTTTCTAATGTATGAAATTCACGTGTCACAGTGTTTGTCACCAAACTCCTCCGAAACGGCTGAACCGATTTCAATGAAATTTTGCATACACATTCTATCTATCTTCTATCTATATATATAAAAGTGAAACTCTGTCTGTGTGTTAGCTATAGACTCCGAAACTGTAAAACGGATCGGACTCAAACTTTAGCAAGTTGTTGTACACATTCCAGGGAGTGTTCATGGGAGGAAAAAAGTAGGCGGGCCACGCCCATAAAAAAATAGTTATCATTTTTAGCTACTTGCACTTGACAGATTTTTCTGAAACTTCGCACACATATTGAGCTGTCATGACTTTATAATTTCGTGATTAGAAAAGTGGGCAGGGCCACACCCATAAAAAAAAAGTTTTAATTTTGAGGTACTTGCACTGGACTGATTTTTCTGAAATTTTGCACACATAGTGAGCTGTTATTACTTTACAATTTCGTGAGTAGAAAAGTGGGAAGTGCCACGCTCATAAAAAAAATTATTATTTTCAGCTACTCAAACTTCATCGATTAGAAATAAGTTATCATTTTTAGCTGCTTGCACTAGATTGATTTTGCTGAAACTTTGCACACACATATCGAGCTATCATGACTATATAATTTTGTGACTAGAAAAGTGGGCAGGACAACACCCATAAAAAATTTTATAATTTTGAGGTACTTGCTCTGTGCCGATTTTTGTGAAACTTTCCACATATATTGAGTTGTCATGACTATAATATTTCTTGATTAGAAAAGTGGGCAGTGTCACGCCCATACAAAAATTATAATTTTCAGCTACTTGAACTTCACCGATTATTCTGAAACTTTGATCACATATCGAGTTGTCATGACTATACAATTTCTTGATTAAAAAAATGGGCAGTGCCACGCCCACTAAAAAAAGTTATAATTTTTAGCTTTTTGCACTTGAACTAGTATATATATATATATATATATATATAAAGGCTGGGTAAATTTTAAGGGCCGATGTTGAATGTGAATCACACCTAAAGTTTTTTTTCTGCATTTGAGATGTCTCAGTTCCAGACTAACTCAGTTTGAACCATGGAAAGAAACACAATTGAGCAATACGTTAAAGTCATTCAGGCTTATTATTAAAATGGGCGTTCAAATCAATATTCACTTTGTGATTCTTTTGGTCAACATAATTGCTCAAATTCGCCCACATAATTGAACCATGCCAATATTCTCAAATTAAAAAGAAATTATAACAATTTCCTAAAAAATTTGTGTTTTAGTCAAAATCAACATCGGCCCTTAAAATTTAGCTTTTTAAATTTAATTTTTCAAAACTCGCAGCTACGATATTTAATATGACTCTTGAATTCATTACACTTGGAGAATATTGTCTTTAATGAACAAAGTAGTTTTAAATATATTGAATTTATATATTGTTACGTTTACACCTTTTATAAATGTTAGTTTATTTCCTTTAAATAAACTTTGAGTTCTTTTTGTATTGCAAACTCACTTTGATACGCACTGTACAAGCTCTACTGTAATACTGGTTATGTTAGCTGTGTTGTTCGGCTATTTATAGTAACAAAGTGGTGTTCTGTAACATTCGACAAAGTTCTCGTATGTACACACTAGTTCATTAAAAAACCGTTACATTTAAATTAAGACGTAATCTTAATGTTAAGTAATATGCAGGAATAATAAAATTGCCTAAAAGTATGATGCACATAATAACTCACCTCGGCTGCATATAATTTAACATTATATTCGAACAACCAGCGAACCAAACCAAATGTACAGAAACTAATACAAACAAAACTACTGTAACTTAAACTACTGTCAATATAAAAAAATAAAATTATAATGTAAATTATGCTATATAAAATAAATCTGTTACAATATAAAACGCTACAGTAAGGGTATATCTCAAATCGTAAAACAATGGTAGCACTTTTTTTAATTATCGTAAAATAATGCTACACTTTTCACACACATTTTCTTATTTGAAATTTCATATTTAAAATTTTAATTTTAAAAAAATAAACACTTGCAGCATTAGACGATCACAAATTCAAACCAAAAACAAAACGAACTTAAAAAAACAAAAAAGGGCAAGGATTTATGTGCATCTGTCTATTTGTGTGTCTGTATTTCAATTTATCAGAAAATAAACATTTCTTACAATGATACGATCCTAACACCAAACCAAAATAAAACGGACTTAAAATAAAAAAAAGCAGTCAAGCATTTACGTACATTGTCGTCTGTGTGCCAGCATGCCTGTATTAAACACACAAAAAATAATGTAAACATAATTTTATTTGTAAACATTATATCTGCCTGTATGTCGATCTGTATGTCTACACAGTGGGAGATAAAATTTTAGATACACAAAAAAATTATTCCTTATCAACATGCCACATACAATACATATTAATAGACTTTTTCACTGATCATTATAATATCTGAGTCACCCTGAGTATTTAAAACAATCCTCATATTTCACAAACCAGATATTTTAAAAAATCATCCTAAAAGTATGCTATAAAACTAACGAAATAGTAACATAGATACAAAAAATATATATTTACAAATAATTTTTTAGTGTATCTATAATTTTATCCTCCACTGTGAGCCAGAACCTATGCATTACTACTACTTGCTTGCTGTTTCAAGTTTGTATCCTGTTAAACAGATATTATTTGTAAATTCATTCGACATTGAATTTATCGCTGTTGTCATACAAATTCAAAATATATCGCTCTTTATTACCTGCTCATATCTATATACCTCCAAACAACTTTATGAAAAACATGATTTGTTAATAAAATCCGTTGCAGATAAACTTAAGTCAGCTGATTTTTTGATAATTTTTGTTGATCTTAATTTTCCGACTGCATCCTGGATTACATCAGATGATACAGATTTCTTTATACCGATTACGTCACATGATTGGACTAGGATTTTTTAATAGTTTGACTAATTTAAGCATCTTTCAAATAAATAACATATATAATAACAATAACCGTTTATTGGATCTTATATTTGTAAATAATATCTTATTATTCGACGTATCTAGGACTAACCCCTTGTTTATTCCTGAGGACCGACACCATCCTAAATTGTTTATTTCTACACCATTATGCTCGGCGCACAATTGGGACGAACGACGAATTTCGTGTGCAAATTCGTCGTGTGAACCACAAAAACTACGAAAAAGTAACATCTTTTATAGTTGATAAAATTGTTTAGTGTTTGTGGAAAGAAAAAACAAAAGTAATCAAAAAATTTAATTTTTTGTGAAACTCAACAAAACAAATATAATTTCTGTAATAATAAAAACTTGTTTACGTATAAGCAAACGTTTGCAAACAATGTCGTAGGTACGTGCATTAAACAATAATAAAAATTTTGTTTGTGTATAACAGCTAATAGTGTGACCATATGAAAAAAATATCACTTAATAAACTTAAACATTTGCAAAAACACAAATAAAAACAAATTTTTGTACTTAACTTTTTTATACTTATTTTAAATGTTTTAAAATAAAAAATAAAACAATTATTAAAGTAAAAACTAACTTTATTTTCTTAAAAAGTTTTCTAAACCCAAATTTAATAAAAAATGGTCACCTTGTATCAATTTGTTCGTCGTTCGCCAGCGCTCACTGGGCTGGATCGCCAAATTTTTGGCATAAAGTCTAAAAATAGGGTTACAGATTTGACACTTGGTACATTTGATAGTTATAGTATGCATAGCAGCTGTGCAAAATTTTGGACCAATCCGACAACGCCTTCCTCCCATATGGAGCCAAAACGTACGTTACAACTATTTAATATACCCAAATTTCGCTTTAAGTATTGTTTTGTACAAAATTTAAGGGCTTCTTGGGATCAGGAATACATACCTATTTAACACCCGGCCCTACCTGGTCAAATTGGGCCATTTTTGGAACTGTAATTCCTAAATTACGAAAAATTTCATTAGAAATTTCAAATTGCAATGTGTTTTTCTTTGAGAAAGTAATATTATTAAATTGCAAAAGTTTTATTAAAGTGATATATAATATAGTTATCATGGTATCTATATTTTTCATAAAATGTTTGGGGCCAGCCACACAGATAGGACATAACTGACAGGGTTTTGTGGCAGTTAAAATGTTTAAGACTTTGCTATCTATTAGAGTCATATGAAGATCATATGATACGACAACCTTTCTCTCATTCAAAATTTCTCCAACAAACGGCATCAAGTTTTTTATTTACGTTTCCAAATTTTCTTTTTCCTTAAGAATGTGTTCTTTGCTTTCCTTGACGAATTCCATTTTTAAAGGCCTACAAATTCTCACAGATTGTGGAGTTTGATTTATCCGTCTCGCTTGCTTCGAACCTCTGTTTGTACATGCTTTGTCTATTCGATCCGTCAAATCCTTAGCTCACAATTAATTTGACATTCGTAGTATTCGTTATTCGTGGAAACTTTCAAAAATAATACCCATTCCTAAGGCTAACAACGATTTTCGACCTATATCCATTCTTTCCTTTTTATCCAAAGTGGTTGAAAATCTTATGGGAAAACAGATGAGAAATTTTCTGATTTCTGGGAATTACTTATCTGATAGACAATCAGGTTTTATGAAAGACAGAAGTTGTATTACGGCGCTAGTTGATGTAGTAGAGGACCTTAGATCTAAGTTAGATATGAACATGGCAGTTTTTTTAATTCTTCTGGACCACAGTAAGGCATTTGATACTGTTGACGACACAGTTTTGATAAGAAAGCTTCAAAAATTATTTCATTTTTCTAGCTCGGCTTGTAGTCTTATATCTTCTTACCTTAGCAATAGATCGCAAATAGTTCAATATAATGGGAATAGATCAGACCGACTTAATGTCAGCAGAGGAGTACCTCAGGGCTCTATACTTGGACCTCTTCTCTTCTGTCTGTATATAAATGATCTACCTGATTTTTTAATTAATAGCAAAATACATATGTATGCAGATGATGTTCAGCTTTACCATAGTACTAATGCCACAAATATTCAATATTGTGTAAGGGAAATCAATAATGAGATAAATAACTGGGCTAGTACCAATGGACTATGTATCAATCCCCTGAAATCGAAATGTATTTTGCTTTCTAAGTCAAACAAAATGTTTGATAACGTGAATATAAAAATTAATGATAAGGATATTAGTCTTGTTAGTTCTGCATCTAACCTAGGTGTTACGTTCAATGATAAGCTGACATGGTCAAATCATATTAACGTTGTCGTGGGTAAAGTATATGGTATGCTTCGTAACCTATGGGCTGTTAAAGATTCAACTCCATTTTCTGTACGCATGCTATTAGCGAAAACATACCTTATCCCATCACTTCTATATGGTTGTGAGCTTTTTGCGAACTGTGGCTATAATGACTTTAGTAAACTGAATGTTGCATATAACAATATCGCAAGATATATATTTCAAAGGGGGCGCCGTGATCATATATCTCTATGCTCCTATCAGATATTTCATATGGAATTTAGGAATTTTTTAAAATTTAAATGCCTTACCTTTTTGCATAGAATCGTTATATTTAAACAACCTTCGTATTTATATAACAGGATTCAGTTTGCCAGATCTAATCGTGGAAGAAAGATTATTCAGCAAAGATATCGGAGCCTTCTATCACAACGTCAATTCTTAATATACAGCACAAGTCTTTGGAATGCTTTACCGAATCATATTCAAAACTTAGGCAACGCAAACACATTTAAAAGGGAGATAATTAAAATGTTTACGTAATAAATATATATATGAAGTCTTATTTATTCACAAATGCATTGTTATTATAATTATAATGATAGATTATTATGTATCTTTCGTTTGTTTTTTTTTTGACTAAAATTGTTTTTTAATGTTTATAACAACTCAATTAAAATATAATTATTAATTTGTTTTCATACTAGCGTTCTCATATATAAGATTATTATCTTGTTATGTTAGATTTCAATTTAAGTAAATAAATAAAAAAAATAAATAAAATAATAAAAAGATCTTCTTGCAAGAGTAAGATTCGGCTGGCGGTATGGTTTAACAGTTCTTGCAAGCAAACTACAGCCATAGTTTCTGTAGCTGCTATTCCCGTGGGCCTCAGTTGCAATTTAGCTTTCTGAATTTTATAGTAGCTCGGGTATTTATCACAATTTTGCTTCTTGTTTAGAGCTTTCATTGCATTATATTGTTTTTTGCTTAATGAGTTATCAAACAAAAATTCCAAAGCTTCATTTTGTGTAAGAGGTATAGGTTCCGGCAAAAACAGTTTTTTTTTAACACCACTAGATCCGCTCGGAGTGACCAAGTAATTCTTCAACACAAATGCTGCATCTTTTTCATTTGATTTCCTAGCTGAAACTGTTGCAGCATGCATAAGAAGGCTTGTGTCGTTTTCTTGGGTATCTGACAGTTCGGTTGCTAACTTTCGTTTAAGGCGTGGTCCTGCTGCGTCATATGTTAAAGGTGGACGTCCTATTTTATTATGCCCGGGTGCCACATCCTTTTTGATATCCAAAATAATCATCATGTTCAATGAAAGCCAATTAGAGTGTTTTGCCTTAAAGTTGGAGACAGTTATATTGCATTTAGGTAAGTTTTTCTGGATCAAGCGAGTAAAATTGCTGACTTTTTTCTTTACAGCATCTTTTGCGTCTATGTTCATAGTTTTGGAGTTAAGCTGTTCAAAAATTCAGTTCGAAATTGCATCTTCATTTCGATTGTTGTCTAGCCACATATTGAATAGGGTAGCATGACTGAACTTAAATGTACCTAAAAATTCACAAATTTATGGAAAACGGGCAAAATTGGGCAAAAACTGTTAAAAACACGTTATAATATACACTTTCAAGTAAATTTTAGCATAATTAAATTTTGGCCGAAATTGGGCGAAATTCAGTTTTTACGGGGGCTATTTATTGTATTTAATACAAGAAAGAAGACTAAGAGATGACGCTGTTAAAAATTGTATGTATACAGAAAATAGAAAATATTCTCTCTGAGAGATGAGAAGCGATGTAATATATGTAATATATACATATTATTTATTGTCTATATAGAAATATTTTTTTGTATAATAAGTAGCTTCTATTAACCATATATGAAAAAAACAAATGTGTAAAGTCATATTATTTTTTTATTTGTATGGAAATTACTAACAAAAATCTTATGCATGCATAAAATAATATGAAATATACAAATATGACTGATATGCAACCACTTTGAACTGGCCCATTGTTTTTGTCAGCGCCAAATTTTCATAATAAAATTGTATATGTATTTATGTCCCAAAAAATTAAAAAACAAGTTGCCACAAGTACCTATTTAACTAAATTTCTTAGAAAAAAATATCCAAATGGAAAAAAAAATTTATAATAAATCACAATAGGTAGGATAATTATCATAAAATCATAAAAGGTAATATAATAATATTTAATCTGAATTGCTTGTTTGAAACCCGTTTATACTCATGTTTTTATCACTTATCAGACATACATACATTGGGCCAATTCAAAGTGGTTGCATATCAGTCATATTTGTACTATTTCATATTATTTTATGCATGCATAAAATTTTTGTTAGTAATTTCCATACAAAAAAAATAATATGACTTTACACAATTGTTTCCTATGTATAAGAAATTGTTTATGTTATACTTTTAACCATACTGTCTCTCAGAGAGAATTTCTTCGCTTCTCACCTCTCAGAGAGAATATTTTCTATTTTCTTCCTTCCTGTATACATAAAATGTTTAACAGCCTCATCTCTTTGTCTTCTTTCGTGTATTAAATACATAATTTGTTAACAAAAGGTGTTCAAAGTCACTAGTCATATTAATATGAATTATATGATATAGTACAATATGAGAGTCTACTTTGAATTAGCCCATTAATTCTTTAAAATTGTATATTGCCTGGTGTGCAATACTAAATAAAATTGCCTTTAACGTATGTATTTAATATGTGTAACACAAATTTGGGGAAAAACAAAAGTTAGAAAAACTAAAAATTAAAGTTTTTAAAATATTTTCTTTATTTTCTAAAATAGTGAAATTGCCCCCATTAACACAACAAAAATAATAAACTACAATGACAATGGAAAATAAAAATTTTATTTGCGAATCGATTTTTATTAGTTTTTCGATTAGGAATGTTATTTGAATGAATAATTCTTGTAAGGAATTTTATATTTAAATTGTAGAGAGAAATTTATTTTAAATTTTTTTAAATTTCATTTGTCCCGCACTATAAACTGGTGTTTTGGTTAATTTTTTCTCTTTCTTAGGACTTCACAAAAAACAATTCACAAAAACATTTAACAAATAAAAAGCAATTTCTATTAGTTTTTAATAATATTTATGCATTTATCTTTATTTTCCATAGTTATCAAATTTTTTTTTTTGTTTACCAGCAGTCGCTTTCGGTTACCATAAAGCTGAGCTAACTTTTTTGGCTTTTTTGTGAAAACAAACAGCTGACGTATAGATTGCAGTTTGTACCCCTTGTAAAAGTTCAGGGTTACCACCAAATAACTTTTATAATTATTATTGAAATGTTATACCTAGGGTATGCACTTTAATAAAATATAGTTAAAATGAACAAATGTTTCCATGAAAATTTCGACTTTATGCCAAAAATTTTGCGATTTAGTCCATAGTGCAGCGTAAGAAATAGAAATAAATCTAATGCAGAGTTCGCCGCATATAGCAAACTTCGACTGACGCCACAATTGTATGCATTCTCATATACACAAATGTGTTTTATTTTTGATGACGAATATTCGCGACGAAAAATTCGTCGTTCGTCCCAATTGTGCGCCTAGCATTACCTCAAAAGGAAGCTGTTCACAAGGTATCTGAGTCGCTCTGTTTTAAATGTACAAACTATCATCTGTTAAATAATTTGTTTCATAATATTAACTGGTTTGAAATTCTTGCTTTTTCTTATAAAGGCAATAATTTTTATGATCTCGTGGAGAAATTTTACTCAATTCTTTTCAGTTGTTTATCAGCAAGAACTCCATGGTGTTCCTGTACATTAACCTAGTTAAAAATCGTAAGAACCGTTTATATAAAAAATTTAAGAAGAGTAAAACCCTTATTGATCGAAGCCATTATCTAATAGCTCAAAGCCGTCACATTTTTGAAAACAAAAAATGTAATGCATCGTATATTAACAAAATGAAATATTACTATAAAAAGAATCCAAAAATGTTTTAAAATTTTGTTAATTCCAAACGTGGAGTTTCAGCGTATCCAACGTATAATAATGAATAATGCAATTCTTTTGATGATTTCTTTACCTCTACTTTTTCTACAAAAAAGCGTTCGATAGTACAACTTATCCTTGTTATGTTACTTCGTCTTCATCAATTAATATATCATCTTTAGATGTCAATACTATCTTAAAAAGCCTGAGAAGTTTAGAAAATTGTTATAACCCTGGACCTGATGGTATTCCTAGCTGCATATTAAAAAATTGTGCCGGCGTTTTGGTTAATCCTATCACTTATCTATTTAACAGTTCTTTGAAATTTGGTATATATTCTAAATGCTTGTAAGATTAATTTATCATTCCACTTCATAAATCTGATAGCTGTAGTGTTATATTTGTTATATAGTGTTATACTTATTATAGAGCAATAGCTAAACTTAACTTCATTCCTAAACTGTTTGAGAAAATAATAACAGACATCCTAACTACTCAAATATCAACAGTTCTTTTTTCAGTGCAACATGGTCTTTGTAAATGTAGATCTACATTCACATATCTATTGGAACTGACGTCCCTCATTAATACTGGATTTTGTAATCGTAACCAAACCGATGTAGTCTGTACTGATTTATTGTTGGTGAAGCTTAAAAACTTAGGATTTCCGGGTTACCTTTAAAAATGGATTAGTTCTTACTTAAATGATCGGAGACAATGTGTTTTTTATAATCACTGTATATCAAAACATATTAAAGTAACTCCCAGAACACCACAGGGAAGTCACCTCGGCCTCATCCTATTTTTATTGCTTATAAATGATTTTCCAAAGGCTTATCAATACAGCAATATTTTAATGTTTGCTGATGATGTCAAACTTCATTAATGGATTAAAAATGTTGCGGACAGTATTTACCTCCAAACTGATTTAAATATTTTCTTTAATTGGTGTACACTCTAAATGGCTTTTAACTAAATGTTGTTGACTCGTTTTTGGATCTTTGAATTCTCTTTGATGTAAAATTTATTTTAACTCTCATGTAATAATGACAGTAAATAAAGCTAATGACGTTTTATAAAACGTTGGGCTAAGGAATTTAATGATCCTTATGTGACAAAAAATTTATTCACGTCATTGGTAAGACCTTTACTGGAATATGGATCAGTAATTTGGGATCCCCAATATGATGTGTATATTCAGAAACTTGAATCAGTCCAAAAACAATTTTTGCTGTTCTGCCTTCGTAACTTGCGTTGGAATTCCAATACCAACTTACCGTCATATCGAAGTCGTTTATTACTCATTGCGCTCCCAACGTTACAAAGCCGAAGAAGTGTTTCCAATATTGCATTTGTCCTGAATTTAATTCAAGGTAAAATGGATTCTACATATCTTCAACGTAAAATATCCATCAATGTTCCTAATAGGCAGCTTAGATCTTATGAACCGTTATATATAAAATGTCACCGATAAAACTACATAAACTTTGATCCATTTAGAAAAATTTGTGCTGAGGTAAATAAGTTCTATGCACACATCGACTTTTCCGATAATGTTGCTGTAATTAGAGAAAAGCTGATAAGGTTTCTAAATTCAAATGCTTATATATAATGATGTTTTTGTCTTTGTTCGAGTAATTATAGTTTTCTTTGAAAAGTAATTTTCAATTGTATATTTTTATGTTGATTGAATTAAATAAATAAATAAAATCTGAAGTAAGTACTTATGTGCATAAAGTGGCTCTCATTAATATTCGGTATTTTGTTTCAGTTACTTTATCCTTTATTTTAAAATAAAATGTGTTGTATTTTCAAAAATTTTTCTTCATAAGATACTAAGCATATTTATAGCTATTTTCTGTCTTACAAATTATTTTCATACATTAAACAATTTAAATTTTAAAATGTTGAAATATTGCAGAAATGTATGCCCCATTAATATTCGGTATTTTTATCTCGCCAAAAAAAAAAATGCAACCAAGTAACTGCAACTGTGCAAATATTTTTTGTTATAACGGTAAAAATCAACTTAATGAAAGTCAAATTAATGCGTGGATTAAAAATTTTTGGCTTTGTTAAGTTTTTTTGTTTAATTTCCAGTGTATTAGAAGCAATGGTTCGTAAAGGTAAAAATACTTCAATGGAGAAAAGAGAATTGGTTATTTTTCATTACAATAATGGAAAAACATAAAAATATTGCCGAATTATTAAATATAAAGCCAAATACTGTAGGTGATATTGTTCGAAAATAAAAAAACGACAGCCGTATTGATTAAAAAAAAGCTGTCAGGCAAAAAAATTAACGGAAGCGGAAGAGCCCTATATTTAAGGAAAATTAAGAATAATCCACGCTTAAGTGCTTCTAAAATAGTAAGTGAAGTTAAGGAGGAGTAAAATTGAACTGTATCTACAGAAACAGTACGTCCAGCCAATAAAAGGCAAGGGTAGAATGGCCGAGTTGCTCGTAAGAAGCCGTTCCTAAATTAAAAGAATAGGAAATACCGTCTTAAGTTTGCAAAGGAACACATAAAAACGGATGCTAGTTGGTGGAATGACGTTATTTTCTTTGATGAAAGCAAATTCAACATATTTGTTATCGATAGAAGAACAAATGGTCTGGCGGAAATCCAATGAAGAATTTAAATTAAAGAACATTACTCCCACAGTATAACATAGAGGTGGACATGTGATAGTTTGGGGCTGTATATCAGCAAAGCGAGTCGGGAAACTTGTTTTTTTTTTTTTGACGGAACGATGAACAAGGATATGCACTTAAACATCTTAGGGAAAAATTTGAAGCAGCCTGGCAAAACCAATTGGAATTTCTTTGACCTCCAAATTATATTAAGATAACGATCCCAGACATAAAACCCATTTTGTCCGCGACTGGTTGCTTTACAATTGCCCAAAAGTTATTGATACACTCGCATAATCCCCTGATATTAACCCCATAGAAAATTTATGGGATCATTTAGATCGCCAAGTGCGTAAAAGTACTATTTCATCCAGAAAAGAGCTTAGAAAAAGACTGCAGGAAGAATAGGATAAGATCAGTGTAAACAATTAAAAAAAAGTTGTTTATATTTAACCGTCTACCAGAGGTCATAAAAATAACGGCTTCCCAACAAGATTGGACATAATTTTACAGTTTATTTTAATTTCTCAAAAAAACTGAATATTAATAAGGCCTGACTGGTGTTAAGTTGTTACTTATTGTACCTCTAATTTATTTTTTTAATGCTTTAAGTAGATAGGGAATGAGAGTTCAAACTCAATTTTCTGTTAAAGGCATAAATCATAGCACGTGACCTGTCAATAACACCTGCACCTGTCAATGGCACGTGACCTGCATATTAATTAACACCTGCACCTGTCAATGGCACGTGACCTGCATATTAATTAACAGCTGCACTGGTCAATGGTACGTGACCTGGATGTTAATAGCATGTGTACCTGTCAATAACCCCTGCAACTTCCGATCCTAAAGCCATAAATCATAGCACCTGCACCAGCACCTGTCAATAGCCCCTGCACCTTACAATGTCACGTGACATGCATAAATTGTTAAGGATAGTTGATCAGCATTTCTTGTTGTTGTAGCGGGTTTTCTAATCTAACAAGCGTGTGAATTGAAAACATACATACTGATCACTTTGAATCTACTTATAGGAATAGAGTTAGAAGTGTAGTGATGTACTTATGTATTCCAAAAGCATTCATATTTTGAGTAAGGATTATTATTTTAGGGTGTGAAAATTATAGTTTAAAGCAACCTTAAATTTAAGCAGCGGCAATAAATTAAAAAAGGAATATCACGGTAATATACATATGTGTAAATTGAGTTAATTTTTTTTTTGTTTGTTTGATGTAATGATCGTTTCGTGGCAAGAAGTGGTAAAAATTAAATTTAAAGCAACATTAAATTTAGACAGCGGCGATAAATTAAAAAAGGAATACCACGTGCGGTAATATATGTGTAAATTGAGTTAATTTTTTTTGTTTGTTTGATGTAATGATCGTTTCGTGGTTAGAAATGTTTGATTTCTAGATTTAACAAGTATGTGCCGCAAACAGACAGATAGAGCTATAGGGAAGTCAGACAGACAGACAGACGTACATAAATTGGTAAGGATAATTAGTAAGTATTATTGTTGGTGTACTGTGTTTTCTTAATCTAACAAGCGTGTGTATTGAATACAAACATGTAGGCACACAAAGAGAAAAAAAGAGACAGAGATTGGTATCTTTGACTCTACTTATAGTAATAGAGTTAGAAGTGTAGTGATGTACTTATGTATTCCAAAACATTCATATTTTGAGTAAGGATTATTATTTTAGGGTATGTTAAAAAAAAAGTGCTAATATCATTTTACGTTGATTTGAAAAAAGTATAGTAGAAAAGCTATAAGCATTTTTTTTTTTTTTTGGATTTGGAGACATGTTTATGACAAATCTTTCTAAGGTTTTTTTCCTACGAATCAATGAGCATGCCAGTAGTGATGTTCAAAAAAAAAATTATTATTAACTTAATTTTACGATTTTGGATATCCTCTAAATGAAACATTTTTTTTTCTATATAAATTGAATATATTTAAAACCACTTAGCTCATTCTTTAAACTATTGTTATCTCATACACCCCAATTCTAAATATTCCCAGGGAATTGAATTCCCCGGGAATTCATTTTTCCCGCGAATAAAATTCCCCTATTCTAAACAGTCGGGGAAGGGAATAACAAGGGAGAGAGAATTTTACATTTTCGAAGTCAGCTGTTTGCTTTTGCTGTTTTGTTTTGACAAAATATTTGCTAATAATTTTTAGAAATATTAAGCGAAAAAAGTGAATACTCGTAAATAATAAAAAAGAAATAGTTAAAAGTGAATAAAAATGTTTAGTGTAGCGTTGATAATAATAGCTGAAGCAAAAAACTCAGAAGCATATCAATCTGACAAGAATAAGCAAAGGGTAGAAAGGAGAATGCTACGTGACGCCAGCAACCCACTTGAGTTGCCGCACATTTTGTAAGTAAATTTTACTTTTGGAGTAAATAAATCGGCGTTCAAATATCTGTTGGACGTGTTCAGCCCAAAGGTAAGTCGTTTGCAATTTCTCCAATCGTGAAATTAAGTGAGATTTTACGCTTCTTTGCTGAAGGTTGGTACCAAACGGGTATAGGTAAAGATTGCGGCGTGTCTGTGGATCAGTGTAGTCTTAGCAAAGTTCTGGCAGAAGTTATTAATATATTTGAGGAGCATTTACGCCCAATATAGATAAGTTTTTGTAGAACTGAAGTGCAAAAACGGCAAATTGCGTTAGCTTTTTATGTAAAGTATGGTATTCTAAGCATTATAGGATGTGTTGACGGATCGCATGACCGCATTATTTCTCCTCCTAAGAACAAGCATCTTTACTACAATACGAAGAAATACTATAATTTGAATGTAATGCTGGTAAAGTATTTCTTTTGTTTTAAATTATCAATAATTAATTTTTAATCAAAAAATTTCAGGTCTGTGATCATGAGCTGAGGATTCAGTACGTTGATGCCTTACATCCTGGAGCGTGTCACGATTCCTTTATTTGGAATTCTGGCGAATGGCGTACTCACCTTGAGCAAGAATAACTTAGAGGTGGCAGCAATTATTGGCTTCTTGGTAAAGTTTTGAATGATAACAGACAATTCATAAATTAAAACTGCATTTTTTTTAGCAGACGCAGGATATTCACTTGAACTGTGACTTTTAACGTCTTATAGATATTCTGTGGACATCTATAAGACGTCTGTTGAAATTAAATTTAATGAAATTCACTCTAAGTGTCGAAATGTGGTTGAACGCACTAATGGTGTTTTAAAAATTGATGGAGGTGCATTCTTGGTGCTAGAAAGCTTCACTACGCTCCAAAAAAAGCTGCTAAAATAACAAATTTTTGCTGTTCCTTGCATAACATAACAATACTACAGTACACGATGTAGAAAATTTAGATTGTTAGAGCGTTTAGGATAATAATGTGGTATCCTTAGACTCACCACAATATTAATCCATTGCCCAAAATATTAGAAAATATAATAGAAAAATATTAGAAAAAATATTGCGAATAATCTGTAATAAATTTCTGTAATTAAGCCACTTCTTATTTATGTATATACATTTTTTAAATAAATATAACATTTTATTAAAAAATTTAAAAACTTCAAAAATTAAAAAAAAGATAAATAAAAATTAAAATTATTTTAAAACTAAAAAACAATTCATTATTCTGCTTCCTGTTTGTTGTTTTTGTCCTAAAAGTAACAATAAATACATTATTTATCACAATTTGTATAAAAAAATATTAAATACTTACATTTTTGTCACAACTCCCTTTAAATTTGTTGGCGGATTTTTTCCCAAAAATTGTTATTACATTCTCCCTTTAATTACCTTTCATAATACCTACTTTTTTCCCAGGGAACAATTTCCCAATTTCGAAGTTCATTTAGAATAAGGGAAAAGGGAAAGGGAACAAATTTCCCCGGGAGAAGTTATTTAGAATAGGGGAACAGGGAATAGGGAAATAATTCCCAGGGAATTGTTATTTAGAATTGGGGTGATAGTGTTTAAAAGTAAAAATTATAAAAAATAAAATTTTTAAATAAAGTATGGAAAAAAAATATTATGTTCAGTTGTATTATTTGTGAGAATAGATATTCGTTATCTCAAGAATTTAATTCACATATGCGCACTCATAATTTGTATAGTTCAACACCCATGGATAAAGGAATACCAAATTCGGACGACATGGACTTGCTGAGTCCTATACATTTTACATTGGACGAAATGGCTGTAATAGATGACGACATGGAGAAAAGCGTAGAGAATATATTATTAGATTATATAAGTAATAATAATTTTAATATAACTTTAGAAGAAGATTCCATGATGGAAGATATTCCTAACAATCAGTTAGGTTATTATGTAAATTACTTCGAGGACGAAGTCTTTGAATTTTTAAATGATGATGTAGGTGATAAAGTGTTATTAGATTTTAAGGATGAATTTTGGTTCGATAGTGAGGGAGATCAAATCATTTTAGATATAAGTATTAAATAGTAATAATTTTAAGAAAAAAAAAATAAATAAAAAAATTATTTTTTTTTGTTGTTAAACTATAATTTGTTGGTTTTTTTTTATATTTTATTTTTCTCTCTCTTACTCTCTATATCTCTTTTTCTCTCTCTCTCTCTTTCTCCAATTTTCTAGAAAGAGTTTCTCTTAAAAAAAGTTTTTTTTCTTAGTTGATTAATTTCAACTAAAAAAAATAAATTATACACAATTTTCTATAAATTGACAGTTTAATAGCATTCTCTGCACATTTAAACAAGAAGATTTAATGATGAGCACCAACACGAATTTAATATCAACTTTTATTCAGCTTAATATGAAACAAGTCCTAAGTGTTAAGGACATGGTGCCTAGAGAAGATTATCTTATTACTGGATCTGAGCGTACAACTACAAAATATGGAAATGCTATTATGTTGGAATTGGGTCCAAGTGTACTCTACCTACCTCGAAGATTCAATGCACTAACTGATAAGGAGGTGGAAGACTTATCTACTGGGATGTATTTAATTTATAAAATTCCTATTAAAATGATAGAAATAATACATTCTGTAGATTAGAGATTAAGGCCGCGCCTACCATGAAAGATTATTATAATTTTAATGAATTTTAATACTTTTAAATTCAAAAAATAAATAAATATATAAATATATAAATAAAAATTGATGTATTTGTTGTTTCTTTTATGGTTCTTTAAATTTGAATATACTATATAAAAGGTGATCATTAATAGTATATACACAGTCTCAAACATAATATTGATTTAGAGAGATGGACGCTATTGATAAGTTTCTAAAAAAAATTTGAAAATGTAATATTTGAAGAAGATTTAGAAATATTACATGCATTCAAGAAACAATATTACAATATTGAAGCATTCAATAAACCTTGTGCTCACAATGATTCCGATGGAGACGTAGTTGGTACTTGTGGCTGTTACTTTTTCCATATGAGAAAAGAAAAGGTTTTGAAGATAATCGAAAAATATCAAAAATTAATTAAAAAGTTGAAGCATAATGATAAAATTTAAATAAATTATTTGCTTTTTAAATTGTTAAATGTATAATAAAACAATTTATTTAGAAAAAAAAATCTCTTTTTCTTTCTTTATTTTCAAAACATATAAGATTCTTACGTATATTATTTATTTATTTATGTGTTTATATACTTATATATACTTATATGTACATATATACTTAAATAATTTTATCATAAAGTTATGGCGTTAATAAAAAAGTATTATTTTTAGTATTGAGATTGAAAATATTTTTTTTTTTTTTATAAAAAGGAGACTTTAGAGTAGTTTTATCATCAGTTTACATTTAACTTTCACTCATAATGGAAAACAAAACAAAAAAATTTGTTGCACTTGGCTTAGGAAGAAAACCACAAATATACGATGTGGTTTTTGAAATGGACTACTTTATTAATCTTAAACTAAAAATATCCTGTGGCTTTTCTACAACACTAGGATTTAAGCCTATGATATGGTTACATTATAAGGATAAGCATTTTATTGGACTTGATCGAGAACAGTGGTTACATCTCATGAGCTATAAAGAGTATATCCAGAAAACATTAAATCAACATGATTTTATTGTAAACCTTATTCAGAATGATTGTGAGAGAGATACTTTCTATAGTTTTAAGTATAAAAATGGTATATGTTTCCTTATACTAAAACAAGATAAATATGAAATCAAAATTGATTCTAAGACTTGGAAATCATTAAATCGTATTGGAGTATTTCTTACTACAATTCTGTGTTGGAATACAATCCTAAGAAAACAGATTTTGCATTTTTATTATGAATATTTTATACCAGCTTGCTCTACTTTAAACAAAACTAGTATTCAATTTTGTGAAATGAAAGGAATAAATGAAAGAGATATTGAAATTGATTTAACACGACTATGTTTTGAATTTAGTAAAAAAATGCAAGCGAAAATTAAAAATGATGTAAAAATTCATAGATTATTATTAAGAATTGATAAGAAGTGAGAGGAAAAAAAACTGTAATAAAATAAAATAAAACAAACAAAAAAAACATGTGTTTTTATTATTATTATTATTTCTTTATTTAAAAAAATGGGTTAAAAATTTTAAGCATAAATGTCCACAATTAAAAGTGTTAATTTTTTGATATCTTTTATAGTTGTATTTAGTATTATTTCCTAAATATTTTATTACTTCTAAAGGAGGTTGAAGATTACCAAAACTATCAAAATATTCTATATTTTCATTATCTTTGTAATAGGCTACCCAATGTGTGCCATCTCCTCTATTATCGTCCAAGTTGATAATTCCACACTCTTTTTGTCGTGGACCTTGAGGAAGTTTATCTCTCATATAAACTCCTCTAAAATTGGGAATATGATTCTTTCCAAATACTTTTAAATCTACGTCTGTGAGAGGCCTGTTGGGTAGCTGTTTTATTAGTTTTTTGATATATTATAAAAAATTCCATATCCGTTTTTATGTGGTTTGAGATATAAGCCTTTACCCATTGCTATTGCCTCTAACGTTCTGTTATGACGCTTACTCTCTTCAAGTTGCTGTCTACCATTTTTAGCTGTTGTTATGGCTTTAGCAATTGATGATCCACCAGAAGCTAATGCACCTAGTGCTCCGAGTGCAGTAAGTATGGGAACAAGAAGTATGAAGCCACCAAGTTTTGGTACTTTAATAATTCTTGGTATTTTAATATCGGACTTTCTTCTACGAAATGAATGTTGAATAACTTTTCTTGCAGTTTTTATAGCATTTTTAATATCTTGAGGTTTTTGATTCTTTAAGACAACATTTGCTGCTTTAATTGCATTATTAAAAATATTTCGCTTATAGGGGCTTTTCTTGTTGCATTTAACACCCATACCTAATTTTACTTTAGCTTTCATTGCGTTAGTAACAAAGAATGCGTTTAGTTTTTCTCCAATTGTACTATCTCTAGCTTTAACTCTTTCCCAAGCTTTATCTGCTTGATGTCTTTTATTAATATCAGTATTCTGAGAATAAGCAATATCATGAATTCGACAAGCTGCATCCAGGGGATTAATTCCCTTATCTCCTCTTTCTAAACGCTTTTCAAGTTTTGTTCCAGGTCCACAGTATTGATAACCGGGTAGATGAAGTTCTATTGGTAGGGAATTAATTAATTTGTTTACTAGTCCTTTTCCGTGTACGGAATGTTTTCCACTGAATTTGTTATTAACATATACAATCATTTATATATGCTGCAGTTTTCTTTTACAGCATGTAATGTTTTATGCGTAGCAAAAAAAAAAAAAAATAAGCAATTACATATAAAATTATAGACATATATACTCTCAGTTATAAAGATGCGTTTAATAAGACAACATAAAAATATTATCGTAAAAAATTTAGATTTTTTTGAAAATAAAAATGGGACTAAGCACAGCTGTCTATTACCAAATTCTACAAGAGCGCTTATAGTAGGTCCATCTAATTGTGGAAAAACAAATGTAATGCTTAGCTTGATTGAAAGCCCTAATGGATTAAAATTTAAAAATATATATTTATACTCAAAGTCATTACATCAACCAAAATATCAATATCTAAGAAAATTAGTTTCATCTGTAAAGGGTATGGGACTTTATACTTTTTCAGAAAATGAATATGTCGTACCACCTCAAGAAGCTAAATCAAATTCAATAATGATATTTGATGATGTTGCTTGTGAAAAACAAAATAATATAAGATCATACTTTTGTATGGGGAGACATAACAATATTGATTCCTTCTACTTATGCCAAACATATACACACATTCCAAAACATTTAATACGTGATAATGCAAATTTCATAATAATGTTTAAACAAGATGATTTAAATTTAAAGCATATTTATAATGATCACGTTGGAAATGATATGAGTCTTGATATGTTTTCTAAAATATGCAAAGAATGTTGGAAAGAAAAACATGGATTTCTAGTAATAAGTAAATATGATGAAATTCATAATGGACGTTATAGAAAAGGTTTTGATATATTCATTCAAGTTTAGTTTTAAATATCAACCTACCCATATCGGTCGTGTATACTCCTAAATATAATTAAAGCTGTTTAGATGTTATAAGATGCTGTTTAGCTGTTTGAAGGAGCTGTTTAGCTGTTATAGTCGTTAAGCTATTATAAGGAGCTTGTTGAAAAGTTGAAAACACTAAAGTTCCTACAGGGACATTAAATTTGTATATATGGTTGAGCCATTAAAATACAGAATGAGAAAAAAAACAGAAACATTGATATATTTGTTAATAAACAAACAACAAACATTGTTGCCGTTAATCGCGACATTAATTAAAAATCTATATAAAAAAATGTTGTTTTCTGGAGCGGCGTTCTATTTATTATCAATACACAAAATAAATAATAACTGTAAGTTTTTTTGTATACTTTAAAATAAATAAAAAGGGCAGTTTTAAATTGGTCATCAGCAGATGAAGTTGAATTTAATATCAATAAAAATTGAAGTTCTAATAAAAAATATAGTTTTTTTTTATTTGTTGTATTTAGATTGCATCAATAGAACAAAAAAAAACTCCTTTGTCCTCAAACCAAGGTCCTTCGAACCGGACATCTAGTTATTCGGTAATATTTTCACTGTATTTTTATTTGTTTGTCGCTACCAAGTATGTCATCAAAGGATAATGAAGATGTGCAAACTCCTCCACCGGGTTGTAACAGTAACGGCTTAATTCGTGTCAAGGAATTGCAACGTGATAATTATCTAAATCGAGTCTTGAACGAAGTGAATAACCTGTCAGATTACTACAATCTATCTAGTTATCAGCTGGAGGTCAAACTATCATTGTTGGAGAGACAATTGGAATCATTTGAAACTGTTCAAGGACATCTCGAGTCATTGGATGAGTCTCAGTTTGACCACGATCATCGATTAACCTTTGAGGATGCTTATTTTAAGGTTAAATCTCATATTCTAGAGCGCTTATCTGTGCTAAACGTAAATTCCAATGACCCTCCAATTAGCAGTACACGTTTTATGACGACAACTTCACAACATATATCAAAACCGCACCTACCAACACTCCAACTACCAAAATTTAAGGAAAACTACAATGATTGGACTGAATTTTACAACATGTTTTGCATTTTAGTGCATGATAATGCAGAATTATCAGTAATATCGAAATTCCAGTACTTAAGATCTTGCCTCACTGACAACGCAGCAAGATTAATTCAATCGTTAGATATCACCCCAAATAATTATAACCAAGCATTAGAAATTCTTAAGTCACGATACGACAACAAAAGACTAATATTTCAGTCTCACATTGAAAAAATATTTGCCATAAAGGAAAAATCTAAACTAAAGTTGACTGAAGTCAGAGATTTTATAGACACTGTAAATGCAAATCTTCGTGCTTTACAATCAATAGCATCTGATGATCAAATTTCTGATGGCATCATATTATATATGATGACTTCTAAACTCGACCCTGAAACACAAGCAAAATGGGAAGAAGAAATTTTTGCAAACTGGGAAAAAGGGTCATCAGCTCAGGCACTGTCACTTCCCAAGTGGAACGACCTATCATCATTTTTAGAGAAAAGGTGTAAAACATTAGAAATAGTTTCTAAGCCAGAGGCACTGAGCTTGTCATCCACATCACATTGAAGGTCAAGTAATGGTCATCGTCAATTCACAAAGAAGGGATACGTAACGTCATCGTTTGTCGCTGCAAATTACACAACACGGTGTTACTTCTGTAACATCTCCCCTACACATAATTCTTTTAATTGCAGTAAATTTATGGAAATGTCGGTTCAAGAAAGATTTAATACTGTAAAGCATCACAAACTATGCATAAATTGTCTAGGTTCTAACCATATAGCAAGCTCGTGTCCATCATCCAACAGATGTCAACATTGCAACGGATCACACCACACACTACTACACAAGGAGCAACTACAGAAATCGTCTCTCGCAAGCTCAAAACTGCCTTCCACTAAAAATTCAACTGATCTACCAGTTGCGTTGCAAGTATCATATAACCAAAACCAGGTCATTCTAGGCACGGCCAGAGTGGAGTTACAGGCACCAAATGGAAGGTCTCTAATAGTACGTGCATTATTAGACTCTGGGTCTCAGTTGCATTTCATTACCGAAAAAATTGCTCAATATTTACGAGTTCAACACAATAAGATAAATATTGAAATAACTGGCATCACATCCAAAAAATCTAATGCTTACAGCAAGTGTTCCGTAACTCTGAAATCAGCTACAAATGAGTTTTCGTCAGTGATTGCGGCCGTTATCATTCCGTCTATAACATAATATCAACCACAAAAATTGTTAAATATTAACACGTTCAATATACCGAAAAATATTAAATTGGCAGATTAACATTTTCACGTGCCGGGACCCATTGACCTACTCATTGGGGCTGGTTTGTTTTATGAATTGTTAATGGCCAAATAAAAAATGAAAACTTGCCATTATTGCAAAAAACTACATTAGGCTGGATAGTCACTGGTGCACATGCCGAAAATGTGAAAAAATTAAATACTCTATCACCATCGTTAGATATGACGCCGCCAATGTCAAACTCACCACAATCAACATCTGTAAAAAAAGAAAATCCAGCTTGTAGCATCGACAAATCAAACCACTTATCAGACGTTTATTCTTCATTTATTTGTTGTCACAGGTCAACAACACACTTGTACCCATTGTTTGTTGAATCAAATGAACCTTGTTTAAGGGATGTAATGGAACGTTTTTGGAAATTAGAGAAACCTTTAAATGTAATTGATAAAGCAACCGAAGAAGATGAATGTGAAAGTTTTTTTGAAGAAACTACTACCGGATGTCCAAAAACCAACAAATTTATTGTGAAACTTCCATTTAAAGGGAGTCCAAGGGATTTGGGATCATCAATACAAATAGGCACAAAAAGATTCTACACATTAGAAAAACGGTTATGCCGTAACGAAAATTTGTCCAAAGAGTACTCTGACTTTATTCATGAGTACATCCAGTTAGGTCATATGATTAAGGCGGCATCAAACGTTAATTCAAACGTTAATTCAAACTTTAACTACATACCTCATCATTGCGTAATAAAGCCGTACAGCTCGACGACAAAATTAAGGGTTGTCTTCGATGCATCTTGCCCGACGTCTAATGGATTATCGTTGAACAGCATTTTGCGTGTAGGACCTACACTACAGGATGACATTTTTACCATATTATTAAGATTTAGATTTTTTTTAATTTGTGCTAGTTGCTGACATCGCTAAGATGTATAGGCAAGTGCTAGTTGACAAAAGTGATGTACAGTGGCAAGGTATTATTTGGAGAGACAACCCAAGTGAGCCGCTGTCAACATACGTGTTAAAAACAGTGACTTATGGTACCGCTTGTGCCCCGTACTTGGCGGAAAATGTCTACAAACACTAGCCAAAGCAACATCATCAAAGTTTCCTATTGGATCAAAAGTTACACTACGCGACTTCTATGTGGACAACTTGATGACTGGTGGTAACAGTGTTGACGAGCTGATAGAAATAAAACGACAAGTTGTCGAAGTGTTAAGATATGGTGGTTTTCCGCTTCGGAAATTTGCGACAAATTGCGAAAGAATTTTAAGTGGTATTCCATCATTAGAAAGGGAGGAAATTGTAAAAGTGGATGATACGGCATACATTAAGACATTGGGTCTCAAATGGTCTCCTCAGGAAGATAGTTTTAGCTACTCATACAATCAAGGGCAAATTTGTAATACCAAAATCACCAAAAGAATGATACTATCGCACACAGCAAAACTTTTTGACCCTCTGGGGCTGGTAAATCCATTAGTAGTCAGGTGTAAGATGTTACTACAGAGAATTTGGTCATTAAAAGGCCACTGGGATGAGTCCCTACCACAAGACATCACAACGGAGTGGTTACAAATTCACGAACAGCTACTGATGGCTACAACCTTTCAATTACCCAGGTATGTTTATACAAACAATTGTACTAACATTCACGTATTTGCAGATGCTAGCACAAAGGCGTATGGTGCATGTATATACGCCGTCACTAACAGTTTAGAAGAAAGACATTCTTCGCTTTTATGTTCTAAGTCACGAATTGCTCCTTTAAAACCAGTAAGTCTACCCAGATTAGAATTGTGTGCAGCCTTATTGTCCACTCAACTTGTAAATTCAATATTAAAAACATTGCCATTGCAACCGGTAAAAATAGTTTGTTGGTCAGACTCGACAATAGCGTTGAGTTGGATAGCTGGCGAACCAGTCCGCTGGAAACCGTTTGTTAAGCATCGCGTAGAGAAAATTAAACAAAACATACCTACTGCTATCTGGAGGCATATTCCTTCGCAACTCAATCCTGCAGATATTTTGTCACGCGGTACTACAGTGTCTAAATTAATAAATAACGCATTATGGTTTAACGGCCCAGAATTTTTGTTACAAGATGAAACCACATGGCCAAGCTCCACGTTGAACTATCCCGAAGATGCAAATTGTGAAATCAGACAAACAGCTCTAATTGTGAAATATACAAACAATAAAAATATAGATCTGTTACATAACCACAAATACATTAATAGCTATCAAAAATTATTAAGAATATTTGTCTACGTTTGCCGTTACGTCCGTTCAATTGTACGAAAAGACCTGCCACAAACTGGACCCATTGATGCCCAAGAAATGAGACACTCACTGGAACTCATATGTCGCTTAATTCAATGCCAATCATTTCCACATGAGCTTAAGCACCTCAAATCTAGACAACAAGTCAATCAGCAATCAAAACTATTAAGGCTGGCACCATTTCTTCACAAAGGGCTTATACGAGTAGGTGGTCGACTCAACAATGCAAATGCACCCTTTTCTGTCAAACATCCAATTATACTGCCACCAACACACGAATTTACTCATATTATTATTCGATATCATCATAATCAAAACTTTCACGCTGGGATACAAACCCTAAACAACATACTTCGCGAAACCTTGTGGATACTGAAAGCAAAACAAACAATTAGCCAGGTAATACACAAGTGTGTTTTTTGCTACCGATTGCATCCTGTTACAGAACACCAAATAATGGGAGCATTACCTAAAGATCGGGTGACTGAATCATATCCATTTGCAGTATCAGGGGTTGATTATTGTGGTCCATTTTACATAACACAGCAAATACGTGGAAGATCTCCAATAAAAGTGTACGTGGCAGTGTTTATATGTTTTGCTGTTAAGGCAGTTTATCTGGACATACGGCCAGTTTATTCGTGACATACGGCCAGCAGTGCTCGAAAAAGTGGCCCAAAATTGGACGTCCAGAATGCGCCTCGTCAAGAACAGCCGCGGTGCCCATATGCCCGAAATCATTTTCAAATGTTAATGTCACGTATTGATCTTTCGAATCAAAAAAAAATTTTGATTACAATTTAATTTTTTGTGTTATTTTTTACAATTTCAAGTTCTATCGGGCTTAAAAAAACACCCTTTACATACGATTATATTTATAAAAATAAACCACGGAAACTACTGCTGGTTTTACGGTTGTTATAAAAAACATTTTTATACAAGAAAACATTTAATTATGTATGTATGTATGTAATTAATTCACTTGAAATTTATAAGCACTTATTAAAAATAATTCCAGAAAGTCGTTAACTTTGGCGTAAAATATTTTTGACCGATGATGTTTGTTTTTCTTTTACATAGTCGTATTTGAGAAAAGTTGTAAATACTTAACAAACAAAAAACGCTAACAAATTAAAAACCTTACTTTTTATTCAAATATTCTTTAAATTTACCAAAACAGATAAGAAGTTAAAAATAAAATTAAATATATTTCCTAATATACTACATATTTTTTATTTCCCGTTTTCCCGGGAATAAGAGCAAAATTTTTCCGGGAATACTAAGTGGTTCATTCCCGGGAATTCCCAGGCGGGAATTCCCAGGCGGGAATTCCCGGTTCCCAAACCCTACACCCTACGCATTGCTCCATAACAACTTTTTTTATATTTTCATATATGTATGTTCTTGAAAAATAGCTTTTTGAATATTTGGATTTTACATATTTCTAAAAACAGGTTAGAAGGTGAACATAAACTCTCTAGATCTGTTTTATTTTCAAAGTTTTTTGTATGGATATACATTTTTGGAAAGGTTAAATTATATCCATTCGGAATTTTATGCAATATATCCGTTGCGCTATGTAACCTATGTGAAATATCGACCTGAGGTAAGTTCTATTGGCACATTCTTAGAGTTAAAACTGTCGGCACTTTTATCAAAATATTATTCATTTGCCGCAAAGAGTATTTGTTGCCTGACTTATAGGGCCCACACGCAACACCATAATAATTGTGCAATTTATACCCTTAATCTACAAAAAAATAACAATTTATAACATAAAATGTTTTTATGGACATATGTATGTAGGTATATATACCTATGCAACAACTGAAAAGGTCATTAATATTTTAACTTTATGTATATATGTATGTACATAATTTAATATATTAAATTTTATTGTAATAATTATATACATATAGTTAATAGTAATACAAAAATTCTTCTCATTAGGGCATTTTGAATTAAACCAAATTTAATGCAGTTTTACGGCAACACAGGCGATCATTTCATTTTCTTTTACAACATTTGTTCATATCAATATTGAATTGCATATCCCAGCAAACATGACGTTAAATCTTTTAATTCAGGTGGTTATATTTTACTATATATCAAACATTTTTTTGCTAACTAAGACTAAAGTTAAAATAAAATGTGACTTGTTTTTACTGATAAAGCAGTTACATCCAAATGATTTCCAAATGTTAGTCGTCCGGTAGAGAGCTTAATTGCATAATATATTCAATTAGTATTCATTTGAAATCACACCTGCGTGTTTGCTGGGCAACACGCTTGGTAATATTTACACACATACATAAACAGTCCATCACATATAATTTGTTTTTATTGAGAACTTGTTCTCTTTTTGTTTTCTTACTCTCACATATTGGAATTCTCTCAATTTGTATAACACAAATTGGGATTTATGAAAAATCCCACATAGAAATTAACACCAGCACAACTTTGTATGGCAGTGCAACATCTTTATAGTCTATAGTCTTTGCCTAAACTCTATCAAATATTTAAATTCTGAATCTAGTGATAATTTAATAATAAGTAATTTATTTGCCGACTTCTTTTCAACAACGTATTCTGATGTACAATACAAAAATAATTCGTACCCATACAAAATTGCTCAAAGTCAACCAATACAACTCACTCCAATCGTCACTTCACAGATTTTATCAGCCATAGAGAGCATCAAATTGTCCTTTAATAGTGGACTGGATGGCATACCCAACTGTGTCTTAGCAATTGCGCAAATGCAGTTGCTACTCCACTTGTAATTATATACAATGATTCAATAAAACTTGGTTATTTTCCTCAGTTTTGGAATTTCCGCTTTTTAAATCCGGTAATAAATCGATTGTAACGAACTATAGAGCTATTGCGAAGCTTAGTGCGATTCCAAAACTTTTTGAAAAATGTATTAATATATGCCATCAAATACCATCTCTTCTATCTCATCATTAACACGGTTTTAGAAAAGGCAGTCTATAATAACTACCTTTTGGAATATACCACTATTGTTCGTAATGGTTTTAATAATAAACAATTGGCGGATGTAATCTATTTTCGCTCTATATAAATGATTTGCCAAGTGCAATCAAATTTTGCAAATTTGGTTGACTCTTTTTTCAGGGTGCTTATCAACTTGAACTGGTTTCGGGGTTGCTGGATCTAGGCATTCTTTTTGACCCTAAACTAAATTTCAACAACCATATTGTTATGATGGTAAATAAATTCTCGCTTTTATAAAACGTTGGACTAAAAAGTTTACAGAACCAAAAATAACTGTACAGTTGTACTCCTCAATAGTAAGACCTATTCTTGAATTCGGATCTATTATTTGGGATCCTTATACCAATTTTCAGAAGGATCGAATTGAATCTGTTCAGAAACAATTCTTTCTATTTTGTTTAGGTCGTACAACATGGGACCCTGATAGAAACATTCTGCTGTACACAACTATACTTGATACAATTAAGTTGCCATCGTTAGAAAGAAGACGAATTATGCTTAATGTAATTTTTATGGTGAATTTATTAAATGGTTCTGTTAATTCTGCATTTTTGCTGAGTAATATCAACTTTAATGTTCCACTTAGAGCTACTCGAATTTTACTCCTCTTAGATGTCTTCAAACTAACTATGCTGGTGCTGACCCACTAAGGAGAATATCGAAAAAACTATAATGATCTTTATAATTTCATTGAGTTTTCTGTAAATGTTAATAAATTTAAACGTAATATTATTCTGTTCTTAAATGTTTGTAATTAGTTAAGTTTATTTTTTTTGGTCTGGAAGGATTTATGATGTATAGACTTTTATTAAATAAATAAATAAAAAACATTAACAAGTTTTGATTCTAGATTGACTAACATGCCTCATCAAGATATTGTTGTTTTTGGTTTATCAAGTGATTTAAATGATCTTAGTTTGCCATGAAATAATTAATAGAATAGGTGTTTTAAAAAATTTAACTGGTTTGCTTGATAAATACCAGAACATGTACAACATAGAAACAAAAGAGATGAATTTAAAGCATTTCTTGCTTCAATAAACGAATTATTTTATATTGGCAAATGTAATTGCAAATTAAAAACAACAGAATGCTCGTGTGGATTGATTTCAGAACACTTAAAAGAATTTATGATGGATCATCATAATGATAGAAAATTCCCAACACCTGAATATACGGAAGACGTTGAAGAAGTAAGTACAACAATACCAACACTTACAACTGGTACCGATGATCCAAGATACGAACCACCTGAATTACAAATGAATGAAGATGAAAATCAAGCGACAACAGAAGTTCCAGAAGCAACTGATCAAATGAGACAAGGTCACACTCAAAGATACGTTGCCTTAATTTTTGCTATGATGTGTGATAGATTCGGTGTTTCAGATAGAGTCGCTTCATGTTTAGCAACAGCTTTATTGGAAGATATAAATTTTAGAGATGTTCATGGTAAGATTGTTATTATGGATAAATCAAAAGTGGCTAGAGAAAAAGTTATATCTAGAGATGCAGTGCTTCGTACACGATATACAAATTCTCCCATAACTGCATTATCTTTCTATGGTAGAAAAGATGACTCATGAACTACAGAGAAAATTAATGACAAATTTCATACCACTATGGTAAAAGAACCGCATTTAGTTGTTCTGAAAGAGCCCTATAATGAGTTACTTGAATATGTAAATTTAGGTAGTAAAGAAGATGCAAAAACCAAACACAGAAAACTGAATGAACTTTTCAACAATAAAACATCAGTTTATCAATTAATTGGCATATGCAGTGATGGTGAGCCAGAAAATACTGGAACAGAAAATGGTGTTTTACGTTTATCTGAAATTTTATCAGTGATCGGCTTTGAGTCAAACGACAATATTATAAGTGCGTATAAATCATTGAAATTTAACTGAGCTGACGTACGCATACGCACAACAACGTTGATTTATAAGTACATAAGTACTACGTCGTACTTATGTATATTTATAGCGTCCCATACTTATATGATTTATATTTTTAAGAAAATACTTATCTTCATAGAATGATGCAAGTTGACTCAACAACAAACACATTAACAGCTCTCATTTGTATGAATAATAAACAATGTTGCCAGAGTGCAAAATAAATTTAATTTTTAAATAAATGCAACTGATTATGACCTTTAGGCTAAGTTTTGGTTGACTTCTATAATACGAGGTAAACAATAACAGTTATTTTGTGTTTTTTATTTTCATGTTTAAATTTTTTGCAGCAAATTAAAAAAAACTGCGTTCTTAGGTACTCACTTAAATTTGAAAGATAATACGCAAAAACAAAATCTCTTAAGCAAACATCAAAGCAAGCACTTTATTTTTGCTTGTTGTTTTTGTATTATTTTGTTAAATTTAAATTGTTTATTTTTTTAACAATCCAAAATTATTATGGTGAATGCCAAATTGTTATCTGGCAAGCCTAGTTAAAACACACAACTTCATAATGACTACGCGAGTCATACGTGCTTTTGGTCGTCTTTTTATCTTGCATTAACGACAATAGCAATCAACTAAGTCATACGTGTTGACGAATATGAGTACTGTAAGTACCTTTTATTTAAAAGTGCGTATAAGTAGTGAAGACTTTACGTAAAAATCAACGAAATAATGCATCATGATTCAAGTTGACTTACTTCATTAGTATTCGTTGCAGATCTCTGGTTTATATGTCTGCTTCATTTCAATAAACTGGAATTTCGTCATTTATATGAAGCATTGGACAAAACAGTCACCAGTAGACCACGAGCAGCAAGTGAAAAGTTATTTAAAGCTTTTCAAGAATGTGAGAAATTCCAGGTATGTAACACTTTATTTTATTTAATATCACCATTTATTATCATTATTTATTGTCATTTTTTTACTTTTTCGATTGGAATAAAGTTAAAATAAAATAATTGCATTTTTATTGATCTTAACATTTTATTTTTCAGGTAGTAGCTTATTTTGATCCAATACCACTGGAGAATATGCCTGCAATGATGGATATTGAACATTAGCTCCAACTATCAACAGATGTTAAATATTTATATCAAATAGCTAAAGCAATTGCGAATGGTATTGTTCCGCTTGATTTAGCTAACATTAAGCAAGGACATTCTCGTTGGTTAATCAAAGCAAGTAGATTACTACGATTATATGTAACAACTAATACACCATCGACCACTTTAAAAACTTTGGCAGTTTATATTATTACAGTTTATGTGCCAATGTACTTCAATGTGAAGTTTTATAACTCTGTTGTGTACGGCAGTGCACTTCTATTAAAATTTATACGTTGGACACGATACTTACAACCAGACTTTCATAATATTGTAGATGGTGTAATTCAAAATAACTCATATTCCTACATCCAGAAAATATCTTATTAACAATGTTATTTGATGATCCAAAAGCAATACGGGATAGAGCTATCAAAAAGATTTTACACTATCGAGAACAATTGTACTGTCCTACTAATAACATATCTTGAATTTCGATGCTACCGGTTATGTCAATATGGTTGATATGAATAACGACGATATATGTATTATTGAACCAGCATTGTAGAATACTTAGATTTCGATGAACCACCACTGGCTGATCCACAAATTCCAATGCACATACAAGGAACACAAAGGCATGTACAATTATTAACAAGTGTTTCAAAACGAGAAAATAATCGTGAAGGAGTTATGACAGGGACATTAGAAAGTCGTAAGAAAACTCTCCGAATGGAAAGTAAAAAGGACCTTAAAACATAATATTATCACGTTAAAACATTAAATTGTAGATCGAGAATAATATTTAAAAATAAATTGAATTAAAAATGTAAAAATAGTGTTTTTTTATTGAAACCTTGAAAATGTTGATTATTTCCTACAAAAAGGAGTTCGAAAACAAAAAAATTTTCTGAACTTTCATAATCTGCAAAAAAAAAATTCGAAAAAAACGAAGAAAATTCAGAATTTATTAGTTAAAAGTTAATTTTAGGCTAGATGAGTTCTCAACTTCGTATGACCTGTAATTACACCGGTTAATTTCCTAAGTGTAGGTCTACTTAGTCCCAGAATCTCCTTTGACTTCCCAAGATTTGGGTCACCCCAGAGTGTTCTTGTCACCTTAACGACATCAGTGCTTTGCCATTTTCTGACATGTTCTTCCATTGCCCAACGTTTAAGTTCATCCTTAAATCGTTTAAGGGGTTTGGCGTTCTCCAAAGTTATAGTACTCAGAAGAGCTCCCATTTTGGATAATTTGTCGGCTTTCTCGTTTCTGATCAGCCCGTGATGGCTTGGTATCCATATTATCTCCAGATGTTCACAATTTGCATATGAGTTTATCTCACTCTTGCATTGCAAAACATTCCGGGATTCAACTTTCTCCTTTCTCAATGTCTTAATCACTGATTGGCTATCCGTAAAGATACGAATCGGAGTTTCGCTATTCGTTTCCTTTGAGTTGAGAACTCATCTAGCTCGCATGGGATTATCTGAGGGGACGACATGTAGAGCTTGCGAGGAAGAGGATGAGACCCTGGTACACTACCTCTGTCATTGTCCTGCGTTTAAGCATATTAGGCGCGAAAATTTTACAGTGGATACTATGCCGAACTTGGAATACCTGGGGAACTCGAACTGGAGATCCATAAGGCGTTACATTGAGGGGACTGGTTTCTTGGACTAGTCCGTTATTTATGGGAAATTATGTTTATGGTTTTTTTTTGTTTGGGAATTCCGTTTTCCACATTGAGCGCACAACATGCCAACTGGGCATAGGTGTATACCTGTCATGGGTTTGGGCTTTTATACCCCTCCTTTTCAACCTAACCTAACCTAATTTTAGGCTATTTTTCGACAAAACATTCCTAATATCTCTAGTAAAAATAAAAATAATGGTATCAATACAGATTCTTAAAGACGATAAAAATACCTTTCAAACAAGCCCAGACTGAGAGATCTACTATAATTCTATCCGATTTTATAACGAATTTTATTAAATTATTCTATGTATATATGAAAAAATATCTCCAAACCCGACTTAGAGCTATGGTCTCTTGACCAAAATTTCTCAGAATCACCCATAGATTACGTTTTTGCTATACGCTTCATAAAAAATCGTTCCATACAATTTGACCCGCCCTAATGTATATATATTTATCTATTAAAAAATTCATCGCTTATCGTCAGCATAAGTTTATGGCTGAAGGGTGTATCCCCCCACACTAAGCCCCCCCGGAACGACTCTGTTAAAAAATTTTATTTTGTTAATTTCCACAAAATATTTATATTTTAGCTTTAACTTATTTGTAATAGAAATAATAACACTGTGCTAGTTGAAAAAACAGACAAGCCGGGCACCTAGCGTTTTAACATAATTCGGGTACGCTGAATCCAGTGGTGCCCACGGTTTTTTAAGATTGGCTCTGGTTTACGAGATATACCGTTATTTTGAAAATGGAGGAGGTTGCACAACATATGTTCGCGTAACTCAACAACGCTTTAGCTTATTGAAAAAACTTAAAAAACCGAAATTCCGCAATAAAATTTCCTTTAAGAAAAGTGAAATTTCTTTCTAATATTCGCAGTCGTTTTAGAAAAATAATTTCTTTTTTGAAAAAAAAAATTAATTTTTTTATCAAAATTTCGAAATTTTTATTTTTTTAAAATTCATAAAAAATTGAAAAATTCAGCTAGGCTTCTAATTTTTTGCAGACATATAAAAAACAAAGCTGCAAACAAAACAAGCCATAAATAACACTGCTCGACAAAAAATAATTTTTTTTTGATGCGCTGAACTCAAATCCGTAATCGGTTTTTTTCCATCAGATCGGTATTTTTTTATGGGCGTGCCAAATTTTTTCCCCTAAATTAGGTTTCGGTTTTCAAAAGTAAAACACCAGAAGATGTGTTTTCTCTATCTCTTATCGTTTTGGAATTATTTAAAAATTAATGGAGATAAAAAAAATTTTTCGTGCCAAATTCGTAATATTTTTCAATTTAAAAATATAATTAAAAAAAATATAAAGCAAATATTCAACATTTTGCACTTTTTTCTGAGAACTACTTATCTTAAAAATAAAAAAAGCCGCAAGCCATAAAAATCGGTTAAAAAATGTAGATTTTATTGTCAATTTACCGCAGGTACCCAATATTGTAATGCAACCAGCCTTACATATGATACAGCATTTCGTTAGGTGAGCAGGTAATGGAACTGAAGTACAACGGTATTTTGTATGGTTCTTAGAATTAAAAATTATAACATAGTATTTTTCAATTACCTGTGATTTCAAATTATTGGGTACCTGCGGTAAATTGACAATAAAATCTACACCTGGAAAAGTTAGAAATATTATTCGTCCTGGGTTTTTTTTACAAAACATGGTCATGAAGGTCTCGACTGGTACTTTGATTAAAACAATTACAGTATAAATAAGAGTTCCTCAACCCCTTCACTGTCATATGGAAAGTGCTTGCGAAAGTGATTAGTGAATTTTAAAGCCTCTGACAGTCTTGTATCTAAACAGTTATATTAAAATATCTAAGATGGAGGCGTGTAAAAAGTTTAATTACTTTTGTTATGTGTGTGGGAAATATAAAAATATGCCAAGTCGCCGTAAAATCACTACTGAAACAAGTACCTTGTATGAATCATATTTTTCTTTAAGGGTTATATATGGTTAGAGTTGGACACCATCAATAGTGTGTACACACTGCATTTACCATTTAAATAAGTGGGAAAAAAATGGAGACGCCATGCCATTTGGTGTTCCAATGATTTGGAGAGATCCCATAGTTCATGTTGAAGATGAGTGTTATGCGTGCATAAATTATACAGCGGGTATAAACAGAAGAAAAATGACTTAAATGCCTATACTGAAACAGCATATGCTCGATTTCCGCTGCCACATTCTGATGAAATTACTGTTCCGGGTAGCCATATACCAACAGAACATATTCCCTCAATAATTCATTCTGTTGAAGCGGATAGCCCAGCTACTTCAATGTATCAACCGTCATGCATCACGGTTCCATGCAGTCACAATGAAATCACGCAAGATCGTCTGGATATAATGGTACGGCGTCTAAAATTATCTCAAAGACAGAGCATTCTCTTGGCAAAAGAGTTAAAACGAGCTAATATTTTAGCACCAGGTGTACAAACATACGGGGCTATCAATCGCCATAGACGATTTACGACTTTTTTTAAATCTATTGAGAATAATTCTATTGCGTATTGTACTGACATCCGCGGATTGGTTTTAACAATGCAAAATGAATATAATCCTGGAGATTGGCGCTTATTCATTGATTCTTCCAAAAGTAGCTTAAAAGCAGTTTTGCTACATGTCACTAATTTAAAAAGTCCTATTCCGATAGCACTTAGCACAAATACTAAAGAGACATACGCATCAATGAAAAAAATAATACAGTTAATTAAATATGAAGACCACAAGTGGAAAATATGCGCAGATTTAAAAGTGGTAGCTCTTTTAAGAGGCATGCAATTGGGCTATACTAAAAATATGTGCTTCATGTGCTTATGGAATACGCGTTCGATGGCGACCAGTACAATACACGGGATTGGGCTTTACGTGAGGAAAGCAGATTGCATAGAAACAATGTTATTGAATAACCACTTGTGTCGATGGAAAAGATTTTGCTTCCTCCACTCCACATCAAACTGGGTATTGTAAAAAATTTTATAAAAGCATTGAGCCCAGATGGTGTTGCTTTTACCGAATTGCACCGAATTTTTCCACGATTAAGCGGCATGAAAGTAAAAGAAGGTATGAACTCTAACTACTTTATTAAATTAGATTTATATTTCATTTCATAATGTTTCTATTTTACAGGAATTCTTAATGGACCGGACATTCGCCGTCTTATGAAGGACCATCAATTTGAGGTTGCATTGAATGATATCGAGCTATTGGCCTGGAATTGTGTGAAATCAGTAATAGAAAATGTATTAGGAAATCATCGGTCTGAAAACTGGCGAATTTTAATCAAAAATATGCTAACCGCATTTAAAAACTTAAACGTTAGAATGTCATTGAAAATACATTTTTTGCATTGCCATGCCGAAAAATTTAATGAACAATCACCAGCCGAGTCTGATGAACATGGCGAGAGATTTCACCAAGTAACAGCCAGGCTCGAACACTGGTATAGCGGCAAACAACTTGATTCGCCATTAGGGGATATTTGTTGGAATCTGCAGGAGGAAGAAGAATAAATTTCTAAATAAAAACTACTTAACAACAAAAAATTTTTAGTTTGGTTATATAAAAAATTCAAAAATTTCATCTTTTCTGAAAAAATCAAAAGTTGTAGACAGACTTTAATCACAAATAGCTTATTTTGCACCTGCGCAACTTTATTTTTCATTCTCATCATTTGTTTCTAAGGCCTAGGATTCACTCCTAGGGGGATAAAATGTATGACCGACCTCCAATGTTTTTTGTTCTTAACATTTTCTTAAATTATACTTTCCCTTTATCACCATCCCTTAGGGGGGCCCCAATACAAATGTTGCGTTTTATGAAATTCTTAGATTAATTAAAATTTGTCGACTTTTGTGAATAAAATCAAAAGTTGCAAACATATTTTAATTGTTTATAGCTTGTTTTGTTTGCAGCTTTGTTTTTTATATGTGTGCAAAAAATTAGAAGCCTAGCTGAATTTTTCAATTTTTTATGAATTTTAAAAAAATAAAAATTTCGAAATTTTGATAAAAAAATTAATTTTTTTTTCAAAAAAAAAAAGGAAATTTTATTGCGGAATTTTGGTTTTTTAAGTTTTTTCAATAAGCTAAAGCGTTTTAGAGTTACGCGAACATATGTTGTGCAACCTCCTCCATTTTCGAAATAACGGTATATCTCGAAAACCAGAGCCAATCTTAAAAAACCGTGGGCACCACTGGATTCAGCGTACCCGAGTTATGTTAAAACGCTAGGTGCCCAGCTTGTCACGAAAAAAAAGTGTCAATTTCATCCACAGTGTAATTTATATTTAAAATAATACCAACTAATTTTTTTACAATAACTTTTCTTTTGCACTAAGATGATGATGACTCTGTTTTTTCAAAGACCTCTGCAGAGTCAAGTACAGGTCCAAGCATTAAAGTAATTGCTTCTTTCGTAAAGGGTAATGACTTTTTGGTCTTATGCTAGTAATCGGTGGGTCAGAATTGAGCAAAATTCTACTATAAATATCTTTGTTACACTGAACCCTTGAAAACTTTTTTGCGAAATTTTGCCTGTAAAGCTGGAAATGTTTGTTTCGCGCCTCAGCCGCTTCTTATGCTAAAAGCCCAAAAGGCAACAATGCCTCATTCATAACAGTTGCGCCATGCATTAAAATCTTGTGCATTGTCAGTGTCATACGATGCCAGGGATATAGGGTAACTTAAAATTCTCCAGTGTCTAAGCAATAATCGGCCAACTTGTTCAAATGTATTATGTGGCCACATGATATTACTTCAATTATAACTTTAATTCGGTACACGGAATCAAATTCAATTCCAGTTATTTGTGCAGCTAATTCAGGATTAGAATAAAATCTTCTGCTGGTGTTACCATCGTTACTGTTACCAAATCCAGTTTTCGGTACATCCACTATTAGGTTAGGTTAGGTTCTTGTATAGTTTTTTCCTCTCCTTAACAATGTCCGCTTTGTCCGCGTCAATTTGACTATTTTTTTACTATTAGTTTATACGACAGGTGTAATATGCTCTTAAATTGAAGAATTATGGCGTGCAAAGTATATAATCCGAAAGAAAGTGCATCTTAGTTTATATCCTTTTTAATATTTCAATTGTTGAATTCTTTTAAAGAAGCATCACAAATATAGCATTTCATTGTGGACTTGGTTTGTGTTGTGGCATTACATACTTTTGCATCTATCATTGTAAATAGCATTGTATGTTTTATGGAATACAACTTTCCTCCCAGTAAAAAAATTTGTGTTTTGTAGTACATAGCCAATTTCTTCTTGGATTACATCCGCAGTTTCTTTAAAAAATATGATGCGAATAGGTCGACAATATCGTGGTGATGATGGGGTTGGATTTTACCATAATATTTTCTCTTTCTTTGGACCATATATCAGTCGAAGTGGGACGAAGCTGCTCTGAAAAATATGTGAATCTATGGCATCATTTTCCATTTTGTGCTTGGTGTAAGCCATCGCAGCCCCAGTTGCTTACTAGTGCGATGGAGTTCCATCCTTCTAAGCTTGAGCTACGTAAAACATTATTTAAATATGTAAGTAATCTACTAGCGGTATGATTAAGCAAATCTGGGAGATTTATTTGAGCACATGTTTCCGTTGCTTCATATGATTCTTTTGAAGGATAGCATTCACGTTTTTCTTGCATAATACTGTAGCTAGGATAAACCTTGTTGTCGGCACTTCGTATTATTTCATATTGTTTTCGAGAAAGGTCATCTTCCACAATTATACAAAGAGCCTTTAGAGGTGTTAGCTGTTCTTAACTGTACGCTTTCTTTAACATTGTAGCTCTTGTCGGCGAAGACTCAATACTTTAAGCAGAGTTGAAGCATCTTTTTTTCCACACGTTTGAAGCTGTGTTTGGGCAGCATGCATCAGTAAATCAGCATCGAAGTGAGTTTGCAAGATTTCAGTTTTTTATCTCTCCCTTCTTTCGGTTAATTCAACAAACGGCTTTTGTAGTTGTTTTGAAGACGAGCTACCAAATACAGGTAATGCCACTGTTCCTTCCAGCCATGTTGTATACATGTTTAAAAATCGGTCCTTTTTTCTTTGTGGTGAATGCCAAATATATTAAATCTGTTTTTTAATTCTTTAATATCACTGAATTAATTCTGATATATCACTATCTCCTTGACATTTTGAAATTTCGCATAATTTTCTAACTACAAATTTTTCTTCAACAGGGTTAGCATTACATTCCTGTATTTTTTGGAATAACTCTAATCTTGTATACACTTTTTCCATTTTACTCTCGAAGCTTTAAAAGGGTTCTGAAAACAATTTTGTGCTATAACGACCATTTTTAGTTTTCTTTTTAGTTATTTTATTTTTGATTTTATCCTTTAAAGATTTAAATAACAAAACATTTAGGTACAATTATAAAAAATTAATTTATTTTATGACTGACAAAGTGTCCCGAAACGACAAATATCATGCAAAAGTCTTAAAACTTACTAAACGATGCAAATTTTTTATCGAATACGCCGTTTTTTTAATCCAAAAAAGCCGGTTTTTTTATATTTTTAAGTTTTTTTTTTCATATACAGATATAGTCATATATATTTACACAAATTAAAAAATGTTAGTATGTTTAGAAATAAAATAAAATGTTTGAGCTTTTCGAATAAATTTTCAAATGAAATCTACTCAATTGTAATCCTTAAAATGTACAGTTTATGCTAGCTAAAATGTTTTAGCAAAAAACTTGGCGGCTGTTGATTTTAATTACAAATAACGTCTACGACTTAACTTTCAAAATTATTTACACATTAATTTTGTCTGTCAAAAGTATTTACACAATAGAAACAAACATTATAAAACACAAAAAAAAAAACAAAAAAAAATATTTAGTAGCCACTTAAATTTCCTTCAGCATCTATGACAGCTTGTAGTCTAGCTGGAATAGATGCAATCAAATTGCTCTCTCTCTCTATTATGTTTGGATCTGGACTCGGCCATGGAAGAACATCTTGTCCAACTCGATTTAAAAACGTTGTTGGTAACCATGCTTTGTGGCATGGAGCATTATCATGCTGCAAAATCCAATTTTCATCAGAAAATAATCTCTGAGCCGAAGTAAAAGTATGGTCATTCAAAATATATAGATATCCTGCCTGGTTTATAGTGTTTTGTATTGGTACTAGATCTCCAAATTCATTGTTTGAGACACATCTCTAAATCTCTCATCTCTCAATCCAAGCCGAAACGATTAAGAGGTTGTACTGCTTTATGCTTCGATCCTTTAAAAAGGTGCATATAAGTTTTTCCAAATGACCCTTAAAATTGAAAATATGACTCATCCGTCCATAATACATTATGCCAGAACTCCACTGGCTTATGGATATACTCCATGGCAAACTCTAGTCGTTTTTTTTTTTTTGTTTTTTTCAGATATGTATATTACTTTTCTCACGACATATGTCTTTATATAATACGTGCTTAATCTTCTTCGAATGTGGATTCAATTACAGGTTTTCCAATGATGTTTTCTGCCTCTGCAGCAACTTTAACCGGACTTGCGACTGCATTTTCTGCGAATATTTTAAGAATAGAACGATCTTCTATTTTGTTTGTCACATATTTCCGACCAGTTCTGACTCTATTTTGTAGGCTTCCGTAGGTTTCTTTCTTCTTTACTAAATTATAGACTGTTTTCTGACATATTCCGTAATCTTTTCCCAAGTCTGAGGCTGAGGAACCCATTCCAAACTCCTTTGCGATCTCAACTCGCGTTTGGCGGGATTTTCCTTTATTTTCACAATTTAACACGTTTTTTAGCGACTTTTCGATAAATATTTATTTTTATGCAATAAAATTTGCTAACAATAAGGTTTATTTAAAGGATTGCAACGTTTTTAACTTAATTTCACGAATGTGTAAATACTTTTGACAGACAAAATAAGTGTGTAAATACTTTTGAAAGTTAAGGCGTAGACTTCATTTGTAATTTTAATCAATAGCCGCCAAGTTTTTTGCTAAAAAATTTTAACTAGCAGAAACTGTACGTTTTAAGGATTACAATTGAGTAGATTTCATTTGAAAATTTATTCGAAAAGCTCAAACATTTTATTTTATTTCTAAACATACTAACATTTTTTAATTTGTGTAAATATATATGACTTTGTCTTTCAATTAAACCATTGAACAAACCAGTTTATGCCTATATTTGTATGTCTTTCAGGGGTATAAGAAAGAATTTTTAAAATTAAATTTTAAAGATTTTCTACCTAGCCTTTAAAATGTATTTCAAATTACAGAAATCATTTCAAACCAAATACGTTAGTGGATATTAGTTTAAAAGATCTATTTAACATTTAAAAAATGTACAGATGGAGATACAAAATTTTATAACAGCCTTAAAAAAAGTCTTATTTATTTATGTATTAATTTATTTATTGTATTTATTTATTTTACTTATAAAGAGTACCTGCTGTCGTTAAATTCAACTAATAAAAACTAAATTAGTCAACTGCATTCATGTCAGTTAATGCGTTATTGTGCAGCCAAACGTATACAAACTGTAAAAATTTCATATTTAAATATAATTTTTATTATAGTCTTTTTGAACCAAATTTTTTAATTTTTCCTTTAAATATTATATTTTATATATTCGAACCGGTTAACCGGTTTTTTCTTAATTTTCAAAATAGCAACCGGTTTTTTTAAAATTCTAAATTTTCTTTAAAAAGTCGAATAATCGATCACCCTAGTACGTACACAGGAATTTAAATTAATTTTTTTTTAAATAATAATTTTTATTGCATTTTATACAATATTAGGTATTTTTCAGATCAATTTTCATTTATAAAGGGTGTTTTTTTAAGCCCGATTGAACTTGAAATTGTAAAAAATAACACAAAAAATTAAATTGTAATCAAAATTTTTTTTTTATTCGAAAGATCAATACGTGACATTAACATTTGAAAATGATTTCGGGCATATGGGCACCGCGGGTGTTCTTGACGAAGCGCATTCTGGACGTCCAATTTTGGGCCACTTTTTCGAGCACTGCTGGCCGTATGTCACGAATAACACGAACAATGCTGGCCTCCAAGGCGTCAATTGTTGCTGGTTTATCAGCATAAACCAGTGACTTCACGTAGCCCCACAGGAAATAATCGAGAGGTGTCAAATCGCACGACCTTGGAGGCCAATTGACAGGTCCATTTCTCGAAATCAACTTATCGCCAAATTTTGATTTCAATAAGTCGATGGTTGCGTTCGCCGTATGGCACGTAGCGCCATCCTGTTGAAACCACATCTCCTCCGGATCAATGTCATCCATATTTACAAACAAAAAATCATTGATCATGGTGCGGTAACGATCTCCATTGACCGTAACGCGAGCTCCGGCCTCATTTTTGAAGAAATAAGGTCCGATGATGCCACCAGCGTGAAAACCGCACCAAACGGTGCATTTTTCTGGATGTAATGGAGTCTGTAGGGTCTCTTGTGGATTGGTCTCGCTCCATATGCGGCAATTTTGCTTATTAACAAACCCGTTAAGCCAAAAATACGCCTCATCGCTGAACACAATTTTGCGATAAAACAACGGGTCAGTTGCCAACTGCTCTAGAGCCCAATCGGCGAAAGAACGACGCATATAATGGTCTCGTGGCTTCAATTCCTGCACCAGCTGGATCTTATACGGGTGTAGGCCGAGATCTTTGCGCAAAATTTTCCACGTAGTGGACGGACAGAGCCCCAATTTCTGCGACCGACGACGAATCGATAAATTTGGATCTTCTTCCACACTTTCGTTTACTGCGGCGATATTCTCTTCAGTACGCTCATTCCTTCGACATGTTGGTGTTATTGCATCCTCTAGAGAGTATGTGGTACGAAATCTATCCACAGTTCGACGAATGGCTTGTTCAGATGAACGATTATGTACGCCATAAAAATGACAAAGTCGTCTATAAGTTGCGCGAATCGACGACTGATTTTCAAAGTAAATTTGGATAATTTCGTAGCGTTGTTCAAGCGTGAGTCTATTCATGATGATTTGTCAGAGTATACTGAAACGATAAAAAAAAATATTTCATCAAAATTAAATTTTTTGTGTTATTTTTTACAATTTAAAGTTCTATCTAGCAAAAAAACACCCTTTATAAGGAAAAATCTCAGTTTTTTTTAATCCGTGCTGTAGGACATGAAACATTTAACGCAAAGACTGACGTCACATTTGATACAGGCCGTTTAGAAACTCTTTTTCCAGCGGCACAACCTAATGACCACATCCATCAAATCGCAATGTCACTTGAACTGAATCAACATTTTTATTTCTTTTGCGGTTTACTGATGGACCTGGCCGTTGTGGCTTTTTTCCATAATGTTTGCAGAAGAAAATAACTACCTCTCTTTTGAATTCAAGCTGTTCTTTTTGCAAAATCTGCCAAGCGTTTTAAACGCAAACGTCAATTAGCCACGTAAAAGTAGATTGCCACCACTTTTTTCTTTGTATGCTATTCTATATAAGAATACGTTTTGATCCATTCGATGCACTCCGCCTATAAATTTGTTGTTTGTTATTGAAAATGGACGTGATACGCTAACATTCGTCCTTTTTTCGCGGTAATACCGAGATATATTTGTCATAGAGAATTTGCTAAAATAAAAGAAGCAACACTCAATACGCTATTATCGACCCACTTTACAAGATGTATACCACTGGTTTCTTCAGTAGCTGCTACGCAAAATCCACGTTTTCTTTTTTTAATTTCACTTTTCTTAGGTAATGGTGAACTCGATTCTCTCTTATGGTACCAGTTCCTTTATAGCCATGTGATTTAAGAAAATAGAGCAGCTGAAAAGAAGTAAGCTTTTAGTTGTTTTGGGCATAAATAATCTGGAATGTCCTCTAGGTAATTTTCAGCGTCATCTTTCACTATAATATCCTTCATTTCAATAAAAATCTGGCTCACACTATTTTCGTTGCCTTAGTTTTCACCATCTAACTCTTCTATGTAGTCCAAAACCTATTTTAGTGTTGGTTGTTTTTTTAAATTTGTTGAAAATTAATTGAAACAAAAGCAAAAAAGTTAGAAAAAAAATTTAGGAAATTTTAAAATTGCTGCCGTGTTTGTACCCGTGTGTCCATATGGACACATCTACAAAATTCTTTAAAAAAAAGGACTATAACAACAAAAATATTAAAATAATAAAACAATGTTTTATTCTAGAACTCCATAGTATTATTATTAAATATTATTTAGTCGATTCTCCCGAATATTTTTTAAAATAAAAATAAATACACTTTTCTTAACACGCTGCTGTCCACAAACATTTATCAACTGAATTGAAGCTTAGTGACAATATACACTGATGCTTTATTATTCAAAAACGAGTTTTAGCATTATTCTAAAGTAATTCGGTTCCATTTTATAAGTTCTTTAGCAACAGCATTTTTGCGTGTCCATATGAACACACGGGGACAATTCGGGTTAATGTGGAAAATACAGAAACATCATTTATTAAAAAATAGAATGAAAATGCTTACAATTCTGAAGATAAAATAAATAAAAGAAATTAAAAGAGAAAACTAGCAATGAATATGTTTTAATAAAAAAAAAACATTTTTATTTGTATTAGATTTTGAAAATTTTGGATCTTAAAACGAAAATTGTTACAGCTTAACTTAGTAAGTATATATTATCACATCTAAAATAAAAAACGTTTAAAGAAGAAGACATAAAGGAAAACTTATAAAACAGCATCATAGCTATTTGATTCTTCCTAAAACCAAGTTTCGCTTAATGAAGAAGTCATCTCGTCTTCTATTATACCATATTCGATTTCAGCACGTTCCTTAAGAATATATTTCTCAATTTCAGCGTCTTATATTTTATTTTTAATTTTAATGTTCCTCTTTGATGACAATGCTAGATCTGAAGACAGCAACAAATGTGCCATTAAATCTTTATTTGTGTTTTCTCGAGACGTTTTACTAGTATGAGACAATCGCACTTTCCTTACATTTTTATGGTTGGCTTTCAATGCTTCTTCAGACAAACACCCTATTATTAGTAAGTCGTTCATCAATTCCTGTTATTTCAACCGCTTATTCCTTAGTCTTAGTATCACCAAATCTAGACTCAACTTGGTCTATTTTTAATCCGGTTCTTTTTTGGAATGCATTTTGATTTTTTTTTTTGTTTTCCAAAAACTGTTTGTTTTCTTTATCTACCCGCCAAACTTACATGGGGATTCGGTAAGCTATATTTAGCAAACATTCAAAGAAACTTATCCAACAACGAAACGCTGAAATTCCATATTTGTAATTGTCCACATTTGGAGTTTTTGAAAGGTTTATGCTGTTCATCTCCGTTGGACTTGCATTGCAAATAAAACATCTTGATGAAATGGTTTTGCTTAAAATATTTACAACTGCGACATCTATCATTGTAAAATGCATTTTGTAAGAAACTTCTACAACTGCACCTTTTATTTCAGTAACATCAATTTCTATATTTGTTTAATTTTCTCATCAATTTCGCCGAAAAGTTTTTCACTAGATTCCAGCTTCTTCTTTTCAAAAATAAATTTTATATGCCTGCAGTACAGCGTTGAAAATGGTGTTTTATTATCCCATATGATTTTTTTTATGTCATGTTTACCATGTTTTAATTTAAATTTTTTTAAAATAGCACTATTAAGAGGCCTGGGCAGTATTTGAAATACAGATACAAATACGTATTTTGTATCTGTATTTGAAATACATGATTTGAAAGTATTTTATATTTCAAATACATAACTTAAAAGTATTTTATATTTTGTATTTCAAATACATGTGGCTCAAAGACACATTTATACAAAATACATATATTTTTACAATAAATTCAAAAATAAGTTGTGTCATACAAAAGCGAAAATCGCTAGAAACTATGACCATTAAAATTTCACATTTGACAAAACTACTATTCAGCTTTAAATTGTTTCGTTTAAGGCAAATTCATTTACACTAATCATGTGATATCAAATGAAAAGCTAGAGAGTTATATTTGCCGAGGCATCTGAGATGTATTAGCCACACATTAAATCTTTTAGCCACAACAGATTGAATAATTTCATAAAAAATTATTGTGCAAATAGGATTCACTACTCGGCAATTGCTAACTGTACTTTACTATGGAATTAATCCAGAAGACCCAAATAAGCTGAAGTCATAAAAGATTGTTCGGACATCAGTTAGTATATCCATGTCCCACAAGATGGAACTCTCTTTTCGATTCCATAGTACAGCTAATGAAAAGAAAATCAAAATTAAATGAATTATTTGTTAAGTTAGATAAGGCTAACACATTCTCAGCTATAGAACTGGAATACTTAGAGGAATTCATTGAAATATTGAAACCAATAGCTACGGCTTTGGACTACATACAGGGAAATAATTGCTATTATGGAAACTTTTGCCTACTTTAATCTACTACTTTAATCTGTAAGAACCAGATTAGATCGGCTGCAATGTAACAATTTGAGACATTTCAGTTGTATTTTACCAAAACTAAGGGAGAGCGTTGAGAAAAGATTTGTAAAGTTTTTTATGCTGGCACCTGAAGCAAATAGAGGTATATTTGCATCATGTTTCCACCTAAGTTTTAGAATGCGTTGGCTGCCAGAAAACATCACTGGAAACGAGAGACAACGAATTAAAAACTTGGCAATAGATACCTTAGGAAAAAATTACAAAAAACGTGAAGCAATGCTTGGATGCAGCAGATGAAGATTTTATTGTTTTTGCCGACAAGAGCATTGATCAACCTCGCACATCAAATTTTGAATTAGAGTTCATCAGTTTCCTAAATGATAAGAGCAAGGAGATTTCAGTTTTGGAAAGCTATCCAAATATTAAAAATGCATTAAAACAATTTAACAGTAGCTTGTGTTCCTCAGGGCCTGTAGAAGGAATATTTTCCTTAGCAGGTTTTATACATGTTTATCTGATGATTCTTTCAAAAATCTTTATTGAATAATTTTTTTATTTACTAACTATTAATTTCTAAATATGCTTTTTCACTTACTTCCCCAGTAAAAACTTGACGCGAGAAAATTAAACGCAAATTTACAAAACAAGTCTCTCAAATGTAAAAAGTAAATGAATTTTTTAATAATGAAAATTGTACACTTTAAGAATTTTATTGTTTAAATTGTGTATCATATGTACGTACATACTTATATAATAAGTAAATAAAATATTGGTTGGGCAACTAAGTAATTGCGGAATTTTGTAGAAAATCAACATATATATATATATATTTATAACTTAGTTTTATTTATAAAATATTGAGAAACAGAACTATGAAGAGATACATATGTATGTATGTATGCATATATGTAAACCGAAATTCAAAAAATATTTGTATTTTGTATCTGTATTTTGTATTTGAAATACGCCGCTTAAAAGTATTTTGTATTTGAAGTACACAACTTGAAAGTATTTGTATTTTGTATTTGAAATACACAACTTGAAAGTATTTGTATTTTGTATTTGAAATACATCAAGGTATGTTTTTTTGCTGTACTTACTTTATTGGCACAAATGCTATGAAAAGCATAAACTTATCTGTATGGTCTTCGTTTTAAAATTTTTTTTTGTATCGGGTATGACCGGAGCTACCATCCACACCCCACTTACAAACTAACGATATTTTACTTAAGCCAAAAATGGATTCTATTGCATTAATTGAGTTTGTTTCCATGGTAATAATAGCATTATAAACCAATTTTCGCGAGCGATGCAAATTTTCTGCAATTTCAGCCGGTTTTTTTCATATTTCCACATGTTGATAATAATATCTCTCTCCTCAGGTGTGCAATCTTTTCCACGTCCCATTTTTTGAAAAAATTATATTAAGTAACACAAATTAAAAATAATTTAACTTACGAAAGAATTTTTTTATTTTTACGCAAAAAAAAACTTTTACGCGAGTTGTGCTAATTTGGTGTCCAAGCCAAATGCATATAATGACTCAAAACGAAAAAGAATGTATTATAAAGGTAATAATTTTTGTTATACAAAAGCATATTTTTCTGTGCAACAGTGCAGACCAAATGAATTGGTCTTATTAAAAAATATATTAAAAACAACACAGTCAAAATTAAGATAGATTATGTGCTCATTTAATGTCCATGGCTGTATATCTACTTGAACATCACAAAGTTCAAATATACTTGTTGCCGTTCTATGCATTATGCTTTTTTGGGTCCTCTTCTACTGAAATTTCCGTTGTTAATATAGCTGGTACTAATTTTTGCTTTTCAGTTCGCAACGCATACAAAGATGGAAAACAATTTGGATATAATTTATTAATTGTTTGCCGCAAAACATTGTATTTTCAAATTATATCCCGGGTCCAGGCGATGTCGGGGGATTCAAAAAGTTGATTTCAACATACACACGGACAGACGGTCAGACAGACTTAAAGAACTTAATCGACTACCCTATTAATAAGCTTTGTGAAAATATAAACTTTATGGGGTCGGAAATACAAATTGTAGAAATTTCACACGGAATGACAAACGTATATATACCCTTTTTCACTGTGTGAAGGGTATAATAATCTTAAAGTTGTTGGATTATTTTTTTGATTATTGAATAGTGTCACAAGCGTGGACATAAAAGTTAGAGAAATTAAAACACTTAAAATTGTAATTTAATTATGTCAGGAAATATTTATTTTTTAAGTTCGTATATGACTCAAGGCAAGTAAAAACTAATTACTTTAATTTACGACCGTCTTTATACTATTCATCTTTTTCCATTTTATTTCCTGGTACGTTAATTAAAAATATGTATCGCATGTAAAGAAGAATGTCAAACATAGGGTACGTTCGTAAATACTGCAAATTTGTGCATCACTGCGGCAGTAATACCAAATGTAGTTGCTGATGCGCGCTCAGCTGTTGCAGATGCGTTGCATTGAACGTTCTACAAAAAATATAAAATGTTATCCAAAATAGTAATAGCAAATATTATTGAAAATGTTAAAAGCTACAACTTTTTCTTAAATTATAGTAAAAAAATAATTAGGAACAAAATGAAACGACTCCTGAAATAAACTAAAAGTTAAGAGGGTTGATTCTTAAAAAAATAATAATAAAATAAAAAACTACAAATATAAACGAATTTTATTTAAAGAAGTAATTGCTGTTTAATGCTACTTACTTCCAAGAATTATTAAATAAAGGCTACGCCATCACGCAGTCATAAAAAACCATTTCTGCGCATGTAGGAATTCTGACGGCACTCAAGCTGTGTTTTCATTGACTAATAAAATTCAGCTGTATAACTAATTATGTTTGTATAAAAACATGACAGTGTGACAAACTGTTATTTTTCTAACTAAATGTTTTAAAAGCAAGCAAATTCTTTATATATATATATATATATATATATATATATATATATATATATATATATATATATATATATATATATATATTCATTATTTTTATTACAATATTTCACTATTATATAAGGTGTAGAATTCATTTTGTTATTTTATCAAATTTTCTTTTTCGCTTATTAGTATTTTCAGCTATTTCGGCATTTAGTTTCCTAATTCTAAAATACATTCGACATCTAAAAAAAAGTTTCTTCACGTCTTCACTGGCTTAAATTTCTTTTGTTTCCAACAATTGCTTGAAAGTAATAATTTGTTACCATTTAATTTGAAAAATATGGTGTAAGTCTGGAGGCGATCTTCTTCAAAATCAGTCGGCCTTGGAGCATTTTCTGCGACCAATTTTTCTTCAAAACTATTTGGAATATCATTTTGCTTTTCAGTTTCACGTAGTCCTTCATATACATTTGCAACTTCAATTTCATTAGCAGTTTTCGTTTCACTTTCAATAGCACTAGTGTCTAAAGACGGAACTGCATGGGATCTTAAAATTTTTGCACGCCGTTTGCTAAATTCTATTCTAATGCCTTAGTAATGTACTGCAAGAATTAATTTTGTTTTAACTTACCCATTTCAAGTTTCTTTCAAAATCGTCTTACTTGAAATGTAAAGCACAAATTTTTTCTTTATCCACATTTACAGGCTTTACTCGTTTGCAAAAATTACCCATAACTTCCTTCGAGCTTCATCTTTTGGAAAATTGTAAAATGATACAGCTGTTTGAAAACACAAACGTTTTATTAAATATACGCAAATTATTAGTTTTTAATATAATTTCTCACTTGTTTTTTTGCTGTTACTTTGCTGGCATTTGCCCACTGCACATTTCATTATTGCTCTCTTTTCTTTTCACTTTATTTTGTTTTTATTAGTTTTGCAGCTTTTAAATAACCAAATTTAAACACTTTTTATATAATTTTAATAATTTTAATATTATTTTTATGTATTTATTATAAAATGTGACACGAAATTCGTTGTTTATTAGGCACCGATGTAATACTTATTTTTTAGAACTCTCTGAGTAAATTAATTACAGGGCTGCCAACTATTACAAAATACATACATTTTTTGTAAGAAATTATAAATTTCACATATGATACAGACTTGGTAATTTTTTCGAGGGGATTACTACGTCATCTAAAGGTAAATAATGCGCAAGGCGTAAATTTTATTTAATCATTCTTGCTTACTTCTCTATTGTATGTATGTATACTCGATCACTCTTGCATCAGAAACTTAACTGTTGTCATATTTACACAAATTTGCGGCAGCACTGCCAACTGTTTGCAAAAATGTACTTTTGACGCTTAAAAGTGCTGCTAAAGGTTGCAATAATGAACATTGTACTTTTACTATGCTGCAAATGCAACTGTTGCATTTCCGAACGTACCCATACTTATAGTTGTAATTTTCACAGGGTGACAATAGTAATAAGTAATTTAAAATAATCCTTTTTATATTTTGATTATTTGTAATCGTAAGAAATTAGACATTATGCAAAACCGAAAATAAAAGTAATTTAATTATTACTTTAACTAAAAAAAAAGTTATTTATTTACTAAACATTATGACTATTAATCATTACTTAACATCTGAGCTTAATAAGTTTTATATTATTTTTCTAAACGCCATATTGTTTTCTAAAAAACAACATGCTTATTAAATACACAAACAGAGGTTCTAGTGATAAGTAACTAATAACTAATGAACTTTATGTCTCACTGTTTTCTGGTGTCAACTTATAAATATAACTTAAATATAATTAACAAATATAAAATCTACTAATCTTATTTGTAATCTTCATTTCAGGTTGAAGTTTTTGATGTACTTTTTGTGAGAGAGCAAGAAAAAAGGCACGTTGTTCATTGTATGCCATGTGCTCATAAATTAGCACCTAGTTTGGAAGGCATCATCTGCTTGGAAGAATATCGCTTATCAGAACTTTGCCAAATATACGATGCTTTCACACTTTACAAAACTCAGACACTGCCACAAAGTTCAGGATTAAATCAATGATATGTGTATATAACCTTAGATAAAATCATATTGTTTTAATGTCAAACTTTTACATAATTTTTTTTAATAAGACGATATCTTGTACAGATATAATTTATTATAGATTCATTTTGTAATCTCTTATATTTAACACAGCAAACAAAATTGTATTAATTAATAAAATATAAGAAATATTTTTTCCATTGATCTCATTATTTATATATTTTAAAACTATATAAGTATATATAAAATTCACGTGTCACAGTATTTGTCACCAAACTCCTCCGAAACGGCTGAACCGATTTCAATGAAATTTTGCATACGCATTCTATAGGTCTGAGAATAGGTTTACATATATTTTTTATATTCCTTAATGAAGTGGGCGTGGCACATCCCATACAAAGTCAATTTTTAACATCATATATCTTGATTACTATGAAAGGGAGAGCTTTGAAAATTCGTGCGTTTTTGTTGTTACTATTTGTATAAGTGGGCGTGGTAGCTGCGATACAAAGTGAATTTTTGATTTCATATATCTTGAGAACTATGACAGGGAGAGCTCTTTAAATTTATGTGAGGCCTTCTATTATTAATGTGAGTAGCCATGCCGAAAATGGGCGGGATAGGATAAGTGGGCGTGGTAGCTCCCATACAAAGTGAATTTTTAACATCGTATATCTTGAGTAAGTACTATCACAGGGAGAGTTTTTTTAATTTGTGCGGTACCACCCGTGCAGCGGAAAGTGAGTTAGTTTAATAACAATCTTTTCTAATGTATGAAATTCACGTGTCACAGTGTTTGTCACCAAACTCCTCCGAAACGGCTGAACCGATTTCAATGAAATTTTGCATACACATTCTATCTATCTTCTATCTATATATATAAAAGTGAAACTCTGTCTGTGTGTTAGCTATAGACTCCGAAACTGTAAAACGGATCGGACTCAAACTTTAGCAAGTTGTTGTACACATTCCAGGGAGTGTTCATGGGAGGAAAAAAGTAGGCGGGCCACGCCCATAAAAAAATAGTTATCATTTTTAGCTACTTGCACTTGACAGATTTTTCTGAAACTTCGCACACATATTGAGCTGTCATGACTTTATAATTTCGTGATTAGAAAAGTGGGCAGGGCCACACCCATAAAAAAAAGTTTTAATTTTGAGGTACTTGCACTGGACTGATTTTTCTGAAATTTTGCACACATAGTGAGCTGTTATTACTTTACAATTTCGTGAGTAGAAAAGTGGGAAGTGCCACGCTCATAAAAAAAATTATTATTTTCAGCTACTCAAACTTCATCGATTAGAAATAAGTTATCATTTTTAGCTGCTTGCACTAGATTGATTTTGCTGAAACTTTGCACACACATATCGAGCTATCATGACTATATAATTTTGTGACTAGAAAAGTGGGCAGGACAACACCCATAAAAAATTTTATAATTTTGAGGTACTTGCTCTGTGCCGATTTTTGTGAAACTTTCCACATATATTGAGTTGTCATGACTATAATATTTCTTGATTAGAAAAGTGGGCAGTGTCACGCCCATACAAAAATTATAATTTTCAGCTACTTGAACTTCACCGATTATTCTGAAACTTTGATCACATATCGAGTTGTCATGACTATACAATTTCTTGATTAAAAAAATGGGCAGTGCCACGCCCACTAAAAAAAGTTATAATTTTTAGCTTTTTGCACTTGAACTAGTATATATATATATATATATATATAAAGGCTGGGTAAATTTTAAGGGCCGATGTTGAATGTGAATCACACCTAAAGTTTTTTTTCTGCATTTGAGATGTCTCAGTTCCAGACTAACTCAGTTTGAACCATGGAAAGAAACACAATTGAGCAATACGTTAAAGTCATTCAGGCTTATTATTAAAATGGGCGTTCAAATCAATATTCACTTTGTGATTCTTTTGGTCAACATAATTGCTCAAATTCGCCCACATAATTGAACCATGCCAATATTCTCAAATTAAAAAGAAATTATAACAATTTCCTAAAAAATTTGTGTTTTAGTCAAAATCAACATCGGCCCTTAAAATTTAGCTTTTTAAATTTAATTTTTCAAAACTCGCAGCTACGATATTTAATATGACTCTTGAATTCATTACACTTGGAGAATATTGTCTTTAATGAACAAAGTAGTTTTAAATATATTGAATTTATATATTGTTACGTTTACACCTTTTATAAATGTTAGTTTATTTCCTTTAAATAAACTTTGAGTTCTTTTTGTATTGCAAACTCACTTTGATACGCACTGTACAAGCTCTACTGTAATACTGGTTATGTTAGCTGTGTTGTTCGGCTATTTATAGTAACAAAGTGGTGTTCTGTAACATTCGACAAAGTTCTCGTATGTACACACTAGTTCATTAAAAAACCGTTACATTTAAATTAAGACGTAATCTTAATGTTAAGTAATATGCAGGAATAATAAAATTGCCTAAAAGTATGATGCACATAATAACTCACCTCGGCTGCATATAATTTAACATTATATTCGAACAACCAGCGAACCAAACCAAATGTACAGAAACTAATACAAACAAAACTACTGTAACTTAAACTACTGTCAATATAAAAAAATAAAATTATAATGTAAATTATGCTATATAAAATAAATCTGTTACAATATAAAACGCTACAGTAAGGGTATATCTCAAATCGTAAAACAATGGTAGCACTTTTTTTAATTATCGTAAAATAATGCTACACTTTTCACACACATTTTCTTATTTGAAATTTCATATTTAAAATTTTAATTTTAAAAAAATAAACACTTGCATCATTAGACGATCACAAATTCAAACCAAAAACAAAACGAACTTAAAAAAACAAAAAAGGGCAAGGATTTATGTGCATCTGTCTATTTGTGTGTCTGTATTTCAATTTATCAGAAAATAAACATTTCTTACAATGATACGATCCTAACACCAAACCAAAATAAAACGGACTTAAAATAAAAAAAAGCAGTCAAGCATTTACGTACATTGTCGTCTGTGTGCCAGCATGCCTGTATTAAACACACAAAAAATAATGTAAACATAATTTTATTTGTAAACATTATATCTGCCTGTATGTCGATCTGTATGTCTACACAGTGGGAGATAAAATTTTAGATACACAAAAAAATTATTCCTTATCAACATGCCACATACAATACATATTAATAGACTTTTTCACTGATCATTATAATATCTGAGTCACCCTGAGTATTTAAAACAATCCTCATATTTCACAAACCAGATATTTTAAAAAATCATCCTAAAAGTATGCTATAAAACTAACGAAATAGTAACATAGATACAAAAAATATATATTTACAAATAATTTTTTAGTGTATCTATAATTTTATCCTCCACTGTGAGCCAGAACCTATGCATTACTACTACTTGCTTGCTGTTTCAAGTTTGTATCCTGTTAAACAGATATTATTTGTAAATTCATTCGACATTGAATTTATCGCTGTTGTCATACAAATTCAAAATATATCGCTCTTTATTACCTGCTCATATCTATATACCTCCAAACAACTTTATGAAAAACATGATTTGTTAATAAAATCCGTTGCAGATAAACTTAAGTCAGCTGATTTTTTGATAATTTTTGTTGATCTTAATTTTCCGACTGCATCCTGGATTACATCTTTATACCGATTACGTCACATGATTGGACTAGGATTTTTTAATAGTTTGACTAATTTAAGCATCTTTCAAATAAATAACATATATAATAACAATAACCGTTTATTGGATCTTATATTTGTAAATAATATCTTATTATTCGACGTATCTAGGACTAACCCCTTGTTTATTCCTGAGGACCGACACCATCCTAAATTGTTTATTTCTACACCATTATGCTCGGCGCACAATTGGGACGAACGACGAATTTCGTGTGCAAATTCGTCGTGTGAACCACAAAAACTACGAAAAAGTAACATCTTTTATAGTTGATAAAATTGTTTAGTGTTTGTGGAAAGAAAAAACAAAAGTAATCAAAAAATTTAATTTTTTGTGAAACTCAACAAAACAAATATAATTTCTGTAATAATAAAAACTTGTTTACGTATAAGCAAACGTTTGCAAACAATGTCGTAGGTACGTGCATTAAACAATAATAAAAATTTTGTTTGTGTATAACAGCTAATAGTGTGACCATATGAAAAAAATATCACTTAATAAACTTAAACATTTGCAAAAACACAAATAAAAACAAATTTTTGTACTTAACTTTTTTATACTTATTTTAAATGTTTTAAAATAAAAAATAAAACAATTATTAAAGTAAAAACTAACTTTATTTTCTTAAAAAGTTTTCTAAACCCAAATTTAATAAAAAATGGTCACCTTGTATCAATTTGTTCGTCGTTCGCCAGCGCTCACTGGGCTGGATCGCCAAATTTTTGGCATAAAGTCTAAAAATAGGGTTACAGATTTGACACTTGGTACATTTGATAGTTATAGTATGCATAGCAGCTGTGCAAAATTTTGGACCAATCCGACAACGCCTTCCTCCCATATGGAGCCAAAACGTACGTTACAACTATTTAATATACCCAAATTTCGCTTTAAGTATTGTTTTGTACAAAATTTAAGGGCTTCTTGGGATCAGGAATACATACCTATTTAACACCCGGCCCTACCTGGTCAAATTGGGCCATTTTTGGAACTGTAATTCCTAAATTACGAAAAATTTCATTAGAAATTTCAAATTGCAATGTGTTTTTCTTTGAGAAAGTAATATTATTAAATTGCAAAAGTTTTATTAAAGTGATATATAATATAGTTATCATGGTATCTATATTTTTCATAAAATGTTTGGGGCCAGCCACACAGATAGGACATAACTGACAGGGTTTTGTGGCAGTTAAAATGTTTAAGACTTTGCTATCTATTAGAGTCATATGAAGATCATATGATACGACAACCTTTCTCTCATTCAAAATTTCTCCAACAAACGGCATCAAGTTTTTTATTTACGTTTCCAAATTTTCTTTTTCCTTAAGAATGTGTTCTTTGCTTTCCTTGACGAATTCCATTTTTAAAGGCCTACAAATTCTCACAGATTGTGGAGTTTGATTTATCCGTCTCGCTTGCTTCGAACCTCTGTTTGTACATGCTTTGTCTATTCGATCCGTCAAATCCTTAGCTCACAATTAATTTGACATTCGTAGTATTCGTTATTCGTGGAAACTTTCAAAAATAATACCCATTCCTAAGGCTAACAACGATTTTCGACCTATATCCATTCTTTCCTTTTTATCCAAAGTGGTTGAAAATCTTATGGGAAAACAGATGAGAAATTTTCTGATTTCTGGGAATTACTTATCTGATAGACAATCAGGTTTTATGAAAGACAGAAGTTGTATTACGGCGCTAGTTGATGTAGTAGAGGACCTTAGATCTAAGTTAGATATGAACATGGCAGTTTTTTTAATTCTTCTGGACCACAGTAAGGCATTTGATACTGTTGACGACACAGTTTTGATAAGAAAGCTTCAAAAATTATTTCATTTTTCTAGCTCGGCTTGTAGTCTTATATCTTCTTACCTTAGCAATAGATCGCAAATAGTTCAATATAATGGGAATAGATCAGACCGACTTAATGTCAGCAGAGGAGTACCTCAGGGCTCTATACTTGGACCTCTTCTCTTCTGTCTGTATATAAATGATCTACCTGATTTTTTAATTAATAGCAAAATACATATGTATGCAGATGATGTTCAGCTTTACCATAGTACTAATGCCACAAATATTCAATATTGTGTAAGGGAAATCAATAATGAGATAAATAACTGGGCTAGTACCAATGGACTATGTATCAATCCCCTGAAATCGAAATGTATTTTGCTTTCTAAGTCAAACAAAATGTTTGATAACGTGAATATAAAAATTAATGATAAGGATATTAGTCTTGTTAGTTCTGCATCTAACCTAGGTGTTACGTTCAATGATAAGCTGACATGGTCAAATCATATTAACGTTGTCGTGGGTAAAGTATATGGTATGCTTCGTAACCTATGGGCTGTTAAAGATTCAACTCCATTTTCTGTACGCATGCTATTAGCGAAAACATACCTTATCCCATCACTTCTATATGGTTGTGAGCTTTTTGCGAACTGTGGCTATAATGACTTTAGTAAACTGAATGTTGCATATAACAATATCGCAAGATATATATTTCAAAGGGGGCGCCGTGATCATATATCTCTATGCTCCTATCAGATATTTCATATGGAATTTAGGAATTTTTTAAAATTTAAATGCCTTACCTTTTTGCATAGAATCGTTATATTTAAACAACCTTCGTATTTATATAACAGGATTCAGTTTGCCAGATCTAATCGTGGAAGAAAGATTATTCAGCAAAGATATCGGAGCCTTCTATCACAACGTCAATTCTTAATATACAGCACAAGTCTTTGGAATGCTTTACCGAATCATATTCAAAACTTAGGCAACGCAAACACATTTAAAAGGGAGATAATTAAAATGTTTACGTAATAAATATATATATGAAGTCTTATTTATTCACAAATGCATTGTTATTATAATTATAATGATAGATTATTATGTATCTTTCGTTTGTTTTTTTTTTGACTAAAATTGTTTTTTAATGTTTATAACAACTCAATTAAAATATAATTATTAATTTGTTTTCATACTAGCGTTCTCATATATAAGATTATTATCTTGTTATGTTAGATTTCAATTTAAGTAAATAAATAAAAAAAATAAATAAAATAATAAAAAGATCTTCTTGCAAGAGTAAGATTCGGCTGGCGGTATGGTTTAACAGTTCTTGCAAGCAAACTACAGCCATAGTTTCTGTAGCTGCTATTCCCGTGGGCCTCAGTTGCAATTTAGCTTTCTGAATTTTATAGTAGCTCGGGTATTTATCACAATTTTGCTTCTTGTTTAGAGCTTTCATTGCATTATATTGTTTTTTGCTTAATGAGTTATCAAACAAAAATTCCAAAGCTTCATTTTGTGTAAGAGGTATAGGTTCCGGCAAAAACAGTTTTTTTTTAACACCACTAGATCCGCTCGGAGTGACCAAGTAATTCTTCAACACAAATGCTGCATCTTTTTCATTTGATTTCCTAGCTGAAACTGTTGCAGCATGCATAAGAAGGCTTGTGTCGTTTTCTTGGGTATCTGCCAGTTCGGTTGCTAACTTTCGTTTAAGGCGTGGTCCTGCTGCGTCATATGTTAAAGGTGGACGTCCTATTTTATTATGCCCGGGTGCCACATCCTTTTTGATATCCAAAATAATCATCATGTTCAATGAAAGCCAATTAGAGTGTTTTGCCTTAAAGTTGGAGACAGTTATATTGCATTTAGGTAAGTTTTTCTGGATCAAGCGAGTAAAATTGCTGACTTTTTTCTTTACAGCATCTTTTGCGTCTATGTTCATAGTTTTGGAGTTAAGCTGTTCAAAAATTCAGTTCGAAATTGCATCTTCATTTCGATTGTTGTCTAGCCACATATTGAATAGGGTAGCATGACTGAACTTAAATGTACCTAAAAATTCACAAATTTATGGAAAACGGGCAAAATTGGGCAAAAACTGTTAAAAACACGTTATAATATACACTTTCAAGTAAATTTTAGCATAATTAAATTTTGGCCGAAATTGGGCGAAATTCAGTTTTTACGGGGGCTATTTATTGTATTTAATACAAGAAAGAAGACTAAGAGATGACGCTGTTAAAAATTGTATGTATACAGAAAATAGAAAATATTCTCTCTGAGAGATGAGAAGCGATGTAATATATGTAATATATACATATTATTTATTGTCTATATAGAAATATTTTTTTGTATAATAAGTAGCTTCTATTAACCATATATAAAAAAAACAAATGTGTAAAGTCATATTATTTTTTTATTTGTATGGAAATTACTAACAAAAATCTTATGCATGCATAAAATAATATGAAATATACAAATATGACTGATATGCAACCACTTTGAACTGGCCCATTGTTTTTGTCAGCGCCAAATTTTCATAATAAAATTGTATATGTATTTATGTCCCAAAAAATTAAAAAACAAGTTGCCACAAGTACCTATTTAACTAAATTTCTTAGAAAAAAATATCCAAATGGAAAAAAAAATTTATAATAAATCACAATAGGTAGGATAATTATCATAAAATCATAAAAGGTAATATAATAATATTTAATCTGAATTGCTTGTTTGAAACCCGTTTATACTCATGTTTTTATCACTTATCAGACATACATACATTGGGCCAATTCAAAGTGGTTGCATATCAGTCATATTTGTACTATTTCATATTATTTTATGCATGCATAAAATTTTTGTTAGTAATTTCCATACAAAAAAAATAATATGACTTTACACAATTGTTTCCTATGTATAAGAAATTGTTTATGTTATACTTTTAACCATACTGTCTCTCAGAGAGAATTTCTTCGCTTCTCACCTCTCAGAGAGAATATTTTCTATTTTCTTCCTTCCTGTATACATAAAATGTTTAACAGCCTCATCTCTTTGTCTTCTTTCGTGTATTAAATACATAATTTGTTAACAAAAGGTGTTCAAAGTCACTAGTCATATTAATATGAATTATATGATATAGTACAATATGAGAGTCTACTTTGAATTAGCCCATTAATTCTTTAAAATTGTATATTGCCTGGTGTGCAATACTAAATAAAATTGCCTTTAACGTATGTATTTAATATGTGTAACACAAATTTGGGGAAAAACAAAAGTTAGAAAAACTAAAAATTAAAGTTTTTAAAATATTTTCTTTATTTTCTAAAATAGTGAAATTGCCCCCATTAACACAACAAAAATAATAAACTACAATGACAATGGAAAATAAAAATTTTATTTGCGAATCGATTTTTATTAGTTTTTCGATTAGGAATGTTATTTGAATGAATAATTCTTGTAAGGAATTTTATATTTAAATTGTAGAGAGAAATTTATTTTAAATTTTTTTAAATTTCATTTGTCCCGCACTATAAACTGGTGTTTTGGTTAATTTTTTCTCTTTCTTAGGACTTCACAAAAAACAATTCACAAAAACATTTAACAAATAAAAAGCAATTTCTATTAGTTTTTAATAATATTTATGCATTTATCTTTATTTTCCATAGTTATCAAATTTTTTTTTTTGTTTACCAGCAGTCGCTTTCGGTTACCATAAAGCTGAGCTAACTTTTTTGGCTTTTTTGTGAAAACAAACAGCTGACGTATAGATTGCAGTTTGTACCCCTTGTAAAAGTTCAGGGTTACCACCAAATAACTTTTATAATTATTATTGAAATGTTATACCTAGGGTATGCACTTTAATAAAATATAGTTAAAATGAACAAATGTTTCCATGAAAATTTCGACTTTATGCCAAAAATTTTGCGATTTAGTCCATAGTGCAGCGTAAGAAATAGAAATAAATCTAATGCAGAGTTCGCCGCATATAGCAAACTTCGACTGACGCCACAATTGTATGCATTCTCATATACACAAATGTGTTTTATTTTTGATGACGAATATTCGCGACGAAAAATTCGTCGTTCGTCCCAATTGTGCGCCTAGCATTACCTCAAAAGGAAGCTGTTCACAAGGTATCTGAGTCGCTCTGTTTTAAATGTACAAACTATCATCTGTTAAATAATTTGTTTCATAATATTAACTGGTTTGAAATTCTTGCTTTTTCTTATAAAGGCAATAATTTTTATGATCTCGTGGAGAAATTTTACTCAATTCTTTTCAGTTGTTTATCAGCAAGAACTCCATGGTGTTCCTGTACATTAACCTAGTTAAAAATCGTAAGAACCGTTTATATAAAAAATTTAAGAAGAGTAAAACCCTTATTGATCGAAGCCATTATCTAATAGCTCAAAGCCGTCACATTTTTGAAAACAAAAAATGTAATGCATCGTATATTAACAAAATGAAATATTACTATAAAAAGAATCCAAAAATGTTTTAAAATTTTGTTAATTCCAAACGTGGAGTTTCAGCGTATCCAACGTATAATAATGAATAATGCAATTCTTTTGATGATTTCTTTACCTCTACTTTTTCTACAAAAAAGCGTTCGATAGTACAACTTATCCTTGTTATGTTACTTCGTCTTCATCAATTAATATATCATCTTTAGATGTCAATACTATCTTAAAAAGCCTGAGAAGTTTAGAAAATTGTTATAACCCTGGACATGATGGTATTCCTAGCTGCATATTAAAAAATTGTGCCGGCGTTTTGGTTAATCCTATCACTTATCTATTTAACAGTTCTTTGAAATTTGGTATATATTCTAAATGCTTGTAAGATTAATTTATCATTCCACTTCATAAATCTGATAGCTGTAGTGTTATATTTGTTATATAGTGTTATACTTATTATAGAGCAATAGCTAAACTTAACTTCATTCCTAAACTGTTTGAGAAAATAATAACAGACATCCTAACTACTCAAATATCAACAGTTCTTTTTTTAGTGCAACATGGTCTTTGTAAATGTAGATCTACATTCACATATCTATTGGAACTGACGTCCCTCATTAATACTGGATTTTGTAATCGTAACCAAACCGATGTAGTCTGTACTGATTTATTGTTGGTGAAGCTTAAAAACTTAGGATTTCCGGGTTACCTTTAAAAATGGATTAGTTCTTACTTAAATGATCGGAGACAATGTGTTTTTTATAATCACTGTATATCAAAACATATTAAAGTAACTCCCAGAACACCACAGGGAAGTCACCTCGGCCTCATCCTATTTTTATTGCTTATAAATGATTTTCCAAAGGCTTATCAATACAGCAATATTTTAATGTTTGCTGATGATGTCAAACTTCATTAATGGATTAAAAATGTTGCGGACAGTATTTACCTCCAAACTGATTTAAATATTTTCTTTAATTGGTGTACACTCTAAATGGCTTTTAACTAAATGTTGTTGACTCGTTTTTGGATCTTTGAATTCTCTTTGATGTAAAATTTATTTTAACTCTCATGTAATAATGACAGTAAATAAAGCTAATGACGTTTTATAAAACGTTGGGCTAAGGAATTTAATGATCCTTATGTGACAAAAAATTTATTCACGTCATTGGTAAGACCTTTACTGGAATATGGATCAGTAATTTGGGATCCCCAATATGATGTGTATATTCAGAAACTTGAATCAGTCCAAAAACAATTTTTGCTGTTCTGCCTTCGTAACTTGCGTTGGAATTCCAATACCAACTTACCGTCATATCGAAGTCGTTTATTACTCATTGCGCTCCCAACGTTACAAAGCCGAAGAAGTGTTTCCAATATTGCATTTGTCCTGAATTTAATTCAAGGTAAAATGGATTCTACATATCTTCAACGTAAAATATCCATCAATGTTCCTAATAGGCAGCTTAGATCTTATGAACCGTTATATATAAAATGTCACCGATAAAACTACATAAACTTTGATCCATTTAGAAAAATTTGTGCTGAGGTAAATAAGTTCTATGCACACATCGACTTTTCCGATAATGTTGCTGTAATTAGAGAAAAGCTGATAAGGTTTCTAAATTCAAATGCTTATATATAATGATGTTTTTGTCTTTGTTCGAGTAATTATAGTTTTCTTTGAAAAGTAATTTTCAATTGTATATTTTTATGTTGATTGAATTAAATAAATAAATAAAATCTGAAGTAAGTACTTATGTGCATAAAGTGGCTCTCATTAATATTCGGTATTTTGTTTCAGTTACTTTATCCTTTATTTTAAAATAAAATGTGTTGTATTTTCAAAAATTTTTCTTCATAAGATACTAAGCATATTTATAGCTATTTTCTGTCTTACAAATTATTTTCATACATTAAACAATTTAAATTTTAAAATGTTGAAATATTGCAGAAATGTATGCCCCATTAATATTCGGTATTTTTATCTCGCCAAAAAAAAAATGCAACCAAGTAACTGCAACTGTGCAAATATTTTTTGTTATAACGGTAAAAATCAACTTAATGAAAGTCAAATTAATGCGTGGATTAAAAATTTTTGGCTTTGTTAAGTTTTTTTGTTTAATTTCCAGTGTATTAGAAGCAATGGTTCGTAAAGGTAAAAATACTTCAATGGAGAAAAGAGAATTGGTTATTTTTCATTACAATAATGGAAAAACATAAAAATATTGCCGAATTATTAAATATAAAGCCAAATACTGTAGGTGATATTGTTCGAAAATAAAAAAACGACAGCCGTATTGATTAAAAAAAAGCTGTCAGGCAAAAAAATTAACGGAAGCGGAAGAGCCCTATATTTAAGGAAAATTAAGAATAATCCACGCTTAAGTGCTTCTAAAATAGTAAGTGAAGTTAAGGAGGAGTAAAATTGAACTGTATCTACAGAAACAGTACGTCCAGCCAATAAAAGGCAAGGGTAGAATGGCCGAGTTGCTCGTAAGAAGCCGTTCCTAAATTAAAAGAATAGGAAATACCGTCTTAAGTTTGCAAAGGAACACATAAAAACGGATGCTAGTTGGTGGAATGACGTTATTTTCTTTGATGAAAGCAAATTCAACATATTTGTTATCGATAGAAGAACAAATGGTCTGGCGGAAATCCAATGAAGAATTTAAATTAAAGAACATTACTCCCACAGTATAACATAGAGGTGGACATGTGATAGTTTGGGGCTGTATATCAGCAAAGCGAGTCGGGAAACTTGTTTTTTTTTTTTTTGACGGAACGATGAACAAGGATATGCACTTAAACATCTTAGGGAAAAATTTGAAGCAGCCTGGCAAAACCAATTGGAATTTCTTTGACCTCCAAATTATATTAAGATAACGATCCCAGACATAAAACCCATTTTGTCCGCGACTGGTTGCTTTACAATTGCCCAAAAGTTATTGATACACTCGCATAATCCCCTGATATTAACCCCATAGAAAATTTATGGGATCATTTAGATCGCCAAGTGCGTAAAAGTACTATTTCATCCAGAAAAGAGCTTAGAAAAAGACTGCAGGAAGAATAGGATAAGATCAGTGTAAACAATTAAAAAAAAGTTGTTTATATTTAACCGTCTACCAGAGGTCATAAAAATAACGGCTTCCCAACAAGATTGGACATAATTTTACAGTTTATTTTAATTTCTCAAAAAAACTGAATATTAATAAGGCCTGACTGGTGTTAAGTTGTTTCTTATTGTACCTCTAATTTATTTTTTTAATGCTTTAAGTAGATAGGGAATGAGAGTTCAAACTCAATTTTCTGTTAAAGGCATAAATCATAGCACGTGACCTGTCAATAACACCTGCACCTGTCAATGGCACGTGACCTGCATATTAATTAACACCTGCACCTGTCAATGGCACGTGACCTGCATATTAATTAACACCTGCACTGGTCAATGGTACGTGACCTGGATGTTAATAGCATGTGTACCTGTCAATAACCCCTGCAACTTCCGATCCTAAAGCCATAAATCATAGCACCTGCACCAGCACCTGTCAATAGCCCCTGCACCTTACAATGTCACGTGACATGCATAAATTGTTAAGGATAGTTGATCAGCATTTCTTGTTGTTGTAGCGGGTTTTCTAATCTAACAAGCGTGTGAATTGAAAACATACATACTGATCACTTTGAATCTACTTATAGGAATAGAGTTAGATGTGTAGTGATGTACTTATGTATTCCAAAAGCATTCATATTTTGAGTAAGGATTATTATTTTAGGGTGTGAAAATTATAGTTTAAAGCAACCTTAAATTTAAGCAGCGGCAATAAATTAAAAAAGGAATATCACGGTAATATACATATGTGTAAATTGAGTTAATTTTTTTTTTGTTTGTTTGATGTAATGATCGTTTCGTGGCAAGAAGTGGTAAAAATTAAATTTAAAGCAACATCAAATTTAGACAGCGGCGATAAATTAAAAAAGGAATACCACGTGCGGTAATATATGTGTAAATTGAGTTAATTTTGTTTGTTTGTTTGATGTAATGATCGTTTCGTGGTTAGAAATGTTTGATTTCTAGATTTAACAAGTATGTGCCGCAAACAGACAGATAGAGCTATAGGGAAGTCAGACAGACAGACAGACGTACATAAATTGGTAAGGATAATTAGTAAGTATTATTGTTGGTGTACTGTGTTTTCTTAATCTAACAAGCGTGTGTATTGAATACAAACATGTAGGCACACAAAGAGAAAAAAAGAGACAGAGATTGGTATCTTTGACTCTACTTATAGTAATAGAGTTAGAAGTGTAGTGATGTACTTATGTATTCCAAAACATTCATATTTTGAGTAAGGATTATTATTTTAGGGTATGTTAAAAAAAAAGTGCTAATATCATTTTACGTTGATTTGAAAAAAGTATAGTAGAAAAGCTATAAGCATTTTTTTTTTTTTTTTGGATTTGGAGACATGTTTATGACAAATCTTTCTAAGGTTTTTTTCCTACGAATCAATGAGCATGCCAGTAGTGATGTTCAAAAAAAAAATTATTATTAACTTAATTTTACGATTTTGGATATCCTCTAAATGAAACATTTTTTTTTCTATATAAATTGAATATATTTAAAACCACTTAGCTCATTCTTTAAACTATTGTTATCTCATAGTGTTTAAAAGTAAAAATTATAAAAAATAAAATTTTTAAATAAAGTATGGAAAAAAAATATTATGTTCAGTTGTATTATTTGTGAGAATAGATATTCGTTATCTCAAGAATTTAATTCACATATGCGCACTCATAATTTGTATAGTTCAACACCCATGGATAAAGGAATACCAAATTCGGACGACATGGACTTGCTGAGTCCTATACATTTTACATTGGACGAAATGGCTGTAATAGATGACGACATGGAGAAAAGCGTAGAGAATATATTATTAGATTATATAAGTAATAATAATTTTAATATAACTTTAGAAGAAGATTCCATGATGGAAGATATTCCTAACAATCAGTTAGGTTATTATGTAAATTACTTCGAGGACGAAGTCTTTGAATTTTTAAATGATGATGTAGGTGATAAAGTGTTATTAGATTTTAAGGATGAATTTTGGTTCGATAGTGAGGGAGATCAAATCATTTTAGATATAAGTATTAAATAGTAATAATTTTAAGAAAAAAAAAATAAATAAAAAAATTATTTTTTTTTGTTGTTAAACTATAATTTGTTGGTTTTTTTTATATTTTATTTTTCTCTCTCTTACTCTCTATATCTCTTTTTCTCTCTCTCTCTCTTTCTCCAATTTTCTAGAAAGAGTTTCTCTTAAAAAAAGTTTTTTTTCTTAGTTGATTAATTTCAACTAAAAAAAATAAATTATACACAATTTTCTATAAATTGACAGTTTAATAGCATTCTCTGCACATTTAAACAAGAAGATTTAATGATGAGCACCAACACGAATTTAATATCAACTTTTATTCAGCTTAATATGAAACAAGTCCTAAGTGTTAAGGACATGGTGCCTAGAGAAGATTATCTTATTACTGGATCTGAGCGTACAACTACAAAATATGGAAATGCTATTATGTTGGAATTGGGTCCAAGTGTACTCTACCTACCTCGAAGATTCAATGCACTAACTGATAAGGAGGTGGAAGACTTATCTACTGGGATGTATTTAATTTATAAAATTCCTATTAATAATGATAGAAATAATACATTCTGTAGATTAGAGATTAAGGCCGCGCCTACCATGAAAGATTATTATAATTTTAATGAATTTTAATACTTTTAAATTCAAAAAATAAATAAATATATAAATATATAAATAAAAATTGATGTATTTGTTGTTTCTTTTATGGTTCTTTAAATTTGAATATCTATATATATAAAAGTGAAACTCTGTGTGTGTGTGTGTGTGTGTGTGTGTGTTAGCTATAGACTCCGAAACTGTAAAACCGACCGGGCTCAAACTTTGGTAAGTTGTTGTACACATACCAGGGAGTGTTTATGGATGAAAAAAAATGGGCGGGGCCACGCCCATAAAAAATTAGTTATCAGTTTTAGCTACTTGCACTTGACCGATTTTTCTGAAACTTTGCACACATATCGAGCTGTCATGACTAAAAAATCTCGTGATAAGAAAAGTGGGCGGGGCCACGCCCCTAAAAAAGTTTTCATTTTGAGGTACTTGCACTGGACCGATTTTTCTGAAACTTTGCACAGATATTGAGCTGTCATGACCTTATAATTTCGTGATTAAAAAAGTGGGCGGGGCCACGCCCATAAAGAAAGGTTATAATTTTGAGGTACTTCCACCAGACCGATTTTTCTGAAACTTTGCATACATATCGAGCTGTCATGACTTAATAATTTTGTGATTAAAAAAGTGGGCAGTGCCACGCCCATAAAAAAAAGGTATCATTTTGAGGTACTTGCACTGGACCGATTATTCTGAAACTTTGCACACGTATTGGACTGTTATGACTTTACAATTTCATGGTTAGAAAAGTGGGCAGGGCCACGCCCATTAAAACAATTATGATTTTGAGGTACTTGCACTGGTCCAATTCTTCTGAAACTTTGCACACATATTGAGCTGTTATGACTTTAGAATTTCGTGATTAGAAAAGTGGGCAATGCCACGCCCATAAAAAAATTATAATTTTAGGTTTTTGCACTTGATATTCAATTAAAATTCAGAATGCATTTCGATTCAGTAAGGGGCGTAGCAACGTGCGCCGGGTTTGGCTAGTACTATATAAAAGGTGATCATTAATAGTATATACACAGTCTCAAACATAATATTGATTTAGAGAGATGGACGCTATTGATAAGTTTCTAAAAAAAATTTGAAAATGTAATATTTGAAGAAGATTTAGAAATATTACATGCATTCAAGAAACAATATTACAATATTGAAGCATTCAATAAACCTTGTGCTCACAATGATTCCGATGGAGACGTAGTTGGTACTTGTGGCTGTTACTTTTTCCATATGAGAAAAGAAAAGGTTTTGAAGATAATCGAAAAATATCAAAAATTAATTAAAAAGTTGAAGCATAATGATAAAATTTAAATAAATTATTTGCTTTTTAAATTGTTAAATGTATAATAAAACAATTTATTTAGAAAAAAAAAATCTCTTTTTCTTTCTTTATTTTCAAAACATATAAGATTCTTACGTATATTATTTATTTATTTATGTGTTTATATACTTATATATACTTATATGTACATATATACTTAAATAATTTTATCATAAAGTTATGGCGTTAATAAAAAAAGTATTATTTTTAGTATTGAGATTGAAAATATTTTTTTTTTTTTTATAAAAAGGAGACTTTAGAGTAGTTTTATCATCAGTTTACATTTAACTTTCACTCATAATGGAAAACAAAACAAAAAAATTTGTTGCACTTGGCTTAGGAAGAAAACCACAAATATACGATGTGGTTTTTGAAATGGACTACTTTATTAATCTTAAACTAAAAATATCCTGTGGCTTTTCTACAACACTAGGATTTAAGCCTATGATATGGTTACATTATAAGGATAAGCATTTTATTGGACTTGATCGAGAACAGTGGTTACATCTCATGAGCTATAAAGAGTATATCCAGAAAACATTAAATCAACATGATTTTATTGTAAACCTTATTCAGAATGATTGTGAGAGAGATACTTTCTATAGTTTTAAGTATAAAAATGGTATATGTTTCCTTATACTAAAACAAGATAAATATGAAATCAAAATTGATTCTAAGACTTGGAAATCATTAAATCGTATTGGAGTATTTCTTACTACAATTCTGTGTTGGAATACAATCCTAAGAAAACAGATTTTGCATTTTTATTATGAATATTTTATACCAGCTTGCTCTACTTTAAACAAAACTAGTATTCAATTTTGTGAAATGAAAGGAATAAATGAAAGAGATATTGAAATTGATTTAACACGACTATGTTTTGAATTTAGTAAAAAAATGCAAGCGAAAATTAAAAATGATGTAAAAATTCATAGATTATTATTAAGAATTGATAAGAAGTGAGAGGAAAAAAAAACTGTAATAAAATAAAATAAAACAAACAAAAAAACATGTGTTTTTATTATTATTATTATTTCTTTATTTAAAAAAATGGGTTAAAAATTTTAAGCATAAATGTCCACAATTAAAAGTGTTAATTTTTTGATATCTTTTATAGTTGTATTTAGTATTATTTCCTAAATATTTTATTACTTCTAAAGGAGGTTGAAGATTACCAAAACTATCAAAATATTCTATATTTTCATTATCTTTGTAATAGGCTACCCAATGTGTGCCATCTCCTCTATTATCGTCCAAGTTGATAATTCCACACTCTTTTTGTCGTGGACCTTGAGGAAGTTTATCTCTCATATAAACTCCTCTAAAATTGGGAATATGATTCTTTCCAAATACTTTTAAATCTACGTCTGTGAGAGGCCTGTTGGGTAGCTGTTTTATTAGTTTTTTGATATATTATAAAAAATTCCATATCCGTTTTTATGTGGTTTGAGATATAAGCCTTTACCCATTGCTATTGCCTCTAACGTTCTGTTATGACGCTTACTCTCTTCAAGTTGCTGTCTACCATTTTTAGCTGTTGTTATGGCTTTAGCAATTGATGATCCACCAGAAGCTAATGCACCTAGTGCTCCGAGTGCAGTAAGTATGGGAACAAGAGGTATGAAGCCACCAAGTTTTGGTACTTTAATAATTCTTGGTATTTTAATATCGGACTTTCTTCTACGAAATGAATGTTGAATAACTTTTCTTGCAGTTTTTATAGCATTTTTAATATCTTGAGGTTTTTGATTCTTTAAGACAACATTTGCTGCTTTAATTGCATTATTAAAAATATTTCGCTTATAGGGGCTTTTCTTGTTGCATTTAACACCCATACCTAATTTTACTTTAGCTTTCATTGCGTTAGTAACAAAGAATGCGTTTAGTTTTTCTCCAATTGTACTATCTCTAGCTTTAACTCTTTCCCAAGCTTTATCTGCTTGATGTCTTTTATTAATATCAGTATTCTGAGAATAAGCAATATCATGAATTCGACAAGCTGCATCCAGGGGATTAATTCCCTTATCTCCTCTTTCTAAACGCTTTTCAAGTTTTGTTCCAGGTCCACAGTATTGATAACCGGGTAGATGAAGTTCTATTGGTAGGGAATTAATTAATTTGTTTACTAGTCCTTTTCCGTGTACGGAATGTTTTCCACTGAATTTGTTATTAACATATACAATCATTTATAAATATATGCTGCAGTTTTCTTTTACAGCATGAAATGTTTTATGCGTAGCAAAAAAAAAAAAAAAATAAGCAATTACATATAAAATTATAGACATATATACTCTCAGTTATAAAGATGCGTTTAATAAGACAACATAAAAATATTATCGTAAAAAATTTAGATTTTTTTGAAAATAAAAATGGGACTAAGCACAGCTGTCTATTACCAAATTCTACAAGAGCGCTTATAGTAGGTCCATCTAATTGTGGAAAAACAAATGTAATGCTTAGCTTGATTGAAAGCCCTAATGGATTAAAATTTAAAAATATATATTTATACTCAAAGTCATTACATCAACCAAAATATCAATATCTAAGAAAATTAGTTTCATCTGTAAAGGGTATGGGACTTTATACTTTTTCAGAAAATGAATATGTCGTACCACCTCAAGAAGCTAAATCAAATTCAATAATGATATTTGATGATGTTGCTTGTGAAAAACAAAATAATATAAGATCATACTTTTGTATGGGGAGACATAACAATATTGATTCCTTCTACTTATGCCAAACATATACACACATTCCAAAACATTTAATACGTGATAATGCAAATTTCATAATAATGTTTAAACAAGATGATTTAAATTTAAAGCATATTTATAATGATCACGTTGGAAATGATATGAGTCTTGATATGTTTTCTAAAATATGCAAAGAATGTTGGAAAGAAAAACATGGATTTCTAGTAATAAGTAAATATGATGAAATTCATAATGGACGTTATAGAAAAGGTTTTGATATATTCATTCAAGTTTAGTTTTAAATATCAACCTACCCATATCGGTCGTGTATACTCCTAAATATAATTAAAGCTGTTTAGATGTTATAAGATGCTGTTTAGCTGTTTGAAGGAGCTGTTTAGCTGTTATAGTCGTTAAGCTATTATAAGGAGCTTGTTGAAAAGTTGAAAACACTAAAGTTCCTACAGGGACATTAAATTTGTATATATGGTTGAGCCATTAAAATACAGAATGAGAAAAAAAACAGAAACATTGATATATTTGTTAATAAACAAACAACAAACATTGTTGCCGTTAATCGCGACATTAATTAAAAATCTATATAAAAAAATGTTGTTTTCTGGAGCGGCGTTCTATTTATTATCAATACACAAAATAAATAATAACTGTAAGTTTTTTTGTATACTTTAAAATAAATAAAAAGGGCAGTTTTAAATTGGTCATCAGCAGATGAAGTTGAATTTAATATCAATAAAAATTGAAGTTCTAATAAAAAATATAGTTTTTTTTTATTTGTTGTATTTAGATTGCATCAATAGAACAAAAAAAAACTCCTTTGTCCTCAAACCAAGGTCCTTCGAACCGGACATCTAGTTATTCGGTAATATTTTCACTGTATTTTTATTTGTTTGTCGCTACCAAGTATGTCATCAAAGGATAATGAAGATGTGCAAACTCCTCCACCGGGTTGTAACAGTAACGGCTTAATTCGTGTCAAGGAATTGCAACGTGATAATTATCTAAATCGAGTCTTGAACGAAGTGAATAACCTGTCAGATTACTACAATCTATCTAGTTATCAGCTGGAGGTCAAACTATCATTGTTGGAGAGACAATTGGAATCATTTGAAACTGTTCAAGGACATCTCGAGTCATTGGATGAGTCTCAGTTTGACCACGATCATCGATTAACCTTTGAGGATGCTTATTTTAAGGTTAAATCTCATATTCTAGAGCGCTTATCTGTGCTAAACGTAAATTCCAATGACCCTCCAATTAGCAGTACACGTTTTATGACGACAACTTCACAACATATATCAAAACCGCACCTACCAACACTCCAACTACCAAAATTTAAGGAAAACTACAATGATTGGACTGAATTTTACAACATGTTTTGCATTTTAGTGCATGATAATGCAGAATTATCAGTAATATCGAAATTCCAGTACTTAAGATCTTGCCTCACTGACAACGCAGCAAGATTAATTCAATCGTTAGATATCACCCCAAATAATTATAACCAAGCATTAGAAATTCTTAAGTCACGATACGACAACAAAAGACTAATATTTCAGTCTCACATTGAAAAAATATTTGCCATAAAGGAAAAATCTAAACTAAAGTTGACTGAAGTCAGAGATTTTATAGACACTGTAAATGCAAATCTTCGTGCTTTACAATCAATAGCATCTGATGATCAAATTTCTGATGGCATCATATTATATATGATGACTTCTAAACTCGACCCTGAAACACAAGCAAAATGGGAAGAAGAAATTTTTGCAAACTGGGAAAAAGGGTCATCAGCTCAGGCACTGTCACTTCCCAAGTGGAACGACCTATCATCATTTTTAGAGAAAAGGTGTAAAACATTAGAAATAGTTTCTAAGCCAGAGGCACTGAGCTTGTCATCCACATCACATTGAAGGTCAAGTAATGGTCATCGTCAATTCACAAAGAAGGGATACGTAACGTCATCGTTTGTCGCTGCAAATTACACAACACGGTGTTACTTCTGTAACATCTCCCCTACACATAATTCTTTTAATTGCAGTAAATTTATGGAAATGTCGGTTCAAGAAAGATTTAATACTGTAAAACATCACAAACTATGCATAAATTGTCTAGGTTCTAACCATATAGCAAGCTCGTGTCCATCATCCAACAGATGTCAACATTGCAACGGATCACACCACACACTACTACACAAGGAGCAACTACAGAAATCGTCTCTCGCAAGCTCAAAACTGCCTTCCACTAAAAATTCAACTGATCTACCAGTTGCGTTGCAAGTATCGTATAACCAAAACCAGGTCATTCTAGGCACGGCCAGAGTGGAGTTACAGGCACCAAATGGAAGGTCTCTAATAGTACGTGCATTATTAGACTCTGGGTCTCAGTTGCATTTCATTACCGAAAAAATTGCTCAATATTTACTAGTTCAACACAATAAGATAAATATTGAAATAACTGGCATCACATCCAAAAAATCTAATGCTTACAGCAAGTGTTCCGTAACTCTGAAATCAGCTACAAATGAGTTTTCGTCAGTGATTGCGGCCGTTATCATTCCGTCTATAACATAATATCAACCACAAAAATTGTTAAATATTAACACGTTCAATATACCGAAAAATATTAAATTGGCAGATTAACATTTTCACGTGCCGGGACCCATTGACCTACTCATTGGGGCTGGTTTGTTTTATGAATTGTTAATGGCCAAATAAAAAATGAAAACTTGCCATTATTGCAAAAAACTACATTAGGCTGGATAGTCACTGGTGCACATGCCGAAAATGTGAAAAAATTAAATACTCTATCACCATCGTTAGATATGACGCCGCCAATGTCAAACTCACCACAATCAACATCTGTAAAAAAAGAAAATCCAGCTTGTAGCATCGACAAATCAAACCACTTATCAGACGTTTATTCTTCATTTATTTGTTGTCACAGGTCAACAACACACTTGTACCCATTGTTTGTTGAATCAAATGAACCTTGTTTAAGGGATGTAATGGAACGTTTTTGGAAACTAGAGAAACCTTCAAATGTAATTGATAAAGCAACCGAAGAAGATGAATGTGAAAGTTTTTTTGAAGAAACTACTACCGGATGTCCAAAAACCAACAAATTTATTGTGAAACTTCCATTTAAAGGGAGTCCAAGGGATTTGGGATCATCAATACAAATAGGCACAAAAAGATTCTACACATTAGAAAAACGGTTATGCCGTAACGAAAATTTGTCCAAAGAGTACTCTGACTTTATTCATGAGTACATCCAGTTAGGTCATATGATTAAGGCGGCATCAAACGTTAATTCAAACGTTAATTCAAACTTTAACTACATACCTCATCATTGCGTAATAAAGCCGTACAGCTCGACGACAAAATTAAGGGTTGTCTTCGATGCATCTTGCCCGACGTCTAATGGATTATCGTTGAACAGCATTTTGCGTGTAGGACCTACACTACAGGATGACATTTTTACCATATTATTAAGATTTAGATTTTTTTTAATTTGTGCTAGTTGCTGACATCGCTAAGATGTATAGGCAAGTGCTAGTTGACAAAAGTGATGTACAGTGGCAAGGTATTATTTGGAGAGACAACCCAAGTGAGCCGCTGTCAACATACGTGTTAAAAACAGTGACTTATGGTACCGCTTGTGCCCCGTACTTGGCGGAAAATGTCTACAAACACTAGCCAAAGCAACATCATCAAAGTTTCCTATTGGATCAAAAGTTACACTACGCGACTTCTATGTGGACAACTTGATGACTGGTGGTAACAGTGTTGACGAGCTGATAGAAATAAAACGACAAGTTGTCGAAGTGTTAAGATATGGTGGTTTTCCGCTTCGGAAATTTGCGACAAATTGCGAAAGAATTTTAAGTGGTATTCCATCATTAGAAAGGGAGGAAATTGTAAAAGTGGATGATACGGCATACATTAAGACATTGGGTCTCAAATGGTCTCCTCAGGAAGATAGTTTTAGCTACTCATACAATCAAGGGCAAATTTGTAATACCAAAATCACCAAAAGAATGATACTATCGCACACAGCAAAACTTTTTGACCCTCTGGGGCTGGTAAATCCATTAGTAGTCAGGTGTAAGATGTTACTACAGAGAATTTGGTCATTAAAAGGCCACTGGGATGAGTCCCTACCACAAGACATCACAACGGAGTGGTTACAAATTCACGAACAGCTACTGATGGCTACAACCTTTCAATTACCCAGGTATGTTTATACAAACAATTGTACTAACATTCACGTATTTGCAGATGCTAGCTCAAAGGCGTATGGTGCATGTATATACGCCGTCACTAACAGTTTAGAAGAAAGGCATTCTTCGCTTTTATGTTCTAAGTCACGAATTGCTCCTTTAAAACCAGTAAGTCTACCCAGATTAGAATTGTGTGCAGCCTTATTGTCCACTCAACTTGTAAATTCAATATTAAAAACATTGCCATTGCAACCGGTAAAAATAGTTTGTTGGTCAGACTCGACAATAGCGTTGAGTTGGATAGCTGGCGAACCAGTCCGCTGGAAACCGTTTGTTAAGCATCGCGTAGAGAAAATTAAACAAAACATACCTACTGCTATCTGGAGGCATATTCCTTCGCAACTCAATCCTGCAGATATTTTGTCACGCGGTACTACAGTGTCTAAATTAATAAATAACGCATTATGGTTTAACGGCCCAGAATTTTTGTTACAAGATGAAACCACATGGCCAAGCTCCACGTTGAACTATCCCGAAGATGCAAATTGTGAAATCAGACAAACAGCTCTAATTGTGAAATATACAAACAATAAAAATATAGATCTGTTACATAACCACAAATACATTAATAGCTATCAAAAATTATTAAGAATATTTGTCTACGTTTGCCGTTACGTCCGTTCAATTGTACGAAAAGACCTGCCACAAACTGGACCCATTGATGCCCAAGAAATGAGACACTCACTGGAACTCATATGTCGCTTAATTCAATGCCAATCATTTCCACATGAGCTTAAGCACCTCAAATCTAGACAACAAGTCAATCAGCAATCAAAACTATTAAGGCTGGCACCATTTCGTCACAAAGGGCTTATACGAGTAGGTGGTCGACTCAACAATGCAAATGCACCCTTTTCTGTCAAACATCCAATTATACTGCCACCAACACACGAATTTACTCATATTATTATTCGATATCATCATAATCAAAACTTTCACGCTGGGATACAAACCCTAAACAACATACTTCGCAAAACCTTGTGGATACTGAAAGCAAAACAAACAATTAGCCAGGTAATACACAAGTGTGTTTTTTGCTACCGATTGCATCCTGTTACAGAACACCAAATAATGGGAGCATTACCTAAAGATCGGGTGACTGAATCATATCCATTTGCAGTATCAGGGGTTGATTATTGTGGTCCATTTTACATAACACAGCAAATACGTGGAAGATCTCCAATAAAAGTGTACGTGGCAGTGTTTATATGTTTTGCTGTTAAGGCAGTTTATCTGGAACTAGTACCAGATTTAACCACAAAGGCATTCATTGCTGCTCTCAAACGATTTGTAGCCAGACGAGGTCGATGTTCCACCATTTACTCAGATAATGCAACAAATTTTATTGGAGTTAATACAGAACTAAAGGATCTACTAAAACATTTTTTGTCAGATCAGCACAACAAAGCGGTATATGAAAATTGTCGTCAGGAAGGTATAGAGTGGAAATTCATACCCCCTCGGTCGCCCCACTTTGGAGGGTTATGGGAAAGCGCAGTCAAACTAGCAAAATACTATCTACGTAGAGCAGTTGGCAGTCATATATTATCATTTGACGAGTTTCACACAATATGTTGTCAAGCCGAGGCTATTATTAATAGCAGACCACTGACTCCTATGTCAATGTACCCAAATGATTTACGTTCTCTTACACCAGCACATTTCTTAATCGGACGGCCATTGAGTACAATTCTAGAACCCTCATCAACCAACGTCAATCCAGCCTCTTTAAAACGATATCACATTCTAAGATGGATTCAACAAGAATTCTGGGATCACTGGCGCAATGAATATCTCAAAACCCTTCAACAAAGGACAAAGTGGGCGACCGTACAAACAAATCTGAAACCAAACGATCTTGTTTTAATCAAGGAAGATTCAACTCCCCCATTGAAATGGCCACTTGCTCGAGTAATTGAAACAAACGCAGGTAGTGATGGCAAAGTGCGCGTAGTGTCAATAAAAAGTGCTGATGGCATATATAAAAGAGCGATAACAAAACTTTGCAAACTTCCTATCGACTCTATGGGGGATACCTCTATTGAAAGCAATACTTTCAAGGGGGGCAGTATGTTGAAAAGTTGAAAACACTAAAGTTCCTACAGGGACAATAAAAATTGTATTTATGGTTGAGCCATTAAAATACAGAATGAGAAAAAAAAACAGAAACATTGATATATTTGTTAATAAACAAACAACAAACATTGTTGCCGTTAATCGCGAAATTCAATAAAAATCTATATAAAAAAAATGTTGTTTTCTGGAGCGGCGTTCTATTTATTATCAATACACAAAATAAATAATAACTGTAAGTTTTTTTGTATACTTTAAAATAAATAAAAAGGGCAGTTTTAAATTGGTCATCAGCAGATGAAGTTGAATTTAATATCAATAAAAATTGAAGTTCTAATAAAAAATATAGTTTTTTTTATTTGTTGTATTTAGATTGCATCAATAGGACAAAAAAACTCCTTTGTCCTCAAACCAGAGCTGTTTTCAAGAAGTTGATATTAGAAACAGTTAAGCTGTTCTATTAACCTGTTTAGTTTTTCCACAATTTAAATTAATTTGTTTTATTACAAAATTTTATAACTCTCATTTATAAATATGGAAAACGAATATGTATTAAGGGAATTAGTGAGATCGAGAAAAATTTTTAAAAATAAATGTAAAAGCGTAAAACTTGGAGAAGCAGAAACATATAATCAATTACAAAATACGTTTAAACCATTGACAGAACCACTAAAAAAATTAATAAATTATCTAATGAGAATTTACTAAAGCCAACAACAACGACATTTAAGTACGACAAAATAAAAAATACAGAGGATAGCAGTATCGTTTCTAAAGAAGATATTTTGAAAGAAGATCTTCTTAATACATCACTCGAAACAAGTGGAATAGACAAAGATAATAAATATAGTACCGATAAAGACGACGACGATGAACTAAACAATGAATCTTTTTATTCGCAATCATCAGATTGGGATTTTGATTTAACAAACTTGAATGAAAATAAAAATCTTGATAGTGTATTTGGACCACATAAAAGTAATAATGGTGATTGGAAATTTGGAAATTCAGATTTGAATCTAAGTAATGACAAAATAATAATAGCAAATAAGTCTTGGGCCTTAACACCTGGTTTATACTCATTACTATTTCATCGAAAACCAGAGCAATATGACTCATCAGAATTAGAAATATATAAACAAATTTTACTTGAAACAAACGCCCATAGACGAAACTATGATCCAAACAATCAACTTAAAGGTAATAGAGGTTATAAATATAAAAAGATTATACACAAACTATTTCCTACTACTACTCACATTGGTAAAGGTTTAATGAATATAAGTCTCAAGAAACCCAACTATATATACTGGGACAATCCTAATGAGTTAGTAGATCGATTAAGGCTTTTAATAGCATCACAACATGCTGGTAACAATAATCACACTAACGAAATAATATCAATAATTGAAGAATTAAAAGAAGCAAATATAATTAAGTAGTAATTAGAAGACAAAAAAAATGACTGTGGACAAATTTGGTCATTATAATAATCAAAATTTTAGTGGTGAAATAAGAAAGAAAAATTTCTTAATAAAAAATTTTGGTTATAAACTAGATGGGGGTAACTTAAACGTCGAGAATAAAAGAATTAAAAATGTCGCAAGTCCTTTAGATGAGTATGATGTCGTCAATAAATTATTTCTGCTATCTTACATGAACCAAGCTGAAACCCAAATAAATAATTATTTAAGAAAGGAAATCAATGAAATTCATGAAAAAATTATGCAATTTAAACAAACGCTTGATGAACAAATAAAAAGTTGTGTTGATAAAATTAATAAAATTGAAAATTTAATATTCTCGTCAGTAACTATAAGTATGCCAATAGATAACAACTCAGCTGAAAACAATCAAAGATATAAATACACAGTAAATTGAAAAAAAAAAAATATATATAAAATGAGTTCAAAAAGAAATTTAGTAAATGAACTTCATTCACAAGCACGAAAGAATTTCTTAAGGCGAAGAGTTATTACAAAGGTTATAGACGATCTCTGGCAAGCTGATTTGGTTGAAATGGGCAATTATTCGGCTAGCAACAATGGATATAAATATATGTTAACAGTCATTGATATATTCTCAAAATATGCATGGGTTGAATCAATTAAATCGAAAACGGCTTTAGAAGTTGCAAAAGCCTTTCAAAAAATATTTAACTTGGGGCGTAAACCTAAGAATTTACAGACAGATGATGGTAAAGAATTTTTCAGTAAGGAGTTTGGAGTGCTTATGCGAAAATATTCAATTAATCATTACTCTACATACAGTGTAATGAAAGCTTCAATTGTTGAACGCTTCAATAGAACATTAAAGGGTATGATGTGGAAAGAGTTTAGTAACAACGGAAGCTATAAATGGATACATATTTATAAGAGCTTAGTTAAAAAATATAATAATAAAAGACATAGAACAATAAAATTGGCACCGGTTCACGTTACAGCTAAAAATAAAAAACATCTACTAAATACTGTATATAGTAATGTTAAAATTTTTAAACCATCACGTTTCAAAGTTGGAGATCATGTTCGAATTAGTAAATATAAACATATTTTTGAAAAAGGGTATACTCCCAACTGGACAACAGAAATATTTAAAATAAGATCGATACAGAATACTTATCCCATCACATTTATACTGGAAGATTATCAAGGAAATGTAATAAAAGGCGGTTTTTATAAGGAGGAGATACATCACACGCGTTATCCGAATACATTTTTAGTAGAAAAAGTATTAAAAACTAAAGGAAATAGAGCGTTTGTTAAATGGTTGGGTTTCTCAAATCATCATAATTCTTGGATAAATAAAACTGAAATATTGTAAAAAAAAGAAAAAATAAATAAATAAATTATAAATCACTACAGCATTTTCTTTTTATTTATTTTTTTCATTAATAGTTGAGAGTTCAATACGTCAATAACATTAGCATTAAGCGGAAAGTCTTCAATATTAACAGCAAAATATTTTCCTCCCATATATCTTAACGATGATTATGAATGTTCTTTAATAGATTTTCATTCATATAATTCTGTTCCTAACGTAGACTATGATAATAATCTTTTTCATATAGGAGATAAAGTAATTGAAATTCCTATAGGATCCTATGAGTTACAAGATATTGCTGACTATATAACTACAGAATATAAATCACAAGACTTTAATAAATCAATTGTAATTGAAGCCAATAACAATACTTTACAAGTTGAAATAACCTCATCACATGACAAAATTTTCTTTGATCAGAATCGATCTATTGGTAGTTTATTTGGATTTGATAAAACAACTTTGAATTCTGGTATAAAGCACTTATCGAATCAGCCAGTAAATATATTGAAAGTTAATGCTATTCAAATTAAATGCAATATTATAACAGGAGCGTATATGAATAACTCTCCTGCACATATACTTCACGAGTTTGCCTTGGATGTTCCTCCAGGCTATAAATTAGACGTAATCCCTAAAAATCTGATTTATTTGCCAGTAAACGTCAAAGAACTAACACATCTTACGATTTGGATTGTTGATCAAGAAGGTCGTTTAATTAATTTCAGAGGTGAAGAAATAACACTCAGACTACATATGAGACTAAAGAAAATATGATAATTTATAATAAATCTAAACAGAACAAAATAGATAAGGACGCATACACAAAAACCGTTAAAGCTATAAGACCAAAGTTAACAGAAAAAAATAAAGAGTTTTTGAATTTACTTAAGTTAAAAGTAAGAAAGAATGTCTGATATACTCAATGTTATGGAAAAACCGTTTTCAGATGAAAACATAATCAAACAAGATTATCATAGTTATTTACCTTATATTCAGTCATATAAAAATGATGATGAAATTCGAATTACACTACAAAATCAAGACTTGTATGTTCTTCCTTCAGAAAGCTACTTATATATAGAAGGAAATATAAAGAATACTAAAGGCGAAGAGTCTACAAATATTAGACTAAGAAATAATTGTGTAGCATACTTATTTGATGAAATACGTTATGAAATCAATGGTATTGAAATTGATAGAACTCGATACTTGGGAACATCTAGTACACTTAAGAATTATATTTCATTAAATGAATTTGAAAGCAATATGATGAGAAATGCTGGATGGTCTATTTCTGAAGACTTATCTATTCAAAAGTTTAATTTTTATATCCCCCTAAAACTTTTAATGGGGTTTGCAGATGATTTTAATAAAATAATATTAAATAGCAAACATGAACTAATTCTTTTACGAAGTTCAAGTGATGCACATGTATATTACTCAACAGATGTAAACGAAAAACTTCAATTGACAATTACAAATATTACATGGAGAATTCCACATGTTCACTTATCAGATTCTAGAAAAATTCAAATAATGAAGATTATAAAGGATGGAACTTCTTTACCTATTGCATTTCGCCGTTGGGACTGTTATTTAAATCCTAGAAAGTATCTCTCTCACAATCATTCTGAATAAGGTTTACAATAAAATCATGTTGATTTAATGTTTTCTGGATATACTCTTTATAGCTCATGAGATGTAACCACTGTTCTCGATCAAGTCCAATAAAATGCTTATCCTTATAATGTAACCATATCATAGGCTTAAATCCTAGTGTTGTAGAAAAGCCACAGGATATTTTTAGTTTAAGATTAATAAAGTAGTCCATTTCAAAAACCACATCGTATATTTGTGGTTTTCTTCCTAAGCCAAGTGCAACAAATTTTTTTGTTTTGTTTTCCATTATGAGTGAAAGTTAAATGTAAACTGATGATAAAACTACTCTAAAGTCTCCTTTTTATAAAAAAAAAATATTTTCAATATCAATACTAAAAATAATACTTTTTTTATTAACGCCATAACTTTATGATAAAATTATTTTAGTATATATGTACATACAAGGTGGCGCAAAAATAACCTTCCGATGTTTTTTGGCTGTAATTTAAAAAAAATGAAAAACTTTGATTCTTCTTGTGGAGTATTTTTATTTGGTCTTTTAATTTTTTTTACATCAAGTCGAGAATATGATGTCATGTAAATGGCCGCTGCCACAGTTGATTGTCATTTGAGCCCTTTTTATGGCATTTTCCATCACTTTGGCCAAAACTTCCGGCGATAGGTCCTCACATTCTTGACGGATATTGTCTTTAAGAGCTGCAAGAGTCTGAGGCTTGTTGACATAAACCCGCGACTTCAAAAAGCCCCACAAAAAGAAGTCTGGAGCGGTCAAATCAGGCGATCTTGCTGGCCAGTTCAAATCGCAAAAACGGGAGATTAGGCGCCCGGGAAATGCATCCTTCAGCATATCGGTTGTGGCACGTGCAGTGTGTGCTGTTGCACCGCCCTGTTGGAACCACATGTTTTCCAATCCCAATTCATCAAGTTGCGGCAAAAAGAACTCGTTGATCATTGCTCTGTAGCACTCACCATTCACAGTAACCGTTTGGCACGCGACGTCTTCGAAGAAAAAAGGTCCGATGACTCCTCCAGCGAAAACAGCACACCATACAGTAACTTTGAGCGGGTGTAATGGCTCTTCGTGGGTTACACGCGGATTTTCAGTGCCCCATAAGCGTAAATTTTGCTTATTTACGTACCCGCTAAGATGGAAATGGGCCTCATCACTCATGATTATTTTTAATGAAAAATCATCTTCCTCTTGGTGGTGATTCAGGATGGCTTGAGCGTATGTTAGACGCGATTGGCGGTCAGCAGCTAACAGCTGATGCACCGTCTGGACTTTGTACGGAAACATCTTCAAATCTTGTACCAAAATTCGCTGTAAAGACCGTCGACTGATAGCCATTTGCGTGGCACGTCGTCTGGTCGATGTCGACGGCGCTTCCATGACATCCTCGGCTACAGCAGCAATATTCTCTGCAGAACGGCTACTCCGGGGTCTGCCACTCCTGGCAGCATCTCGTGTTGTGCCAGTCTCTTCAAGGCGAGCGGCTAAACGTCGCAGTGTTTCACCAGTAGGCGTTGGATGGCTAGGAAATCTGCGACGAAATTCACGTTGTGCCAAAGTCACCGACCGATTATTTGTCAAATAAATAGTCACCAATATTCCGCGTTCTGGAGCAGTGTAGTGTAACATTGTTTATTAACGTGTATTTTGCATGTGTTTACTACACAAATGTCAAAACAGAAGTGACATTAGGGGCCAATTGCAAAATTTGTAGCATTTTCTGATAGGAGGATTTCTTTTGCGCCACCTTGTATAAGTATATATAAGTATATAAACACATACATAAATAAATAATATACGTAAGAATCTTATATGTTTTGAAAATAAAGAAAGAAAAAGAGATTTTTTTTCAAAATAAATTGTTTTATTATACATTTAACAATTTTAAAAGCAAATAATTTATTTAAATTTTATCATTATGCTTCAACTTTTTAATTAATTTTTGATATTTTTCGATTATCTTCAAAGCCTTTTCTTTTCTCATATGGAAAAAGTAACAGCCACAAGTACCAACTACGTCTCCATCGGAATCATTGTGAGGACAAGGTTTATTGAATGCTTCAATATTGTAATATTGTTTCTTGAATGCATGTAATATTTCTAAATCTTCTTCAAATATTACATTTTCAAATTTTTTTAGAAAATCATCAATAGCGTCCATCTCTCTAAATCAACATTATGTTTGAGACTGTGTATATACTATTAATGATCACCTTTTATATAGTATATTAAAATTTAGAGAACCATAAAAGAAACAACAAATACATCAATTTTTATTTACATATATATATATTTATTTATTTATTTTTTGAATTTAAAAGTATTAAAATTCATTGAAATTATAATAATCTTTCATGGTAGGCGCGGCCTTAATCTCTAATCTGCAGAATGTATTATTTCTATCATTATTAATAGGAATTTGATAAATTAAATACATCCCAGTAGATAAGTCTTCCACCTCCTTATCAGTTAGTGCATGGAATCTTCGAGGTAGGTAGAGTATACTTGGACCCAATTCCAATATAATAGCATTTCCATATTTTGTAGTTGTACGCTCAGATCCAGTAATAAGATAATCTTCTCTAGGCACCATGTCCTTAACACTTAGGACTTGTTTCATATTAAGCTGAATAAAAGTTGATATTAAATTCGTGTTGGTGCTCATCATTAAATCTTCTTGTTTAAATGTGCAGAGAATGCTATTAAACTGTCAATTTATAGAAAATTGTGTATAATTTATTTATTTTAGTTGAAATTAATCAACTAAGAAAAAAAACTTTTTTTAAGAGAAACTCTTTCTAGAAAATTGGAGAAAGAGAGAGAGAGAGAAAAAGAGATATAGAGAGTAAGAGAGAGAAAAATAAAATATAAAAAAAAAACCAACAAATTATTTAGTTTAACAACAAAAATAAATAATTTTTTTATTTATTTTTTTTTATAAACAGTTTCTTCTATTGAGCTTGAGATCACTTTTATTAATAAAAAATAGTTTCAATTTTATTTTCCGATATTTCGCTTATTACTTATTTCCCTGAAGAAGCTACCCAATGTGGTAGCGAAATATCGGAAAATAAAATTGAAACTATTTTTTATTAAGAAAAGTGATCTCAAGCTCAATAGAAGAAACTGTTTATATAAATTAAAAGATCGAAAACATTCATTTTTTATTTTTTATACCCTTCACCTGTGGTGCACAAGGGTATATATAGCTTTGTCATTCCGTTTGTAATTTCTACAATTTTCATTTCCGACCCCATAAAGTATATATTTTCTGAAAGCTTATGAATAGAGGAGTCGATTAAGCCCTGACCGTCTGTCCGTCTATCCGTCTGTCCGTGTGTTGGTTGAAATCAACTTTTAGAAGCAACTATATGTTCCTCAGATCTGTATATGGTATCAATCTCTTGGAAATATCCAGGAATGAATCGCTATTGAAATTCAGTACAATCGCCCCATAAGTTTCTGAGATATGAGCAAAAAACCACGACCACCTCGTTTTTTTCACAATTACAACAACAACATACATACATAGATACATGTAAAAAACATACCAAACAAAAAAAATTACAAAAACAAAAAAAAATATTAAAAATAAGAAAAAAATAATAAAAAAAACTACAAAAAAAAAAATTTTAAAAAATTTAAAAAAAAATTTTAAAAAATTTTTTAAAAATTTTTCTAAAAAAATTTTTTAAAAAAATTTAAAAAAAATATAAAAAAAATAATAAAATATAAATAATATATTAAATAAAATAAAATTTTTTTGGCTCAGCTGGGATTCGATGCCACATTTATTCTAACGTGTACGTATGCACGTATTTTATATGGGATGAATGGTGATACAAACAATTGTTATTGCATGACTACACGTTGTGAAGGGTATATAAGATTCGGGACGGCCGAATATAGCACTGTTACTTGTTTTTCTTAAAATTATTACTATTCAATACTTATATCTAAAATGATTTGATCTCCCTCACTATCGAACCAAAATTCATCCTTAAAATCTAATAACACTTTATCACCTACATCATCATTTAAAAATTCAAAGACTTCGTCCTCGAAGTAATTTACATAATAACCTAACTGATTGTTAGGAATATCTTCCATCATGGAATCTTCTTCTAAAGTTATATTAAAATTATTATTACTTATATAATCTAATAATATATTCTCTACGCTTTTCTCCATGTCGTCATCTATTACAGCCATTTCGTCCAATGTAAAATGTATAGGACTCAGCAAGTCCATGTCGTCCGAATTTGGTATTCCTTCCTCCATGGGTGTTGAACTATACAAATTATGAGTGCGCATATGTGAATTAAATTCTTGAGATAACGAATATCTATTCTCACAAATAATACAACTGAACATAATATTTTTTTTCCATACTTTATTTAAAAATTTTATTTTTTATAATTTTTACTTTTAAACACTATGAGATAACAATAGTTTAAAGAATGAGCTAAGTGGTTTTAAATATATTCAATTTATATAGGAAAAAAAATTACTAACAAACCTTCGCACTGATCGGTTGCATTTTTTCTTACGCTCCTCAAAAAATCTTATATTTTATAATAATTACACCGTGCTAATTAACACTTTAATATACATATAACTTTAGTCCATTGTTTAAATAAATAACAACAATAAACAGTGATTAAAATCATTCCTTTTGCTTGATTTTAATTGTAATTTTAACAATTTTTTTTTTTTTTTAACGAACTACAATCACAAAAATAAGAATAAAATAAACCATAAAAATGTATTCATCACGGGGTAAAACAATAAACAAAAATAAACGACATAAATCAACGAAAACAACAAACGAAAAAATACATAACAACAGCATGCAAGAGCTTAACAGTGAATCTGAAATAACTCCAAAGAGAACAGATCTCACCCAAAAACATCTAAGAGAAGTTGTACAAGACTCTCTTTTATTAAATGTAAGTAAGGCTTCTCGTTCGTTAATTACTGACTCACCTTTTAAATTAGTAACAATGCTGGACAATCGCCTAGATAAACTTTCAGAACAATTAAATATTATGATTGAAAATAAATTCAAAGAACATAAAAAAGAACTTTTGTGTGAAATTGACAAGAGATTTGCTTCATTACAAAGTGACTTATATGATTTAAATGAAAGAGTAACAATGCTAGAAACCACCACAATTAAAGCAATTAAAGAGAGTGTAGATAAATTAGAGACTGATATTTCCGAGTTTAAAAGCATTGAGATGGAAATAAGAGAATTAAAAAGGAAACTAAATAAGCAAGACAATTCGAAAGTGGCTGGAAGTATACGAATCTGTGGTGTACCCTACTATGATAGTGAAAATTTATATGACATTTTCAGTAAAATCTGCAATTTTTTTACTTTTTTTTGTTTGTTATTATCTTTCATTTATCACTATTTTTGTCCTGCTCTAGCCACCAGTTAGGTAGCGATAAGAACAGATAATTGTTTTTAACAATCAATGTTTATAATCATTTGTTTTATTTTCTGTGAGGTCAGTATACAACGAAATGTTGACTGACTAACAGTGAATGAATGATTTTTTGCACCGTGCCCTGTGTTTATATAATTGAATTTTTATTTTGTCGAACTTTTCTGTTTATGACGATTTGCGTAAACCATTTGACGATTTTGACGATTTTTTTCCCTAAATTAGACGATTTTACCCCTATTTTATCTGGCAGCTATGTCTGTGAGGTCAGTATACAACGAAATGTTGACTGACTAACAGTGAATGAATGATTTTTTGCACCGTGCCCTGTGTTTATATACTTTTCTGTTTAAACTATTATTTAAATTTTTAATCAGGCTTGAGTTCATATTAATATTCTTTATTTTTATAAAGATTTTTATTTTTTTTATTTTTTTTTTAATTGTGACAAATGAAAGAATAAATCTTGAAAAATTATAAACATTGATTGTTAAAAACAATTATCTGTTCTTATCGCTACCTAACTGGTGGCTAGAGCAGGACAAAAATAGTGATAAATGAAAGATAATAACAAACAAAAAAAAGTAAAAAGGGTTGCTGTTTGGTTAAAATTTCAATCTAACTCATTGTGGTAAAAAATATATGAAATAGGAAAAACTAAAAATTAGTTACCGAATTCAATTAACATAAGTCCCGTGCGTTAAATAGATGATATTTACAACCAACATGTAACCACCGATCAGAGAGTGCTGATGATGAAATCGTAGCTGGTTTCGAAAATGCATTCCACTCGGCTAGTGTCGGTAAAAATATAATTTTTCAAGATTTATTCTTTCATTTATCACAATTAAAAAAAAAAATAAAAAAAAAAAAAATAAAATTCTTTGTAAAAATAAAGAATATTAATATGAACTCAAACCTGATTAAAAATTTAAATAATAGTTTAAACAGAAAAGTTCGACAAAATAAAAATTCAATTTATATAAACACAGGGCACGGTGCAAAAAATCATTCATTCACTGTTAGTCAGTCAACATTTCGTTGTATACTGACCTCACAGACATAGCTGCCAGATAAAATAGGGGTAAAATCGTCTAATTTAGGGAAAAAAATCGTCAAAATCGTCAAATGGTTTACGCAAATCGTCATAAAAACGTCAAAATAAAGAAACGCATTTTTCAAAACAAAACATTTTTTATTTAATGCATAACAAAACAAACTTTTTAAATCTAGAGAGACGAGTGGTTTTATTGGACGCTTTTAAGTTAAGAACATGACAATAAAAATAATACAATTTAGAATTAATTTCGAAAAATAAATATTAATATATATGTATATAAATACAAAAAATAATTAATAATTAATAATAATAATTGGACTATTTGACAAATAATTATAATCATTTCTTGGTAAAGTTTCTACCGATTAAGATAGCTTTAGACAAGCGTAAGACAAGCACAATGCCAAAATAAACTACATTGTATCGCTTCTTAGCCCATAAACTTACTTCTGGATCTGCAAACCAGTCTTCCTTAATGTTCCTCTTCTTTTTGGTTTCCTGTGAAAAACACCATTAAAATTTCATTTTAGCTTCTACAAAGTTTTGATAAAAAATGGTTGAAATTTCTACTTACAGAGGAAGAGCTGCTACAATTTTCATCATCTTGATTTTCTATTGAAAATATAATGTTTGATTTTTAAGGTTTTGATGTATAATTAAAAAGAACTTAACATTTTTTTAAGTATTTAGCATATTAATTTGTCACTTGTTTTTAAATAAATTTACTTAAAAAATTAAAATTGTTTTAAAGGCTTTTCCAAATTTATATTTGTTCGTCTTGTAGGTATCAGTTGATAAAATGTGGCATATACTATGTTAAAAATGTAGAAAGTAGAAAAGTTATCCACACAAACACATTAAATAATGATAGATTTATCTCTTTCACTCTGTTCTCTTATTAATAACATAAAAAACCGTTACAAATTATCTTTATTTAGTTTAAGGTTGCTATAAAAGTAATGAAAAAAGTTGCAAGCTTGAATTATTGAAAATCGTCAGGAACATAACATAAATCGTCAAATCGTCAACATGTAATTTTTAGCACTTAAAATCGTCAAAATGACGATAAATCGTCAAATCTGGCAGCTATGCTCACAGAAAATAAAACAAATGATTATAAACATTGATTGTTAAAAACAATTATCTGTTCTTATCGCTACCTAACTGGTGGCTAGAGCAGGACAAAAATAGTGATAAATGAAAGATAATAACAAACAAAAAAAAAGTAAAAAGGGTTGCTGTTTGGTTAAAATTTCAATCTAACTCATTGTGGTAAAAAATATATGAAATAGGAAAAACTAAAAATTAGTTACCGAATTCAATTAACATAAGTCCCGTGAGTTAAATAGATGATATTTACAACCAACATGTAACCACCGATCAAAGAGTGCTGATGATGAAATCGTAGCTGGTTTCGAAAATGCATTCCACTCGGCTAGTGTCGGTAAAAATATAATTTTTCAAGATTTATTCTTTCATTTATCACAATTAAAAAAAAAAAAAATTCTTTGTAAAAATAAAGAATATTAATATGAACTCAAGCCTGATTAAAAATTTAAATAATAGTTTAAACAGAAAAGTTCGACAAAATAAAAATTCAATTTATATAAATACAGGGCACGGTGCAAAAAATCATTCCTTCACTGTTAGTCAGTCAACATTTCGTTGTATACTGACCTCACAGAAAATAAAACAAATGATTATAAACATTGATTGTTAAAAACAATTATCTGTTCTTATCGCTACCTAACTGGTGGCTAGAGCAGGACAAAAATAGTGATAAATGAAAGATAATAACAAACAAAAAAAAAAGTAAAAAGGGTTGCTGTTTGGTTAAAATTTCAATCTAACTCATTGTGGTAAAAAATATATGAAATAGGAAAAACTAAAAATTAGTTACCAAATTCAATTAACATAAGTCCCGTGAGTTAAATAGATGATATTTACAACCAACATGTAACCACCGATCAAAGAGTGCTGATGATGAAATCGTAGCTGGTTTCGAAAATGCATTCCACTCGGCTAGTGTCGGTAAAAATATAATTTTTCAAGATTTATTCTTTCATTTATCACAATTAAAAAAAAAAAAAAAAAATTCTTTGTAAAAATAAAGAATATTAATATGAACTCAAGCCTGATTAAAAATGTAAATAATAGTTTAAACAGAAAAGTTCGACAAAATAAAAATTCAATTTATATAAACACAGGGCACGGTGCAAAAAATCATTCATTTACTGTTAGTCAGTCAACATTTCGTTGTATACTGACCTCACAGAAAATAAAACAAATGATTATAAACATTGATTGTTAAAAACAATTATCTGTTCTTATCGCTACCTAACTGGTGGCTAGAGCAGGACAAAAATAGTGATAAATGAAAGATAATAACAAACAAAAAAAAGTAAAAAGGGTTGCTGTTTGGTTAAAATTTCAATCTAACTCATTGTGGTAAAAAATATATGAAATAGGAAAAACTAAAAATTAGTTACCGAATTCAATTAACATAAGTCCCGTGAGTTAAATAGATGATATTTACAACCAACATATAACCACCGATCAGAGAGTGCTGATGATGAAATCGTAGCTGGTTTCGAAAATGCATTCCACTCGGCTAGTGTCGGTAAAAATATAATTTTTCAAGATTTATTCTTTCATTTATCACAATTAAAAAAAAAATAAAAAAAAAAAAAAAAATTCTTTGTAAAAATAAAGAATATTAATATGAACTCAAGCCTGATAAAAATTTAAATAATAGTTTAAACAGAAAAGTTCGACAAAATAAAAATTCAATTTATATAAACACAGGGCACGGTGCAAAAAATCATTCATTCACTGTTAGTCAGTCAACATTTCGTTGTATACTGACCTCACAGACATAGCTGCCAGATAAAATAGGGGTAAAATCGTCTAATTTAGGGAAAAAAATCGTCAAAATCGTCAAATGGTTTACGCAAATCGTCATAAAAACGTCAAAATAAAGAAACGCATTTTTCAAAACAAAACATTTTTTATTTAATGCATAACAAAACAAACTTTTTAAATCTAGAGAGACCAGTGGTTTTATTGGACGCTTTTAAGTTAAGAACATGACAATAAAAATAATACAATTTAGAATTAATTTCGAAAAATAAATATTAATATATATGTATATAAATACAAAAAATAATTAATAATTAATAATAATAATTGGACTATTTGACAAATAATTATAATCATTTCTTGGTAAAGTTTCTACCGATTAAGATAGCTTTAGACAAGCGTAAGACAAGCACAATGCCAAAATAAACTACATTGTATCGCTTTTTAGCCCATAAACTTACTTCTGGATCTGCAAACCAGTCTTCCTTAATGTTCCTCTTCTTTTTGGTTTCCTGTGAAAAACACCATTAAAATTTCATTTTAGCTTCTACAAAGTTTTGATAAAAAATGGTTGAAATTTCTACTTACAGAGGAAGAGCTGCTACAATTTTCATCATCTTGATTTTCTATTGAAAATATAATGTTTGATTTTTAAGGTTTTGATGTATAATTAAAAAGAACTTAACATTTTTTTAAGTATTTAGCATATTAATTTGTCACTTGTTTTTAAATAAATTTACTTAAAAAATTAAAATTGTTTTAAAGGCTTTTCCAAATTTATATTTGTTCGTCTTGTAGGTATCAGTTGATAAAATGTGGCATATACTATGTTAAAAATGTAGAAAGTGGAAAAGTTATCCACACAAACACATTAAATAATGATAGAGTTATCTCTTTCACTCTGTTCTCTTATTAATAACATAAAAAACCGTTACAAATTATCTTTATTTAGTTTAAGGTTGATATAAAAGTAATGAAAAAAGTTGCAAGCTTGAATTATTGAAAATCGTCAGAAACATAACATAAATCGTCAAATCGTCAACATGTAATTTTTAGCACTTAAAATCGTCAAAATGACGATAAATCGTCAAATCTGGCAGCTATGCGCACAGAAAATAAAACAAATGATTATAAACATTGATTGTTAAAAACAATTATCTGTTCTTATCGCTACCTAACTGGTGGCTAGAGCAGGACAAAAATAGTGATAAATGAAAGATAATAACAAACAAAAAAAAAAGTAAAAAGGGTTGCTGTTTGGTTAAAATTTCAATCTAACTCATTGTGGTAAAAAATATATGAAATAGGAAAAACTAAAAATTAGTTACCGAATTCAATTAACATAAGTCCCGTGAGTTAAATAGATGATATTTACAACCAACATGTAACCACCGATCAAAGAGTGCTGATGATGAAATCGTAGCTGGTTTCGAAAATGCATTCCACTCGGCTAGTGTCGGTAAAAATATAATTTTTCAAGATTTATTCTTTCATTTATCACAATTAAAAAAAAAAATAAATAAAAAAAAAAAAAAATTCTTTGTAAAAATAAAGAATATTAATATGAACTCAAGCCTGATTAAAAATTTAAATAATAGTTTAAACAGAAAAGTTCGACAAAATAAAAATTCAATTTATATAAATACAGGGCACGGTGCAAAAAATCATTCATTCACTGTTAGTCAGTCAACATTTCGTTGTATACTGACCTCACAGAAAATAAAACAAATGATTATAAACATTGATTGTTAAAAACAATTATCTGTTCTTATCGCTACCTAACTAGTGGCTAGAGCAGGACAAAAATAGTGATAAATGAAAGATAATAACAAACAAAAAAAAGTAAAAAGGGTTGCTGCTTGGTTAAAATTTCAATCTAACTCATTGTGGTAAAAAATATATGAAATAGGAAAAACTAAAATTTAGTTACCGAATTCAATTAACATAAGTCCCGTGAGTTAAATAGATGATATTTACAACCAACATGTAACCACCGATCAGAGAGTGCTGATGATGAAATCGTAGCTGGTTTCGAAAATGCATTCCACTCGGCTAGTGTCGGTAAAAATATAATTTTTCAAGATTTATTCTTTCATTTATCACAATTAAAAAAAAAAATAAAAAAAATAAAAAAAAAAATTCTTTGTAAAAATAAAGAATATTAATATGAACTCAAGCCTGATAAAAATTTAAATAATAGTTTAAACAGAAAAGTTCGACAAAATAAAAATTCAATTTATTTTTTATTTATATTTTTTTATAACTCTATTTTTTTATAACTTATTTGATTTTAAAATGCGTTGCGTTGCGGTTAGGGTTAAATATTTTATATTATATTTTGATGTGTAGTGAAATGTCTGAAGTGAGGTCCAATTGCGTAACGAATATTGTAGTAAATATCCTGTCCAAACAGAAAAAAGGTCTTCAAATATGCCACCTAAATGCACAAAGTTTAAGGCCGAAAATTGATGAGTTTAGATGGATTTTCGAAAACTCCAATATTGATATTATTTGTGTTTCAGAGACATGGCTAGATGAAACAATTGTCAACGGGCTTGTGTCATTATCGGGCTATAAGATGTTTAGATCTGATAGACTATTTGGTAGAGGGGGAGGTGTTGCCATATATGTCAAAAATTACATAACCTGTAAGCTCTGTAGCAGAAATAGTGCTAACGATAAAATTGAGCATATTTTTATTGAAATTTCTAATTTTGGTAGGAAATGTTGGTAGGTTGTGTGTATAGACCAAATAGCGCTGTTGATTATAGCAATTTCTTGGTTGGAGCTGAAGCTCATGTCATGCGGTACAGTGATGTGCTAATTGCTGGAGATTTTAATTCTAGTTTACTGAGTGAGGGCAAATTTAAAGAGGAAATGGATTCAATTGGTCTTATACCGACAAACTTAACTATTCCTACTCACTTTACGGAAAATAATAGCACTCTTCTGGACCTTTTCTTTGTCGGTGACACTTCAAAAATACTACTGTATGATCAAGTTTCTGCTTCATGTTTTTCCAAACATGATATAATATTTTCAGCATATGACTTTCAGCTTGGGAACAAGAACCTATCTTATACCTTTCGTGATTTTAGGAGATTAAATTATGATTTTCTTAGCAGAGGCTTTCTACAGATAAATTGGAATAGTATTTTCAACATGACTCATGTAAATGATCAGCTCTCCTTTCTTGAGTACAATATATATAAGCTTTATGATGATTCAGTGGCTGTAAAAACTTACTACAGCAAATTAACCATGGTTTAGCTCAGATATACGTGAGTCTATTAGGGGTAGAGATTTCGCTTACTTGCGGTGGAAACGTTTTCGAACACCAGAGTTATTGGCTTTGTTCTGTTCTGCCAGGAAAGCCACAAATAGAATGATAAAAACTGTTAAATCTGACTATTTTTCCAGTAGATTCGGTTCCGCTCTAGAATCAAAGTGCACTTGGCGAACTATTAGGGAAATTGGAATTGGTAAAACTGTTACAGAAGTAGACTGCTCTATTGATATCAATAACCTAAACAACATATTTGCTAATAACACTCCAACAATAGATGAAGCTGTAGAATGTAACAGAGTTTTAGCAATAAATAGTTTTAATACCTCTGGGCTGAGTATGTTCGGTTTTTCATGTGTCAGTCAGCTTGATGTGCTCTCAAGCTTTGCACAAATAAAGTCTAACGCAATGGGGTTTGATAATATGCATCCTAAGTTCATAAAACTCATGCTGCCCTCTCTTCTGCCATATATCACTCACTTTTTTAACACCATTATTACCACAAGTTGTTTTCCTGCGAAGTGGAAGCACGCAAAAATTATTCCAGTTCCTAAATCTAATAGTGAATATCGTCCAAAAGCCATATTAAGCTACCTTTCAAAAGCCTTTGAGAAAATTTTATACTGGCAAATAAGTGCCCATCTTGAAGTCAATAATTTGTTATCTGACAAGCAATCAGGATTCCGACCAAATCACAGTTGTGTTACTGCTTTGGTCAATGTTTCAGAAAGTATCAGGCACAATTTGGATGACGGGAAGATAAATTTTTTGGTGCTTCTTGATCATTCAAAAGCATTTGATACAGTTAACCATAGAATATTATATAATAAACTTAGACACTTTTTTAGTTTCTCTTCGACAGCAGCACAACTTATTTTCTCATATCTCACTGATCGTAAGCAATCGGTATATGCCAACAACAGAGTATCCGATTCTATTAAACTGAAAAAGGGTGTACCTCAAGGATCTATTTTAGGGCCATTACTTTTTTCGATTTATGTCAATGATTTGCCAGATAGTTTATCATACTGTAATATTCATATATATGCCGATGATGTGCAGTTGTGGCTTAGTAGTCCATCTCAATCAATCTCGGAGAACATTAGGAAATTAAATTATGATTTAAATAATATCTATACGTGGGCATCTGCAAATCGACTTTGTTTAAATCCTAGAAAATCCAAATGTCGAGTGATCCACAGGAAAAGAGTACAGCCATCTATATGTGATGATATTGTCATTAACGAAGAGAAAATTGAAATAGTTAGTACTGCGAAAAATCTAGGAATTGTATTTAATAACAATTTAACATGGACAAGTCAAGTCAATATGCTGGTAGCTAAATCATATAGTAAGTTGAGATCATTATGGACTGTTCAATATGTCACACCATTGAGGATAAGAGTGCTTCTTGCAAAAGCTTACTTGGTTCCAAGCCTTACTTATGGTTGTGAATTGTTTTGAAATGCGATGATGTCAGTACGCGAAAACTTGAAGTTTTATTTAATAACATAATAAGATATGTATACAATCTTAGAAGAAGAGATCATGTTTCTATACACGCAAGGACATTATATGGTGTATCATTTAAGAATTTATTGAATATTAGAGTGTTAATTTTTCTTCATAAAATAATATACACTTGGAAACCACAATATTTGTTTCACAGAATTAGATTTGCGAGATCATTAAGGGGAAGGAAAATTATAATTCCTAAATATCAATACCTTGTTTCTAATTGGCAGTTCTTTTTACATTCTGTTCGCCTTTGGAATGCTCTTCCACATGACCAACAATTAAACAGCAACGCAATAAGTTTTAAAATTTTTCTTTTTAGTTATTTTGACTAACAATATTTACCAAACAATTGTTTAGACAAATATTTTAAATGTTTAAAATTTTAATAAGTGTTCTTGTTTGCATTAAAATATCTATATCAAATAACTAAAAAATCTTTGTATTGTTTTTCTAATTTTAATTTTTCTGCATTTAGCTAATATTGTTCATTTTAATTAATATATTTAAAACTGTTATTTATATTATTTTTCAATTATTTTTTCTTTTAAATTATAAATTATGATATCAAAAATTTTATTTTAATTAAACCTTGCACTATAATTATAAGACTTGGTCTTGTTGTGCATGGATGCAATAAATAAATAAATAAAATAAATAAATAAATAAAATAGCATATCGAAGTTATACAAAGAAAAAAAAAAAAATGTGTCATTTTAGAGGATATCCAAAATCGTAAAATTATGTTAATAACTGGTGATTGTCGACAATCCTCATCGCACAGTCCTTTGTAATCGCCAGCATCTCCCTCAGACTAAGGTCCCCCATCGCACTCACACTTAAAGTGTGCTTGCCTGTGATCCTTAATCTTCCGCTCGCCAACGCCGGACACTCGCATACTACATGCGCTGCCGTCTCGGCATCCTCCAGGCACATTCTTCAAATATCATCATCCACGATTCGCATCCTCTTCAGATGATATTTGAAGTTACCATGTCCTGTAATCAACGCAGTGATCCAGCTCATCATACTCCGATTAAAACCGAGTATCTTCACTGCACCCCTGCCAAGTGGCTCCCTGAGCACCATACGGGCCTGTCTACACGTGGTTCCCTCCATCCACCTTCGCAAGTTTATAGAGTTCACCCATTGAAAGATCCTCGCCCGCACTAACCCATTACCCAGAGCAGTTCTGGGTTCCGGTCCGCAGAATGCAGCCTCAGACCCCTTCTTCGCAAGTTTGTCAGCAGCCTCATTCCCAGCTATGCCCACGTGTCCCTTAACCCACATCAGCGTTACCTCATTTGTAGAGGCACACCTATTGAGCTTTAGAACACACTCAAGCACCAAAGAGGAGTTCACATCTATCTTGCAAAAGCTTACTTGGTTCCAAGCCTTACTTATGGTTGTGAATTGTTTTGAAATGCGATGATGTCAGTACGCGAAAACTTGAAGTTTTATTTAATAACATAATAAGATATGTATACAATCTTAGAAGAAGAGATCATGTTTCTATACACGCAAGGACATTATATGGTGTATCATTTAAGAATTTATTGAATATTAGAGTGTTAATTTTTCTTCATAAAATAATATACACTTGGAAACCACAATATTTGTTTCACAGAATTAGATTTGCGAGATCATTAAGGGGAAGGAAAATTATAATTCCTAAATATCAATACCTTGTTTCTAATTGGCAGTTCTTTTTACATTCTGTTCGCCTTTGGAATGCTCTTCCACATGACCAACAATTAAACAGCAACGCAATAAGTTTTAAAATTTTTCTTTTTAGTTATTTTGACTAACAATATTTACCAAACAATTGTTTAGACAAATATTTTAAATGTTTAAAATTTTAATAAGTGTTCTTGTTTGCATTAAAATATCTATATCAAATAACTAAAAAATCTTTGTATTGTTTTTCTAATTTTAATTTTTCTGCATTTAGCTAATATTGTTCATTTTAATTAATATATTTAAAACTGTTATTTATATTATTTTTCAATTATTTTTTCTTTTAAATTATAAATTATGATATCAAAAATTTTATTTTAATTAAACCTTGCACTATAATTATAAGACTTGGTCTTGTTGTGCATGGATGCAATAAATAAATAAATAAAATAAATAAATAAATAAAATAGCATATCGAAGTTATACAAAGAAAAAAAAAAAAATGTGTCATTTTAGAGGATATCCAAAATCGTAAAATTATGTTAATAATAATTTTTTTTTTTTTTTTTGGAACATCACTAGTAGCATGCTCATTGATTCGTAGAAAAAAAAACCTTAGAAAGATTTGTCATAAACATGTCTCCAAATCAAAAAAAAAATGCTTATCGCTTACTCAAAATATGAATGCTTTTGGAATACATAAGTACATCACTACACTGCTAACTCGATTCCTATAAGTAGATTCAAAGTGATCTGTATGTATGTTTTCAATTCACACGCTTGTTAGATTAAGAAACCCCACTACACCAACAATAATACTTACTAATTATCCTTACCAATTTATGTACGTCTGTCTGTCTGACTTCCCTATAGCTCTATCTGTCTGTTTGCGGCACATACTTGTTAAATCTAGAAATCAAACATTTCTAACCACGAAACGATCATTACATCAAACAAACAAAAAAAATTAACTCAATTTACGCATATATTACCGCACATGGTATTCCTTTTTTAATTTATCGCCGCTGCCTAAATTTAATGTTGCTTTAAATTTAATTTTTACCACTTCTTGCCACGAAACGATCATTACATCAAACAAACAAACAAGAAAAAATTATCTCAATTTACACATATGTATATTACCGTGATATTCCTTTTTAATTTATTGCCGCTGCTTAAATTTAAGGTTGCTTTAAACTATAATTTTCACACCCTAAAATAATAATCCTTACTCAAAATATGAATGCTTTTGGAATACATAAGTACATCACTACACTTCTAACTCTATTCCTATAAGTAGATTCAAAGTGATCAGTATGTATGTTTTCAATTCACACGCTTGTTAGATTAGAAAACCCGCTACAACAACAAGAAATGCTGATCAACTATCCTTAACAATTTATGCATGTCACGTGACATTGTAAGGTGCAGGGGCTATTGACAGGTGCTGGTGCAGGTGCTATGATTTATGGCTTTAGGATCGGAAGTTGCAGGGGTTATTGACAGGTACACATGCTATTAACATCCAGGTCACGTACCATTGACCAGTGCAGGTGTTAATTAATATGCAGGTCACGTGCCATTGACAGGTGCAGGTGTTAATTAATATGCAGGTCACGTGCCATTGACAGGTGCAGGTGTTAATTAATATGCAGGTCACGTGCCATTGACAGGTGCAGGTGTTATTGACAGGTCACGTGCTATGATTTATGGCTTTAACAGAAAATTGAGTTTGAACTCTCATTCCCTATCTACTGCTTTATACTCCAAGAATAAATTAATTTATGCCCCTTTTGCGGTTATCAACTTTTGTAACAATTTGGTTGTCTTTGGCAAATTAACATTGTCATTCTCAACTCAACTGACAGTTGACTATTTAGTTGTGTATCTTTTTTTTCATGGTATTACCGTTTTCAACTTTGAACAAATTTGGTCGACAAAAACGTTGAATACACATAACTGCTTAAGAGCAGTTGTGTTATTGGAATTTAAGGTTGATTTTTTTAAAAGCGGTATAAATCAAAAAAACAAAATGGAGAGATCGTAAGTATATGTACATTTTTATAATAACTTTTTCATTTCATTGCATTATTAATAGCTCCTGTCAGCAAAAAATTTAATATAGGAGGAATAGTCACCACGAGAACAGGCGTTTTTAGGTGATTTTTAATTTAATCCAGCAAATAACAAAATAATAAATTTATTAATATCAAATTATTATTTAGTTTTGTTACTTATTAGAAATATATACTTGGCACTGGGCAGCTCAAAAGGGTTTGAATCATCACGAATGTTTCTTCTTGTACGTAGCACATCTACACAAGAGTTTATTTTCATCATCATAACATCAATCTACACTTATATCCATTATAAATACTTTTTATTCGGCACAGCAGTTAAAAACAATTTTAAGGAAATTGTTTTTTTTTAATTTTCATTTGCCAAATGTAATATTTAAAGTTGGCAGTTCGATATTTTAAGTTGACAACTTTGGTTGACTCTCACACAACCAAACTGAGTTGAGTGGTGAAACTCGATAGGGGTATTAATTTCGATGTCACAGAGGACAGACTGACAGAACTTAATCGACTCCCTTTTTTATATGCTTACTTTATAAGGGTCGGAAATGAAAATTGTAGAAATTTCCCACGGAATAACAAACCTACATATATATACCCTTTTTCACTGTGTCTGAAAATATTTTCTATAAAAGGAGATTTTAAAGTAGTTTTGTTATCTGTTTGCATTAAACTTACAATCGTAATTGAAAACAAAACAAAAAATTTTTTGATCTTGGCCAAGAAAGAAAACCCCAAATATACGATGTGGTTTTTGAAATGGACTATTTTATTTATCCTAAACTAAAAATATCCTGTGAATTTTCTACAATACTATTATTTAAGCCTATGATATGGTTACATACACATGTAGGGGGAATATCGAAGCAGACCACTACTATCACGGGTCCCTTTTCGACCCCCTTCGCTCCTCAGTGATTTCGTGTCTACCGATCAGTATACCTTCAATCACTGAGTCCCGCGCCACAACCGGCGTTTGCTCTGGACTAGGAAAACGATTTCACACTGCCGACTGGTGATTGTCGACAATCCTCATCGCACAGTCCTTTGTAATCGCCAGCATCTCCCTCAGACTAAGGTCCCCCATCGCACTCACACTTAAAGTGTGCTTGCCTGTGATCCTTAATCTTCCGCTCGCCAACGCCGGACACTCGCATACTACATGCGCTGCCGTCTCGGCATCCTCCAGGCACATTCTTCAAATATCATCATCCACGATTCGCATCCTCTTCAGATGATATTTGAAGTTACCATGTCCTGTAATCAACGCAGTGATCCAGCTCATCATACTCCGATTAAAACCGAGTATCTTCACTGCACCCCTGCCAAGTGGCTCCCTGAGCACCATACGGGCCTGTCTACACGTGGTTCCCTCCATCCACCTTCGCAAGTTTATAGAGTTCACCCATTGAAAGATCCTCGCCCGCACTAACCCATTACCCAGAGCAGTTCTGGGTTCCGGTCCGCAGAATGCAGCCTCAGACCCCTTCTTCGCAAGTTTGTCAGCAGCCTCATTCCCAGCTATGCCCACGTGTCCCTTAACCCACATCAGCGTTACCTCATTTGTAGAGGCACACCTATTGAGCTTTAGAACACACTCAAGCACCAAAGAGGAGTTCACATCTATCCGCTGCATACGTTTATAACCGACTGGTTGTCAAGTGCCATAAGAATTCTCTTCCCATACATTCGACATTCCAACAGGTGGTCCAACGCGTGCAGCAAACCAAGCATTTCTGCCTGATAGACTGACACGTACTCCCCCAGATTCAGGGTGCAGGATAAGTTCAACTCAGATGAGTACACACCAGCACCTGCCCTTCCGTCCATAAAGGACCCATCAGTAAAGATACTGATGTCATTCTCCATGCACTCATTGTGCATGAATCCATCCGCTATAAGCGTGTGATGTAGCCTTTCGACCACCTTCACTCGACTCATGCGCTCCATCGGCATCTGAGCCTCCCTAACCTCTTTATCCACGAGGTCCAGGATTCTCCTATGCCCCAAAACCGATCCAAAGCGATACCACATGCCATCGCTTCGCATCCGAATCGCCGATCTTGCCGCCGTCTCCCTTACAAATAAGTCCAACGGCAGCAATCCCAGCATTGCCTCCATCGCTTGCGTTGGTGTGGTACGTATCGCGCCACATATACCAATGCAAGCAATCCTTTGAACCCCGTCCAACTTCCGCCTAATCGTCGCCTGGTAGGCCTTCGGCCACCACACAACAGATGCGTAAGTGATCGTCGGTCTCACCACCACTGTGTAAATCCAGTGTGCAGCCTTAGGTGAGATTCCCCACTTCCGACCGCAAACCCGTTTACACTGATGCAGAATCCTCTTTGCCTTCTGTACCCTTGCCTCAACATGATCATTCCAGGTTAGTTTCATATCCAGCGTTACCCCCAGATATTTCACCTTCTTGGACACGTTGATCTCGGCTCCAAAAAGCATTAAGGATTCAATCTCTATGCCCTTCCTTCTCCGCGTGAAGAGCATAGCATCCGACTTGCCAGCATTTATGGTTAGTCCCTGTTCACAACACCATTCTTCGGTTACTCTGAGCGCCTGTCTCATGCAACCTAAAATGGTCTCCATGAACTTACCACCAACCATAATTGCCACATCATCCGCATACCCTACCGTATGTATGCCAATTACCTCCAGTCTCCTGAGAAGGCTGTCCACAGTTATGTTCCACAGCAGAGGTGATAAGACCCCTCCTTGCGGACATCCCCTGACCACCCTTCCCCGAATCCTGGTGCTTTCGCTCCTGAGATTCACTGCCCTACATCTGAGCATGGCGCCGATCCACTTCACCACAACAGAATCGACCCCTCGCTCATCGAGAGCATTTCCCAGTTTATCAAAAGAGATCCTATCAAAAGCGCCCTCTATGTCCATAAATACGGACAAAGCAAGATCACCATTGAAAACCTCCCTCTCGGCAACCCTCACCAATTCGTGCAGGGCAGTCTCAGTAGACCTCCCAGCCCTGTAAGCGTGCTGACTCCCACTCAATGGCCTATCCATCAGCGTAGTCTCCTCCAGGAAGTCAACCAACACCCTTTCCATTGCCTTCAATAGAAAGGATGTAAGGCTGATCTGCCTGAACGACTTAGCCTCCGTATAGTCCCTCTTCCCCGGTTTGGGAAGAAAAACCACCCTGGTCTCCCTCCATGCCACCGGAATATACCCTGTCGAAAGACAGGCAACAAATATTTCCCTAATCACCACAAGTAGAGTGTTTATACCCCACTGTAGTAATGCAGGAAATATCCCATCCATCCCAGCCGCCTTAAATGGGGCAAAAGACAAAATCGCACTTCTAACCCCATTAAGAGTTACTATCCTTTCAGCATCTCTCCGCCTTACCTCACTGGCTCCCCTGTTAACGGGAACCCATGAAACTTCCAGGAAAATGTACCTCCATCAGCGACTGTAATGTCCCCCCATCGTCTCCGTCCTGCCGCCATCGCTCCTGCGAATAAGCCCCATTCTGGAGACAGGGTCTCTAGACACCATCTTCTGCAGTCTCCCCACTTCAGATGTATCCATCACGCCGGAGCAGAATTCCCTCCACGTACTTCGTTTCCGAAGACGTATAGTTCTCTTCAGCTCCTTCTTCTTCGCCTTATACTCGTCCCATAAGCTAGGATTCCGCTCCCTCACGATTAAAGGCCCTCCTCGTGTCCCTCTTCATGGATTCCAATTCACTACTCCACCATGGAGTAGAATCCTTTTCATCCACTACCGTGAGAGGACACGCATTCTCGAAGGCAAGTCCGACAGTCGAGTTTACCCACTCCACCGTCCGCTCAACATCCTCCGTGTTCCGGAGTGCCCGGTGTGGAACACTCCCCGAAAGTCCCGAGAGGCACTCCTCGTACTTAGTGCGATCCGTATCCCTCGGCACCCTGATACGCCTACGCGCCTTCCTCCGCCTCCTACCATATAGAATCTCAAACTGGATAGCCCTGTGATCAGACATGGTCAATCTGTCCACCACTCTCCAATTGCCAACTCTATCCAGCATCCCGACAGAGCATAAAGTGATGTCGATTACCTCCGCCCTACGTGCATCCACGAAGGTGGGCTCGACACCCCTGTTCAGGACCAGCAGGTCATGACACTCCACAAACTACAGCAACTGTCGTCCCCTGTGGTTATCATCCGTACTGCCCCATACAGTACTGTGTGAGTTAGCATCACAGCCCATTACAAGAGGCATACCCCTCAACCTACAGAACTCCACCAGATTCCTAACCTCCTCCGAAGGATGGGATTCCGGGGTGTCATAGGGTAGGTAAGCCGACGCCACCAGAAACGATCCCGAACCCGCGCCTATCATTACCACCGTAAGATCCGGCGAACAGAGATGCGTCATCGGCACAGCACACACACCGTGACGCACCAGGATACACGTCCTCAACCTCCCCCCCGTCTGTGAGTGAAACAGACTGGCGGTCTGACGAGACAGGCCCATGATGTTATCCCTAACAATCCATGGTTCCTGTAGCAAGGCTATATCCAACCCATCCTCCATAAAACATCGCATCATCACCGCCGAAGCCGCTCTGCTATGATGCAGATTCAGTTGATATACACTCAGAGTTTCCACCTTCCGTAGTTGGTTCGGGTCAAAGTTCCTGGATTTATCACCCTTAAACTTTTTCCCTCTACCCTCTACTTCAGGTGTCGTCTCCTCATTCATAAGGCTATCGATCCGATTTGATATCCTTTCAATAGCCTTCCTGCCCCTCCGACGTTTCCTCTTTAGTCTCTGCCTCTCGGTCTTATCCAAAGGCATAGACTCAGAGTTCTGGACAGATGCCTCCACTCCTGCTGGGGCGGATACATTAATGTCCTTCACCGTTACCTCTCTACCCATTGGAGTATCTTCAGAGATTAACCTCTCCACCTCTTGCGAGGCTTCAATGTCCATCTCAATCCGATCTCTCCATTGGCCACGTCTAATCGGAGTATCTTCAGAGACTAACCTCTCCACCTTTTGCAAGGCTTCCTTGTCCGTCCCTTTCGAAGTTCCCCGATTATCACAATTCTCATTCGAAACTTTCGTTGAATCAATCTTGTTCCCACGAGTATTGGGGAAAGAAAAGTCGACCCGCACAGAGCCCCACATACACAGGCAAGTCTAAATTGAAACTGGAGGTCAACCGGTATCCAGAGTTCACATACTAGCGACCAGGCTCCCTCCTGGCCACGCATCCCTTGGCGTATGTAGTCCCACCGTGGATTAGGGTAGATTTATACGAGTCTACAACTCCCTGGCGGGGTCGTGATGACCAGCCATGGTCCATAGGGCCAATTACAGCAACACTGGGTGGTCCAATCCGAACGAGAGAGGGAAAACCACCCAGTGGCCGAGTCCATCAGCCGTCCCCACATAGGAGAAAACAGACGCTGACAGACAGGGAAAAGGTAGTTCTTAGTTGTGCAACACTGCACGCAAGCCCCCGCATCGCTTCAAGATGACTACCCATCGCGAGGGCGATGGTTACATTTTAAGGATAAGCATTTTAATGGACTTGATCGTGAAGAGTGGTTGCGTTGAGCTATAGAGTATATATAGAGCATAAAGTTTATCCAGAATACATTAAATCAACATGATTTTATAAAAAACCTTATTATTAACGATTGTGAGGGAGACATTTTCTATAGTTTTAAATATAAAACTGGTATGTGTTACATTATTCTCAAACAAGATAAATATGAAATCAAAATTGATTCTGAAACTTGGAAATCGTTAACTCGGATTGGAGTTTTTCTTACCACAATTCTATGTTGAAATAAAATCCTTAGGAAACAAATTTGCATTTTCATTACTAATATTTTAAACCAGCTTACTCTACTTTAAATAAAACTAGTATTCAATTTTGTGAAATTAAAGGAATAAATGACAGAGAAATTAAAATTGATTTACCTTGACTATGTTTTGAAGTTAGTAAAAAATTCAAGATAAAATTAAAGATGATGCAAATATTCATAGATTATTATAATGAACTAGCTAATACCCGGTGTGCTTCGCCACCCTTATCGTAATGAAATAAAAATTTTATAGTTAAAAAATTTATTTATTTTGCAAGTGCTACGCCTACTATTACTAAATCAACCATTTCTTATTCAAATAATCATATCGACGTCAAAGTGTTTCATGCAAAATTTGGGTACTCTAACTATTATCGCTTCCCAGATATACGAATTTTTGTATTTAATTCATATGACAGGTGGCACACCCACAATTACTAAAGCATCAATTTCTTATTAAAATAGTCAGATAGATGTCAAAGCTTCTCGTGCAAAATTTGGGTACTCTAACTATTATCGCTTCCCAGATATACGAATTTTTGTATTTAATTCAAATGACAGGTGCCACGCCCACAATAACTAAAGCATCAATTTCTTATCAAAATAGTCAGATAGATGTCAAAGCTTCTCGTGCAAAATTTGGGTACTCTAACTATTATCGCTTCCCAGATACACGAATTTTTGTATTTAATTCATATGACAGGTGCCACGCCCACAATTACTAAAGCATCAATTTCTTATCAAAATAGTCAGATAGATGTCAAAGCTTCTCGTGCAAAATTTGGGTACTCTAACTATTATCGCTTCCCAGATATACGAATTTTTGTATTTAATTCATATGACAGGTGCCACGCACACTATTTCTAATGTACCCATTTTTTCTAGAAATATTTATTTGGGTGTCAAAGTTGCTTTTGCAAAATTTTAGTACTCTAATCGATATCGTTTTCCAAATATGTGAAATTTAGTATTTAATTCATGTGGCCACGCCTACTATTAAAAGTTCGCCCATTTTTTACCCAAATGTTCGTGTGGATATCAGACTTTACCGTACTTAATTTGAAGACTCTAGCTGCATTTACTTTCGTGATATATAATATTTAATACTTATTCTTTAATAGGGCGTGGCACTCCGCCCACTTACAATTTCAAACCAAAGTATAGCCTATAGTTCCTTCCAGACATACAGAAAGATTCTGTGAAAATTTCAAGGACATCGGTTCAGCCGTTTAACCGTCATTAACACATTAACACATTGATTTTTATATACTTATATAGACTGGTCAAAAATGAGAGAATAATAATATAATAAAAAGAAAAATAAATTGTGTTTTTTCTTAATTTCTTTATATGTAATAGTTTGTTTTAAGCTTAAGGTCTTTTCAATAATAAAATTTATTGTTGTTCTATTTTATATTATTTGATCAATATTTTGCTGCCTCTTTGTGCAGCATCATCAGGATACGACTTTTTATTATATAAAAAAAAAACAAATATATAATAAGAACTTGTATTGAAAAGACCTTAAGCTTAAAAAAACTATTACATATTCAGGTATGTGATGAAAAACGATCGTTTTGAAAACGCAAATCAATTCTGAAAACGATAAATATTTGATGAATTTTGATTGGTTTTATATTTTTAATTTTTGTTTCAATCCATTTTATTTTTTAAAAAATGATACATCAATACCTAAGAAATACAACTCTGCATTTGTTTACGACAAAGTGAAAAATATATAAAAATTTACATTTTATAATTATTTTTAAATAAAAGTGTTTTAAATAAAAAAGTTAAAATGGCGTTTGTTGTAGCAGCAGCTTTAGTTGTAATGGATGAAGAACACAGAATTGAAAACATACAAAGAAAAAAACATACTGTAAAAAAAGGTAAAATAAAATAATCTACATTTTTATGTTTGTATTATCAGTTTTAATCTTATCTTTAAATTGGCCTAGTTCTAATTGCTTTTGTCTAATTTCAACGTCTAATTATTTAAGTTTGTTTTTTTCCTTTGCTGCGTTTTCCATTTGTTTGTGGTGACGCTTAAACTCGCTGGTGAAGTTCGTGGACAAACTTTCTATGGATTTGTAGACATGTCTAACGTTGCTTCCTATTAAATTTATATATTCACAAGGTTTCTCAAAAATTTCGGAGAACTTTTTGAATGATTCGGAGAATTCTTCCCCTTTCTTCGTATCATTTTTAATATACTGTTTTAATTGATCTTTTATGTTATCTGACGTATTATTAAACTTCGGTTTATACCTTTTAGACGTACCAGGATTTCCATCCATACCTTCGCACTCTTCTCTGTTTCTTTTTTCATAGGTGTCCGTCTTGCTCAAGTTTGTATTTTTATGATCTTCAAAGGATGATGAAGAACTTTCTTCGCTGTCCCCTCCTGCAGATTTTGCATTTGCAATTCCTTCAACATATGCATACAAGCCACATATTTGACCCACTGTTTCCTCCTTTTTTGAGATATAAATTTGGTTATACGGACCACCACCTGTTGCCACAACTTCTTTCTTGTTAACTGAAATTTTGTTTTTTACAGCTGCTTTTCAACATATCCATATCTTCAGAGCATCAAATTTAGTTCATTTGTACATATGTATGTATTTAAAAAAAAATATTTTAAGTTACCTTTTTCCATCCAGTTAAATCATGTATTGGCGGACCTAAACTATTCACTTCCTTAACTAAATCCTTCCACAAATTCTCCACATCTATTTTATCACTTTGTGTGAATCCCCTGGCCAAATCCAAATGATTATGCATAAATTCTATTAATGCGTCTTCTTGTCTTGAATTTTTGTGCATTCCCCTTAAATACGTAAAAAAAATATAATTTATTAAACGTTTTTACCACTGCACCATCATCCTTCGTTCTAGGGTTAAGCAAAAAAAAATTACTTACATTTTATAAGTATGAAAAAAAGAAAACAGACTTTTGTCACAATCTTGATTTAAAAACAATTTCAAACTGATTCTATTGTTTTTCATCTCATATCAAAACAATTGCTTTTTATTTGAAACAAAATGGAATTTGAAATCAATAAGACAAAACGATGTTGCCACATGCATCACACCTTCTATTGATTTTAAATCGTTTTTATGTCTAAATCATTTTTCATCACATACCTGATTATCAAAAAAGGTCAAAGAAACTGATAATTATAATTTCTTTGTTTCAAAATTTTTAAACATAAATGGCCACAATTAAAGCATTAAGTAGTTTTTTGATAAGAAACATCTTTACCAAACTCAAACGGTCAGCAACAACTGAACAGCACTATTACGACTGTTCACTTTGCCATAAACCCCCTGACGAAAATATGTCAACATCCACAAAATATTTCATACAAATTATGTTCATCTCGCTGATGACACAATTTTCAAATGCCTTTTATGTTCATTTATAGGACCGAACTCCCCACCATTAAGTGCCACAAGTCGGTGCTCTAATTGTTCTTGTCTTTCGCGATCGCAGAAAATTTAACTACAACTGCAAAAACTAGAGGAACAAAGTGAAATTAACAAAGTATATTTAAACAAAAAGTGTCAACTTCTTAAAAATTGCTAGTGTGCCTAATGCTAGACAATAAACATCAACATATACCTCTCTTAATTTAAGGCAGCAAGGTTCTGCCACATTTGTGACATCAACGGTCACTACGGCTGCCATAAATTCATCTACTCACGTGTCTGCAGTACCAAATTGTACAGCGAACACTTCCACCTCTTGTGGTTTTCAACAACAATTGCAACCTTCAAGACCTACGATTTTTATTTAATACAATTCCTCAAAAATTTATTACGCGACAACCAATTACATCTACACTTAATTTTCCTTCGAACGCGTCAACAAATCCGACGACCTGGGGGGTTACTCTCTATTGCGATGCGAAAAAAATATTGGTATCAAAACGAACAATTGGTACTCTTTAATGCGTTTTCGTATTTTACCTGCGCATCTAATTTTATCGCTTTTGCAAATCTGGCATCACCGCACTCTGTAATGTGAAATTCGTTCGTTAATTGCCGTTTTCTTTCGCTAACAAATTTTCTAACCAACTTACAAACATGTAAGTATGCACAAAAAATTATTTTATTTTATATAAATAGTTATTTTTTAGGGAGAAAACGAGAAAATTTTAAAACACAACAACGGCAGTTCGAAATCTTCGTTGATTTTATTGTGCAACACAGCAATTTAGCCAAGGGACAGTTGCAGTCAGCAAATGCCAAACAACGTGCAAACAATTTGTGGAAAAAACTGGCGGATGACCTTAACTCTAACGGTTGGAAAAAAGTAATGTATTATGCTATGATTTATATAAAATATGATACTAACACAGTACAAATATATGTATGTATGTACATACATATCCATATAGGTTTGGTCTGATTTAAAAAATCACACAAAGGTGAAGATGCGTAAAAAGAAAATAAGCATTTCCAGCACAGGTGGTGGTGTGTCACAATATTGTCCGCTTTCCTCTATGGAAGAGCAAATTATTAATCTTCTCCATATGGAAGAAGCCGTTAACTGCGTGCCAGCAACGTTCTCCTATGGTTGTAGCAAAACAAATACAAATGACGATATGTTGGCGAGGATATTTTGCAAGAGGACACTTCTCTGAAATAAGCAGTGCATTCTACCAAACTTAGCTGTTTAGATGGCTCCACGAAAAGCCCCCCAATGAAATAACGCCCAGGAAACCACCTCCAATGAAATAAACCCAAAAAAAATAGGAAATAACACCCAAAAACAGTAAATGAAATAACATCGAAAAATAAATGAAATAAACCACCAAGCGAAAACGAAACAACTCCCAAAATTTTCATATGAAACAACTCCCAAGATGAAAATGAAATAACCTCCAATGAAATAAACCCCATCAGCAACAAAAATGAAATTATGCCCGAAATTCATAAGTCAGTTTCACTAAGGATTTTATGAAGTAGATGTGGACCAACAGCAAAATCGCAAAATTATTGAAATAAATCGTGTGGATGCCCGCAGGCGTCTTCTTCATAAAAAGGATATATGCAACTTCGAAAGTGTGCCAGCATTCATAATCAATTTTTTTTGGTGAAGGAATATACAAAGCTCGTTTAATAGTGACTTCTTTTCGTTTTGTAAATGGACTAAGTCAAGTGCATTTATTTTCCCTTATACGATGAAAGCTATTTCAGATCGGCCACCAACGAGTTATCCTAAAACTTTACGAATGGCTTGAAAATCCAACTCATGGGAGACGTTATTATAGTTTAAATGTTGTAAAGAAGGAAGTAATTTTCTGTAATGGAGATTTGAGGAAGTATGGACAAAGAATTGTTTAATATTTCCAATATATTTATTTTTGAATCCCAACTACCAAAAAATTATTTTCATGGACATACATAAATAATAAACTTAATACATTATATGTAAGGAATGGTAAAAAAACAAAATGGTTGCTCATTAATTCAAGATGAAGAAAATATACGTTGTATGTATAAATGCTGCCAGTTGGTTACACTTTGTTATTATGTACCTCCTCACTGCTTGGCAGAAGATTACTTTTGATTTAGGGAAAACAATAATTTTTGCCGTCCGTAGACTAATTTCGTAGTCTGTCACGAAGGTGGCACCATCCAAATTCAGAACGTTATTATTTATGTATTTGAAAAAATGCTCGTAGCATTTTGTTGATTTTCTATTCGTCAATATGAACACAAATGGAAATATCTGTAAACATTCGAAAGATATTGTAATATATTCACAGGCTAAAATTTTTCTTGTAAAAGCCCTATTTTTATATAATTTATTTACAAGCAAATACACCCCCAAAAACCAACAACTTTAAAAATTAAACAACCCCCGAATACAAAATGAAGAAACACCCAAATTTTAAAAATTTGTTGGATGTTATTTTATTGGGTGCCCCGATGGACTAGTCAGCTAGTGTGCTGTTCTGCTAGCTTAGGGGTTACGTCGATTCCCGCCGGAGACTCTGGACTTGTCTGCTTCGTTTCTATTTTATTCTTACTTTTCTATTCAGGTATCACCCAGGGGTCACAATATTGGACCCAAGTGAGCTGTACAACAGCTGCCTGTTCTACCTAACCTAACCTATTTTATTGGAGATTAATTCATAATTTGAAAACCCCAAATGAGAAATGAAATAATTTTCTCAAAAACAAATTAAAAACGGCGCAAAAAAATTGGGAATTTTTTCATTTAAAATAACAACCAAAAATGTATGAAAAAAATTTGGAGAATATTTCATTTCTCGTTTGGGCGATACTTCATTGGGGGTCTTCATACAGCATAACGTCCCCGGCTGTCAAAAAAAAAATGATCGCGATAAATAACTTAAAACTCAAGTGGAGAATCAAGGAATGTTTCACAAGGAATCTACGGAGGTACGGAATTCATTGAAAGATTTATTCAGATATACAAGAAAAACATTGAATTAAAAGAAAAAAAAGCTAAGAGTTAGCAAATAAAAATTTGCATTTAAAAAAGATTGCATGCTCCAAAAACGAAGAATTGGAATTGAAAAGCTAGAGCTAAAAAAGAAAATTTTGGAATTATAATTAGAAAACCAACGTGATGTGTTCATTATATGATATAACTAGCATTTAACCCGCTACTTCGATAGCGCAGTTCTTACTGTTTATTGAATACTCAAGTTCTATTTACAATTATTAAATATTTTTGGTTCAATTCATGAAAATTTGTATCTCTGATTCAATTTACTTAGAAAAATAAAATATAGAGTAAGGATACATCGGGCATATATTTCCTAACTAAGAGCAAGCTCAATGCAACTGAGTTTCAAAAATTAAGATTCATAATTGGCAAAAATTATCCTAAAAATAATAAAAAGCAACATTTTTTCCTTCACTAAAACTTCCACTTGGTTTATTATTACCTACATTCAGAATTCTATGTATACAAAATATGAAAAAAAATTATATAAAGTAATTTTGGTCGTCCAAAAGATTAGGAGTTGCCTGGGATCAAAAAACACTAATTTTAAGACTCTATGTTTACAAACGTAAAAATACAAAGAGTACAATAAAACTGCGAAAAGGCTTTCTTTGTGTATCCAATATCATTTTAATTCTCAATTTCAATCAATAGTCCTTTATTTCACAATTTTAGCTTTATAAACGTAGAAAATACAAAAAGTACCATAAAAATACAAAAAAGTACCTATTTGGTCGACCATAAAATTTTCAGTCTCGCCTTGTATCAATAGTCACTAATTTCAAAATTCTAGCTTCGAAAACGTTGAATATACAAAAAGTACCATAACAATTCAAAAATTTTTCGTCGCCCATGACATCTTTAGTTTCACCTGGAATCAATAGTCCCTGATTGAACAATCCTACGTTCATAAACGTAATAAATGCAAAAAGTACCATAAAAATTCAAAAAAGTACCTTTTTGGTCACCCATAACATTTTTAGTCATACCTGAAATCAATAGTCCTTTATATTACAATTCTACTATTAAAAACGCAGAATATACAAAAAGTACCACAGAAATGCGAAAAAGTACATTTTTGGTCCAGGTTCCAAATTTAAGTTTAAAATGTTAAATATCTATGTAACAAAATATTTTAATATACATGATTTAAAGTCAGTAAATCTACTTTTTTTTGCAAAAAAGTAATTATGTTCTAAAAAGTACCAAACTCTTTTCCCGATTTTTCCCTTTCTACCCTATTATGAATGTGTTTCAATTTTGATTAAATTACATAATTTTTTGTGTCTGGTAAAATCCCAATTAAATGTTTTGTGAAAATTGGTCGTCCAATTATGAATGACATACATTTTCCGTAATTTTTCCCTTTTTGGTACCTTTATTGTCGCCCTAAAAGTTTCCAAAAATTTCACCTAAATAATTGTCCATATTCTATTAGGCAATAATATTTATAAATTTTGTCCCATTGAATAATATTAGAAAAGTTTCGTTTAAAAATGGTACCAAAAAAGGGACAATTATTACCCCTTATACATTCGAATTTGAAAAAAAGTGACGAATTCCTGTTAATATTTTTTCGCGGATTATTCACAACAGCTTAAATTTTTTTCCTATCTTTTTGTATTTGGAAGTTACATAGGGTACCAAAAAAGTACCAAATTATAGTTTTTACCCGTTTTTTCCCCTTAGGGGTTAAATTTAACCAGTTTTTACCCTTTTTACCCCCCCCCCCCCCCTTACCGGTCCCCCTTGGAACCGATTGTCCAAATTTCATGTCTCTAGCTCTTTGCGTTTGGGCTGTGCGATGATGAATCAGTCAGTCAGTCAGTCACGTTACTCTTTTATATATATAGATAGATGTGCAATTAATTAATTTGTCTAGTGAATATAATGAATTTAATGATCCCACAATCAACCTGTTACAGATTTAAAACCTTAGGGCCGTATTCATAAAAAATATTTTAGGTTTATTGAAGGCTTATTTGACAAATTTCTCTACAACATCTGTCAAATAAGCCTTTAATAAACCTAAAATATTTTTTATGAATACGGCCCTTAGATTATAAGATTTTTATTTTTATTGAAACAATGAATTTAATTTTAACAAATAAAATTTATTATAGATTCTTAGTTTTTTATTTTTATTATTTTTTTATAACAATGAATTTAATTTAATTTTTACAAATTAAATTTATGTTTTTGAAATCAAATTGTTTCTAATGTTATTTCTTATTTGCTTAGCAATATTTACTTGGCCCCCATTGTTCGTGTTGCTTTGAGCAGCAAATTCAATTTCATGTGGACTTTCTCAGCAATTTCGTATAGTGGAATTTGTACATTAAAACGAACGCAAATATTGTGTAGAGCACAGCAAACGTTCATTATTTGTACCACTCTTTTTGATTCGTAATGCAACTCTCTGCTTGCTAACAGACATCGAAATCTGCCTTTTGAAACATCAAACGCTCTCTCAATTATGGAACCTCCCCTGCAAATTTCGCGTTATAATGTGCCTCGGATGAGTTTTCTGCCGCGTTTCTGTATGGAGTTAGCAGCCATGGATCCACGGGGGTAGCCTGAATCGCCTTTGATATAAAAAAAATAAATTAGAAAAATATCTATAAGTATATTCAAGCATGTTATAGAAAAGTAAGAGTAAACTTTTTATTTTTGATGTGCCATTTGAACACAATTTGAAACAGTATTATCAAGCATGTTCTGAATTCTATTTTGAATTAAAAGTATTTTAATTAATAGAAAATGTAACAACTACTACTTTTTTACTTTTACTTTTTTGGAAAATTCTGATCAAAACATTCTTAAGTTATTTACCAATCAGCCAAAAGCCCTTTCCTCCTCTTCCGAAGCGTTCACTTAGGAAAAAGATAGAATGGAAAACGGTTAAAACAATAAAAATAGAATTACAATTATTAAAAGTTTGTAAAAAGAACAGATATTATATATTAATAAACGAAAACACACAACAGTATTAGAAATTTGTTGCTCAGGGCAATTAAATTAGTTCCCCCCAATTAAATAGCCTTATTAATAAGATTTGTATGAAAATCACTTTTATCACAACCGAATTTAATTGTCCGTATTAGTATTCACAACTCAATATTAATCCATATATTCCCATGTTTTATTTTTATTAAAAATTTATTTTTAGTTATCGCAAATAAGTATTGGTTACTTGTATTATTAAAATTTAAGGTTAATTTTATTTGGAGTTTACAAACGAATTAATTATTTGTACAAATACTCAGCCCAATCACAAACAAAAATTTCCCGTGAGTTTTCTCACCTTTCGTTTTTCCCCTATCATAAAGAACTATTTTTCCTTTTTTTTCCAACGATGGGGAGATAAAAAATTCGAAGTAAGAAAAGTAGGTATTATGAACAGAAAAAAAACGGGGAAAAACTGGTTAACTTTTTTCACTTATAATTTTGAAGAGAGTTTGCGTAGCCATGTAAGTATTTCTTTTTAAAATTTAAATAAAATACAAAATAACAAAATTTTTAATGCGTTTAAAGGTCAAAAAAATACTAACAAGCAGCAATTACAGCATATGTTGGCATTAATGGAAGCCAACGCGGATATTGCGTGTGGATTTTTATAAAGGTAGCAAGGAGACACTATTACGATTTTGGAAAAATGCTAAAACGGAGCTAAATTCGATAGGCCCCTCCAACAAAATGAAGTGCTGAGTGGAAAAAGGTAAGGAGTTAGTATATAGTGAACTGCAGATTAATTGTAAGGGCATTTTTTTATATTTTTAGGTGTGGGCAGATCAAAAAAAATATGTCCGGCAAAAGGCTGCGCAAAATCTAAGAGAAAAAAAAGCTACTGGCGGGGGCCCGAATAAGGAAATTAAGTTCTCTTCTATAGAGGAAGGTATTTACAACCTCGTTGGAATTAAATCTGCAGTGGAAGGTGTGGCAACGAAGTCGTATGGACTAAATTCTTCAAAAACTAAAGATATACCTAAGACTTTTGAAGATGCAGATTTTATTGAAGATGAATTACCCGCAGGCACAAGAAGAACCAATTACCCCAAGTACGCTACCAGCTACCTTAAAAGTTTTAATTTCCAAAAAAACTTCCAGTGAACAACAAACTAGAGAAAAGTTCTTATGATGAAATACAGAAAGATTTAGTCACAAAACCCTAAAAGCAATAGGGGAAAATCAAGTTGAAGAGCAGCAACATACAAAAAAAATCTATCGTTCGTTGGAAAAAACTTGTTGCGAGCAGCATTTTAAAAAAAGTGAAAAACTTAAAAGTGATGAAATTGAAGAAATGCGCCGCCACAATGCATTTATGGCAGAACAAAGAGTTAAAGAAGTTGAATATAAATTAGAAAAAAGTAGATTAATACAAATAGTACATCGTTTATGAGATGTTTTTGATATAAAAAATGTCTAAGAATTGTTTTTTTTAAATGAAATTTTTTATTGTAAGGGCATTTTTTTATATTTTTAGGTGTGGGGCAGATCAAAAAAAATATGTCCGGCAAAAGGCTGCGCAAAATCTAAGAGAAAAAAAAGCTACTGGCGGGGCCCCGAATAAGGAAATTAAGTTCTCTTCTATAGGAGGAAGGTATTTACAACCTCGCTGGAATTAAATCTGCAGTGGAAGGTGTGGCAACGAAGTCGTATGGACTAAATTCTTCAAAAACTAAAGATATACCTAAGACTTTTGAAGATTTTATTGAAGATGAATTACACAAGAACCAATTATCCCAAGTACGCTACCAGCTACCTTAAAAGTTTTAATTTCCAAAAAACTTCCAGTGAACAACAAACTAGAGAAAAGTTCTTATGATGAAATGCAGAAAGATTTAGTCAAAACCCTAAAAGCAATAGGGGAAAATCAAGTTAAAGAGCAGCAACATACAAAAAAAATCTATCGTTCGTTGGAAAAACTTGTTGCGAGCAGCATTTTAAAAAAAGTGAAAAACTTAAAAGTGATGAAATTGAAGAAATGCGCCGCCACAATGCATTTATGGAAGAACAAAGAGTTAGAGAAGTTGAATATAAATTAAAAAAAAAGTAGATTAGAAATGCAGATACATAAATACAAATAGTACATCGTTTATGAGATGTTTTTAATATAAAAAATGTCTAAGAATTGTTTTTTTTAAATGAAATTTTTATGTTTTCTTGTTTTTTATTAATCTTTCTAATAAAAAAAAAAATTAAAATAAATTTATTATTGAGTTTTATTTACAAAAGTGTACGACCAATATTAACTCTTATAGCTTGAGCAGTAGTTAAATTTTGGTTTGATACTTGTACTGGTACTCTATCCTAATCCGGCATGTTTAAATCTGTAGCTGTTGTACTTAAATTCCGTTACTTTTATAGTGCATGCATATATTATGTAAAGCGCAACATACATTAACAATTCTTGCGCCTTTCTCCGGACCGTAGTGAAACTCTCTTGCGCCAAGGAGACACCTCCAACGATTTTTCAACACCCCATTGGTTTGCCCAATAATGTTTCTGAATTTTGAATGAGCCTCGTTAAATCTCATTTCTGTAGATCCATCTTCTGGGACACGATGTGGAGTTAAACAGCCATGGCTCTAAAGGGTATCCTGCGTCCCCTATTTGTACAAAAAAAGGATCTTACGATTTTTTTATAACTGTTTAAAAAATATGTACCTAATAACCAAAAGTTACTTTCGCCCTGTAAATACTTTTGTTCAAAATGCACTCGCATTCATAATCAATTTTTTTTGGTGAAGGAATATACAAAGCTCGTTTAATAGTGACTTCTTTTCGTTTTGTAAATGGACTAAGTCAAGTGCATTTATTTTCCCTTATACGATGAAAGCTATTTCAGATCGGCCACCAACGAGTTATCCTAAAACTTTACGAATGGCTTGAAAATCCAACTCATGGGAGACGTTATTATAGTTTAAATGTTGTAAAGAAGGAAGTAATTTTCTGTAATGGAGATTTGAGGGAAGTATGGACAAAGAATTGTTTTAATATTTCCAATATATTTATTTTTGAATCCCAACTACCAAAAAATTATTTTCATGGACATACATAAATAATAAACTTAATACATTATATGTAAGGAATGGTAAAAAAACAAAATGGTTGCTCATTAATTCAAGATGAAGAAAATATACGTTGTATGTATAAATGCTGCCAGTTGGTTACACTTTGTTATTATGTACCTCCTCACTGCTTGGCAGAAGATTACTTTTTAATTTAGGGAAAACAATAATTTTTGGCCGTCCGTAGACTAATTTCGTAGTCTGTCACGAAGGTGGCACCATCCAAATTCAGAACGTTATTATTTATGTATTTGAAAAAATGCTCGTAGCATTTTGTTGATTTTCTATTCGTCAATATGAACACAAATGGAAATATCTGTAAACATTCGAAAGATATTGTAATATATTCACAGGCTAAAATTTTTCTTTTAAAAGCCCTATTTTTATATAATTTATTTACAAGCAAATACATCCCCAAAAACCAACAACTTTAAAAATTAAACACCCCCGAATACAAAATGAAGAAACACCCAAATTTTAAAAATTTGTTGGATGTTATTTTATTGGGTGCCCCGATGGACTAGTCAGCTAGTGTGCTGTTCTGCTAGCTTAGGGGTTGCGGGTTCGATTCCCGCCGGAGACTCTGGACTTGTCTGCTTCTTTTCTATTTTATTCTTACTTTTCTATTCAGGTATCACCCAGGGGTCACAATATTGAACCCAAGTGAGCTGTACAACAGCTGCCTGTTCTACCTAACCTAACCTATTTTATTGGAGATTATTTCATAATTTGAAAACCCCAAATGAGAAATGAAATAATTTTCTCAAAAACAAATTAAAAAACGGCGCAAAAAAATTGGGAATTTTTTCATTTAAAATAACAACCAAAAATGTATGAAAAAAATTTGGAGAATATTTCATTTCTCGTTTGGGCGATACTTCATTGGGGGTCTTCATACAGCATAACGTCCCCGGCTGTCAAAAAAAAAATGATCGCGATAAATAACTTAAAACTCAAGTGGAGAATCAAGGAATGTTTCACAAGGAATCTACGGAGGTACGGAATTCATTGAAAGATTTATTCAGATATACAAGAAAAACATTGAATTAAAAGCAAATAAAAATTTGCATTTAAAAAAGATTGCATGCTCCAAAAACGAAAAATTGGAATTGAAAAAGCTAGAGCTAAAAAAAGAAAATTTTGGAATTATAATTAGAAAACCAACGTGATGTGTTCATTATATGATATAACCTAGCATTTAACCCGCTACTATCGATAGCGCAGTTCTTACTGTTTATTGAATACTCAAGTTCTATTTACAATTATTAAATATTTTTGGTTCAATTCATGAAAATTTGTATCTCTGATTCAATTCTCTGATTCAATTTACCTTAGAAAAATAAAAAATAGAGTAAGGATACATCGGGCATATATTTCCTAACTAAGAGCAAGCTCAATGCAACTGAGTTTCAAAAATTAAGATTCATAATTGGCAAAAATTATCCTAAAAAATAATAAAAAGCAACATTTTTTCCTTCACTAAAACTTCCACTTGGTTTATTATTACCTACATTCAGAATTCTATGTATACAAAATATGAAAAAAAATTATATAAAGTAATTTTGGTCGTCCAAAAGATTAGGAGTTGCCTGGGATCAAAAAACACTAATTTTAAGACTCTATGTTTACAAACGTAAAAATACAAAGAGTACAATAAAACTGCGAAAAGGCTTTCTTTGTGTATCCAATATCATTTTAATTCTCAATTTCAATCAATAGTCCTTTATTTCACAATTTTAGCTTTATAAACGTAGAGAAAATACAAAAAGTACCATAAAAATACAAAAAAGTACCTATTTGGTCGACCATAAAATTTTCAGTCTCGCCTTGTATCAATAGTCACTAATTTCAAAATTCTAGCTTCGAAAACGTTGAATATACAAAAAATTACCATAACAATTCAAAAATTTTTCGTCGCCCATGACATCTTTAGTTTCACCTGGAATCAATAGTCCCTGATTGAACAATCCTACGTTCATAAACGTAATAAATGCAAAAAGTACCATAAAAATTCAAAAAAAGTACCTTTTTGGTCACCCATAACATTTTTAGTCATACCTGAAATCAATAGTCCTTTATATTACAATTCTACTATTAAAAACGCAGAATATACAAAAAGTACCACAGAAATGCGAAAAAGTACATTTTTGGTCCAGGTTCCAAATTTAAGTTTAAAATGTTAAATATCTATGTAACAAAATATTTTAATATACATGATTTAAAGTCAGTAAATCTACTTTTTTTTGCAAAAAAGTAATTATGTTCTAAAAAAGTACCAAACTCTTTTCCCGATTTTTCCCTTTCTACCCTATTATGAATGTGTTTCAATTTTGATTAAATTACATAATTTTTTGTGTCTGGTAAAATCCCAATTAAATGTTTTGTGAAAATTGGTCGTCCAATTATGAATGACATACATTTTCCGTAATTTTTCCCTTTTTGGTACCTTTATTGTCGCCCTAAAAGTTTCCAAAAATTTCACCTAAATAATTGTCCATATTCTATTAGGCAATAATATTTATAAATTTTGTCCCATTGAATAATATTAGAAAAGTTTCGTTTAAAAATGGTACCAAAAAAGGGGACAATTATTACCCCTTATACATTCGAATTTGAAAAAAAGTGGACGAATTCCTGTTAATATTTTTTCGCGGATTATTCACAACGCTTAAATTTTTTTTCCTATCTTTATGTATTTGGAAGTTACATAGGGGTACCAAAAAAGTACCAAATTATAGTTTTTTACCCGTTTTTTCCCCTTAGGGGTTAAATTTAACCAGTTTTTACCCTTTTTACCCCCCCCCCCCCCCCTTACCGGTCCCCCTTGGAACCGATTGTCCAAATTTCATGTCTCTAGCTCTTTGCGTTTGGGCTGTGCGATGATGAATCAGTCAGTCAGTCAGTCACGTTACTCTTTTATATATATAGATAGATGTGCAATTAATTAATTTGTCTAGTGAATATAATGAATTTAATGATCCCACAATCAACCTGTTACAGATTTAAAACCTTAGGGCCGTATTCATAAAAAATATTTTAGGTTTATTGAAGGCTTATTTGACAAATTTCTCTACAACATCTGTCAAATAAGCCTTTAATAAACCTAAAATATTTTTTATGAATACGGCCCTTAGATTATAAGATTTTTATTTTTATTGAAACAATGAATTTAATTTTAACAAATAAAATTTATTATAGATTCTTAGTTTTTTATTTTTATTATTTTTTTATAACAATGAATTTAATTTAATTTTTACAAATTAAATTTATGTTTTTGAAATCAAATTGTTTCTAATGTTATTTCTTATTTGCTTAGCAATATTTACTTGGCCCCCATTGTTCGTGTTGCTTTGAGCAGCAAATTCAATTTCATGTGGACTTTCTCAGCAATTTCGTATAGTGGAATTTGTACATTAAAACGAACGCAAATATTGTGTAGAGCACAGCAAACGTTCATTATTTGTACCACTCTTTTTGATTCGTAATGCAACTCTCTGCTTGCTAACAGACATCGAAATCTGCCTTTTGAAACATCAAACGCTCTCTCAATTATGGACCTCCCCTTGCAAAATTTCGCGTTATAATGTGCCTCGGATGAGTTTTCTGCCGCGTTTCTGTATGGAGTTAGCAGCCATGGATCCACGGGGTAGCCTGAATCGCCTTTGATATAAAAAAAATAAATTAGAAAAATATCTATAAGTATATTCAAGCATGTTATAGAAAAGTAAGAGTAAACTTTTTATTTTTGATGTGCCATTTGAACACAATTTGAAACAGTATTATCAAGCATGTTCTGAATTCTATTTTGAATTAAAAGTATTTTAATTAATAGAAAATGTAACAACTACTACTTTTTTACTTTTACTTTTTTGGAAAATTCTGATCAAAACATTCTTAAGTTATTTACCAATCAGCCAAAAGCCCTTTCCTCCTCTTCCGAAGCGTTCACTTAGGAAAAAGATAGAATGGAAAACGGTTAAAACAATAAAAATAGAATTACAATTATTAAAAGTTTGTAAAAAGAACAGATATTATATATTAATAAACGAAAACACACAACAGTATTAGAAATTTGTTGCTCAGGGCAATTAAATTAGTTCCCCCAATTAAATAGCCTTATTAATAAGATTTGTATGAAAATCACTTTTATCACAACCGAATTTAATTGTCCGTATTAGTATTCACAACTCAATATTAATCCATATATTCCCATGTTTTATTTTTATTAAAAATTTATTTTTAGTTATCGCAAATAAGTATTGGTTACTTGTATTATTAAAATTTAAGGTTAATTTTATTTGGAGTTTACAAACGAATTAATTATTTGTACAAATACTCAGCCCAATCACAAACAAAAATTTCCCGTGAGTTTTCTCACCTTTCGTTTTTCCCCTATCATAAAGAACTATTTTTCCTTTTTTTTCCAACGATGGGGAGATAAAAAATTCGAAGTAAGAAAAGTAGGTATTATGAACAGAAAAAAACGGGGAAAAACTGTTTAACTTTTTTCACTTATAATTTTGAAGAGAGTTTGCGTAGCCATGTAAGTATTTCTTTTTAAAATTTAAATAAAATACAAAATAACAAAATTTTAATGCGTTTAAAGGTCAAAAAATACTAACAAGCAGCAATTACAGCATATGTTGGCATTAATGGAAGCCAACGCGGATATTGCGTGTGGATTTTATAAAGGTAGCAAGGAGACACTATTACGATTTTGGAAAAATGCTAAAACGGAGCTAAATTCGATAGGCCCTCCAACAAAATGAAGTGCTGAGTGGAAAAAGGTAAGGAGTTAGTATATAGTGAACTGCAGATTAATTGTAAGGGCATTTTTTTTATATTTTTAGGTGTGGGCAGATCAAAAAAAATATGTCCGGCAAAAGGCTGCGCAAAATCTAAGAGAAAAAAAAGCTACTGGCGGGGGCCCGAATAAGAAAATTAAGTTCTCTTCTATAGAGGAAGGTATTTACAACCTCGTTGGAATTAAATCTGCAGTGGAAGGTGTGGCAACGAAGTCGTATGGACTAAATTCTTCAAAAACTAAAGATATACCTAAGACTTTTGAAGATGCAGATTTTATTGAAGATGAATTACCGCAGGCACAAGAAGAACCAATTACCCCAAGTACGCTACCAGCTACCTTAAAAGTTTTAATTTCCAAAAAAACTTCCAGTGAACAACAAACTAGAGAAAAGTTCTTATGATGAAATACAGAAAGATTTAGTCAAAACCCTAAAAGCAATAGGGGAAAATCAAGTTGAAGAGCAGCAACATACAAAAAAAATCTATCGTTCGTTGGAAAAACTTGTTGCGATCAGCATTTTAAAAAAAGTGAAAAACTTAAAAGTGATGAAATTGAAGAAATGCGCCGCCACAATGCATTTATGGCAGAACAAAGAGTTAAAGAAGTTGAATATAAATTAGAAAAAAGTAGATTAATACAAATAGTACATCGTTTATGAGATGTTTTTGATATAAAAAATGTCTAAGAATTGTTTTTTTTAAATGAAATTTTTTATTGTAAGGGCATTTTTTTATATTTTTAGGTGTGGGCAGATCAAAAAAAATATGTCCGGCAAAAGGCTGCGCAAAATCTAAGAGAAAAAAAAGCTACTGGCGGGGCCCCGAATAAGGAAATTAAGTTCTCTTCTATAGAGGAAGGTATTTACAACCTCGCTGGAATTAAATCTGCAGTGGAAGGTGTGGCAACGAAGTCGTATGGACTAAATTCTTCAAAAACTAAAGATATACCTAAGACTTTTGAAGATTTTATTGAAGATGAATTACACAAGAACCAATTATCCCAAGTACGCTACCAGCTACCTTAAAAGTTTTAATTTCCAAAAAACTTCCAGTGAACAACAAACTAGAGAAAAGTTCTTATGATGAAATGCAGAAAGATTTAGTCAAAACCCTAAAAGCAATAGGGGAAAATCAAGTTAAAGAGCAGCAACATACAAAAAAAATCTATCGTTCGTTGGAAAAACTTGTTGCGAGCAGCATTTTAAAAAAAGTGAAAAACTTAAAAGTGATGAAATTGAAAAATGCGCCGCCACAATGCATTTATGGAAGAACAAAGAGTTAGAGAAGTTGAATATAAATTAAAAAAAAGTAGATTAGAAATGCAGATACATAAATACAAATAGTACATCGTTTATGAGATGTTTTTAATATAAAAAATGTCTAAGAATTGTTTTTTTTAAATTAAATTTTTATGTTTTCTTGTTTTTTATTAATCTTTCTAATAAAAAAAAAATTAAAATAAATTTATTATTGAGTTTTATTTACAAAAGTGTACGACCAATATTAACTCTTATAGCTTGAGCAGTAGTTAAATTTTGGTTTGATACTTGTACTGGTACTCTATCCTAATCCGGCATGTTTAAATCTGTAGCTGTTGTACTTAAATCCGTTACTTTATAGTGCATGCATATATTATGTAAAGCGCAACATACATTAACAATTCTTGCGCCTTTCTCCGGACCGTAGTGAAACTCTCTTGCGCCAAGGAGACACCTCCAACGATTTTTCAACACCCCATTGGTTTGCCCAATAATGTTTCTGAATTTTGAATGAGCCTCGTTAAATCTCATTTCTGTAGATCCATCTTCTGGGACACGATGTGGAGTTAACAGCCATGGCTCTAAAGGGTATCCTGCGTCACCTAATAACCAAAAGTTACTTTCGCCCTGTAAATACTTTTGTTCAAAATGCACTCGCAGCTCGCTGTTGGCCCATATAAATGAGTCATGGCATGCTCCTGGGTGAGATGGATCAACATAACGGATTTTAAGCTCATCGTCACAAACCTAAAAAAATTAAAAAGTTAACAGGATTACGAAACAAATTTTCTATAAAAACTGTACTTAAAACCATCGTTAACCTTACCAACATAACATTTAATGTAAATTTTCCTTTTCGATTGTAGTAAAGGTGTTTGTTGATTGATGGAGTAATTAATTGCACGTGGGTTCCATCGATACAACCCATGACTCCTGGAATATTGTGCTTCTTATAAAAAGCAAGCGCAATTTTTCTCTTTTCTTCTACAGTTGTTGGCACATTAATCCAAATCGGGCAAAGATGTGTTTCAAAACCATTAAGAACTTCTTTAAGCACCGTACTAAAGGTAGACTGTGCTAAGTTCACGTCAAGTCTTTGCCAATACCAGTTTGGTATCCACCTTCGGCAAAAAAACGCAAGCACGCACTTAACTTGATAATCACTGGAATAGCAAATTGTTTTTTTGCATCATGAGAGTGCTCTTTAAGTACTTCAAGTAAATAACAGAAAGCTGGCTTATTTACCCGGTAGTATTTTTGAAGCCTATTGTTAAAGAAATATATGTAAATGAAAGAAAAAGAAATTAACATACATATGTATTTATGTATACATATCTACTTACAAAGATTGCGGCGTCTCAAGTAGGTTAGACTTATCGCGCAGCAGTCTTCTTTTAATTTTTTTATTTCTTATTTCTTCCTCATCTTCAACAAACGATATACTTTCCCCAAGCATCCAAAAAGCAATACTATGCATCTTTTCTTTTATTTTAAGTTTTAATCAAAATAAAATAAATACTGCTGTCACTGTTTGTAAAATAAAAATTAAATGACAATGAGCCATCAGCTGTTTGTTTGAAAATTCTATTTTCCCTCTCTCTTTTTTCTATTCCCAATAGATTTATGATTGGGGAAAGATTTTTTCGAGAAAAAATGTTTCGTGAGAAAAAATTTTCTCGAGAATATTCATGATTGGGCTGAATATCTCTCAAACACAACTGATTTTTCTTTCAATTTTGAAAAAAATAAATAAATAAAAACACGAAATAAATAAATATAAAAATAAAAAAGTACGAAAATACATAAATCTGCAAGCTACTTTTAACAAGTAAGAGCGCTATATTCGGCCGTGCCGAATCTTATATACCCTTCATAACGTGTAGTTATGCAATAACAGTAGTTTGTATCACCATTCATCCCATATTAAATACGTAGAGACATATATAAAAACATCCCATTGTAAAATTATAAATTTACGTATGTCTGTTAAAAAAAAAATAAAAAAAATAAATAAAAAAAAATTTTAAAAAAATTTAAAAAAAAATAATTAAAATTGTATAATAAATATAAAACAAAAAAAAATAAAAATAAAAATTAAAAAAAATAATAAAAATATAAATAATACACATATTAAATAAAAAAAAAATAAAAAAAAAAAAAAAATTTTTTTTGGGCGCAGCTGGGATTCAATGCCACGTTTTCTTTAACGAGTATACACGTTTGTATGTATGTATGTTGTTGTTGTTATGTTGTTTTTGTGCAAAAAAAAATCGAGGTGGTCGTGGGTTTTTGCTCATATCTCAGTTGTTTATGTACCGATGTTTCTGATTTTCAATACCGATCTACTCCCGAATATTTCTGATATTTTAATATTTCACCCGGGTCCAAGCGATGTCGGGAGGCTTTAAAAAGTTGATTTCAACATACACACGGACAGACGGTCAGACTGACAGAGCTTAATCGACTCCCCTATTCATAAGCTTTCAGAAAATATATACTTTATGGGGTCGGAAATGAAAGTTGTAGAAAATTCACACGGAATGACAAACCTATATATACCCTTTTTCACTGTGTGAAGGGTATGAAAAGGGTAAGATTTCGATTGTTTTATGCATTTTATAATGCAAGATGAATTTTGAAATACAGAAACTTTCAAGATAATGCTGTACTGGGAATACAAAATGGTTTAAATCCACTCAACATGCTTTCTTGTTTGTGTAATGTATCCAGTTTCAAGACCAGGAATAGGAAAAATATCAAGATATTTGCTATTTTTTTTAGTTTATTTTAGTGTTAAAATGTAAGCATACATACTTATGTAAGTATATAAATGAAGATATTTGTTTTATACTTATATCTACATACTATATGTATATTATTAAATAAAAATATAATAAAAAATCATTTGAAAAAATTGTGTTCCTTTTTATTTTACTGGGACAAATAAAGAATTGTTAATGATGATTGATTATTCTGTTGGTAACACCAATTCAAGACTTTGTTTCAGTTGCATCAAGCACATATTTGGAATCAAATACAGTTTGCTTTTTAAATATCTATAATATAAACTAAGAAAATCTGCCAACGCAACCATTGGCTTACTAAAAGTTTAAAGTGCAACCAAATCTACCATGCTAAGAAACACATTTTTCAGTTGTTATAAACGAATTAAGTACGTGGAATCGAAGGCATTCGGTTGCCTGTGTGTTGTTTTAATGTTTATTTTGCGCTTGAAACGTTCCACTCATTTGAGTCAACGTTTAATTTTACTCGCCAAATACATAAATAAAAACTCACATACCACCATAGCGTTCATACTGTGCTCTAATTTTCTGTTGAAGTATAAGTTTTCGTTTATGGCTGGTTTAATTATTTGTATATGGGTGCCATCCACTGCTCTTATCGCCCCAGAAATGCCACACTTATGAAAAAATCCTCTTTTAATTTCATTTTCCTCTACCGCAGTTACATAAAGTTTTATGTGCTTGGGGAAGGGCACTCGCTCAATCACCACGCAGACTTCCTGCAAGCTACGAGACATAGATTGCTGCGAAAGCCCTAAAAGATGGTCTTGCTAATTTGATGTTGATATCCGCCTTGCCCAAGCAATTTTAAGGCCGCAGCAAGTTTTCTTAAATTTGGAATTGCTGTGGATCGCTTTTGAACTTTTAGCTCATGTTGAATTTCGTTTAATACATACATAAAAGCGTCTTTATTTAAACGAAAGTTTTGTATAAAGCTAAAATAATGTAATATGTGAAAATATTTTGCACATGATATATCTATGTTATTTCTTACCTGTGGTTATTTAGGGAGAGTATATCTGAATTATGTCTTAAAATTCTCCTTGTAATACGTTCAGTACGTTTATCATCATCTTTAAACCATAGCGCTACGGAATCCATCAGCTTTTATTTTTAACAAAAAACACACCAAAAAACTTTAATTTCTAAATTTGAATTTACATGTTTTGAGATTTCATTTTGTCATTCTTCGCCTTTGTTTATTTTGTGGTTCCAGTGTTGCTAATTTTTTAACTAATTTTGTTAAAGCGTTTGCGAAAGCGTTACAAAGTACCAAATTGTGCTCTTAACGCATTTGGCTATCGCATCGAATGTGCTTTCGCATCGCAATTGATACAGCCACACAGCCTGTGACAAAACCATCTTAACTCCAGGCAGTCACTACCCAAAGAACTACCAAACTTTTCTGGCCAACCTAAAGAATGGCCAATTTTTTCTCCACGTATGAGTGGTCGAAAGCAGCTTGCACATTCACCAATGCGGAAAACCTCATTCAGCTTCAAAAGGCTCTTAAAGGATGCCTAATTCAGTATGCAGCATATGTTGGTTCATTCGTCCAATGTAGCTGGCATTATTCAAGTTCTTCAGATGTTGTTTGGTCAACCTGAAAAAATAATATATTCATTAAAAAATAGAATAAACTCGTCACCAAAAGACGACGAAACTATTAGTGAGTAGATATAATATAAGAGTTCTACTCTACCGGGTACCTAAGTACCGAATACATTTGTGTCACCGCTAAACTGTGTTGCCGTATGTAAATTATAATATCATTTATGTTTGTGTCTTCGCTGAACGGTGTTGCCATACTGTATTTTGGCAATGCTGTCTCAAGATTGCGCTACATTTTATGTAATTCCTACAACCAGATTAAGATGGCGCTGATGAGATTGTCGTATTAAATATGAGTATATATTATATTAAAATTCACTAGATGGAGAATGTGATTTGTGATAACTTACACTTTGTAGCATTCTTTTAGGATGCTTTTAAATATCTGATTTGTGAAATATGACGATAAAACTGAAATACCGAATACTTTTTATCTACGTCACTATGTATTTAATTTTGTAGCATACTTTTAGAATGTTTTAAAAATAACTGGTTTGTGATATAGGCTACATTGTTGTAAGTACACAGGGTGACATTTAAATTTTCATCCCAATGGTAATTACCCATAAGGATGAATTTTTGTTAATATTTAAAAGTTTTCATCCCAATGGTAATTTCCCATAAGGATGATTTTTTATTTTGGTTGATATAAATTTTGTTATTGGTTTGTTTGTCTCAAGTTTAATTTTTTTATTGTCTGTGCAATTTACTCATACGGATGTATTTTTGTTTTAAATTTTCATCCCAATGGTAATTACCCATAAGGATGAATTTTTGTTAATAATTAAAAATTTTCATCCCAATGGTAATTCCCCATAAGGATGATTTTTTATTTTGGTTGATATAAATTTTGTTATTGATTTGTTTGTCTCAAGCTTCAAGTTTAATTTTTTTATTGTCTGTGCAATTTACTCATACGGATGAAAATGTTGGTAAAATTTTTTTATAATTGTAATATGAGAAAATGCTAAGGTAAATTATTATTTGTATATACATACATAAATACTTGCATATATAAATAGGTGCATACAAACTTACATAATTGTTTTAGAAAATGTATGTACAAAATTGTTTAAATAAGACATTGTAAGAAATGTTTATTTTCTAAGTCAATCAAGTGTTTACATTAAAAATCTCACTATAAAATTTCAAGTACGAAAATGTGTATGTGTGTATTTTTGTGTGTTTATTATATACATATTTATGTCACAGACGGACAGGCAGATAGATTGAAATAAAGTCAGATATGCTTACAAAACAAAATTATGTTTACGTTATTATACCCTTCACACAGTGAAAAAGGGTATATATAGGTTTGTCATTCCGTGTGAAATTTCTACAATTTTCATTTCCGACCCCATAAAGTATATATTTTCTGAAAGCTTATGAATAGGGGAGTCGATTAAGCTCTGTCCGTCTGACCGTCTGTCCGTGTGTATGTTGAAATCAACTTTTTGAAGCCCCCCGATATCACTTGGAACCGGGTGAGGTATTAAAATATCAGAAATATTAGGGAGTAGAACGGTATTGAAAATCAGAAACATCGGTACATAAACAACTGAGATATGAGCAAAAACCCACGACCACCTCGATTTTTTATTCACAAAAACAACATTACAACAACAACATACATACATACAAACGTGTATACTGGTTAGAGAAAACGTGGCATCGAATCCCAGCTGAGCCAAAAAAAAATTTTTTTTTATATTTTTTTTTAAAATTTTTTTTAAAATTTTTTTTTTTATTTTTTATTTAATATATTATTTATATTTTTATTATTTTTTTTTAATATTTTTTTTAATTTTTTTTTTATTTTTTTTGTTTTATATTTATTATATATATTTTAATTATTTTTTTTAATTTTTTTTTTAATTTTTTTTTTAATTTTTTTTTAATTTTTTTTTAATTTTTTTTTTAATTTTTTTTTTTAAACATACATACGTAATTTTATAATTTTACAATGAGATGTTTTATATATGTATGTTTTTTATATGTATGTACGTATTTTATATGGGATGAATGGTGATACAAACTACTGTTATTGCATGACAACACGTTGTGAAGGGTATATAAGATTCGGCACGGCCGAATATAGCGCTCTTACTTGTTTTTTAATAATGTTGTTCTGATACAATTTTAAAGCTCGCTTACTTGTATGTGTGTGTGTGAGTGTGTTTGTATGTATGTATATAAGAATGTTTAAAAGTTTTACCATTGTTTTACGATTTGAGACATTCCTCTTATGATGTGTTTTTTTATGTATAAATTCGATATATTTAAAACTACTTAGTTCATTATATAAGTATTTCTATACGTGAAGTGAAGTCAAGAGTTACGTTAAAAGTTTTAAAGAAGTTTGTGATTCGTTTCCAAAATATAGAAACAAAGAAAATAAAAAATAATTATATTAAGAAAAATAAAATAACATTGAGTGTATACAAAATTAATCAGTGTACACTTCAAAAACTATTAAAATAGTAATACTTACACAATAACAAAAATTTTTTAAAAATATCTAAGAGTATATAAATTAATCTGTAAAGACTATATTAAAAATTCATTATTATAAAAAAAATTAAACAAAAAATAAAAAAAACAAAAACGGCTTTTTCGAGAGTCATATGTTAATAAAAAGGAAGAATGTCTCATAGCAGAGATATTTATTAACGAATCTTGCGATCCATTAAAAGAAGAAGTTGATGGCTTTCTAAAAAAACATAATGCTCTTAAAATAAACGTAGAACTGCATGCATTATATGCCAAGCCAAATATAGATGACTTGGAAAATACTCCACTAGAGGTGAAGTATTTTCAAACAAAAATGGAAGAAATTTATTCAATGACGGCTTTTCATAATATATTTATCAAACAAACTCAAAACATTTTAAAGAAAATGGAAGAGTTCTAAGAAAGAGATAGTGGTTGGACTCTAGTTCAACTAATTAAAATAGAGTTGAATTTTAATAAATATCAACCACTAAAAGGAAAACCATTCATCCCACTACCAAAAAAATTACTATTAAAAAGAGCTTGCATAAATGTTCTGAATAAGGATAACTTTTGTTTTAAGTGGGCTGTGTTGTCAGCGATTTCGGACTTAAAGAAACATGCAGATATCCCTTCTATGTATAAAGTAAACATATCATCAGAAATAATTAATATCAATGGCTTCTCTCTAAATTTCAAAGGGTTATGCTTCCCGCTTAAAATAAAAGATATAAGCATTTTTGAAAGCAATAATCAATGTGTCAGTACTAATGTCTTTGGCTACAGCGAAACAGAAAACCTGGTAGGGGGACCATATTATAAAACGAAAGGGAAGAAAGCAAAACACATTAATCTTTTATTTATAAAACAAAATATTAGAGAGGATGTCGTTTCACATTATGTATGGATAAAAAATATTTCAAGGTAAGTGATAAAATGAATTTTATGATTATTATATGTAAATATGTATAGTGTTAAAAGTTTGATATTTATTCACATATTTATTTATTTATTTTTAAAGATTGATAAGATCCCAACAAACAAAATGTAACGGGAGTATTTCTGTTTGTGATAACTGTCTACAACTGGTGACAAGTTTGCGAAACATCTGAAGGTCTGCAGACAGAAGGTGTCTTATGTTCCAGAGGCAGATAAGTCTATTTTAGAGTTTAAGAATTATAATAATAAGTTAGATGTACCGTTTGTAGTATATGCAGATTCGGAATGCATTTTTGAAAATATTCAAACATGTATTCCGAGGGGTGATATCTCATCAACAACATTAGTTGATAAACATATCCCCTATGCATTTGCGTATTTTATTAAGTGTTCATTTGATGAAAGTTTTAACAAATTTTGTTGTTTTAAGGGCCTATTTAGATTCACCAAACCAGTTTCTAGAAAGTCAAGTTAATGATCTAAAATATTACTTTCTTAATTATATATTAAAAACTAAACCAATGACACCCTTAACTGAAGAGGAAGAAATAAGTTTCGCTTTAAATGATGAGTGTCATATTTGTTCAAAGCCTATTTTAAATTAAATAAAAATAAAAAATCACTGCCATTTAAGTGGAAAATACAGAGGACCGGCACATAATTCATGTAATTTAAAATACAAAATTCCAAAGTTTTTCCCTGTGTTTTTCTATAATTTTTCATCATATGATTTCCATCTATTTGTAAAAGAGTTAAACAAAATTGATGATGGTTCAATCAATATTATTCCCTTAAACAAGGAATTGTATATATCATTATCTAAAACTATCAATAGTGAAGATAATGAAAGATTTGAAATAAGATTTCTTGATTCTTATAGATTTTTGCCATCTAGTTTAGACAATCTTGTCAAAAATTTATCAAAAAATGATTTACAGATTTTCAAATCAATGATTAATGTTGAAAGTAAATTTAATTTACTTGTAAGAATAGGTGTTTTTCCATATAATTATTTGAATTCTATTGAGAAACTTTCCGAAACTAATTTACCAACAATTAAAGATTTCTATAACAAACTGATGGATACAGAATGTTCTTTAGCCGATTACATGCATGCAAAAGAGGTCTGGAGTAAATTCGAGTGTAAAACATTAGATGATTATCTAATGTTATATTTAAAAACAGATGTTTTATTGCTAGCAGATGTTTTTGAAAACTTTAGATTAGTTTGCAAAAATATTTATAATCTAGATCCATGTCATTATTATACAGCACCAGGTTTTCATGGGATGCTATGTTAAAAATAACAGACATTAAATTAGATTTATTAACTGATATAGATATGATTACATTTCTTCAAAGTGGAATCAGAGGAGGCATAGTTCAATGTTCACAAAGACATTCTGTAGCCAATAATAAATATTTAGCAAATTAAAGTAGTGAAATGCCATCCAAGTACTTAATGTATATGGATGCAAATAATTTATATGGTTAGGCAATGTCAGAAGCTTTACCAGAGGGGAATTTTGCGTGGAAAGATGACATTGAAAGTTTCTCTTTAGATTCAATTCCAGATAACTCAAACACTGGTTATATATTAGAAGTTGACTTGAAATATCCAAGTGAAATTCATGATAGTCATAATAGTCTTCCATTTTGTTGTGAAAACAAAGCTCCTCCAGAATCTAAGGAAAAAAAGCTAATCGTAGATTTAAATGACAAGCGTCAGTATATTATATACTATAAAAACTTGCAACAATGTTTAAAACATGGTTTAAAACTAGAAAAGATTCATAAAATACTAAAATTTAGTCAATCAGCTTGGTTGAAGAAATATATTGCTAAACAATTTACATAGAACAAACGCAAAAACAACTTTTGAAAAAAATTTTGTAGCATACAACCAAAGAGAAAAATCTCCTTTTGCAAACGGGTTAAGTTCGAGCATGCATTTATTATTCCGGCTCTGGCTCGTCGGCAATCGGGCGGGGTTGAGAACTTAACACTAGTTGGTAAAAATATTCGCTACATACAATAATATTTAAATTGCATGCAAAAAAAAGTTACATAACAAGAAATAAAACAAGATAAACGAATTCAATCATTGCATCCTACTGAAGTTGTTACTATTAGGTGACATAAGTAACATTTTGCCCTTCCCCACCATGATCATCATACGCAATTCTCCAAATATAAAATTTTTGGATGATCCCAAATAAATAAATTTCCCCACTAACTAGATTTTTCTTATCGCTAGAATCAAAACAAAAAAAAATTAGAAATTCATTATCTTATATATATTTAAATTCAAAATTTAACTGTATTACTACTAACTATAAAATTATTATAGCATTTTAAAAGTTTTTCGTAAAGATTTTGAAATAACGAATAGATAATATAAATAAAAAGCTTCATCATTAAAAAATTGACAAACTTGATTTTACACCCTGTATATATTAAATTTTATGAAACAAACAAAAATCAAAATAAAGTGAATTTAAAATTAGGTCATTGACCTATGTAAGTAAGTTTTATAGAAAGTATAAAAGGAAGAGAAAACAAAAGATAAAAAAAAGAGGGGAACAAAATGGAATTGAAAAAAAAACTTAGCAAAGAAAAATTAATTAATATATTTTACCTTTAAATTTATAGCATGTAAATGAGTTACTTTTAAGCTTAAACACTTCACAAAAAAAATGTATATTTACATACATATATAACACTTATTATTTAAATTTTTACTTTTTTTTTCAGAAATTAAATTACTTCTTTTTTTTCCTTTTTTTTCATATATATATTAACACTCTTCTTCTTTATACAATTTCTTATTCATAACTATTCTTTTTTTTCTATATACAAATTTATATATTATTTAATATTTCATTTTTATGTAGTTTTTCTTTTCCTATATATTTTTTTTTCTTGTTAAATCACATCAAAATAATTAATCAATTACTTTCTTTTAAATCTTTTAGGTCACTAATATTTAATATTCTTCACGAAATTACATTAGCTTAGGTTAATGCATTTAAGTATACTAAAAACGTAATAAAAGAAAGAGATAATTTACGAGTACTTACATATATAGTTTCGTAGATTCCATCGATGAATGGCCATTCAGCAATACGTCGCTATATATGTCGAGAAGAGATGGTAATACATGCAATTTTTCTGATGTGATCGATTAAATTTTGTTTTTTTTGCTTTTGTTTTCGTAATATTTTTTTTTTTGTAAAAAGAAGTATTTAAACTATTTACGACATGTTAATTAAAGATGAATATTAATATAAAGAAAAAAAATAATGGTAATTATGTTTTCCCCAATTAACCATAGGTTAGGTTTTCCCCTTTTCGGAAGATTTTGTTTGATGAGTGTTGGTAGTTGTGGTTAGTTTTGCAAATTATTTGGATTGTGGCATTAAATTTCTGGTACGATCTGCATATTTTACGAGTTTATTTTTACTGCGGTGTTAGTTAAATAGAGAGCCTAGGTATTAACTTTTCTGGCATTCATATAGTTTTCTTCGGGAATTGTTTAAAAGTAGGATTTGGTGCCAAACCTGTAAAATATTTTTTTTTTTATTTTTTTTTATTTTTACTAAATGATATCATTGCCAAAATTGCATCCAATTTACCCGTAGGATATGGCACCATAAATTAACTTCTCAGTTCCTGTTACTGAAGACAGCTAAAATTGTTTCGAAAACTTTTTGATCACTAATATTCTTATCTTTGTAAATTTTATGGAAATAAATCAACTTGATTATGACTTTTAAAATTAAATTTAAGATATTTAAATTACTTTTAAATTAAAATTTACTATTCCTCTTTTAATTTTAAGACTTTAAGTCACAAAATCGACTATAAAAATGGAGGATTTGTCACGCGATTTCAGGCTTATATAGGTTTGGTTAAAACACCTAGTAAATTGCTTAATAAAATATGGCGCTATATACAATACTTTAGAAAAACCGCGTGCAAATCATATGTTTTGTGGATAGTATTTTTCTGTTGCGAGTGGTGAAATCCCATTATGTTTAATCGATATGGTAATCTTATAGGTATTACACATTCGTTAATAAATTTGAATAATTTTCTTTTATACCCTTACTTGTTTTCTTTTCATTTTGCTATGCGCATCATTTAATACTTTTAATAAAATAAATACATGTTTATTTTTTTTTCTCAAAATCTTTTCCGATATGGTTAACAATGTTCTTTATATTGACCTGAATGTTATACAGACAATATCGCAGTTATTTTTAGAATATAAAAAAAAATCAATATTTCTCAACATATTTTCATACGCGTGAGGTCATTTGAAACTTAAAAGTTATTAAGATAGGCCAGCCTTTACACAACCCCCCAACAAGATCAAATTTTGGGGTTTGAAGTAAATTACAAAATTTGATCCAGCTGGCAAAACTAAACTGGTTTAATATCCTTTGCATGATATTTTCCGACATAATGACCCTTTAGATCTTCCAAATCGTAATTACAGTTACCAATTTTTTTTCTTATCCTAGCTTTCAAAAAGACATTATCTAGTTTCGCGTTATAACCTTTTTCAAAATTTGACTGCCTAAAATTCCTTCTATAAACTTCCTGTCCCTCCCGAAAATTTGCTACCTTTGATCATAAATTATATCTTCTTTCGTTACGTTGAAATTGTTTATTAATCAAATCTGCCGCTCTCTTTCTTATAATTTCCATTGAATCTTCCCTGTTAACAGTTACTGACCTGTCTTCTAAGATACCTAGTTTCCGTATTAATGAATATTTTGTCCAAACACTAAATAATATGGTTCAATGCCTATAGACGAATGTACGCTTGATCGTAGTGCACAAGCAATACTGCTTAAAACTTCGTCCCAGTTCCGTTGATCTGGATTATTATAGGCTCTAATGGCCGAAATAACAGAACGGTTTATTCGCTCCGAGGCGTTGGCTTGTGGTGAATGAACAGCTGTAAGCGTATGGGAGATTTTATAATGATTCAACAAACTTTTAAACATTTTAGACTTAAATTGCGCGCCATTGTCTGAGACAATAGTTTCAGGAACACCAAGCATGTGAAAGATTTCTTCCTCTAAATACTTGCAAACAACATCTGTAGTAAGTTTTTTTACTGGTTTTAAAAATGGATACTTAGAAAAATGATCTAAGACGACAAAAATACCTATGTGTCCACTTCTAGAACGAGGGTAAGGGCCCAAAAAATCTATATATAATTTCTGGAACAAGCGTTGTGTTATGGCTGGCTGACCCATGTTTGGACGAAGCAAAAAATTTGGGTGCTTAGTGGACTTACAAATTTCACATTCGTTTATGTAGTCTCTCACACTATTAACTAATCCTGGCCAAAAATAATATTTTCGAATACGCTCTAATGTCTTATTAATACCAAAATGAGCTGACAAAGGGCTATCATGTGCCTTTTTCAAAATGTTGTTGATAAGTTCCTTCGGTATCCATAGCTTCCAACAAAGGTCATCATGTAGTTGTTCACCTGTTGCATGTTCTGTACGTTTGTACACTAAGTTATCTTAATGTCGGGAAATTTACCTTGGTTATCGTATATATTTTTCACAAGTCTATTATACTCGTCCGATTTAAAATATTGCGACTGCAAGTCGACAAAGACCCCATCGTTTGCGGAAAGACTATTAATTACTAAAACGGACTCGTCGTCGGATGGACTGTTACTTGGAATTTCTGGAATGGTACGGGAAAGCGCATCTGGAACTACATTGAGGCTGCCTTTTCTATGTTGAATTTTGAATGAAAAGCACTGTAATTTAAGTGCCCATCTGGCCAATCTTGAGCTCAAATCTGTTTGGGACATAAGCCACTTAAGTGAAGCATGATCCGTCACTATGGTGAACTCATGCCCTTCGATGTAAGGTCTAAACTTTTTAACACTTAGCACAGCAGCTAAGCATTCCTGTTCGGTCACTGAGTAATTTCGTTGGGCTTTATTGAGTTTCTTTGACATAAATGCCACAGGAACTTCATCACCCTCCGAATTTACCTGAACCAGTACACTTCCTATGCCTGTTTTGCTTGCGTCACAATGAATATAGAATGGTTTTTCAAAATCAGGGCTATACAAAACAAGTGCTGAGCTCAAAAGATATTTTAATTTTTCAAATGATTGGTTAGCCTCATCGTTCCAAATAAATTTTCTTTTATTTTTGAGCAGATCTGACAAGGGCGCTGTAAGTGATGCAAAATTTTCAATAAATTTCCTATACCATCCCGTCATTCCAAGAAATCGTCTGACATCCTTAACTGATCTAGGGGTCGGATAATCTTTTATGGCCGAAATTTTATCTGGATCAGTTCTAATAATTCCCTTTCCTATAATGTGTCCCAAGTATTTTACCTCCTCCATACAAAATTTACTTTTTCCCACATTTATAGTTAGACCTGAGTCTCGAAAACGTCTAGCAACTATATCAAGAACTTCCAAATGTCTACTGAAATTATCGGAAACAACAAGGAGATCATCAAGGTATATAAAAACCTCATTCCGTAGATTGGCAGGTATTACTTTATCCATCAATCGAGACATAGTCTGAGGTGCATTACAGAGACCAAACGGCATTACTTTATACTGATATAAAGGCCGTCCGGGAACTGTAAATGCTGTTTTGTCCCTTGATGCTGAATCTAAAGGGATTTGCCAAAAAGCATCTTTGAGATCCATCTTTGATGGAAGCCTACTAAGAATACCGTCGATATTGGGTAAAGGATAAGCATCCTTTACCGTAACCTCATTAACCTTTCTGCTATCTAAACACAGCCGATTCTTCCCTGGCTTCCTTACTAGCACACATGGTGAGCTCCAGGCGCTATTAGACTCCTCAATCACTCCTAACTTCAACATCCGGTCCATTTCTTCATACATTAGCTTCTCAATTGCAGGTGATACCGGATAGTGCCGTTGTTTAATTGGTTTTGCCATACCTTCATCTATTACGTGGTTCACTAATGTGGTCTTGCCTAGACCTTCTTTTAAATATGAGGGAAACAACTGAATCACACTGGACAGTTTTTGCTTATCATTTTCGCTGAGTACACATTCATCTAAGATTTTAATTTCCGATTCTTTAAGGCATGAAAGCGGAAATTTTTCAACAAAATTTGGTGGTAAGATATCAAATTTTCGCCAAAAGTCAATTCCCAAGTATAATGGTTGTGCCAGACTTGGTATAATGAATAAATCAATCGGATTTTCAGTGGATCTAAAAGTAATTTTAGTTCTAATAACACCAACAACATTTTAAGTATTGCCATCAGCAGTACAAACTTTAGAATTTATTTTCTTATATGGTTTTCCTGAATTTAAATAACGTTTTGCTAATTTTCCTCCAATACATGAAATAGCTGCTCCCGTATCTAACAATCCACTTAATTTTTCCTCAAAAAGATTTACTTCTGCATATGGTCGTAAATCGTTCTCTTTTTCAAAAAGGGTACTTATAATATCTTTCTGTTTGTGTTTTATATTTAACCAAAAATTCCTCATACGCTTAGCTGACCTATTTGGTTGTTTGCATATTTCAGAATTAAATATTTTTGAACGAATTTTATTATAATTAACTAAACGTATATGAAACGGTATGATGGGTGTTAATTTATATTCTGTATTATTTTTCCTATTAACTTTAAAATTTTCTATGTCGGTCTCCCCTAAGGAGTTTTTTAATCTGTATCTGTCGCACGATCGGTCCTTTTCACTAAATTCTGTCTGCGTGCACTTACTTGTGCACTTGCCAAGTAGTTTTTTGGTGGGTTACATTTAACGCAAGCTGGTTTATAGACATTTGCCTCGCCACAGCCATAACAAAAAATTCTTCTTTCAGACATACATGTCATTTTTTCCTACAGTTCCAACAAATTAAGTTCACTTCAGAAATATCATTATGATCTTTTAAATCAATCTCATCTACCTCATCTTCATAAAGTTCTGCCATTTTCCTTGGAAAAACTAGAGGTCTATTAGGAATATTTTTCTTTCGAATATCGTGTAAGAAAAACTCTCTTTTCCTACAAATATCCCTGAGGTTCGCAATGGAAAATATTTGAAGGTTTAGTATTTCATGTTGAATTTCAGGCAGTAGGTTTCGCCTTAAAATTTCTACCATGGTTGATTCAGCTATGGGATGCTCAAGATGATCTACAAGTTCTAAAATGGAATCATAGAAAGCATCAAAATTTTCTCCTGGTCTTTGTTTCCTATCTCTAATAAGTTCCCTGTAGTCCATATCTGTTCGAGTATCCTAAACTGACGCCTTAGGGATAGAGAAAGATCTGGCCATTTAATTTCTGGTACTGACCTGTGATAACGCCAGAACCAGTCGCTGGCTTTACCATCAAAAAGTACAGAAGCATTACGGCATAACAATTCAAAATTTCCCCCTAAAGTCTGGTTAGTAAGAGCTTCAATCCTATATAGAAATGAATCAACAGATAAACCACAGGAATTTCCAGAAAACTTTAATCTCCAGTTACTTATGATTTGGCTTATTTTATCCGGACGCAAAGCAAGATCTGATGAAATTCTCGAGTTAAGTCTTAATAAGTTTGGTGATGGATTATTATGAAATGGTATATCATTACCTACGTTATTATTAGCAGATGTTGGAAGACCTAATAGTTGATCAAGCGTTTGTGCCTGAGTATTTTCCCGGTACTGTTCGTGATTATTGTTCGTTTCATTATTTGTTATATTGTCAGTATCGAGCGTAAGTCTACGAAAACCTGCTTCTATATTAGCCTGAATTATGTGAGTTAACTGTTCATTTAAAGAAACTAGCATTTCTGCCTGCTGAGCTCCAACTGCAGCAGTCACTAAATTACGTATCATATGCCGCTGAGCATCAGGTGATGAATTTGAAGACTGTGAAGTATTTGGTGTTGACTTATCATCTCTTGTGATAGCATCATTAGTGGACCTATTAGCATCTGCACTTCTTTGGCGAGATTTATTTCTCGTCATCATATGCGATGCCGAAACAATGCTAGGCTTTTGAATTTTAGGTAGAGTTATTTGTGCATTACAAGTTGGACACGTTGTCTTGTTTTGAAACGATTTAGCAAGACAAGATTTGTGAAAAATGTGATTGCAAATGGTCTTGGTTAAATGACCCTTAAAGGAAATATAATTTTTACAAATTCCACAAACATTTTTATCAACTTGATCAGAATCTTGTTGAAGAGTATTTTGTATTGCTGGAGAAGGCGTTACTGCCAAGTTTTCTGAACTGTGTCTTACTGACATTCTGATCACTCAAGACACAATCCTTTAATAAGTTATGACTTACAACTATGTATGTAGGTCTTAGAAAAATAAATCAATTTGTATTTTTATAGAAAACAATAATATCAAGTAAAGAAATTCTACTTCGTTTAATATAATTTATTCTAGAAAAATAAATTCAAGTTAATTATATAAGTTTTGTTGTTCATAATTTGATTCCGTACGATAAGAAAATCTACACGTTAGTGGCACAATTAAAAATAATGCAAAGTTGAAAGCTTGTTATGTAAAAAAAATTTTATATATAATTGCTTCATGGCTTAAATTTTAAGGAAAAAAAAATTAATTTCTCATTAAACCAAAAAAAAAAATTAATATACTTTTGTTCCTTTTACTTTTGACGGCATAAAGCTAAATCTCTTAGCCTTAAGTTTCCAACAAAAGCTAAGAAAATTGAAGAGTATATATAAAAAAATTAATAAGTTAAATATTTAGTTAACAAACTAAAATTGTGAAAAAAAAACATACAAAGATTTTCCAGCGGCATAAGGCCAAACTCTTTCACCCTTAAGATTCCGGCTTGAAAATTTGATGTCTAGAAGAATTGAAGGAAAATAAAGGAAAAAAAAACGATAATAATTTGGTCATTATTCATACTTGTATATAAAAAAATGATTTCCAAAATAACTCGAAGATTACTTTAAAACCTTGAAAAGAAAAAAAAGTAATAAAACTTATGGGACCATCTCAAGAAGAAGAAATTAGTAAATAAAAAAATTTCATTCAGTGAGCGGTGGCCCCACGTTGGGCGCCAAAATAATATTTATGTAGCATACAACCAAAGAGAAAAATCTCCTTTTGCAAACGGGTTAAGTTCGAGCATGCATTTATTATTCCGGCTCTGGCTCGTCGGCAATCGGGCGGGGTTGAGAACTTAACACTAGTTGGTAAAAATATTCGCTACATACAATAATATTTAAATTGCATGCAAAAAAAAAGTTACATAACAAGAAATAAAACAAGATAAACGAATTCAATCATTGCATCCTACTGAAGTTGTTACTATTAGGTGACATAAGTAACATTTTGCCCTTCCCCACCATGATCATCCATACGCAATTCTCCAAATATAAAATTTTTGGATGATCCCAAATAAATTAATTTCCCCACTAACTAGATTTTTCTTATCGCTAGAATCAAAACAAAAAAAAATTAGAAATTCATTATCTTATATATATTTAAATTCAAAATTTAACTGTATTACTACTAACTATAAAATTATAATAGCATTTTAAAAGTTTTTCGTAAAGATTTTGAAATAACGAATAGATAATATAAATAAAAAGCTTCATCATTAAAAAATTTACAAACTTGATTTTACACCCTGTGTATATTAAATTTTATGAAACAAACAGAAATCAAAATAAAGTGAATTTAAAATTAGGTCATTGACCTATGTAAGTAAATTTTATAGAAAGTATAAAAGGAAGAGAAAACAAAAGATAAAAAAAAGAAGGGAACAAAATGGAGTTGAAAAAAAAACTTAGCAAAGAAAAATTAATTAATATATTTTACCTTTAAATTTATAGCATGTAAATGAGTTACTTTTAAGCTTAAACACTTCACAAAAAAAATGTATATTTACATACATATATAACACTTATTATTTAAATTTTTACTTTTTTTTTTAGAAATTAAATTACTTCTTTTTTTTTCCTTTTTTTTCATATATATATTAACACTCTTCTTCTTTATACAATTTCTTATTCATAACTATTCTTTTTTTTCTATATACAAATTTATATATTATTTAATATTTCATTTTTATGTAGTTTTTCTTTTCCTATAATTATTCAATTACTTTCTTTTAAATCTTTTAGGTCACTAATATTTAATATTCTTCACGAAATTACATTAGCTTAGGTTAATGCATTTAAGTATACTAAAAGCGTAATAAAAGAAAGAGATAATTTACGAGTACTTACATATGTAGTTTCGTAGATTCCATCGATGAATGGCCATTCAGCAATACGTCGCTATATATGTCGAGAAGATACATGCAATACATAATAATACATGCAATTTTTCTGATGTGATCGATTAAATTTTGTTTTTTTTTGCTTTTGTTTTCGTAATATTTTTTTTTTTTGTAAAAAGAAGTATTTAAACTATTTACGACATGTTAATTAAAGATGAATATTAATATAAAGAAAAAAAATAATGGTAATTATGTTTTCCCCAATTAACCATAGGTTAGGTTTTCCCCTTTTCGGAAGATTTTGTTTGATGAGTGTTGGTAGTTGTGGTTAGTTTTGCAAATTATTTGGATTGTGGCATTAAATTTCTGGTACGATCTGCATATTTTACGAGTTTATTTTTACTGCGGTGTTAGTTAAATAGAGAGCCTAGGTATTAACTTTTCTGGCATTCATATAGTTTTCTTCGGGAATTGTTTAAAAGTAGGATTTGGTGCCAAACCTGTAAAATATTTTTTTTTTTATTTTTTTTTATTTTTACTAAATGATATCATTGCCAAAATTGCATCCAATTTACCCGTAGGATATGGCACCATAAATTAACTTCTCAGTTCCTGTTACTGAAGACAGCTTAAATTGTTTCGAAAACTTTTTGATCACTAATATTCTTATCTTTGTAAATTTTATGGAAATAAATCAACTTGATTATGACTTTTAAAATTAAATTTAAGATATTTAAATTACTTTTAAATTAAAATTTACTATTCCTCTTTTAATTTTAAGACTTTAAGTCACAAAATCGACTATAAAAATGGAGGATTTGTCACGCGATTTCAGGCTTATATAGGTTTGGTTAAAACACCTAGTAAATTGCTTAATAAAATATGGCGCTATATACAATACTTTAGAAAAACCGCGTGCAAATCATATGTTTTGTGGATAGTATTTTTCTGTTGCGAGTGGTGAAATCCCATTATGTTTAATCGATATGGTAATCTTATAGGTATTACACATTCGTTAATAAATTTGAATAATTTTCTTTTATACCCTTACTTGTTTTCTTTTCATTTTGCTATGCGCATCATTTAATACTTTTAATAAAATAAATACATGTTTATTTTTTTTTCTCAAAATCTTTTCCGATATGGTTAACAATGTTCTTTATATTGACCTGAATGTTATACAGACAATATCGCAGTTATTTTTAGAATATAAAAAAAAATCAATATTTCTCAACATATTTTCATACGCGTGAGGTCATTTGAAACTTAAAAGTTATTAAGATAGGCCAGCCTTTACAATTTCTTTAAATTACTCAATAATGCAGTATATGGTAAAACTATAGAAAATGTAGACAAACGTAAAGATGTTAAGATTGTGAATAAATGGGAAAGTGTGGGCAAAAGACTTGGAGCACGTGCTCTCATTGCAAAACCCGAATTTAATTCTTTAAGTATTTTTGATGAAAACATGATTGAAGTTGAGCTAAACAAAAGTTACTCATTATATAATAAGCCAATTTATCTGGGTTTTGTAATCTTGGAGTTATCAAAATGGAAGATGTATGATTTTCATTATGATTATATGTTACCCAAATATGAAAGTAAACTCGAACTAAATTATATGGACACCGATTCATTTATTTATAGCATAGAAACAGAAGATTTCTACAAAAACATAATTAATGACATTGATACAAGATTTGACACCTCAGATTATGAACTAGCTAATCAATTTGGTATTCCGCAAAAGAATAAGAAAGTTTTGGGGATGATGAAGGATGAAAACATGGGTAAAATTATGAAAGAATTTGTAGGACTGAGAGCAAAAATGGATAACATGAAAGAAACTAAAAAAGCTAAGGGTGTCAAAAGTTGTGTTACTAAAAATCTAAGTCTTTCAGTCTTTCATTTATATTTTTAAATCAAAATTGCATACTATATATACGTCCCTTATAAATAAGATATCTTTAAGTTATTTAGATAATAAGAGATTTATATGTAATAATAATGTTAATACTCTAGCTTGGGGTCATTACAAAGAAATAGCTTTACGAAATAATGCTATAGAAAACTCCTCAATAGATAATAATGAAATAGAATATATAGATAACAACTACATTGATAAATTTATAAATGTTGATGATGGTTTGGATGAATATTTAATGGAAATAGAATATTTATTTAAAAATTAAAAAAAAACATTGTTAAATATATAAAAATTTTTTGAATTGTCTTAATTACCTAAGAAATTTATAAATTTTAATTCCTCTTGTAAATTATAATAATAAAAACCAATTTTATAAATATATATTTTTTTTTGTTTTTATTTCATCTTTCGTTTTAAATAAATTAGAGAAAGGTAAGTATTACAGTATAAATTTATATAACTTTTCTAACAATTCCAGTTAATGGGGTGTATTCCATCAAACGGTCATATAGGATTAAACAATAAGCATTTGTATTTGTAGGAATTGGACTACCGGTTTCAAACTCAATTTTAACATCAATTGGTCCACTTTTAATCATCTCATTTTGGTGACTAACATCAATTACAGCTATTGGATTATTTTTAAATTTTTCACAAGAAAGAAGTGGTTGTGCTTCCCTCATGTAGTAATTTTGTTGAAATTTTGCATACATCTATATACTTATATAAAAGTGAATCTCTGTGTGTGTGTGTGTGTTAGCTATAGACTCCGAAACTGTAAAACCGATCGGACTCAAACTTTGGCAAGTTGTTGGTCACATACCAGGGAGTGTTTATGGGTGAAAAAAAGTGGGCGGGGCCACGCCCATAAAAATTAGTTATCAGTTTTAGCTACTTGCACTTGACCGATTTTTCTGAAACTTTGCACACATATCGAGCTGTCATGACTAAATAATTTCGTGATAATAAAAGTGGGCGGGGCTACGCCCCTAAAAAGGTTTTAATTTTGAGGTACTTGCACTGGACCGATTTTTCTGAAACCTTGCACACATACTAAGCTGTCATAACCATATAATTTCGTGATTAGAAAAGTGGGGAGGGCCAGGCCCATAAAAAAATGTTATAATTTTGAGGTACTTGCAACAGACCGATTTTTCTGAAACTTTGCACACATATCGAGCTGTCATGACTAAATAATTTCGTGATTAGAAAGTAGGCAGTGCCACGCCAATAAAAAAAAGGTATCATTTTGAGGTACTTGCACTAAACCGAATATTCTGAAACTTTGCACACATATTGAGCTGTTATGACTTTACAATTTCGTGATTAGAAAAGTGGGCAGGGCCACGCCCATAAGAACAATTATAATTTTGAGGTACTTGCACTGGTCCGATTATTCTGAAACTTTGCACACATATTGAGCTATTATGACTTTACAATTTCGTGATCAAAAAAGTGGGCAATGCCACGCCCATAAAAAAATTATAATTTTTAGGTTTTTGCACTTGATATTCAATTAAAATTCAGAATGCATTTCGATTCATTAAGGGGCATAGCAAAGCGCGCCGGGTTTGGCTAGTATCATATAAAATTGCATATCGATTTCCCTCAAACTTTAAATTTAAATCGTCATAGGGATAGACATCTGAATTCAAGTGCACTTTAATATTTTTTAAATTAGAATGAATATACTTGTTTTTATTTTCTAAAACGAATATTAATAATCGTAGTCTTTCTCTATTGATTGACATTTTAACATTCCAATGATGATTTATTCCACCAGAAAATGTAGGATTTAAATAACAGTCCCAACTGCGGAATGCAATAGGTAAAGAAGTTCCATCCTTAATAATCTTCATTATTATCTGATAGCTGAACATGTGAAATTCTCCATGTTATATTTGTAACTGTCAACTGAAGTTTTTCGTTGGCATCTGTTGAGTAATATACATTCTCATCAGTTGAACTTCGTAAAATAATAAGTTCATGTTTACTATTTAATATTATTTTATTAAAATCCTCTGCAAATCCCATTCAAAGCTTTAGAGGAATGTAAAAATTAAATGTTTGTATAGATAAGTCTTCAGATATAGACCATCCAGCATTTCACACCATATTACTTCATTTAATGAAATATAATTCTTGAGTGTACTGGACCTTCCCAAGTATCGAGTTCGATCAATTTCAACACCATTGATCTCATAACGTATTTCATCAAATAAGTACGCTACACAATTATTTCTTAATCGACCATTATTAGATTCTTCACCCTTTTAATTTTTTATATTTCCTTCTATATATAAGTAGCTTTCTGAGGGAAGAACATACAAGTTTTGATTTTGCAGTGTAATTCGAATTTCATCATTATTTTTATATGACTGTATGTATTTTTATATGACAGATGTAATCTTAGCGTTATTTCTTCGCCTCTGAAATTTATTAAACGACCTTCTTGATCAACAATCCAAATGGTAAGATGTGTCATTTCTTTGACGTTTATTGGCAAATAAATTAGATTACTAGGGATTACATCTAATTTATAACCTGGAGGGACATCCAGTGCGAACTCATGAAGTATATGTGTTGGAGAGTTATTCATATATGTCCCCGTTATTATATTACATTGAATTTGAATGGCATTAACTTTTAAAATATTTACTGGCTGATTTGAAAAATGTTTTACACCAGAATTCAACGTTGTTCTATCGAATCCAAATAAACTACCAATAGATCGATTCTGATGAGTGTGATGAGGTTATTTCAACTTGTAAAGTATTGTTATTGGCTTCAATTATAATTGATTTACTAAATTCCTGTGCTTTATATTCTGTAGTAATATAGTCAGCAATATCTTGTAACTCATAAGAACCTATAGGAATTTCAATTACTTTATCTCCTATATGAAATAGATTATTATCAAAGTCTACATTGGGAACGGAATTATATGAATGAAAATCTATTAGAAAACATTCATGTTCATCGCTAAGATGTATTGGTGGGAAATAATTTGTTGTTAAAATTGAAGACTTTCCGCTTAATGCTAATGTTATTGACATATTGACATCTCAACTATTAATGAAAAATGCTTTAATAATTTTTCAATTAAATTTAATTTTTATTTTATCGAACTTTTCTGTTTAAACTAATATTAAAATTTTAATCAGGCTCGAGTTCATATTAATATTCTTATTGTTACAAAGAATTTTTTATTTATTTTTATTTGTGATAAATGAAAGAATAATCTGAAAAATTATATTTTTACCGACAACTAGCCGAGTGGAATGCATTTTCGAAACCAGCTACGATTTCATCATCAGCACTCTTTGATCGGTGGGTGCATGTTGGTTATAAATATCATCTATTTAACTCACGGGACTTAAGTTAATTGAATTCGGTAACTACTTTAGTTTTTCCTTTTTCATATATTTTTACCACAATGAGTTAGATTGAAATTTTTTGCCCAACAGCAACCATTTTACTTTTGTTTGTTATTATCTTTAATTTTTATCACTATTATTGTCCTGCTCTAGCCACCAGTTAGGTAGCGATAAGAACAGATATGATTGTTTTTAACAATCAATGTTTATAATCATTTGTTTTATTTTTCTGTGAGGTCAGTATACAACTGAATGTTGATTGACCAACAGTGAATTAATGATTGTTTGCACCGTGCCCTGTGCTTACGTAAATTTAATTTTTAGTTTATCGAACTTTTCTGTTTAAACTAATATTCAAATTTTAATCAGGCTCGAGTTCATATTAACATTCTTATTGTTACAAAGAATTTTTTTTTTTTTTTTATTTGTGATAAATGAAAGAATAATCTGAAAAATTATATTTTTACCGACAACTAGCAGAGTGGAATGCATTTTCGAAACCAGCTACGATTTCATCATCAGCACTCTTTGATCGGTGGGTGCATGTTGGTTGTAAATATCATCTATTTAAAGGTGGAGTTACATATCGGCGTGAACATAGCAAAGTAGAATAACAAGCTACTCAATTCAAAGAGAGAGCTATATTTTTTCACTCCTTTGCAGACAGAACAAAGAGTATTTTTTCTTTGCAGAAGTACTACCAAGTTTATACATGTTGGGTTTATAATACATTTCACTAATTTATGTGGCAACATCTACCATATAATTGAGTAATATCTTCTTCTTCTTTAAATGCATGGGAGAAGATTTTTACACTTAACAAACTACTTAACAAAGTAGATTTTATTTAAAAATATTTTATTATTAATAATATTTATATAAATACAAGTTTTAATAAAATAAATGTATATATGTAATATATATATGCTTGTCTGTATCACATTTAAGTTTTTTTATAAGTTAAGAGCTATTGCATTTCATCTGTGCAAAATCTCTTAATTTGAAAATCAGCCTCTGGTTTAAAATTGGGAAATTCTGACTAATTTTGGAAAACAGTATTATATAGCGGGACTCTTAGGCTACATTCTGGTATACATTTTATCTGTCCCTATAGTTTTTTGTTGAACTAAGTTTTCAAAAAACGGTTTTTCTAAGCAATTTACTCATTTTACTTAAAGGGCTGTGGTACAAAATTGGGAAATTCTGACTAAGTTTGGAAAACGGTATTATATAGCGGGACTCTCAGGCTACATTCTGGTATACATTTTATCTTTCCCTATAGTTTTTTGTTGAACAAAGTTTTCAAAAAACTGTTTTTCATAGCAATTCACTCATTTTACTTAAAGGGCTGTGGTACAAAATTGGGAAATTCTGACTCAGTTGGGTAAACGGTGTTTTATAGCGGAACTCTTAGGCTACATTCTGGTATACATTTTATCTTTCCCTATAGTTTTTTGTTGAACAAAGTTTTCAAAAAACTGTTTTTCATGGCAATTCACTCACTTTACTTAAAGGGCTATGGTACGAAATTGGGAAATTGTGACTAAGTTCGGTAAACGGTGTTTTATAGCGGGACTCTTAGGCTACATTCCGGTATACATTTTATCTTTCCCTATAGTTTTTTGTTGAACAAAGTTTTCAAAAAACTGTTTTTCATAGCAATTCACTCATTTTACTTAAAGGGCTGTGGTACAAAATTGGGAAATTCTGACTTAGTTCGGTAAACGGTGTTTTATAGCGGGACTCTTAGGCTACATTCTGGTATACATTTTATCTTTCTCTATAGTTTTTTGTTGAACAAAGTTTTTAAAAAACTGTTTTTCATAGCAATTCACTCACTTTACTTAAAGTGCTATGGTACGAAATTGGGAAATTCTGACTAAGTTCCGTAAACGGTGTTTTATAGCGGGACTCTTAGCCTCCATTCTGGTATACATTTTATCTTTCCCTATAGTTTTTTGTTGAACAAAGTTTTCAAAAAACTGTTTTTCATAGCAACATATCTAACACGCGCCCCCCGATATCGCCTGGACCAGGGTGATGTATTAAAATATCACATATATTCGGGAGTAATTGGTATTGAAAATCAGAAACATCGGTACATAAACAACTGATATGAGCAAAAAACCACGACCACCTCGTTTTTTTTCACAACATCATATATACAAACGTGTATACCGGTTAGAGTGAACGTGAAATCGAATCCCAGCTGAGCCAAAAAAATTTTTTTTTTATATATTTATTTTTTTATATTATATATTATTTATATTTTTTTTTTTATATTATTTATATTTACTATTTTTTTTTAATTTTTTATTTAATATTTATATATTTATTATTTTTTTTTTAATTTTTTTTTTATTTTTCTTTTAACACATACGTAAATTTTTAATATTACAATGGGATGTTTTTAAATATGTATGAACGTATTTCATGAGATTAATGGTGATACAAACTATTGTTATTGCATGCCTACACGTTGTGAAGGGTATATAAAATTCGCCACGGCCGAATATAGCACTCTTACTTGTTGTAATGTTGTCTAATTTTTTTATTAGTTATGGCGGTTTGCGTTTTAGGTGACGTTATAAAACTGCCTTAGTTCGCAACCCTTTTTCATTAGTTACGAGTTCTTGTATTTGAATAATAGTATTTTTATTATTCTTTTGGTCAACAATCCAAGGTAAGTACAGTTCTAAAAGAACAAAAAAAATAACAATACACGGATAAAAATATTTATAGTTATATATTTTACCAGTCCTCAGTTCCAAGCTAATTGGTGCCACTGATGACCATATAATACTGGGATTCGGTTCGTATAAAGGATTAAAAAAATTTTTTAAAACTTCAGGTCAATTGAGATCGATACAGTTTGTGAATACAATATAGAAAACGTCAAAAGTAGAACCAAAGTTTTTTTTTCGATTTTGTGATGACGTACAGCAGGAATGGTGGTGTCGAGAAGCTAATGGATGTCCAGCTTGTATCCACTCTCGTTCGATTAAGGCCTGAACTCTAAATGTTATATATATATATATATATATATATATATATATATACATATATACAATTATCATTGGCTAAATAATAGAAATTATAAAAAAGAATCATATCTCACCCTCTCACGGTGCGACAATCAGGATTTAATATTATTTGCACTAAGGAGGTCACTATTAGTGTTGAATCCAAACATTTGCCACCATGTACTAACGCAGGACTACAATCTTGAACTAGACACTGTGCAACTACACATGCGGCAATTAATGAATTTAAAACTAAACTTAGCCAATTGCTACTTTCCAGGCGGGATAGCCACTTATCCAGAGAACATGATATATCATTACAAGCTAAATACATTACAAAGGTCGATAATTATATTATTTAAGTTTTTTATTATTTAATAGAATACCTTCAATTAATCTGGAGAAACTTTCAAAAATGGCCGAAGATACATTTCCAATTGAACGATTAACCTTTTTCCATTGAGAATAATGTTGGTCCGTTTCAGTATTTGATTTTCCTTTGCCCCAAGTATCTACAATAAATCCTTTTTTGCTGACAGTACAACATTTAAGATGGCTTCATCGGCTTGATTCACTGGGCTGAAGTACGCCATGCGCCATTTTTGCTTATTTTGTGAGTTTTTAGTACAAGTAATGCCAAGTTTTTAAAATCACAAAATTTTTAGCATGGATGCCAGACAGCCTTTATTTAAAAGAATTTGATTTGTCATATTAATTTGCGTATTTTTGTATATACATTTCTTTTTATTATATTACAAAAACTGTTTAAATAAAAGTTTAAAATTTAAATTGTATTTTAAATTTGTTCAAAATGTACTAAAATGTTTTTTATTATTTAAAATTACTTAACATTAAATAACTTTTGTAAAACCTATTTTATAGAAAAAATGTATATGTACATTAGAAAAGGACACATTGAGTATATAAAATAAATTTCTATTTAAATTTTTTAAAATTTGCAGAGCAGCAAATAAGTAATCACGTTAAGAATCATACATACATATAATAATTCGACATCAATAAATGTTTACACATTTCTATAACAATCAAAATAAGCCTTTTGTAAATTCTAAAATCAATTATGAATAGGCGAGTTAATGCTTAAATTACTATTTTGTTAAAATTGCAAACAAGTCGACAACTTACCGAATTTGTATTATGTGATTGCGTAATTTAAACAAAGTACAAAGACATAGTTATTATTTTTTTACATTATAAATGTTATTAAAAGTAAATTTGTTTTATATTATGAGCGTATAAAAGTTACTTCTCTTTTGTATGCTTAGACTTAATAAAATAATTCTGTGGCAATAAAGAAAAATTCTTATATCTAATTTTGTAGTTTTTCATGAAAATACTTTTAAAGTTTTAAGCTAATTTTTATAAATTGATTTCCTTTAAAATACAAATTTTTATATGCGTTCCATGCTGTATTATTTACAATGGTGCAAATTTGCAATAGTAAATATAAATACAAGATTGTGAATTAAGCTATCGTTTTTCCTTTATAAAGTTTAATTAAAATTAAATAAGTTATTTTTCCAAATGATATTGTCCGTTAAAACTATATAAAAAAAGTTTTTATGCCATAACTTGCTTAAAGTGTCAACAGTAATTGAAAATCTGCGTTGGGGTAGTTTAAAATTGCGAAATTACACTGGTGTTATTACCTAAATTTTAGCTTACGTCGACTTATGTAGTAATTACTTTTAATCACAGAATTCTAATGTTAATAGGCAAGTCGATTTCTTGTTACGTGGTTTACGCATACATTATGCACACAATTTTAATAGGAACAAGTAACAGTGCTATATTCGGCCGTGCCGAATCTTATATACCCTTCACAACGTGTAGTCATGCAATAACAATTGTTTGTATCACCATTCATCCCATATAAAATACGTGCATACGTACACGTTAGAATAAATGTGGCATCGAATCCCAGCTGAGCCAAAAAAATTTTATTTTATTTTATTTAATATATTATTTATATTTTATTATTTTTTTTTATATTTTTTTTAAATTTTTTTAAAAGATTTTTTTAGAAAAATTTTTAAAAAATTTTTTTAAATTTTTTAAAAAATTTTTTTTTTGTAGTTTTTTTTTATTATTTTTTTCTTATTTTTAATATTTTTTTTTTTTTAATTTTTTTTGTTTGGTATGTTTTTTACATGTATCTATGTATGTATGTTGTTGTTGTAATTGTGAAAAAAACGAGGTGGTCGTGGTTTTTTGCTCATATCTCAGAAAGTTATGGGGCGATTGTGCTGAATTTCAATAGCGATTCATTCCTGGATATTTCCAAGAGATTGATACCATATACAGATCTGAGGAACATATAGTTGCTTCTAAAAGTTGATTTCAACCAACACACGGACAGACGGGCAGACGGTCAGGGCTTAATCGACTCCTCTATTCATAAGCTTTCAGAAAATATATACTTTATGGGGTCGGAAATGAAAATTGTAGAAATTACAAACGGAATGACAAAGCTATATATACCCTTGTGCACCACAGGTGAAGGGTATAAAAATACTATTGAAAGGAATTTTTTGCAGATGTGCGCAATAAAGTATTTTAGGAGTTATATGCGTTTAAATTTGCTACTTATATATAAGCAAATTAAATGCATGTAACAAAACAAAATAAAGTAATGCATGCCCCTACAAGTTGTTTTTTGCAAATAGTGATTTTTGTGTATGGTATCAAAAACACAGCAAAAATACTATGTTTTTCTGTTTAAGATTTGGTATTCACACCTAATTGGATTTACTTTAGGAAAAAAATTAAAGTCGAAATAAATAAATTGGTAACAAAATAAATTGTTAGATAAAAGTTATTTTAAGCTTAAAAAATCATTTACAACAAGAATACGGTCGAATGGGTCAACAGCAATAGAAACTACTAATTATTAATGTGCTATCATTTTTGTTTTTTTTTTCTTGTTTTCTCATAAAATGATTTGTACCGAATGACAGTTTATGCTTTAAGGGATTTTGTTATAAAAAATAATATTAAATTGAAATTCAGTTTATACAGCAGAAATTTTAATAAACCGAATTGGTAGCACTAATTAATTGTACTAAGTGGCATAAAATACATGCATTTGTCTGGCAACACGATCTGCAAATAAAAATTAAAAAAACTCTTTGTTCTGCACAAAAATGGGAAAACTCTCATTTTTCTGCACAAAAGAGTAATTTTTCTCTTTGCAGATTGAGAGTAAAATTTAGTTTGCCAACTTTACTTTGTTATTTTCTCGCCGGCGTAGATTTTGCCAAAATCTAGTGGCGAAGTAGATTTCGTTTTGTATGGGAAATCTGGTAGAAATGAACAAGATTTCGCTCAAAATCTCTGAAGTGCTAGATTTTGTGTAGGTGTAAATGTAGTATAAGGAACGCACCTAAACGTAGTTAAAAATTAAACAAGGCATTTGTTTATTATAATAACCTTTTTTTTACACTTGTTTAAAATAAACCTATTTTTTTAAGAAAAAGAAAATAAAAGATATAATCTAAGCAAAAGATAATTTTTAAACTCCTAGAATTTCTGTGAAAATCTAACGTTTAGTACCGATCTAACTATAAAAAAAAGAAGAAAAGAAAAACAAAAAGAAATATTATTTGTAATAATAAATTAATAGATATGTAAATGTTTGAAACAGATAAAATATAATGTATTAATTAATTCACCATATGATTGAAATGTAGCTAGAGTTAAGGAGGAACGAGAGGTAAGTTTTTTTTGTTTAGGGATATTAGTTTATATTGATTACAGGTCAGACTAATGTCACGGATGACGTTATTACGCTATAAGGGGTGGGCCATCTGTACGGGACCAATCCATCTTGTCCCGAGGTCCCGCTGTTTAGGTCAAAGTTACCGTGAGCTGCTATCGTCATTCGTCAGTCCGTATGATAAGTCGTGTGTACTCCTTTCTTTTTCTTTTAGACAAAGTTTTTTTTTGCTTTCATCTAGTTGCCCTTGATCGTAACTTTTTTTTTTATATTATTAATTTTATGGCACGAAATTTTTTATTGTGAAAAATTATAACGGAAAAAAGAACCCCCCATTCCCAGCGTGCCATTTCCGTTTTTATTCTTAATCAGCTTTAATTTTCTGTACACAACTGGAGAATTACAATTGAGAAATGCATTGATATAGAACACCTATCAAAATTAAAAAGACCTCAAAAGAAAGTTTTATCACAATAATGGCGCCCAAAGTGTGGCAGAATGAAAATTTGAAATAGAGAAAACCGTTTTCACCTGGGTTTCAAAGAGGAAACATTATGCCCGACTAATAACACTACGCAAGGGCCAAGAAATTTGAGAAAACCGTTTCCACCTGGTTTCTAGAAAGAGAAGACTGTGTACAAAGTACGAACATAGAGAAAAATTTTAAGCTTATTATTAAGCCACTCTTAAAATGACGTATGTCCCGGAAGGTATAAAATAGTACCATGCCTGAGTTGCGACATCATCGAAAAAGTCACTTAATACTAAGGAGTCAAATAGTTTCGAATCAAATTGTTTTCAATACAGAAATCATGATCCGAAGTACTACAAAGTCAAGAGTTCATTTGTTTTTGTCTTGAAAGTGAGGAGAATAGATTCCATTGGGCTCAACTTACTTTTGGTAACACAACACAGTACGTTTGATTTTTTTATGATAGTCACAGTTTAAAAATTTTGAGATACTTCTAGCTATTGATCGGATAAACAATTTTTGTTCGTTTTTATGTAAAGGGGAAAAAACAAACAAATGTTTACAGTTCGGGTATGATAAAACAGACTCAATCTTCTAATTTAAATTAGAGTCAACCGAGTTTGTTTATTCAAACGATTGCCGAACATCAGGATCTGAAAAAAATTTAAAACAAAGAAAACTTTTATATATACCACTCGTTTTTTTTTTGCTCTAAGCTACTATCATGCAACCAAAACTATTTTTTTGTTAATCGAAAAAAGTAAAAAAAAAATAATAAAACAAAAAAAAAATTTTTTTTCTTGTTCTAATTGTAACAATACTAATTATAAATTTATTATAATCTTTTTTTTGTGAAAAACCTAATCATTACCAAACTTTAACAACATTTCTATATACTTATGTATAGGGTGTTTTTTTAAGCCCGATAGAACTTGAAATTGTAAAAAATAATACAAAAAACTAAATTGTAATCAAAATTTTTTTTTTATTCGAAAGATCAATACGTGACATTAACATTTGAAAATAATTTCGGGCATATGGGCACCGCGGCTGTTCTTGACGAAGCGCATTCTGGACGTCCAATTTTGGGCAACTTTTTCGAGCACTGCTGGCCGTATGTCACGAATAACACGAACAATGCTGGCCTCCAAGGCGTCAATTGTTGCTGGTTTATCAGCATAAACCAGTGACTTCACGTAGCCCCACAGGAAATAATCGAGAGGTGTCAAATCGCACGACCTTGGAGGCCAATTGACAGGTCCATTTCTCGAAATCAACTTATCGCCAAATTTTGATTTCAATAAGTCGATGGTTGCGTTCGCCGTATGGCACGTAGCGCCATCCTGTTGAAACCACATCTCCTCCGGATCAATGTCATCCATATTTTCAAACAAAAAATCATTGATCACCAAACGGTGAATTTTTCTGGATGTAGTGGAGTCTGTAGGGTCTCTTGTGGATTGGTCTCGCTCCATATGCGGCAATTTTGCTTACTAACAAACCCGTTAAGCCAAAAATGCGCCTCATCGCTGAACACAATTTTGCGATAAAACAACGGACGTCCAGAATGCGCTTCGTCAAGAACAGCCGAAATATGCCCGAAATCATTTTCAAATGTTAATGTCACGTATTGATCTTTCGAATAAAAAAAAAATTTTGATTACAATTTAATTTTTTGTGTTATTTTTTACAATTTCAAGTTCTATCGGGCTTAAAAAAACACCCTTTATAAACTTATAATGGCTTATAGTGTCATTTCACCAAATTTTGTGTAACCTTTTTTTATTGACAACAATTCTTTGCAAATAGGTTAATACAAAAAAAAGAAAATATTTGCTCAATTTTTACCACTTATTTAACCTTTTTTGATAATGGTAATGGGCATTCGTTAAATATTAGAAAAACCAAAAAAAAAAACATTAAAACGAGTTTAAGCGTTTTCGTTTTAACTATCGATACTTTTTTTATTCATATATATTGAAGATTCTTTCTGTCGTTTAACATAACTACAATTTAGTAGCAACCAATCGTTTCAATTACGAAAAGAAAGTAAAGTCTGTCTTGTTTTGCTTATAGTCCAACCATACATGTCCATCCGTCTCGATTGTTCTTTTTGTTGAGAGTCAGGTAATAAGTGATACCGCAGTCACATTAGATCTATAGACTCGTCTATTTTTGCAGGGTTGTATCTATCCTTAGTTTTTTTACCACTCTCGTAAGGCATTTCTAAGGACAACGGATTTATTTAGCTTGCTATTGGTTTTAGTCTTAACGACGTTGTATAAGTAATGAGTCCAAGAAAACTTCGGTCCGCAATTGGAAAATCGGTAAATAGTAACAGTAACGCTACCAAAACTACAACATCAACGATTACACGGAACACGGTTCAAACTACTTACACGAACGCAGTTACACCGTTAAAGTCTTTGAGATTTCCACCCGGATTCGGACCACACACACATTCGTCTTCAGGAAGCAACGATACAATAACACCGCCTAGCTATAGTAACCTAACAACGAGAGAAAGTAGTGGATTAGTAAGCAACAGTACCAGACGAAATCACGACACTATGAGTCAACAAAACCTGGTCCTACCACCTGGCAATAGAAACAATAACCCAAATGACGAAGTCAACGAAACTGAATCGAACCTCCGGCAATGCGTGAATGCGTCAGTAGAAGCAGCACAAGCGACGATCAGGAGAGAGATGCAAGGTTTACAACTTATGTTACCTGAAATGATAAGGGAGTCTTTGCGATCAGAACGCAACTCATCTTTCGAGAACCATCCATCTTAGCCGATCAATTCTACCAACCACCTCCAAACATTCAAAGACAACAGTTTGACCAACCTCCGCTTAATCAACAACAGCGACAATTTCAACCACGTATGCCACACCTACCTGCTAATAACGCACAACCATTTCGTCAACCACAGTTTAATTTCCAAATGCCTCAACAATATTTAAATTTTAAATCGCCTCAACATAGTAGTCAAAACTGTAGACCGATGACTCCGAATCAGTTGGAGAAATGGGGTTTGAAGTTCGATGGAACGAGTAAGTCGTTTACTGTAGAGGATTTTGTTTTTAGAGTGGAAGTGTTAAGAAACGAATATAATTGCTCATGGGATGTAGTAATGAAAGGTTTTCATCATTTAGTTACTGGTGCAGCTAGCACATGGTTTTGGTCATATCGAATGAAATACCCAGTATGCGACTGGTTCACATTTAAGCATCTCAACGTCAGAAAATTTAGGAACTTCGAAAGTGATTTCGAAATCCAGAGTAGAATCATGGAGCGTAGACAATTGGCAAATGAGTCAGCGGACGTTTATATTTCGGAGATAGTAAGACTTAAAAATCAGATTAAAAAGCACGTAGCGGAAACCGAATTAGTTAAAATTGTAAAAGGTAATTTGAAAGACGGTCTGTCACAGCTTGTGTTTCCTATTAAAATCGATAGCTTAGACCAACTGTTTTCTAGAAACTGGAAGAGTGTAAGAGGGCCGAACGAAACATCGCCAAACGTTCATCCAATCGCATGCCACCGATAAACAATCAAAAAATTTACGAGATTGAACCAAACACTTATGCTACAAGTAGAAGCACTCCAACGATAAAGACTAACGGCGAAACAGCTGACGTGTTGGAACTGCAAGGCCCGTGGTCCAACGTAGTGTCTTCTGTTACAAATGTGGGTTCGAGAAAGTAACCAGCCCGACATGTCCCAGATATTTGAAAAACAGCAGGCAGAGCACGCGAAAAACTGGGCAAGCGTGTTCGAGCGCAAACGTAGCCCAGTGAATGATCACTTTCTGCAATACATATTAGCCGATACAACGTATTTCGAACGTGAAACTACGTTCGGTGAGAATTAAGACACGCCCAAAAACGTTTATAGTGAAAACCCTTTAAATTCGCGATATAATCAGCACAGCAAGAACAACGTCATTACGGAAGATAATCATACGCTTTGGGTCGAACCTTCAAACTTAGTCTTAGTAGAAAATCCATTAACCTCCCCTACACCGAATGCCCCAATTACTCAAGTTAACAAAAAATGGGCCGAAATATTTGTAGACTACGTACCCATTGTAATTGAAGTAGCAACGTGTGCCGAATGGAACAGCCGTACGACTCTCGTCATTAAACCGAACAAAAACAGGCTATGCCTAGATGCAAGGGAAGTAAATAAAGTCACCATGAAGGATGCATATCCTCTCCCAAACATTGATGGATTGTTTGCTAGACTAGGTGACACCCATTTTATTTCAGCAATCGATCTAAAGGACGCCTTTTGGCAAATCCCTCTGGACGAAGCGAGTAGACCAAAGACAGCGTTCACAGTTCCGGGTCGGCCACAATACCAATTTAAGGTTATGCCTTTCGGACTATGCAATGCTGCCCAGAGACTCTGTCGATTGATGGACAAAATCGTGCCATCTGAGTTAAAGGAGCGAGTGTTCGTATACCTGGATGATCTTTTAGTAGTTTCATTAACTTTCGAGGAACATATGGAGATGCTCAAACAAGTAGGGCAAAGGCTAACTGCAGCAGGGTTGACTATTAATATGCAGAAGTCTAAATTTTGCTACAAAGAGCTTAAATATTTAGGCTATATTGAAGGTGAAGGTAAACTTAAGCCAGATGAAAATAAATTAAAAGCCATTCTAGATATTAAACCCCCTAAATGTCAGAAGGACATCAGAAAATTTTAAGGCACCGTCGTATCGTCGCTTTATTTCAGATTTTTCAACTTTAACAGCACCTCTCACCGATACGCTCAAGAAAGCCCCGAAATTTAAGTTAACTGAGGCAGCAATACAAGCATTCGAAAAGCTGAAACATCGTTTAGTCTCTAGTCTAGTTTTATGTCCATATTTCGACAAACCGTTCTTCGTGCAGTGCGACGCATCTGCATCTTGCTAGGTGGAGTTTGAAACTGCAAGGTTTCAAATTCGACATCGAGCACAGAAAAGGATCTAAAAACATCGTACCTGATATGCTGTCTAGACTGGACATGGAAGAGATCGTTGCCAATAACAACCCTATCATTGATTTTAACTCGGACTCTTTTAAAACCGCAGATTATATGTCATTGATAGACAATGTTGAACAAAATCAAGACCGGCTACCAGATTTGAAGGTTGAGGATGGAATTGTCTTTAAGAGAGTGAAATTTAACAGAGACGTCACCGAGAGCGAAAATGTATGCTGGAAGATATGGCTACCCATTGAGTTAACGAACAACATCATTGAAAGATCACATATAAATAACACAGCACATGGTGGCACTGCTAAAACCCTTTACAACGTACGAGAGTTTTTCTACTGGCCTTCAATGGTAAAACAGATCAAAGATTTTGTCAAAGATTGCGACACGTGTAAAGAGATTAAGCACCCAAAGCAAATATTGCATCCACCAATGGGAAAAGAAGTGAGGGCACAAAGACCCTTTTAGAAAGTTTACATAGATTTTTTAGGCTCATATCCTAGAACAAAAACTGGAAATACGTTAATCTTTATCGTCCTGTACCATAAAACTAAATTTGTTCTTTTAAAAGCCACCACCAAGGCAATTGTTAAATTTTTGCGTGATGAAGTATTTTATAAATTTGGAGTGCCTGAACTGATACATTCCGATAACGGAAAGAAGTTTACATCCGAAGCATTTAAAGATTTTCTAGATCTGTTTGGTATTAAGCACATTCGTACGCCTATATATTCTCCGCAGTCCAACGCCAGCGAAAGAGTTAATCAAACAATTCTCAGTTCAATACGCAGCTACCTTATGACTGATCGCTCTATATAGGATGAAAATTTGTCGAAAATTTAATGTTCACTGAGATCCACAATTCACTCGTCCACCGGAGTCACACCCTATTTCGCTTTAACGGAGTCACACCCTATTTCGCTTTAACGGGAAACAACATGATTACACAAGCTGACGCGTATAAAATACGTAAAGTTCTCACCGGGTCAAGAAGTCCTCAGAAAAAACTTCGTTCAAAGCAATTTTAAGAAAGGTGTCAACGCAAAGCTTTGCAGACCATGGCTGAAATGCAGAATCAGGAAAGCGACAGGAAATGGCCAGTATGAGATAGAAGATCTTAAGGGTAATCTTATTGGAGTTATACATGCCCAGCACCTTAAACAGTGACCATAGATGTAAAGGATGCCACCTTGAACACTTTACAGGGTTGCCAGATCTTTTTCCCAACTCTTTACATTCCACAGGTTATATGAAAAGAGCTGGCTTTGTGACTGCTGCGCCGACGCTTTAACTTGTAAAGACCCTTTTACTTTTGCTACCACACCAAAGAACATCCAGAGCGGGGACTGAAAGAATCGTCAGGCAGCACGGTACTTTTAAATACTACCATGTGGCAACTCCCCAAAAATAATGACAGGTAAAGACAATAAGGAAAGGAAGAAAATAAAAAAAAATGGCCGAGTCCTTCTAGAAGCTTCGAAAACTGCAAGAAATGTGCGGGTATAAAAGAAGAATTGAGCATGGCGTGCGGGCTGATTCGTAAAAAGGTTTGAAAGTAAAAAGATATATTAGAAGTAACGCTCTACGGAGACGGCTCTACATGAGGTCGTGGGGACTATAGAGAGGTCTCTCGAATTCGGGCAGTGTACTATGGCAGCCTTCTTGGATATAGAAGGGGCCTTCAATAACGTAACCACCCTTGCGATTCAGCATGCCCTCACTGGTCTGGAGGTTGAGGAGTACATCAGCAACTGGCTAGTGTCCATGCTGAGCACAAGAGTGGTTATTGCTAATCTTGGTAACAGCACTATGTCAAGGCTAGTGGAAAGAGGTACACCTCAGGGCGGTGTGATCTCTCCACTGCTTTGGCTTATTGTTGTTAACAAGATTCTTATTGAACTGGACAATAGCTTAATAAAGGTCGTGGCTTATGCGGACGATGTTGTAATACTAGTATCGGGACTGTTTCCGGACGTGATTAGCGATATCATGTCCGATGCCTTGATTTTACTAAGAAACTGGGCCACGGACAGCGGTCTTGTAGTAAACCCAAGCAAAACGGAACTGCTACTGTTCACAACAAAGACCAAGATTCCGAGCTTCAGACCACCGAGGTTGGGGAACTGCGAAATTCCCCTATCGGATAGGGGGAAATATCTGGGTATTATCCTAGACACTAAATTGTCATGGAAGCTGAACGTCCAGCACAGGGTGAAGAAGGCTACGGTGGCCTACTACATGTGTCGTGGGATGTTTGGTAGGAAATGAGGACTCACCCCCAACATGATTTAATGGATGTATACGGCAGTAGTACGTCCGATTCTCACTTATATATCTCTGGTATGGTGGACTGCAACGGGGCGTAAATATGTTGTGGACCAGTTGTATAGAGTACAGAGATCGACATGCATTGGGATAACGGGAGCGATGCGAACTAGTTCTTCGGAGGCGCTGAACACTATGCTGCATCTCGTTCCCATAGATATTCATATATTGGCCACATCCGCAAGTAGTGCGGTGAGGCTTAATGCGACTGGCTGTTGGAGGTCGAGGACGTATGGCCATGCGAGTATATTGGCCACGCTGCCTTCGAGCGTGAATCAACCCTCTAACTACGTTACGCCCTACATGGATTTTGATGGGGCGTTCAAGGTTCTTATTCCCTCCAGGAGAGAGTGGAATGGGGGTCGCCTCTTTGGGAGCTTTGACACCAGGATCTATACTGACGGTTCTAGGATGGAATGTGATGTTGGATCTGGTGTCTTCTCTGATGGACCGGAGATTGAACTCTCCTTCCGTCTTCCGGATGATTGCAGCATTTTTCAGGCGGAAGTACTCGCTATCAGGGAAGCATGTAGGATACTGAATGATGGGAATATCCACGGGAGCATTGGTATATTTGTCGACAGTCAGGCGGCACTCTTGTCACTCAGGTCATACATTACTACGTCTAAATTAGTTGGCCAATGTAGAAAGGAACTGTCAAGGCTTGGTCAGCGGGCTGACGTTACTCTAGTTTGGATTCCTGCGCATTAGGGCCACTATGTTAACGAGCGTGCTGATGAGCTAGCCAGGGGAGGATCAGCTCTGGATATCCCTAATGCAATTGCAGTTGCAATCCCGTTGGGGACTATTAAAAGCAGAATCTCCAGACACTTTCTCCGGAAGGCTGATAACAGGTGGCGTGGGCTGAGCACGTGTTAGGTGGCACGGCTTACGTGGCCCTCTTTTGACGCACGACGTACATTGCGACTTACCAGTCGAAGTCGGAGGGACAAATCGAGGTTGCTGGCGGTATTGCCGGGTCACTGGATGTTAGGCAAACATGCAAGTCGGCTCGGACTGCCATCGAACGACCATTGTCGCAGTTGTCTGTATAGAGAAAAGGAGGAATCGGTTTTCCACTTTCTCTGCGAATGTCCTGCACTGGCGGCTAAGAGACACAGATTTCTGGGCGAACATATACTAGATGGCCCCTCTGCGATATCTGAAGTTGGACTGAATTATCTACTGAGATACCTCAGGGCCACGGGGTGGATCTAGTACCCTTACTCTTGGATTTTATTCTGAGATGCACTGGAAGCTGACGACTGATGTGGTCCTGTCAAAACGGAGTCATAAGACTCTACTTGACTGTTGGCGTGCAGCGAACTACCACGATAACCAACCAACGCTAAAATCGAGAGCGCGTGTTTTTTTTGATTATAAGTTGTGCGCGTGCGACTTTGAAGAATTTTTGTTTGGAAGTGGACTGTACATATGCAAAAATAGAGATTTGCTCGCCCTCGCGAAGATTTTGTTAAAAAAATAATTTTTTATGGTTGCCAAAAGAAAAACTTGACAACTTGAACGAATAAGAAAGACATCGATCTAATAAAGCACTAAACTTTGGTGTAAAATACCACGTCGTAACCAAGGTCAACAGATCGTCGTTGGCGATCAAAGATAACTTATAAAAGATCCCCAATCTCAACGCCACAGGCCGCAAAAGTGCAAAAAAAAACATCCCTTGCTTTTACGCTGCCAGCTCAACCGCAAAACAACTTTTGAACCTACAATTGACTAAACTTTGTGCCTCGATGCGTATACAACATCTTTATCCAGATCAGCATAGTAACGTCTCCTAAAGTTGGACCAGACGACACCACCACTACAGCAGCAGTAACTCTAACTCGCCTGATATAACCACCTGAACTACAACGTCATACATATATGCAATGAAGCCATATTGTGGATGCAACTTAATAACACTGACAACTCCTATTGGTGATTGTTGCTCTTATAGAGAAAGGAGAACGAATGGGAGCCATTGATTCAGCTAGCAGTCAGCCGGGTGGGGGGATTCTTGTCCTCTCGAATCTCTCCTACCAACTTGGAAATAATTCTACATAAATATTATTATAGACTCCCTAAACTTTATTAAAATGGACCGGACGTTGATTAAAAAAAAATGATGTTATTCAATCCCCAAAAGATCAACGAATAATAAACTGTATCAAAAAAAACTATATCAACCATCAAAACTGTAAAAGTTTATTTTCTCTCCCTGGTGTTAGTGGAGATCAAAACGCCTCTTAACCCTCCCAATCTTTGATCTTGACGGCGAAAAATATTATGCCAAGATCCCACATATAAGGCTACCTTATTCCGTTCACATCAGTAAGAAAACTATTAAAAATTTAACTTTCCATTGTAAAAATACTAATTTATTCATATAAAAATTAATCATAATAAAAACAAAAGCAAAATAAAAATATTGCATAATAGAATGCATACGAACTAAACTTATGTATGATTATTTCAATTTACACATTATGAAGAAAAATCATATAAAAAGAATATATGTATATATTGTAAGCAAATATTTACTTAAACAAAATTTAATTTCCGAAAACTAAACTTTTTCTCTAACGTTGACAATATAACTTAATTTTTGTAGGGCACCAAGAATAACAAAAAAAACTAACTAAATGAATCCAACGAAAATCAACTCAGATATTACCATCATGTAATGTTGATAAACATTTGTTGATCAATTAGGTGGTTGGTCTATTATAATTTTGTTTAGAAAAGATACACAAGTTTATGATAACCAAGAGATAATAACTACGAGAATATCAATAATAATGGATGTTTATATTTAAATTGACTCACCAATAAACATGTTGACAAGAGCAGCTGTTGATGAGGCCTCTTCAAATGCTGGTATACATGTTGCTAGTCAAAAATTTGTTACTCTTAATATTTCTTAGTTATGTATATATGCATGCATGTAAACTATTTGGTGCATATGGGTATTTCACAAGATACTTAAATTAACTTATGCTAAACAAAATGAAAAGAAAAATTATATAAAACAAATTCAAATAAAAGAACTAAATAAACTTCATTGTCCGTTGATTGTTATGTAGTTTTTTTTTTCTTTTTATTTTTAAATATGAATGTACATTCTTTGATAATTTTTTCTAACCATATTAAGTTTTAATTTATTATTTATTTAATGTTGTTGTATATAAATAGGTTAAGAAAAAAAATTAATAATAATATTTTAAATGGTTATTTATTTCTATTTTTGGCACTTTGAAGTTTAATTTTAGTTAAATAAATTTAACATTATAGTTACAGCTTATTTGCACATTTTTTGTAGAAATTTATTTGGCACATTTGATGTTGTGGTTGTCAATATTGAAGGATTTCCTATCAATTTTATATTATAAAATAACTTTATTTTATTCTATTCACAGGTTATTAACGAAATTAATTTTTTTCTAAAATCTTGTGGAGTATCGTTTTCTGTTTCATTAATTTACCGCTTAAACGTGTTACATGTATAAATTTGCAAAAGTAATATGCTCAGCTACCTTCTCACTAGCAACAATTGTTCTTTTGACCTCTGCTGGTTGAATTTCTGTAATGTTGACTTGTAAACAATTAAACTAGCAAAATTTTTGTTGCTGTGTTTTATGGCTTTTTATTAAACAATTCTTAGGAATTTTGAGTACAGTGGCGGCAATAAGTTTAAGTCAACTAAATTTTCTTATGAAATTGCCTCACTTATTTGCCTAATAACAAAAATTAAATTTATATATTAATATCGGCATAAAAAAATCTTTTTTAATACGATTTTGGATTTTTCAGTTATAATTACCTGAAGAATTATAAATTTTTGGATTTAACATAAAAGTATAATTTTTATGTAAAACTGTCCTTTAAACGCTCGCCCAAGAATTTAATCTTGGAGAGCAAAACTTTTCCTAAGGAAACCAATGGCCTTAAGATTTATTAATAGAATCTACTAAAAAAAATTACTTGCTTAAAAAAATATAACACATCGATAGTATAATTTAATTACCTGGTAATTCAAATAGATGTAAATTTTAATTATTTAAAATTAAAAAAAAAATTTTGTAAACTTTTATTTTACCACACAGTTATACCAATTTAACAAATTTCACAATATTTATTTTAAGCTTTCGATGTAATATTGTATAACGTTACTATGCAAATGACTTCTGTTTCGAGGATTTTGTATTATAAAACCTCGGTTTACGGTACTTATCACCCGATTTAACTAAATTTCCACGCGATAAAAAATCAGCATTCAGCTTTTAGCGGCAAATGCGGCAAATAGTTGCGCGAAAACACCTGTATCTTATAAGTGTTACCAAGTTATAACATACAGACATAGGGTTGCCATATTTGAAAAGTGAAAAAACAGTACATTGAGGGGGAAAAAACAGTACATTTTTTTATTTATTGATAACATAACTTTTACTTCAATACATCACATTTTTATTTAAAAAAAGTTAATAAGAAACATAAAAACATGTAAAAACTATGAGAACATAACGTTGACTTAACTTTTAATTCAATACATCACATATGTTTTAAAAATAAGTAAAAAAATAACATAAAACGCATATACAAAACTATGAGAACGTAACAAAAAATATTGCATTTGTTTCAAAATGCAATACATATATAGATCGAGTCGAACTACAAATAGTATCTTAAGTTACTAACGTGGTCAAAAACACAAATTAAACGTCGTTTTTCGATATTAATATTGATATTAGTTTGAATAAACGAATTAACAATGCTTTAACATTTTTGACTGTATTTCAGAACTATGCACTATATTTTCAAACTTAATTTTGAAAATGATCTAATGTATTTCAAAAGTTATTAATTAAATTTCAAAAATAGTAAATAGAATTTCGAAATTGGTAATTGAATTTCAAAAACTACGAGTTGAATTTTGAAATTATCTATAATATGTAAATTCATATTATAATAATAAATTACAATAATAATAACTATTTATAATTTTAAAAATATCAATTGTAATTGACAAATTATCAATTTTTAGGTAGACTGAGGGCCATTATTACAACTTGCCATTAGCTAAAATCAGGATTTTGTTTGGCAGATAAAAATTGATAATTTGTCAATTACAATTGATATTTTTTAAGTTATATATAGTAATCCAAAAGTATTAATTAAATATTGTTAACAAATTTTTTTTTTTTTTTAAATCAATTGAATTTTCAAAATGAATACATTTGATAATTTTTAAAATTCAATAAATAATTAAACAACACAAATAGAGGTGGTATAGTTATATAAAAAAAATAATTTATGCTTACAAAAAAAATTAATTCAAAAATAAATTATAAATATTTATCCCTTTTTTGTACACATTTACAATACAATTTTTTCCTGTTTCATTCTTCAAATAATTACAAAATTCAATACATGTATATCCAAAAACAGTACAAATATAAAAAAACAGTACTTTTTCGTACTGTTTTAGGTATTGTGAATATAACAGTACATACTACAAAAAAAGTACAAATGGCAACCCTATACAGACATGGCCAAAAAAATTAGTACAAAAGAAAATTTCAATAGCTTATCAAAATAAAGAAAAACTTCATAAACTAACATTTGAAAAAAATAATATATAAGTATATGTTTATACAAATTAAAAAAAAAATATTTTTTAAAAAAAAAAGTTAAATTTTCTGAAAATTGCAAAAAAAATATATTTCTATAATTTATTTTTTCTAATATTGAAAAAATTTATTAACAAACAAAATTCGTACATTACATCTTTCGCATCAAAAAAAAAAAAAATCGCTGGTGCACACGTTTTTTTTTGTTACCTGTGCTGACCCTTCATCGCCCGGATGACTATCTCAACGTTCATCTGTACTACCAACATCAACTCCCGCCAACAATACTTTTACGTAAGTTTGTCTTTTCGTATTTTGTATACCTTTGCTCTTGTTCGTTTAAGTAAACTTTTTGCATGCCTATGGGGCAATAGTTTACAGTAAAAAGAAAGAAAATAATAAAAAAAGCAGATTAAGGTAACAGACACGTTTTCATTTTCGGTATAATCATCACAGAATAAGAATCTGCTATATAAATAAGCTAATATTGTACTTGTCACCGCGTTACAGCCCCTAGTCGTTGCTCTGACCACGTTCCATTGTGGATTTATGTCCCATACGTAAATATTTTAAAATAAAGAAGTAATAATAAATAAAATAATAAAAAAAAGGTTAAGATTGTATAATGGTATATTTGATAAGAAAAAGAAAATAAGAAAATTAAATTTACAAAAGATAGAATTTTAAATACATTTTTCAGAGACATATGTATACATAAAAGTTTTTTGGCACGACAACTGGATTAACAAAAAAAAAAAACTAACCAAGTAAAATGGAAAACGAATTTTTAATATTAGGTTTTCAAAAACTAGAACTCTTGTTAATCCACTTTTTGTGAACCAGACTATATTTGATATTGGTTACCATTCGACTGAATTAATTCTTTTTTGTAAGAAACACGAATTTATTGTATGAATAAGAGAACCAAAATCAAAAACACAAAAAAGACTATTGAATTAAAACTAAAATAATTACTGTAATCTTAGATTAACTAATGAAAAAAAATAAAAATATTTTAAACATGCACAGTAGTACGTTAAGTTAAAAAAAATATTTGTATTAATCCATTAGATACTAAGGAACGCACCTAAACGTAGTTAAAAACAAGTAAGAGCGCTATATTCGGCCGTGCCGAATCTTATATACCCTTCACAACGTGTAGTCATGCAATAACAGTAGTTTGTATCACCATTCATCCCATATGAAATACGTACAACATATAAAAAACATACATATATAAAAACAACCCATTTTAAAATTATAACTTTACGTATGTATGTTAAAAGAAAAAAAAATTAAAAAAAAATTTTTTTTTTAAAAAATAATTCAAATATATATAATAAATATAAAACAAACTAAAATTAAAAACAAAAATTTAAAAAAAAAATAAAAATATAAATAATATATTAAATAAAAAATAAAAAAAAAAATTTTAAAAAATATATAAAAAAAAATATAAAAAAATTTTTTTTTTGGCTCAGCTGGGATTCGATGCCACGTTTTCTTTAACCAGTATACACGTTTGTATGTATGTATGTTGTTGTTGTAATGTTGTTTTTGTGAAAAAAAATCTAGGTGGTCGTGGGTTTTTGCTCATATCTCAGTTGTTTATGTACCGATGTTTCTGATTTTCAATACCGAACTACTCCCGAATATTTCCGATATTCCGATTCACCCGGGTCCAAGCGATGTCGGGGGGCTTCAGAAAGTTGATTTCAACTTACACAAGGACAGACTGACAGGGCTTAATCGACTCCCCTATACATAAGATTTCAGAAAATATATACTTTATGGGGTCGGAAAAGAAAATTGTAGAAATTTCACACGGAATGAGAAACCTATATATACCCTTTTTCACTGTGTGAAGGGTATAATTAAACAAGGCATTTGCTTATTATAATAAAGGGTTTTTTACACTTGTTTAAAATACACCTATTTTTTTAAGAAAAAGAAAATAAAAGATATAATCTAAACAAAAGATATTTTGTAAACTCCTAGAATTTCTGTAAAAATCTAACGTTTAATGCCGATCTAACTATGAAAAAAAGAAGAAAAGAAAAACAAAAAGAAATATTATTAGTAATAATAAATTAACAGATATGTTAATGTTTGAAACAGATAAAATATAATGTATTAATTAATTCACCATATGATTGAAATGTAGCTAGAGTTAAAGAGGAACGAGAGGTAAGTTTTTTTTGTTTAGGGACATTAGTTTATATTGATTACAGGTCAGACTAATGTCACGGATGACGTTTTTACGCCAAAGGGGTGGGCCACCTGTACGGGACCAATCCATCTTGTCCCGAGGTCCTGCTGTTTAGGTCAAAGTTACCGTGAGCTGCTATCGTCATTCGTCAGTCCGTATGATAAGTCGTGTGTACTCCTTTCTTTTTCTTTTGGACAAAGTTTTTTTTGCTTTCACCTAGTTGCCCTTGATCGTAACCTTTTTTTTATATTATTAATTTTATGGCATACAATTTTTTATTGTGAAAAATTATAACGGAAAAAAGAACCCCCTATTACCGGCGAGCTACAGCCGCAGCTACTACCAGCGTGCCATTTCCGTTTTTATTCTCAATCAGCTTTAATTTTCTGTACACAACTGGAGAATTACAATTGAGAAATACATTGATACAGAACACCTATCAAAATTAAAAAGTCCTCAAAAGAGAGTTTTATCACAACATATATAAATTCGGACTTTGGTATCTATTAGCATTACGGTCATCAAAACGCAGAAAGCATAATGATGAAATTCATTTAATGTTAGAGGGCAGGCAACTTGTTATAAAATCTTAAAAATATAAATAATTTTTTTAAAGTTATCACGAAAATATAATTCTATAGAAATCATTCGAAAAGCAAAGAAAGTACCAACAAAATTTATAACGGTTAGCTTATCCAAATCATAAATTCTCAAATAGCTAAAAAATCCGGTCAGTTTTTATAAATTATTCTAAAACTTGAGTCCTAATCTCTAAAAGATTATAAATTTGCGGATTATATGAACTTTACTGTACTTAAAAATCCAAAAAAAAATATAAATAAATTAGAGCCTTTCAGAACAAAAAAGTTCTTATCGGGTCCCACGTTGGGCGCCATTTTCTATTGTAATGTATGCCAAATAAACTTTGGTCGTAGATGCTGCTGTTTACAAAATTTTATTAAATTTTGATGGTTTATGATTCATCAGATCTGCACTTCAGAAGAGGACTACGGGAGCCATTGATTCCGCTAGCTTAGCAGTCGGGTGGGAGGATACGGTCCTTTCTTACCTGCAGTCACTTTTACAAAACAATATTTTATTATAGACTCCCTTTTTTGTTACAAACAAAGTAAGTTAATTAAGGCCAAGTATGATAAGAAAAGAATCAAAAGAAAAACAAAGCCCCGTTTTCCATCACATTTTGAAATTTACTCAAAGGTATACGTTAATATATGAAGGTAATGACACAAAAAGTTAAGTCACCCTGATGACGTTGGGGACTAATGCCTCATGACCCGCGCCTACCATTGCTCTAGTGGCATAAATAAAAACTTTCATATAGCCCCTCATCTGGTCTAACTTCATTCACTTATTGCATTAAGCAAGAAAACCACTAAATTTTAAGTTCACAAATCCATTATGGATGTTTATTTATTTCATATAACATTAACACTACCTGTTTTTTTCTATAATAATACACACATTATTACAATTTCTTATTTTGTTGGAGTTTTAGATTATTCACAAAAAAATAACTGTTATTTAAATTAACAATTTCAATACTGGGAGTACAACTAAATTTTTAGTAAAAAAAAAATTTATATTATAGGTAATAGTAATATTTAATAATACTAGCAAATCAAATTTGATTGCATTATTGAGCTAACTACTCCATAGTGTATTATTTTTCTTATTTTTCATATATGGCAAACAAAAATAAAAAATTTAAACAGCTGATAGAAGAAGCAAAAACTAGGTCAGTGGAAGTAAATAAAAAAGCATAAAAAAATGCAAAATAATGGATGGAGTAAATTTGGAATATATATACATATATCTATATATTTATTGGTTATATCAAACCGTAATAAAAGCTCTTAACTTACGTTCGGCTAAGAGACATTACTCTTAAATACTTTACTACTCGTTACTTCTATTTGTATGACATCAATGTAAGAAATATCTACATATACATATGTATAATATACATTGTATATATACAAAAATTAATAGTTTACGACTCACCAACTTGTTCGGGATCTTGAAGAAGGCCTTCTCGTTCTAACTCGATCTTCTTGTAGTTAAATGCTGTGTTCAAAAAAAATAATGGGTTTGTTCTTGCATGGATGTGTGTAAATAGTTGTTTATATTATTTAATTTTTTTTGCCATGTTTTTCTTCTTTTGATTAATAAATAAAATACTTAGATTTAGGCTTTACTACGTAAAAATAGTTCCACATAATTTTTTTAGTTCAAGATATATTTTTTTCAAACTAGGGGTTTTCACTTAAAAAAAAATTATTTTACTCAAAAATTTGAAACTATTAAAATTATTGTATCATTTTACGATTTTTAATTTTAAATTCACTATTTTTTTTTTCTCTAGTTTAGGTGATTTTTGTAACTTTAAGTATGAAATTTACATTTTTACATATAACAGTTTTTGACTGTTAACACTTTTACTTAGATTTTAATATTTAATTTTGCTTTATTATAATTTTCGTTCATTTCACGACGATTATATTCTGTTGAAATTTTGGTTTTTTTTTTTATAGGCCCATATTTTAATACTTTTTTTTCTTGAGATGTTTGGGACTAGCTGTATATTAAAAGTTTTCTATACTTTACATTTTTTTCTCTGTTTCGGATACGTGTGTGAAGTTAAATATGCCGAGTTAAATATGTTTTGACGTAAGAACATATTTAACTTAGAAGTTAAATATGTTATGACGTAACGACATATTTAACTCAAAAGTTAAATATGTTTCAACGTAACGATGTTATAAACAAAAATAAGATATTCTAAATTCAAAAACATCAAATAATAAAAAAATTAATAACAAAAATAATTTTTTTTATAAATTTTTTTCTATGTACATACATTAGAATTACATTAGAATACATATAGAATTGTATTTGTGAATTTTTTAAAAAATTTTTAAAATTTGCACTATGAGAAAATTATTGAATCTCTAAAGGATTTTGGACATATTTAGGCAAACCCTTCTATGTCACTCATATAGACCATATGATAAACGAAGACAATTGTTTGCTTTAATTAAGTGTATAACTCAGAATTCTGAATTGTATTTGTGAATTTTTTAAAAAATGTTTGAAATTTGCACATGAGAAAATCATTGAATCTCTGAGGGATTTTGGACATATTTGGGCAAACCCTTCGAGGTCACTCATATAGTCCATATGGAAAAGGAGGACAATTGTTTGTTCTAATTACCTGTATAACTCACAATTCTGAATTGTATTTGTGATTTTTTTAAAAAATTTTTGAAATTTTCACTATGAGAAAATCATTGAATCTCTGAGGGATTTTGGACATATTTGGGCAAACCCTTCGAGGTCACTCATATAGACCATATGGAAAAGGAAGACAATTGTTTGTTCTATTTAACTGTATAACTCACAATTCTGAATTGTATTTGTGAATTTTTTAAAAATTTTTTGAAATTTGCACATGAGAAAATCATTGAATCTCTGAGGGATTTTGGACATATTTGGGCAAACCCTTCGAGGTCACTCAAATAGACCATATGAAAAAGGAAGACAATTGTTTGCTCTTATTAACTGTATAACTCAGAATTCTGAATTGTATTTGTGAATTTTTTAAAAAATTTTTGAAATTTGCACATGAGAAAATCATTGAATCTCTGAGGGATTTTAGACATATTTGGGCAAACCCTTCGAGGTCACTCATATAAACCATATGGAAAAGGAGGACAATTGTTTGTTCTAATTACCTGTATAACTCACAATTCTGAATTGTATTTGTGATTTTTTTAAAAAATTTTTGAAATTTGCACTATGAGAAAATCATTGAATCTCTGAGGGATTTTGGACATATTTGGGCAAACCCTTCGAGGTCACTCATATAGACCATATGGAAAAGGAAGACAATTGTTTGTTCTATTTAACTGTATAACTCAGAATTCTGAATTATATATGTGAATTTTTTAAAAAATTTTTGAAATTTGCACATGAGAAAATCATTGAATCTCTGAGGGATTTTGGGCAAACCCTTCGAGGTCACTCACATAGACCATATGGAAAAGGAGGACAATTGTTTGTTCTAATTACCTGTATAACTCACAATTCTGAATTGTATTTGTGAATTTTTTAAAAAATTTTTGAAATTTGCACTATGAGAAAATCATTGAATCTCTGAGGGATTTTGGACATATTTGGGCAAACCCTTCAAGGTCACTCATATAGACCATATGGAAAAGAAAGACAATTGTTTGCTCTAATTAACTGTAGAACTCAGAATTCTGAATTGTATTTGTGAATTTTTTAAAAAATTTTTGAAATTTGCACTATGAGAAAATCATTGAATCTCTGAGGGATTTTGGACATATTTGGGAAACCCTTCGAGGTCACTCATATAGACCATATGGAAAAGGAGGACAATTGTTTGCCCTAATTAACTGTATAACTCAGAATTCTAAATTGTATTTGTGAATTTTTTAAAAAAATTTTGAGATTTGCACATGAGAAAATCATTGAATCTCTGAGGGATTTTGGACATATTTGGGCAAACCCTTCGAGGTCACTCATATAGACCATATGTAAAAGGAGGACAATTGTTTGTTCTAATTACCTGTATAACTCACAATTCTGAATTGTATTTGTGAATTTTTTAAAAAATGTTTGAAATTTGCACATGAGAAAATCATTGAATCTCTGAGGGATTTTGGACATATTTGGGCAAACCCTTCGAGGTCACTCATATAGACCATATGGAAAAGGAAGACAATTGTTTGTTCTAAATAACTGTATAACTCAGAATTCTGAATTGTATTTGTGAATTTTTTAAAAAATTTTTGAAATTTGCACATGAGAAAATCATTGAATCTCTGAGGGATTTTGGACATATTTGGGCAAACCCTTCGAGGTCACTCATATAGACCATATGGAAAAGAAAGACAATTGTTTGCTCTAATTAACTGTAGAACTCAGAATTCTGAATTGTATTTGTGAATTTTTTAAAAAATTTTTGAAATTTGCACTATGAGAAAATCATTGAATCTCTGAGGGATTTTGGACATATTTGGGCAAACCCTTCGAGGTCACTCATATAGACCATATGGAAAAGGAGGACAATTGTTTGCCCTAATTAACTGTATAACTCAGAATTCTAAATTGTATTTGTGAATTTTTTAAAAAAATTTTGAGATTTGCACATGAGAAAATCATTGAATCTCTGAGGGATTTTGGACATATTTGGGCAAACCCTTCGAGGTCACTCATATAGACCATATGTAAAAGGAGGACAATTGTTTGTTCTAATTACCTGTATAACTCACAATTCTGAATTGTATTTGTGAATTTTTTAAAAAATGTTTGAAATTTGCACATGAGAAAATCATTTAATCTCTGAGGGATTTTAGACATATTTGGGCAAACCCTTCGAGGTCACTCATATAGACCATATGGAAAAGGAAGACAATTGTTTGCTCTAATTAACTGTATAACTCACAATTCTGAATTGTATTTGTGAATTTTTTAAAAATTTTTTGAAATTTGCACATGAGAAAATCATTGAATCTCTGAGGGATTTTGGACATATTTGGGCAAACCCTTCGAGGTCACTCATATAGACCATATGTAAAAGGAGGACAATTGTTTGTTCTAATTACCTGTATAACTCACAATTCTGAATTGTATTTGTGAATTTTTTAAAAAATTTTTGAAATTCGCACATGAGAAAATCATTGAATCTCTGAGGGATTTTAGACATATTTGGGCAAACCCTTCGAGGTCACTCATATAGACCATATGAAAAAGGAAGACAATTGTTTGCTCTTATTAACTGTATAACTCAGAATTCTGAATTGTATTTGTGAATTTTTTAAAAAATTTTTGAAATTTGCACATGAGAAAATCATTGAATCTCTGAGGGATTTTAGACATATTTGGGCAAACCCTTCGAGGTCACTCATATAGACCATATGGAAAAGGAGGACAATTGTTTGTTCTAATTACCTGTATAACTCACAATTCTGAATTGTATTTGTGATTTTTTTAAAAAATTTTTGAAATTTGCACTATGAGAAAATCATTGAATCTCTGAGGGATTTTGGACATATTTGGGCAAACCCTTCGAGGTCACTCATATAGACCATAAGGAAAAGGAGGACAATTGTTTGCTCTAATTAACTGTGTAACTCGCAATTCTGAATTGTATTTGTGAATTTTTTAAAAAATTTTTGAAATTTGCACTATGAGAAAATCATTGAATCTCTGAGGGATTTTGGACATATTTGGGCAAACCCTTCGAGGTCACTCATATAGACTATACGGAAAAGGAAGACAATTGTTTGCTCTAATTAACTGTATAACTCAGAATTCTGAATTGTATTTGTGAATTTTTTAAAAAATTTTTGAAACTTGCACATGAGAAAATCATTGAATTGTTGAGGGATTTTGGACATATTTGGGCAAACCCTTCGAGGTCACTCATATAGACCATATGGTAAAGGAAGACAATTGTTTGCTTTAATTAAGTGTATAACTCAGAATTCTGAATTGTATTTGAGAATTTTTTAAAAATTTTTTTAAATTTGCACATGAGAAAATCATTGAATCTCTGAGGGATTTTGGACATATTTGGGCAAACCCTTCGAGGTCACTCATATAGACCATATGGAAAAGGAGAACAATTGTTTGTTCTAATTACCTGTATAACTCACAATTCTGAATTGTATTTGTGAATTTTTTAAAAAATTTTTGAAATTTGCACTATGAGAAAATCATTGAATCTCTGAGGGATTTTGGACATATTTGGGCAAACCCTTCGAGGTCACTCATATAGACCATATGTAAAAGGAGGACAATTGTTTCTTCTAATTACATGTATAACTCACAATTCTGAATTGTATTTGTGAATTTTTTAAAAAATTTTTGAAGGTTGCACTATGAGAAAATCATTGAATCTCTGAGGGATTTTGGACATATTTGGGTAAACCCTTCGAGGTCACTCATATAGACCATATGGAAAAGGAAGACAATTGTTTGCTCTAATTAACTGTATAACTCAGAATTCTGAATTGTATTTTTGAATTTTTTAAAAAAATTTTGAGATTTGCACATGAGAAAATCATTGAATCTCTGAGGGATTTTGGACATATTTGGGCAAACCCTTCGAGGTCACTCATATAGACCATATGGTAAAGGAAGACAATTGTTTGCTTTAATTTAGTGTATAACTCAGAATTCTGAATTGTATTTGTGAATTTTTTAAAAAATTTTTGAAATTTTCACATGAGAAAATCATTGAATCTCTGAGGGATTTTGGACATATTTGGGCAAACCCTTCGAGGTCACTCATATAGACCATATGGAAAAGAAAGACAATTGTTTGCTCTAATTAACTGTAGAACTCAGAATTCTGAATTGTATTTGTGAATTTTTTAAAAAATTTTTGAAATTTGCACTATGAGAAAATCATTGAATCTCTGAGGGATTTTGGACATATTTGGGCAAACCCTTCGAGGTCACTCATATAGACCATATGGAAAAGGAGGACAATTGTTTGCTCTAATTAACTGTATAACTCAGAATTCTGAATTGTATTTGTGAATTTTTTAAAAAAATTTTGAGATTTGCACATGAGAAAATCATTGAATCTCTGAGGGATTTTGGACATATTTGGGCAAACCCTTCGAGGTCACTCATATAGACCATATGTAAAAGGAGGACAATTGTTTGTTCTAATTACCTGTATAACTCACAATTCTGAATTGTATTTGTGAATTTTTTAAAAAATGTTTGAAATTTGCACATGAGAAAATCATTGAATCTCTGAGGGATTTTAGACATATTTGGGCAAACCCTTCGAGGTCACTCATATAGACCATACGAAAAAGGAAGACAATTGTTTGCTCTAATTAACTGTATAACTCAGAATTCTGAATTGTATTTGTGAATTTTTTAAAAAATTTTTGAAACTTGCACATGAGAAAATCATTGAATCTCTGAGGGATTTTGGACATATTTGGGCAAACCCTTCAAAGTCACTCATATAGACCATATGGAAAAGGAAGACAATTGTTTGCTCTAATTAACTGTATAACTCACAATTCTGAATTGTATTTGTGAATTTTTTAAAAATTTTTTGAAATTTGCACATGAGAAAATCATTGAATCTCTGAGGGATTTTGGACATATTTGGGCAAACCCTTCGAGGTCACTCATATAGACCATATGAAAAAGGAAGACAATTCTTTGCTCTTATTAACTGTATAACTCAGAATTCTGAATTGTATTTGTGATTTTTTTAAAAAATGTTTGAAATTTGCACATGAGAAAATCATTGAATCTCTGAGGGATTTTAGACATATTTGGGCAAACCCTTCGAGGTCACTCATAAAGACCATATGGAAAAGGAAGACAATTGTTTGCTCTAATTAACTGTATAACTCAGAATTCTGAATTGTATTTGTGAATTTTTTAAAAAAATTTTGAGATTTGCACATGAGAAAATCATTGAATCTCTGAGGGATTTTGGACATATTTGGGCAAACCCTTCGAGGTCACTCATATAGACCATATGAAAAAGGAAGACAATTGTTTGCTCTTATTAACTGTATAACTCAGAATTCTGAATTGTATTTGTGAATTTTTTAAAAAATGTTTGAAATTTGCACATGAGAAAATCATTGAATCTCTGAGGGATTTTAGACATATTTGGGCAAACCCTTCGAGGTCACTCATATAGACCATATGAAAAAGGAAGACAATTGTTTGCTCTTATTAACTGTATAACTCAGAATTCTGAATTGTATTTGTGATTTTTTTAAAAAATGTTTGAAATTTGCACATGAGAAAATCATTGAATCTCTGAGGGATTTTAGACATATTTGGGCAAACCCTTCGAGGTCACTCCTATAGACCATATGGAAAAGGAGGACAATTGTTTGCTCTAATTAACTGTATAACTCAGAATTCTGAATTGTATTTGTGAATTTTTTAAAAAAATTTTGAGATTTGCACATGAGAAAATCATTGAATCTCTGAGGGATTTTGGACATATTTGGGCAAACCCTTCGAGGTCACTCATATAGACCATATGAAAAAGGAAGACAATTGTTTGCTCTTATTAACTGTATAACTCACAATTCTGAATTGTATTTGTGAATTTTTTAAAAAATGTTTGAAATTTGCACATGAGAAAATCATTGAATCTCTGAGGGATTTTAGACATATTTGGGCAAACCCTTCGAGGTCACTCATATAGACCATATGGAAAAGGAGGACAATTGTCTGCTCTAATTAACTGTATAATTCAGAATTCTGAATTGTATTTGTGAATTTTTTAAAAAATTTTTGAAACTTGCACATGAGAAAATCATTGAATCTCTGAGGGATTTTGGACATATTTGGGCAAACCCTTCAAGGTCACTCATATAGACCATATGGAAAAGGAAGACAATTGTTTGCTCTAATTAACTGTATAACTCACAATTCTGAATTGTATTTGTGAATTTTTTAAAAAATGTTTGAAATTTGCACATGAGAAAATCATTGAATCTCTGAGGGATTTTAGACATATTTGGGCAAACCCTTCGAGGTCACTCATAAAGACCATATGGAAAAGGAGGACAATTGTTTGTTCTAATTACCTGTATAACTCACAATTCTGAATTGTATTTGTGATTTTTTTAAAAATTTTTTGAAATTTGCACTATGAGAAAATCATTGAATCTCTGAGGGATTTTGGACATATTTGGGCAAACCCTTCGAGGTCACTCATATAGACCATATGGAAAAGGAGGACAATTGTTTGCTCTAATTAACTGTATAACTCAGAATTCTGAATTGTATTTGTGAATTTTTTAAAAAATTTTTGAAATTTGCACATGAGAAAATCATTGAATCTCTGAGGGATTTTGGACATATTTGGGCAAACCCTTCGAGGTCACTCATAAAGACCATATGGAAAAGGAAGACAATTGTTTGCTCTAATTAACTGTATAACTCAGAATTCTGAATTGTATTTGTAAATTTTTTATAAAAAATTTTGAGATTTGCACATGAGAAAATCATTGAATCTCTGAGGGATTTTGGACATATTTGGGCAAACCCTTCGAGGTCACTCATATAGACTATATGGAAAAGGAAGACAATTGTTTGCTCTAATTAACTGTATAACTCAGAATTCTGAATTGTATTTTTGAATTTTTTAAAAAAATTTTGAGATTTGCACATGAGAAAATCATTGAATCTCTGAGGGATTTTGGACATATTTGGGCAAACCCTTCAAGGTCACTCATATAGACCATATGGAAAAGGAGGACAATTGTTTGTTCTAATTACCTGTATAACTCACAATTCTGAATTGTATTTGTGAATTTTTTAAAAAATTTTTGAAATTTGCACTATGAGAAAATCATTGAATCTCTGAGGGATTATGGACATATTTGGGCAAACCCTTCGACGTCACTCATATAGACCATATGTAAAAGGAGGACAATTGTTTGTTCTAATTACCTGTATAACTCACAATTCTGAATTGTATTTGTGAATTTTTTAAAAAAATTTTGAAGATTGCACTATGAGAAAATCATTGAATCTCTGAGGGATTTTGGACATATTTGGGTAAACCCTTCGAGGTCACTCATATAGACCATATGGAAAAGGAAGACAATTGCTTGCTCTAATTAACTGTATAACTCAGAATTCTGAATTGTATTTGTGAATTTTTAAAAAAAATTTTGAGATTTGCACATGAGAAAATCATTGAATCTCTGAGGGATTTTGGACATATTTGGGCAAACCCTTCGAGGTCACTCATATAGACCATATGTCAAAGGAGGACAATTGTTTGTTCTAATTACTTGTGTAACTCGCAATTCTGAATTGTATTTGTGAATTTTTTAAAAAATTTTTGAAATTTGCACTATGAGAAAATCATTGAATCTCTGAGGGATTTTGGACATATTTGGGCAAACCCTTCGAGGTCACTCATATAGACCATACGGAAAAGGAAGACAATTGTTTGCTCTAATTAACTGTATAACTCAGAATTCTGAATTGTATTTGTGAATTTTTTAAAAAATTTTTGAAACTTGCACATGAGAAAATCATTGAATTGTTGAGGGATTTTGGACATATTTGGGCAAACCCTTCGAGGTCACTCATATAGACCATATGGTAAAGGAAGACAATTGTTTGCTTTAATTAACTGTATAACTCAGAACTCTGAATTGTATTTGAGAATTTTTTAAAAATTTTTTGAAATTTGCACATGAGAAAATCATTGAATCTCTGAGGGATTTTGGACATATTTGGGCAAACCCTTCGAGGTCACTCATATAGACCATATGGAACAGGAACACAATTGTTTGCTCTAATTAACTGTATAACTCAGAATTCTGAATTGTATTTGTGAATTTTTTAAAAAATTTTTGAAAGTTGCACTATGAGAAAATCATTTAATCTCTGAGGGATTTTGGACATATTTGGGCAAACCCTTCGAGGTCACTCATATAGACCATATGTGAGTTATACAGGTAATTAGAGCAAATAATTGTCCTCCTTTTCCATATGGTCTATATGAGTGACCTCGAAGGGTTCGCCCAAATATGTCCAAAATCCCTCAGAGGTTCAATGATTTTCTCATAGTGCAAATTTTAAAAATTTTTAAAAAAATTTACAAATACAATTCAGAATTCTGAGTTATACAGTTATTTAGAACAAACAATTGTCTTGCTTTTCCATATGGTCTATATGAGTGACCTCGAAGGGTTTGCCCAAATATGTCCAAAATCCCTCAGAGATTCAATGATTTTCTCATAGTGCAAATTTTAAAAATTTTTTAAAAAATTCACAAATACAATTCTATATGTATGTATATACAAAAAGATTTATAAAAAAAATTATTTTTGTTATTAATTTTTTTATTATTTGATGTTTTTGAATAAAGAATATCTTATTTTTGTTTATAACATCGTTACGTTGAAACATATTTAACTTTTGAGTTAAATATGTCGTTACGTCATAACATATTTAACTTCTAAGTTAAATATGTTCTTACGTCAAAACATATTTAACTCGGCATATTTAACTTCACACACATGTTTCGGATGGGGTTTTGTCTGATCTTAATTAATAAAAGTTTGTGTGTGCAGGCTCGATTATTAATGACGTTTGATGGCTGCTTCCATCGATTTGTATCGGTTTCTTAATTGTCTTTTCTTCAATTTTTTAAACACCTATAAGGTTCTTGCAAACGATAAAAAAAAGAGATGCGATCAGATATCCCTTGTACCCACGTTTTTGTTCCAGTCTGGTCCTCACACGTTTAACTGATGAGATTATGCGCAATGGATACAGGATTCACACAATGAAAGGTGCAGTGTTTAACAGAGGATTTGTTTTTTTAACTTTTGACGATTTCTTCTGCTTTCATATGCACACTATATTTTTACAAGCTGTTGGAAGGAAGCCTGTCGGGATTATTTTAGAAGACAAAATAAAGTCTGCCTCAGGTTCCTACACGTGGAGTTAAAGCTGTTGTTATATTTCAATTACGAAAATTACTACTCAAATTTTAAAAATATATACCTGTTGTTATTGCCGTTGGATGAATTCTTTGGAAATTTAATGTTTTTATTACCGATTAGTGCCAATATGTGTAAATATTTTCAGATTAGAATATAGCTGATTTATTAAGTTAACTAATTTTTTTGTTGATGTCTTTAGTCCAGAAGTTTGATGAAAAAGGAAATGACTGAATTGGTATCAAAGCGGTGCAGTTGTAAAATTTTAGTAATAGAGTGTCGAAATGTCTATAGAAATGTCAATAAGATGTTAAAATTGAGGTTGCCACTTTAAGGTATCTGAATGCAGTAATGTACTTTTATCGTTTACTTTTCCCCGAGGGTAAATAATATGGTTATAAAAAATTTTTAATGAATGAAAAATTTAATTATAATGGCTATTTCTGTAAGTTTATTAAACATTTTTTTCTTGGTTATTTTTGTAAACACTAAGTACTTACTTAATTACAAAATGTTAACACTAACAAGTTCTATTATTGCATATTTTTATAAGTTGTAAAATGTCATAAAATATAGACTCCTTATAGATTTAATGAATTCATGAATACACTAGTTGTATAACGTTTGCGATTATTTTCGAACTTTACGTTTCCGTTTGCTTTAGTTGTATGTTTGTTTTTGAATATTTATAATGAATTCTTTATTTTTCTAAAACACCTCAATATTTTAAATTAACCTTTATAATTTTTGAATTAATTTTATTTTACCTTTTTTCGATTTTTTAGGGAAATATTTATGTATTTTTGATGATATCTTGTACACAAATATTTTATTTATTTATTTATTTAATTTATTGTCTATAGATAATAATCCTTACAGACTAAAGTATGTAAAATAACAAAACAAAATTCAGGTTATATATAAAATAATATTCTATAATAATTCAACGATTTAAATATAAAATGATATTTCTTTTAACAATTTCTTTACTTTCATTGAGGCCAATAAGGTGATAATAATTATTAAAGTTTTCACATATACGACGAAGAGGATCATTATTAGCATAGTTGGTTCTGTAGTATTTTAAGTTAATAAAACGGAAATTTCGAGTTGGTCTGGTTGGAACATTAAAAGATATTTTACTTAGCAGGAATTCTGAGCCGATATCGCCTTGAATTAGGCCCAGCACAAAAGAAAAACTCAGCATTGAACGACGACTTTTTAAAGTTGGTAATTTTATAAGACAGAGTCTGCTTTCGTATGACGGTAGTAAAAACGAATTCCATCCAAGGCCACGAAGACAAAACATTAAAAACTTCTTTTGTACAGACTCGATACTATCAATATGAATATTATAGCAAGGATCCCAAATAATCGATCCATATTCAAGAATAGGTCGAACTAACGATGAATATAATTGTTTCGTAATATAAGGATCTAGAAATTCCTTGCACCACCTCTTCATAAATCCAAGTACACCATTTGCTTTGTTAACAATTAAAGAAATATGGTCACGAAAATTTAATTGGTGATCAAGCAAAATACCAAGATCAAGAAAATTCAGAACTTTATCAAGTTTACACTCATTTATGCAATAAAATAAATCCAATTTCTTAATTCTGAAAAAGGACATATGCTTACATTTTTTTATATTCAGCTCCATTAAGTTGATTTCACACCAATTTACCAATATCAGATTGAAGGAAAAGTTGATCTTCGGGATTATTAGAAGAACGAAAAATTTTGACATCATCGGCATACATCAAAACTTTAGAGTGCTGAATAACTGAAGGTAGATCGTTTATGAATAAGGTAAATAAAATAGGACCAAGGTGGCTACCTTGCGGAACACCAGAAGGAACTTTGATAGCATTAGACGTAGCACTTCCATACTTAACTTGTTGAGTTCTTAAAGACAAGTATGATCTTAACCATTTTATTGTCATATCCGTAAATCCCATTAATGACAATTTGTTAAGCAAGAGATCATGGTTTACCTTATCAAAAGCTTTACTAAAATCTGTGTAGATAGCATCAGTTTGCATATTATTTATAAAACCATCATTTATTGTAGTAGTTAGCTCCAAAATATTAGTCGTTGTAGAGCGATGTTTACAAAAACCATGTTGGCACGGTGACAAAATCGAAGAAATTTGATAGTATAAATTATCAGTTAAAATTTTTTCAAAAAGTTTGGGAATATCACTCAGCTTAGCAATGCCACGATAATTTGATATCTCAATTTTGCTTCCATTTTTAAACAACGGAATTATATACGATAATTTCCAAATCAATGGTACGTATCCTAATTTAATGGATTTGTTAAAGATAGCAGTAAGCGGGTAACATAAATTTTCTGCACAATTTTTTAGAACGCAATTTGGTATTTCATCTGGACCAGCATTAAACGAATTATTTAGTGATAATAAATTTGAAAGAGTCGTTTTATAAGTAATAAAAGAGAATTGTATACCAGATGATTGAGGTATATTAAATGGGTAAGATGTTATGTTATTATATACTTTTTTAGAGTAAGTAGTTGAAAAAAAATCAGCAAACAAATTGGAAATAGAAACGTCATCATCAGCGTCATTTGATCCATATTTATAGTATTTAGGATTAACGGACGATCGACGTTTAGAGTTCACAAATTTATAAAACGATTTAGGATTTGATCTCATTTTCGACTTCATACGGATTATATAGTTGTCGTATGCAGATTTATTTGCCAAATTGTAGTAAGAACGAGCAATACAGTATTTGGTATATTCTACAGATGATCCGGTCCTTTTATATTTCTTATATAACTTGTTTTTCCTGTTTTTAATAGTTCGGAGATACTTATTATTCCAGGGTGGCCCAATATTGTTGTTTCTAATTGTAATTCTTGGGACAGTTTCAGAAATGCAGCGGCGTAATGTTGAATAGAAGAGAGAAACAACATCATCTAAGTTTTCGATAGAGATTATACTATCCCAGTTAACGTTTGATAGCAAAGAGTTAAGCCTCTGATAGTTTGCACGAGAAAAGCAAAAAACTTTATGGGGTTTAATTTTGTTAGGAAGTAAAACAGGTAAGCTTAATAAATTAAATATTTCCAATTTTAATGTAGGATGATAACGATCTTCAGGGTAAGTAACGGGAAGTGTTTTATGTAAAAATATATCCATCGGCTGGTTGACAAATGCAAGATCAAGAAGTTTTCCATTAATATTGTTTTCATAGTTAATTTGAAAAAGTCCATAGCTTGTGAGTGAGTGAATAAATTCATTTGAAACTGTAGGAATTAGATAGTTTATTTCTGAAGATTTATTCCACGATATGTTAGGAAGATTAAAATCTCCCAAAACAATAAATAAATCTGATGGAATAGATTGTTGCAAAACAAATTCAATGGCAAAGATGTGATTATTGTAAATATCCAGAGAAGAGTATGGAGGAATGTATGAGCATGTAATATATAAATTTGTATTTCTCAGTCGAATTTTTACAGCGACAAATTCGATGTCATCGTTAAGTATAACATTGATTTCTTCACAACGAAAATTGTTATGTGCGGCAATGAGCACACCTCCACCCAACTTATGTGATCGATCATGTCTGAATATTTGGTATTTTGAAGATAATATTTCGTTGTTATTAATACATTTCTTATCGTTTAACCAGGTTTCAGTAAAGACAATGATGTGGTATGAAAAATCAAAACTATTTGCATAAAGAGTGGTTAATTTCGTATTAAGGCCACGGACATTTTGGTAAACAATATTAATAAGATTATCGGTAGAAAAATTATTTAGTTTTTTTGGGTATTATTTTGAGTAGGTAAATAAACGATATCAGAACGAGAAGCATTTCTATATTCATATTCGCGTATTATAGCATTGGGTGGCCAAAACTCAGGATTGACAATAATATTAAAATATTCCTCTGGTACGATGATTTTAAAAGAAGATTTACTCCGTTTTTCCGAATAGTTGAATTTAAAAACAGATAATTCACAATCGTATCCAAGCTTTAATTTAATGTAGTCAGCAACAGCGTTAGAAGTAGTATCAGATGAAAAACGAGCAGCAAAAATTGTTTTCTTTGGAGAAATTACTTTAAGTATTGCAGGATTATTTAACGGACTAGAAACCACAGCCGGAGGATGTGAATTAATTTGTTGAATGTCGTTTTGAAAATTTATATTACTTGCAATCTGTTGAATACGATTAGTATTAGGTTGTAATATTTCGGTGTTATGAGGGAGAGACGATGAAAATAACGATGGATTAGTTTTCGGATTTTGAGATGGTTTTACAGGTACATTAACTATGGAAGAAATAGTAGACGGACTCGGACGAGGTATATTATCGGAAGTGGTTTGATCAACAGAAGAGTTGTTAGTAGACATAACAGGAGGTGAAGAGTTTAAAGTTGGAGTTGTTTTCTTTCTTTTGGGCGAGAATGACGCATTATCAAATAATGCTTTGAATTTTAAAAATCTTTGGGATAAACATTTTAGATCGTTATTTATGCCGACAAATTCATCTCGCGCATTTTTAAAAAATGAATAAAATTCAACATCATAAATAATACATTTTTTACAGCACCAACGTAAGCCTTTATCTTCACGAAGATTGTCTGCAGTTCGTGCTGCCAAGTCAACACATTTTGCATGATAAACTGCGTTACACAGCCAACAGGAAATCATTGGATCATCCGCCTTATTTCTGCACTTTGGTTTAGAACAACCCATATTGAAAAAGAATATACGTATCAGCACAGTTAATAAATTGTACAAAAATTGATTTAATTTTTATTTAATTTTATTTGAGCGCGTAAATTGAGGTATAAGTGTAATTTATTGTATTAAAAATAAAAAAGTAGTTGTTACACGGCTTTCAGACTAGGCAAGTCACTTGCGCAAGTGACTTGCGCAAGTGTTGTGTTTATAGGCAAAAGGGGTAAGGTCGGGTTAAGAGGAAGAAACTTGCTCATTTTTGAGTACACACTTGCCTGTACTCGGCAAGTACGAGCAAGTTTTTGTTGAGAAACCAAAAACAAAAGAGTAATAAAAACAAACAAGAGTGCTATATTCGGCCATGCCGAATCTTATATACCCTTCACAACGTGTTGTCATGCAACAACAATTGTTTATGTCACCATTTATCTCATATGAAATACGTACATACAAAACATACATATATAAAAACATCCCATTGTAATATTATACATTAAGTTTACTTATGTGCTTAAAAAAAAATAAATTAAAAGAAAAATTAAAAATAAAACAATAAAAATTTTAATAAAATATAAAATAAAAAAAATTTTTTGGCTCACTCTAACCAGTATACCACGTTTGTATGTATGTGTAGATAATTGATAATTGTAGAAATTTCAAACGGAATAACAAACCTATATATACCCTTTTTCACTGTGTGAAGAGTATAATAAGTAAAAGAGAACGAAACTTGGGCAAGTCAGTTGCTGAGTCTGAACATGAAAGCAAGTTCAAAGAAAAATAAAAGAAAATAAAAAACTAACTTGAGCAAGTGACTTGCCCAATGCGAAAGGGGTATTATTGTAAACGAGAGAAATAAAAACACTTGCAATTTTATTGTTGTAAATATTGATGAACTGTAATGTTTGTTTGTATTATTTTTATTTTCGATTTTTATTTTTATTTACAAACAAAAGAAACAAGTTCAAATGTACTTATGTATGTAAGTATGTGCATATATGAATGTTATATTTAAGTTTTTTAATTTTATGAGTCTTACAGAAAATAAAACGATTTAACACAGAGCGTAATTAAAAACACGTTTAACTCGCACGACGATCGATCGGTTACAGTACAAAAAAATTTTTAGGTGTGTTAGAAAAGTCCATTACACGGCGCTACGTGCCACACAGCCGAAGCTACACTTTTTTATAGCATTTAAAAAAAAAGAAGATATTTGGCGGACCCTTTATAATTTCTAAAAATAAAAATCATTTGGGGGATTCACAGTAGTGTCATAAAGTCATATGTCCTATAATAATAGCATAACAAATTAAGACTATTATGAACAACCCCTCACAATTAAGTGTGCTATTTTGATTTAAATCAGCTGATGTAAAACTATTATAAAAATAAATATTTTCTTTCATAATGACAAAAACAAGTAAAAAAAAACAAAATAATAGCCAGTTTGTGCGGAAAGTAAATTTTAGATGTTGTAATGGCAGACTCAAGTAAATAAATTACAAATAAATTAAATTTTGTTTGATAAACAAAAACAGCAGAGTCCTTAGCCGATCTTATTTGACGCCACCAGTGATTTGTTATCAAAAATTAGCAACTGCGCTCAAATTTGGATGTCGGCCCGATAAAATTATACAATGAACGGCGACGGTTTACTAAAAAACTGTTGCGGCTTGGCTTAGCCGTTTAGCATAGGTCTCTGCTTATTAAATACGACAGCACAATAAATATAGCGCACAAAGTTCTATTATAATAAGACACTTTTTGTTTGAAAAGCAACAATAACATTTTTAAAATATTGTTATTATATTGGGGAAAAAATCACATATCATATTTTAGCAAAAAAAAATCATTAAAAATAAGACAAAATCACGATTATGGCAACGCTGGGCACAAATGACAAATTGTAAGAAAATAAAAGCTAAACAAAACAGAAAAATCGCCAAAGAAATTGTCGTGTGTGAACATAAAAGCAAGTTTAAAAGAAAATATGGAAAAAGTAGGGCAATTAAAATCGTCGTGTGTTACAAGAAGACAATTATAAAAAGAGATATATAATAGAGATGTTGCATATAATTAATACTCACGCGAACATAAGGATAAATTACAAAACAGACACTGAAAATTGTGCACATACATAAAGACACATAATTGCCAAATTCATATATAAAACATTAGTAAGCATTAAAGCCTTTTCGTGTACAGACGGCTTTACTCAAATGTAAGACAAAAACTAAATAAATAATTTTTGTTTTTGGTTAAATAATTTGTGCAATATACATATATATAATGTATATATATATATATCGTCTACATTTCTTGATATTTTTTATTGATTATATATGATTTTTTCAAGCTTGAGATCAACTTTTTCGTTTTTTTTTATAAAAGAATATTTATTATTAACCCCTTGAAATTGTTGTAGTAATTGCTATTATTAATTTTCATTGCTGATAATTCTGATTTGCTCTCAGATTTCAAATATATCGTCTAAATTTCTTGATCTTTTTTATTGATTATATACGATTTTTTCAAGCTTGAGATCCACTTTTTTGGTTTTTTTATAAAAAAATTATTTATTATTAACCCCTTGAAATTGTTGTAGTACTTGCTATTATTCATTTTCGTTGCCGATAATTCTGATTTGCTCTCAGATTTCAAAAATATCGTCTAAATTTCTTGATCTTTTTTATTGATTATATATGATTTTTTCAAGCTTGAAATCAACTTTTTTGGTTTTTTTATAAATATTATTTATTATTAACCCCTTGAACTTGTTATAATAATTGCTATTATTAATTTTTATTGCTGATAATTCTGATTTGCTCTCATAATGGGTTCTGATCGTACCACTAGGGCCGGTAGGCACTACTGGTCTTTTGATAGGTTTGATGGTTTTATAATACTTTTTTTGTAGGTTTACAAATTTCTTCCGTTTAAATAAGGAAGCATTTTGCTTTCTGTTAAATAAGCTGAAGCAATATTTTTCTACAACTGTCCGAGGTACGGCTATACCTCCGATATTGAAATTGTGCGCAACTCTTAGGTTCCTTGCTGATGGCAGTTATCAAAAATGCAGTAAAAACGATTTTAATGCAGGACTGGCACAACCTACAATATCTAAAACTATAAAAGAAGTTTTAAATTTAATTGAGGAACGTATTTGTGTCAAATGGATCAAAGCCCAAATGTCAGAAGAGGAGCAAAATGCTTCGAAAATTGAATTTTATTTGAAGAGTGGGTTCACAGGAATATTGGAATGTATCGATGGGACACATGTTCGCATCATTTCTCCGAAAAAAGAGCAACAACATTTGTATCTCAACAGAAAAGGCTATTATAGTTTAAACGTCATGATTGTAAGCTAAAAGAAAAATAAATTATTATTATATTGTACATGACTTTTTTTAATTTCAGCTTTGCGATTACAAAATGACTATCCAATATGTGGATGCGAGGCACGCGGGCGCAAATCATGATTCTTTTATGTTTAATACAAGTGATTTGAAGTTATATTTGCAGAGAAACGTACCGAGAAATTCGTGGATCTTAGGTAACATTGGTATTTGTATTTACTACAAAAATAAATTACTTAAAACATTTCTTAAAGGCGACGCTGGTTACCCCCTACAAACATTTTTGATGACTCCTTTCCGCATGGCAGAAGCTGGTTCACCGCAAGCTCGCTACAATACTATACATTCGAAGGCCCGAAATATTGTAGAGCGGACGATTGGAATTTTGAAGAGCAGATTTCGTTGCCTTTTATCTGCGTGTGCCTTACATTACTCGCCAAAAAAGGCTACACAAATTGTGAATGCTTGCTGTGCTTTGCACAATATTTGCCAATACTTTCGAGTAAAAATTTCTGAGGAAATGGTGCCAGATTCAACTCAGGAAGTAATTAATGAAAACCTAAACATTGAAAGAGAAGGCGTGAATGCTGCAAGAAGAATTCGTAACAATATCATGTTATCCCTTTAATATATTCCATTAAACATTTCTATTTCATTTATGTATTTGGACTTCATTTGTTATTTTTATTTTAAATCGATTTGCAATAAATATACATAACTAATTTTAACAAAAATATCACTTCATAAGATAAAAAAGGAGACTTAAAATTAATAGCTAAACTTAAAAGTAAAATTAAAAAAAAAAAACAAAAATATCACTTCATGTGTTTTAAAAATAAAACTAAAATATGTTCCAAATTAACAAAAAAAAAAAAAGAAAAATAATAACAATAATTTTCACATTCAACTACTTAAGAACTATGTATTTACATTATCTCTTAGTTTCGCTATTTTTAATTTTTGCACTTCCATTTTTAATGAATGCAGTTCAGATCTCTCCTTTGCTTCTCTTTGGTATATGTTTAATTTTTATTTTTATTTGAAGCAGTTGTTTGTTTATTGCATAATTTTTATAAACACTTTTCTCTAATTGCTCAATTTTTTTAAACAAGTCTTTTTGTGTTTGAGCCTGCATTTTTAATAGCTTTAGACGCTCGATTTCCAAATTTTTACTTTTACGCCGATTTTGAACTGCCGATGCTGATGAAGTGGGGCGGTCGTCTATATTTGCGGTTCACTCGGCGCATCCGAGGCTGCGATGAAAGGGGTGTCTTCCACTTCATTGTTATCCATCGTCGGTAACTCATTATTCACCCCAAAAGCATTAGCACTAGGTGCAACTTGCTCCCTTATTTGTATCATTTGCGCTACACGCTCTTCGATTGGAGTTAGTGATACCTCTTGCGACGGACCGCCACCAGTAGCAACGTAATTATTGCGGTTATTGGCAAGCTTTCTCTTTAAATTTGCCTTATAGTGTATCCAAACCTACAAGAGAAATACATAAAATATTATTACACTTTCATTATATTGGCTTAATTAATAATATATAATTATTACTATTGGTTTAATCATTATTACAACTTACACGTCCCCACTCCTGCGCAGTTCTTGATGGCGGTCCTATACTATTGAGTTCTAAGGCAAATTCTTCCCATAATATTTTGCTTTTACTCTTGCTACTTCCAAATTACGGCTTCCCTCTCCCAGTTTCGGGATGTTTCTCCATCAGCTCCACAAGTTTTTCAAACTGTTGTTTGGTCGTAAGTTTATTTTTTCTGTAAATTAAATTGTAAATGCTACTAAATAAATTACTTTAACCCTTAAATGCATATCGTACCATATATGGTACATCTCTTTTATCGTACAATATTCCAACCATGTGAATATAAAAGCAACTTAGTACAGTTTAAAGTAATGCTGACAATATTACTCTTCATAAAAATACCATTTTAACTCTCTCACCATTTAATTTACTTAATAATAACATTCTAAAGTGGTCACATGTTTTTTTGCACATAATTTTAATATCAAGTTTTAGTAGTGAATAATGAAATAAAAAATTTATTTATTCGTCTGTAGGTAAGTGTTTGTGTATAAATTATAGGCTTATTTAAGTAATTATAATAAATCTTGCCCACATTTTGTACTTTAGAATAGTTTTCTTCTCAATTTTTCTAGGTACCTTATATGGTACACCATGCACCAGCGCATGCATTTTTATTGTGTTAGATGTCAGTTATTTTTTACTATTATTTTTTATAATTATTATTTATTAAGATATGGATGGCCTTATTATTGATGGAAAGAAGTACAATGCAAATGAGGTTGCTGATATGCTTCATGATGGTGATGATGAAGTGTTGTGTGTACCTAACAATGGCAAGAATGCATGATGTACCATATATGGTACGGATAAAAAATTTATATTTTTCCGAAAAAAGTGTACATTTCTCAAAAAAAAAAATGATTAATTCGTGATTAGCGACCGGGTTTACATTAAAGTAGGTTAGTATTCATGCAAGGAGGTGACCTCATGCATTTAAGGGTTAAGACAAGTTAAAAATTGTACTTACCCGTTGTCCTTTTCTTTCAAATAATTTATTTACAACAACTGCTAGTGAAGAGTTGTAATTTTTTGATACTTTTGACAACTCAACTAACACAGAGTTGTAAACGGTAATACCACAAAAAAGTTGTAATACTTTATAATTACAACTTAAATATTTTTGACATGTTGAGTTGTTTTCGGTAACCTACCGTTGCCACATGCAAGTGCAAGTGAAAAAAAACCAATACACTAACACTTTTTTACTAACACAACCACACTTTGGCAACTTGCGACTCAGCTTGCGAAGAAATTTTTAAGCAAGTAAAATTTTTACAGTTACGGCAAGTAAAGTGACAAGCCGAAAAACAGTGTTGTCTAATACTGAGTGTTTTGTTAACTCACTAATATATCATACAGTTGTGGTAAATAATTCAGCTAGTTTTTTTAATAAATATGTATATTTTTATATGAAGAATATTAAGAAAAAATATAAATATTCATTTAAAACGTAAGTTTTAATATAAATATCAATTTTTAATAAAAAAAATTATATTAAATAGTTATATGTCTAAAGGTAACGTTTAATAGTGGCTATTGACAACACTTAAATACCAATTGAAGCAGCGCCATTTGTTTTAAATTTGTTTGAAGTTTATTTGTTGACGACATTTTAAAAATGAACTTGCACTGTGCTGTGTAGCCACTCAAAAAATTTTTGTGTTTTTTTTGGCATTTCTCCTGATTTTCGTTAGTAATACGTATACACTACTTGCAAGTAAATACTTGCACAACTACAACTAAATACAACAATTACAACTAAAATAGAGTTGTAAACCGTAATAGGGGCAGAAGTTAGTTGAGTTGAGTTGTCGAAGTGTTAGGATGTAGAAAGTTGTCCAGCAGTGACCAAAGTATTTAATTACACTGCTCTGCAGCAAAATCCTTCATTTAATAAAACTATGTGCACCATATGGATTTTGACGAGCTGAACTCAAATCCATTGTCGATTTTTTTCTATCAGATCGGGATTTTTTTTTATGGGCGTGTCAAATTTTTCCCCCTAAATTAGTCAGGTACGGAGACTTATTTCCTCTCAACTCGAGAACCAGTCATCCGATTTTCAAAAGTAAAACACCAAAAAATGTGTAACATAATTGTATTTATTTTATCGTTTTGGAGTTATTTAGAAATTAATGGAGAAAAAAAAATTTTTTCGTGCAAAATTCGTAATATTTTTCAAATTAAAAATGAAACTAAAAAAAATATAAAGCAAATATTCAACATTTTAAACTTTTTTCTGAGAGCTAGTTATCTTGGAAATACAAAAAAGCCATAAACCATAAAAATGGGTTACAAAATGTAGATTTTATTGTCAATTTACCGCAGGTACCCAATATTGTAATGCAACCGGCCTTACATATGATATATGTAACATATCGTTAGGTGAGCAGGTAATGGAACTAAAGTACAACGGTATTTTATATAGTTCTTGGAATTAATATCTTTAACAGTATTTTTCAATTACCTGTGATTTCAAATTAAGAACATTAGTGTAGATTCTGGTATTTATTGTATGTATAGAAGCTGATGGACAATAAGTGTGTCACTTTTAATTTGAATATCGTGTGGTTAAAATCGGCAACAGTAAATATTTCTTATAGTGTTCTTCGTTATTGTGTAAAGAAATAAAGCAATAAAAGAATCCACAAATGCTTTCATATTGCAAAATGTCAAGGAAAAATTTATTTTGTTACGTTTGTGGCAATCTAACTTCTCAACGGAAGACAATATCTTTCAAGATTAAAAATGCTTATCGCCGTTATTTTGGGTTTCCTATCGATGATAGAGATAAAAATTGGCTGCCGAAAATATGTTGTAGTAGCTGTGTTAAGTCTTTAAGAGGTTGGTTAAAAGGAAGTCATAAGTCTTTATGAAGCCGTTTATGAAGCAAACGATTTGGACCACAAAATCATCAAAATGCTTGTTACTTTTGCCATACTAAAACACGTGGGTTTACGAAAAAAAACAAAAAATAAAGTTACATATCCAAATACTTTATGCGTCAAACGACCAGTTTTCTAGTTTACAAGTAAATTTTTATCTCCATTGCCTGCTACAGACGATGAAGAAGATGGGCTTTCTGCAGCAACTGAATCCACTTACGCCAGCATGGGTGTTTCTGCGGATTCATTTGGAAGTCCAACGAGTAAACCTTATTTTCCGAATTAAACTGATATTAATAACTTAGTTCGTAAATTAGGGCTCTCAAAACATAAGTCTGAGCTTCTTGCATCCCAATTAAAAGAATGGGATTTGGTGCAAAAGGACGCTAACGTCTCGTACTTTCGAAATATAGAACAACCTTTTTGAGTTATTTCAGCAGAGGGGAAGGTTTGGTATTTTGTGATAATGCTGATGGACTTTTGCGACAACTGTTTTTCAGTCATAAATCTGAGGATTGGCGGCTTTTTATTGATTCATCCAAGACAAGTTTAAAAGCCGTTTTACTTCACAATGGCAACAAATTTCTATCGGTCCCACTCGCGTATGCAAGAAATATGAAAGAAAACTATTGTAGCATGAAGATGATACTACAAAAAATTTAATATTCACATTACTCATGGAATCTGCAGATTTTAAAGTCGTAGCAATGTAAAATGGATTGCAAAGTGGATATACTAAGTTTTATTGCTTTTTATGTGAATGGGATAGCCGCGGGAAAGAAAAACACTACAATGTTAAAATTTGACCGTAAAGAGTAAATTTTATTCCAGGAGATAAAAATGTAGCAGAAGAGCCTTTAAATCAAAATGAACAAACTCTTCTCTTCATATAAAGCTAGGCCTAATGAAAAATTTTGTCAAAGCAATGAACAAGCACGGTGAAGCCTTTCTATACATTAAGAGCAAATTTCGCTTTAAGCGAGGCGTTGCTACAAAATTACAATCTGGCAAATTTTTTTGCTTGTATTTTTTTTTGTTGTACGAAAATAGATGGAAGTATAAAGTTGCCATTCATTGATGCTACAAGGCGCTTTAGTGCGCCCACTCTGACCTTGTTTGCTGCATTACACATATTTGGTCAATATTGGGTACCTGCAGTAAATTTACATTAAAATCCACATTTTTTAACCAATTTTTAAATTGAAAAATATTACGAATTTTGCACGAAAAAATTTTTTTTTCTCCATTAATTTCTAAATAACTCCAAAACGATAAGACATAGAGAAAAATTGTATTCCACTAAAATAAATACAATTTGTTACACATTTTTTATTTTTGAAAATCGGATGACTGGTTCTCGAGTTGAGAGGAAATAAGTCTCCGTACCTGACTAAGGGGGAAAAATTTGCCACGCCCATAAAAAAAATTCCGATCTGATGAAAAAAAACCGACAACGGATTTGAGTTCAGCGCGTCCAAATCCATATAGTCCACGTAGTTTTATTAAATGGGAAGACAAAAAATTATTTTTTTGCAGAACAGTGTTATCATTACTACGTTGTAAGAAAGAAAAATGTGAAGTACATATTTAAGTTCAAATCAATATTAAAAATAATAAATCCCTAGAATAGGCGTTTAATTAATAAAACTATGTATCAATAAATATTATAACGTGAACTAATTTTGTTTCAATCCCACAAATGGCGGCTCGTCCGGGATAAACTCCATAGAAGGAGAAAAACTGGAAAAAAATAAGAAAAACCTGACGTGTTTTTAATGAAGAAAAAAACAACAAAGAAAAAAAACTTTTTTTTTTTTTTTTTTTTTATTATTAATTTATTAATTTATAAAAATTTAAAAAAAGTTTTCTTATACTACCCCGCAAAGCCATAGGGCTTGTCTGCAGGAAAAAAAACTATTACACTATATGTATATATTTGAAAAATATGCTTTTTTGAAAAATTCATTGCATATTACTTTTATATTAAAATTCTAATTCATTGTGAACTTATGAAAAATTGTTTTAACATTTTATTTCTTTTAAATTTATTTTTTGTATTTATGATTCCTACAGGTAATTTATTAAATATTGTTGGTAGGGTTACTAATAAGGTGTTTTTACCGTAATCGTTGAGAAAGCTTGGCACCTTGAATCTACCTTGTGATCGATGTCTTGTATTATATGAATGGTCAACCACTTGAAGAAATCTGGTGTCGTTGTAAAATTCGTTGGTTAGAGTTGTATAGTATATGCTTCTAACATTGAGTAAGTGTAAGTCTCTAGCTATATTATTGATTTTGCCATTTTTATTCTTGTTGAGTTTTTGTTTAGTGTTGTTGTTGGTATTATTGTTGTTAGTTGTTGAATTGTTTCTTCTGTTAGCGTTATTATTGCTTATTCTGGTGACATTTGTTGTATTGTTGTTGAGTGTATTGTTGTGTATTTGGTTAACGTTGCTGTAAGTTGATGTTGTTGTATTGTTGTTGAGCGCATTGTTGATGTGATCGCTGTTGTTGTTACAAGTTGTGTTGTTAAAGTTGTTGTTTCTTGTGTGGTTGCTGTTATTGTAAGTTGTAATAGGGTTGTTGCTGAGAGTATTATTGTGGATGTTGGTTATGTTATTGTTGTTAGAGTAGCTTTGTTTCTTATATAGGATTTTTAATAACTGATCCTGTGTTGCTTGTAAAAGCCTACAGTATGTAGCACTACCCCATGCTGCTATTCCGTGCCTTATATAAGATTCAGCTAGTGAGAGGTAAGCCTGTCTTAGTACACTATATGTTGCGTAGTTACTTAAATGAAAAAGCATATATGAAGATTTCCGAAGTTTTTTCTGCAGGTTTTCAACGTGTGTTTTCCATTTAAAGTTGCTATCGACATAAACACCTAAGTATTTATACGTGTTAACCATTTCGATGTGTGTTGTGCAAGTTTCATTAAAGTTTATAGTATATAGTATTATAGTATTATAGTATTAACTTGTGCAACAATATCAAAAGGAAAAAGTGTCAAGCATTGTGCGCGTTAGTGTTACGAAGTTTGCTAATAATAAAAAAAAAATAATAAAAAAATAGATAACTACAGAGAAAACAAAAGCAATAACAACTATACGAAAAGAAAAAAATCAAAATACAAAAACTATTAAATTATGACGCAGTAAAACATTTCAAAAAATAACGAGTAGCCTGTGAATTGAAGGGTTGAATGTTGTAATTGAAGAAGACGAATAGAAGTTGCTGCCTCAAATGCAGTGCCATTAAGCAAATCAGAGGAGGACAAGCAGTAGTGGGTTGCAAAAATCCAATTGGAAAGTTTATAGAAATTTTGTTTCTTGTAAGATAAGATAAGTTGTATGAAATGTATATTATTGTTATTTAAAGTTGATGGCACTATTAAAACTTATTGATAATTTAGAGTTTACTAAATTTTTTTTTTGAGTTTTAAAGTGTGAAGTTTAGTGTTGTTTTAAGTTGATACGGAAAGTTGTTAAGCGAGTTTACAGTGCGTTGTCTGTAAATTTTGTGTATGCAAAGTAGATTTTACAAAGAGTTGATTTGAGTTAAAGTTTGCAAATATTTATCTATAATGTTAGATGGAAAGGTTGGATTAACAGGAATTGCAATTGAATTGACAGGAAGTTAAATTCTGTTAAATTATAGAAGTTTACAATTAAGATCATATGCTACCAGCGTAGTTGCCATCTTTTTTTAAGTTTTACCATTATTATTATCTTTTTTTCATATTATATTTATCCTGTAAAATTTTTAAAAATTGAGGTGAATTTTGTTATTGAAATTAATTTTTTTCCTCTAATTTAACATTTAATTAATTTTAATTTTATGTGGATCATAATTGTTTTTCCGTATTGGAAAATTAATTTTGTTTAGGTTTATTGTTTTATGAAATTAATTTTTTTTATTTTTAACTTGTGAGGTTGTTGTTGGATTACTTTTTAGAATTTACAGGATATAATGTCGATGAATTGTGAATCGTTGCGTGGTAAGTTGAGGAAAATTGGGTTGGACGCGACAGGACTGAAGCCGGTGTTACAGGATAGGCTCCTCCGACATTTCGGTCATCAAGTCGATGGGGATGACTTAGAATCCATAAATTCTTCATATCAAGATGTGGGTGCTGCTGTATCATCGGAAACTCGTCTAAGTGGCCCTGTCTTTACGTTAAAAGATATAGTCGATAGCTTGTCTAATTTTGGTGGAACAGACTCCCTGAGTGTTAGATATTGGGTTGAGGATTTCGAAGAAAATGCTGAAACGGTTGGGTTGAACTTAATACAGAAATTTTTTTACGGAAAACAGCTTTTAACAGGCACGGCTAAATTATTTGTTAGGAGTCAGTCTGGGTTAAAGGACTGGGCTTCTTTGAAAAGCGCTTTAATAGAAGAATTCGGTGAAATCTTATCCGATGCAGAAGTTCACAAATTATTAAGAAACCGTCGTAAAACTGAAAATGAAACCTACCGCGAATATTTGTATGCCTTAATGGAGATTGGAAAACTAATAAATTTAGATGTCTCTAGTTTAATGGATTATTTTGTGGAGGGTATACCAGATTCTCGTTTTAATAAGACAATTTTATATCAGGCGAAGATCATCGAACAAATGAAAGAACATATTAAAATCTACGAGAAAACTCAAGCTTCATTAAGTAAAGATAATCGAAAGATAGATGCACCGAATATTGCGAATACTGTTTTAAATGCAGAAGTCCCGATCATTTGGCGAAAAGCTGCGGTGAAAAAACAATTTAAATGTTTTAAATGTAATGGTGCAGGACATCGTGCAGCTGATTGTAAGGTCAATAAACCTGAAATCAAGCAGGAGCGTAGTACCATGAACATGTTTAGTTACGATAAGGAACCTTTTGAGCCGAGATTAAAATTTAAAAAGGGAGCGATAGATGGCATTGAGTTTTTTGGTCTCATAGATACTGGGTGTAATATGTGTACAGTAAGATGCGATGTTTATGAAAAGTTACGGGATAAGTTTAAAAGGAGCTGGTGCGGGGATATTTTACACTCAAGGTTACTTCGAGGCACCAGTTGTGATTGATGACTTATCTTTGCGACTCAGTGCGTGCTGAAGATATATAATATCCAGCTGTATTGGGCAATAACTTGTTACAGTTTGTGGATTTTATGTTTTCTGAGGAAAGAGTTGAATTCGTGGCAAAGACTAATATTAGCATCGAAAATAAGAAATCAAAGCTATGCAGAAGAACACTAATTCGTTGGAACTGCTGAATAAATTTAGGGATATTTGTCTGAACGTCCAAGTGAATGAAAAAGCAGTAACTGATCTACAACATCTCAGCGTTGATTTACAGGGTAATATACTCCGGATAATTCGAGGATATAGTCACAGATCAAATAGGGTTACCTCAGTTAATATGAAGATTTTGTTAAAAGATGATATACCAGTGGCTCAAGGTCCTAGAAGAACCTTATGGGAAGACCGAAAAATTATAGATAAACAGGTTTCAGATTGGTTAGAGCAGGGTATTGTTGTTCCAAGTTCTTCGGAATATTCCTCCCCGATAGTTCTGGTATCGAAAAAAGATGGCACAAAAAGATTATGTTGCGACTAACGAAAATTAAATGATAAAATTGTTCGCGATAATTTTCCAATGGTTCTCATGGATGATGTTTTGGAGAGGTTGCAGCAGGGCAATGTATTTACCGCGCTTGATCTTAAAGGTGGATTCTTTCACGTACCCGTAGATCTTGAATCTACTAAATACATTGCATTTGTCACCAGAAACGGGCAGTATAAGTTAAAATTAGTTCCATTTGGAATATCAAACTCACCTGCTGTGTTTTGTAGATTTATCAATTCCATATTCAGAGATTTAATTATGAAAGGTATAGCCGTGGTTTATTTGTACGATATAATTATACCATCGAAGGATGAAACAGAGGTCATAATAAAGCTGAATACGGTTCTGAAAGTTGCCGAGGAGGAGGGATTCACAAGATCAATGTTTCCATCCTGTCCAGTATATGAGTAGAAAGACGTCATCAGCGGAAGAAAAGTTTCATTCTCATGAACTGGAAGTTTTGGCAATAATCGCAGCACTCAGAAAATGGAGTATATATCTCATAGGTGTTAGGTTCGGAATCGTTACGGATTGCAATGCTTTTGCAATGACCATGAAAAAATCTGAAGTTCCACTTCGTGTTTCTAGACGGGCCATATTTTTGCAAGATTTTAATTATGAGATCGTACACAGGTCAGGTACGAAGATGAGATATGTCGACGCATTGAGCAGAATGACATGATTATTAGTTGAGAACTTGTTGCGACATCGATTAAAAGAAGCTCAGTTAGATGATATGTGGACAAGAGTCGTAAGAAATATTCTTGAAAGTGATCATTACGAAGACTATTATATTTACTATGACATTCTGTACAAGCACCCTACGAAAGAGTTAATAGTTGTACCATTGCAAATGGAAGATGAGATTATGTCCGTCGCTCATAGAAAAGGACACTTCGGAATCAGAAAGACACGGGAATACGTTGAAAAGTATTTCTTTATTCCGAATCTCAGCTCGAAAGTTGGTAAAATAGTTATGGGTTGCGTGGAATGTATGATAATCAATTCGAAATCTGGCAAAAAGGAAGGTATGTTGAATCCAATACAGAAGGAAGATCACCCGTTGAGTATCTATCACGTAGACCATGTTGGGCCAATGACGTCAACAAATAAGCAGTATAATCATATACTAGTAGTCGTCGATGGGTTTTCAAAATTTGTTTGGTTATATCCCACTAAAGATACCAGCACTAATGCGGTCATCGATCGATTAAAACGTCAAGCGGCAGTTTTTGGAAACCCAAAGAGAATAATCTCAGACAGAGGAACTGAATTCACATTTAACGCATTTTAGGAATATTGCCAGACTAAAGGAATTCAGCATTTATTGATAGCGACTGGAGTGCCAAGAGGAAATGGTCAGGTTGAAAGAATACATAAAATTGTAGTGCCAATGTTGGCGAAATTATCCTGCGATAACCCAAATCAATAGTATAAATATGTGCACAAGGTTCGGCAATATATTAACAATACCCCATAACGGTCAACAAAATGGTCACCATTTAAAATTTGAACAGGATGTGAAATGAGAATCGAAGATTTTCCAGATATTAGGGAAATTGTGAATGATCTAGCCATAGCAGGCTCAAAGAGACAAGGAACGGGAAAATGTTAAGCAAAACATAACCAGGATACAAATCGAGAATAAGAAGAATTTTAATAAGAATCGCAAAACTGAGGAGGAGTACAAAATGAATGATCTGGTAGCTATAAAACGCACCCAATATGGTGTTGTTATGAAACTAAAAGGGAAATATTGTGGTCCATATAAGATAACACGTAAGGCAAAACACGGTCGATATGAAGTCGAGAATGTTGGAGAAGTTGAAGGTCAAAGAAAGACTTTTACAGTGGCGGAGCATATGAAACGATGGCTGCCAGAATTCGAGTCGAATACCCCGTCAGGAGGGCCGAATGTGGGAATGGGTTCTGATCGTACCACTAGGGCCGGTAAGCACTAATTGTCGTTGGATAGTTACGAATAATGCGACGCGATAGTTTTATTTCGTACTTGATGTTAATTGGATGAAGCGGGACAGACCTACTACTAAATTGTGGAATATTCGACATTTGGGCGAGTAGCGAGCATGTCGATGATAGGAGGACAATTTCGTTTTACAATTAAAGTTAGTTGAGTTGTCGAAGTGTTAGGATGTATTATTATTATATTATCATTACTACGTTGTAAGAAAGAAAAATGTGAAGTTCAAATCAATATTAAAAATAATAAATCCCTAGAATAAGCATTTAATTAATAAAACTATGTATGAATAAATATTATAACGTGAACTAATTGTGTTTCAATCCCACATGTATATGTTTTGTTTGTGATTGTTTTTGAATGACTGTGAATACAATATTTACATATGTATATAAAAAGTTATGTTAATGTAAATTTTGTTTTTATAAATTAATGTTTGTGTATTTTAGCTTTTTTCCTGAAGAAGAGCACCGAAGGCGCTCGAAATATTGAAAAAAATAAATTCAACATATAGATAATAAAACACAAAAGGGTTTTATTAGAAATTTTAGCGACTTGACTTTAAGCCTGTTTGAAATAAATACATTTACATATTATAAAGTCGAAAAGAACATAATAAATAATAAAAAATGCTTAAATTTGAACGATGGGAAACAAATCTAAAAGGTTCTTGGAGTGTTTAGGGAACGACTTGTGCACTCAGTAACTGTTTTGAGCAAAATAATGCCGTCAAGAGAACCTAATAATGAGCTGCTTCTAAGTGTGATAATAGAAGTGGAAAATATAATAAATTCTAGGCGCCTTGCTTATGTTCCTATCAATAATGAAAACGATGAGGCAGTAACACCCAGTCACTTTCTGCTGGGTAGCTCTAGTGGGCTGAAGCCAATGTCTACGTGTGACGACAGTGGTATAGTCTTGAAACAAAACTGGTTAATTTCGCAACAATATGCGATTATTTTTTGTAAAATGTGGCTTGCAGAATATATGCCTTTATTAACGTGCAGGTCTTAGTGGTTTGAAAAACATAAGGTTTTACGTCAGGGTGACCTTGTCGTAATTGTTGACCCTTCACTTTCCCAAAATGTTTGGCCACGAGGAAAAGTACTTGAAACGAGATTGGCAAAGGATGGACAAGTGAGGAGTGCGATAATACTTACAACGAATGGTATTTTGGAGAGGCCTGTAGCAAAGCTTGCAGTTTTAGATGTGTCTTCCCCGGAAGAGTGTGTCGACAACCAACCTTCTTGCCATACTACAGGAGGGAATGTTGCCGCCAGTAACAAAAACTGCTAAACTTATTGTGTTTGCTAACTTCACATATTAAAAATAATCTATTACATTTAATATATTATAATTTATATGCATATATATACACTTTCGGAGCAAACGCTACCCGCGCTAGTCTAAACCCCATTTTTATTTAATAAAGCAAGTTTGTACTTAGCTGACTGGCGTGGTGATTAGTTGTTAGTCCGGAAGAAACTTAAGTTTTTTATACTTAAACTCTAGTGGTTGCCATACCAAATAGTGAGTTTTTCTTAATTTATTATAATTAAATTTCTCCATAAAATTGTATATTTTTGTAGGAATTTTAATATAAGAAACATTGGTGAAATAAATTTGAATTTAGAATTTATCCGGTGTCTCTTTATTCAAAATCCAGTGGAAGTCATTAGCGAGACGAATTCCTCGTCAACACTAGGTATTTCTTTGTTAGTTTTGCCATCTTATATAGTTTGTTTATTGGATCAGTAGTGTCGTATATTAAATTTTTGTAAAGTTTTGTTGTGAGGATTTCCTTCTGAGCAAAAGCTGGTGTAAAATTTGCTTCTAAGAGTACACTGTTTACAGGGGTTGATTAGTTTCTTTGAAAGTACTTATTAAATTTCTAAGATTATTCACCATTGCTCAAGGTCTATCCTCCAATTGTCATAGGCTATATTTTTGCTTTATTTTTAAGTTGGGCGTGTTACCTCCTCCCATACAAATTTAACACAATTTATAACTTATTTTGAGAGTAATAGCAGCTGTTCCCTTAAAACTTTGTACGAGTTAGTTTGATAAAAATTTCCTTATTCGTGAAAAAAATATTTAGTTTAAACTTTGTACGAGTAATTTTTGATAACAATATCCTTATTGCAATCAAAAATGGTTGCGATCGGAGCAGAGGTAATGTCTCCCTCAACGAATAAAATATTTTCATTAATAAGCAACAGCAAATTTTGTTCACCTCACATACATTTAAATGGTTTTATTTATGTTTTTCTCGTTCATGTTATGTCCAAAAAAAAAAACACAAACAAATAAATTAAATTTTTGGTGGTTGTTCATGTGTTTAAATGAGAAATATCAAGAATGTTTATATTTTAAAATTTTTTAACCCTTTGTGTTATTCCGCTCCACTTTTTACTCCTCGAATTTCATGGCTTTTTTTATACCAGCCACAAAAAAAATTTATCATTCCGTTAAGTATAAAAACTCTGAATCCAGGCTTAATATTATGACGATTTAGCTCTGTCCCTCCGTCTGTTAAAAGCACCATGGAGGTTGGAACTATGGAGCTTAAATTTTGACAGAATATTTCTTATATACAAGGTTTGTTTCGTATTGAAAATAGGCTAAAAATTAAAAATTTCCATGAAAATTGATTAAATATATGCATTAGGAAAGGAGTTATAGATCAAAATGTACGAAAATTTTTACCGCACAGCATCTTTTTTGATATTTTTAAAATTAACAAGTAAGAGTGCTATATACGGCCGTGCCGAATTTTATATACCCTTCACAACGTGTAGTCATGCAATAACAGTAGTTTGTATCACCATTCATCCCATATGAAATACGTACATACTTATATATTTAAAAAACATACATCTATAAAAACATCCCATTGTAAAATTGTAAATTTACGTATGTATGTTAAAAAAAAAATTTAGAAAAAAAAATTAAAATATATTACCCCTATTGCGGTTCACCACTCAACTCAGTTTGGTTGTTTGAGAGTCAACTCAACTTATGCACAACCAAACTCATTTTAGGTATTGTGATACTCAACTGTTTTTAGTTGAGTTTGCTATGAAGTTGCCAACTTAAAGTACCGATCTGCTAACTTTAAATATTACGTTTGGCAAATGAAAATAAAAAAAAAATTTCCTAAAATTGTTTCTAACTGCTGTGCCGAATTAAAAAGTATTTATAATGGATATAAGTGTCGGTTTATGTTATGATGAAAATAAAAGCTCTTGTGTAGATGTGCTACATACAAGAAGAAAATTCGTAATGATTTAAACCATATTGAGCTGCCCAGTGCTAAGTATACTTATATTTCTAATAAGTAACGAAACTAAATAATTATTTTATATTTATAGATTTATAAGTTTCCGACTAAGCAAAGAAGCGTTTTAATATTTGCTGGATGAAATAAAAGATCACCTAAAAACACCTGTTCGCGTGGTGGCTTTTCCTCCTATATTAAAGTTATGTGCTGCTCTTAGATTTTTTGCTGACAGGAGCCAGCAAAAATGTAATGAAATGAAAAAAGTTATTATAAAAATGTACATATACTTATGATCTCTCCATTTTGTTTTCCATTTTTACCGCTTAAAAAAAATCAACCTTAATTGCCAATAACACAACTACTCTTAAGCAGTTGTGTGTATTCAACGTTTTTGTCGACCAAATTTGTTCAAAGTTGAAAACGGTAATACCACGAAAAAATAGATACAAGTTTTTAATTCAAATGTTTATTAGTTTTTTTAAAAGGATCGGAGCTAATACTCCGTTTTATTTGGATTCAAGATTAAGACTAAAAATTTATTTTACAATTTTATTACTTATAATAAATTTACAGCTTTAATGCAAGCATTGCAATTTTATTAATTATAATAAATTTACAGCTTTAATGCAAGCATTGCATTCTTCCACAATTTTATTAATTATAATAAGTTTACAGCTTTATTGCAAGCATTGCATTTTTTATTCTTTGGAAAGAATTGCTTAAATTAGTATCTACAGGTTATTCTGTTATTTGTATTTCCGGCACACTTTGGGAATAAATTGCTTACCTAATGTCTGCGATTTTATTTGTGTTATTAAATTAAAAAATTAAATAAAAAGTAGCAAAAGCAAAAAAAAGAAAATAAATGTAGCGCGTGTTAACTCCTCCGCATTTAAAAACGAACGTCCTCGTTCGTCTGAGCAGGATGATGAGGAATTGTTTGTTCCACTCGAGGAAGCGGTTGGGGTTGTTGCAATTGTTCAATTATTATCTCTTGTAATGAGGCGTTTTCGGGACCTTCGGGGATGCGTTTGACCATTAGCTTTGGTCTTTTTGTTGAGGTCAGTTTTATTACCCCGATTGCCATTAGAATTAAAGTTATACCAGATATCCCAAAATTAGCTGTTGATGCTATTAGGCATTTACCTTTTATGGTTTCGATATAGTTTATGTTTTCTATTTAGGTGAAGTTCTTTCAACATTTCCAGGCTAAGCAATTCTTCTTCGGCCGTAAGTGTTGCATTTGGTTGTAGAACTGCAGGAAGTGGTTTACCGCTAGAGATTTCATTAGACAAAAATGTTTGGTTGTTTATTGTAATTGTAGAGTTATGGTACTGAATTGCGAACGATCCAGTTAGGTTAATTTCTTCTTTGTCGATGCAAACGGTGTTGTTAAACTGATTTAAAAGTATTATTCCTGGGAGGACTTCTTGGACAGTGGGAATGTGTTGGTTGTTAATCGTGATGCAGTTAGGCGATCGGCTTTTGAGTAGGTGAGGAATGCATGTGGAGTTACTGATGTCTACAATATTTCCCTTTGTACAAATTTTAATTTGATTATGTTCTTTACAGTTGCTTTTCTTTCCAAAGATTTTATTTTTACATCTTATAATTTTTTCAAATGGTATTTTATATAATCTATTTCTTTTCTTTATTGCTTTTATTAATAGTGATTCACATAAATTGTTATCAGTTATTGGAATTTCGATTAAGTACAAGATCTTAGAACTATTAGAGGCTATCTTAACATTACTAAATTCAAATGCCTCTTCTATATTATTAAATGGAATATTATTTTTCTCGATAATTTCTTTTATTAGGTTCATTTCAACATTAGAAAATATATATGAGTTCACAATGCCAACTTTGGCCCAATGTATTGCATAATTGATATTTATGATTTCATCTTTTATTAATTGTAACTTAAATTTAATGTTTACAGCAATATCGTGCTGAACATCTTCCCTATCTTTTAGTACTTTAAATATTCTATTTGACACTTCCGTTATATTATTTTTTCTTTCGCTCATTGCGTTATTTATTATTAGTTGGTTATTGTTGTTTTCGAGCAAGTTATTTATATGATTTTCTAACATAAAACATAAGGAGGCTGAGTTTAAGGCTTTTTCATTGTCTACTACTGTCATTTTGGGTACGCCAAATGCAAAAATTATCTGTCTCAGTGGTTCCCTAATATCTTCTGAAGCTCTGCTCTTTATTACTCTAACTTGGGCATATTTGGAAAATTTGTCGACTGCAGTGAGAACTAAATTCCTCTCTGTGCTATAAATGTCGATATGCACTATTTCACCGGGATATTTCGGAATGGGAGTTTCGAGTAACTGTGGCTTATTTGGATGACGGTCGTATATATTTTCTTTGCAAATTTTACATTGCCTGACTAAATTTCCTATTTTAGCACTCATTTGTGGGAAGTAAAATTTCTGTAATAGCTGGATTTTATTTTCCTGGGCATTCCTATGGGCGCGTTTGTTTTCTTCCAGAATTTCTATTTCCTGCCTGCCTTTGTCTATAAGGTCTTCGACTTTGGTTTGGGTAAAACGTATTTTGAATTTAGAAAAATAAAGGGTGTATATTTGTTGAATTCTTCCCATGATTGGTTCTGAGGTAAAAAGTCCGTTTATTACTGAGGGATTTAAATAACGTTTAAAAATTGAAATTAGATTCTGTTCGTCGTAATCTTGTTGAATAAGAATGTGTCTATGATATGTGGGGAAGGGAATTTTGAATTGGTAACTATTTTCGTCGCCGCTTAGGAGCCAAATTTGATTCTTGAATGCATTTATAGGTCCTTCTACTGCTGGGATAAGATTGTGCGCTGAACTTTCGTCACTATGTTGCGTACCTGTCAATGAATTAATTTGTGATACCTGTGGTGGTCTTGAGAGCGCATCGGCCACAACATTGGATTTTCGCTAGCATTTCTCTTTCATTTGCAGCATAATGTTCCTCGGCCTTAGAAAGAGTTCTCGAGATGAAGGTAATTGGCTTGTCGTTCTGTGATAATACAGCTCCAATTGCGTAATTGGATGCATCTGTTGTTTTTTGGAGTAGTCGGGGTATGCAAGCATTATGTCCTTACCAATAAGTGATCGTTTAAGTTTCTCGAAGGAATCTATGGCGTCTCTATTCAATGTTACCGTGACTTTTTTGACTGATTTTTGGACACTCGTCCGCCTTCCCCCCTTAAAAGGACTGTAAGGGGTTTCGCGAGCTTCGCATAGTCCTTGAGGAAGCGGCGATAATACCCTGAAAGTCCTAAAAAGGATCGAAGTTCTTTTAGGGTTTGGGGTACTGCAAAATTTGCTATAGCGTCTATTTTCTGTGGATTTGTCTTGAGGCCATTTTCGGATATTATAGAGCCCAAAAATTCTACTTCTGTCTTCAGGAATTGACACTTGTCAAGTTGTATTTTCAGATTTGCCTTTTCTAACGTGTCGAAGATTTGTCGGATGTCATTAAAGTGGTTCTCCTGGTCTTTACTAAATATCACGATGTCGTCGATATAGACGTAACATCTCCTTTCTATGTGGTCCCTTAAAATGTCGTCAAGAGCTCTTTGAAAAATTGAAGGAGCGTTCTTGAGACCAAAAGGTAGACGGGTAAATTCGTATTTACCGTGATTCACCGAAAAACCTGTCTTCTCTATATCCGATTCCCTTAGGGGAATCTGGTGGAAGCCACTTTTCAAATCGAGTACTGAGAAGTACTTATTTTTTCCTAGGTGTGCCAGTACTCCATTTATTTCGGGTATAGGGTATTTGTCCGATATAGTTACTTGGTTCAATTTCCTGTAGTCAATCACCATACGATATTTCCTTTCCCCGGACGAGTCCGGTTTCTTTGGTACTATCCATACAGGTGAGTTGTATGGAGACCTTGAAGGTCTTATAATACCATTCTGTAGCAAGTCTTTGATTTGATTCTCCACTTCCGTTTTCAGTGACATTGGGTACGGATAAAATTTGGTGTATATTGGTGTATCTGTGGACGTTCTTATGCTCCCTTGTACTTTCGTAGTATAGGTCAGTCCTTCCTCAGGTTCGGCAAAAAGTTTGTGAAAATTTCCCACAATTGCATTAAGTGTGGCCTTCTGTCTGTCATTTAGGTGGTCAGTCCGTATGTCTATTGTGTTAATCGATTGTATGATTTGCTGTTTTATTCTAATCTTGACTCTATCCTGTATTGTCATATAGTTGTATTTTGTGTGGATCACTGCCGAAAGCTGCTTGAGGCTGTCATTACCTAGGATGCCGTGGAATGATTTTAGGGAAGGTAGCAAAAAAAAATTAATTTTGAGGCCGGGTATTCCGAATAAATTAACATTGGTTTGGTGCGTAATTTTTATTTTTCCGGCGATAGTATTAGCGAAAAAAGGTTGGTCATTTGGGAGAGAATGGGGCACAATGGAGGGTTGCATATAATTGCTGTTTGAACCCGTGTTGATCAATATTCTTAAAATTCCTCCTTCTTTCGTTTTACATTCAAAGTATGGAAGTGAGGAGTTCACTAGCCTAAAAAATGTATGTCAGAAAAATCCTCTGTAGAGTTGTCGTCTGTACCGTACTGTTCGAGAGTTTCCTGTACGTCGTAATTGTCCTGTCCGATTTCGTCGTGTTAGTTTACATATTCCCAATCTTGTTGATATGCAGCGTTGTTGCATTGTTCAGCTTCTATGTTAAAGTTTCGTTGTCTTTTTTCTATATTTTGATGGGGTGGTGTTGGCCTTTTCCCTTGGAATGCCAGGTTTTGCGCTGGCCTATTCATGTAATTGACTCTTCTCGACTGCATGCTCTGGTTAAGGTCCATTGGTTCTGGTCTTGGCGTAGGCTTTGGTGCAAAAGGTCCAGGTGGTGGTTGGTGTCGAGGTTGAGAATTGAAGTTTTGTTGTTGTGGGAAAAAAATATGGGGTTTTTGCCAATACCCTTGTTGTTGAGGTGGGTTATAGGAGAGCAGGGGCGTTTGTCTCTGCATTGGTTGATTCCAATGGGTAAGGTGTGGGTAAAATGGTCTCGGTGCGGCGTGGTGCTGTGGGGAGAATTTCCATCGCAGATTTACAGGAGGTTTTCTATAGTTATGTCTGCTGGCAATATTTGCCCGATAGGTTTGATTTTCCAGCTTGAGGCATAATTGTAGAGCCTCTGGAAGGTCTGCTGGTTCTCTGATCCCTAGCAGTCTTGGAAGGTCACCATTGAGACCCCTAACGAAGGTATCTAACGCTTTGTTTCTATACGTGTTTACCAGAAGTTTTCGGGATTCCGATCCGGCTTCTAAACAAGAAATTTTGTTTAAGAAACCTTTGTTTAATAAACCTTCTGATAATATTCATGTATGGTTAGATTGCCCTGAGTCAGTGAGGCCATTTGGTACTCTAAAGTACCTATTTCTCGTTTGTCGCCGTAATGCGTTGTTAAACAACGTGAAATCGCGGTCCACTTTAAGGGTGTGCTGTAGGATTCCAACACGATGTCTGCTTGGCCTACAATTTTGTTCCGTATGATGTTAAAGATACCAAAGTATTTATGTGTGCCTCGTGTTGGCTCATACACTTGTAGAACTCTATTTACGCTTTTTTCCAGGATCCGAATTCACCCGGATCCCCTGCAAAGTCTCGCAACGACCGTACAACATCAGGAATTTTGTCGAGTTCGCCAATACCCTGGGGTCCTACATTAACGGTTTCGTCTACCTCGATAACGTTCCTAGCTGTCAACCTGTCATCTAAAATTCTATTGACCACATCTGTTATCTGCCTAAATATGTCCCTATTTTCCTCATTTTGGATGTGTAGGGGATTTGGATTCTGAGGGTTTGGAACTAAAACCGGTGGTCTTACTAGATTATTTGGGTTACTCATTTTCGCAATTGGATTATCAGCCTTAATAAAATGCGAATAATTACACTTTATGATTCAGGACAATTTAGATAACGGAAATGTCAAAATTATTTTTCTTCAAATTATTTCCGATTGTTTTCGGTTTAAAACTTAGATTTAGATATCGAAAATTGATTAAGTTATTTTTTCCTATTTTTCAAATTATTTTTAATGCACTTTATTAAATATTTTTCCTTAATTATTTAAGGTTCGAATCTTATCTAATTTAAAAATTAAAACTTTAGTTTTCTCTTAGTGTGACTTATTTACACGTTTTTCGTACATATGCGAATTTTTTGTGTTTCAAAATTAATTAATGTATTTTAGATGCATATCTCACTTTTCATTTATTTTTCAGATATTATTTCCATTAATTTTATTTACTTAAAAAGGGTTTAGTTTCACTTAATGTAATTAATTTAATTTCTTTAATTTCACTTAATATATTTAATTTTTTTTACATCAAGTCGATAATATGATGTCATGTAAATGGCCGCCGCCACAGTTGATTGTCATTTGAGCCCTTTTTGTGGCATTTTCCATCACTTTGGCCAAAACTTCCGGCGATAGGTCCTCACTTTCTTAACGGATATTGTCTTGAAGAGCTGCAAGATTCTGAGGCTTGTTGACATAAACCCACGACTTCAAAAAGCCCCACAAAAATAAGTCTGGAGCGGTCAAATCAGGCGATCTTGCTGGCCAGTTCAAATCGCCAAAACGGGAGAATAGGCGCCCGGGAAATGCATCCTTCAGTATATCGGTTGTGGCACGTGCAGTGTGTGCTGTTGCACCGTCCTGTTGGAACCACATGTTTTCCAATCCCAATTCATCAAGTTGCGGCAAAAAGAACTCGTTGATCATTGCTCTGTAGCGCTCACCATTCACAGTAACTGTTTGGCCCGCGACGTCTACGAAGAAAAAAGGTCCGATGACTCCTCCAGCGAAAACAGCACACCATACAGTAACTTTGAGCGGGTGTAATGGCTCTTCGTGGGTTACACGCGGATTTCAGTGCCCCAGAAGCGTAAATTTTGCTTATTTACGTACCCGCTAAGATGAAAATGGGCCTCATCACTCATGATTATTTTTGATGAAAAATCAACTTCCTGGTGGTGATTCAGGATGGCTTGAGCGTATGTTAGACGCGATTGGCGGTCAGCAGCTAACAGCTGATGCACCGTCTGGACTTTGTACGGAAACATCTTCGAATCTTGTACCAAAATTCGCTGTAAAGACCGTCGACTGATAGCCATTTGCGTGGCACGTCGTCTGGTCTATGTCGACGGCGCTTCCATGACATCCTCGGCTACAGCAGCAATATTCTCTGCAGAACGGCTACTCCGGGGTCTGCCTCTCCTGGCAGCATCTCGTGTTGTGCCAGTCTCTTCGAGGCGAGCGGCTAAACGTCGCAGTGTTTCACCAGTAGGCGTTGGACGGCTAGGAAATCTGCGACGAAATTCACGTTGTGCCAAAGTCACCGACCGATTATTGGTCAAATAAATAGTCACCAATATTCCACGTTCTGGAGCAGTGTAGCGTAACATTGTTTATTAACGTGTATTTTGCATGTGTTTACTACACAAATGTCGAAACAGAACTGACATTAGGGGCCAATTGCAAAATTTGTAGCATTTTCTGATGGGAGGATTTCTTTTGCGCCACCTTGTACTTAGTTTATTACGATGACTTATAGTAAGAGTAGCATTGAACTACTCGTCCCTCGCTGGCTGCACGGATGAGTTCCTTTTTGTCGGCTAAACCTACTGCGGCTCCTGCTACAACACTTCAATGCGAGGCGGTCTCCGGACGGACACTAGAGAGCCTGAGTCTTCTTGGATCCTGTATGACCAGTCGGGAAAAATAGGATTGATGCCGTTGGGAAGTCAATTTTAGTTTCTTCCTTTCACAGACACTGTTTTATGGTATCGCGAAACACTGTCACTTATTTTGTGGATTTTTTTTTCTTAGTTTCACTTTTACTTTTTCACGACTGTCCCTGCTCGGGCGCCAGTTTTTAATTCAAATGTTTATTAGTTTTTTTAAAAGGGTCGGAGCTAATACTCCGTTTTATTTGGATTCAAGATTAAGACTAAAAATTTATTTTACAATTTTATTACTTATAATAAATTTACAGCTTTAATGCAAGCATTGCATTCTTTTACAATTTTATTAATTATAATAAATTTACAGCTTTAATGCAAGCATTGCATTCTTCTACAATTTTATTAATTGTAATAAGTTTACAGCTTTAATGCAAGCATTGCATTTTTTATTCTTTGGAAAGAATTGTTAAATTAGTGTCTACAGGTTATTGTTCTGTTATTTGTATTTCCGGCACACTTTGGGAATAAATTGCTTACCTAATGTCTGCGATTTTATTTGTGTTATTAAATTAAAAAATTAAATAAAAAGTAGCAAAAGCAAAAAAAAAGAAAATAAATGTAGCGCGTGTTAACTTACACAACTGAATAATAGCCGATCGGGCTCAAACTTTGGTAAGTTGTTGTACACATACCGGGGAGTGTTTATGGATGAAAAAAAGTGGGTGGGGCCACGCCCATAAAAAATTAGTTATCAGTTTTAGCTACTTGCACTTGACCGATTTTTCTGAAACTTTGTACACATATCAAGCTGTCATGACTAAACAATTTCGTGATAAGAAAAGTGGGCGAAGCCACGCCCCTAAAAAAGTTTTAATTTTGAGGCACTTGCACTGGACCGATTTTTCTAAAACTGTGCACACATATTAAGCTGTCGTGACTTTATAATTTTAAGACTAAAAAAGTGGGCGGGGCCACGCCCATAAAAAAAGGCTATAATTTTGAGGTATTTGCACCAGACTGATTTTTCTGAAACTTTGCACACATATTGAGCTGTCATGACTAAATAATTTCGTGATTAGAAAAGTGGGCAGTGCCACGCCCATAAAAAAAAGGTATTATTTTGAAGTACTTGCACTTGACCGATTCTTCTGAAACTTTGCACACATATTGAGCTGTTATGACTTTACAATTTCGTGATAAAAAAAGTGGGCAGGGCCACGCCCATAAAAACAATTTTAATTTTGAGTTACTTGCACTGGTCCAATTCTTCTGAAACTTTGCACACATATTGAGCTGTTATGACTTTACAATTTCGTGACTAGAAAAGTGGGCAATGCCACGCCCATAAAAAATAAAATTTTTAGGTTTTTTCACTTGATATTCAATTAAAATTCAGAATGCATTTCGATTCATTAAGGGGCGTAGCAACGCGCGCCGGGTTTGGCTAGTATAATATATATATAAAACAAACAAAAAATAAAAATAAAAAAAATATTAAAAAAAAATAATATTAAAAGTATAAATAATATATAAATAAAAAATAAAAAAAAAAAGTAAAAAAAAATTTTTTTGGCTCAGCTGGGATTCGATGCCACGTTTTCTCTAACCAGTATACACGTTTGTATGTATGTATGTTGTTGTTGTAATGTTGTTTTTGTGAAAAAAAAATCAAGGTGGTCGTGGGTTTTTGCTCATATCTCAGTTGTTTATGTACCGATGTTTCTGATTTTCAATACCGTTCTACTCCCAAATATTTCTGATATTTTAATACCTCACCCGGGTCCATGCGATGTCGGGGGGCTTTGAAAAGACTTAATCGACTCCCCTATTCATAAGCTTTCAGAAAATATATACTTTATGGGGTCGGAAATGAAAATTGTAGAAATTTCACACGGAATGAGAAACCTATATATACCCTTTTTCACTGTGTGAAGGGTATAAAAACGTAATAAAACTGACAAAATTAGATGTATGATTCTGAAATTTTGCAAGCATTGCTTTTTGGTCAAAAGGTTTGCACTGCCGGAAAATCAATGTGACATGCCCACTTTTTCCCATACCGTTCATGTAACTCTTTATCTCAAATTCATATAATTTCTCTATGAAAAAAGAATTTTAAATAATAAAGCACCCTATATTGAAATATCTAAGTTGAGTTTATTAGCAAAAACCACTTCGACGGGCCTACTATAATGCCCACTTTTCACGTAATCTACTGTTAATGAAATTTAAAGGCTCTTAACACCGACAAAATTTCAGGTATGATGATGAAATGTTATACATATAGCTTTTTGGTCAATGCCGTTGTTATGCCAGAAGGTGACATGCCTACTTTTGGGCCTACCTTCCATATAACGATTTATCTTAAATTCATATAATTTCTATTTATTTAAACATAATCAAATCTTATAATACATAGTATATAATAATTCAATATTATTTAATTAAATTTAATATTCACTAATGTATAACTTGTATATTAAATATTAAATACTACTTATTGCTGAAGTTTCCTTTTTTTATTTATAAGATCCCTTATTTGCACTATTCCATTTTCATTTTTTATCACAATTATTTTTTTTTTCTTCATAGCCTAAAAGTTAAATATAAATAAGTAATAGAATTTATCTATGATTACCACATATTTAAACCCATATTACACTTCATCCCTTATACAAAGGGTTTTAGATACGTATGCATAAATTGATACCCTTGTTTTACTTATATTTGTATGAGTCTGCGCATTGAAATAAATCAATAGTAAAAAAACTATGTAACATTGTTACTCTGATGTTTTCTATATATTAAAAAGTAACTAAAATAGATTTAAAGTCAACTGTAATTAATTAAAAAAGTTTTAAGAAATAAATACTACTGTGAGATGTAAGTGTTATTATAGTTTTTAAATTGGTATTTAAATTTTTTTTCATTATAAAGCTCTAAGTCTAACATCATAGTTCTGCTTTATATGAACTTTTAATTTCTAACAAAATTTAAACCAGAAAGAAAATTTTTGTTTTACTTGTTTATCTTCAGATACTGATGCGATTTCCGCAGTCTACGCGTTTTCATATTTCACATTTTGTGTTTCTCATATATAGCATTGTTTTAATTTAAGGGAAATACATTAATACACCTCAGTACATTATTGCTGCTTGAATCTGCAATTTGTACTATTTTGAACTACAGAAATCAGCATCATGTTTATTTTAAAAAAGATTATTTCAAATCGTTTTCTATGTTTTTATTTAAAGAAACTAATTTTTTTTAGCAATCAACTATAATGAATTTAACCTATAGAAATATGACAGAGTAACTAACTAATTTATTTGTCATAACACAGTTTAAAGGCTTATTTAGATTCATAAAATTTGAGTTCAGATTTTTGTAGAATTTTATCGTTTAAAAATGAAAATCACTATAAGCTACTTCAAATTATTTTTCATTCGCAGACAGCTGTTTATTTAAAGCATATATATTTTTTAGGTTTGATATAGTAATGAAAAAAAGTGTTTCTAATTGTTTTTGCTAAGGTTCATGAGTTCGAAAATATGTAAGCTTTTATTGATTACTTCGTTAAATATTTTCTTAATACTAATGCAGCGAAGTAACGAATTTTTTAAAACTACATAATTTTCCCTTTTCTTAAACTGATTTTTAATTGAAAAATAACAATTGTTTGTATTACCATTCATCTCATATGAAATACGTACATACATTTAAAAACATTCATATGTATATAAAAACATCCCATTGTATGTAACAAGCAAAAATTCCAAGAATAACCACTATACATATTTTTTTGACCCGCTAAAGTCACCTAACTACAAAAATCATCATCATTTCAAATTCTATGGTAAGGCTTTTTTTTAATTTTTTTAATAAAATTTGAGATTTTTGAAGAGGCTGCTCCATACATCTTCTAAAAACAATCTGTCTAAAAACTTTAAATTACGTCAGATTTAAGTTTTTGAAATATCATTTTCTGATCTAGCCATCAGTTTTAGAGTTATCGAGGAACAAGTCGGAAAAAAATTTTTTTTTTTTTAAATTATAAAATTCTTAAAATTAAAAAATTCATAAAAAATAAAACGCAACAAAGAATTAAGAGTTTTGGTACTTAAACCTAAAAGTGCATTTATTAGAAATAAAATAAATTTTATTACATGACAGTCCAGGTATAAATTCGTGTTTTATTCTCGATAAACTGAAAGTACCTAGTTTTGATATTTTCCATCACAAATTAGTGTAGAGCAAAAAATTTTGTGATTTTTTAATTTTTTTTAAATGAAAAATTAATTTCAAATTATTGTCGGACGTTAATTAGTCTAGAAGTTAGATGAGATCTTAATAAAAAAGTACTATAGTTTAAGTTTTTACCGGTTCTTTGTCTCTTAGCCTAACGATTTAAATAAAATACCAGACTCCTGTCCGCTTATTTTATTTCTGCTTTTTTAAAAAATCATCTTTCTATTCAATTGTTTAAGTACTTAGTCTAAAAGCTGCATGTATTAAAAATAACATAAATTTGATTGCATTAAAATCCATCGATATATTCGAGTTTTATTCCCGATAAAGTAAAAGTATAAACAGAGGTTACAAGTAGTTATATTTTAATCAACAAGATTAACAAAGAATAATCTAAAAAAAAATAATTTCGACTTTTGCTTTGTCATCTATAATTTTCTGAGTTTGATTCTCTTATAAGGAACCAAATAAAATCTCCCATCATATTTTCTTTCTATAGTCTCTGATAACGTTGCTCCATGGTTAAGTTGTTGATTACGGCACCAAGGTTTTCCGGAAATAAGTCCAAATGCGAATGCAATAAATGTATTTTTAGTGACACTTTTTAGAAGAAATGCAAGAAATATATGTATTTTAGTGAAATGTTTGCACCTAAAATTAGAAATTTAGAAAAACAAACAAACATGGATAAGAAAATTCATTTTATTAATATATACCGATTTTTAAATAGTTTTCAAGCAAATCACGGACGATTTCTTTGTAATTTGGACTCCTGATGTTCCCTAGAAAGTTAGAAACAATTTGTCAAAATGGATTTCACGCAGCCTTTTCATCTGATAATAACAAATCCTCAAAGGTAGTAAGTACCATCCAAAACTCCTTCATAAATTTTCGCAGATAAACGATTTAGGAGTATTGTTTTTAAATAAGCAAAGGCTCTACTCTCTTTGTCTACTGTTTTAAAAAAAAATTTAACTAAGCCTAGCTTTATATGAAGTGGTGGTAAGATTACATTGTCCTTTGCAATCAATGCAGAATACTTTACATTATGTAGTCCTGGGGTCATTTCGGATCTTGTTTTCCAATCCTTATTTATGTAGTGATTTTCATGATCTCGGCTATCCCAGAGGCATAGGAAACAACAACACTTTGTATAGCCATCTTGGAGGCCAGACTCTTAAGTCGCAACATACTTTCCAATTGTGCTGTTCATAGTTCAAGTTTCTTAATAAAGTGGCCACAGTTTCATATGTTTCTTTTAAATTAACGGCATGTGAAATAGGTATGATGACTTCTCGTTGCCTATATGTAGTAAAACGCCCTTAAGACTTTCTTTGCTACTATCAATAAATAGCCGCCACTCACTTGGAACATATTTTTAGTCGAGCTTCAAAAGCACACATTATCTCTTGGCATATGGCTTAGTCAGTTCCGGTATACCGTTGGCTTGACGTCCTTTTTTAAGAAATTTTGCTCTCTTAAGTGAGATGCTAAAAGCTTCGATTTCTCTTTAGTTAGCTCGAGGTCTCTTATGAGATCATTTAGATCAAGTTGATTGTAAAGCTTTGGTCTTAAATCATCTGATGTACTACACATGCTTGAAGACGTCAGTTGGGGTGATGATAAGATTTTACTACGTGAAATATCACATGGACTTTCAAGGAGGGACTCTATCTTGATTTAAAGCCTGAAGTTCAAATCCACCGGCTGAAATGGTGAAGTAGAACCATTGCATATGTTTTCCAAAACAATTTTTAGTACATAAACAAAAATAGCAATCAGATTCGTGGTTCGATGTTTCTCTCCAGAGCATAGGTTGTACAGTTTTCTTATGTGTTCTGTAAGTAGAAAAAATGTTGCAATGAGTAAACGGATACATATATTTTAAACTTTATTTAAAAGTACTTAATGAGAGTTCGATTTGGATTTCTGAAAATAACACGACAATTATCGCATATTGAACTCGGTGTCCAGTATTGGTCAATGTGGTTTATCTTTATTTTAAAATAATCTTCGTATTTCATTTGGTAAGAAATTGAGAAATGGCACCGTTTATTTTTTGTCATAACTTTGCCGCACACATAACATAAAATTTTTTTTACATAAAATTTTTCTAATTTTCTTTTCCAATTTTTTTTATATTTAAAATAAACACTTGTCTTGTCCACAATCACTTGTTGAGTAATACTAATTGTACAAAGTGGTGCCTTTATATGCGTTTGCGGTTTACACGCCCGCCGTAAACGCATCAGTATTAGTGCCTTATAGATGTGATACGAAACTAGAGTTTACAATGAACGTGTGAAGTGACGTTCATTGCCGAAGAAATTTAAAGCGAAAAAGTATTAAAAAAATAATTCTTGGAATTTGCTTGAAAAAAAATCACAATATTATTTTGAACAGCTAGATAATGCTGTAGTTCCTGGAATTTTCTTGTGCTGTAATTAGAGCTAAAAATATATTACCTCAGATTGCAGAACACTGAATTCACGTTAACCGAGTTTTGTTATTGGTCGCACTAATTGAATTATACTGTGAAGTATATTACCATCTGATAAGCATTAGAGGGAAATATGAAAGAAGACGAAAATCCTCACCCAAATAAGAAACGACCGATAAGCGAAGCCACCATGACAATGTTGGTGTATTTTTTCAATTGAATAGAAAGATGATTTTTTTTAAAAAAGCAGAAATAAAATAAGTGGACATGTGCCTGGTACTTTTTTTAAAATCGATAGGCTAAGGGACAAAAAACGGTAACTTTAGTATTTTTTATGATCTCATCTAAATTCTAGACTAATTAACGTCCGAAAATAATTTGAAATTAATTTTTCATTAAAAAAAAAAATAAAAAAATCAAAAAATTTTTTGCTTTACACTAATTTGTTATAAAAAAATATCAAAACTAGGTACTTTCAGTTTATCGAGAATAAAACACGAATTTATCCATGGATTTTCATGTAATAAAATTTATTTTATTTCTAATAAATTCAGTTTTAAAATGAAGTACCAAAACTGTTAATTCTTTGTTATGAATTTGTTTTATGAATTTTTTAATTTTAAAAATTTTATAATTCTTCAAACAAAATTTTTTTTCCGACTTGTTTCTCGATAAGTCCAAAACTGATGGCTAGATCAGAAAATAATATTAGAAACTCTTAAAGCTGGCGTAATTTAAAGTTTTCAGAAGGATTGTTAAACAAAATCGAGTAAGTCGTTCTAAAGTTACGACAAGATGTATGGAGCAGCCTCTTCAAAAATCTCAAATTTTATAAAAAAAAATTAAAAAAAACCTTACCGTAGAATTTGAAAATATGATGATTTTTGTAGTTAGGTGACTATAGCGGATCGAAAAATTATAGTGGTTATTATTTTTTTCGATTTGTTGCATAGTGTTATATATTGAATTTATGTATGTGTGTATGTATGTATGTATGTAAGTTTAAAAAAAATAAAAAAAAATTTTTTTGGCTCAGCCCGGATTCTATGCCACGTTCACTCCAACCAGTATACTACGTTTGGATGTATGTATGCATGTATGTCGTTGTTGTGAAAAAAACGAGGTGGTCGTGGTTTTTTCTCATATCTCAGTTAATTATTTATCGGTTCTTCTAATTTTCAACATCGATCTGCTCCCAAATATTTCTGCTATTTTAGTAGCTACCACGGATCCAGGCGATGTCCGGGGGCTTCAAAAGGTTGATTTCAACATACAAGCGGGCATACGGATTGACAATGCTTAATTGACTCCCCTATTCTTTAGCTTTCAGAAAATATATACTTTATAGAGTCGGAAATGAAAATTGTAGAAATTTCACACAGAATGACAAACCTACCTATATATAGACCTTTTTCACTCTTGTATAAAGTGTATAATAAATTATTAACTAAAATACCTACATATCAGAGATCTGCAACGAATACTAATGAAGTAAGTCAACTTGAATCATTATTGACTATTTCGTTTATTTATACGCATTCAAACTTATACGCACTTTTAAATGAAATATACTTACAGTACTCATATTCATCAACACGTATGACTTAGTTGATTGCTATTGTCGTTCATGCAAGATAAAAAGACGACCAAAATCACGTATGACTCGCGAAGTTATTATGAAGTTGTGTGTTTTAACTAGGCTTGCCAGATAACAATTTGGCATTCACCATAATAATTGTTGATTGTTAAAAAAAGACAATTTTAATTTAACAAAATAATACAAAAACAACAAGCAAAAGTAAAGTGCTTGCTTTGAGATTTTGTTTTTGCGTATTATCTTTCAAATTTAAGTGAGCACCTAAGAACGCAGTTTTTTAATTTGCTGCAAAAAATTTAAACATGAAAATAAAAAACACAAAATAAGTGTTATTCTTTACCTCTTATTATAGAAGCCAATCAAAACTTAGCCTAAAGACCATAATCAGTTACATTTATTTAAAAATTAAATAGTGGTACTTGCAAAAAATGTATTTTACACATTGTAACATTGCAAATTTTCTGGCGGCCAAAAAATATCTTGCACTCTCCGACCTGGCAACGTTGTTTATTCTTTATACAAATGAGAGCTGGGGCTCAATCCTCGTTCTATGAAACTATGAAATGAAAAGTTTTTGTGTGTAATATCATATGGTGCCACCATACCCTTTGCTATAAAAAAACTTTTTCATTTCACAGTTTCACAGAACGAGAATTGAGCCCCTGTTTATGTTTTTGTTGTTGAGTCAACTTGCATCTTTCTATGAAGATAAGTAGTTTCTTAAAAATATGAATCAAGGAGAATAGTTTTGCAAATCATATAAATATGGGACGCTATAAATATAAGTACAACGTGGTACTTATGTTCATTGTGTGTTGTACTTATAAATCAACATTGTTGTGGGTATGCGCACGTCAGCTCAGTTAAATTTCAATGATTTATACGCACTTATACTCAAATTTTATGACTCACTATGAATATTGAAAAAACGACTCAAAGCCGATCACTGCTACATATGTATGTTTTTAAATCAGAAAAATAAAAGTTTTTGTAAAAAATTAAAGTAACCTTAAGTATAATATTTAGAAGGAATACTATTTCTTTAAAGAAATGATAATAATAATACTATAAGTAAGAGCACTATATTCGGCTGTACCGAATCTTTTATACCCACCACCAATTTTATGTATTTCTGTAGCACAGCATTTATTATTTTGTTAGTAGCAGTAATCGCTATGGAATAAAGCTATAAACACAATCAAAGGCTACCGACCATCGACTACAAAAGTAGCTGGCTACAAAAATAGCCAAGTCGCCAGCTACTTAATTCTTTTAACGACTACCGACCACTAACTACAAAAAATAAACATCTATTTTGACATATGTATTACAGGGAAGGAAAATGGCTTTTATGATTTTGTACCAAGTGTAAAAACAAAATGTACTTTTTAGGCCATGACGGTACCATTTTTTTAATATTTATTAATAAAAACATAAACTTAACAAAAATTTTTATAAAAATTCAGAAGTATACAATAAAAAAACAAAAACTTATCAAAAATGTGTATAAAAATCCAGTATACAATAAAAAATATTAAATATAACATTAATAGGTACATACGCAGAAATCAGTTATTTAACAAATTTTATTTATTAAACACTTTTAGATAATAAATTTTCTGTTATTTTAAAATAAAAGCAACAAAAATTTGTTGACTTCAATAAATCTTTTTTTTTAATCAAATTTGAAACAGTAGAAACGTGAAGTCTATTTCTAATTTTTAATTAGGTTTTGAAATTAAAGACTCGTGGAATAGACAGAGTTCCTCTTAAAATTCTTGAAATATCTGGGAACATGATAATGTAATACTAGCCAAACATTCATATCAAATGAACTCATTTAATTAATTTTTCATCTTTGACACTTTAGACCAAAAATAGGAAAAATTTGAATCTTTGTGTTATCTAAGTTCAATCACATCGGCTAGTGCTCTGATTATTTATTGCTTCAAAGTTTGTTCGTTCGTGTGGAAACATTTTCACCAGAAGAGGAACTATTGAATTTGTTTCTCCCATAATAACTTTTCCTGGAATTAGGGTTGCCATTTCTATTTTAAAAAAAGAGGACGCCAGCATAAAAATGTAGGACATTTGCCCAAAAAAAGGACACATTTAAAAAAAAATTAAATTTGATAAAATTTACAACGCCATTTAAAATACAAAAACAAAATTTGTTTTTACGAAAAAACTTTATTTGCAAAAATAATAACTTAACATATCATTCTGATTAATTGGTTGAAAATAAAAACAAAAAAAAAACAACAAAAATTCATTGCATTCATTATCGGGAATGTATACTTTTAAAAATTTTACATACATTTTTCAACACTTCCAATTTGAGCCATCTCTAGGCAATCCATATCAAAATTATATACCCTTACTATATTTTTTGTTCAAGACTTTCTTCTATATTTGGAAAACAAACTTTATGAAGAACACACAGCTGACCAGCAGACCCCTTTGCTGATCTTTTTTAAAATAAAAGACAAGTTAAAATAGGCCACTTCGCTAAATAGCGACAATTAGGGATAATAAAACTAATTTTGTACAAAGAGAAGTTTTAAAATTGTACTTTTTCAAAAATAATTGTACGAGATTTACTTTTTTTTAAACATTTTGTGACCTATGATTTAAAGTTTAAATATAAGAAAAAAACTTCAGAGAAGGTGCAAAAAGCCGGACAATACCGGACATTTGTTAAAAAAGAAGTAGGACTGCCCCGGATGCCCTAAAAAAGAGGACGGTGTCCGGGGAAAGGAGGACGGAAAAAAAAAAACTTCAGATAAGGTGCAAAAAGCCGGACAATACCGGACATTTGCTAAAAAAGAAGTAGGACTGCCCCGGATGCCCTAAAAAAGAGGACGGTGTCCGGGGAAAGGAGGACGGATAGCAACCCTACCTGGAATAAACTTATCGAACCATTTTAGTACATCATTATTAAAGATCTACCTTAGATGCTTACCAATCATAAGTAAAATGAAATACATAAATACAACAATAGCCAAGGGGAATTCCTGTACCAAGTGGTTCCAAATTAACAGGCGATTGTTGTAAGAAGTTTGCAATAAAGTACTAGGCAGATTTTGTTGTTGCAGACTTGACACCACCTGGTACATGAATTCGCTTTGACAACAGCATTGCAACAAAAACATAAAAGCTGACAGTATAAATAAAGCACACACAAACAAAATTAAATAGAACATGGACAAATTTTTAAATTGTACCAAGTATCTCGCGGTAGTACTACGGTACCAACAAGCTCAAAAATGTACCAAAAAAAGTACAATTGTATCATGATTTCCATCCGTGATGTATTATTATTTTTCAATGGTTTTTCGCGCTTTAATAGCCATATTTAATGTATTGCGTTTTTAAAACCACCGTTTCATGCATTTATTGTATTGGCAGCACTAATCTATTCTATTTTTGACATCTTGTAGTCGATGGTCGGTGGACTTGATTGTGTTATAGCATAATATCTTTACACTAAAATATGTATCACCAAAGACAATAGACTATAAAGTATATTTGAAAAAATCAAAAATGTTGTGCTGTTACAGATGCGGGCGGTAGAGGAAGTATCAGAAGAAGAAAAGATTTCATTCTCACATGTTAAGAGAATTAAAAAGAGCAAATTACAACATATGTATGTAAATATGTAAATGAAACAAGTTCTGTGAATTGTTATTGGCAAATTTGTTTGTTTTTTTACTAGCTTGAGGGCCATTATTACAACTTGCCGACAAAGTTCATGTTAATAAAAGGTAACTTTTGTTAACGTGAGCAATAAACTGACCATTAAGTATTTTTCGTTATTACAACCTGCCTGTAAAATAAATTGTATATATTTTTAAGTATGGCAGCACCAAAGCAAATGCTGAACAAATTTATTAGTTTTTTAAAACCAAAGTGGCAACGACAAGCAAATAGTAAACAATTCCCTTATACGGTAGAAAATATGGTAACTTTTAATTATAAACCTCACGTTAAAAGTTAAAGGTAGAGTGATCTTCCCTTTAACTTATCGGACACTTTTAGGTTAAAGTGAAGTTGTAATAACGAAAAACTAGTCATCTGTCCGATAACATCCTAACTTTAGTTATTGGTAAGTTATAATAATGGCCCTAAGTGTTTGTGTGTGTTTTTCCCGTTGAAAACAATTGTCAGTAAAAATAATATTAAAGAACAGAAATAATGTTTTCATGCGATCTATATGTAAATAGCAAACGTAAAACCAAATGTTACCTATTGAGTAATTGTAGGGTAAGGATATGTGTTTTATTGTTATAAAAGTAAAACTACATTGATTTGCACCGAATTTCTAAAGTAGGTATTTCATTACTACTTACAATATTTGGCAAGAAATCCAATAAAATGAAAGACATAAAACTTTTTGTATGGTATTTATGTTGTTTTTTAATACGATGGTACATACCTACCAATGTTTTAAAATTTTTAATTTTTCAGCAATCGATTGATTGTTTTTATAAGTCTCCCAAGAGGAATGCTTTCTAAGTAATAAAGGTACAAGCAAATTAAGTATTTCTACTCTATGTTTGTGACACACATTTTTCTCGTCAAACCGAAACGAATATTTTGTATCATTAGTACACCCTACGCATTGCTCCATTGCAACTTTTTTTTATATTTTCATATACATACATATGTTCTTGAAAAATAATTTTTTGAATATTTATTTGGATTTCACATATTTCGAAAAACAAGTCAGAGGGTGAACATAAGCTTCCGAGATCTGTTTTATTTTCATAGTTTTTTGTACGGATAAACATTTCTGATGGATATGTTTAAATTTGGGAAGGTTTAATTATATCCATTCGGCATTTAATGCAATATATCCGTTGCGCTATGTAACCTATGAAATATCAACCTGAGGTCAGTTCTATTGGCACATTCTTAGAGTTAAAACTGTCGGCAGTTTCATCAAAATATTATTCACTTTCCACAATGAGTCAAAGAGTATTTGTTGCCTGACTTATAGGGCCCATACGCAACATGCAATCAAGTGATTGTGCCAGCTGATTAACCGTGTATGAGGTTGTGAGATTGTACCAGCTGATGGTGCTTTATCAAAAATAGTTTGATATTTTTTGATTGTACCGGCATGATTTAGCCGTGTGTTGTAAAGTTAGCTTCTAAAAGTTAAATCGTCAAGGCATAAACATCAAAAAAATACAACATTTTAAATATGAATGCCAATTCATAGCCATTTCTTCATCCAAACACGTTTTTTTTTTGTTTCTTATTGGTTTTCGTTTTATTTTAATAGCAATAATAAGTGCAGCACAAATTTATTCGTTATTCATTACAAACTTTTCCACACAATTTTTGGGTAAAAATTGCATTTTGTACCTCCATGCTGGTGTATTGTGTACTTAAAGCTTAATTGCACAATCACTTGATTGCACAATTATTATGGTGTTGTGTATGGGCCCTATTACGACCGTTTTATATTTGATACCACTGCTAAATTTATATTTTGTTTTCTTTTGGATAACTCATAATAACTTAAACAAAACACTGTATTACATATCACTTTGATACAAAAATGTTTGATGAAAAGTTTCACAAGTAAGAAAAATGTAAAAAACAAGTGCTTAAGTAAAATAACGGTAACTCAAACATATTGAAAATTACTTTTTTTAGCTTATTCCCAATTCATAGTCTTAATCTACAATAATCCCAAAAATAACATAAAATGTTTTTATGGACATATGTAGGTATGTACCTATGCAATAACTGAAAAGGTCATTAATATTTAAATTTTATATTTATATGTACATAATTTAATATATTAAATTTTATTGTAATAAATATATACATATAGTTAATATAAATACAAAAATTCTTCTCATTAGGGCATTTTAAATTCAACCAAATTTAATGCAGCTTAATTTTTACAATAACAAAATATGTATGTGTTCGCTACGGCAGCACTGGCGATCATTTCAGTTCCTTGTACAACATTTGTTCATATCAATATATTGAATTGCATATCCCAGCAAACAGGACGTTAAGTCTTTAAATTCCGGTGGTTATATTTTACTATATATCAAACATTTTTTTTGCTAACTAAGACTAAAGTTAAAATAAAAAATGACTTTTTTACTTATAAATGCCTGCGTCCAGGCCTCCGCTTAATCCTTAATCCGATGCATCCAGATCCTTTTTTTTTCATCCGTAGTATATCCTCACAGTATCGCTTCACTGCGCTCCAGTTGTTCTCGCTGTTCAGCATAATGGGGATTATATTCTCCACAGTTATTTCACCTATTTTCCTTTCCAGCTCTTGTCGCTGCTGCGACCATTTGTTGCACTTGAAAAAAGTGTGTTCGGCGTCATCTATCTCCTCAGCCTCCTCGTATATGCAGTAGGGCGTTCCACATTTGCCAACCTTATGTAGGTACTTTCGGAAGTACCCGTGTCCTGTGAGCATCTGTGTCAGGTAATAATTAACTTCTCCTTTTGTTCTTCCAATCCAGTTTTCAAGGCGTGGAAGTAGTCTGGCAGTCCACCTTCCCTTGGTTTCAGCTGTCCATCTGGCTTGCCAGGCCTGCAAGGTTTCGTGTACTATCCGCCTATGTTCCCCTTGCTCTAGGGTATTTGCCCGCTTCTTTTGCCATATCTTCCTTCGCTCTCGTATCCTAAGGTCAATAGGAACTGCTCCGGCTATTACAAGTGCAGCAGCTCCAGAGACTGTGCGGTATGCAGACGTTATCCTCAATGCGGACGTTCGTTGAACGGCCAGTAGGGCGTTTGCTCTCTTCCTCCATTTCATTGCCCCTCCCCATACCTCGCAGCCATATAGGAGAATACTGTTGCTCGTCTCCATCAGCAATCTACGTTTGTTCTGAGTTGGGCCACCTACGTTCGCCATTAGTCGGCTGAGCTGCGCTGTTATTTTCGCCGCCCTTGTGACTGCATGCTGTATCTGGTTAGAGAAAGTCATCCTCGAATCCAGACTTATGCCCAGATATTTTATACACCTTCTAGTCCGTAGTGTGATCTCACCAACATTGAATTCTAATTCAGTCGGTATATGTCGTTTGGTAAGTAGAATCAGTTCCGTCTTCTGAGTAGCTAGGCTAAGTCCGTGTGAGTCCAGCCACGCCTGTGTCCTTATCATCACCTGTCTGAGCTTGCGTTCCGCTCCCTCGATATCCCTAGCGTTGATCACCGCTGCTATATCGTCCGCGTAGCCCACGAGAAACGTGTCATGCGGCATTTCCATCCGAAGTATGTCATCGTAGCTAATGTTCCACAAGTCTGGCCCAAGAATGGAGCCTTGTGCTGCTCCCGAAGTGATGTGCATCCTTCGTTGCCCGTCGGTTGTGTTGTAGATAAGCTCTCTGTTGTTGAGGTAGTCTCCTATTATCCGTCTCAAATATATAGGCACTTGAAAACGAGACTCCAGTGCATGAAGAACGTCCGCCCACCTGAGGCTGTTAAAAGCATTCCTTACGTCCAAAGTCGCCAGTAATATCAGAGGCCTACTGAAGTTGCTCTTCTCCTGCGCAGTTTCAAAAGCGTGAACGACATCTCTAAGGGCCCCTACTGTGGACCTACCCGGTCTAAAGCCGTATTGTCTATCTGACAGCCCTCCCTTCAAGTCAATGGCTTTTGCCAACCTTGGCTTTGCCAGCAGTGTCGAGCATGCATAATGGCCGGTACGCTGATGGTGAATCTGGGTCGCCTTTTCCCTTACTTATTAGCACTAGTTTCTGTGCCTTCCAGATTTTGGGGAACGTTCCTGCTGTAAGACATTTGTTAAAGGTATGTAGAAGCAGTTCCGGGCGTTTATATGCTAGTTTCCTTATAACTTCGGATGGTATGCCGTCGGGGCCTGGCGTCTTTCCGGATTTAAGTTTCGAGGCAGCTGCGATTAGTTCATCCGTTGTGAAAAGCGGGATGTCCATATTCTCTGCGGGAATCAGTTCCCCTTCCAGATTATCATGTGCTGGAAAGAGAGATTGAACGATACGGGTCATTTTGTCTTCATTCATTGGTGGGGCGGGGCCTTTGCAGCTGAGTTTCCCCATGACGAGTTTATATCCTGTTCCCCAAGGATTGGAGTTTACATCGTCACGCAGCGCCTCCCATAGTTTTTTCTTGCTTTCAGAGATTTTTCCTTGCAATTTCCTCTTTGCTTCCTTGTACTCGTTTCTCTCATTTTCGGCATCGCCTTGCCGCCTGGCTCTAGTCAGTCTTCTCCTGCATTTAAAGCACTCACGTCTAGCCCTTGCGATGTCTTCGTTCCACCAGTGTACCGCTTTCTTCCCCCGCCTGTTCGTTCCGATTCTAGGCATCGCCTTGTTGCAACTCTTCTGTATTGTGTCTATCAATATTTCCGCGGCTACGGAGGCATCCAGCGTCTCCGGAGTCGTGCTTGTCCGTTGGTCTATTTCCAAAAGTAGTGTCCTTACATTTAGTTTTCCGGTGTTCCATCTGCGAGTCGTATTATGTCGCATCGTTTCCTCTACTCTTGCAGCGTGCGTTTTAAAGTTGTACGATATGTACTGGTGATCGCTGCCTGTGTATTTCTCAAGAACTGTCCAGTCTGCTATCCTGCCCAGAGTCCTCTCATATACCAGAGTGACATCTGGGATAGTGCCCCTACACCCAGGTCGTCTGAAGGTGGGGGTGTCTCCCACGTTCGCCGGTATCAGTCCAGATCTTGCCATCATATCGATAATTCTTCTGCCTCTTGCATCAGTAGTTTGCATTCCCCAGTCTACAGCCCTTGCGTTAAAGTCTCCGGCCACTATAAGGTGTCCCCGAATCGTGCGTACGAAGTCTTCGATACCGTTTAATTTAACTTCAAACTCTTCAATGTTGTCGCTTGGTGTGAGATAACAGCTTACAAGTGTGACATCCTCGATTTGTAACCATGCGAAACAGTTTCCTTTCCCACTTCTATTTGGAATAAGTTTGCTTGCCCCTGGAATCCATATTGCTGCGGTGGTGCTGTCATCATCGATCCAAAGGCCAGTTTTCCTGCTATATTGTTCGCTTATTATGGCGATGTCCGCTGTTTCCTCTATCATGATCTGTGGCAGCAGTGCATCTGCCACTTTCCCTCTATGCATATTCAGTTGAAGGATTTTCATTTCTGTCTTTCAGCTTTGCAGTTTCTTGACCCTGGTAGGTGGTCCGTCGGGGATTTACCTTGTTCTGTACAGAGACAGCAGTTTGGTGGGTTTCTGCACTGTTTCAAAAAGTGGCCTTCCTTGCCGCATTGAATACATAGCCCTCTTGCTTTCCTGTCAGTCCCTCGGCATTCTCGCTGTTCGTGTCCAAGCCCGAAACACTTGAAACAGCGTTTGTCATCCTCTCGGTATTTTATCCTGCAGTTTGTCCATCTAATTTTGATGCGTTCCGTCCTTAGTAGACCTTTCGCACCATTTGTTGGTAGTGAGATGAAAGCTCTTCTTTGGTCTCTTGAGTTGAGATTCGTGAGTCGGACGGTTATATCCCCTTCTGTTGTTCCGGTCGCCTTGCAGACAGCGGTGATGACGTCATCTTTAGTGGATGTGCAGTCTATATCCCGTATCTCTATGGTTGTCTTTGGTTTCAGATCTCTAACTACTGCAGCTTCCTTTAGAGATTCCTTTATGGCCTCTGAGAACTGTTCCATTTTTCCTCCTTGTGCTACTTCTAACAGTATAGCACCGGTTCTGGTCTTGCGGATTGAGCGGACTGTAATATCTGCATCTTCTGGGTTCACGTTATCCTTCAGTAGCTTCAGGACATCTGCGTAGCTATGACCCTCAGCTGGTTTAACAACCACTGCGTCCGGTCGGTGTCTTGGCATCTTTTTCCGAACTTTCTTCTTAGCTGTCGGTTTTCTGCTGGGGGCACCTGGTATATTCTCAGCGAGCATTTCCTTCGTGCCTCTCTTGTCATCCTTCCTATGTTCCTTCTCCTGTGGGGTTTCCTTCTGTCTCTTTCCAGGTGTGGGCTTCCCGGCGGGGCTTGTCGCAGTGCGTTTTTGAGGCAGCGGTCTTAAGATTTGACGTTCCCTTGCCGGCTGCACAATCTCAACAATATCATCCGTGTGCTTTCTGGATTTTTCCTTCTCAGCTTCAGCTGTTTTCCAGTTCCGTCTATACTCTCCTGAAATATCGAGTAGCTCCTCGAGTTCTGACACGCCGTTTTGCACATCCATACTGATGTTTCTCTGCTTGGCGATTGCCTGTCTAATCTTCTTCAGAACCTTTCGGCACCTTTCCATAGTTTCCTCTTCAGAGTTCCTCATTTTTGTGATGAATTCCTGTCGAGGTGAGCTAGTGCGTGTTCCAGTGTATATCCCGTTCGTTTTTGCTAACCCAGTGATCTTATCATGGGTGCTCCGTGGTTCAGCGTCATGATCTTTCCCTGTGCTGGACTTTATCTTTGGTGGCTCACTTCTCGTTGTCGGGAGACCAAATTTGATCCTTATTTGGGGTGATCTTTGCATTCTCCCACTCGGTTGGAATGGGTTTGCATCTTCTGCTGTGTCTTGTTGTTTCGGTTTGTTTTGTGGAGTTGTCATCTTTTTTCAATTGGGTCCCGTCTCGAAATCGTTATCCATGGTCGATTACGCAGTTGCCCCGAGATTGACCCCGAGGGTCCCTTTGCATGCAGTGAGGTCCTCGCGAGGGTTGACACGAGACTTCATGGGTACTCGTGTTCAGAGCCAGGTCGGGCACTAATCGGGAGTCCTCTCAACCGAACCTGCGTAGCCAACTTAATGGTAACAACACATGGAGCGTTTTCCGAGCCCTTGCCAAGGATTTAACAGGACGGTAGGCAACTGGGACATTTTCCTGAAAGCCATTTCCACGGAATTTCACTTCCGTGTACTGAGGTAACAGCCTGCCCCAGTTGTCAGCCCGAATTCATCTAATCATACCGTTTTCCAGTCCTTATGCCAGGTCAATTGCCGGGTTGTCATCAGGTTATTCGTGGTGTTTCATTGGCGAGTTTCTATCGCTATTCATCCTAATCGTCTTCGGTGGTGGACGACGGAGAGAGCTTAATTGCATAATATACTTAATTATTATTAATGAAATCAAACCTGCGTGTTTGCTGGGCAGCATGCTTTGTAAAATTTACACACACGCATAAAGAATCCATCACATATAATTTGTTTTTGTTGAGAGCTTGTTCTCTTTTTGTTTTCTTACTCTCACATATTTGAATGCTCACAATGTGTATAACAAAAATTGGGATTTATGCAAAATCCCACATAGAAATTATCACCGGCACAACTTTGTATGGCAGTGCAACATCTTTATAGTCTATTGTCTTTGGTATCACTTTCATTGTATAAGTTAACACCAACTTTATTACTTTTTGCATATTTCTAGTTAAACCTGAAAACCAAAATAACAAAACACACTAAATGCGCACTAAATTAAAGTTGATGCATCTTGTTGATTTGCGAATTCTCTTCCCGTAATATTATGATCCAATTGCGACTCACATTACAGTGTGTAGACGAAATTAAATATCAAATAAAACATTGTATATATAAAGTGCTGACGCTATGTTTGCTACTTACCAGTCACGTGTTTATATTTTCCCTTTTATAAAATAAAACAAAAGATAATTATTGTTAAGCAAGCAAAAAAAAATTATTGAAAAAAAGAATGAGTGACTTTCATTTTCAATCGTAGTGTAGCACTCGAAAAACCCACATTAAATGTAGTTTTAATTAATTTATAACTTCGATATGCTAGTAAAATGTTTTCGTAAATTTAGTCTTTCAAAAAAGTGGACGTTTAAGTAGACGTGTCAATAAAGTTTCTGCTATATATACAACTTAGATATTTCAATATAGTCCTTTATTCTTCCAAAATCATTATTCATAGAGAAATTATATGAATTTGAGATAAAGCGTTGTATGGGAAGTGGGCGTAAAAGTGAACGTGCCACATTTATTTTCCGTTAGTACAAAGCCTTTTACCAGAAAGCAATGGTTGCAAAAATTCAGAAATACATCTAATTTGTCAGTTATATTACGCTTTAAATTTTAAATATACCGAAAAATACACTACACGGTATACATTTGTGTACGTTTTGGTCCATAACCCCTTTTCTTTCCATTCGTCATTCATAAGTTTTGGCAATTTTCAGGAGAAATATTTTTTTCCTCAGGAAGTATACATTCGAGATTTCATGATTCTACGTTAATGCGTTTGAACACAATTTCATTTTATACGATGTTGGAAGGACACGTTTTTTTACCTACTCTTTCATTACGTGCTATACCTGTCTTTCTAATATTCCGATTTAGCCCATACCAAACAAACCTTGTGTATTAAGAAAAATTCTGGAAAAATTTGAGCCCGCTAGCTTTTTCTGACCGACCTCTATCGTATTTTCAACAGACGGACGGACATAGCAAGATCGTCATAAAATGAAATCCCGATTCAGAAAATATATATACTTTATGGGATCTAAAATGGATATTTCGATGTGTTACAAACGGAATGACAAAATGAATATACCCCCACCATTTTTTTGGTGGCAGGTACAATAGGAATATTATGATAAAATAAAATATTGGTTTAAAATATTTTTGACTGGAAATTGCTTAAATCTATGCATTAGGAAAGGGGTTAAGATTAAAATGTACGAAAATTACCGCACAGTTTATTTTTCGGTGTATTTAAAATTAAAAACGTAATAGAACTGACAAACTTAGATGTATGATTCTGAAATTTTGCAACCATTGCTTTTTGGTCAAAGGCTTTGTTCTTACGAATAATAAAGCCGAATATAGTGCTCTTACTTGTTAACATTGAACTTGTCAAAAAAAATGTCAGAATAAATCTAACAACCCTGATGAGTACTGTAGAAATTGAAAACGGATTTACAAACATAAGTTCAGTATTAAATGTATAAAAGCTACACAGTGCATGTAAATAGAATCTATGCAACAATAATTCCTCTATGCTAAAAATTGTTATGTAGTAAATCATGGCAGGATCGCCATGTGGGAGTACTATGATAAAAATGTTGTATAAGGTGTAACAGGCAGGGTTATTCCACTGTTCAATCTATTTTATTTTGTTTTTCTTACGGTAATAAGAGCAAAAATGAGACTCTAAAAATAAAAGACTAATGCAGATCGGCAGCATTGAGTAGAGTAAATTAAAGGCTAATTTATTATTAGCTTAGGCCTTGTTTATGTAAGTTTTGTAAATTTAACTTAGTCTTTCTAACTTATTTTAGTTAAGCTCATTCTTATAAGTATATATCTTACTTATTTTTTATAATATTCATAAACTTAATAAATTTCCTCTTTTACAATTTGAATATTTAACCAATGAAGTTTTACAAATTGGAAATTGAGTGACATTTTTACATACATAGTTCACTTAATTATAAACTCTTCTTGCTTAACTCTTAATTATAAAATTTTAAATAAGCTTACAAAATTGAATTTTAACGTTCGATAAAAGTCCACGTTTTAGAACCTTCAGCGTTTGTTCACGTTTTAGAGTAGTCAATGCAATAAAAAAAAATGTTCATGTTTTTGGGAAGTTCATGTTTCTGGATGTTCACGTTTCTGCGAGTTCACTGTTTAAAAAAAATTTTTTAATTTAAACTTATATATCTACCAGATGCTTCATTTTTAAAGTACAAATTATACTTAAGTGTGGTGTTGTAAAATTTATCAATAAGTTTGTGCTATATTCTTCGGGGTATTATATATTAGTATTTTTATACCGGCCACCAAAAAAATGGTCCATCCGTCTGTTTAAAGCTCGATAGAGGTCGGACCGAAAAAGCTAGGGGCTCAAATTTTGTCAGAATATTTCTTATGCACAAGGTTTGTTTGCTATTGCAAATGGGCTAAATCGGAATATTAGGAAGAGATAGCTCGTAATGTAGGTAAAAAAACCGTGTCCTTCCAACATCGAATAAAATGACATTGTGTCCAAAGACATTAACGTATAGTCATAAAATTTCGAATGTATATTTCCTGAGTAAAAAAAAATATTTTTTCTCGAAAATTGCCAAAATCTATGAGTTAGGAAAGGATTTATAGATCAAAACGTACGAAAATTTATACAGCGTAGTGTTTTTTCGGTATATTTAAAAATTTATAACGTAATATAACTGAAAAAATAACATAATAAATGAATGTTTTCGATCTTTTAATTTATATAAACAGTTTCTTCTATTGAGCTTGAGATCACTTTTCTTAATAAAAAATAGTTTCAATTTTATTTTCCGATATTTCGCTACCACATTGGGTAGCTTCTTCAGGGAAATTTTTTAATATTTTTTTTTTTTAACAATTAACAATTAAAATATTTTGTCAACAATTTTTTAAAAAAGGCGGGAAAATTATTTGTAAACATTTAAAATATTATACAAAACAAAAAATTCAAATACATATAAAATATTACAAATTACAAAAACTGTTAAATATTATACAAAACAAAAAATACAGATACATATAAAATATAACATTAAAGCTAACTGACTAAAAAACTAACATATTTCTAGATCTTATTAACTAATAGCCTATAGTTTTGTGCAACATTAGCTGTATCTGTTTTATAATTAATTTTTTGTGTATGTGGTACTTTTATAATTTGTAACATTTCCAATAAATATCTACGTCTGTAATTATTCTCTATATTTAAAACTGTTGTATTTTTAAAATCGGGATAATGATTACAATTAGTGCAGTGTAATGATAATGCAGTTTTTTGTGCAGTTGTTGTGTTCCTGTTCTTCTGGTCTGACTTATGTCCAGCCAACCTAGTTTTAAGTTTATTTTTCGTTGTACCTACATATACCTTATCACAATTTTCATTATTATTACCACTACATGGTATTTTATAAACTAAATTAGACCTTTCTAATTTATCTAATTTATCTTTCGTTTTACTGAATAATTTACCTAATGTGTTATACATTTTGTGGGCCATTATATATTTCCTATTATCATAAATTTTAGATTTTTCCAATCTTTCAGATAAAAGAGGAACATAAGTTATCGATTTATGAATTTTAGGTTCGATAACAGTTCTTGCGTCCAAATTGTTTTGTTTCCTATACTGACCTATTAATCTACAAATCAACTGGATCGGATAACTATTATTAATTAAAATATCTTTTATAATCTCTATATTCTTCCTATGAAAAGCTTTATCGCTTATTTTCAAAACCCTCTCAATTAGATTTCTTGCCGTATTAATAATCATTCTCTTTGGGTGCTTAGAATAATAATTGATGATTCTTCCAGAAGAAGTTGGCTTCTGGTACCAATCTATTAACAAATTTTCGCCCTCTCTTATAACTAATGTATCCAAATAAGGAATTTTCGAGTTACATTCCCTTTCAATAGTAAATTTTATATTGTCATGAAATGAATTGAAAGTTGTTAACAATTCATCAATAAATTGGTTAGGAACAATACAAAATAAATCATCAACGTATTTCGTAATTATCTTTGGTTCTACACTTAATTTCCCAATACAACAATCTAATAATTTCTCCATAAAAATATCAGCTATAATAGGAGATGCTGGAGATCCCATAGGAAGACCCTTTCGTTGTATATATATTTTATTATTATATCTGAAATATCTATTATCTACTATACAAAATTTTATAATACGTAAAAAAAAGATTTTTATCCATTTTCGTGTATTTTTATATCATGTCCCATTTCTCCTCAATAATATCCAAAGCTACGTCTATTGGTATACTTGGAAATAAAGAAACAACATCAAGTGAAACTAACTTTTCACCATTTTGTATCTTTAAGTTCCGTATCTTATCTATAAATTGTAAAGAATTATTCACATTGTATTTAGAGTGTTCAGTTAACTTCCTTAGAATATTTGTAATATATCTACAAAGTTCATATGATGGAGAGTTAACAAAAGAACATATTGGTCTCAAAGGAAATTGTTCCTTATGGATTTTCGGCACACCATATAATCTAGGTGCAGTAGATACATAAGTCTTCAATTTGTTCTTTTCTAAAGATGTAATAATCTTTAATTTAAAAAGATCCTCAACTAAACTATTATTCATAGTTTGTAATTTTGTTGTTGGATCCTTGTCCAATAATCGGTATGTGGTAATATCCCCCACAATGTTATCCATCCTCAAGTCATAATCACTCTTCCTAATTGCCACTGTAGTATTACCTTTATCCGCATCTAGAATAAGTAAATCCCTATTATTCTTTAAAAATTTTTCAGTTGTATTAACCTTATCTAATAAAAATTTGTCCCTGTTCGTCAATTTTTCCCTATTCAAATGGCTATCAATAATCCCTGTAAATTTATTTCTTGCAGTTTCCTGTTCCTCCTTTTCTGTCAGTGTCTGTATGAAATCCTCACCTTCTGCAATAACATTTACAATTGGAAAATTATCCCTTTTTACTGGTAGTGCATGTTTCTTTCCTAAAGAAAGAACCCACTGTACATCAGACGGAATGTCAATATCGGATTTGTTCACAAACCATTTTCTATTAAGTCTAATACCTAGGTCCTTTTTATGTAATTCACTTAAACAATCAAATTTTTTCCTATGTACCTCTTTTATCCGCATACTGAAAATCTTCGCTAATCTATCTTGGTGTTCAATAAAATTGTTGAAAGCATCCCTTGTTAAAAAGTATCTTAAATTATCAGTAATAAAATCCAATTCTTGAGAAACTTGCTTCAATATTTCATGCTTCTGTCTTATTGCCAAATTAAGAATCTTGTTCTGTAGAAATTGTATTTGTCTTGAAATTGATCCCTGAATTTTCGGTATCGGGTTTTCCTCAAAAAGATTAAAAATATTTTTAGTGGAGTTCTTAATGAAATGGAAATGGAATTATACCTGCGTTGCGGCAACGAATTAAAAAAGTTATAGCCGCCTTTATTTTAACTGTTTTGTCCCTTATAGTTTTATACCTATTAATTTTCCTTCTAAATTCCCCGTTAGACTTGAAATTGTTGTAATAGTTGCTGCAAATCATTTTGTCTATTGATTAAATGGATGTGCTCCCAGTTCTTTATATAATAAATGAATGTTTTCGATCTTTTAATTTATATAAACAGTTTCTTCTATTGAGCTTGAGATCACTTTTCTAAATAAAAAATAGTTTCAATTTTATTTTCCGATATTTCGCTACCACATTGGGTAGCTTCTTCAGGGAAATTTTTTAATATTTTTTATTTTTTTTTTTTAACAATTAACAATTAAAATATTTTGTCAACAATTTTTTAAAAAAGGCGGGAAAATTATTTGTAAACATTTAAAATATTATACAAAACAAAAAATTCAAATACATATAAAATATTACAAATTACAAAAACTGTTAAATATTATACAAAACAAAAAATACAGATACATATAAAATATTACATTAAAGCTAACTGACTAAAAAACTAACATATTTCTAGATCTTATTAACTAATAGCCTATAGTTTTGTGCAACATTAGCTGTATCTGTTTTATAATTAATTCTTTGTGTATGTGGTACTTTTATAATTTGTAACATTTCCAATAAATATCTACGTCTGTAATTATTCTCTATATTTAAAACTGTTGTATTTTTAAAATCGGGATAATGATTACAATTAGTGCAGTGTAATGATAATGCAGTTTTTTGTGCAGTTGTTGTGTTCCTGTTCTTCTGGTCTGACTTATGTCCAGCTAACCTAGTTTTAAGTTTATTTTTCGTTGTACCTACATATACCTAATCACAATTTTCATTATTATTACCACTACATGGTATTTTATAAACTAAATTAGACCTTTCTAATTTATCTAATTTATCTTTCGTTTTACTGAATAATTTACCTAATGTGTTATACATTTTGTGGGCCATTATATTAGACCTTTCTAATTTATCTAATTTATCTTTCGTTTTACTGAATAATTTACCTAATGTGTTATACATTTTGTGGGCCATTATATATTTCCTATTATCATAAATTTTAGATTTTTCCAATCTTTCAGATAAAAGAGGAACATAAGTTATCGATTTATGAATTTTAGGTTCGATAACAGTTCTTGCGTCCAAATTGTTTTGTTTCCTATACTGACCTATTAATCTACAAATCAACTGGATCGGATAACTATTATTAATTAAAATATCTTTTATAATCTCTATATTCTTCCTATTAAAGGCTTTATCGCTTATTTTCAAAACCCTCTCAATTAGATTTCTTGCCGTATTAATAATCATTCTCTTTGGGTGCTTAGAATAATAATTGATGATTCTTCCAGAAGAAGTTGGCTTCTGGTACCAATCTATTAACAAATTTTCGCCCTTTCTTATAACTAATGTATCCAAATAAGGAATTTTCGAGTTACATTCCCTTTCAATAGTAAATTTTATATTGTCATGAAATGAATTGAAAGTTGTTAACAATTCATCAATAAATTGGTTAGGAACAATACAAAATAAATCATCAACGTATTTCGTAATTATCTTTGGTTCTACACTTAATTTCCCAATACAACAATTTTCCCGCCTTTTTTAAAAAATTGTTGACAAAATATTTTAATTGTTAATTGTTAAAAAAAAAAAAAAAAAAAAAAAATATTAGAAAATTTCCCTGAAGAAGCTACCCAATGTGGTAACGAAATATCGGAAAATAAAATTGAAACTATTTTTTATTAAGAAAAGTGATCTCAAGCTCAATAGAAGAAACTGTTTATATAAATTAAAAGATCGAAAACATTCATTTATTATATAAAGAACTGGGAGCACATCCATTTAATCAATAGACAAAATGATTTGCAGCAACTATTACAACAATTTCAAGTCTAACGGGGAATTTAGAAGGAAAATTAATAGGTATAAAACTATAAGGGACAAAACAGTTAAAATAAAGGCGGCTATAACTTTTTTAATTCGTTGCCGCAACGCAGGTATAATTCCATTTCCATTTCATTAAGAACTCCACTAAAAATATTTTTAATCTTTTTGAGGAAAACCCGATACCGAAAATTCAGGGATCAATTTCAAGACAAATACAATTTCTACAGAACAAGATTCTTAATTTGGCAATAAGACAGAAGCATGAAATATTGAAGCAAGTTTCTCAAGAATTGGATTTTATTACTGATAATTTAAGATACTTTTTAACAAGGGATGCTTTCAACAATTTTATTGAACACCAAGATAGATTAGCGAAGATTTTCAGTATGCGGATAAAAGAGGTACATAGGAAAAAATTTGATTGTTTAAGTGAATTACATAAAAAGGACCTAGGTATTAGACTTAATAGAAAATGGTTTGTGAACAAATCCGATATTGACATTCCGTCTGATGTACAGTGGGTTCTTTCTTTAGGAAAGAAACATGCACTACCAGTAAAAAGGGATAATTTTCCAATTGTAAATGTTATTGCAGAAGGTGAGGATTTCATACAGACACTGACAGAAAAGGAGGAACAGGAAACTGCAAGAAATAAATTTACAGGGATTATTGATAGCCATTTGAATAGGGAAAAATTGACGAACAGGGACAAATTTTTATTAGATAAGGTTAATACAACTGAAAATTTTTTAAAGAATAATAGGGATTTACTTATTCTAGATGCGGATAAAGGTAATACTACAGTGGCAATTAGGAAGAGTGATTATGACTTGAGGATGGATAACATTGTGGGGGATATTACCACATACCGATTATTGGACAAGGATCCAACAACAAAATTACAAACTATGAATAATAGTTTAGTTGAGGATCTTTTTAAATTAAAGATTATTACATCTTTAGAAAAGAACAAATTGAAGACTTATGTATCTACTGCACCTAGATTATATGGTGTGCCGAAAATCCATAAGGAACAATTTCCTTTGAGACCAATATGTTCTTTTGTTAACTCTCCATCATATGAACTTTGTAGATATATTACAAATATTCTAAGGAAGTTAACTGAACACTCTAAATACAATGTGAATAATTCTTTACAATTTATAGATAAGATACGGAACTTAAAGATACAAAATGGTGAAAAGTTAGTTTCACTTGATGTTGTTTCTTTATTTCCAAGTATACCAATAGACGTAGCTTTGGATATTATTGAGGAGAAATGGGACATGATAGAAAAATACACGAAAATGGATAAAAATCTTTTTTTTACGTATTATAAAATTTTGTATAGTAGATAATAGATATTTCAGATATAATAATAAAATATATATACAACGAAAGGGTCTTCCTATGGGATCTCCAGCATCTCCTATTATAGCTGATATTTTTATGGAGAAATTATTAGATTGTTGTATTGGGAAATTAAGTGTAGAACCAAAGATAATTACGAAATACGTTGATGATTTATTTTGTATTGTTCCTAACCAATTTATTGATGAATTGTTAACAACTTTCAATTCATTTCTTGACAATATAAAATTTACTATTGAAAGGGAATGTAACTCGAAAATTCCTTATTTGGATACATTAGTTATAAGAAAGGGCGAAAATTTGTTAATAGATTGGTACCAGAAGCCAACTTCTTCTGGAAGAATCATCAATTATTATTCTAAGCACCCAAAGAGAATGATTATTAATACGGCAAGAAATCTAATTGAGAGGGTTTTGAAAATAAGCGATAAAGCTTTTCATAGGAAGAATATAGAGATTATAAAAGATATTTTAATTAATAATAGTTATCCGATCCAGTTGATTTGTAGATTAATAGGTCAGTATAGGAAACAAAACAATTTGGACGCAAGAACTGTTATCGAACCTAAAATTCATAAATCGATAACTTATGTTCCTCTTTTATCTGAAAGATTGGAAAAATCTAAAATTTATGATAACAGGAAATATATAATGGCCCACAAAATGTATAACACATTAGGTAAATTATTCAGTAAAACGAAAGATAAATTAGATAAATTAGAAAGGTCTAATTTAGTTTATAAAATACCATGTAGTGGTAATAATAATGAAAATTGTGATAAGGTATATGTAGGTACAACGAAAAATAAACTTAAAACTAGGTTAGCTGGACATAAGTCAGACCAGAAGAACAGGAACACAACAACTGCACAAAAAACTGCATTATCATTACACTGCACTAATTGTAATCATTATCCCGATTTTAAAAATACAACAGTTTTAAATATAGAGAATAATTACAGACGTAGATATTTATTGGAAATGTTACAAATTATAAAAGTACCACATACACAAAGAATTAATTATAAAACAGATACAGCTAATGTTGCACAAAACTATAGGCTATTAGTTAATAAGATCTAGAAATATGTTAGTTTTTTAGTCTGTTAGCTTTAATGTAATATTTTATATGTATCTGTATTTTTTGTTTTGTATAATATTTAACAGTTTTTGTAATTTGTAATATTTTATATGTATTTGAATTTTTTGTTTTGTATAATATTTTAAATGTTTACAAATAATTTTCCCGCCTTTTTTAAAAAATTGTTGACAAAATATTTTAATTGTTAATTGATAAAAAAAAAAAAAAAAAAATATTAAAAAATTTCCCTGAAGAAGCTACCCAATGTGGTAGCGAAATATCGGAAAATAAAATTGAAACTATTTTTTATTAAGAAAAGTGATCTCAAGCTCAATAGAAGAAACTGTTTATATGAAAAAATTACATGTATGACATGATATGAAAATTTTGCAATCATGGCTTTTTGGTCAAAGGCTTTGTACTAACGGAAAATAAATTTGACACGCCCACTTTTACACCCACCTCATATAATTTCTCTATGAATAAAGATTTTGGAAGAATAAAGTGCTATATATAAATATCTAACTTGTAGTTATTAGCAGAAACTTTTTTGACACGCTTTAACGTCCACTTTCATTGAAAGACTAAATTTACGAAAACATGTTACTAGCATATCGAAGTTATACAAAGAAAGTGTTACTTCTTTTAGTATAAATATATTATTCCATAGCGATAACTGTTAATAACAAAATAATAAATTCTGTGCTATAAAAGAACATCAAATTGGTAGTGGGTATAAAAGATTCGGCACAGCCGAATATAGTGCTCTTAGTTGTTCTTATTAATTTTATTATCTTCATATATTTTCCTATTTCGCAGTAACGAATCTAGTTTCTCTAATTTATAGCTGAATCTTGCATGTGTTTTAAATTTTCTTTATTCATACTAATCTCATCACTTTCGGAACGCGAGTTCTTTATGGAAACTAATTTCGATGAATTATCAACCCATATAAACATATATAAATACCTACATCGAATTTTATATCTTCGATATTGTCTTAGTTTACTTTCTTTATTTTCTTGACATCTTTAATGGTTGTGCGTTTCCATACTTCTGAGATCTATGTGTCTCCATATTATTATATTCTTCTTCGCATTATCTACATATTTGCATTAATCCTACCTTTGTTAAGAAAAAAGCGAGACTCATAAAATAAAAAAATAAGCCATATGTTGCCAATTAGTTTAGTAAATTAAAATCTGGTTTATTTTTGGCTTAACCCTTTTTATACAAGATATGTAAATTTAACTTATTCTACTTTAACTCATTCTATTGTAATATCTATGTATCTTACTTATTATATATAATATTCATATTGTTGCATAATTAGTTATATTATAATTTAATTTCTTTAGTTTAGTTTACATTAATTTAATTTACATCCTAATTTCTATTTACATTTGTGTTATTTACTTTAGACTAATCTTATTTTATAACTTCGGCAACCATAAAATTATAAACAAATTTAAACTTTGTACCATAATTCTAGTAGTTTATAAAATAACTATTACTTGAATTAACATTGTTTGGAAAATTCCCGATCTGATATCACATTATAAATATAAGTTGTACATAAGACGTACAAAAGTTAACACCAAGTTGAATTAAAAAAAAATTAAATATTATATAAACCACTGTAATATTTAAGTGTGTCTAATAAATGGAACTATTATAGCGTGAACTTCAAGACTGCTGATTATTATTTGCAATAAAAAATCCCAGATAATTTAAAGAAAATAAACCAACGTTTATAAAAGGTATAAATGTAACAACTGGTGTCAAAAGTGGGATTGCAATAAATAGCCATGAAATTCGAGGAGTTAAAAGTGGAGCAACTCAAGAAAGAATTAAGTAAGTTGGCGTTACCGACAGCAGTGTTTAAAGCGAAATAACTGAAAAGGGTGATGGATACATTTGAACGGCGCAATATCGACTTCAATGCTTATGAATTTGATGATAAAAAATAAATGGAAGCTTGCACCTTTGATGCATAAAAAAATGGAAAAAAGAAAATATAAATCATGGGAGTGATCTAATATCAAGAAAAAGCTAGAGCTTACAATGAGAAATTATTAGCTGAAGTTAAGGAAGAAGTTAAAAATACAGCTAGAGCTAATAATGAAAAACTGTAACAGAGGAAGTTCATGAGAAACAGCAAGAAACTTCTGAGGTATTGAAAAGTAAGTAATTGATACAAAAAACTATTTGAGCTTAAAAATAAGCAGGTGATATTAATAAAAAATTGCAACTACAAATCAACGACGATAATAAAAAAATGCAATCAGGAGTGAGAGATTTTAAAATCTGGAAATAAGAATTGAGAATGGTTTTAGAAACCTCGAATAGCCTCTAGTGGACTAATGAGGAAAAAGCATTATAATTAATTTTAACAAATTATAAAGCAACGCAGCGCAAGTTCTGCAGAGAAAATTATGATAAAATAATGGTTGAACTTTAGCGCAAGTGAACACAAGGGAAATTTATTCAGAATGGAACTACTAGGCAGAGTGCAGAAACTAATGAAACGTTACAAGACTTTAAAAAAAAATCAAGCCTTTGGTGCAAATAACATATCCAGACGAAAATCATCCAGTAAAGAAACTTGTAAATTTGTGATCCAGAAATAAAGCATAAATCGATATTTTCACAAATTATCTCTTATACACTGACACAAGGTACTGAAAAATTACTTTTTAATCCACAGATATATAGGTGAGCGATCTTCAAAAAAAACAAGCAGTAGCGGAAAAAGATTTAGTTAATAATAATGGCGCGCATACATGGGTTAAAGCAAGGCAAAGCCAGATACAAATGATAAAAATGCGGTAAAAATATACATTTTTAGCAATACTGCAAAGCGCCAAGAAAACCAGAAACCTTATAATAGTAAGCGCCTCTCATTATGAAAGTTACTATGAGAAATGAGCTAGATCTTGTAAACGAGGACCCTACATTTCCTATATCAGTTTTGCATCAGAAAAATGGCAATTTCATTACTTATAGATGCATCAATGGTAAAAAGCACGTTTTTACCATAGACACAGGAGCATCACAGTAAATGGTCTGATTTAGTGAAAAAAAAACAAAAAAAAAACAAAAAAAAAAAAAAAAACGATGGTGATAAGATTAGAATTAATTATTATCATCAAGGGGCCGAAGACGTTAGCAGAATATATAGAGAAATGGATAAAAATATAGTCGACGCACAGAGGAGTATTTGACCTAAAAGGCTGGTCAAAAAGGCAAAACTGAATTTTAAGAAATTTTAATAACTAAGTACGCAGCTCGACAGACAACAATATTTTACATTATATTGTAAATTTTGAAGACTTAGTTGCGATTTGTAACTATGAGACCCTGCTAAAGTCAGGAAAGTGAAGAAAATTATATGAGATTTAAATGTTTTTTTCGGTTTCTGGATGTTTTCATGATATTTTTTTTATGGCTAAACGTATAAAGGTTTAACAATGTTTTTTTTTCGCTGAAAGGTTTGATCAAAGGTTATTTAAAAAAGAAAAAAAAAATTAAATATTTTGAATATTCATGTTGAAATTCGTTCAAAAGCTAAAAACAAAAAGAAATTATACACATTTTTGCAAAAAAAGAAAAAGAATAGGTTTTTAAAAGTGATGTTAGCATCTCTACGAATTATGTTTGATACCACAATGAAATTTGGAGTCTCTAATTTTAGAAACAAAAAAAAAAGTGTGCGCAAGTTTGCGCCATTATTTTTGACGATTTTTTTAAATGTTCACATTTCTTCCATTTTTGCTCATCAGGTACTTTTTATTATAAATTTATATCGTCATAAACTTTTATGTATTTTGAATTATTGATTTTAACTGTTATTCACATCACTTTTAACACTTTACAATGTTAATACCTGTCTATAATTATAAATTTGAAAAATTTTTTATTATCGATAATAGTTATAAGGGAATGTCCCACACATCCCCATAAAAGATATTTTTATATACCTGCTCTACAAAACATTATATGTTAAAAAAATAAATATACTTACCTAATAAGAATAATTATTAAAAGCATTAATCACAAAAATAAGTTTAAAAAAATAAATGCAGGTACATAAAAAAACCCGGGCACCCAGGTATCAGTCTACCATCCAATTGTCAGAAGAAGCTGCCGAGGCCAGAAATAAGCCCTTTCGATTATATCGCACGAATTATTCGAGGAAATTCAGCAGAAGCGATACAAATCGAGATGTCTTGAATAGATTATTTCTGAACAGTGACCCTTTTATAAGCAGCAGTACGCAAAGAGAACGGGTAATTAAAAAAATGTTTTTCATCGGAAACCATCACACATCTTCTTCCTGACACCGATGATGCATCTAATAAGGATATACATACGACATAATAATTATTAAAGAATTTTTATTTGTTTAACTTTTCCGTATATTAAGTATTAAATAATATAAAATAAATATAATAAAGCCTTTTTTCATAAAAAAAATACTGTTTCAAATTTCAAAAATCTTTTTTTTAATTAGACCGTAAATCATAATATGTATGCATGTGCATACAGTCTGTTAAGAATGAGTTTAAAATCAACATTTGTTAATTGAGTTTTACTATTTATACCGACTTTTATTCCTTAGGAATGTTGCTTTTGGAAAAATCTTAAAAATTTAAACTTTTTGGTTCTTTATTTTTTTTATTGCATTTTGAAAACAAACAACGTCGACGAATTTTGCAGGAAAAATTTTTTTTCGACATTAAATTTTTAATAACTCCGAAATGGTAATAGATAGAAAAGAAATGTGTTTGGTTAGTTAAGCAAAATTTTCCGGTGCATCTTCCAATCCTCCAATCGGAGAACCCGTTTACAAGTTATGACAAAATATATTAGGAAACCCAACGATTTAGGGGGTGAAATATGCCACGCCTTTAAAAGAAAATCCTTACGTACTAGAGAAAAACGGAAAACAGATTTGAATTAAGGGCATCAAAATCCATATGGTCCACATACTTTTATTTATAGGAGAGACAAAAAAATTTTTTTGCGCTGTGTACTTTTGTTGCGCAGTGTAATTTTTTCAAAATCTGCCACTAGATTTCTTATATCATACTACACCTAAACTATCAAAAAACTTGAACTTTGAGTTCAAAAAACACGTTTAATAATTTTGGGCAGCTTTTCAGGACATATACTCCTCTGTGCGACGTCCGATAGAAATGAAGCTGTTCACAACTGTTCACAAAATATGCCCTTTTCTTTGCTTGGACAGATCAAAATTAAGAAAGAACTTTACTTGTAAAAGAGTAGATAAATACTGGATATAGAAGGCCAATAAAACAACCTTCCAGAGGTATTCCCCTGACAAACCGTAAAGAAGTAAAGTAACTTATAAATTAAATGGACTGGAATGATTGAAATAGAAGCGATGATTAGAGAAAGTTCTTTGCAAGAAAAAGTTGTTGTTGTTGAATATAGTTTGGATTTAGTTTGATCAAAAAACTTATGAAAACACATTAATACAAATATAAATAATTATCAAACAAAATTTAAAAATTATGAATGTGCATACAAAATTTTAACTAAAACTTGTATAATTTTTTAATATTTTTTAACATTTTCAAGTTTCAGATATTTTATTAATCATTTACAAAAAAGGTGTCAAATAAAATCTAAATTAGTAATTAAGATGGTAATGAAATTAATGTAACTAAACTAATGAAATTAAAATCTTATTAAACTAATTATGTAAAACTTAAGCGTGTTCGTCCCGAATAGGCACAAATTCACTTTTCAAATAGTTGGATAGTCTTTCAAAATGTACCACCTTTATTTTAAATCTTGGGCTATTAGGATTCTGGATTATAAAACCCATAATTTATGTTTTTTGATTACTTTGTAAGTTCAATCCCAGTGAGTTTGCAGTTTAAGAGACAATTCTTTCTTGCGTCGTGGGTTATATAAAAGAACTTGCAGACCTTCAGTTCAACCTTCTGAATTTATATTCGTAAATGTATTACGAATATAAAAGAAAATGAACGTGTAGAAAAATGTCATTTGATAGGAGAAGAAAGAAGACAAATTTGAAAATAAGTATTATGATGTGATAAAAGTGATAAAAGTGTGATGATATGTGTGTTAAAATTGTGATAACTTTGCCCTATAGGTTTTTTAATTTATTAGAGAGCCTTAGAAACTTAGTCGGCTCTATAGAGATGGCAAAGTCAATTGCCGAAGTGTTTAATCATTATATTAAAATACAACAAATAGCTTTTGTGTTAGTCTTATCACTAACTGATTTTATTTAAATCTTAACAACTTATATACTATTTTAATTTTGTGTATTCTTATTCTATTTCTTATTCTATGTTAACTAATTGCCCTACTTAAAATTATTTGTTTACATAATTACTTATATTCTACTTACTATGACATCAATATCATATATTTAATTATTATGCATTATTATTATTTAATTACTATGACATCAATATCATATATTTAATTATTATGCATTCTAGTGACCGATATCAATTGACACCAGTCACCTGAAATGCAAGTCATATACTTTTTATTCATATTTGTTTTTGTTTATATTCTATTGTATTTTCATTTTGGTTTGTCTTTCTTTTCTTTTTTATTTTTATGTATGTATGTTTGTGTATGCATGTATAATGCACTACACCCCTACCGTTTAAAAAGAAAAAAATATAATATGCAATATATATATTTTTTTTTATATATATACTTATATCTAAAATTACAAAATACTCAAAAAAATGCTTAAAACAATTTTAATCTGTTCTTATGTATGGTCATCGGTTTATTAGCTTTTAAAATTGTGATATTCACATTTTCTATTTTTATTACTTTAAATGGACCAATGTATTGGTTTTCACTTTTTCTTGCGTTTTCCTTTCTTAAAAATACTCTATCTCCTATTTTTATATTAATATTATTAGTATTCTTATCTTTAGCAACTTTTTGTTTTATTTTGTATTTCAACAAATTTTTGTTTGCCATATCATGTGCATGTTTCAATTTTATTTTCAATTCTGTTACATAATCTTCATAATTGTAAAATATATCATCTGACATGGGTTCGGTTGGCATTGATGCTAATCTACCATATATCAGTTCAAATGGGGTAAAATGTGTGGATGTATGTGGAGTGGTATTATACGCGAATGTATAGTACGGAATCCATTCATCCCAATTGTATTGTTGCGTGAAAGAACGCATGTATTCATTTAAAACTTTATGATTTCTCTCAATACTACCTAAAGTTTCATGGTGATATGCTGTCGAAGTTATGTGTTTAATCTTCATGAGTGTACATATTCCCTTAAATAATTCATTTACAAATTCAGTTCCCCTATCTGTTTTGACCGTATCAAAACATCCATATTTCAATATAAACTTTTCTACCAATATCCTTCCTATCTCAGATGCTTCTTTGGTTTCTATTGGTTATGCGTCAATGTATTTAGTTAGCTCACATTGCGCTGTCAATATATATCTGTATCCATTTGATACTCTCAATGGACCTACCGTGTCAAGTTGTATAACTTGAAAAGGTTTTGTATGTGTATTAGATATCTGGAATGGCGCCTTTGTATGTTTAATAATTTTATTTCTTTTACAAGATTCGCATCGACTGATAAAATTCTTAATCATTTTGTACATATTTTTCCATATGTACTTCTGTTTTATTCTAATGACTGTTCTACGCACTCCCACGTGTCCGCCATGTGGAGTTTCATGATATTCCTTTATAATTTCTTTTTGTTTTTCGTTTTCTAATATCTTTTCAGGTTGTCTAAACAATATAATTTCTATAGGTTTCTGCCTATGTTTACATTTATTCTGCATGCTATTATATATTTCCATAAATCTTCTTTTGTGCACATATTTAAATATTTCATCATCTTTTGCTAGCGTTACTGTGAATATTTGGTTATCCCGTAAAATCTTCGTTAACTTCTGCAAGACTGAACCTAAATTCGAGTATGCATTTTCATTACCAGATATTATTACGCGATTCCCTAAAATTTCAATCTTCGGCATGCCTCTATTCATTTTAACTACTACAAATTGTAATCTCGGATAGCCTTTTACTTGTGAAAACGAAATGCTATTCCATATGTAAATGTGATCAGTCTCTCTGTCACTGTTTCCTTCCTTATCAATCTCATATTCCTCATTTTTATTTTCCTCTCTTTTCCCTAACTTTTCAGTAATTTTCCTAGTCATTACGTTTATAGATTTTGGTATCAGTTCTTTTAAATTATCGGAATCTATTTTAATTCTTAATAAGGCATCTGCATTGGTATTTATTTTCCCTTGTTTGTATACGATCTCAAAATCATAATCCATGAGATCCAACCTAATCCGTGTTAATCTTGATGAAGGGTTTTTATGGGTAAACAATGATACTAGTGGTCTGTGATCAGTCACGACCTTGAATTTTCTACCGTATAAATATGGTCGAAAGTGAGTAATTCCCCAATGAATAGCTAAAAGTTCTTTCTCTATCACAGGTTTATTAATTTCATATTTAGTAAGAGAACGGCTCGCATAAGAGATCGGAAAATCGCTGTTTATCTCACCTTGTGAAAGAATTGCTCCTAATGCGTAATCCGATGCGTCAGTGGTAAGGATAAATTCCTTTTCGAAATCGGGGTACTGTAATATTGGTGGACTCGTTACCACAGATTTTAATATTTCAAAAGATTTTTGGCAATGTTCTGTCCAAACAAATTTTTGGTTCTTTTTTAGTAAGTCATTAAGAGGTTTAGCTATTTTTGCAAAATCCTTGACGAAACGTCTATAATAGTTGCAAAAAGCTACAAATCTTCGTGTTTCATCTGCATTCCTTGGAATTGGGTAAGTTTCAAGTACCCTACTCTTATTTGGGTCTGTCATTACCCCTTTATCTGTAATAAGGTGTCCTAAATAAACTACCTCTGGTTTCAAAAAATTACATTTACTCGGATTTAATTTAAGGTTGCGGCTTTTTAGTTTCTGAAAAACTTTTCTTAAATTGTCATTATGATGTTGTAGGGAGCATCCAAAAACAATTATGTCATCCACATATATAAATGCATTGGAATCTAAACCTGTCAATGCTATGGTCAACATTCTCTGAAAGCTGTTAGAGGATATTTTGAGACCAAAAGGCAACCTTTTAAATTGATAGTGTCCATTTCTTGTCGAAAATGCCGTAAGTGGTCTAGACGTGGGTTCCAGTTCTATTTGGTGAAATGAACTTGTCATATCTAACGTTGAAAAGTATTTTGCTCTTCCTATCATATCCAATACATCGTCTAACTGTGTTAATGGAAACTTGTCATTAACTAATTTCTTATTTAATTGACGATAATCGACAACTAATCTCCAACTCTTTTTATCATTATTACTTTTTTTTTGGACTAAAAGTAATGCAGAATTGTAAGGACTGACGGATGGTTCAACCAAATCTTCCTCTATCAGTTTATTAACCTGATTTTTGATTTCCTCCTGCTGTGATTGTGGTAATCTGTAGTTCCGGGTGTAAACTGGGGTATTGTCCACAGTTTGTAATCTTTGTTGATAGAAATTATTTGCTGTTAGATGTTCTCCTTCTAGATGAAATACATCTTGGAATTCTTTACATATACCCTCTATGGTCTTTCTAGCTGCGAAATCAATTGTATCTATACTCAGCAAATTCTTAAGTTTTTCCCATCTAGCTTCTTGTTTATCTTTTGTGAATTCCTTCTTTTCACAAAGAATGTTATAATTAGATAAAGGTTTGATCTGCAAATTCAATTGCGTTATTGAGACTTCCTCATTCGATGCATTCAAAATTCTAACGTGTTTTGTTCCCTGTCTCGGAATTATTGTGTTACTGACAAAAACGTCGTTACATATCTGTTTCGCGCATACAACGCTGTCCTCCTCTAGCTGTACATTTATTGCCTGTATTATCTCTGTTCTTGGTGGTATTGTAATTTTATTGATATCCGCTCCTAATGGTAAAATGTATTCAATCTCATTTACTATGATAGCTAAAGTGTAAGTTTCATAGTCTATTTTTGCCAAATATTTAGTAAGAAAATCTCTACCCAGAATACCGTCTGTTGCTATAGGAAATTCCTTTTTTACTATTTGATACTCAAAGTCTAATTTGTCTTCTGGAAATACTAGTCTCAACATAGCGGTTCCCATTGTTTGTATTGCTTTATTCTCAATACCCGTAATTTTGCAAGCATTATGTTCTTTTATTTCCCTACTTCCTATAAAATCTTCCTTACATATGTCTATCAAAAATTTTACAAAATTCCCTTCATCAGTTCTAAGTGTCACAAAATGTGGTGCATTCATATGTGAGTTGTAAGTTTTCAAAGTATATTCCATTTCATATTTTAGATCCCCTACATCTTCGGTGAAATCTACTGTTGAGGATTGCAGGGGCCTATCTCGTTTCCCTCCTGAGTAATATATATTCTTCCTTGATTCCTATTTCTATTATTTCTAAATCTGTCATTTCTGTGGTTGTTGGTAGTTTTTGAGTGAGTTGAACTCTGATAATTGTTTCCTTGAGAGTTTATGCTGTAATGACCCTGACTGCTATTACTACCTCTATTGTTGTAATAACCCTGATTGTTATTTCTTCCTCTATTTTTGTAGTAACTCTTATTGTAGTTATAACCTCTATTGTTGTAAGTATTTATATTGCTCATGCTACGTTGCCTATTGTTATCAAATTGTCTTCTGTAATGCATTATAGGTTTGGATTGTGGCTTTACTTCTGCTGCTATTTGAATTGCCTCGTTTAAACTTGTAGGTCTAGCAGCTATTACCGTTGTTCTCTGTGGTTCACTCAAACCATCTTTGAAAGTACTTAGCGCTACTTGTTCATTTACCCTAACTATCGTTTCTCTATTTTGGATACCTTATTCTGCTATCTGTAATTCATTCAGACTTGCTACGAGAGATTCAATTTTGTTGGCGAATTGTACCACTGAACCACTACCCTGTACCTGTTTTGCCAACTCATTATGAACGGAAGAAAGAGACTTCCTTGGCGTAAAAACTTTCCTAAATATACGTTGAAATGACTCCAACGTACTTGGTGTCTCCTCTGAGACTAGTTTATTTCTTACTCTGTCAGACAATTTAGTGGCCAGAACGAATTTAATTAATTTGTTAATTTCCGTAGCGTCCTTAAGTGTTTCGGCATAGAAAGTAACTGTTCCTATAAAATTATTGAGTTGACCGATATCACCATTAAACTCAGGTATTATTTTTGATGTGTCACAAATGCCAAACAATGCCATGTTGCTTGTTTTTAAATACTGTAAGATTTTACCTTCGATTTCTTTTATATCCTGTAGCGAGTAACCGTCAAATTTTATAGCAAAAAGTGTCAAGTTTCCAATATCTTTTAAAGTTTTGTCTACATAACCTTGTGTGTAGATTCTGTTTGGGCTCTTTTTCAAATTTTTATAAATACTTTTCAATTTTCCCATTCATTATAATTTATTTTATACGCTCATAAATTCTTATACTATTTACTATACATTTTCTATTTTATTACTAAATTTGTATGCCTTCTTTTTCATATAGCCTTTATAATATTCATGAATTTTTCCTATAACTAATATAATCAAAAGGACCAAAATTATTTGTTGCATATGATCCTGGGTAACTGTCAGCACTCCTCTATTGTTCTCGTTCACAATGATGGCCTCCTTGGAAAACTATCCAGCCATTTTGATGAAAATCCTACTAATAGTTTCATCTTATATTCCGTATTTCGGTCAAAATTTTCGATTTTTCAACCTTGTTGGCAGTTAGATGAAATCTTCGGTAAGCCTCTGCAATGAGTTTTCGTTTTCTGACTGCTTTTCCGCCTCTTTTCTTATCTTTGACTTCCTTCTTCGTATCTTCTTTCCTTGGTGCCTTGAACTTATGCAGGCGTTTAAAGTATTCCTCTATACTTATCTTCTTTTTACTTGGATTATATTTAGGGGCCTGTACAGTGGCTTCTATCGGTTGAGGTACGTATTCTTCTATAAGCAACTGCTCATATTTCTTAAACAGCTGGTCAATGTATTGCTTTTCTTTTGTTTCTTCTATTTCCATAACTTAAAAGGGAATTCAATCCTAGTATCTAATTTTGTAAATCGGTCGGCAGGATCGCCATGTGATAAAAGTGATAAAAGTGTGATGATATGTGTGTTAAAATTGTGATAACTTTGCCCTATAGGTTTCTTAATTTATTAGAGAGCCTTAGAAACTTAGTCGGCTCTATAGAGATGGCAAAGTCAATTGCCGAAGTATTTAATCATTATATTAAAATACAACATTATATTAAAATACAATAGCTTTTGTGTTAGTCTTATCACTAACTGATTTTATTTAAATCTTAACAACTTATATACTATTTTAATTTTGTGTATTCTTATTCTATTTCTTATTCTATGTTAACTAATTGCCCTACTTAAAATTATTTGTTTACATAATTACTTATATTCTACTTACTATGACATCAATATCATATATTTAATTATTATGCATTATTATTATTTAATTACTATGACATCAATATCATATATTTAATTACCAGTCACCTGAAATGCAAGTCATATACTTTTTATTCATATTTGTTTTTGTTTATATTCTATTGTATTTTCATTTTGGTTTGTCTTTCTTTTCTTTTTTATTTTTATGTATGTATGTTTGTGTATGCATGTATAATGCACTACAATGATATTCTTATTATATTGAATTGTAACATAAATACTGATTGCATAGATTTGGATTCGATATGTTGAGACCAGGTAAGGCGTCGATCAAGGTGTATACCAAGACATTTTATATGATTTTGCTCCGGGATAGCGATGTTATTTATCTTCAGGTCAGGACAGTTTCCCTTTCTCAAGGTGAAAGTGACATGTGCGCACTTTTCTGGGTTTACTTTTATTTTCCATTGGTTGAGCCATTTTTCGAGTTCTTTAATATGATCCTGCAGGCAATTAGAAGCAATTACTGGATTTTTATCTATGCTTATAAATGCTGTGTCATCTGCAAAAGTTGACGTGTGTATTAAGTTATTAGTGGGAATATCTGATGTATAAATTATATACATGAGAGAACCAAGTATACTACCTTGGGGAACTCCTGCTGCGATTTTTCTTGAGTCTGAGATATAGTATTTATACTTTACTACAAATGAACGATCCAATAAATAATTTCGCAGTAGTTTGGGGGTACTTTGGGGTAACAAAGAACCTATTTTATGTAGAAGCCCATCATGCCAGACCTTGTCAAAGGCTTGAGAAATGTCTATGAAGAGTGATGAGCAATAGTGTTTGTCCTCAAAAGCCTGTCTGATAAGATTAACCATGCGATGAAATATGGGATCAACGCATTTAAAAATATTTTCTCAAGGAGCTTTGATAAATTGAGAGTAAGCTTACTGGGCGAAAAGATGACACTTGGCTAGCGTCTTTACCTGGCTTAGGTATCATAGTAATTTCTAATATTTTCCATGATTTAGGGTAGAAACCGGTTCTTAAGATGGAATTGAATATGAATAAAATCAGCTTAAGGGCAGATGTTGGTAGTTCACGTATCATTTTTCCTGAAATTTTGTCGATGCCAGGTGATTAATGTATTTGTTTTCAGTTTTTTGACCGCTGAAGTTAGGGACGAGAAACGAATTTTCAACACGAACTTCAATATCTGGTAAAGTTATGCATGAGCTGGAAATATTAGGCGTAAATACTTTTTCGGAATGATCAGCAAAAACTTCAGCTTTGTCCTTATGGGACCTAGCCCAGTTGCCATCGCTAAGCTGAATTGCAGATTCGCATTTAATTGAGCTTTCAGTCTTTTGGTGGCCTTCCAAAAACTATAATCCTTGAATTTTGTTGCGTCTAAACCTTCTTAATATGCTTTTAGAGCTGATTGTTTGCTCTCCAAAAGAAGGGTCCTTTGACAGTGATTTAGTTGTATTTTTAAGGTTGGCGAGCAGTGTAGTTGCCATTGTCTTCCCAGATTTCTCTTTTCCTTTATAAGGTTTTGAATGGTTGTTAAAAATATATTCTTAGTGCCGTTATAGGATTTAAAAGGTGTAGCTACTTTAGCTCCAGTTAATAACGTTTCCGATAATACGTTTATAACATCTTGTATTTCATTTTCGGATTTCAGTGAAATATTTTGAGGTACGTGAGAGCTTACATACTTTCTATATTTTAGCCAGTTAGTATGTCTATTAGGAAAACAAAAAGGTTTTTCCATGTTTTGCCAGCTGCGCATTAGTATAATAGTTGGAGAGTGGTCAGAGGACAGGTCGAATAAAGGGACTGCAGTCAGTCGATCGCGTTTGATGTTTTTTATGACTGCGAAATCAATAAAATTAGGAGTCTTTTGTAGGTCTGTAGGCCAATAATTGGGCTGTCCACCAGATATAAAGTCAAGTTTGAGGGATGAGATAGCTTTTAATAGCTGTCTGCTAGTCTCGAGCCCCAGAATGTGTGTTTAGCGTTGTAATCTCCTGCCGCTATAAATTTGTTGCCTAGCGTTTTGTAGAAGGTAATGAATTGGTCATCTGTTATATTGTGTCTCGGGGGACAGTATACAGAAGATATAGTTAAGTTTAGATCCAAAAGGCGTATTGATGAGGCTTGAATGTGATCTGTTTTATATTCCGGCATTGTGGAATGGGTAATTAGATTCCTAATAATTATAGCTGCACCACCACATGATTTACCACTTGGATGTTTTGAGTCGTATGTAGAGTAACCTTTAATTCGAAAACGGTTTTTTTAATGTAAAGTGAGTTTCAGAAAGTAGCAGTATGTCAATAGACTGCGACTTTAGAAGACTTTCTACTTCTAACTTGTGTTGACTTAAGCCGTTTGCTTTCCAGTAACATATTCTTAACTGGTTCATTGTTTATAGGCAATTGCTTGAAGTAGCATGCCCTGGTTTCTTAACAGTTCCTGAATCATTACTTGCATGTTTGATATAAAACTGTTCATAATTTGTATCAGAAGCTCAATAGAACTTTCTAAGTGCGATTTTTCTGATGATTCTTTAGGAGTTTGAGATTCCAGAATTTTGTGACCAACCGATCGTACAAAAGGAATACTACATGGTTGAGCAGCTTGAGCATACGATGTGTTATTAGTATGAGTGGTTGACAGGGTAATTAGTGAAATGGTTATTGTTTTGATCAGAGAGCTTATTTTGTGTAGAGATATTATTATTGTTGGATAAATATGGGAAGTCATTTGGCTGAAACCGCCGATAAGCGGGTTTATTAGGATCGTTTTGCTTAATCTGTATAAAAACTGGACATCCCCTGTAATTTGCGGTGTGATTACCACCACAGTTGCTACATTTTTGGATTCCTGGATAATTTTTAGATTTCATGCATTCAGAAGTTTTGTGAACATCACCACAAATTACACATACTGCTGGAAGCTTGCAGTAGCTTCTGGTATGGCCGAATTCCTGACAGTTTGAGCATTGAGGTGGGTCTTTGCGTTTGCGTGGTTCTTCTACAGTAATTTTTAAATTGGGTGGGGCACGTTCCCCTTTATTTTGCTAGATTCAAAGGCTATTTCAATTTTAAAGAGTGGTTGGGGTATTTTATCCTTGTTATATACATATGTTGTGTACTGATTTTACCTTGTAGCATTCATTTTCTATTGCATTTGCTATTTCACTTGTTAGAACGTTGCTTTCAATACCTTTTATGAATTTTTTATGCACTTTTAAGCTGATGGGTGTAATCATTTTTATTTTCTGAATCGAGATAATTTACAATTTTGCGGAAGTTTGTTTCTGTAAATGTTTGGATTTTTGTTTCAAAAACGTTTCCTCTACGCAGAGATTCTACAAAAATAATTATCTTTTCCAACTGCTTTTGTTCGAGAATTTACGAGAAGGTTAGAGTTTTGTTCACGTAAGAAAATTCCTGGGGGCTTGTGCTGTTTAACAATTTGATCTGCATCTTCTTCGAAGTCGCTTGTAGCTGGTCAAGCCCTTCAATTTGATACCCATATTGATAAGGGGTAAATGAAATTGATCCGCCATTTTGTTTTAGACGCCATATTGGATTTTACAGTTTTTAATAATTTGATAACAATATTGAGGGTGTTCAAGAAGTTACATTTTAAAATACCAGAATTGACCCATATATAAATTTATTGTCCGCCATTTTGTAGTGGCGGCCAACATGAATTTCAATGTTGTTATTTCATGTTATTTAATATATACATAAGTATGTATATCATTGAGTTAGTACGAAATTTACCATTATCTGTACTGCGATTCACTAACTTATTTTAACGATAATCGTATCGTAAACAACAATTTTATCGGTTTTGTTATTCAGTAACATATTTTAAAGACAGTTGTCATTGTTATCTAAACGACAATGATTTTTTGGTTGCTTATTTTATCGAAAAAAAGTTGAACTTTATACCCGACTCAAAAACGCGATAAAATCGTAAATCGAAAATGCATTCCACTCGGCTAGTGTCGGCCAAAATATAATTTTTCAAGATTTATTCTTTCATTTATCACAATTCAAAAATTCTTTGTAAAAATAAAGTATATTAAACTATGAACTCAAGCCTGATTAAAAATATTAGTTTAAAAAATTTTTTTTTAAAACATTAAAAAAAAAAAATATATATATAAAAAAAAATAATAAAAATATATATAATACAAACAAAAATTTTTTGGCTCAACTGGGATTCGATGCCACGTTTACTCTAACCAGTATATATGTATGTTGTTTTTGTAATTGTGAAAAAAAAACGAGGTGGTCGTGGTTTTTTGCTCATATCTCAGATTGTGCTGAATTTCAATAGCGATTCATTCCAAAAGATTGATCCATACACAGATCTAAAAGCTTCTAAAAGTTGATTTCAACCAACACACGGGCAGACGGTCAGGGCTTAAACGACTCCTCTATTCATAAGCTTTCAGAAAATATAGAAATATAGAATAGAAATGAAAATTGTAGAAATTATAATCGAAATGACAAAGGTATATAGACCCTTGTGCACCACAGGTGAAGGGTATAAAAACATCCAATACAAAACAAAAACTTTTATTAACTCCATTTACATTTTGAATATGGAAATTCAAAGTAGGCTGTGACTTACTGAGAAATGTTAAATTTGCGGTTATGTATTTGTTAATGTTCGGTTTTCATCTTTCTTAGTTTGTCAGCCCTGTTACCATAGCTACCAGATAAAATAGTGGTAAAATCGTCAAAATCGTTATATGGTTTATGAAAATCGTCATAAGAACGTCAAAATAAAGAAACACATTTTTCAAAACAAAACATTTTTATTTAATGTTAAATCTAGAGAGATCAATGGTTTTATTAGACTCTTTTAAGTTAAGAACATGACAATAAATATAATACAATTAAGAATTAATTTCGAAAAATAAATATTAATATATATATTTACATATATAAATACAAAAAATAATATATAATAATAAATTCGCTGCATCTTTTTGGACTATTTGACAAATAATTATAATCATTTCTTGCTAAAGTTTCTACCGATTAAGGTAGCTTTAGACAAGCGTAAGACGATCACAACGCCACAATAAACTACATCGTTTCGCTTTTCAGCCCATAAATTTATTTCTGATCTGCAAACCAGTCTTCCTTTATTTTCCTCTTCTTGTTGGTTATCCTGTTAAAAACACAATTAAAATTTCATTTTAGCTACTACAAAGTTTTGTATAAAAAATGGATGATATTTCTACTAACAGAGGAAGAGCTGCTACAATTTTCATCATCTTAGTTTTCTATTGAAAATATAATGTTTGATTTTTAAGGTTTTAATGTATAATAAAAAAGAACTTACCATTTTTTTAAGTATTTAAGCATATTAACTTGTCACTTATTTTTGAATAATTTTACTTAAAAAATTATAATTGTTTTAAACGCGTTTCCAAATTTATATTTGTTCGTGTTGTAGGTATCAGTTGATAAAATGTGGCATATATTATGTTAAACATGTACAAATTGGAAAAATTATCCACACAAATCAATTAAATAATAATAGATTTACATATCTCTTTCACTCTGTTCTATTATTAATAACATAAAAAACCGTTACAAATTACTTTAATTTAGTTTAAGGTTGATATAAAAGTAATGAAAAATGTTGCAAACTTGAATTCTTGAAAATCGTTAAAAACATAACATAAATCGTCAAAATGTAATTTTTAGCACGTAAAATTGTCAAAATGACGATAAACCGTCAAATCTGGCAGCTATGCCTGTTACTTGTTTTATTTTATTCGTGATAGCACTTTTAAAGAGCAAAATAAAGCTAAAATGTGTGACAAATCCTTGACTTTGTGCGGAAGTTGCACGTAGATGTTCACCCTGGCTGTGGCTCGTTGGAATGGAGGATTCTTGTTCCGCTGGATCCATAACGACATCTTCACCTTTGACTTTTTGCAGTCCAAATCTTGATATCGTCCCTACTTCTATTCATACCAGACCTTTGTTATATATTTTAGTACACATTTTATTCATTCTATAACGCTAATTCAAATCAATATTTTACAAGAACTGAGTCAATTAAGGCATAAATACATTTTATTTCATTTATCGTAATTGACCTTAAAACAAAGTAAAGTTTCCTAATGGGACTATTATTTGTACTTTATTATGATTAAGTTTAGTGTTGTTATTTATTTATTTATGATATTTATTATTACCAGTATTATTACTGTTATTATTTTTACGTTATTATTACGAATTTTATTATTATTAAGTATTTTATTATTATTATTATTATATAATTATATTATTATTATATAGTTTTATTATTATATATTTTTTATTATAATAATGTATTTTATTATTATTATATAATTTTATTATTATATATTTTATTATAATAATGTATTTTATTATTATTATATTTTTTATTATTATTATTATTGTTATTATTATGAATTTTATTAATTTTTTTTATTATTTTACAAGTTGTAATACTTGTAAAATTTGACACAACCAAATAGTATTTAATTTAATATACAAAAAAAATGCAATATTAGTAAATCTTTATACAGGTGAACAGGTGTACGTGTATATGTCCATTAAGGTGTATATAAATGTATCTAATTGTACATATATATCGACACACATATAAACTGGATCACGCATGTATACAATTAAATTTCTATTCTATTAAGATATCAATAAACGCAATGGACCTTATTGGTCTCCGAGTGTGGGTGTAGGAGGCAGATACTGCTTTCTGCATCCCCCTTTCCTACCTAAGATATCAATAACTCTCTTGAATATAAGTATGTAAATTATAAGTATGTAAATTTACTATTTTTTTCTAATTTCTAAATTCTTTTCCATATAAGTATATATATATATATTTTTTTTAATTTTGTTTTCTATTTAGTAATTTTCTTATATTTCCTTTCCTTTGAAAGTTTGACTATGTATTTCTATATAGTAAGCTTACAAGTACGTACAGACGAAAACGCGTGGACCAAGAATAGGTTATAGACGACTTTTCTCTAGGTTAGTTTCTACTTCATCAAATTACTATATTATCTTTTATATTATAGAATTAGTATAATTAATGTTCCACCTTTTTTCTCTTCAACAATATAAGCCAGGTGATATGAGGTACTACTGTCCCTTTTGTGGAACCTATTTAATGTTCCTAGCAAGGTTTAAGTTTTATAGCTCTGCCTAGGTGTTAGCCTTCGCTACGAATGTGTTATTTTGTGGTATAAGTTAGTACTCACTTGGGATATTTATTTGTCGATACGTGCAGTTGTTGGCAGATGGAGTTGCAGCAGTCCGTAATATTGCTGAGCGTGTTCCCACGTGATTTACTCTTAACGTCCCAACGAAATCCACGAAAATATCCTAATTTATAAATTTGTTTATATTTATTTTATCTTCGTTAAAAAAATTGATATAACACTAATTGGATATGCGTACTATTCAAATATCCAATAAATTCAATCGGACTTACCCAAAGCTGTAACCACCGTTGCTTTGAAATTTGCTAAATAAAAGAACTATTTTAAAGTTATTCCACCAAAACTTCACTTTCACTAAGTTCTATTAAAAAATAAGTTCAACGATTTAAGGTTTTCGAATTTATCCCGATACAAATTTTTTCCAAGGTGTACCGTATTTTATCATCAGTCAAAAAATGTTGTAGTCGCCTTCGTCTGGTTCTACTCTCGAAAATTAAACAGAAAACCCATGGCGGGGACCTCATGTTGTTAGCTACCTAATTTTGCAACCCTTACTTTTCAGTATCTTGAATGTTGGTAGAATAGACTGTCAACATTTTACAGTAAATTCTAATTTTTATGAGAAAAAAAGAAGATTAATTTATTTATTCTAGACGGCTCTTAAACAAAAATTATTACTAAAACTAACTAAATGAAAGACGTTATTTAAAGGTAAATGTGGTATACACAAAAGAAAGGACCGGTAAACGGCGGTGACCGTCACAAAGCCTGCCGATTATTTGAATACCACTGAAAACAATGGGCTGGGAAAAGATCCGTTTATTCTTGTGCTACAAACTTCTCGGCTAGAACATTAATTGCCATCCTTATTTTAAGCTGGCAATTTTATAATCGCTTCCTTTCCGATAAGCTTTCCTGTGGTGCTCATTGAATTAAGTGTTAGTATGCCCGCTTTTTCATGCTGTCCCATTAATGTTTTCCTAAATTTCAGGTGCATCGATACACAAAAGAAAATGAGTCGTAATTTCGTGCAAAATCTTATGAAGCGTATTACCGCGTACTTTGACAAAAAAAAAAGATAAAGAAGTGGTGGTTTATAGAATGGTTTTTATTAGATTTTATAAAAATTACGGTTTAAGCTACGTTTGCATCCGTCTAATATATATTTAGTCAAGTACGTGTGTACGTCCACTATTTCGGTGGCCTTCTGTTCAACCTTGTGAAAATTTTCCTACAGACAGCAATAGGTTGATTCTTAAATTAGTACGAATTGAGTCAATTCCATTAAATTTACATTTAATCGTCAGGGTAGAACATTAACTAAACCTGTCTGCCCAATGTAAACATAACTTCAGCATTGTTATTAAGGATGAATGCGCTATTTGTAGTAAGAGACTTAAATATATGTATCCTGTGATCAACTAATTTCGTGATCTTCATAAGGCAAAGTATAGCGAATACCTAACCAGTATATTGAACCTTCCCTTTAGCCTAACGATGCTTCCCTATCTGGTATACATACTTATATTCGTACACATGTGCATACGCCTACACATACACATAGGTATAGAGATATGTGCATTCAGTCATACATGCATATGCATACCTATACACATGTACATAAATATATGTACATTCTTACACATACGCGCCTATGCATACATATACTAATGTATATGCATAGATAGATATGTATATACCTACATGTTTTCTCTTAAATAAGTTACGGAGACTGATAACTATGAAATATGTATATGCTACAGAACCCTAATTATACGTATTGTAATAAACTTCTTCTCCTGGCTATAATGTAGTACTGGTGCTAATGATATGGTACACAGCAAAGTACTTTTATATGTACATATGTTTATACAGCCTACTGCTTTAGGTGCTGGGCATGGATAACGCCTATTAATTGTCCTTTCAAATTTTCCACTTCATACTGGCTGTTACCAACTTTTCTGCGTATTCTGCACTTCAGACAGAATTTACATAGTTTGGCGTTTATACCTTTAGCGAAATTACTTTGAACGAAATTTTTACGGTAAACCTCCTGTTCTGGTACAAAATTAACACATCTGCTACGTTTATTATACGATTTTGCATTTCTTAGGTACGCGTCATGCAGTTTCTCTTTCATTCGCCTATGTATGATTTGCATTCGTCCAGCGTGTGGAAGAACCAAGTTCTCACCGTCTGATATGAGTCCTAATTTTCTTAAAATTTCGTAAGCGTGGGCGTGTGTTATCATACTGTAACCTGTGAGGGCATAATAGGGCGTAACCCCGGTTGACGAATGGATAGTATTTCTAAGACTGCATTCAATTTTCGACAAATTCTCATCCCATTTGCTTTGGTCAGATTCAAGGTAACTTCTTAGGCCAGTTAAAATAGATTGATTTACTCTCTCGCTAGCGTTTGCCTGTGGCGAAAGAATTGCTGTCTTTATGTGTTTAACCCCATACAAGTTTAACAATTCTGTGAAAGCTTCGGATACAAATTGTTTACCATTATCAGAATGGACTATTTCTGGTACCCCAAATTTGTGAAGACGGCATCTATAAGGAATTTATTAACAAATTTTGTCGTTGCTTTTGACATAGCCTTTAGCAACACGAATTTGGTCTTATGGTCAAGTACTACAAATATAAAAGTATTGCCACTCTTAGATCTTGGGTACGGTACTAGGAAGTCGACATAAATTTTCTGGTTTTTCGGTCACTACATCGTTTCCGATCTCAGGTCTCAAAGTTCCTTTAGGGTGTTTAATTTCCTTACAACATTGACAGTTTCCTACAAACTTTTTTACCTCAGTTACCATAAAAGGCCAGTAGAAAAATACTCGAATGTTGAAGAGAGTTTTGGCGATTCCTCTATGCGAGGTATTATTTTCGTGTGCTTTTCTTACTACCTCTTCTGTTAAACTACTTGGTAACCATATTTCCAACACTCACTGTCGTCATTAAATTTTTCACGGTTAAACTTTACTTTTTTGTAGACGATACCTTTAGGTCTGGTAATTCTTCCTTATTTGGTTCTATGGTTTCTATAAGAGTGAGATACTCCTATGACTTAAATTCATCAGAGTCCAAATGGAGCCAGGTATTTTCTGTAATCTCATTAACCTCGGTTCTTGAAAGCATATCGGGTACCACGTTTTTGTTTCCTTTCCTGTGTTCGATATCAAAAGTAAACCCCTGCAATTTCAAGCTCCATCTGGCTAAACGTCCGTTTAAATCCTGTTGTTTCATGAGCCACTTTAAGCTAGAGTGATTGGTGATTACAGTAAAGTCCATTAGTTCAATATACTGTAGAAATTTCTCAATAGCCATCACCACGGCTAAACACTCCTTCTCAGTCGTGGTATTATTTTTGTGAGCAGTATTTAATTTTCTTGAGAAATACTCTATGGGATGTTCGTCACCTGCCTCGTATTTTTTAAATAAAACGCCGCCTACGCCGACATTGGAGGCGTCGCATTGGACAAAAAAAGGGCGGTTAAAGTCTAGACTGACTGAAATTGGACTTTACACTAATCTTTCTTTTAATTTATTAAAGGAAATCAACGCCTCGTTTGGAAAAACGAATTTTGGTGATTTTTTTAGGGTGTCTGTAAGTGGCGCTGTAAACGTAGAAAAATCATGAATAAATCTACGGTAGCATCCTACAGTACCGAGAAATCTTCGCACCTCTTTAGGATTCCTAGGAGGACAAATTTTTCAAATGGCGTCTAACTTGCTCCCGTCTGACTTAATTTTTCCTGCACCCACCACGTAACCTAAATATTTCAACTCTTTGTAAAAAAAATTTTGACTTTTCCATGTTTATGGTGAGTCCGGCTGCAGTGAGCCTTTCTCCTACCATTTGTAACATTTTCACATGTGTTTCGAAATCACCGGATACTACTAGTAGTTCGTCTAAATAAACATATATTCGATCCTTTAATTATGCTGGTATCACCTTGTCCATAAGCCGACATAGATGCTGTGCAGCGTTGCATAACCCAAATGGCATTACCTTAAATTCATATTGAGGCCTTCCTGGTACAGTAAAGGCTGTTTTTGGTCTACTATTTTTATCCAAAGGAATTTGCCAAAACGCATCTTTCAGGTCTATGGACGATATAAAGTGGGTGTCGCCTAGTCTGGAAAGTAAGCCGTCGATGTTTGGGAGAGGATACGAGTCTTTTTTTGTGAATTTATTCAACTCCCGAGCATCCAGACAGAGTCTGTTTTTATTAGGTTTTATAACCAACGTTACGCGGTTATTCCATTCTGCGCAAGTGGTTTCCTAATGACGTTTAGTTTTATCAGTTCAGCGGACATTAATTTCTGAACTGCCGGACTTACTGGAAAGTGTCGTAATTTTTTTGCTGGAGCATCTCCCGTTTCTATGGTGTGGATCTCTATATTCCTTTTACCCAATCCAAATTCAGTGTAGCATTTGAAAAAACTCTTAGCCTTTTCTAACATTAAATTTTGCGCTGGTGACAGTTGGTGTGTTTGCATGTTTTCTATTTTTTTATCTATGGTAATCTCATTAATAGTCCTATCCTCAAAATGAATTTTAATACCAATTTTCTTCCCATAATAAAATAAGTTCCTGAGTTAGGTTTGGGACAAGGTACAAGGTTGATTCTACTGGCTTTTTAGCTATATATACGGTTACATTCACTTTGCCAATTATGTTTTGCTTTTTGCCGTCAGCCGTTTTTATTGATGATTTAAAGTCTAATATTTCAGCATTAATTTTGACGTTGTTTAAGCAATTTCTACCCAGACAACTTATAGAAGCTCCGCTGTCCAAAAGGCCTTTTAATAATAAATTGTTTATAACTACATCCATATAGGGTTTAGCATCGTTATTACCGTCAACACAAGCGGCAGCTGGCTCTTTTCTTTCGGTTTTTCTCCTACCGTGTCTTTCTCTTGTTTTAGCAATTCTTTTACTGATATTTGAAGAATTGACATTAAAGATTTTTTCCCTTATCTCGTTATAGTCTTGCATTCTTATCTCAAGAGGTATGATTTGCTTCAATTTTCTTTGTTTTGTGTCTTCATTGCCCCTGTCACTAGAACGTAGATTAGATGAATTTTTTTCGTTAAATGTTGGTTGGTTTTAGAAAAATCTTTGTGTTGAATACTTTTGTTGTTATCATTTTCGCTGCCGCTATTAGTATTCATATCTGGTTCATATTTTACTGAGTCGTTTTTGTTCTCGAATATGCTGGCCCACTCTTCGGCATATTCAACTGGTGGTTTCCCAGGCATTTAGGTGTAGTGACATCCTCGAACCCACATTTATAACAAAAAAGGTTCCTTTGAGCTCAGGCCTGGGCAGTATTTGAAATACTTGTATTTGAAATACAAATACAAGATACAAATACGTATTTTGTATCTGTATTTGAAATACATGGTTTGAAAGTATTTTGTATTTCAAATACACAACTGAAAAGTATTTTGTATTTCAAATACATATGGCTCAAAAATACATTTATACAAAATACATTTAATTTTTACAATTAATTTGAAAATAAGTTGTATCAGACAAAAGCGAAAATCGCTAGAAACTATGACCATTAAAATTTCACATTTTACAACACTACTATTCAGCTTTGAATTGTTTCGTCTAAGGCGAATTCATTTACACTATTTAAATGAAAAGCTAGAGAGTTATATTTGCCGAGGCATCTGAGATGTTTCAGCCACACATTAAGTTTTTAGCCACAACAGATATGAATAATTTCATAAAAAATTCTGGTGCCAGTAGGATTCACTACTCGGTAATTGCTAAATGTTCTTTACTATGGAATTAATCCAGAATACCCAAATCAGCTGAAGTTATAAAAGATTGGCTCGGACATCAGTTAGTATATCCATGTCCCACAAGATGGAACTCACTTTTCGATTCCATAGAACAGCTAATGAAAAGAAAATCAAAATTAAATGAATTATTTGTTAAGCTAGATAAGGCTAACACTTTCTATGCTATAGAACTGGAGTACTTAGAGGAATTCATTGAAATATTAAAACCAATAGCTACGGCGTTGGACTACATATAGGGAAATAATTGCTATTATGGAAAAGTTTTGCCTACTTTAATGTCTGTAAAAACCAGATTAGATCGGCTGCAATGTTATAATTTGAGGCATTTCAGTTGTATTTTACCAAAACTAAGGGAGAGCGTTGAGAGAAGATATGTTAAGTTTTTCATGCTGGCACCTGAAGCAAATAGAGAAATATTGGCTTTATGTTTCTACCCAAGTTTTAAAATGCGTTGGCAGCCAGAAAACATAACTAGAAAACATCAATAGATACCTTAGAAAAAAAAAATAACAAAAATCGTGAAGCAATGCTTAGATGCAGCAGAAGTAGTAGTAGTTGCAGTAAAAACGATGAAGATTTTATTGTTTTTGCCGACAAGAACATTGATTAACCTCGCACATCAAATTTCGAATTAGAGTTCATCAGTTTCCTAAATGATAAGAGCATGGAGATTTCCGTTTTGGAAAGCTATCCAAATATTAAAAATGCATTAAGAGAATTTAACAGTAGTTTGTGTTCCTCAGGGCCTGTAGAAAGATTATTTTCCTTAGCAGGTTTTATACATTACCCAACAAAAGGCTGTTATCTGATGATTCTTTAAAAAATCTAGTTTTTATTAAAGGAAATACCTGTTTTATTGAATAAATTTTTTATTTCCTAACTATTAAATTCTAAATAAGCTTTTTTTACTTACTTCCCCCACTTGACGCGAGAGAATTAACGCAAATTTACAAAATAAATCTTTTAAATGTAAAAAGTAAATGAACTGTTTACTAATGAAAATTTAACACTTTAACAATTTTATTGTTTAAACTGTGTATCATATGTACGTACCATATCTGTTAAGTAATGATTACTTATCGTAATAATTAGTAGTTGAATTATTTTTTTAAAGTTGAAGTAATGATTATATTACGATTATTTTCAGATTCGAACGATTACTAATTGATTAGGATTACAGATATCCAAAAGTAATCATGATTATTTAGGATTACGAGAAAATAATCAAAAGTAATCAAAAAATAATTCGACTACTCTCAAGGATTATTTTCTATTTTTTTTTATATTTTTTTTATTTGGCGAAATTATGGCAATACTGTCACAAGTACATATTTCTACATGAAATTCTACCATTATTTAATTAGTTGTTGTTTTTTTCATTTTTTGTTTTTATTATTGTTGGCAAAAATATGATTTACTAAGGATGCATTTATTTTTTTTTAACACGTATTAACGTCTTCAATTCCAGTTGAACGACTGTTTTCTTTTGCCGGGATCGTCAACAGTCCAAGGCGGCAATCATTATCTGATTTTTCCTTTGAAAAATGAGTTGTAATTAGGGCCAATTGTAAATATATGCAAATTATAAAACTTTTTTTTTGGAAGTGAATGTATTCTGAATGAATTTGTTTCTCATTATTATTTTTTCACGTATTTTTCCTTTTTTTTGGTGATTTTTCAAAATAAAATGTATATATGTATGTATAACATGCTGTAAATTCAAAATTTTTAAAAAATAATCAAATATAATCAAAAATGTTCTGAAAGTAGTCAATTCTTTTTATACCCTTCACCTGTGGTGCACAAGGGTATATATAGCTTTGTCATTCCGTTTGTAATTTCTACAATTTTCATTTCCGACCCCATAAAGTATATATTTTCTGAAAGCTTATGAATAGAGGAGTCGATTAAGCCCTGACCGTCTGTCCGTCTGCCCGTCTGTCCGTGTGTTGGTTGAAATCAACTTTTAGAAGCAACTATATGTTCCTCAGATCTGTATATGGTATCAATCTCTTGGAAATATCCAGGAATGAATCGCTATTGAAATTCAGCACAATCGCCCCATAACTTTCTGAGATATGAGCAAAAAACCACGACCACCTCTTTTTTTTTCACAATTACAACAACAACATACGTACAAACATACGTGTAAAAAACATACCAAACAAAAAAAATTACAAAAAAAAAAAAATATTAAAAATTAGAAAAAAATAATAAAAAAAAATTACAAAAAAAAAATTTTAAAAAAATTGAAAAAAAAATTTTAAAAAATTTTTTAAAAATTTTTCTAAAAAAATTTAAAAAAAATATAAAAAAAATAAGAAAATATAAATAATATATTAAATAAAATAAAATAAAATTTTTTTGGCTCAGCTGGGATTCGATGCCACATTTATTCTAACGTGTACGTATGCACGTATTTTATATGGGATGAATGGTGATACAAACAATTGTTATTGCATGACTACACGTTGTGAAGGGTATATAAGATTCGGCACGGCCGAATATAGCACTGTTACTTGTTTGGATTACTTTTAAGTATTTTTGATTTTTTTTTATCGTAATCCTTAAAAATCTTGATTACTTTTGGATTTTTTGTAATCATAATCAATTAATAATAAGGAATTGTTCAAAAGGGAATTATGTAATCAATACCATTATATTTAAAATGTAATCTAATTGATTACTAATCGTAATCCAAATTTAACAGTTCTGGTACGTACATACTTATATAATAAGTAAATTAAATATTGGGTGGGCAACTAAGTAATTGCGGAATACTTTCATATATATATAACTTAGTTTTATTAAACTTATATGAAACTAGCATTTAACCTGCTACTTCGATAGCACAGTTCTTACTATTTATTGAAAACTAAAGTTCTATTTATAATTATTAAATATTTTCAGTTAAATTTATGAAAATTTGTATCTCTGATACAATTTACTTAGAAAAATAAAAAGTAGAGTAAGGATACATCGGGCATATATTTCCTAACTAAAAGCATGATCAATGCTACTGAGTTTCAAAAAACAAGATTCATAATTTCCAAAAATGACCCTAAAAATAATAAAAGTAACATTTTTTCCTTCACTAATACTTCCACTTGGTTTATTATTACCTCCATTCAGAATTCTATGTATACAAAATATAAAAAAAAATGAGAAAAAGTAATTTTGGTCGTCCAAAAGATTAGGAGTTACCTGGGATCAAAAAACACTAATTTTAAGACTCTATGTTTACAAACGTAAAAATACAAAGAGTACAATAAAAATGCGAAAAGGCTTTCTTTCCAATATCATTTTAATTCTCAATTTCAATCAATAGTCCTTTATTTCACAATTTTAGCTTTATAAACGTAGAAAATACAAAAAGTACCATAAATTACAAAAAAGTACCTATTTGGTCGCATATAACATTTTAAGTCTCACCTGGAATCAATACTCCTTGATTGTACAATCCTATCTTCATAAACGTATAAAATACAAAAAGTACCATAAAAATACAAAAAAGGACCTTTTTGGTCGCCCATAACATTTTCAGTCTCACCTTGCATCAATAGTTACTAATTTTCAAAATTCTAGCTTCGCAAACGTTGAAAATACAAAAAGTACCATAGAAATTCAAAAAAGTACCTTTTTGGTCGCCCATAACATTTTCAGTTTCACCTTGCATCAATAGTCACTACATAATTTCAAAATTCTATCTTCGCGAACGTTGAAAATACAAAAAGTACCATAAAAATTCAAAAAAGTACCTTTTTGGTCGCCCATAACATTTTCAGTCTCAGCTTGTATCAATAGTCATTAATTTCTAAATTCTAACTTCGCAAACGTCACCCATAACATTTTTAGTCTTACCTGGAATCAAAAGTTCTTTATTTTACAATTCTACCTTTATAAACGTAGAAAATACAAAAAGTACCATAGAAAAGCGAAAAAGTACATATTTGGTCCAAGTTCCAAATTCCAAGTTTAAAATGTTCAAATATCTATGTAACAAAATATTTTAATAGACACGATTTAAAGTCAGTAAATCTACTCTTTTTTGCATAAAAGTAATTATTATTATTAAGTATTAATTAATTATTATGTTCAAAAAGTACCAAACTCTTCCCGATTTTTGCCTTTTCTACCCTGTTAGGAATGTGTTTAAATTTTTACTAAATTACATAATTTTTTATGTCTGGTAAAATCCCTATTAAAAAGTTTGTGAAAATTGGCCGTCTAATTAGGAATTACATACATTTTCCGGAATTTTCCCCTTTTTGGTACTTTTTTTGTCCCCAAAAAAGTTTCCAAAAATTTCACCTTAATAGTTGTCCATACTCTATTAGGAAATAATATTTGTCAAATTTTGTCCCATTGAATAATATAAGAAAAGTTTCTTTTAAAAAAAGTACCAAAAAAGGGACAATTTTTACCCCTCATACATGTGAATTTGAAAAAAGTGCCGAATTCGTATTAATTTTTTTTCGCGGATTACTTAATACAGTTTTAATTTTTTTCCTAGCGTTTGGAAGTTACATAGGGTACCAAAAAAGTACCAAATTATAGTTTTTACCCATTTTTCCCCTTAGGGGTTGAAAATTCAAAAAAAGGCCAGACACCTGTCAGCTTATTTTTTGTGCAAATTACAATACTTTTTCAATTTAATTTGTATCATTTTTAGTTTAGCAGATATAAGATTACCGTTTTTACCCCCTTAAGGTACGAATTTCCAAAAATCCCTTCTTAGTGGAGCTATACATTGAAAGAGGAACCGATTGTCCAAATTTCATGTCTCTAGCTCTTTGCGTTTGGGCTGTGCGATGATGAATCAGTCAGTCAGTCAGTCAGTCACGTTACTCTTTTATTTATATAGATGAAATAAAATATTTAAACAGAACTAAGAAGAGATACATATGTATGTATGCATATACATATGTAAATTTTTATGAGATCGAAATTCAAAAAATATTTGTATTTTGTATCTGTATTTTGCATTTGAAATACAGAGCTTAAAAGTATTTTGTATTTGAAATACACAACTTGAAAGTATTTGTATTTTGTATTTGAAATACATCAAGGCATGTATTTTGCCCAGCTCTGTTTGAGCTACTGTACTAAAGGAATGGCCTGATACTTTGCAGTTCCAGCATGTTAATTGTCTGGCCGGTAAGTTGGTTTGCCTAAGTACCTCCAGGTGTAATGTTTCATCCTCTTCATAGGTAATTTTGTAGTCCAATTCGTTAACATGCCTGTAGCTTTGAGTAATCTCACGGTACGGTGTTCGTTTTGCAATGTTCTTCTCGGCTCGTTTGCATTCTTCTAACAGCTGATCAATAGAATAAAGCTTTATGGGGAAAATAAGTTGTGCTAATCCGTCTTTTAAATTATCCTTTATAATTCGAACTAATTCTTCTTCGGGCACATGGTGACGCATCTGGTTTTTAAGTTTGATAATGTCTGAAATAAAAGCATCAGCGTTTTCTGAAGGTGATTGTGATGATTTTGCATTTAGTAGGACCAGAACCAGCTACTGGCGTTACCAGTAACCAAGTGGTGAAACCCTTTCATTACTATGTTTCATGGACAGTTATAATCTGCTCTTAATGCTTCTACCCTGAAAACAAAGTTTCGACAGTGAACGATTTATTGGTTCCGTCGAATTTTAGCCCCCATTTTTCCAGTTGTCCTGGCATCATGCTCGGTGTGGCATGATGGTGATAATACTGTTGTACCGGAGGTTGAATTGGATGTTGCCAATTGATCTGTGGTTGAAGGAAATTCTCGTGCTGGTTTATGTTTTGATTTCGATTTACGGATGGTTGTTGAATTGGATATTGTCTGACCGCTTGGATATTAACGTGTTGTTGTTGGTAACTAAGTCGTTGTCCTTGAGCGCTAGCATGCTATATACAAGATTCTCCCATGTGGAGACGTTCATCTTGTATATTTTGGTTTTCCACATTCGGCGTCCGTTCGGATCTAAGGGAGTTTCCTATTATTTGCGGTATCATGGCTTGTATATTTTTCTGCACTTCTCTTAAGATAGAGGCTTGTGCGGCCCTGACTGATGCGCTTACGTAGTCACGGATTGTTAGACCTCCTCGATTGACGTGTAGACATGGGTTAACTTCTTCATTCAATGTCGGTAAATGCGGGTGGTTATTTGACATGTTGTTTTCTATTCTATTCGTGTCCCTTGGTGTTATACTGCTGTACATGGGTGTTGTAATAGTATGATCGGTATACTCAGTAGTGGTGTTACTGAATTTGTAGTCGCTGGTAGGTTGAATGTTTGCGAGCTGGTGAATGTGTTCTGCGGAGTTGAACTTCTAGTGGTTGCTCTCGCAATTACAGTGTTATCATTGTGATCTAAGATTTCTTTGATTCATTGTAAGAAAAAGATATAGCCTAAAGAAATTATTAATGTACTTCCCTAAGAAGGGATTTGTTCTAAGGTTCGTCCCAGAAAAATTAGATGACCAATTGTATTTAACGTCCCTATATAAAAAATCTGATGACAACTCTAAACCTTATTGTTCCAGTAAAAATTTAAGACGGAGTTAATTTAAAGTTGTAATGAGCTCTAAAGTTATTCCAGTGGTTACTAATTTTGTTTAAAATAATATATTATTATATTTCTTTTTATATATCCTTTTATTTTAGTAGTTTAGTAATACAAAACGTTTAAAACGAAAACACACAATTTCTATATATAAAATACAAAAATTATTTTTTTTTCTACACAACAAACAACGATACTTTAACAAACGAGGGTTGACATGTGGAAGTGTTGTGGTAAAGGTTCCGATACAAATTAGGAAAACTTTTTATCTCGTCGCTGACGTACAATACTACTTTCATCAACATTATTCCGAGTCTTCCCTTTCAGCGAAGAGCCGTAAATGGTTATCCTATCTATTTCGTATTTTCCCTTTCTAATTTTAATAAAATTTCTCTTAGCCGAAAAAAACACTAAATTTTAAATTTCCTTTCCGAATGTAAATGATGTTAAATTATCTATGTGCTCCCTAAGGATTGTACCTGAAAGGTTATATGAAATAAAAAAAAAATCCTGCCCGATATTATATCAGGAAAAACAAATACGAATGAACATTAGGGTACATAGGCCATAAGATCATGACATTTGCCAAACCTAACCTGACATCTGTCGGCGTCAAGTAATTGATTATTTTCATAGTGACATCGCATCTCAGGTATGGTAATAGTGGTACCTTCCAGGACGTATGTCATCTAAGGAAATAAGATTCTAACTGTCATTCATATCACTTTCGAGTTGTAAAATAGATGGCCCATAATGTGACAAATCTTTGACTTTGTACGGAAGTTGCACGTAGATGTTCGCCCTGGCTGTGGCTTGTCGGAATGGAGGATTCTTGTTCCGCTGGATTTGTACATTAGTAATAATTGTCTGTGCATTAATTAAGAGAATTGGAGGCATTTCTAAGTACAATCCCTGTTGGTTACTTACATTCAGATTGTGGTCAGGACAATTGAGTTTTCCATTAAATTCTATCATCGTAGGCCTTGGTGTAATTAGCCCTTTCAGGTACCCTCCCCTCATGACTTATTCCCGTCATCCATAACGACATCTTCACCTTTGACTTTTTGCAGTCCAAATCTTGATATCGTCCCTACTTCTATTCATACCAGACCTTTACACACTCAGTTACATATCAACCCATTAACAAATTTACCACATTTTGTTATCTATTTTAGTACACATTTTATTCATTCTATAACGCTAATTCAAATCAATATTTTACAAGAACTAAGTCAATTAAGGCATAAATACATTTTATTTCATTTATCGTAATTGACCTTAAAACAAATAAGGTTTACCAGTATTATTACTATTATTATTTTTATCGTTATTATTACGAATTTTATTATTATTATGTATTTTATTATTATTATATAATTATATTATTATTATATAGTTTTATTATTATATCGAGCCCTAACAGCCAAAAAACTTAAGCGACAAAAGCTGAATTTTTCAGGAGAAGGTTTTTTTTAGTTTTTTCACTACTCAGTGCAGGTATTAGCATGAAACTTTCAAATTATGCTTTTCTTTGAGTAGTTAACTAATCTTAGTCGTTACATTCGTCATTTTTAAATAAAAAGTAGAATTTTTGTGACTTAAATTTTTTGCGCTGTCATTGTAACAAGCTAAAGTGATGTATTTGTGTCGGTTAAGTTTTTTTTTTAATTCATTTTCGAAATATGGACAACTTAAAAGAAAGGAAATTCACATAGTATAACATAACGTTTAATGTAATAAAAAAAATTAACTGCCTGTTCAACGATGTCGAAAGAAAACCTAAGCGAAATTGCATTCGTACAAATATATTGAAAACAACAACAAAAACTAAAAATTTGTTTTTGTTTTCAACGTATTTGTACGAATGAAATTTCGCTTGGGTTTTCTTTCGACATCGTTGAACAGGCAGTAAATTCATGGTAATATAAGGTTTATTCTTTAGTGTCTTCTTCATCTGTTTCTGGTAATGTATCTTTAATATTATTTACGTGTTTTAGGCTTAAATATTCGTTGTGGAATTTTTTATTTATTGCATTTTTATCACAAAGCTTTTTTAAATCATTGTATTTAGCAGATGAAATTTTAAGGAAATCGTTATATGGGTCAATTAAAAACAAAACGCAATTTTTGTGTCCCCGCACTTTACACTACTATTTTAGGTAAAAAAACAAAAAAAAAATAAAAAATTTGAGAGTGATCAGCGAGGAATATGTAACAAAAAAACGTAATTCTCAAATTTGTATGTTTGTTTTTTTGTTTATACAGAATGGTGTTTTGTTTCTCCCTCGGACTCCTTCCATACAAAAGCATGTGTCCCCCGTTAGAATTTTTAGTAAGCAAAATTAAATAAAATCCAGAAAAAAGTAAATATGCAACATTTAATAACAGTTTTTGAATTATTGAGTTTCTTTCTTGTGTTTTCATTTGTTATAGTCGTCAAAACTAAATTAGTGCGAATTTGGTGTCGCAAAGAAAGGTTATCCCCACAATTTGCATTGAGCGTCACTTTTTTTATAATTCAAGTAATATTACTAGTTTTCAATTTGCATTTAAATAAAGTAAATAACGTAAGGAAAGTACAAACCTTGATTATTACAAAAGTGAAAAAGCGAAAAAAATCTTTGTAAAAAAGTGTGCATTTGAGCAGTTTTTGTGAACACCATGGTAAGGGCGCGATAAAATTTCATGAGCGTCACGCTAATTTTTTCAAAAGTAAATATATTAAATGTAAAAAATTTAAGTTGACAATCATTGTTTACATGGTTTCAACTCATTTTTTTATAACTTGTGAGTTTCAGAAATAAATTGCATACGAAAAAAACCAGAATAGGCAAATATTTCATGAGCATCACTTTTGATATATATTGCTTCATAGCTTAAAATGCTTAATTATGATTTTATTTTTTAATTTTTAAGAATAAAACAACAAAATTAATGGCGGCTGAATGAGCATAAAGATATTAAGAGAAAATAAAGCTCGATAAAGCGCGTAATGACGAATATAAAAGAAAGAAGAAAGAAAGATATAATCGTGGTATATTTGAGTTTAATCGTGCTTTTGCAACTTAAACCTCTGGGGGACCGGAAATTTATGCAACTGCCAAAAGCTTAATTCGAAAGTGGTAAAAATTAATGAGAATAAAAACAAAGCCGCTTGTCATTTCATGAAGTTTATACAGATTCAGAATAAGAGTTCGAATGAAAATTTATAAACTAAATTAAGTTAAGTTATTGGTTTGCGTCAAATATTTACATATGTGTCTAAGTTTCTTCAAGAATTACTTCCTTTTTACTATTTATGTTAAAGACATCAATGAATATGTATATGTTTAGTTTTGTATGATAGTTTTTGTTTTTTGTTTTTTTTTTTACTTACTTTTTGTAAAAGAATAAACTTTTTTTCGTTAAACTTTAAATTTGTCATTATTTCTTGTTTACGTGCATTAAAATCTCTTGAGCGTCACAAAATATCATGAGCGTCACACTTAGTTTTTTTTTTCCTTAAAACGCTTATAATTAATTTTTTTTAAATTAATTGTTACAAGCCTATTACTTCGCATGTAACCTCTAAGTTCAAGTCTTTTTTTTTACCAAAAATTAACATATTTTCATCTTAAAATTTTAAAATAACTAGTCACTTTAAAAAAAATAAAAATCAAGGTGAATCGTGATTTTGTGTTTATAATCGAAAAGGTGATTTTCGCAAAAGTCAATCTTGAGAAACAAAAGAACATCGCAGTAAGCTTAAATTTCAAATATTTTTGCATTTTTAGCGATTTTTTATACATATTTGGTGTGTGACGCTCAAGATAGAAATCATAGAAAACCTAAAAAAACTCAAAAAATATTGATCTTTTTGAGAGCCTAAAAGTACCACCGGAATCTTCATCAATTTCTACATAAATTGGCCACTCCTACCAGCGAATTAAAAAAACTTTAAAAAGAAGCAAAAAAAAACTCAATGTGTTCATTTTTTTTGAAATTGACCCATATGCAGGAATTGGTCCATTTTTTGCTATGGGCAAATTTCGTTTTGAGCGTGATATCGTACTTTCGGAATTTTGAAAATAACCATACTTAAGTATGATAATGGAACTGTCGTTTTCAAATATGGCAGAGCGTAAAGTTTTAAATGAAATTTTTATTGAACTAGGAAACAGTACATGTGAAAAAGCTTTCCAGTCTTTAAAATCTCCATTATTCATTAAAACACATTCATAACCAGCTGGTCGAGTTCTTGCATTGGAAATCACAGTATACCATTCACTTGGAGCCCAAACACTTCTGTCACGGATAATCGACTCTGTAGTGCTGCTTTTTAGGCAAGTGTAAATCAATATTGAAGTTATTTTTAAAAACTGAACGAAAAACTCTTAGGGACAACTGAGACGATTCCTTATGAATACTTATTAAATGTTGTGTAAAGGCCTTATATAAACCAGAAATGTTTCGAAATTCACTTGAAATATACAGCTTTTTACTTTTATTTCGGCAATAATGCGACGGAACTGCGGGCACATTTTCAATAAATGATTTCAATACCAGTATTTTTGATTCATCTGTTTTATTGTGTGGCTTTGCTTTCGTTTTAATATCACCAACAGCACTCATTATGTTTTTTCTATTTCTGACGTTTCTTAGCATTTTTTGGGATATATTTAGTGTTTTAAATAAAAATTGTTGACAAATTTCAATATGTTTGAAGTTGTAGTCCATGTGGTACTCATAAGTAAATTGTCTTTTTGCACTTTCCGATCTTTTTCTGGCATCAGATTTACATTTAATACATGAGCGCAACCATTCGTTTCGTCTACTGCTGTTGCCCATGCCCCAAAAATGCTCGTTTTATAACTCCCTGTCCTTTTCAGTGAAATTGGAGCTGCAGTTTCTTCCACAATTGTTATGGATACAGGGATTCGGCTTAACTGTAGTATTTCACTGTTTTTTTTTTTTCAATCGATTAGGAACAGTTTCAGGAGCTTTGTATCCTCTCTTTCCTACACACATTTCTTCGTCAATGTCTAGCTCGGAGTCGCTGCTGCTACACGGAACAAGAACAATTTTCGTTGGCAACTTAAAAAAAAGAAATGGTTACACTAAAATCACATTTAGGAAAAAGCAGCCAAATGTGATTTGCATTTTTTATATTATTGTACACATCACTAACATGTGTATTGCAAAACTCGATGAAATTTCTATAATCAACAAAAACATAGTTACCTTTCTTTCACCAGATGCCATTTTAATAAATACTAGCCAAACCCGGCGCGCGTTGCTACGCCTCTTAACGAATCGAAATGCGTTCTGAATTTTAATTGAATATCAAGTGCAAAAACCTAAAAATTATAATTTTTTTATGGGCGTGGCATTGCCCACTTTTCTAATCACGAAATTGTAAAGTCAGTACAGCTCAATATGTGTGCAAAGTTTCAGAAGAATCGGTTTAGTGCAAGTACATCAAAATGCTACCTTTTTTTTATGGGCGTGGCACTGCCCACTTTTCTAATCATGAAATTGCAAAGTCATTACAGCTCAATATGTGTGCAAAGTTTCAGAAAAATCGGTCTGGTGGAAGTACATACCTCAAAATTATAACCTTTTTTTATGGGCGTGGCCCTGCCCACTTTTCTAATCACGAAATTATATGGTTATGACAGCTTAGTGTGTGTGCAAGGTTTCAGAAAAATCGGTCCAGTGCAAGTACCTCAAAATTAAAACTTTTTTAGGGGCGTGGCCCCGCCCACTTTTCTTATAACGAAATTATTTAGTCATGACAGCTTGATATGTGTGCAAAGTTTCAGAAAAATCGGTCAAGTTCAAGTAGCTAAAACTGATAACTAATTTTTATGGGCGTGGCCCCGCCCACTTTTTTCCACCCATAAACACTCCCTGGTATGTGTCCAACAACTTGCCAAAGTTTGAGTCCGATCGGTTTTACAGTTTCGGAGTCTATAGCTAACACACACACACACACACACACACAGAGTTTCACTTTTATATATATAGATAGATAGATAGATTAGCAAGCAATCAACACAAAAATGTAAACTTTTCCAAGGCCGCACATAAAAATGTAATACTGAAAATTAAACTTAAACGACACCACGCAGTCAGGAAATTTGTAAACAAAATGTGAATGTCGGTTAAGTTATTTTTGTTTTGACTTTACGTTGGTAACTGCACATCTGTCAGCTGTGAAATTTTTACAGAGGTTGGGAATTATGTTTCTTAATCGACTTTCATTAAAAAGTCAAAATCGAAAAAAATTTCGCTTAAGTTTTTTTGGCTGTTAGGGCTAGACATATTTTATATTATAATAATGTATTTTATTATTATTATATTTTTTTATTATTATTATATAATTTTATTATTATTATATAGTTTTATTATTATTATTATTGTTATTATTATGAATTTTATTAATATGTTTTTTTTTGCAATTATCATAAATATTGATTCGTTATTAGTTATTCTTAGTTCTACATATCATTATTTTGTTTTGTAGGTCTTATTCTATTCGTTTTATTAAGTTAAATTAATAAAATTTTAAAATTTATAATACTTGTAAAATTTGACACAACCAAATAGTATTTAATTTAATATACAAAAAAATATGCAATATTAGTAAATCTTTATACAGGTGAACAGGTGTACGTGTATATGTCCATTAAGGTGTATATAAATGTATCTAATTGTACATATATATCGATCTAAATTCTTTTCCATATATTTATTTATTTTTTTTTTAATTTTGTTTTCTATTTAGTAATTTTCTTATATTTCCTTTCCTTTGAAAGTTTGACTATGTATTATATATACTAAGCTTACAAGTACGTACAGACGAAAACGCGTGGACCACGAATAGGTTATAGACGACTCTTCTCTAGGTTAGTTTCTACTTCATCAAATTACTATATTATCTTTCATATAATAGAATTAGTATAAATAATTTTCCACCTTTTTTCTCTTCAACAACATAAGCCAGGTGATATGAGGTACTACTGTCGCTTTTGTGGAACCTATTCAATGTTCCTAGCAAGGTTTAGGTTTTATAGCTCTGCCTAAGTGTTAGCCTTTGCTACGAATATGTTATTTTGTGGTATAAGTTAGTACTCACTTGGGATATTTATTTGTCGATACGTGCAGTTGTTGGCAGATGGAGTTGCAGCAGTCCGTAATATTGCTGAGCGTGTTCCCACGTGATTAACTCTTAACGTCCCAACGAAATCGACGAAAATATCCTAATTTATAAATTTGTTTATATTTATTTTATCTTCGTTAAAAAAATTGATATAACACTAATTGGATGTGCGTACTATCCAAATATCCAATAAATTCAATCGGACTTACCCAAAGCTGTAGCTACCGTAGCCTTAAAATTTGCTAAATAAAAGAACTATCTTAAAGTTATTCCACCAAAACTTCACTTCCACTAAGTTCACTTCCACTAAGTTCTATTAAAAAATAAGTTCAACGATTTATTCATATTCGTATTTTATCATCAGTCAAAAAATTTTGTGGTCGCCTTCGTCCTGTTCTACTCTCGAAAATGAAACAGGAAACCCATGGCGGGGACCTCATGTCGTTAGCTACCTAATTTTGCAACCCTTATACAATACAATACACATGTAGGGGGAATATCGAAGCAGACCACTACTATCTCGGGTCCCTTTTCGACCCCCTTCGCTCCTCAGTGATTTCGTGTCTACCGATCAATATACCTTCAATCACTGAGTCCCCCGCCACAACCGGCGTTTGCTCTGGACAAGGAAAACGATTTCACACTGCCGACTGGTGATTGTCGACAATCCTCATTGCACAGTCCTTTGTGATCGCCAGCATCTCCCTCAGACTAAGGTCCCCCATCGCACTCACACTTAAAGTGTGCTTGCCTGTGATCCTTAATCTTCCGTTCGCCAAAGCCGGACACTCGCACACTACATGCGCTGCCGTCTCGGCATCCTCCAGGCACATTCTACAAATATCATCATCCACGATCTGCATCCTCTTCAGATGATATTTGAAGATACCATGTCCTGTAATCAACGCAGTGGTCCAGCTCATCATACTCCGATTAAAACCGAGTATCTTCACTGCACCCCTGCCGAGTAGATCCCTGAGCACCCTACGGGCCTGTCTACACGAGGTTCCCTGCATCCACCTTCGCAAGTTTATAGAGTTCACCCATTGAAAGATCCTCGCACGCGCTAACCCATTCCCCAGAGCAGTTCTGGGTTCCGGTCTGCAGAATGCAGCCTCAGACCCCTTCTTCGCAAGTTCGTCAGCAGTCTCATTCCCAGCTATGCCCACGTGTCCCTTAACCCACATCAGCGTTACCCCATTTGTAGAGGCACACCTATTGAGCTTTAGAACACACTCAAGCACCAAATAGGAGTGCAATAGGAATTCTCTTCCCATACATTCGACATTCCAACAGGTGGTCCAACGCGTGCAGCAAACCAAGCATTTCTGCCTGATAGACTGACACGTACTCCCCCGGATTCAGGGTGCAGGATAAGTCCAACTCAGATGAGTACACACCAGCACCTACCCTTCCATCCATAAAGGACCCATCAGTAAAGATACTGATGTCATTCTCCATGCACTCATCGTGCATGAATCCATCCGCTATGAGCGTGTGATGTAGCCTTTCGACCACTTTCACCCGACTCATGCGCTCCATCGGCATCTGAGCCTCCCTAACCTCTTTATCCACGAGGTCCAGGATTCTCTCATGCCCCAAAACCGATCCAAAGCGATACCACATGCCATCGCTAAGCATCCGAATCGCCGATCTTGCCGCCGTCTCCCTTACAAATAAGTCCAACGGCAGCAATCCCAGCATTGCCTCCATCGCTTGCGTTGGTGTGGTACGTATCGCGCCACATATACCAATACAAGCAATCCTTTGAACCCCGTCCAACTTCCGCCTAATCGTCGCCTGAGAGGCCTTCGGCCACCAGACAACAGATGCGTAAGTGATCGGCGGTCTCACCACCACTGTGTAAATCCAGTGTGCAGCCTTAAGTGAGATTCCCCAATTCCGACCGCAAACCCGTTTACACCGATGCAGAATCCTCTTTGCCTTCTATACCCTTGTCTCAACATGATCATTCCAGGTTAGTTTTATATCCAGCGTTACCCCCAGATATTTCACCTTCCTGGACACGTTGATCTCGGCTCCAAAAAGCATTAAGGATTCAATCTCTATGCCCTTCCTTCTCCGCGTGAAGAGCATAGCATCCGACTTGCTAGCATTTATGTTTAGTCACTGTTCACAACACCATTCTTCGGTTACTCTGAGCGCCTGTTTCATGCAACATAAAATGGTCTCCATGAACTCACCACCAACCATAATTGCCACATCATCCGCATACCCTACCGTATGTATGCCCATTAGATTCAGTCTCCTGAGAAGGCTGTCCACAGTTATGTTCCACAGCAGAGGTGATAAGACCCCTAATTGTGGACATCCCCTGACCACCCTTCCCCGAATCCTGGTGCTTTCGCTCCTGAGATTCACTGCCCTACATCTGAGCATGGCGCCGATCCACTTCACCACAACAGAATCGACTCCTTGCTCATCGAGAGCATTTCCCAGTTTATTAAAAGAGATCCTATCAAAAGCGCCCTCTATGTTCTATACGGACCAAGCCAGATCACCATTGAAAACCTCTCTCTCAGCAACCCTCACCAATTCGTGCAGGGCAGTCTCAGTAGACCTCCCAGCCCTGTAAGCGTGCTGACTCCCACTCAATGGCCTATCCATCAGCGTATTCTCCTCCAGGAAGTCAACCAACACCCTTTCCATTGCCTTCAATAGAAAGGATGCAAGACTGATCGGCCTGAACGACTTAGCCTCCGTATAGTCCCTCTTCCCCGGTTTGGGAAGAAAAACCACCCTGGTCTCCCTCCATGCTACCGGAATATACCCTGACGAAAGACAGGCAGTCTCCAGTCTCCTTAAATGGGGCAAAAGACAAAATTGCACTTCTAACCCCATTAAGAGTTACTATCCTTTCAGCATCCCTTCGCTTTACCTTACTGGCTCCCCTATTAACGGGAACCCATGAGTCATTCGAAATGAAACTTCCAAAAAAATGTACCTCCATCAGCGACTGTAATGTCCCCCCATCGTCTCCGTCATGCCGCCATCGCTCCTGCTAATAAGCCCCATTCTGGAGGCAGGGTCTCTAGACACCATCCTCTGCAGTCTCCCCACTTCAGATGTATCCATCACGCCGGAGCAGAATTCCCTCCACGTACTTCGTTTCCGAAAACTCGTCCCATAAGGTAGAATCCCGCTCCCTCATGTGTAGAATAAAAGATAGTTGTAATTGTTTTGTATATTTTTTATTTAGTTCTAGGGAGCTCCTCTTGGAAGCTCTAACTTATAAGGTAAAGAATTATTGATTAGTTGTGTTCTTAAAACTACTCGCTTATATATAACATTTGAGATTCTTACGGCTAGTCTAGTAGTCATTAGTGTTGGTTAGTACTTTTTTTATTTATTTATTATAATTAAATTAATATGTATTAGTACCTAAAATTAACGTTCAGTTCCACACTAGTATGTCGTGGGAAAATACAAAATATTAGAGTAACATAAAGCGTGCCGATACTGCACTACATACACATGTTGGTACCGCTTAGTGTGTGTGTTTATATTGTTGCCCAAAGCGGCAACGATCATTACGTATAGGCACTTGATATTGTGAAGTGTCGCTAAACCAGACGTTTTCCAGACATATTCAAGTAATGTGATCATTCCTAAGTGCATTTACTATTGGTTGGAATTCCCATGCATTTATTTATACAAACACAGCAGGATTCATATTACGGTTTACACAAGAAAGTATAAGTATAGTTACCCTGCAGTACTAAATTGTTTATGTGTAAATTACCCTGTAGTATATTGTACTATATCGCTACACATGTAACGAATAAAGGCCCTCCTCGTGTCCCTCTTCATGGATTCCAATTCACTACTCCACCACAGAGTAGAATCCTTTTCATCCACTACCGTGAGAGGACACGAATTCTCGAAGGCAAGTCCGACAGTAGAGTTTACCCACTCAACCGTCCGCTCAACATCCTCCGTGTTCCGGAGTGCCCGGTGTGGAACACTCCCCGAAAGTCCCATGAGGTAATCCTCGTACTTAGTGTGATCCGTATCCCTCGGCACCCTGATACGCCTACGCGCCTTCCTCCGCCTCCTACCATATAGAATCCCAAACTGGATAGCCCTGTGGTCAGACATGGTCAATCTGTCCACCACTCTGCAATTCCCAACTCTATCCATCATCCCGACAGAGGATAAGGTGATGTCAATTACCTCCGCCCTACGTGCATCCACGAAGGTGGGCTCGACACCCATGTTCAGGATCAGCAGGTCATGACACTCCACAAACTCCAGCAATTGCCGTCTTCTGTGGTTATCATCCGAACTGCCCCATACAGTACTGTGTGAGTTAGCATTACAGCCCAAGACAAGAGGCATACCCCTCAACCTACAAAACTCCACCAGATTCCTAACCTCCTCCTTAGGATGGGAGTCCGGTGTGTCATAGGGTAGGTAAGCCGACGCCACCAGAAACGATCCCGAACCCGCGCCTATCATTATCACCGTAAGATCCGGCGAACAGAGATGCGTCATCGGCACAGCACACACATCATGACGCACCAGGATACACATCCTCCGTCTATGAGTGAAACAGACTGGCGATCTGACGAGACAGGCCCATGATGTTATCCCTAACAATCCATGCTTCCTGTAGCAAGGCTATATCCAACCCATCCTCCACAAAACATCGCATAATCACCGCCTTCCTGCCCCTCCGACGTTTCCTCTTTAGTCTCTGCATCTCGGTTTTATCAAAAGGCATAGACTCAGAGTTCGCGTCGCGGTCCGAGGTTTCCGTGTTCTGGACAGATGCTTCCACTCCTGCTGGGGCGGATAAATTAATGTCCTTCACCGTTAACTCTCTACATATTGGGGTATCTTCAAAGATTAACCTCTCCACCTCTTGCGGGGCTTCAATGTCCATCTCAATCCGATCTCTTCATTGGCCACATCTAATCGGAGTATCCTCAGAGACTAACCTCTCCACCTTTTGCAAGGCTTCATTGTCCGTCCCTTTCGAAGTTCCCCGATTATCACAATTCTCATTCGAAACTTTCGTTGAATCAATTTTGTTCCCACGAGTATTTTTTCGGCTTACCGACAACTTGTTTTTCTTGTGTTCTGTATTGATATTACAATAAAAATAATAATTAAATACTTATACTTAAAATACTGTATTTATGTACATATTTTATAACGCTAAAATAAAATAATAAACAATCTGTGTACATTTTTTACAATGCTAAAATTAAAAATAAATAACAAACAATCTTTATATATACAAATAAACGAATCTGTTGCATTAACAATAATATAAACAAACATTAAAAAATATATTACAAAATAATTATCATTGGAAAACATGGAAACAAGAAGTGAGTCGTCAGCAAAGAGAAATCGTGAACAACAACACTCTATACAAGAACATTCGATTGAAAATTCTAAAATTCCTCGTTTATCAAATCATGACAAAGTGTTTTTTAGAGATCTAATAAAAGAAAGTGAATGTATTATGGGAGAGTTGATTAGAAGTTCAATTAAGGAAAGCGAAAAAAAACACTTTGAATTTATAAAAAATTTTGTAAAAGAGAGTGAGGAGAGAATACTATCCGTTATTGAAGAGAAAATTAAAAATGTAAAATCAGATATAATAACAATTACAGAGAGAGTAAACAAACTTGAAACTAAGAGATCGGAAGAAGTAAATCTAGTAAAGGAGGTAGTTGAATTGAAGAGAAAAATATTAAAACAAGAAAATTATAATGTTGCTAGTGGAATACGAATTACGGGTACCCTACTGTGAAAACGAAAATCTGTATACTATTATTGAAAACATCTGCAACAATTTAAATATAAAGACACCTAATATAGAAAATGTTTATAGACTAAATAAAATCTATAAAGAAAATAAACCATATAACCCAATGGATAATGCAATAGTTGCAAATTTTCATTCACCATTTAAAAAAAAATTACCTTTTAAAATCAATTGCTAAATACCGTCGTGACAACAAAACCACTTTGTGTTTACGCCAAGCTGGGTTTGAAAGCGATAAACCAATTTATGTTAATGAGAACTTAACTCCTTATAATCATAAAATATTTAAAGAAGCCCTTCTCTTAAGAACAGGCAATAAGATTAAATCAGCATTTACCTTGCGTGGACTTGTTTACGTTAGAAAGTTTGATTATGATGACGCTGTCCTGTTGGAATTTTCTGAAGACCTGGAGCAATTTTTTCGTAAATGGTGAATGGAATTCTGCTAATAATTATAATAACAATAATCCTTATCCTATTTTCAATTTACTACAGTACATTACTTTTTATTATTTTATAGAAAATTATTTAGAAAACTTATTTTGTCTATTGAATTTAAAGCTATTAATTTTGTTGTGTATAAATAAATCTTATTGTGTTGCGCTACTTAATAAATATGACAAATTTATCATATGATCAGTTTGGTTCTAGAGATGGTAATTTCAACATGATTCGAATTTTAGCTAAACACCAACATGGCTTTACCGTTTGTCATATGAAAGCACAAAGTTTGTTTCCAAAACTTGAGGAATTTCGCTTACTATTTGAGTTTTCAGGAATTGATGTAATATGTGTTTCTGAAACATGGTTTATACCTGAAATAAGTGACAACACCTACAAGGTAGATGGTTATCGTATCTTTCGCTCTGATAGGCGTAGTCATGCTGGAGGTGTTGCTATATACATACGTAAAAATATTTATTGTAAACATGTTTGTTCATACAATGTAACTTATGATGTTGAATACATCTTTATTGAAATAAATTACAAAATGCTACTTGTATGTTGTTACCGGCCAGACAAAGATATAAAGTTTGACACACTAGTTGAGAAATTGGAACTTCTCTCAATTACATATTCTGAGGTAGTTATTACTGGCGATTTCAACTGTAATCTGCTTGTGAATACAAATTTAACTGACATTATGTCTTCTATTAATTTATTTGCTGTAAATACTTGCAGTCCAACACATTTTTCATCCACAACAAGCACGTTCATTGATGTGTTCTTTTTAAGCAATTTGAGTAATGTAGTAAATTATGAGCAATTATCTGTATCCTCGTTTTCTAAACATGATTTAATTTTTTTATCCTACAATTTTGCAACTACAAATAATGTTTACACTTACAGTTTCCGTGATTTCAATAGCATTAATACTGTTGAATTGCAGCGAGATCTTGAAAACATCATGTGGAGTAAGATCTTGTATCTACCAACTGTAGACGAGCAGCTGAATTGTTTGAATACGTTTAAAAATACCAGAATTAAAAAATGAGCATCGTCTGGCTAGAAAAGCTGTTGTTTATAAAATAAAACGTGACAATTCTACATACTATTTTCATAAATTTAATACTGCAATTGACAGTAAGAAGACTTGGAGGCAAATACGTGAGCTAGGTATTTGTAAATCAGCTAATCACACTGTGGTTTCTGATGTTGACTTGCTTAATGAAAATTTTATCAATATTGCTATGCCAACTGTTCAAACTGATTTTTACGATCATTATCCCTCTTGTAACACTATTGAATTTAATTTCAAATGTCTTAATGTATTAGATATTGTTGATGGTTTCAATGCAGTGAAATCTCTTTCTGTCGGCTTGGATGACATAAACCCTAAATTTATAAAAATTATTTTGCCGTGGATTATTAAATTTGTTACTCACATTTTTAACACAATAATTACAAACAATATTTTTCCAACTTGTTGGAAATATGCTAGAATTGTTCCGATGCCTAAATCTGGAAATGACTACCGTCCAATAGCAATTCTTCCTTATTTTTCGAAAGTCTTTGAACATTTATTACATAAACAAATATATGAATATGTTAGAGACAATAACCTATTAACTGATCGGCAATCAGGATTTAGACCTCAACGTAGTTGTGTCACAGCATTATCTGATGTCATAGAGGAAATTCATAGTAATCTTGATGAGAAAAGAATATCATTTTTGGTATTATTGGACCACTCTAAGGCCTTTGATACTGTGCATCATGAAATGTTATGCCTAAAATTATCAAAATTTTTTAATTTTTCATCGCTTGCTGTTAGACTGATCTCATCGTACCTTACTAGTAGATCGCAATCGGTTATAAGTGGTGATTTAGTTTCACGTCCGCTTCAAATTACAAGAGGTGTTCCACAGGGTTCCATACTTGGACCGTTGCTATATTCGTTATATGCTAATGACTTACCACAACAACTACTATATTCTAAAATACATATTAATGCTGATGATGTTCAGTTGTATATTAGTTGTTCCAAGGAATTATTCACAGAAAAAATGTGGGAATTGAATAATGATTTGGAGAAAGTTTCTACTTGGGCATCTGCAAATGGATTACGCCTTAATCCAACGAAGTCAAAATGCATAATAATAAGAAAAAAGAATACACTCTTTGATGATGGCATCAATATTATTCTTGATGGCTCAAAAATAGATATAGTAAACACAGCTAGAAATTTGGGTGTAACATTTAACAAATCTATAACTTGGTCGGAACAAATTAGCCAGGCGTGTGGTAAAACATACAGTATGTTGCGAAATTTATGGGCCACTCAACAATTTACCCCGTTGAACGTTAAAATCCTTTTGGCAAAAGCATATCTACTGCCAACACTTCTCTACTCATCAGGAATTTTTACTGGTTGCAACTCAAATGACATGAGAAAACTCACCACGACGTAATATTACATTATTCGTTACATTTATGGACTAAGAAAATTTGATCATATAACCCAATATTCATGCCGTATATTCAACATGTCTTTTCCCAATTATTTAAGATTCAAAAATATAATTTTTATTCACAAAATTATAACGACAAAGGAGCAAAAATATCTCTATGATAGATTACAGTTTTCAATATCAAGAAGGGGGAGAAGTATTACTCAATTTCGGCATCGTGACCATGCTTCAGAATGTAAATTTTTTATATTTACCATACGTCTCTGGAATCAACTTCCTAATTATTTGCAGATCACTAGCAACGCAATAAGATTTCGTAGATTACTTGTTGAATATTTTTCATAACCTATATATTTTGTATTTTATTTAATTTATTTATATTTTTTTACTTGTTAATTTTTATTTTTTTTATTTTTCTTTGTTTATTTTATTTTTTGATATTTTAAAAAAAGTGTTATTGAATAACTGTTTTGATTCTAATACTATAATTTATAAGATAATTTGTATTGTTGTATTAGAAAACCAATAAATAGATACAAATACAAATTGGGGAAAGAAAAGTCGACCCGCACAGAGCCCCACATGCACAGGCAAGTCTAAATTGAAACTGGAGGTCAACCGGTATCCAGAGTTCACATACTAGCGACCAGGCTCCCTCCTGGCCACGCATCCCTTGGCGTATGTGGTACCACCGTGGATTAGGGTAGATTTATACGAGTCTACAACTCCCTGGCGGGGTCGTGAAGACCAGCCGTGGTCCATACGGCCAATTACAGCAACACAGGGTGGTCTAATCTGAACGAGAGAGGGAAAACCACTCAGTGGCCGAGTCCATCAGCCGTCCCCACATAGGAGAAAACAGACGCTGACAGGTAGGGAAAGGTAGTTCTTAATTGTGCAACACTGCACGTAAGCCCCCGCATCGCTTCAAGATGACTACCCATCGCGAGGGTTTGCAACCCTTACTTTTCAGTATCTTGAATGTTGGTAGAATTGACTGTCAACATTTTACAGTGAATTCTCATTTTTATGAGAAAAAAAGATTAATTTTTTTATTCTAGACGGCTCGTAAACAAAAATTATTACTAAAACTAACTAAATGAAAGACGTGATTTAAAGGTAAATGTGGTATACACAAAAGAAAGGACCGGTAAACGGCGGTGACCGTCAGAAATGAGAATAATAAACGTAGACACTGAAGATACTATTGTTACTTTGACTAACAGTCGATTCTTATTTACAGTAATTGCTGGTAAAGTAAACGTTAGTCAACGCAAAAACGGAGAAATATAGTTCCAAAGCGTAATAGGGGAGGCCGTTCTCGAATACTAAAAGATTCGGACGCGAGATTTATGGTCCAAGAAATTAAGAAAAATGCTTTAAAACACCTAAGCAAGCTGGAAATGCCATTAGTAAAGACGTAAGTAAATGGACTGCTCTTAAAACGCTGAAGAGAATAGGTTTAGTAGCAGTAGTGAATAAGAAAAAACCAGCTCTGTCTGATAAAAACATAAAAGCGCGTCTGAAATTTTGCAAAAAAACAACAGCATTGGAGCATTGATGGCTGAAAGAGTAATTTGGTCCGATGAGACAATAATTAACTGATTCCAATCTGATGGTAAGGAATATTTCTGGAGTAGACTTTATGAATCTATTCAAGAGTATCATGTAAAACAAACCGTTAAACATGGTGGAGGTAGCTTGATGATTTGGGGCTGTTTCACTTGGTGGTATCTTGGACCTATTGTAAGAATTAATGGAATTATAAAGAAAGAGGATTACCTTCGTATTCTTCAAACCTATTTAACCGATTTCGTTGACCACAGCGCTTATCCCGAGGACGATTTAATTTTCCAACAGGACGGAGACCCAAGACACGCAGCTAAAGTCGTTCAAAAATGACTGTCTGAGCTACAATTTCAGGTAATGAAATTGCCTGCACAGAGTCCGGATTTAAGCCCAATAGAGAATTTGTGGTCCATATTGGAAAGACGATTTGGGACAACACAAGCGAGCGCCTTCTAGTAATGAAGAACTTTGGAGCCGGGTAGAATGGGAAAATATTCTAAGGGCCATTATTATAACTTACCGATAACTAAATTTAGGATTTTATTGGAAAGATAACTAGTTTTTCGTTATTACAACATTACTTTAACCTAAAAGTGTCCGATAAGTTGAAAGAAAATCACTCTACCGTTAACTTTCAACGTGAGTCATCCGATTTTCAAAAATAAAACACCAAAAGATGTGTAACAACGTTGTAATTATTTTAGTCGAATAGAATTTTTCTCTATCTCTTATTGTTTTGGAATTATTCAGAAATTAATGAAGAAAAAAATTTTTCGTTCAAAATTCGTAATATTTTTCAATTTTAAAATGAAATTAAAGAAAATAAAACAAATACTCAACATTTTGTACTTTTTTCTAAAAGCTACTTATCTTAAAAAAAAAAAATAAAAATCGGTTAAAAAATGTTGATTTTATTGTCAATTTACCGCTGGTACCCAATATTGACCAAATATGTGTAATGCTGCAAACAACGTCAGAGTGGGCGCACTAAAGCGCTAATGAATAGAAACTATTCACTACTATGTATTTTTGTACAACAAATACAAGCAAAAAAATTTGCCAGATTGTAATTTTGTAGCAACGCCTCGCTTAAAGCACCCACCCTGTCGTCACCCGTAGTAACTTCAAATTGCAATATAAAAAAAAAATTTACAGCCTATATATATTTTTATACCCTTCACACAGTGAAAAAGGGTATATATAGGTTTGTCATTCCGTGTGAAATTTCTACAATTTTCATTTCCGACCCCATAAAGTATATATTTTCTGAAAGCCTATGAATAGGGGAGTCGATTAAGCTCTGTCAGTCTGTCCGTGTGTATGTTGAAATCAACTTTTTTAAGCCTCCCGATATCGCATGGACCCAAAAACCCACGACCACCTCGATTTTTGTTCACAAAAACAACATTACAACAAAAACATACATACAAACGTGCTGGCCAAAAAGGCAAAACTGAATTTTAAGAAATCTTAAGAACTAAGTGCGCAGCTCGACAGACAACAATATTTTATTGTAAATTTTGAAGACTCTTAGTTGCGATTTGTAGCTCTGAGACCCTGCTAAAGTCAGGAAAGTGAAGAAAATTATATGAGATTTAAATGTTTTTTTCGGTTTCTGGATGTTTTTATGATATTTTTTTACGGCTAAACTAATAAAGGTTTAACAATGATTTTTTTTGAAATGTTTGATCAAAAGTTATTAAAACAAGTAAGAGCGCTATATTCGGCCGTGCCGAATCTTATATACCCTTCACAACGTGTAGTCATGCAATAACAGTGGTTTGTGTCACCATTCATCCCATATGAAATACGTACATATATATAAAAACATACATATATAAAAACGCCCCATTGTAAAATTGTAAATTTACGTATGTATGTTAAAAAAACAAAAAAAAAAAAAAAAATTTTTTTTAAATTTAGAAAAAAAATTTAAAAAAAAAATTAAAAAAAAAATTGTTATTTATATAATACTAGCCAAACCCGGCGCGCGTTGCTACGCCCCTTAATGAATCGAAATGCATTCTGAATTTTAATTTAATATCAAGTGAAAAAACCTAAAAATTATAATTTTTTTATGGGCGTGGCATTGCCCACTTTTCTAGTCACGAAATTGTAAAGTCATAACAGTTCAATATGTGTGCAAAGTTTCAGAAGAATCGGACCAGTGCAAGTACCTCAAAATTAAAATTGTTTTTATGGGCGTGGCCCTGCCCACTTTTCTTATCACGAAATTGTAAAGTCATAATAGCTCAATATGTGTGCAAAGTTTCAGAATAATCGGTCCAGTGCAAGTACTTCAAAATGATACCTTTTTTTTATGGGCGTGGCACTGCCCACTTTTCTAATCACGAAATTATTTAGTCATGACAGCTCAATATGTGTGCAAAGTTTCAGAAAAATCAGTCTGGTGCAAGTACCTCAAAATTATAGCCTTTTTTTATGGGCGTGGCCCCGCCCACTTTGTTAATCACAAAATTATAAAGTCACGACAGCTTAATATGTGTGCAAAGTTTCAGAAAAATCGGTACAGTGCAAGTACCTCAAAATTAAAACTTTTTTAGGGGCGTGGCCCCGCCCACTTTTTTTATCACGAAATTATTTAGTCATGACAGCTCGATATGTGTGCAAAGTTTCAGAAAAATCGGTCAAGTGCAAGTAGCTAAAACTGATAACTAATTTTTTATGGGCGTGGCCCCGCCCACTTTTTTTCATCCATAAACACTCCCCGGTATGTGTACAACAACTTACCAAAGTTTGAGCCCGATCGGTTTTACAGTTTCAGAGTCTATAGCTAAGACACACACACACACACACACACACACAGAGTTTCACTTTTATATATATAGATATATAGATATATAAAACAAAAAAAAAAAATTTTAAAAAAAATAATAATAAAAATATAAATAATATATTAAATAAAAAATAAAAATAAAATAAAAAAAAAATTTAAAAAAAATTTAAAAAAATTAAAAAAAAAATTTTTTTGGCTCAGCTGGGATTCGATGCCACGTTTTCTCTAACCAGTATACACGTTTGTATGTATGTATGTTGTTGTTGTAATGTTGTTTTTGTGAGAAAAAAAATCGAGGTGGTCGTGGGTTTTTACTCATATCTCAGTTGTTTATGTACGGATGTTTCTGATTTTCAACACCGATCTACTCCCGAATATTTCTGATATTTTAATACCCTACCCGGGTCCAAGCTATGTCGGGGGGCTTCAAAAAGTTGATTTCAACATACACACGGACAGACGGCCAGACTGACAGAGCTTAATCGACTCCCCTATTCATAAGCTTTCAGAAAATATATACTTTATGGGGTCGGAAATGAAAATTGTAGAAATTTCACACGGAATGACAAACCTATATATACCCTTTTTCACTGTGTGAAGGGTATAAAAAGAAAAAAAATTTTAAATATGTTGAATATTCATGTTGAAACAATTCGTTCAAAAGCTAAAAAAAATTATACACTTTTTTTGCAAAAAAAAAAGAAAAAGAAGAGGTTTTTGAAAGTGAGGTTAGCATCTCTACGAATTATGTTTGATACCACAATAAAATTCGCAATTCGTTTGCGCAAGTTTGCGCCATTATTTTTGACGATTTTTTTAAATGTTCACATTTCTTCCATTTTTGCTCATCAGGCACTTTTTATTATACATTTATATCGTCATAAACTTTTATGTATTTTGAATTATTGATTTTAACTGTTATTCACATCACTTTTAACACTTTACAATGTTAATACCTGTCTATAATTATAAATTTGAAAAATTTTTTATTATCGATAATAGTTATAAGGGAATGTCCCACGCATCCCCATAAAGGATATTTTTATATACCTGCTCTACAAAACATTATATGTTAAAAAAATATATACCGTACCTAATAAGAGTAATTATTAAAAGCATTAATCACAAAAATAAGTTAACAAAAAATAAATACAGGTACATAAAAAATAGATGGGCACCCAGGTATCAGGCTACCATCCAATTGTCAGAAGAAGCTGCCGAGGCCAGAAATAAGCACTTACGATTATATCGTACGAATTATTCGAGGAAATTCAGCAGAAGCGATACAAATCGAGATGTCTTGAATAGGTTATTTTTGAGCAGTGACCCTTTTATAAGCAGCAGTACGCAAAGAGAACGGATTAATAAAAAATCTTTTTCATCAGAAACCATCACACTTCTTCTTCCTGACACCGATGATGCAGCTAATGAGGATATACATACTACATAATAATTATTAAGGAATTTTTATTAGTTTAACTTTTCCGTATATTAAGTATTAAATAATATAAAACAATTATATATTTATATTTTATTCGAACTTTTTTCTATATATTAAATTTTAATGTGAACAATTTTTTTATTTTGGCTTAAGTTCATTTGTTTCTTTATTTAATTTTTATAATTCAAATTTAATTAAATTGTAACCATTTTAGGAATATTCTTTCTAAAAATTATTTCCGATATTAGCCGAGTGGAATGCATTTTCGAAATCAGCTACGATTTCATCATCAGCACTCTTTATCGGTATACTACTATGTAACTTAAAATTTCTATTTATGTTACAATTGAATGAAATTTGAATTAGTGAATCTTAGTATTATTTTTCATATTTTGTTGAATATTTAATTTCACATTTAATTAATTTTTTAAAAAAATTTTTTTTTTACTTTTTTTTCTAATTTTTTTTTTATTTTTTTTTTATTTTTTATTTAATATTTTATTTATTTTTTTATTATTTTTTTTTTAATTTTTTTTTTATTTTTTTTTTGTTTTATATTCATTATATATATTTTAATTATTTTTTTTTAATTTTTTTTTTAAATTTTTTTTTTATTTTTTTTTAACATACATACGTAAATTTATAATTTTACAATGGGATGCTTTTATATATGTATGTTTTTTATATGTATGTACGTATTTCATATGCGATGAATGGTGATACAAACTACTGTTATTGCATGACTACATGTTGTGAAGGGTATATAAGATTCGGCACGGCCGAATATAGCGCTCTTACTTGTTCCGTTTGTAATTTCTACAATTTTCATTTCCGACCCCATAAAGTATATATTTTCTGAAAGCTCATGAATGAAGGAGTCGATTAAGCCCTGACCGTCTGTCTGTGTGTTGGTTGAAATCAACTTTTAGAAGCAGCTGTATGTTCCTCAGATCTCTATATGGTTTCAATCTCTTGGAAACATCCAGGAATGAATCGCTATTGAAATTCAGCACAATCGCCCCATTACTTTCTGAGATATGAGCAAAAAACCATGACCACCTCGTTTTTTTTTTCACAATTACAACAACAACCTACATACATACTGGTTAAAGTAAACGTGGCATCGAATTCCAGCTGAGCAAAAAAAAATTTATTTTATTTAATATATTATTTATATTTTATTATATTTTTATACCCTTCACCTGTGGTACACAAGGGTTTGTAATTCCGTTTGTAATTTCTACAATTTTCATTTCCGACCCCATAAAGTATATATTTTCTGAAAGCTTATGAATAGAGGAGTCGATTAAGCCCTGACCGTCTGTCCGTGTGTTGGTTGAAATCAACTTTTAGAAGCAACCATATGTTCCTCAGATCTGTGTATGGAATCAATCTTTTGGAAATATTTGGGAATAAATCGCTATTGAAATTCAGTACAATCGCCCAATAACTTTCTGAGATATGAGCAAATAAACACGACTGCCTCGGTTTTTTCCTATATTTTTTTTTCCAACAAAATTAAAATTGTTCAGCCATAAAATAATTTATAGGTACCTTTGCTATTGTTTGTAGATATAACATGCCTCTAGAGATATTCATGTAAATTTTTGGATAAATCGGGCTCTTATCGGTGAAGTTATAGGTAAACAAATTTTTTTTAAATATATTTTCTAAAAACTTACAAACGAAAATCAATTTTTTTCAGCTTCTGGATAACCGAGAGAGTTAATATTAGTATCAGCAGAAAGAAATTGAGTAGCGCAATATAAGCACTTCAAAATATAAATCGATGTTGGCCGCCACTACAAAATGGCGGAAAATATATTTATATATGGGTCAAATCTAGTGTTTTAAAATGTAGCATCTTGAACCCCCTCAATATTGGTATCAAATTAAAGGGCTTGACTAGTAGAATACAGTAAATTATTCTAAGATGTTAAATCTAAGATGGCGTCTAAAACAAAATTGGGGATAAAATTTTTCTAACCCCATCAATATGGGTATCAAATTAAAGGGCTTCACTAGTTAAATACACTTAACTACGTAAAAATTCAAAATCGAGGATGGCGTCGGAATAATAAAGAAAAAAATCATGAAATGAAAATGAAATGAAGGTTAATCTACGATATGGTATTATACCTATGTACATGATGGTGAAGGGTATTATCAGATTCGGCACGGCCGAATATAACACTCTTACTTGTTTTTTGTAATTTTTTTTTATAATTTTTAATATATATTTAATTTTTATTTTATCGAACTTTTCTGTTTAAACTAATATTAAAATTTTAATCAGGCTCGAGTTCATATTAATATTCTTATTGTTACAAAGAATTTTTTTATTTGTGATAAATGAAAGAATAATCTGAAAAATTATATTTTTACCGACAACTAGCCGAGTGGAATGCATTTTCGAAACCAGCTACGATTTCATCATCAGCACTCTTTGATCGGTGGGTGCATGTTGGTTGTAAATATCATCTATTTAACTCACGGGACTTAAGTTAATTGAATTCGGTAACTACTTTAGTTTTCCTTTTTCATATATTTTTACCACAATGAGTTAGATTGAAATTTTTGCCCAACAGCAACCCTTTTACTTTTGTTTGTTATTATCTTTCATTTTTATACCCTTCACACAGTGAAAAAGGGTATATATAGGTTTGTCATTCCGTGTGAAATTTCTACAATTTTCATTTCCGACCCCATAAAGTATATATTTTCTGAAAGCTTATGAATAGAGGAGTCGATTAAGCCCTGACCGTCTGTCCGTCTGTCCGTCTGACCGTCTGTCCGTGTGTATGTTGAAATCAACTTTTTGAAGCCCCCCGACATAGGTTGGACCCGGGTAAGGTATTAAAATATCAGAAATATTCGGGAGTAGATCGGTATTGAAAATCAGAAACATCGGTACATAAACAACTGAGATATGAGCAAAAACCCACGACCACCTCGATTTTCTTTTCATAAAAACAACATTACAACAACAAACATACATACAAACGTGTATACTGGTTAGAGAAAACGTGGCATCGAATCCCAGCTGAGGCAAAAAAATTTTTTTTTAAATTTTTTTAAAATTTTTTTTTTTAATTTTTTTTTTATTTTTTTTTTTTTAATTTTTTTTTTATTTTTTTTTTGTTTTATATATATTATATATGTATATAATAATTTTTTTTTTTTTAATTTTTTTTTTAAATTTTTTTTTTTTAAATTTTTTTTTTATTTATTATTTTTTTTTTTGTTTTTTTTAACATACATACGTGAATTTACTGTTATTGCATGACTACACGTTGTGAAGGGTATATAAGATTCGGCACGGCCGAATATAGCGCTTTTACTTGTTATCACTATTATTGTTTATTAACAATCAATGTTTATAATCATTTGTTTTATTTTTCTGTGAGGTCAGTATACAACTGAATGTTGATTGACCAACAGTGAATTAATGATTGTTTGCACCGTGCCCTGTGCTTACGTAAATTTAATTTTTATTTTATCGAACTTTTCTGTTTAAACTAATATTCAAATTTCAATCTAATGGTATCATTTGTCTCAATATTTCAGAGTCAATTTCAATTCTAGAAAGAGCATCATCATTGGTGTTTACATTTGGCTCTGCCAAGCTTGTCCAAAACATCTTCTTATCTGGTTAGAGGGAATTTGTCACTAACTATTTTATCATTAAATTTTCTAAAATCCACTACTAGTCTCCCAAAAGAAGTGGAGCATTAAATGGACTAATTGATGGTTCTATGATGTCATCGCTAAGCATACTTTGTACTTGTTCATTTATTACGTCAGTATGTGAGTGGGGCAATCTATAGTTTTTTATATATACTGGTGTGTCATTAGAAGTCATAATGTTTTGATTGTAAAAATTGTTCACCGTTAAATTTTCGTTTTCTAAGTAAAAAACATTTTGATATTTCTTGAATATGTTTATTAGTTGTGTTTTCGCATGCTCATTACTATTTTTCAATTGCAATTCATTTAAAAATTGTTTAAAACGGTCGTCATTATTTATCTTATTGTAATTTAATACCTTGTAGTTTCTTAGTGGGTCAGGATGAAGTTTAATGCCCTGTAAAGTTACTGTCTCATTTGTTGTGTTTAAAATTTTTAAATGTGCCATTCCGTTTTTTTCTTTGGCGCTGTTAAATTACTTAAAAAAGATTTCTTATATTTATTCCTCTCTGCTATGTATTCCAGTTTGTTATTTACTGTCTTAACTGTGTATTTTTTACTTGTACTTTTCTTTTAAATTTTTCCAAACCTCTTTTGATTTTTTAAAAATATCTTCCATTTATCTTCAATTTGTATACTTCTGTTATTTTATTTCTACTATTGTTTCTGTTTTTACAACTATTAATAAACTTATACATGCTATGTAATATTAATGTGATAAAATCAATAATTACTAAGATTCTCGTTATTTCGGACAACATTGAAAATGTTTGTATTCTACTTCACGTTTAGTTAAATTATTAGTAGTATTAGGAACAATTATTCTTTTAAATTGAATTGAAGTTATTTATTTTCTTTGTCTTTCTTTCCTTTTCTTTTTTACTGCCTGTTATTAAGTATTGCATACATTAGTCTTATGATGTAGGCAATTACTAATAAAGCTAATGTGATTATCATTATTATTTCAAAAATATTCAAACCCTCTTCCTTATGTTCATTCTGTATTCTTATAGTATTCATATATTCTATAATCTGTTGATTGTTCCGTTCATCTTCTCGATTTTCATTCTTCCCTACCTCGTATCCTGCAAAAACTAATGGGATTACTTTTAGAACGTTTTACCACCACGTCATATCGAAAAATTTCTTAATAATTTATGTTTTTTTCTCTAAAATTTGATTTGTTAAAAAATTTTTTTTTTTTTATTTTACATCGGTCTTATTTAGTTCCTTCATTCTTCTGTTATTTTCTTTATATTCTTTGTGAATAGGGTAATTGATAGAAATGATAAACTACCAAGTATATTCATACATATTTATATTGGTGGGTTCGCAGTGGGCAGGATAATAGTTTAACAATTTAAAATAATCTTGGTCCTTAATTTAGCAATTAAATAGTATAAAATAATTTTGGTCCTTAATTTAACATGATTTGCAGTTAAACAATATAAAATGATATTGGTCCTTAATTCAGCAGGATCTGCAGGATATTGGTTCGCAGGATCGCCGTGTAGTGGCATGTGGTTCCATGTTGTGGAAGGACAGCAGTGAAAGAATAAATATTTTAATTATTTAAAGTGCCCTATAGCCCTTATGTTTATTTTATCCAGCTGGAAGGGTTCCAGCTAAATGGTAGGCGTTCAAAAGAACTGCCAAAAGGTTTTTGAAACAGTGATAATAAAAACAAGTAACAGCGGTATATTCGGCCGTGCCGAATCTTATATACCCTTCACAACGTGTAGTCATGCAATAACAATTGTTTGTATCATCATTCATCTCATAAAATACGTACATATGTATATACTGGTTAGAATAAATGTGGCATCGAATGCCAGCTGAGCCAAAAAAAATTTATTTTATTTTATTTAATATATTATTTATATTTTATTATTTTTTTTAAATTTTTTTTGTAATTTTTTTTTATTATTTTTTTTTTTAATTTTTTTTTGGTATGTTTTTTACATGTATGTATGTATGTATGTATGTATGTATGTATGTTGTTGATGTAATTGTGTAAAAAAAACAAGGTGTTCGTGGTTTTTTGCTTATATCTCAGAAAGTTATGGGGCGATTGTGCTGAATTTCAATAGCGATTCATTCCTGGATTTTTCCAAGAGATTGATAGCATATACAGATCTGAGCAACATATAGTTGCTTCTAAAAGTTGATTTCAACTAACACACGGACAGACGGGCAGACGGTCAGGGCTTAATCGACGCCTCTATTCATAAGCTTTCAGAAAATATATACTTTATGGGGTCGGAAAGGAAAATTGTAGAAATTACAAACGGAATGACAAAGCTATATATAACCTTGTGCACAGGTGAAGGGCATAAAAAGGCAGTTATTGCCGGTTTAGTTTTTCAAATCAAAGTCTGGTTTTATTAGTGGCTCGCGACCATTTTTATACTTAACATGAGAATTAATTCTAGCTATTCTAACTTATTATAATATAACATCTATCTCTATCTTACTACTATTTGCACTTACTTTAAAATTATTTCTTTATTATTACTTCATACGTTTGACCAATCACAAACGTATTCAATTTGGGAATTGAGTGACGTTTATTTATTAATTCTTTCACTCAATTATCATTATTGCATTAGTCATGTATTTAACAAAAGTAATAATTGGGTTACATTATTGTAATATTCAATAATGTAGAAGTATGCACTAATATAGCACACTACAATAGGTTTAAATTTAAATTGCAGGTGTTAATTGGTACATTATTTATTAGTTTTCCAAATTGTTTTTGGTTAAGAGTTTTACATTATGATTATTCGAAGAACCGTTTTTATTAATATTGTAATGATTTCTATCATTTGACTGCTCTGACTGCAAAGAGAGTTGCATATGCGCTAGCTATATTTAAAGGGAGTCCATTGGTTACGTAAGCCGTTTGGAGCTTTTTTGTGAGATCCTCTATCTCTTTAGCGTAGGTGTTGGCGGTTTTTCCCTGTGGGCAAACATTCATCATTCCATAATATCATTAATTTTCCTCCAGTGTTGTCTCCGTGGATATAACGTTTTTACTGAACATTTTAATTTCGTTTTTATTTGGCTAACAGCCACTGAATTATGAGTCTCTTTTATTGATTCCACAAGATTTAATTTGTTTAAGCAATTTTGAAATGTGGAAGAAGTCTCAAGGCTGTATTTAAAAATTCAGCTACAGGTTGTGGCATTGTGAGGATTACACTGCTTTACAAATTTTTAATTTGGAAAAATACCAAGAACGCCACATGCCTAGATAAGTTAATTGGGACCTCCTGAACACGAAAAACGCTGTAATTTTTTTTCTAAGTACCGTTTTTTAGATAACGGTACTTTTGTGTTTTTTGGTGTATGGTCTCACTCAAACCCTTGTGGAGCCCAACCGAAAAGTCTGATCGAGATAAGTGGCATATCGTTAGAAAGGTAATTGCCTTTTCCGTCGATATGCTGAAAATTTCTATCTGATAAGAAATGGCTGAGTTATGGCACCTCAAAGTTCAAAATTTGCCCTTTTTTTACGTTTTTTTCAAAGTTTTTCATTTTTACTTCGTTTTTTTTCTACGTTATAGTAAAGATCTGGAATGTTTTATTTTTTTAACAAATAGCTTATTTAATTACAAACATTTTAAGCGTAATTTGAAAAAAATCGGATAAAAAATAAAGTTTTTATTAAGGATTTTGTGGAACGACAATATTTTCATCTTCATTGCTTCATTTGCCTATTTTTAACGTTTTTTTTCAAAATTTTTCATATTTACTTCGTTTTTTTTCTACGTTATAGTAAAGATCTGGAATGTTTTATTTTTTACCAAATAGCTTATTTAATTACCAACATTTTAAGCGTAATTTGAAAAAAATCTGATGAAAAATAAAGTTTTTATTAAGGATTTTGTGGAACGACAATATTTTCATCTTCATTGCTCACACACTACATATATTCGGCGTCCATCAGTTTTTGGAATTTTAATTTAATTTTTTTAATTTACGCCGAATATAGTGTATGAGCAATGAAGATGAAAATATTGTCGTTCCACAAAATCCTTAATAAAAACTTTATTTTTCATCCTCAGCCATTTCTTATCAGATAGAAATTTTCAGCATATCGACGGAAAAGGCATTCAATTACCTTTCTAACGATATGCCACTTATCTCGATCAGACTTTTCGGTTGGGCTCCACAAGGGTTTGAGTGAGACCATACACCGAAAAACACAAAAGTACCGTTATCTAAAAAACGGTACTTAGAAAAAAAAAATACAACGTTTTTCGTGTTCAGGAGGTCCCAATTAACTTATCTAGGCATGTGGCGTTCTTGGTATTTTTTGGTTGTAAACCAGTGTTATGAATCGTGTAATGGTGACTATTCTTAAAAAAACGAACGCAAAAGTAAATATGAAAATCAAGGAAAACTTAGAGTAAATATTATTTATACTTTTAATGAAAATCAGAAATCAAATAAAATTAGAAAAAATTTAATACACTTCTTAAATTTGGATAATAAAATTCTTCCATAAGGAAATTCAAAGATCTGTATTATAAACAAATATGGAAAATTTAAACGCGTATGGATAAGTAAGAATTAATATTACTTTTAATAAACTCTGATACACAAAATGCAAAAATTTAAAAAAAAAAATTCTTCAAATTATTCAAAATTTATTTTATAACACTGTCAATGCCAAAGTTACCAATTCGTTTTGGGCCCCACAGTTTTTATACCCTTCACACAGTGAAAAAGGGTATATATAGGTTTGTCATTCCGTGTTAAATTTCTACAATCTTCATTTCCGACCCCATAAAGTATATATTTTCTGAAAGCTTATGAATAGGGGAGCCGATAAAGCTTTGTCAGTCTGTCCGTGTGTATGTCGAAATATAGTTTTAGAACCCCCCCGACATAGCTTGGACCCGGGTTAGGTATTAAAATATCAGAAATATTCGGGAGTAGATCGGTATTGAAAATCAGAAACATCGGTACATAATCAACTGAGATATGAGCAAAAACCCACGACCACCTTGATTTTTTTTTCACAAAAACAACATACATACATACATCGAATCCCAGCTGAGCCAAAAAATTTTTTTTTTTATTTTTTTATATATATTTTTTTTTTCATTTTCTATTTAATATATTATTTATATTTTTATTATTATTTTTTTATACCCTTCACCTGTGGTGCACAAGGGTATATATAGCTTTGTCATTCCGTTTGTAATTTCTACAATTTTCATTTCCGACCCCATAAAGTATATATTTTCTGAAAGCTTATGAATAAAGGAGTCGATTAAGCCCTGACCGTCTGTCCGTGTGTTGGTTGAAATCATCTTCTAGAAGCAAGTATATGTTCCTCAGGTCTGTATATGGTATCAATCTCTTGGAAATATCCAGGACTGAATCGCTATTGAAATTCAGCACAATCGCCCCATAACTTTCTGAGATATGAGCAAAAAACCACGACCACCTCGTTTTTTTACACAATTACAAAAACAACATACATACATAAATACATGTAAAAAACATACAAAAAAAATATATTAAAAATAAAAAAAAATAATAAAAAAAATTAAAAAAAAAAATTTAAAAAAAAATTAAAAAAAAATTGAAAAAAAATTTAAAAAAAAAAATTAAATAATATATTAAATAAAATAAATTTTTTTTGGCTCAGCTGGGATTCGATGTCACATTTATTCTAACCAGTATATACATATGTACGTATTTTATATGAGATGAATGGTGATACAAACAATTGTTATTGCATGACTACACGTTGTGAAGGGTATATAAGATTCGGCATGGCCGAATATAGCGCTCTTACTTGTTTTTTTTTAATTTTTTTTTTGTTTTATATTTATTATATATATTTTAATTATTGTTTTTTTTAATTTTTTTTTAATATATTTAAAATTTTTATTTTTTTTATTTTTTAAACATACATACGTAAATTTATAATTTTACAATGGGATATTTTTATATATGTATGTTTTTTATATGTATGTTTTTTATATGTATGTACGTATTTCATATGGGATGAATAATGATACAAACTACTGTTATTGCATGACTACACGTTGTGAAGGGTAAATAAGATTCGGCACGCCCGAATATAGAGCTCTTACTTGTTTTTTTATTTCTTTTTTATTTAATGTATTATTTATATTTTTATTTTTTTTTTAAATTTTATTTTTGTTTTATATATATTACGTATATATCTGAATTATTTTTTTATTTTTTTTTATTTTTTTTAACATACATACGTAAATTTATAATTTTGCAATAGGATGTTTTTATTTATTATTTATTATAATTTATTTTTTAACATACATACGTAAATTTATAATTTTACAATGGGATGTTTTATGTATATGTATGTTTTTTATATGTATGTACGTATTTCATATGGGATGAATGGTGATACAAACTACTGTTATTGCATGACTACACTTTGTGAAGGATTTTAAAGATTCGGCACGGCCGAATATAGCGCTCTTACTTGTTATGAATTAATTTTATTTTGTTTGTGTATATATACTTTACGTTATACTTGGTTGTGTATTATCTAAAATATATTTAATGAATTATTATTATATTAATTACTTTACTTAATATTTGGTTGTGTATTATCATAAATATATTTAATGAATTATTATATTTTTCCTACTTATACTAATAAGCAACCAATGGTATACATTTATGTTTTGTTATGTAAAGTCTTGCATTGAACTAATTAATTTATTAATTATTTTTTTTTTAATTTAATTTAATGTTACTCTTTTATATGTATATTTTCTCTTACTTACTTTACCTAATGCAGTCACTCATAGGTCACAATGTCATTATAAGCAGCGTTGCCAGAAGTTTAGAGAGAAAATTATCACTTAGAGCAAAAGAAATCATATTTTGCAAAAAAAAAAAATCAAATTTTTGTAATTTAAACATTTTATTACAAACGCAAGAAAAAAGCAATTAAAATTTATTTAAAAAATCGTTTTTTTATAAGTTATTTAAAGCAAAAAATATATTAAATTCATATAAAAATAATTATACATATTCATATAGCAACTTGAGAATAAAATCAAACTGACAGATGCTTTATAGTACATAAATATATTTTTTAAGAGTATTGTTTTCTAATCTATTTCTATATTTTCTTTTGTTTAAATTTGCAACTGAAAATATTCGTCCAACATTTGCAGAGAAAATAGGAAGACATATTAGGGTTTTAACAAATTAATACAATTCTTCACAACTTAGATCTATAGTTGTAAAGTGTTCCACAAAGTGGAGAAGACGTAGTTCTTTAAACTCGTCTTCTAAGTTTTGAACATCATTCTCATCAATTAAATTTGAAAAGTTTTGTATTAAACCTGTTAAAGAAGCTACTTTTCTAATTATTATTTTTGAAGTGTCAAGACATGAAAGTTCTTTATTTATTTTTTTTTCGTTTTTTGCAAGTTTTAGTTTGGAAATTTTTTGTTTTACAAACACCCCTAAATAAATACCTTCGTTTTGTAAACGAAATAATTTCAAGTTTATTAATGAAATTGATGTTAAGATAATTTGGTTTTAAAAATTATCCAAAATTTTAAAATAAGGACGTTGCATTTCATCATAAATTCTTTGTACTAAAGAGGATGTGGTTTGAAAAATTATTTTAACTTTGTTTTTTATGTTAAGTATATACTTTAAAAAACACATATTATAGAGTTCGTTATTTCATTCAACATGACTCTGCGACAAGCTGATACAAAACTTTATAGGCTTAAAAATTAATTGTTGATAAGAATTGTAGAAAAATTGTGTTTTGAATCTATAACTTAAAACAAAAAATATATAATTTCTAAAAATAAAAATCATCATTTTGGGGGGAAAAATTATATATCATATTTAAGCAAAAAAAAAAATTATTCAAAATATGATCAAATCATGACTATGACAACGCTGAATAGAGCGATCATGCACAGTGTGTGTGGTTGAGCAATGTAAACACATGAGTTCGTGTGGATGTGTATTCGTGCGTGTACGGCAAGAAAGGTATAAAACGAGCATCTGATGACTGAATTAGTTAGTTGGCTTGCAACTCGCGCTACGGTAAGGGCAACTGTTAGAGGCTTGAACATATCCCTAATACGAGTACTAATCGTTGTAACAAGCACCTTTCTGATAGCTTATCTCCTGCTGCGTGCTTATATTTGAGGCACCGCCCCCCTTATCAGTGTTAAGAGCATATACAAGACGTTCTATTGGCAGCGTGGATACACAACCAATAGAACACCTTGGAGCGAACGAGACCCACTATTGGCAGCTTGGACACATCTCCAATAGTGTATCTCGAAGAGTTATTCAGGGCTGCGATTAGAGGTTGGCACACCACTTCAAGAGCGAATCGATATGTAGTTGCCATCAGACGCGAGTATACCCAGAATTTCTTTTATTGTGGGTTGGGACACCGCTCCAAAAAATAAGATCATTGAAGGCAAAAGAGGCTCGCTATTGGAGTCCTGGACAAATCGCTAATAGTGACACCGTATACAAGCGTCAGACACATTTCACGCTAACAAGTCGAAAAGTATTTTTTTGTTTATTTTTAAATAAATGTTGTACGTTTTATAACGTTTAAAGATATCCGCTGAATCTTTCTAAATATAATTTATCAGAGGAACAAGTTTTCATAAATTTAACGTTTAATTAATTAGTAATTAAAAAAAGAACTTGAGTATTCAATCAATATTAGTAGTCTGCATGGCAAAAGCTAATTAAATACATTCATTTGTGATTTAACTTAATAAACTCTCAACCGAAAGAGAAATAAAAACATCATAAACCCATAACAAAAAGTTTCTATCATACTCAAATAAATGTAACAGAGTAAAATGTGTTAACTATTCAAGTATGGTTTGAGTATAAATTTACTTGAAGTTTTTCTACACCATTTTTCATTGAAATTAAGAACATTTAACATGATATTAAGAAAGTTCCATATGAAATTAAAAATTTAAACTTTAAATTAAGAAAATTGATATGGAGATTTTTTATCTTAAATTGAGAATTCCAGTTGAAATTGAGAAATTTATACTTGAAATTGAGAAAATTCCTACTGAAATTGAGAGTTTCGAAATGAAATTAAGAAATTTCCAATTAAAATTGAGAAAATTCCAATTGGAATTGATATATTTTAATTTATTTTTATTTTGCTAAAAAATAGCAGACACATTTCTAACGAAACAGAAGTATAATTACATAAATAACATAATTTTAATGACCGACAAGCATATTTTCTAAATAGCTTGATGGAAAGTTGTTGTATGATGTATAGCTCTACTGCAATTTCCAGTGGTTATACAGGATTTAGATGTATTAATTAATTCTTAAAGAAATGTAATCCTCTGCGCATCTACATTGTAGGGATTAACGGTTGGTGTATTCATATTTGACTTCACATTGCTTTTTTGACTCTTATTTACTTTTAAATATTTGAATGAGTAATACAGTCGAACTGCTATAAATTAAACAGTCATAATCCAGATAAAAGCTTTAACTTATAGAAACTTCAACTTTGGGAATTGAATTTAAAAAAATTTCCAAATTAGGTAAACAATTACTTTTAATACCAATTCAATTTTATTTATCACTAAATTACTTTAAACTATTTTTAACTTTGTAAAGGTACTATATATTCAAATACTGATGACAGATTTTGTTCACATTTGCTTTGAGCGAAATTGGTTCTAATTTTTATATTGCTTTGTAGTTTTCATTTGTGTTTAGGAATACATTTAAATTCTTAAATGAAACTTTTAAAACTTCTCTGGATGGTTGTATAACTATTTCCTCGACTTCGTCACAATCGGTATCTACTATTTCTCCAGAGTGCGGTTCTGATTCGATGGTATATTCATCGATAATATCTTCATCACTCAAATGTAGCCAGACTTCATAGGTATCTTTTTAAACAATTTCGTTGTCGTTAAAATCATTTAATAATACCAAAGGTATGTCATCTTCCTTGTCTCACACTGAATGTTGTCCAAATCCAGACTTTGTAAAGCAGTTTGAAACTGTCTGGCTAGTAACACTAATATCCAAAGCTCTTGATAAATGGTGAATGCATTCTAGCAAATTAATATCGTGTTAACAATTTCCTTCAATTCGAACTTTTGCTTCTTTTAATATTCTGTTTCGATAATGAGCTTTTAAACATCGAATTATTCCCTGGTCTACAGGTTGTAATTTTGACGTCATATTTGGTGGAAAGAATGCCACTTCAATAGATTTTAATTTTTTTGTATATCTTTAGGCTGAGCTGGGCAATTATCTACAAAGAATAACGCTTTTCTTCCTGTAGCAGAAAACTGTTTATCTAACTTCTCCATCCGTTCTTCAAAAACTTGGCCTGTCATACAAGCACGTTTGTTACTATTATAATCGACGGGTAGCGACTTTACACCACGAAAACAACAAGATTTCTTACTTTTTTCATATTTGCTGCTAACATAACTGTCACACGTTCTATCCCTCCAGGACATTTCTCATTTCTTAATGTTAGTGTTTTGTCAGGAAGACATTTGTAAAACAACCCAGACTCATCTGCATTGAAAATGTCACTTTCATTGTACTTTTCCAATAAAGAAGGCAAGTCATCGGTTTTCCATTTCTGGCAGTCTTCCTCCGAAACATCATTGCTTTCACCACAAGCTTTTTGGTAACAAGCATTATGGCTAAAAAACAACAAATAGCGTAACTACTTAACATTACTTTTTCCCTCACATTGCCTTCGCATACCCTTTCTTCTATTCATCCAACCAACCATTGCTTGCCTTAAAGTCATCCACCTTGAATTCCTATAAATACTCCATGTCTTTGCCCTTTAATATTCCTCCAGCTATCGGCATAATCCGGTCTCTTGTTGCCGTAAACCACCTAAAAACAGCTTTGTCTATGTTATCATACCTTGGTTTTTTATGCTCTTGTTTTTTTCATCTGATGTTCCAGATTCAAAAAAAAAATAATATTTTTAACCTGTTTCTTAAAATCATAGAAACCGTACTCGCTGGAATGCCATATTTTTCTGCCACGTCTTTGTTCCATTGACTATTTCTTTTATTAATTTAAACTTTTCTTCAACTGGTAAATTACGTTTCGGTGCCACTCTACATTATTACAATATTGTTTATTCATTTTAACTAGCGTAAAAGAAATTTTGTGCGTAAACATTTGAATTTTATATAGGGACTTTACCGAAATGTAAAAACAATAGTACTGCCATATGTATAACATTCAGTGGTGGCAATTTAAAGTAATTTTGCATAAAATATTGCGATTTTAAATTTTATAAAGTCTATTCACTGTTAGCGGATAATTCGATATCTTTAGGAAATGTTCAAATTATAGAAAATTTTTACTTCTGTTTTTCTTCAAGTTATGGAGGAATTCATATTATGGAAGTTCAAATTAAAGAAGCAAAACCTAATATAATTTCTTCATAAGATGCTGTTGCCAGTAATAGAAGTTCGACATATGTTTGTTGCGTATAGAAAATCAAATTAACGTATTCATTGGGTATTTGCTAGTGTAATAAAATATACTACCCAATTATCAATTTAATAAATCTTTAATTTCGTTTTATGTAGAGTAAAATTTTACCAATAATATATTTTTTTTATTTTACAGAAACGTACCCGCCATGGGAACAGTATTAAGTATAAATCCAAAGGACCGACAAAACCCTATTTATTCTGGCCAGCAATATTTTCAATATAACGAACAAGCAGAATTAAAAAAAGATGTGAATAGCGAAATAATAAATTTAGCAGATTCTCAGCTAAATAATTTTTCATATGAGCAACTAAATAACGCTAAGAACCGGGAAAATAAAAAATTTCATTGCTCGCAATTCGCAAAAAATGGGAACAATCATAATAATGGATGCTCAAATTTAAAACTTAGTAATTTTAATTCTAATAACATACATCATATAAACAGTAGTGCAAAGGACACTATAAGCAATGACCTTGATTTTCATAAAGAAAATTCTGTTATACTATCTGAGAAAGGAAATATTGAAAAACAGCTAAAAAAACACTCAATTTTTATGAATGCTTTATCATGGAAAAAAATTTCGTCACACAGTAGAAAAAAAATCGACTATAAAACGAAATGTTCAAACCTACCCGTTGTAAACATAAAGACACAGCTTGTGGACTCTAGTTATTCTTTAGTAGATAAAAATAAAAATTCTCAACATAATTTCAATTACATTGATGATCATCATAATATAAATATTGAAAACGATTCTTGTTTACATTACTTGTCTTCTAAAGAAAAAATTAAAAATAATCTAGATAACGTTAAAGTCAATAACACTAATATTATATCAAATCACAATAAATTAGTACAAAAACAACCATTAACAATATCTTTACCATTACAACTGCAATCTACATCGTTACCAACAAAAGTAAATAATAATGCCCCTAGGAAAACTGTTATTCAGGTAAGTTTTTTGTTTTATGACGCGCATGTTCTACATTATATAAAAATTTATTTTAAGTAATAAAAATTTGTAAGCAGAATTATAAAATATTTTTTTAAATCTTGTTTAATTTTAATTATGTGTTTAAAAACCAGTAAGAGCACTATATTCAGCTGTGCCTAATTACACTGCTCTGAAAAAAATAATTTTTTGTCTTCCCATTTAATAAAACTATGTGGACTCTATGGATTTTGACGCGCTCAACTCAAATCCGTTGTCGGTTTTTTTCCATCAGATCGTGATTTTTTTTTATCGGCGTGGCAAATTTTCCCCCCTAAATTAGTCAGGTACGGAGACTTATTTCCTCGTAACTCGAGAACCAGTCCTCCGATTTTCAAAAATAAAATGTGTAACAAAATTGTATTTATTTTAGTGCAATACAATTTTTCTCTATCTCTTATCGTTTTGGAGTTATTTAGAAATTAATGGAGAAAAAAAAATTTTTTCGTGCAAAATTCGTAATATTTTTCAAATTAAAAATGGAATTAAAAAAATTATAAGCAAATATTCAACATTTTAAACCTTTTTCTGAGAGCTACTTGTCTTGGAAATAAAAAAAGCCATAAATTATAAAAATCGGTTAAGAAATGTGGATTTTATTGTCAATTTATCGCAGGTACCCAATATTGACCAAATATGTGTCATGCAGCAAACAAGGTCAGAGTGGGCGCACCAAGGCGCCTTGTATCATCAATGAATGGCAACTTTTTACTTCTATCTATTTTCGTACAACAAAAACAAATACAAGCAAAAAAATTTTCCAGATTGTAATTTTGTAACAACGCCTCGCTTAAAGCACTTACCCTGTCGTCACCCGTAGATAACTTCAAATTACAATAAAAATTAAACTATTTACAGGCTATTTTATTTAAAATAACACAAAAATTTTGTTAATAATTATTAATTTTTATTTAGGAAACATTGTTAAAATAAAAAAGTAGCTTAAGCTGCCCATGCACTTCTGTCCACATCATTCAATTTTGACCTGAAGACCTCGTCCTTCATAAGCTGTCGTATTTGTGGACCTACAAATATGCCTTCTTTTACTTTAGCATCTCTGATTCTAGGAAATTTGCTCTTAATGTATAAAAAGGCTTCACCATCCTTGTTCATTGCTTTGACAAAATTTTTCATTAGGCCTAGCTTTATATGAAGAGAAGAGTTTGTTCCTTTTGTTTTAAAGGCTCTGCTGCTACTTTTTTCCTGGAATAAAATTTACTCTTTTCAGTCAAATTTTAACATTGTAGTGTTTCCTTTTGCGCAGCTATCCCATTCACATAAGAAGCAATAAAACTTAGTGTATCCACTTTGCAATCCATTTAACATTGCTACGACTTTCAAATCTGCAGATTCCATGAGTAATGTGAATATTTAATTTTGTGTAGTATCATATTCATGCTACAATAGTTTTCTTTCATATTTCTTGCATACGCGATTGGGACCAATGGAAATTTGTTCCCATTGTGAAGTAAAACGGCTTTCAAACTTGTTTTGGATGAATCAATAACAAGCCGCAAATCCTGAGATTTATGGCTGAAACACAGTTGTCGCAAAAGTCCATCAGCATTATCGCAAATTACCAAACCTTCCTCTTTGCTGAAATATATTAAAAAAGGTTGTTCTTTATTTCGAAAGTAAGAGACGTTAACGTCCGTTTGCACCAAACTCCATTCTTTTCATTGGGATGCAGGAAGCTGAGACTTGGTTTTTTTAAAGCCTTGATTTACAAACTAAGTTATTCATACCAGTTTAATTCGGAAAATAAGGTGTACTCGTTGGACTTCCAAATGAATGCGAAGAAACACCCATGCTGGCGTAAGTGGATTCAGTTGCTGCAGAAAGCTCATCTTCTTCATCGTCTGTAGGAGGCAATGGAGGTAAAAATTTACTTGTAAACTGGAAAACTGGTCGTTTGACGCATAAAGTATTTGGATATGTAACTTTATTTTTTGTTTTTTTTTTTGTAAACCCACGTGTTTTAGTATGGCAAAAGTAGCAATTATTTTGATGATTTTGTGGTTCACTCCAAATTGCTGGCTTCATAAACGGCTTCATAAAGACTTATGACTTCTGTTAGCGGCACGCCAGCCGAAGCGATGTCTAGTGACTTCCACGGGGATTTTGAATAAAAACCAAATACACAAGTTTTATAAAATACTTGATTTATTAAACTAATAAGTGTAATGGCAAATTTATTAAAATTCCTAAATTAATAAAATTAATTAAGATTTCTATAAAAAATATAAAAATATTAAGTTTACATACTTTTTGGTATGAAAACCACTAGATCTTTTTATACAAATTTGGTAACTTTCCGAGCCAGTGCTTAAGCCTTCTTTTCACGTGGTAAAACTTGGAATGAATTCAAAATGACGAAGGCTTAAACATGGCGACGTAAGCTGTTTTTCTCGTTAAGTTCATCAGAGTTACATTTAGAAAAAGTATTAAATATTTAGAACTTAAAATAAGGTGTTGCCAGATGAAATCATGGAGATTTTGGTTGTGGCGTTAACATTCCCCCCTCAGTATGGTGAGAAGATTCTTCGTAGCCAGACTCTTGTTGTGGAGCAACTTCCAAAATCGCCAACTTTGTTACAGGTCTTTCCAGAATTCCATGTTGAGTGAGCACCTTTGCACTTCGTACCTGACCATCACTTGCCAATCTAGTTTCTAAAACTTTGCCACGGAGCCATACGTTACGAGGAACTGAAGAGTCAACAATTATCACTAAATCCCCCTGACTTAATGGTTTTGAACGATCATGCCATTTTGACCTACATGTTAGCGAAGGTAGATATTCATTAAGCCCCTTTTTCCAGAAAATGTTGGCATATTGTTGTGAAATAAGCCAAGTTTGTTTAAGTAATATTCCAGCATCGTTACAAACCGACATAGGTTTCATCCCTGAAGAGCTTCCTACTAGAAAATGGTTTGGAGTTAATGCCTCATCTGATTCTGCATCAGTAGGAACGTAGGCTAGTGGCCGAGAGTTAATTATATTTTCAACTTCTATTAACATACTACGTAGAGGCTCATCGGTGGGTGACCTTGAAGGCATAATTTGGTATAAGATTGTTTTAATAGAGCATACCAGTCGCTCCCATGAGCCGCCCATGTGGGGTGAGGCCGGAGGATTAAAATTCCCTTTTGTCGTCGTTGTAGTGAATGCTTTTACTAGTTCGTCTTTATCCACATCTGCTAACGCTTTACGCAGTTCTCTTTCCGCGCCAACAAAATAAGTACCATTGTCGCTAAAGAATTTATGAGGAATTCTTATTCGTGCCATAAAATTGCGAACAGCTAAAATGCAGGAGCTTGTTGTTAAAGAATTTGCGACTTCAACATGCACTGCCCTTATAGTCAAACAAGTAAATAGGCAGCCATACCGTTTCTTTATTATGATAGGACCAAAAAAATCCACACCAGTAAATGTGAAAGGTGCAATATATGGAGCAACATGAGGCAGAATTGCCATTTGTGGATTTTGAGGTACAGTCTTTTTAATTTTACACATTTGACAAAAGAAAATGACAGTATAATTTTGAAAAGATTTTAAATAACAACGAGGTATTTTTATTTTTCCAATATCAGGTAAAATACTAATCCATTTAGACCACTTAGATCGCAATTCAGGGGGAGTCTGTTCATAACATTCTATTTTTGACCGCCATACTTCTTGCATTAGTACATTGAAATACATGATGATATATCTTATCAGACCTAGAGGTTCATATATTGACATAACCAGTCTAAACATTTTTCGATTTGTCGGGGCTTTTCCGCCATAAAATATATCGCTTTCTAAAAGCCACGAAAAAATGTTAAATGTTATGACATCCTCCTGATGTTCCCAAAAGACGCCAAAAACTTTCTCAATTTGATTTTTCTCTTTCATATTAATGCATTTTACCAACTCCATACTAGTAGGTGAAATTTGGCGAAATTTAAAAAGAATTGATGGCAAAGAGGCCAACAAATCAGGTCCTTTTAATAAAAAAGAATTTAGGGACACACCATTTGATTTAGCAGCTGCATCCCAAACGACACGCGATTTACCGGGTTTATTTCTGTTAAATACAGCAAAAATAGGGAGATACCACACTTTTTTATCGGCACGATAAATTTCATGGGGACTTAATTTACGTATGTAGCCTTTATGTAAATATTTAGAAATTTTGTCTTTAAAAATATTTTGAAGCTCTAAGTTTTGTGTTAATTTTCTTTCTAAACAAAACAATCGCTTCAAAGCCATTTCATAACTTTGTGGCAATTCTATTAAATCAAACTTCCATAAAAGTGGAACTTCATAATGTCCATTTGATTTTTGTTTCGTAAATTTTGTCAATAAATCTACCGCCCTTTTATCAGCCTCAGACTCTAGAGGAGTCTTTATATTGATTCCAATACTATCAAGGGAATAAAACTTCCTAACCAACTGATTGAGTTCATCAATAGCGGCTGAACAATCGCATATATGAAAATTAAAATTCTTACTTGTGTTTTCTGTCGTCATAATGCCATATATCAGCCATCCAAGTTTTGTACAAGCAGCTACAGGCTCATTTAGTGCTCCTTCACGGATTTTGTTTGACACGCCTAAGTCAAAGTGGTTTAGCCCAATTAATAATTGTGGAACAGCATCACTGTAGCTTTCTATTGGTAGCTTTCGCAAGTGGCGATAACGCTGTGACATCATTTTGTAGTCCAGGGATTGCGTAGGCAAATTTAAAGAGTCTACGGTAGACACATCCATGCACACTCGTTTATTATTATTAACTGAAATGTATATTTTAAGTTTCTTTGAATTTTCTTCTCGTCTTTCCATACCTCCCGTCCACCTCAAACATAATGGATGTGGTACACCATTTAAATCCAATTGATTTGCTAGCGATTTTTCCATTAAACTGATAGATGACCCTTCATCTATAAACGCAAATGTATTTATTTCTTTATTTTTTCCATAAATTTTTACTGGAATTATTTTAAACAAAACGTTTTTATTTTCAGCACTGTGTGCATTATTTGCAAAGGTTTCTGTAACCTGTGTGCTTGCCGGTTTGTTTTCTGTTGACATACTATTATATTTTTGTTGGTTTGTTGGTACAGAATATCGATGTAATGAGGTGTGGTGAAAATAATCGCACCCCTCTTTACCGCATTTTTTCTTCTTATTGCACTCACCATTGTGCTTAAATAAACAAAACTTACAAAGCTTGTTTTTTCTAACAATATTCCATCTTTCACTACGATTCATACATAAATATGTTGGGCAATTAGCTACTGCTTTGCAATTATTGTTGTTGTTACACACAAAACATTTTCGTTCACTATGAGTGTGTACGAATGCCTTCTTTGTTATTGTTGTATTTATATTATTTATTGTTTTTTGCTTATTGCCCTTTTCTATGTAGTGATCAAGTGTTATACTACTAGCTGTTATACCAATATCAAATAACCACTTGTCAAATTCGGACAAATTTGGTTTTTTGTTTTGATTAATCAACATCATTTTTTGTGTTGCCCATTGCATTTGATATGACGGTGGTAGTTTCTTTATTATATCAAGAAGAAGAGATGAATTATTAATTTCATCGTGTAAATTACTAGCTGTAATAGTGGAAATTAAACCACGAACATTAATAGCTAGCGAGGTAAGTGTTTTTAAATTATTTTCGTCGACTTTTGGTGACGAGTTTATTCTATTTTTTATTGAATTTATTATTTTTTCAGGTTGACCAAACAACATCTGAAGAACTTCAATAACGCCAGGTACATTGGACGGATGAACCAACATATGCTGCACACTGAATAAGGCATCCCCTTTTAGAGCTTTTTGAAGCCGAATAAGGTTTTCCGCATTAGTGAATGCGCAGGCTGCGGTCGACCACTCATACGTGGAGAAAAATATTGGCCATTCTTCAGGTTGGCCAGAAAAGTTTGGTAGTTCTTTGGGTAGTGACTGCCTGGAGTTAAGATGGGTTTGTAACATGCTATGTGGCTGTATCAAATGAGGTGGTGGACAGGTCGTCGGATTTGTTGACTCGTTCGCAGCAAAATTAAGTGTGGATGTAATTGTTTGTCGCATAATAAATTCTTGCGGAATTGTATTAAATAAAAACTGTGGTTGATTATTATTTGTATTAAAAGAAGTAAGTATCTCACCAGGAGGGTTAGTTGTAACAGTAGGTCTTGAAGGCTGCATTCGTTGTTGAAAGCCACTAGAGGTGGAAGTGTTCGCTGTACAATTTGGTACTGCAAGCACGTTAGTAGACGAATTTATGGCAGCCGTAGTGACCGTTGATGGCACAAACGTGGCAGAATTTTGCTGCCTTATATTTAAGGTGGTATACGTTGATGTTTGTTGTCTAGCATTAGGCACACTAGTAATTGGTATATTCGATAAAACTTTTAAAGTTTGTTCTGACGAAGGAGCAGTTTCAAACATTGAGGTTTTGTTTATATTGTTGCTCACAGATTGCTCATTGGTATTATTAGCCTCTGATGAGGCAAGCCAATCATGGACAGACTGTGACCTTTCGGACGACACATCACTACAAGATTTAGCTTCTTCAAGAAGTTGATATTTTTTATTTAAATATACTTTGTCAAGTTCTCTTTCTTCTTCTAGTTTTTTCAGTTGTAAATCAATTTTCTGCGAGCGCGAAAGACGAGAACGATTAGAGCACCGACTTGTGGCACTTAATGTAGGGGAGTTCGGCCTTATAGATGAACATGAAAGGCATTTGAAAATTGTGTCGTCAGCGGGATGAACACAATTTGTATGAAATATTTTGTGGCAGTTAGCGCAAGTTGACATATTTTCGTCAGGGGGGTTATGGCAAAGTGAACAGTCGTAATTGTGCTGTTCAGGTTGTTGTTGACCCTCTGTATTTGGCAAAGACATTTTGTATTTACTGCGATTGGCAAGATGGTGAAGCAAAGGAGACCCAGAAATTTATATTGTAACAAAAAGAATTTTAAGAATGTTAGCGGCACGCCAGCCGAAGCGATGTCTAGTGACTTCCACGGGGATTTTGAATAAAAACCAAATACACAAGTTTTATAAAATACTTGATTTATTAAACTAATAAGTGTAATGGCAAATTTATTAAAATTCCTAAATTAATAAAATTAATTAAGATTTCTATAAAAAATATAAAAATATTAAGTTTACATACTTTTTGGTATGAAAACCACTAGATCTTTTTATACAAATTTGGTAACTTTCCGAGCCAGTGCTTAAGCCTTCTTTTCACGTGGTAAAACTTGGAATGAATTCAAAATGACGAAGGCTTAAACATGGCGACGTAAGCTGTTTTTCTCGTTAAGTTCATCAGAGTTACATTTAGAAAAAGTATTAAATATTTAGAACTTAAAATAAGGTGTTGCCAGATGAAATCATGGAGATTTTGGTTGTGGTTCTGAAAGATTTACCACAGCTACTACAACATATTTTCGGCAGCCAATTTTTATCTCTATCATCGATAGGAAACCCAAAATAACGGCAATAAGCATCTTAAAGCTTGGAAGATATTGTCTCCCGTTGAGAACTTAAAGTTAGATCGCCACATACATAACAAAATAAATTTAGAGATTTGTTACAAATCTTTGACATTTTGTAATATGAAAGCGTTTGTGGATTCTTTAATTGCTTTATTTCTTTACACAATAACAAAGTACACTATAAGATCTATTTACTGTTGCCGATTTTAACCGCACGATATTCAAATTAAAAGTGACTTACTTATTGCCCATTAGCTTCTATATATACAATAAATACCAGAATATACCCTAATGTTCTTAATTTGAAATCACAGGTAATTGAAAAATACTGTTATAAATATTAATTCCAAGAACTATGCAAAATACCGTTGTACCTTAGTTCCATTACCTGCTCACATAACGAAATGTTACATATATCATAAGTAAGACTGGTTGCATTACAATATTGGGTACCTGCGGTAAATTGACGATAAAATCTACATTTTTTAACCGATTTTTATGGTTTATGGCTTTTTTTATTTCTAAGATAAGTAGCTCTCAAAAATAAAATGTTGAATATTTACGTTATATTTTTTTTAATTCTATTTTTAATTTGAAAAATATTACGAATTTTGCACGAAAAAATTGTTTTTTCTCCATTAATTTCTAAATAACTCCAAAACGATAAGAGATAGGGAAAAATTGTATTCCACTAAAATAAATACAATTTTGTTACACATTTTGGAATATCGGATAAGTGGTTCTCGAGTTAGGAGGAAATATGTGTCCGTACCTGACTAATTTAGGGGGGAAAATTTGCCACGCCCATAAAAAAAATCCAGATCTGATGGAAAAAAACCGACAACGGATTTGAGTTCAGCGCGTCAAAATCCATATAGTCCACATAGTTTTATTAAATGAAGGATTTTGCTGCAGAGCAGTGTTATATTATACCCACCACCAATATGATGTACTTTAATAGCACAGAATTTATTATTTTGTTATTAAAAGTAATCCCTATTGAATAATATCTTTATACTAAAATATGTATTACTTTTTTTGTATAAGTTCGATACGCTAGTAAAATGTTTTCGTAAATTTCTTTCAATAAAAGTGGACGGTTAAGTAGGCGTGTCAAAAAAGTTTCTGCTAATAAAAACAGCTTAGATATTTAAATATAGTCCTTTAGTCTTACACAATCTTTATTAATAGAGAAATCATATGAATTTGAGATAAAGCGTTATGTAGGAGGTGGCGTAAAAATTGGGATGTCAGTACAAGGCCTTTGACCAAAAAGCAATGGTTGCAAAATTCAGAATCATACATCTAATTTTGTCCGTCATAATACGTTTTAAAGTTCCTAATTCAAAGATTTTGGCAATTTTCGGGGAAAATATGTTTCTTACTCAGAAAATGTACATTCGAAATTTCATGACTCTACATTAATACGTTTTGACACAATTCCATTTTAGTCGATGTTGGAAGGACACGGTTGTTTTTACCTACTCTTGCACTACAAGCTATAACTCTCTTTCTAATATTCCGATTTAGCTCATTTTATATACCTTGTATATACGATACAAATCTTGTGTATAAGAAATATTCTGGCAAAATTTGAGCCACCTAACTATTTTGGTCCGATCTCTATCGTGCTTTCAAAAGACGGTCATAGCTAGATCTTCATAAAATGAAACTCTGATTCAGAATATATATACTTTATGGGGTCTAAAATTGATATTTTGATATGTTATAAGCGAAATGACAAAATAAATATACCCCCACCATTTTTTTGGTGGCGAGTATAAAACGATACCGGAAAGGTATCACTGGCCTTACCGGGTCCCGTGACGCCGCAGTCGTTTGCTTTAGACTATGTGACTTCAAATTGTAGAATGATTCTTATCCACAATTCTTATCACAGCGGCCTTCGCAATTGCCAGCATCTGCTCCAGACTAATTTCCGCCATAGCACTAACATCCAAAGTACGCTTGCCAGTGGTTTTAAGTCTGTTATCAGCCATTGCGGGACACTTGCACACTACATGCACAAAACGGAGTCATGTAGACTCTACTTGACTGTCTGCGTGCAGCGAACTACCACGATAACCAACATGCTCTGCTGTCTCAAGTCATATTCTGCAATCATCATCACGACAGTCTGAATCTTGTGCAGGTGATACTTAAAGTTACCATGCCATGTAACCAGAGCTGTTATCGAGCCTAGATTCCTCCGACTATAGCTAACTGCATTTCTATAAGGGTCTCCCTGAGGGCTATGTGTACCCGTCAACATGTCATTATCTCCATATCTTCGTTGATTCCACTAGACCTTTGCATGCAACAACCCATTGCCTAGAGCAACTCTCGTCCGCCGCCTCTTTCCCGTCTATGGCCAAATGATTTTTTGCCTACATTAGTGTCACCTATTGAGTTTCAAAACACATTTAAGCACCAATCTCGCATTCACATGCGTACGCTGCATACATCTTATTAAAAATTGGTTATTAAGTGTAATGAGAATCCCTTTCCGATGATATTCCTCGCCTTCGACCGCATATTCGTTTACACTGCTGTAGAACCGTTTTTGCCTTCTGTATCCTCTCCTCAATGTGATTACTTCAGGTTAGTTTCGTATCCCGCGTAACCCCTGATATCTAACCTTCCTGGTTGCATTGATCTCGTTTGAGATCCTATTTACATACCTTTCCACCTTCGATTACAGATCATAGCTTCTCATAGCATAGCCTGTCTCATGCATCCCAGAATAGTCTTGTTGAACTTCCCACTCACCATAATTGCCGCGTCATCCGCATATCCACCTCTACAGTCTTCTAAGAACGCTTTTAACAGTTATATTCCACAGTAGTGGTGATAAAACCCCCCCTGAGGGTAACCCCCTTTACCACGAATACTGAAGCATCACTTCCTGATGTTTACAGCTCTCTAAAAAACTAACATTAGTTTCGAAGTAAATTTTTTCTTTTAACACTCGAGGCACAAATTTTAATAATGTGCTGGCCACACAGCCTTGTTTGACACTTTGCACAAACTACATTTGTCATTATTCGCTTTGCTAATGACATATCTTCCTTTTTTTGAAGATATATTTTCGGAATCTATGGAGTTATTGTCTGCGAACAAACTTTTGATATCATTTCTTACACTGAAAAAAATATCGTAGGTAATAATAACGAAAAAATTTAGTAAACCCTTAACGACAAAAATAGTTATATTAACTGGATTTTTATTCAAATCTATAAAAAAATTTTTTAAACCAAATAATTATTTCTATTAAAATTATGTCTTTTTTAGTTAAAAGTCTATTTTCGTAACATCTGTAGTCTTGAATAAAAATTTGTTAAAAAATTGTGTTATATCAGAAAAAAATCTGTTAAACTAAGAAAGATTTTGTAAAAGCAGTAGTAATTTATTGTAATCAAAACTACATACGAAATTAGTTAAATTAACACGCTTAAATGAAGTTAATATAAGTATTTTTTTTGTTGATTTTACTAAATTTTGTTATATAACTTGCTCTAAATGAACAACAAGAACACAATACGGAGTTAAATTAACTACAGATTGGTTAAAATTTAGTTAAGCTAAGAAGAAGAATTATATTAGTAAAATTTAGTAAACTTGAAGAATTTTCGTTAAATATTAATTCGTATAATATATATATTTTTTAATTTAAGTCAAAGCACGTAAAATTGAAGAAAATTCGTTTAAAATAACATATTTATTTTAGTAATATTTAATACAATTCTTTTAATTGGTTAAAAGTATGCAAAGTTATATAAAAACCAGACGAATTAAAGAAATTTTATTAAATTTAAGTTATTTATTTTAGTACATTTGAATAAAGAGACGTAAAATTGAATATATTTCTTAATTTACCGTATGTATTTGTAAGTAAAACATAAACAGCAACGGCTAAGTGTGCGCATTAAACGCGTGTGTATACAATAGGTTTGCAAAGAAACATAAACTACATACTTAAGTTGTGATACCTATTTAAAGTTTTTCCAGAATTATAAAAATAAAATACCTAAATATACAAAATGTCTTATAAATTATTTGTTATGAAGTGTTAATATGTAAAAAAATTTATTTTTCAATTGAAGCTTTCCTCACATAGTACATTTCAATGTTGTGAAAAATCGTGCTCACAATTCTTCAGTAATATTCATAGTTTTAAACGGCATCTAAAAATAAAACATATACATTTAGAAAATCAAACAGCTCAAAAGGATTTTGGTTTAAAAGCATCAGTTCAAAATGGGAAAAGTGTAAAAATTTAAAAAAAAAAAAATTACGTAATCCTAATATTGAACAAATTTTAAATATAAGTAATAATAATATTACAATATTGCCAAAAGATAATATTTCCATAGCTGCCATTAAAGAATTTTTAATCTAGGTAAGAATAAGTTTTTTTCTTGTAAAAATATTTTAATTTTATGTAAACATGTGTGTATTTAGACCCGCCAGAAGAAAATACTGACGACAGCATTGAAGCGATTTTTGTGGACAACTGCTCTTGGGAAGAAATTGAAAGTCATTGGGTGGCAACCAAAACTACCGACTTAATGAAATATCAACAGCAAAACTCACTTCTTATATATTAAATAAGTGGCCGCAGTATAAAAAGTTGGTAAGTTGTTCCTATAATTTGGCTATATTTGAAATACCTTAAAAAAATATGTTTTGTCTAATTTTTATTTAAATAATGTATGTTTGTTTATTTTTATAGATAGATATTGATTTTGCGTATTTATATCCAAAAGCAGAATGTTTTCGGACTAATTTTGTGACTTTTTGTTTAAAAATTTACTCAGCTTTTGAATACCGTATCAAAGATCAAGCTAATAAATTATTACTAGTGAAAGTAGGTTTTACTATATTTGTAATACATTTCAAAATTTTGGTATAATAAAATTTTTTATATTTTAGATGGTCGTTCTATTGCCATTTTTACCTTTTACACAGTATGTACTTGATTTTTTATACGAGACTCACAAAAAAGTTTTGTAATTAATGGTAACACAGTTGCTGCAAAATTCAACCAAAAATTCAACCAATAATTTTAATTACGGGCTCAATCTTAGGACCAAAAGGAATTGTAATTTATTTTGAAGAGATAATATATCGTTTATATATATTTTAAAACTTTTTTATTCATTTAATAGTACCCAAAAGAATCTCTGTTAGTTTGATCATTTATTCAAAAACACTTTTACAACATTTCTACAGATAGTGACAATAATAGTCCAAAAATAAATTCCTTATTTTAAATTTAAAAGAGTTGTAGTTTTAAATAACACAATTTCTTATCTGTTTTTTCTTTATTGTTTTATACACCTAAATAAAAATCTATGTAAAAAATTAAGCAATTGGAAAAAATTGAATTTTTATTTTGTCGAACTTTTCTGTTTAAACTATTATTTAAATTTTTAATCAGGCTTGAGTTCATATTAATATTCTTTATTTTTACAAAGAATTTGTTTTAATTGTGATAAATGAAAGAATAAATCTTGAAAAATTATATTTTTACCGACACTAGCCGAGTGGAATGCATTTTCGAAACCAGCTACGATTTCATCATCAGCACTCTCTGATCGGTGGTTACATGTTGGTTGTAAATTTCATCTATTTAACTCACGGGACTTATGTTAATTGAATTCGGTAACTAATTTTTAGTTTTTCCTATTTCATATATTTTTACCACAATGAGTTAGATTGAAATTTTAACCAAACAGCAACCCTTTTTTACTTTTTGTTTGTTATTATCTTTCATTTATCACTATTTTTGTCCTGCTCTAGCCACCAGTTAGGTAGCGATAAGAACAGATAATTGTTTTTAACAATCAATGTTTATAATCATTTGTTTTATTTTCTGTGAGGTCAGTGTACAACGAAATGTTGACTGACTAACAGTGGATGAATGATTTTTTGCACCGTGCCCTGTGTTTATATAAATTGAATTTTTATTTTGTCGAACTTTTCTGTTTAAACTATTATTTAAATTTTTAATCAGGCTTGAGTTCATATTAATATTCTTTATTTTTACAAAGAATTTGTTTTAATTGTGATAAATGAAAGAATAAATCTTGAAAAATTATATTTTTACCGACACTAGCCGAGTGAAATGCATTTTCGAAACCAGCTGCGATTTCATCATCAGCACTCTCTGATCGGTGGTTACATGTTGGTTGTAAATATCATCTATTTAACTCACGGGACTTATGTTAATTGAATTCGGTAACTAATTTTTAGTTTTTCCTATTTCATATATTTTTACCACAATGAGTTAGATTGAAATTTTAACCAAACAGCAACCCTTTTTTACTTTTTGTTTGTTATTATCTTTCATTTATCACTATTTTTGTCCTGCTCTAGCCACCAGTAAGGTAGCGATAAGAACAGATAATTGTTTTTAACAATCAATGTTTATAATCATTTGTTTTATTTTCTGTGAGGTCAGTGTACAACGAAATGTTGACTGACTAACAGTGGATGAATGATTTTTTGCACCGTGCCCTGTGTTTATATAAATTTAATTTTTATTTTGTCGAACTTTTCTGTTTAAACTATTATTTAAATTTTTAATCAGGCTTGAGTTCATATTAATATTCTTTATTTTTACAAAGAATTTGTTTTAATTGTGATAAATGAAAGAATAAATCTTGAAAAATTATATTTTTACCGACACTAGCCGAGTGGAATGCATTTTCGAAACCAGCTACGATTTCATCATCAGCACTCTCTGATCGGTGGTTACATGTTGGTTGTAAATATCATCTATTTAACTCACGGGACTTATGTTAATTGAATTCGGTAACTAATTTTTAGTTTTTCCTATTTCATATATTTTTACCACAATGAGTTAGATTGAAATTTTAACCAAACAGCAACCCTTTTTTACTTTTTGTTTGTTAAATAAAAATTCAATTTATATAAACACAGGGCACGGTGCAAAAAATCATTCATCCACTGTTAGTCAGTCAACATTTCGTTGTACACTGACCTCACAGAAAATAAAACAAATGATTATAAACATTGATTGTTAAAAACAATTATCTGTTCTTATCGCTACCTAACTGGTGGCTAGAGCAGGACAAAAATAGTGATAAATGAAAGATAATAACAAACAAAAAGTAAAAAAGGGTTGCTGTTTGGTTAAAATTTCAATCTAACTCATTGTGGTAAAAATATATGAAATAGGAAAAACTAAAAATTAGTTACCGAATTCAATTAACATAGTCCCGTGAGTTAAATAGATGATATTTACAACCAACATGTAACCACCGATCAGAGAGTGCTGATGATGAAATCGCAGCTGGTTTCGAAAATGCATTTCACTCGGCTAGTGTCGGTAAAAATATAATTTTTCAAGATTTATTCTTTCATTTATCACAATTAAAACAAATTCTTTGTAAAAATAAAGAATATTAATATGAACTCAAGCCTTATTAAAAATTTAAATAATAGTTTAAACAGAAAAGTTCGACAAAATAAAAATTCAATTTATATAAACACAGGGCACGGTGCAAAAAATCATTCATCCACTGTTAGTTAGTCAACATTTCGTTGTACACTGACCTCACAGAAAATAAAACAAATGATTATAAACATTGATTGTTAAAAACAATTATCTGTTCTTATCGCTACCTAACTGGTGGCTAGAGCAGGACAAAAATAGTGATAAATGAAAGATAATAACAAACAAAAAGTAAAAAAGGGTTGCTGTTTGGTTAAAATTTCAATCTAACTCATTGTGGTAAAAATATATGAAATAGGAAAAACTAAAAATTAGTTACCGAATTCAATTAACATAAGTCCCGTGAGTTAAATAGATGAAATTTACAACCAACATGTAACCACCGATCAGAGAGTGCTGATGATGAAATCGTAGCTGGTTTCGAAAATGCATTCCACTCGGCTAGGTTCGGTAAAAATATAATTTTTCAAGATTTATTCTTTCATTTATCACAAATAAAACAAATTCTTTGTAAAAATAAAGAATATTAATATGAACTCAAGCCTGATTAAAAATTTAAATAATAGTTTAAACAGAAAAGTTCGACAAAATAAAAATTCAATTTATATAAACACAGGGCACGGTGCAAAAACTCATTCATCCACTGTTAGTCAGTCAACATTTCGTTGTACACTGACCTCACAGAAAATAAAACAAATGATTATAAACATTGATTGTTAAAAACAATTATCTGTTCTTATCGCTACCTAACTGGTGGCTAGAGCAGGACAAAAATAGTGATAAATGAAAGATAATAACAAACAAAAAGTAAAAAAGGGTTGCTGTTTGGTTAAAATTTCAATCTAACTCATTGTGGTAAAAATATATGAAATAGGAAAAACTAAAAATTAGTTACCGAATTCAATTAACATAAGTCCCGTGAGTTAAATAGATGATATTTACAACCAACATGTAACCAGCGATCAGAGAGTGCTGATGATGAAATCGTAGCTGGTTTCGAAAATGCATTCCACTCGGCTAGTGTCGGTAAAAATATAATTTTTCAAGATTTATTCTTTCATTTATCACAAATAAAACAAATTCTTTGTAAAAATAAAGAATATTAATATGAACTCAAGCCTGATTAAAAATTTAAATAATAGTTTAAACAGAAAAGTTCGACAAAATAAAAATTCAATTTATATAAACACAGGGCACGGTGCAAAAAATCATTCATCCACTGTTAGTCAGTCAACATTTCGTTGTACACTGACCTCACAGAAAATAAAACAAATGATTATAAACATTGATTGTTAAAAACAATTATCTGTTCTTATCGCTACCTAACTGGTGGCTAGAGCAGGACAAAAATAGTGATAAATGAAAGATAATAACAAACAAAAAGTAAAAAAGGGTTGCTGTTTGGTTAAAATTTCAATCTAACTCATTGTGGTAAAAATATATGAAATAGGAAAAACTAAAAATTAGTTACCGAATTCAATTAACATAAGTCCCGTGAGTTAAATAGATGATATTTACAACCAACATGTAACCAGCGATCAGAGAGTGCTGATGATGAAATCGTAGCTGGTTTCGAAAATGCATTCCACTCGGCTAGGTTCGGTAAAAATATAATTTTTCAAGATTTATTCTTTCATTTATCACAAATAAAACAAATTCTTTGTAAAAATAAAGAATATTAATATGAACTCAAGCCTGATTAAAAATTTAAATAATAGTTTAAACAGAAAAGTTCGACAAAATAAAAATTCAATTTATATAAACACAGGGCACGGTGCAAAAACTCATTCATCCACTGTTAGACAGTCAACATTTCGTTGTACACTGACCTCACAGAAAATAAAACAAATGATTATAAACATTGATTGTTAAAAACAATTATCTGTTCTTATCGCTACCTAACTGGTGGCTAGAGCAGGACAAAAATAGTGATAAATGAAAGATAATAACAAACAAAAAGTAAAAAAGGGTTGCTGTTTGGTTAAAATTTCAATCTAACTCATTGTGGTAAAAATATATGAAATAGGAAAAACTAAAAATTAGTTACCGAATTCAATTAACATAAGTCCCGTGAGTTAAATAGATGATATTTACAACCAACATGTAACCACCGATCAGAGAGTGCTGATGATGAAATCGTAGCTGGTTTCGAAAATGCATTCCACTCGGCTAGTGTCGGTAAAAATATAATTTTTCAAGATTTATTCTTTCATTTATCACAATTAAAACAAATTCTTTGTAATAATAAAGAATATTAATATGAACTCAAGCCTGATTAAAAATTTAAATAATAGTTCAATTGGAAAAAATTTTATTTTAACTGAATATGTAAATATATTAATATGTATGTTCGTACTAATAGTGGATATAAGTTATATAACTTCATATAAGTATTAAATGCTGTAAAGTTCTTCAATAGTTTTGTTAACAGAAACTGAATTTACAAAATATAATTTAATTTCAATAGGCTCTTTAATTGTTCATTATAAATGTTGTATGTATTGTAAGTACTCATGTATATAATTACATACATATGTAAATATACATAAGTAATCATAAGAAAATTCTTTAATTTATTTTATATATTATTACGTATAAGATATGATTAATATATGTATGTTTGTATTAATTATTAATGGATATGAATTGTATAAATATATATATTATTTTTATAAATCTTGTCTTGTAATACCCACGATGTTTTTTTTTCTATATACCGGGTGTTTTTTTCAGTGGTATAGAACTTCGAATTGAAATAAAACACAAGAAAATCGTTTTAGTGACCATCAATTTGGCTTTATTGGAAGGATAATTTTATGCCATTAATGTTTAAATATGATTTCAGGCATGTGGCCTGGCTGGTTCGAATAAAGCCAATTCTACAGGTCCAATTTTTAACCACTTTTTCGAGCATATGGGGCCGTATGTCGGCAATAACGCCACGAATGTTGGCTTCTAATTCCCCTAACGTTTCTGGTTTGTTGGCGTAGACGAGCGACTTCACATATCCCCAAAGAAAATAATCCAATGGTGTCAAATCACACGATCTTGGTGGCCAATTGACAGGTCCATTCCGCGAAATTATGCGCTCATCGAATGTTTCTTTCAATAAATCGATTGTGGCGTGCGCTGTGTGGCATGTAGCGCCGTCTTGTTGGAACCACAACTCATCCACATTCATGCCATCCAATTCGGGAACAAAATAGTCGGTTATCATGGCTCTATACCGGTCTCCATTAACGGTAACTGCCTCTCCAGCATTATTTCGGAAGAAGTATGGCCCAATGACTCCACCAGCCCATAGAGCAGACCAAACAGTCAGTTTTTGTGGATGTAATGGCGTCTCAAGGGTCGCATGTAAATTCTCTTCACTCCAAATGCGGCAATTTTGCTTGTTGACCTAGCCATTCAACTAAAAATGAGCCTCATCACTGAACAAAATTTTGCGATGAAAATCAGCATCGAGATCAATCTCATTTTCGGCCCATACACCAAAATCACGACGCATTGCATGGTCTCGCGGCTTTAATTCTTGCACAAGCTGGATCTTGTAAGGTCGCAAGCCAAGATCTTTGCGCAAAATCTTCCATAAAGTTGATGGACAAAGCTCCAATTGCTGTGCACGGTGGCGAATCGATTCATTCGGGTCCTCTTCAACACTTTGCTTTACAGCGACAATTGTTTCTTCGGTGCGCACTGTTCGACGTCTCTGCGGATGCGTATTATCACATAGAGTAAACGTAGCGCGAAAACGATCCATGGTTAACCGAATTAATTGCTCTGATAGACGATTATGTCGACCATAAAATGGACGGAGCTTGCGGTAAACTTCGCGAACTGAACCGTTATTTTCGAAATAAATTTGCACGATTTGCAAGCGTTGTTCTTTTGTCAACCTGCTCATGATGAAATGGCAAACCAAACTGAACATAAATGACATTAGAGTTGCCAGATTTGACCACAAAATGCCAGTTTTATCTCTATGCGAAAAACAAACCTGTAAAAAAAACACCCGGTACATATATTTGTACTGACATATTATTTCAAATATCAGGTATTAAATAATATTGCACAATATATTAATTTTGTATAGTTTAAAAATAATGCACATTTTAAAGGAGAGTCATTATATTTAAATTATATAAAATTGTGTTGACATCATATTATTTCATTCCTACTGGGGCTTATGAATTTTATAAAATAATGCATTTAAAATGAAAAACAATTCTTCAATACAAATAAAATATATTATTCAAATTAGCTAAATTTATTAGTTTATTTGAAGATAATTTCTTAAATATTAACGAAAAAATATTTAAACTAACTAAATTTATTAGTTAGTTTAAATAAAATTTCTTTAATATGAATAAAAATTTACTAATATCATTAGTTAATTTAATTATTTTGTTAATAAATGTAACTAAAAATTCATCATTTTAATAACGAATGAAAATAGTCAAATTGAAGAAATTCCTTCATTATACATAACTATTTTACTAAAATTTAATCAGTTACGAAAAATGCCCGTAAAACTGAATAACGTTTTTGTTAGTTGTATAATAACCTATATTTCTTCAGTTTTACACCCCTTTTACCGTATTTAGGTAAATTTTTGGTTCAGTGTACATTGGAGGTTATTGTTGGCATATCCCGCCTGCCATTTAGCTAATTTTTAATGAGTCTCAAAAAAAGATTCGATTTGAAGGCTTTCGGCCCGATTTATGCATATTATGCGAATAAATGATATATAAATTTATAAATGAAAAGTTCATAATTCCGAGAAACTGGGATAACGACCACCTGTTCGTATTTTTCGTTGACCGTTTTAGTAAGCTATTTCAATTGAACTCTTCAAGGGGCTTTGTAGTAGTGTTTAAATTTTTACTCAAATATGGCATTGCGTCCACCATATATTTGATTCTAATATCACATAGCATTAATACTTTAATGTCACAATAAAATCTGTCAAAAAGTTCCTCCACATATAAATGCTGCTCTTTTAAAACAGCACTTAACACCAATATACCTATAACTGGATATAATTCATTTGTTTAGTGTTCCATCATTGTGTCTGATCCGTATTTGCAATTAAGGCAGATTGGCGTGGGGTTATCTCCACATTTGTCCATCTTGGAATTTCATCAATAATATCTCATATAATCAATTGTTTGAAACATTCGAGAGGATCAATTATGTTTTTGCGTCGCGTTGTGCCTCTGCTTTTATGTACAATATTAAGTCAATAAAGGTGAGTCGTACCTGATGACCATTTTTCCCTCAGAGTACAGTTTTATCACAACGTAACGTTGGATTTCGTTCTTAAAATGTTTAAGGGAATATCTTCTTCGTTGATCATCAAAGTACACCGAAAAACCTGATAGTTACATAAACTTAATCTTTCATCATTTTGACTACGGCAAAAAATTAAAAGCGAAATAAAAAATACTTACAAAGACCGCAGTTCTCTGCGCGCACATATCTAACAACGACTAACACTATACAGAAAAATGAGACCAAAATAAAGAAAAAAACCGGGTTAAATTTAAAAATGAAATCTCGGGTCGTCATTTTGACAAAGGATGACGGTGCAGGGTTAAATACAATGTGATACATCCGATTTAGGAATTGGAGCATTGTTATATCAATATAATAAAAAAAATAAAGAACGCCCAATAGCTTCTTATTCACAAAAGTTTAATCCGGTCAAAAAATGGCAAAATATATAAACGCGCATGTTATGATGTGAAACTAGAAGATCAATTTCAATGAAAATTGTGGATACCATCCAGTTTAACACACATTATTATAGAAAAAACACATGCAGGAAATACATCTGATCATGGTGGTATGACAAAAACCATGGAAAAGGTAAAAAAATTATTTTATTGGCCAAGTATGAACATACAAATAAAACCCTTCACAACGTGTAGTCATGCAATAACAGTAGTTTGTATCACCATTCATCCCATATGAAATACGTACATACATATAAAAAACATACATATATAAAACCAACCCATTTTAAAATTATAACTTTAAAAGAAAAAAAAGAACTGTTAAAAGAAAAAGAAAAAAAAAATTAAAAAAAAAAATTTAAAAAAAAAATAATTAAAATATATATCTATATATATAAAAGTGAAACTCTGTGTGTGTGTGTTAGCTATAGACTCCGAAACTGTAAAACCGATCGGGCTCAAACTTTGGTAAGTTGTTGTACACATACCGGGGAGTGTTTATGGATGAAAAAAAGTGGGCGGGGCCACGCCCATAAAAAATTAGTTATCAGTTTTAGCTACTTGCACTTGACCGATTTTTCTGAAACTTTGCACACATATCGAGCTGTCATGACTAAATAATTTTGTGATAAGAAAAGTGGGCGGGGCCACGCCCCTAAAAAAGTTTTAATTTTGAGGTACTTGCACTGGACCGATTTTTCTGAAACTTTGCACACATATTAAGCTGTCGTGACTTTTTAATTTTGTGACTAAAAAAGTGGGCGGGGCCACGCCCATAAAAAAAGGCTATAATTTTGAGGTACTTGCACCAGACCGATTTTTCTGAAACTTTGCACACATATTGAGCTGTCATGACTAAATAATTTCGTGATTAGAAAAGTGGGCAGTGCCACGCCCATAAAAAAAAGGTATAATTTTGAGGTACTTGCACTGGACCGATTATTCTGAAACTTTGCGCACATATTGAGCTGTTATGACTTTACAATTTCGTGATTAGAAAAGTGGGCAGGGCCACGCCCATAAAAACAATTTGAATTTTGAGGTACTTGCACTGGTCCGATTCTTCTGAAACTTTGCACACATATTGAGCTGTTATGACTTTACAATTTCGTGACTAGAAAAGTGGGCAATACCACGCCCATAAAAAATTATAATTTTTAGGTTTTTGCACTTGATATTTAATTAAAATTCAGAATGCATTTCGATTCATTAAAGGGCGTAGCAACGCGCGCCGGGTTTGGCTAGTAATTAATATAAAACAAAAAAAAAAATAAAAAAAAAAATAATAAAAATATAAATAATATCTATGTATATAAAAGTGAAACTCTGTGTGTGTGTTAGCTATAGACTCCGAAACTGTAAAACCATTCGGATTCAAACTTTGGCAAGTTGTTGTACACATACCAGGGAGTGTTTATGGGTGGAAAAAAGTGGGCGGGGCCACGCCCATAAAAATTAGTTATCAGTTCTAGCTACTTGCACTTGACCGATTTTTCTGAAACTTTGCACACATATCGAGCTGTCATGACTAAATAATTTTTTAATAAGAAAAGTGGGCGGGGCCACGCCCCTAAAAAAGTTTTAATTTTGAGGTACTTGCACTGGACCGATTTTTCTGAAACTTTGCAAACATACTAAGCTGTCATAACCATATAATTTCGTGATTAGAAAAGTGGGCAGGGCCACGCCCATAAAAAAAGGTTATAATTTTGAGGTACTTGCACCAGACCGATTTTTCTGAAAATTTGCACACATAGTCAACTGTCATGACTTAATAATTTCGTGGTTAGAAAAGTGGGCAATGCCACGCCCATAAAAATAGGTATTATTTTGAGGTACTTGCACTGGACCGATTATTCTGAAACTTTGCACACATATTGAGCTGTTATGACTTTAAAATTTCGTGATTAGAAAAGTGGGCAGGGCCACGCCCATAAAAACAATTATAATTTTGAGGTACTTGCACTGGTCCGATTCTTCTGAAACTTTGGACACATATTGAGCTGTTATGACTTTACAATTTCGTGATTAGAAAAGTGGGCAATGCAACGCCCATAAAAAAGATTATAATTTTTAGGTTTTTGCACTTGATATTCAATTAAGATTCAGAATGCATTTCGATTCATTAAGGGGCGTAGCAAAGCACGCCGGGTTTGGCTAGTACTAAATAAAATATAAAAAAAAAATAAAAAAAAATTAAAAAAAAAAAATATAAAAAAAAATAAAAAAAAATTTTTTTTGGCTCAGCTAGGATTCGATGCCACATTTTCTCTAACCAGTATACACGTTTGTGTGTATGTATGTTGTTGTTGTAATGTTGTTTTTGTGAAAAAAAATCGAGGTGGTCGTGGGTTTTTGCTCTTATCTCAGTTGTTTATGTACCGATGTTTCTAATTTTCATCACCGATATACTCCCGAATATTTCTGATATTTTAATACCTCAGCCGGGTCCAAGCTATGTTGGGGGGCTTCAAAAAGTTGATTTCAACATACACACGGACAGACTGACAGAGCTTAATCGACTCCCCTATTCATAAACTTTCAGCAAATATATACTTTATGGGGTCGGAAATGAAAATTGTAGAAATTTCACACGGAATGACAAACCTATATATACCCTTTTTCACTGTGTGAAGGGTATAAAAATTTGTCATATATGTAAGTAGACTAATAGCTATACATATGTACATATGTATGTACATATCTATTTACATACATACATATGAATATATGACAGCGCATGGATGGAAACGGATGGAAACCCTATATGTATATAATATTAATACCCATGTTTTATTTAGTAAAAAGTACTTATTTACATACATATGTATTTACAGACAACGTATGTACATATATAAATTAAGTAGCAACAATTGTGCTTTGATAAAACCTGTTTGTTACTTACATAATCGTACATACATGTAAAATGTGAACACCCCAAAATAAGATAGTAGCTCCACAATATTTTTAATTAATATAGGTTTATTTAAAGTAATTCGCAGTAATAAGCGAGTAGTTTATTAATAAAAGAAAATTATAAAAAGTAAATGATATTTTTAACCATGAGGTTTTTTTCAAAACTATATTAGTAACTCTAATAATCAACTTTAACAACTTAATGAATTTACAAGACCTTTCGACTTGACCGTAACTTCTTGAATCCTCTAGAAAACGCAAAATTACTTGTTGTAATACAATTGAAACAGTTGGCAATGCAATTGAAGTAATGTAAATGTATCAGCTGATCGTAAGCCTTAACCCTTCTACGCCCTTTCACACTCGGCCATCCGACTCATCATCTGACCCAGATGATATTAGATCATCTTTATTCATATCTGCATAACGCCACAGCTTCATGTAATCGCAGCTTGTACTGGTTCGGTTAGCGCCTTCAAAATCGCCAGCTTTGCAAACATCATACCGTTCGTTTCTCTTTACTTTAGTGATTTTATAAGGACCAATATATTCGCTGACTAATTTTTTACCAGCTACAAACTGAGTGCGCTTAATAGCAACCAAGTCGCCTTTAGCATAAATGCCCTTATTCTTACGTTTCTTATCGAATTGATGTTTGTACGACTGCTGCGCCTTTTCTATTTGTTGCTTAACCTGTTGTCGTATGTCTTGCCTTTGTTGATTATAATTAATCAGCATTTCATTATGAAGTTCTTTCAGCAATGAATCGTTTACGTTAGCTTTCATTTTGACTCCAAAGAGAACCTCAAACGGTGTAAAATTTGTGCTACAATTTACATGCCCATTTATAGCTTGCTGTACCTTTCCCACATATTTGTACCACTTTGTTGGTTCACTGAAAGATATTTTTGAAATTACTGATAATATTACTTTATTTACCCGTTCAATTTGGCCATTGCCTCTTGGCACACCGGTCGTTGTTAATATGTGCTCCACATTGTTTATCGCGCAAAAATCTTCAAAGACCTTTGCTGTGAATTCTGTGCCCTTATCGCTTATGATGCGATTTGGATAACCAAAAACCTCTGCCCACAGCTGCAATTTATTGGTGACCTCCTCGGAACTTGTTGTCTTTGTAGGGAAAAGCCATACAAATTTAGAAAATGCGTCTACCATTGCTAAGATAAATTTGTACTGTTTCGATGTGGCATCCATAGGTCCCAAGTGGTCAACGTGCAGTGTGTCCAATGGATTGTCGCCTTTATTGATACAATTAAGGTAGCCTTCTTTCTTACCAAGCTTTTTATTGTGGATTATGCAACGTATACAATTTTTGATGTATCGCTGTACTTTGTTTTCGGCATGAGGAATAAAATAATTCTGCTGTATCGAATGTAACGTTTTTTGCACTGCAAAATGGCCAACTTCATGTGCGTCTCGTATAATCTCTGCTTCCATGGACTTCGGTATGACCAACAAGTCATTTCCATCAACCGTTTTATATATAAGTTCACCCTTCTTCAAATAGTTTCCGTACTGCTTATCTTTTAGTATTGTGTTTATCGCCTGCAAATATTCGTCTCGCTGCTGTGCTGCTTTCAATCTCTCTGTTAGTTCTAATGTGATTATTAAAATGCTGGATAACGGCTAAGACAATCAACGTGCTTCATGCGATGGTTTTCGCGGTGTTCAATTGTACAATCATAATCTTGAAAGTGAAGAATCCACTGTGCTACATGCCGCGGTATCTCTTTTTTTTTTTGCTATTTGCTTAAACGCCGCACAATCCGTAACAAGCTTGAATTTTATTCCTATCAAATAGTGCCGGAACTTTTGCAATGCCAAATAAGCTGCTTTTATTTCTAGTACATAACTGTGTTGTTTTTCTTCAGCAGCTGTAGTGCGCTTGCTCCAAAAAAATACTGGATGCCATGCATTCTCGAACTTTTGCATTAGCGTAGCACCGAAGCCATCCTTAGATGCATCAGTATGTATTTCAGTTTCAGCGCCCCTACAATAAATTTTCAATACAGGTTCACACGTTAATGCTGTTTTAAGTTTCTGCACTGCCAGACGTTCGTTTTCACCAAATGTAAACATTTTGTCTTTTCGTAGCAAATTAGTAAGTGGTTTTGCTATAACCGCGTAATTCGGTATGAATTTTCGAAAATAGCCAGTCAATCCAAGAAACGATTGGACCACCTTCACATTTTTTGGCGTCGGAAATCTATCAACAGCTTTTTCTTTGCCAGGCCATATTTTACCGTCTTCTACCAAATGTCCTAAAAACTCAATTTTAGTTTTTAAAAACTGCATTTTTTCCATTTGATTTTAAGGCCGAATTGTGCCGCTACGTCAAGAACTTTTTTTAATTTCAGCAAATTTTCTTCAACAGTCCTGCTAAATATTATTATGTCGTCTACATACAATTTCATAACGTTGTCGATAATTAGCTGCTTAAAAATGTAATTAACAAATCTGATGAAAACGGCCGGCGAATTGCAAAAGCCAAATGGAGCAACATTAAATTCGTAAGTGCCATCTCTAGTTAAAAACGCCGTGTATTTTTTGCTGGATTCCTCTATTGGCACATGGAAAAAGCCATTTTCTAAATCCATCACTGAGAAATACTTGGCTGCTTGCAATTTTTCCAAAACGTCATCTATAAAAGGAACCGGGAACAAATCTTTACATACCATAGAATTCAACTTTCTATAATCCACGCAAATTCTAAAAGAATCGTCTTTTTTCTTTACAACCACTACTCTGCTTACACTGTCTGCAACCGATTGTCTTACTATGCCCTCCTTTAACCAATCTTCCACTTGGTTTCTTACAACTTCTTCATGTTGCGGTGGTAGGCGGCTGGGTGATTGTCTAAAAGGTGCGAAATTTTCAGTTACTATTCTCATTTGTACTGGACACTGAACTTCTTGTTTTTCGGGTTTGTAATTGGTAATTAATTTATTTATCTCATAATAGTATTTATTTTCAACATTAATTGCACCTGCTGCTTCTGAAATATTGTAAACAAATAGCTGCTGTTTCATTTCCGCATCGTTCACAAATGAACAACCATTTCTACTAAATGTCATTGTAAATTTACTGATGAAATCATAACCTAGTAAACAATCGTATTCAACAGTGTTGTTTGGCACCACTAGAAATTTATGAGTCGTTTTTATGTTGTCAATTTCTATTTCAGCTGTGATAAATTTTGTTGATTTAATTGAATAATTTCCGAAACCTCGCAGTGTTGTGGATGTTTCTTCCATGGCGGCAATCTCGATTTCTTTCTCTAAATACTGCTTTATTATCGTAATATCAGATCCAGTATCCACTAAACATTCTAACTGGGTTCCACCTACGGTAATTTTCTTCAGTCTGGTATTGTCTGTTAGCAAATGTACTTCTCCTCTTAACATTTTTTTTTCATTTTGTTTTTTCATAAAGCAATTTTTTGCAATGTGGCCATTCTTATTGCAGTGGAAACATTTTGTTTCATAATTACAGTCTGCACGTTTGTGATCAGCGGAGCCACAATTATAGCAGTGTTCCTTTTTTTTACCAAATCTTTTATACCCTGACACACTCTTGCTGTTTTGTTGTTCCAACAAGATCTTTTCTACTATTTCGTAGTTCTCACGAAGCTCTTTCATTGTCTTTGCGCTGTATAATGTTTGCTTGAGTTCTGTTTTAATATTTAGGCCATCAACAATGTACTGGATCGTTGCTTTTTCTTCTACGTTGCCGAGGCAAGCGATTTTTTTCATATGAAGTGTATACTCGTGAAATGTTTCTTCATCTTGTTTTTTGCGTGAACTAAGTTTTTTATGCACTTCATTGCTATCGTATGCTTTGTCGAATTCTGCTATAACGATTCTTTTTAAATCATTGTAATTATTAACTGTTTCGGCTTCCAAAAACAAATTCGTAGTTTTCACCATTTTGTTTCTGGCTTGGACGTACATTTGTTTGCTATTTAAACCATATGCTCGGGCGTTATGTTCAAAACTGTCAAACCAACTTTTTACTGGAATCATTTCTCCATCGAAATCGGCTGTAATTTTTCCGAAACTTTCTGCTGTAATATTTAACTCGTTAGCGTCGCTGATCTTCTCTTCCTTTAAAAGTTTTTGTGTTAAAAGATTTAATAACTGCTGTATTTCATTGTTGCTATTGTTACTACTGCTGCTGTTACTTGCGCCACCCTTGTCTGTCATCATTACTAATTCTTGTGAGCTGCTTCCAATTCCTAACGTATTTTGAAAATCGACCGTCAAGTTTTCCTGGTGTTTTTCTCCGTCAGTCTTATTCGATGCTGCTTTTCTTATATATTCTTTCACTGTTGCGCGTGTAAAATAGCGTCTTGTATCACAGAGACCGATTTTTTGTTTTCTGTCTTTGCCTCTCATATGCAAAAAAAAATACGAGTGCTTCGGGAAAAAAAAAATGTGGATGCCTGTTTGGTTGAGCCCCCAAATGTAAAATGTGAACACCCCAAAATAAGATAGTAGCTCCACAATATTTTTAATAAATATAGGTTTATTTAAAGTAATTCGCAGTAATAAGCGAGTAGTTTATTAATAAAAGAAAATTATAAAAAGTAAATGATATTTTTAACCATGAGGTTTTTTTCAAAACTATATTAGTAACTCTAATAATCAACTTTAACAACTTAATGAATTTACAAGACCTTTCGACTTGACCGTAACTTCTTGAATCCTCTAGAAAACGCAAAATTACTTGTTGTAATACAATTGAAACAGTTGGCAATGCAATTGAAGTAATGTAAATGTATCAGCTGATCGTAAGCCTTAACCCTTCTACGCCCTTTCACATACATATACACCCCAATTCTAAATATTCCCAGGGAATTGAATTCCCCGGGAATTCATTTTTCCCGCGAATAAAATTCCCCTATTCTAAACAGTCGGGGAAGGGAATAACAAGGGAGAGAGAATTTTACATTTTCGAAGTCAGCTGTTTGCTTTTGTTGTTTTGTTTTGACAAAATATTTGCTAATAATTTTTATCGTAAAAAGTGAATATTCGTAAATAATAAAAAAAAAATTGTTAAAAGTGAACAAAAATGTTTAGTGTAGCGTTGTTAATAATAATAGCTGAAGCAGAAAACTCTGAAGCACAAGAATAAGCAAAGGGTAGAAAGGAAAATGCTATGTGACGCCAGCAACCCACTTGAGTTGCCGCACACTTTGTAAATTTTACTTTTCGAATGTTAGAAAAATATTACAGAATAAATAATCCGGCGTTTAAATATCTGTTGGACGTGTTAAGGTATTCAGCCCAAACGTAAGTCCTTTGCAATTTCTCCAATCGTGAAATTAAGTGCGACTTTCCGCTTCTTTGCTGAAGGTTTGTACCAAACGGGTATTGATAAAGATTACGGTGTGTCTGTGGCTCAGTGAAGTGTTAGCAAAGTTCTGGCAGAAGTTATTAATATATAAGGAACATTTTCGCCCAATGTAGATAACTTTCTGCAGAACTGAAGTGCAAAAACGGAAAGTTGCGTTAGCTCTTTATGTGAAGTATGGCATTCCAAACGTTATTGGATGTGTTGACGGAACTCAAAAAATTAAAGGTATGTGATCATGAGTTGAGGATTCAGTACGTTGATGCCTCACATCCCGGAGCGTGTCACGATTCATTTATTTGGAATTCTGGCGAATTGCGTGCTCACCTTGAGCAAGAATACCTTAGAGGTGGCAGCAATTATTGGCTTCTTGGTAAAGTTTTGAATGATAACAGACAATTCATAAATTAAACATGCATTTTTTCTAGGAGGCTTATATATGCCAGGATGAGCCTGTTGAAATAAAATTCACTCCAAGTGTTGAAATGTGGTTGAACGGTGTTTTAAAAAAGAGATGGAGGTGCATTCTTAGAAAAAATATTCCGAATAATCTCTAATAAATTTCTGTAATAAAGCCATTTCTTATATATGTATGTAGTACATAAATTTTTTTAAATAAATATAACATTTTATTAAAAAAATTTAAAAACTTCAAAAAAGATAAATAAAAATTAAAATTATTTTAAAACTAAAAAACAATTCATTATTCTGCTTCCTGTTTGTTGTTTTTATCCTAAAAGTAACAATAAATTACAATATTTATCACAATTTTTATAAAAAAATATTAAATACTTACATTTTTGTCACAACTCCCTTTGAATTTGTTGGCGGATTTTTTCCCAAAAATTGTTATTACATTCTCCCTTTACTTACCTTTCGTAATACCTACTTTTTTCCCAGGGAACAATTTCCCAATTTCGAAGTTTATTTAGAATAAGGGAAAAGGGAAAGGGAACAAATTTCCCCGGGAGAAATTATTTAGAATAGGGGAACAGGGAATAGGGAAAAAATTCCCAGGGAATTGTTATTTAGAATTGGGGTGATATTAATATTCTTTTTACAAAGCAACAAATTATGAACGAACATGCAAAATCTTGTCTACTTTCTAGCGTACACATAATGCGTATATAGAATAAGTACATCACGATTACGCGCATCACGATTCTGCATGCCCAGCTTTTGTTGCTAGGTCAAGTATACATATTGTTACGTTTATACCTTTTATAAACGTTGGATTATTTCCTTTAAATATACTTTGAGTTCTTTATTGCAATTAAAAACACTTGAAATTCGTTATAAAATTAAGAGCACTTTATTTATTTAAATACGGTCAGATATTATTTTTATATCACTTAACTTATTACACTTATGGTTATACGATTTTATTATCAAACTCACTTTGATACACACTTTACAAGCTCTATTGTAACACTGGTCATGTTAGCTGTGTTGTTTGGCTATTTATAGTAAAATAGTGGTGTTCGGTAACATTCGACAAAGTTCTCGTATGTACATTCTAGTACATTCGAAAACCGTTAAATTTAAATTAAGACGTTAAGTAATATGCAGGAATAATAGAAGTGCCTAAAAGTATGCTACACATAATAACAAACATCATGTTGGAACAACCAGCGAAATAAACTAATACAAATAAAACTACAGTAACTTAAACTACTATAACTAAAATAAATTATAATGTAAATAAAGCTATTTAAAAATAAATCTGTAACACTACCGCCCGCTTAAGCCTGTTCGACCCGAATAGGCACAAATTAACTTTTTCCGTACTTAGCGAGGAGCTCGAGGTAAACCACTTTGATCTTGGGCTATTGTTCTTCTGTATTCTATACACAACATCATTTATTCTTTTTATCACCTTATACGGCCCATCCCAATGAGTTTGCAATTGAGGAGACAGTCCTTTTTTTCGTTGTGGGTTATATAGTAGAACTAGCTGACCCGCATTAAAACCTTCAGAATTGTCTGCTCGGTCATATCTGGCCTTCATCTTGTCGCTGGTCATTTTTATTCGGCCACGAACGAATTCATGAATTTCGTCGAGATCTTTTTGTCCCCTTGAAGTGTCTTCTTCATGCTCATCTATTGTCGAGGGATTATTACCGAATTCTAGATCACCTGGCAGTTTCAGCTCGGTTCCAAACATAATTTTTGCAGGTGTTCGGGAGGTAGAGTCATGAACGGCTGACCTGTATGCTAACAGAAATTTTAGTATGTGCTCATCCCACTCCCTTTGGTGTGCACTGACCACTTTTCTCAAGTATTCCTCCAACGTGCGGTTAAATCTCTTGACCATGCCGTCAGATTGTGGATGCAGTGGCGTAGTCCTCATTTTTCGGATACCGTATAATTCGCACATTTCCGGGAATATTCAAAATTTCTTCCCTGATCAGAATGTAGCTCAAGCGGAACTCTATAGCGACACACCCACTTGTTCACAAATGCGTTTACGACAGTTTTAGCTTCTTGGTTTGGTATTGCATATACCTCTGGCCATTTGCTAAAATAGTCGATTACAGCTAAAACGTAACGGTTTCCAGCCTCACTGACAGGAAAAGGGCCCGCTATATCCATCGCTATTCGCTCAAAAGGAGCACCTGAATTGTACTGCTGCAGCGCTCCTCGACTCCTTCTTACTGGTCCCTTGGATGCGATACATTGTGCGCAATTTGCTATCCAATCAGCTCCAGATTGTTGGCATCCAACCCAATAGAATCGTTGCTTTATCTTTTCTATGGTTTTTGTTACACCAAGATGACCACCGCTTGAACCATTATGAAACTCCTTCAATACCTCTATGACTTTAGAGGATGGCACCACAATCAGATTTGTTGTCGATTTACCATCAGTACTTTCCCATTTGCGATAAAGGCATCCGTTAATAACCTGCAGACTATTCCATAGCGCCCAGTATGATTTCATCAGTGGACTTTCCGCTGATATTTGGTTTCGGGTTGGCCTTTTGTCTTCCTCCTTTGCTGCCATAATTTTCGCCAGTATGGGATCGTCTCCTTGCGCCACTGACCAGTCGTCACTTGTCTCCATATGTGTTAGTCGAACGTCAACGACACATTCTTTTCCTTCAGCTTTTGCACAATGTTTGCACTCCAATCTGCACGGTCTTCGGGAGAGTGCATCTGCATTTCCATGTTTAGTGCCCTTTCTGTGCTCAATGCTGAAATCGTAGCTCTGGAGACGTTCAATCCAACGGGCTAGCTGTCCTTCCGGTTGTTGAAATTGTAACAACCATCTGAGTGCAGAGTGATCGGTTCTTAGTTCGAAGTGTTATCCATAAAGATATTTGTGGTAATGCTTTACACATTCCACAACTGCCAGAATCTCGTCATGTTACACAATAATTTCTTTCAGGCTTCAAGAGTGTCCGACTGTAGTAGCCTATGACTCTTTCTGTTCCGCTAACAACCTGCGTAGCCACTCGCATCGCTATCCAATACAAATTTCTCTCCAGCGATAGGATATGCCAAAACTGCTGCTACGCATGACAACTCCTTGAGCTTTTAAAATGCCTGTTCTTGTGCTTCAGCCCACAAGAATGGTCGTGATTTCTTGGTGAGCTCATGTAGACTGGCAGCGCCACTGGCAAAATTCGGCACAAATCGCCTGTAGTAGGTACAGAGGCCTAGAAAACTACGTAACTCATGCAGATTTTTCGGGCGAGGCCAGTCCTTCACAGCTTGAACTTTATCTTCGTCAGTTGATATACCATCCTCTGCGACTCGATGCCCCAAGTATTTAACCTCTTTTTGGAACAATGCACATTTTTTTGCTATTACTCCATTTCGTTCCATTTCATTGACAAGTTCTTTGACTTCATTACGTTTCGCTAGAGGAATACTTCTAGGAGCTTGTTTTATAGGCGTTTCATCGCCGGTATTTATCTGATGTTTCAGAAGTGATGTTTTACCTTGATGTTGACCTTTCAGAGCGAAGCTGGATGCATGTTTTCTTAGTAGCTGTATTGCTTTATTTCTATCGGGCGGTGATAATCCTTTAACCCACTTTTCTACGTATTCTGCTAGCATCTCCTGCTCTTTGTTTGACATACTGACAGGACCCGACTTCATTTCGCAATTAATTATTGCCTCAGCTTTAGCACATTGACCTAATTCGGATTTTGGCTTGACGACTTTTTCACAGGCGGAAATGTTCAGCACTCTTATAGGGACTCTTCCGTCATTGGTGGTTTTGACAAGGGCTTTTGCTGTTATTAAGTCACTTTTTATATCGGTTTGTTCTACCACCCACAACCGGTTGTCCACACAATCTCCCTCTATACGCGCCCATACTACACTTTCTGACGGTGAAAGTATTTTCTCATATTCTGTAGCAACTAGTTTCCTTACATGCACCTTATTTTCATAACCAACATCTAGGGGTATTTCAACATTCCTCCAAATCATTACCTTCTGCCCCATATGCAGATTAATGCCATGAGTAATCATAAAATCTGCACCGATGATTACTTCGTCCACAATGTCGGCAACGATAAATACATGATTGACACTTATGTTGGCAATAGTTACTTTTACGATTATTTTACCATAGACAGTAGCAGGCTCCCCAGTAGCTGTTCGCAGACTTACGCCACATAACGGTTCGATTGTTTTCTTTACTAAATCGGACCTGATAATAGACTGCGATGCTCCTGTGTCTATGGTAAAAATATGCTTTCGACCATTGATATACCCACAAGCAGTAAGGTTGCTATTTTTCTGCTGCATAACTGATATGGTGATTGTGGGGCCCTCAGTTATGAGAGCTAGCTCTTGCCCCGTAGTGCTAGCTCGTTTTACTTTAAACGTGACTCATTTGATGATTTTATGTTTGCCCGTTTGCTGTTTCCAGGTGGTGAAACAGATCTAGCCCGCTTCCTTGGTGATTTGCAATTTCGTAGAAAATGTCCACTTTTACCACAATTATAGCATTTGGCTCCGGCTTTGCCTAGCTTTTCCTCTAACGCCTGTATAACTGCATTTTTAATTTTGGTGACTATATCTATATCGTATTTTTCTGCAGTAATTTCGAGATTTCTCACCTTACATATTTACGGCTTAGAGAGTAATTTTGTGGTCTCCTGTGTCAGCGCGTATGCTACGGTTTCTGCAAACGTTGATTTATGTATGCCAAACACCGCGTGCTTTATTTCTGGATCACGTATTCCATTTACAAATGTTTCAGTTTTAAACTGATGATTTTCACCTGGATATGTCACCTGGACCAAACGCTCGATCTTCCTTGCGAAATCTTGTAACGACTCGTTAACTTTCTGAATTCTGCCTCGTAATTCCATTCGGTATATATCTCGTTTGCGCTCGCTGCCATACTTACGTTGTAGTGCAACCATTATGTCATCGTAGTTTTCTCTGCAACCAATAGGTATGCTTTCCAAGACTTGCGCTGCGTTGTCTTTTAATGACAAAATCAACTCTATAGCCTTTTCTTCATTGTTCCACATATTTCTATTGGCAACTGCCTCAAACTGAAATTTAAAAACATTAAATGGTGCACTGCCGTCAAAAGTAGGGGCCTTTATTCTACTCGAGATTTCTGGAATTATCCGCACTGATCCCTCATGGCATTGGATATCGTTAATTTTTGTTTCTAGATTTTTAAATTTTTCGTCTTGTAATTGCAATTTTTCATCAACATTTTTTGCTTGTAACTGCAATTTTTCGTTAACATCTTTAACTTGTTTTTCAATGCAATCGACTCTGTTGTTCACAGCCTCAGAAATTTCCTGAAGTTTCTGGTTTGTAGCTCTAGAACATTCTTGAAATCTCGATTCCAACTCTTCTTTTACTTCAGCTAATAATTTTTCATTATTAGCTTTAGAAGCTTCTTGAACTTCTACTTTAACTTCAGCTAATAATTATTCATTTTTAGCTTTGGAAGTTTCTTGAACTTCGGATAATAATTTTTCATCATTAGCTTTAAAAGTTTCTTGAGCTTCCTGGGATTTAATTTCCATCTTTTCCATCATAGCAGCAAGCATCGTACTTAAATCCATATTGTTTGTGGTTGCACGAGTGGAAACTTCCATTTCTTCTTTTTCGTCAAACTCGTAACCATCAATGTCAATATTACGCCGCTTAAATTCATCTAGAAGTCTCTTCTGCAATTCTACTTTATTACCTGTTGTCAACAATGCCAGCTTACTCAATTCCTTCTTGAGTTGTTCTACTTTAAGCTCCTCAAATTTCTTGTCTGCTATTATTATTTATTTTTTTATACAATTTCACTTCTGACACCAGTTGTTACGTTTATACCTTTTATAAATGTTGGATTATTTCCTTTAAATATACTTTCTTTATTGCAATTAAAAACACTTGAAATTCGTTTAAAATTAAGAGCACTTTATTTATTTAAATACACTTTAATATGCAGGAATAATAGAAGTGCCTAAAAGTATGCTACACACAATAACAACTTAATATCATGTTCGAACAACCAGAGAAATAAACTAATACAAATAAAACTACAGTAACTTAAACTACTATAACTAAAATAAATTATAATGTAAATAAAGCTATTTAAAAATAAATCTGTAACAATATGTATGTATGTATATGTATGCACGATCATGATTGTTTCCTCTCCGTTTTGTTTGTTAAAAAATTACTGCTGACAGAAAATAAAAAAATTAGTCTTGGTCTTGTCTTCAGACCAAAAATATTAAATCGCCTCTTTATAAAAATATTTGTATAATAAAATAAAATCAAAAATACGTACAATACTTATGAAAAATAAGAATAAATATTTATGTATAAGCATTCGAATTTAATTCTAAGAAAAAAAAGAAAATAAACAAAAAAAAAAAATTTAAATATAAGTAAAATAAATTGTGTTTAATTTAAAGTAAACTACATACAAATAAAATTGGCGCAGTCGGTAGAATGTCTGGGTATCCTTACTAAAGAATTAACATATGCACATGAGTGGAAAGTGATACTGAACATATTAATGTTCTTACGGGCATAATAAAAATAAAAACTATTCCTTATAATAAAGGAGACATTTATATAAAGAAAATATATTTCTTAATAAAACAAGTTTTAAAAGGAAGATATTCTTTTAAAGACGTGGAAAGTGATACTGGACATATAATATCCTTGCGGGCATAATAAAAATAAGAACTATTCCATATAACAAAGTAGACATTTATATAAAGAAAATATATTTCTTTAATAAAACAACTTTTAAAAGGTAGATATTCTTTTGTATTAAAAAAGAACAAGTGTTAAATTAAACGTAGTATTATTAATATCAATAAAATAATTGTTGAACTTCTAACTAACTTCTAAAATAAAGAATCAAAAAAAACTGTATTTAATTAAAACAAGAAAAATAATAATTTCAATTAAGTGAATATTAGCAACTGTTAATGAAACATTTAAAATAAATTCAATAATTTAAAAATATTATTAAAAACTAAATATAATAAAAGTCATACAAGAAGCGTAATGACTCTTTAAAAAAATGATAAATATGGGTCATTTCGCCTCAAGTGTACCACCTTCTTCCGATCGTAGCTCAGAGACAAATTTTTAACAAGATCGGTCAAGAACTCTCTGAGATAAATATAAGGAGTCAAAATTTTACTCTTTGGCCAAGTAGGTGTTTCTTCTCATCCCTGTAACTTATTATCTGTTGCTCTCAGCAAAATTTGTTTCTTATAGTTCAGATAGCTATTTCTTCATTCTTTAAAAAAAATAAAAAAAAAAATTTTTCAATTTATTTTTATGTTAATTTTTTTTTTTTTTTTGCTCAATAGAAAGAATAGGGCTTTTCCTTTAAGAGCTTTAAGGTCGCTTAGTGGGATGCGATTGAGATATCTATAAAAAAAATGTTTTGCCACTTAGTACAATTTAATTATTTCCTTTTTTATTATTTGTGTGCAAGCGTTTCTAAAACCTTAAAATCGAAATATATTAAGAAACTAGACAAATTAGCCTAATACCTAATTAAGATTCAATACCCTCGACACCCTTTTACCAACAATATGTTAGCCTCAGGAATAGAATCATTTTGTTGCTGTACAAATTTTGAAAATGTGATTTTTTATTTATTTGTTATGATAATTAAACTAATCTATATTGTTACGGATTTATTTTAAATAGCTTAATTTACATTGTAATTTTATTTTAGTTACATTTAAAGTAGTTTTGTTTGTATTAGTTTATGTACATTTCGTTTGGTTCGCTGGTTGTTCGAACATGATGTTAAGTTGTATGCAGCCGAGGTGAGTTATTATGTGTAGCACTTAGGCACTTTATTATTCCTGCATATTACTTAACATTAACATTACGTCTTAATTTAAATGTAACGGATTTCGAGTAATTTATAGAATAAACTAGTGTGTACATTGGAGAACTTTGTCGAATGTTACAGAACACCACTTTGTTACTATAAATAGCCGAACAACACAGCTTACATAATCAGTATTACAGTAGAGCTTGTAAAGTGCGTATCAAAGTAAGTTTGATAATAAAAGTGTATAACCATAAGTGAAATAAGTAAAGCGACATAAAAGCAATATCTGAGTGTGTTTAAATAAATAAAGTGCTCTTAATTTTATAATTAATGTCAACTGTTTTTGTTTGGAATACGAAAAGAACTCATTGTTTATTTAAAGGAAGTAAGCCAACGTTTATTAAAGGTATAAACGTAACAACTGGTGTCAGAAGTGAGATTGCATTGAAAAAAGAAGAGGAGCTTAAAGTAGAACAAATCAAAAAAGAATTGAGTAAGCTGGCATTGCCGACAACAGATAATAAAGTATAATTGCAGAAGAGGCTTCTAAATGATTTTAAGCGGCGTAATATTGACATTGATGGTTACGAGTTTGATGAGAAAGAAGAAATGGAAGTTTTCACTCGTGCAACCACAAACAACATGGAATTAAGTACAATGCTTGAAGCAATGATGGAAAAAATGGAACTTAACAGTCAAAAATTATTAGCTGAAGTTAAAGTTGAAGTTCAAGAAACTTCTAGAGGTAGTAATGAAAAGTTATTAGCTGAAGTAAAAGAAGAAAGTAAAATAATAGAGTTGAAGTTTCAAGAAACTTCTAGAGCTAATAATGAAAAATTATTAGCTGAAGTTAGAGAAGTTCAAGAATCTTCTAGAGCTGATACTGAAAAATTATTAGCTGAAATTAGAGGAGTGCAAGAAACAGCTAGAGCTACGAGCGAGAAACTTCAAGAAATTTCTGAAGCTGTAAATAACAGAGTAGAGGGCATCAATGCTCTCAGTCAGTAAAATATATAAAAAACTAGCTGATCTTGAAAATTACATCGGAGCACAGGCTAGAGATGTTGACGAAAAATTGCAATTACAAGACGAAAAATTTAGAAATCTAGAAACAAAAATAAACGATCTTCAATGTCATGAGGGACCAGTGCAAATAATTCCAGAAATCTCGAGTAGAATAAAGGCCCCTACTTTTGACGGCAGTGCACCATTTAATGTTTTTAAATTTCAGTTTGAGACAGTTGCCAATAGAAATATGTGGAACGATGAAGAAAAAGCTTTAGAGTTGATTTTGGCATTAAGAGGCAACGCAGCCCAAGTCTTAGAATGCATATCTATTGGCTGCAGGGAAAATTACGAGGACATAATGGTTGCGCTACAACGTAAGTATGGTGGCGAGCACAAACGAGATATATACCGAATGGAATTACGAGGCAGAACACAGAAAGCTAACGAGTCATTACAAGATTTCGCAACGGAGATCGAGCGTTTGGTGCAGCTGACATATCCTAGTGATAATCACCTATTTTTGGATCAGTTTACAATTGAAGCGTTTGTTAACGGAATACGTGATCCTGAAATAAAGCACGCGGTATTTGGCATACATAAATCAATGTTTTCAGAAACCGTAGCATACGCGCTGACACAGGAGACCACAAAATTACTCTCTAAGCCGTAAATATGTAAGGTGAGTTATCTCGAAATTACTGCAGAAAAATACGGAGATATAGTCACCAAAATTAAAAATGCAGTTATACAGGCGTTAGAGGTAAAGCAAGGCAAAGCCGGAGCCAAGTGCTATAATTGTGGTAAAAGTAGACATTTTCAACGGAACTGCAAATCACCAAGGAAGCGGGCTAGATCTGTTTCACACCTGGAAACAGCAAACGGGCAAACATAAAATCATAAAATGAGTCACCGTTAAACAAAAACGAGCTAGCACTACGGGGCAAGAGCTAGCTCCCATAACCGAGGGCCCCACAATCTCCATATCAGTTATGCAGCAGAAAAATAGCAACCTTACTGCTTGTGGGTATATCAATGGTCGAAGGCATATTTTTACCATAGACACAGGAGCATCGCAGTCTATTATCAGGCCCGATTTAGTAAAGAACACAATGGAACCGTTATGTGGCGTAAGTCTGCGAACAGCTACTGGGGAGCATGTTACTGTCTATGGTAAAATAATTTTAAAGTAACTATTGCCAACATAAGTGTCAATCATGTATTCATCGTTGCCGACATTGTGGACGAAGTAATCATCGGTGCAGATTTTATGATTACTCATGGCATCAATCTGCATATGGGGCAGAAGGTTATGATTTGGCGGAATGTTGAAATACTGCTAGATGTTGGTTATAAAAATAAGGTGCCTGTAAGAAATCTCATTGCTACAGAATATGAGAAAATACCACCACAGTCAGAAAGTGTAGTATGGGCGCGTAAATAGGGAGATTGTGTGGACAACCGGTTGTGGGTGGTAGCACAAACCGATATAAAAAGTAATTTACTAACACCAAAAGCCTTTGTCAAAACCAGTAAATATAGAAGAGTCCCTGTAACAGTGCTTAACCTTTCCGCCTGTGAAAAAGTCGTCAAGCCTAAATCCAAATTAGGTCAATGTGCTAAAGCTGAGGCAATAATTAATTGCGAAATGAAATGCGATCCTGTCAGTATTTCAAACAAAGAGCAGCAGATGTTAGCAGAATACATAGAGAAGTGGGTAAAAGGATTATCGCCGCCCAATAAAAACAAAGCAAAGCAGCTACTCAGAAAACATGCATCCATCTTCGCTCTGAGAGGTCTCTAACGAAACGTGCTGGAGTTAAAGAACTTGTCAATGAAATGGAGCGGAATAGAGTAATAGAACCTAATTCAAGTACTTGGAGCTCACCGGTAGTTTTGGTTAAGAAGAATGATGGCAGCTCAAGATTTTGCGTCGAATTTAGAAAACTGAATGACATCATTAAGAAGGACAGTTAGCCGCTACAAAGAATAGATGACACTCTGGTCACGCTAGCTGGAACAAAATGGTTCTCCACATTAGACCTGCAAAGGCGTTATTGGCAAGTAGAAATATCTGATAAAGATAAGGAGAAAACAGCTTTTAGTGCAAGTGACGGGCTATGGCAGCATAACGTGATGCCATTTGGACAACGGAACGCATATTGAAGGGACTTTATTGGAAGACATGTCTGGTGTATCTTGATGACATAATTGTCATGGGCAGAAGTGTTGACATTCACCTAACAAATCTAGATGAAGTTCTTAAACGAATATCTGTGGCTGGACTCAAACTAAGCGCAAAAAATGTGCACTGTTCCAGAAAGAGGTTAAATACTTGGGGCATTGAGTCGGAGAGGATGGTATATTAACTGACGAAGATAAAATTCAAGCTGTGAAGGACTGGCCTCGCCCGAAAACTCTGCATGAGTTACGTAATTTTCTAGGCATCTGTATCTACTACAGGCGATTTGTGCCGAATTTTGCCAGTGTCGCTGCAAGTCTAGATGAGCTCACTAAGAAGTCACGACAATTCCTGTAGGCTGAAGCACAAGAACAAGCATTCCAGTAGCTCAAGGAGTTGTTATACGTAGCACCAGTTTTGGCATATCCTATCGCTGGAGAGAAATTTGTATTGGCAAGCGATGCGAGCGGCTACGGGATAGGTCGTGTTCTTTCGCAGGTTTTTAACGGAACAAAAAGAGTCATATGCTACTACAGTCGGACACTCTCAAAGCATGAAAGAAATTATTGTGTAACACGACTAGAGCTTCTGGCAGTTGTCTGTATGGACAACACTTCGAACTAAGAACCTATCACTATGCACTCAGATGGTTGCTACAATTCAAACAGCCGGAAAGACAGCTAGCCCGTTGGATTAAACGTTTCCAGAGCTACGATTTTAGTATTGAGCACAGAAAGGGCAATAAACATGGAAATGCAGGTGCACTGTCCCGAACACCGTGCAGATTGGAGTACAAATATTGTGCAAAAGCTGAAGGAAAAGACTGTGTCGTTGACGTTCGATTAACACATAAGATACAAGTGACGACTGGTCAGCGGCGCAAAGAGACGATCCCATGACAAAAATTATGTCAGCAAATGAGGAAGACAAAAGGTAACCAAATATCAGCGGAAAGTCCACTGATGAAATCATACTGGGCGCTATGGAATAGTCTGCAGGTTATCAACGGATACCTTTATCGTCAATGGGAAAGTATTGATGGTAAATCGACAACAAATATAATTGTGGTGCCATCCTCTAAAGTCAAAAAGGTATTGAAAGAGTTTCATGATGGCTTAAGCGGTGGTCATCTTGGTGTAACAAAAACCATAGAAAAGATTAAGCAACGTTTCTATTGGGTTGGATGCCACCAATCTGTAGCTAATTGGATAGCAAATTGCACACAATGTATTGCAGCATAGGGCCCATTATAAAGGAATCGAGGAGCTCTACAGCAATACAATTCAGGTGCTCCCTTTTCCTGTCAGTGAGGCTGGAAACCGTTACGTTTTAGTTGTAATCGATTATTTTAGCAAATGGCCAGAGGAATACGCAATACCAAACCAAGAAGCTAAAACTGTCGTAAACGCATTAGTAAACAACTGGGTGTGCCGCTATGGAGTTCCGCTTGAGCTACATTCTGATCAGGGAAGATTTTTTGAATCTGCGATATTTCAGGAAATGTGCGATTGCATCCACAATCTGACGGCATGGGCGAGAGATTTTACCGCACGTTGGAGGAACACTTGAGAAAAGAGTTCGCGCACAGCAAAGGGACTGGGAGGCGCAAATACTAAAATTTCTGTTGGCATACAGGTCAGCCGTTCATGACTCTACCTCCCGAACACCTGCAAAAATTATGTTTGGAACCAAGCTGAAACTGCCTGGTGATCTAGAATTCGGTATTAATCCCTCGACATTAAATGAGCACGAAGAAAACTCTTCAAAGGGACATAAAGATCTCGACGAAATTCATGAATTCGTTCGTGGCCAAATAAAAATGACCAGCGACAAGATGAAGGCCAGATATGACCGAGCAACAAATTCTGAAGGCTTTAATGAGGGTCAGCTAGTTCTACTATATAACCCACAACGAAAAAAAGGACTGTCTCCTAAATAAGGTGATAAAAAGAATAAATGATGTCGTATATAGAATACAGAAGTACAACAGTACAAGATCAAAGATGAAAGTGGTTCATCTCGAGCGCCTCGCTAAATACGGAAAAAGTATATTTGTGCCTATTCGGGACGAACAGGCTTAACCGTGCGGTAGTGTTACAGATTTATTTTAAACAGCTTATATTACATTATAATTTTCTTTTAGTTATATTTATATTACAGTAGTTTTGTTCGTATTAGCTTCTGTACATTTCGAATTGAATTTTTATTTTTTGTCAAACTTTTCTGTTTAAACCAGGCACCGAAAATAACAGTTATTTTTAAAATTTAAAATCAAACAGTCAGGTGGGTATAATTTGTCTATCAGATATTTGAATACGGCATATTGATGCTGTTATGCTAAGGAATAATAAACTTAAAAGACTTTAATTTTTTTGACTTTTATCAAAAAGTCACTTTATAAAATTATTTTTTAACCAATATCTTTTTGGTCAAAAATAAAAGATAAAATTTGACTTTTATTTTTTCGGTCAAAAATTAAAGTTAAAATTTGACTTTTATTTTTTAAGTCAAAAAATAAAAGTTAAAATTTGACTTTTATTTTTTCGGTCGAAAATAAAAGTTAAAATTTGACTTTTATTTTTTAAGACTTAAGAAATAAAAGTCAAATTTTAACTTTAATTTTTTACTTAAAAAACAAACGTCAAATTTTAACTTTTATTTTTGACCGAAAAAATAAAAGTCAAATTTTAACTTTTATTTTTGACCGAAAAAATAAAAGTCAAATTTTAGCTTTTATTTCTGACCGAAAGAATAAAAGTCAAATAATAACTATTAAATTTTGACTTTTTTTAAAAAAGTCGTAACTGTTACGGTCCCTGGTTTAAACTAATATTTAAATTTTTAATCAGGCTTGAGTTCATATTAACATTCTTTGTTCTTACAAAGAATTTTTTAATTGTAATAAATGAAAGAATAAATCTTGAAAAATTACATTTTTACCGACACTAGCCGAGTGGAATGCATTTTCGAAACCAGCTACGATTTCATTATCAGGACTCTCTGATCGGTGGTTACATTTTGTTTGTGAATATCATCTATTTAACTCCCGGCACTTAAGTTAATTGAATTCGGTAACTACTTTTAGATTTTCCTTTTTCATATATTTTACCACATTGAGTAAATTGAAATTTTTTAACCAAACAGCAACCCTTATACTTTTGTTTGTTATTATCTTTCATTTATATGACTATTTTTTGTCCTGCTCTAACCACCAGTTAGGTAGCGATAAGAACAGAAGATTGTTTTTAACAATCAATGTTTATAATCATTTGCTTTATTTTCTGAGGTCAGTATACAAGGAAATGTTGATTGACCAACAGTGAATGAATGATTGTTTGCACCGTGCCCTGTGCTTATGCAAATTGAATTTTTATTTTGTTGAACTTTTCTGTTTAAACTAATATTTAAATTTTTAATCAGGCTTGAGTTCATACACTCAGAAAACAGATTCATTATGACAACCGAATTTGTTGCCAATCGAATTCCTTCGGTTCCATGTACTATTTCTCAATTCGCTTATAATAACTGAATATTTTGTTTCCTAGCATGATAGTTTTAGTAGCAACATTAGAAATTTAGTAAGCAAGCGGTTGTGGTAGCAGATATTATTGGATGGTATTAGTTGATGCAACTGAAATTAAATATAGAATTGTGGTTCCCAAACGAATTATCAATAAAAAAGGGTTATTTTAAATATATTTTTTTTTACCAAAAACTTAATTTTTTTAATATTTATTTGAATAATCTTTTAAATAATTTTTTTTAATAATATAAAATTATATAATATAAACTAAATATCTATATATACAATTTTAATTAGTAAATGTTAATAGTTACATATACACATATATATATATATATATATATATATATATATATATATTAGAGTGTCCCTTATTTTTAAATTTTGGAAATGTTGAAACGGTACCCGCTAGTTTTTTTCTAATAGACTTGAATATAACTCATGTGTAATTTTACGCCCCTACGACAACGCCTTCCCAAAGCGACGTGGCCTTAAAAAGCGGAATATGCGATTTTTCTATGGTCGTATTGTTTTGTATTTAAAAACTGAGTTTGTCGTTGATTGGATCCGGATTAATGTGACGCAAACCGAATAAAGATTTCCTATCCAAATTGTATTGATTTTTATTTTTAGATAAACATATATTTTTTTTTAATAAACATGTTTTTAATTTTTTTTTAGGAAAACAAGTTAACATTAAAATGATATTAAAAAAATTAATAATAAGAAATTAAGATTAATATAAAAACTGAAAATAAGGTATTCACCGTATAAACTAAATGTCTCTATCCAAAATTGGTGAGTTTAAAAACAAATTTCGACAACTTTGTTTCAAAATATTATCACATTTTTGGTAGTTGCAAATCGAAGTGTTGCAAACCGGTGTATTAGGTTGAAGCAAATTTCTTTTTTAAAGTAGTTTCTGAACAATTGGGAAATATTTGTCTGTGCTCCTGTAGACATTGCAATAAATATTTCTGCTGTTCTTCTTGTACTGTAAGAAGTACGTGGAATTGTTGCGTGAGCTGAACAGCTCTTTCAGCGTTGTCATTTACTGCTCTCAAGTGAATCACTTTTGATTTTGCTTCTAAAAAGGATGCACTGTCTTCCCAAGTTGATGGGTCTTCGATGAGAAAATCTACGTTTATTTTCAATCGGCAAATGTAGTGTATTAATGTCGCGGTGTATACATAGCGTAGTTTATGAATACATGTTGCTGCGTATGCATATTGTAATTAATAAATATATGTCGTGGTGTGTGTATATTATAGTGTGTACTTAGCACACGTTGTGGTGAATGAACTGAAGAATAATTTGCACCACAAGTTTAATGCACTCTTCAATATTTTGTTTGCAATAAACAAAAAGGGTCTCATATTACACACAACGATAATACAGCTAGCACTCGATGCATAGTGCAATGGCTAGTGTGTTTTGTATTGGTTTATTTAAACCACAATGTTAGTGGTTCAACTGTTAACATTTATATACAGGCAACACTTTAGGCATTGTACAAAATACAGTTGTAACGTGAACAAATAGTTACTATAATACACTACAGAATCCACTGTAGGCTAAATAGCAATGTAAGCAATAATTGTATATAAAAATCGATGAAATTTTAATAAAGAAACAATTCTTGATTGACTGCTAATCTGAGCGTTTCATCCGCTCCTAGCAAAGAAACAGAATTAATTATTATTTCTTTTATTCTTTCGTTGAATCCTTTTTGAAAACTACATGGCGATCCTGCCAGTTTTAAGGAGTGCCTTAAATTAATAAGCACCCTTGAAAAAGAAAAATATAAAGTAAAAGGGCAGTGCTTAAAAATCAATAAGCACCCCTTAATATAAATATAAAAGGAAGTTTGAACATTTTGTCCTGGTGAACCAGCCGAAAAGGTCGCCAGCTGCGAATGGTACCAAACCAAAAGTATCAAATAAAATGAAGGAAGGCCCTCAACCGATAACCATTGAGGAGTATAAAAGAAGACAGCAGAATAAAAATAAGGAAGAATTAACAATCCCAACCATCAGCCGAAAGCCCAAGAGAAGAGGAGGCTACCTCTGCAGGCTTAAGCGGGAAAAGGCAATCTTGCTTAGAGAAGTCAACAGACAGCCACCACCCCGCTGGGAAGATGCTACTACAATTTGGAGCAGCAAATTCAGGCATACCTGAATAAGAAGAATTAAGTATAAAAAAAAAAAAAAAAAAAAAAAAAATTTTTATAAATATAGAATATAAAATATTTTAATTAGTAGATTTTTAATGAAGTGCATAGATAAAGTGCACTCATAGGTCAGTAAGTGTTAACCGCCGTTGACAAAAGATTTTTTTTTTAAAAACATAGAATAAAATAAAAAAAAAAAATAGAATGAAATAAAAATGTATATTGAAAAGAAAAATTTTTATAATTTGTAAACCTTATATGGTTCTTAATAAAATGAATAGGAAAAATCGTAATAAAGGAAAACCTAAAAATCCAATAAATTGGGATTATGTAGAATATAATCCAACAAAGAGAAGAAAAAAAGGAAGGAAATATAATATTTTTATAGGTAGTTTAAAATAAATTTTTATGAAAAAAAAAATGAAAAAAAATTATAGTAAAGAAAAGAAAAAAAAGGAGGAAAAAGAATGCAAGTATAAATAAAATATAATTTGTAAACTTTGTATGGTCCTTAAGTAGTGGAGAAAATAAAATAAAGGAAAGTTAAAGTAATTGTCGGAAATTTTTTTTAATATATAGGGAAAAGAAACAGAGGGGAGAATATATATGACAAAAAGTCACGGAAAAGACAATTTTGTGGCCGACGCTTTGTCGCGCATAACAATTAATGAATTAAAGGCAATGAATTTGAGAAATGATACTATATTGAGAATGACGACAAGGTCAGTAAGTAAAAAGGCAGAGAGAATGACAAGGAAAGATAATATTGAAAATAGACATCAATTGAATGAAAATAAGAAGCCCAAAATATATGTCCCAGTGAACATTGCTTTTTATTGAAACAAAGTCAGGTAGTGTTTTATCTGTACGAAATGAAAAAGAAAATGAACATCATGACAAAAACATAATAATTATAAAAACAAACAATGAAGAATGCATTTCTTCTTTCGATGGAACATATCGCTTAGAATTTTCAATATTAATTTCTTTTGTTAAACTTGCCACAATATTCTTTTTTGTCTCAATATCAACCGTTTCATCAAAAAGAGAAAAAATAACGACTTCCTTACTTAAATAATAAAGATGCTGGCAAAATTTTTTTAAAACAGAATGTGCAATTGAATAGTCAACACATTCATAGCTCTTAACAGCTTTTATAAAACACAAATCTTGGTGGGGAGCCTTTATGGCTAAGTTGCATTGCAACCATGGTTTAACATAAGTTGTGACAATCAACAGAGAAACTTCTTGTAACCCTTCGTTTTCTTTTGCGCTCATATTAAGCTGATCGCGATACAAAAACATTTTTATCGCATAAATAGCTCTCGCCATCCACCGTGCTTGATGCATAGCCCCAGGGGGTTTTATTTTAAATTTTTGATTATAGTTTTCATTCAAAAATAATATTGAAAGCTCTATCAATTCACGGTAATCACCTCTCACTATTGGTTTTTCGAGTTCAGAGAGATAAAAGCTAATCAACTTCTCAATCTGCGATGGTTGAAAATGCTGGTTTGAAATAAAGGAACCACTTTGAAAATTGTTATGATTAATATTGTTCCAATTGTTTTTCAACTTTTTAAAGAGCGGTACATCAGCGCTAACTTGAGGGATTTTTTTTGCTTTTTTCCACTTGCATGATCTAATTTAGGTACTGCAATAAGTTTCTCTTTATTTTCATACGCGATTACAATTGGAAGTCTCTCTTCTTTAAATTTTTTTTTGTATTTATTGGGTGCAATAATTTCCCATCCCAATGAATAGTGACCATGTCAGGAACATTATTTTCAAAATCTACTTTTATTTTTTCGGCACGTTCTTTTCTCATCTGTGTTCTTTTTCTTTGCATGGTAGATTTATTTATTATAAATTTATCTACATTCTTCCCAAGTGCTTCATGTGTTGTTTCCAGAATATACACGGAATCACGAATGCTCATCTGGCATCTATCAAGGGCAGCTACAAGTTTTGGAGAAAGAAAATCTTTGTGTCCTTTTTTTTTAAAATGCAATACAATTTCCGAAGTCTGTTGACTATGATCCTGGTGATTTTCAACGAAATTGATGGATGACGAATCTGATGCGAAACTTGAATTTGGAGATATGACTGGCGTTCTAGCTTCATTAAGCTGCTTGTTTCTTTCTGCTAATAACCGCGATTTCGTTCTTTCTTCTCTTCGCCATAAATTGTAATCCACTCCTATTAAAGAGCCTGGTCTACCAGGTTCTCGCTGTTTTTGCAAAAAAAGTTTGCCTTCATTGATTTTTATTATATCTAAGGCATCACCGTGCGCTATGTCAAAAAGATCGTCCAATGTATGTACAAACAAATTTTCCTTGTCTTTGAGCACTTGGGTGGTCTTCTTTGAATTTTTTTGCAAATTTTGCCAAACTCGATGCAGTTTAACTAATCTTTTCACACTATTTTTTAATATTTTAGTGGGTATTCGAGCTTTTTCCCAGAAAATCATACATTCCTTTATAGCTAGATTAGCACTTTCTTGCACGGTTAATTTTCCTTGGCGAATATTATAAAATAAAACAGCCAGAACTTGTTGGTTTGAAGGAAGTTTCATGCCCCTTTCTTAGTTTTTGTTGATTTTGTGTTTGACTGTTTAAATAATTTCTTATTAGAAGCAAACAAAAGATAAACACACAAATCAACAAATTGAATAGTAGCTTTGGTTGGCTTTGGTGACCTTCTTATCATTTCAATTAATCGTAATAATAATTTAATTTTTTCTCTGATTGAAAAGAAGTTGAGGTCTTTCTTTCTTATTCTCTTATTTATTACATAAATAAACAACAAAGAAATTTTTTAATCCAAAAATATGCCGATAATGAAAAAAACGCATATTCCACTCTTAAAGGCCCCGTCGCTTAGGGAAGGCGTGGTCGTAGGGGCGTAAAATTGCAAATGAGTTTTATTTAAGTCCAATGGAAAAATATAAGCGGGTACCCCTGAGCTTTTATGCTAATAAAAAAAACCCCATATTGTTAAGGGACACTCTAATAATATTGTATAAGAATACTCACATATCTAAATACATATAACTAAATCTATGTAAGTATAATAATAATAAAAATATGAGAACAATAATTAATTATGTAAGTAAACTTAAGCTATTTTGTATAAAGCAAAACATTTCAAGTTGGTTTTTTGTTATTTGCAAAAGAGTGCTTGTAAATCCGCAAATTACATTTATCTAAGAAAAATCTTAAGATATTATTGAATACTGCATATTCGCCTTCATATATCCTGCCCGAAACTTTGGCTTCGTATTAAAAACTTGTAATTGGGTATACCAAATATGGGTTCTTGCTTTTTTAAGTAATTGATTATTCGAATTTAAGCACCATATCATAATTTATCTCACAATGGACTTGATAGAACACTATGATTCTGCAAATATAACGGTTGATATTCTTCCATATTGCGGTTCTGAAAACTGGAAACATATTAAATGATTTCAAAGCATTTTGTGTCCTGGAATTTTTTGTATTAATATACATATATACATTCACATACAAATAAATGCATAAGTATTTATATACATATGTAGCAGATATTCGAATTTCACCATCTTCTTACCTTTGTAAAATTCTTGCTTGTGGGTTTAATTTTAAAAACTGTAAAATTTAAAAAATTTATTTCAAATTTTTTGCTTATTAAAAGAAATTATTTTTGTGTATTGTAATTATTTTTCAAATTGACAGGAAAATCAGTTTTATTATATTAAAAATAGTTACATATATTTATTGCTTATAGCAAATAATTGGTACACATACTAACTTTTTTTCGTTTGTAAATTCTAAATAATCTTTAAATTTGAATATTTGTTTACCGTAATCGAACTAAAACAATACGAGTAATCAATTATTTCTAACAATACCTAAAATTATATTTTAATTTCAAAAAACATTAACAAATATGATTTTCTTTATTACATAGATAAATTTTTAGTTCTGTACACCAATGTACATAACTAAATTCGGTTGTGATAAAAGTGATTTGAACGCAAATTCTTGTAAAAATACTATTTGGCTACAAAAACTAATTTATATGTTATGTGCATTAAATTTCTAACACCGTTTTGGTTTTACGTTTAGAAGTATACAAAATTTGCTTCTGTTGCAAACTTTCAATAGTTGCAGTAATATATTAGTTCTTTTCAATATATTTTTATTGTTTTTACCATTTCTCAACGAAACATTTTTCTGTGTGTATTAACATTCGTTTGGTTCGCTGGTTGTTCGAACATGATGTTAAGTTGCAGCCGAGGTAAGTTATTATGTGCAGCATACTCTTAGGCCCTTTTTTTATTATTTCTGCATATTACTTAACATTAACATTACGTCTTAATTTAAATGTAACGGCTTTGGAGTAATTTACAGAATGAACTAGTGTGTGCACACGAGAACTTTGTCGAATGTAACAGAACACCACTATGTTACTATAAATAGTCGAATAGTCGTAATCAGTATTACAGTAGAGCTTGTAAAGTGCGTATTAAAGTGAGTTTGATAATAAAAGTGTATAACCATAACTAATTTTAACTGTTTTTATTTGCAATACGAAAAGAACTCAAGCTATATTTAAAGGAAGTAAGCCTACGTTTATACGTATTTATATATGTATATAAAAGAGTAACGTGACTGACTGATTCATCATAGCACAGCCCAAACGCAAAGAGCTGGAGACATGAAATTTGGACAATCGGTTCCTCTTTTAATGTATAGCTCCACTAAGAAGGGATTTTTGGAAATTCGTACTTTGAGAGGGTAAAAACAGGTAAAATCAGTAATCGTATATCTACTAAGCTAAAAACGATACAAATCAAATTGAAAAAGTATTATAATTTTAACAAAAAATAAGTTGACATGTGTGAATTTTCAACCAGTAAGGGGGAAAAGTAGGTAAAAACTATAATTTGGTACTTTTTTGGTACCCTATGTAAAATCTAAACACATAAAGCTAGGAAAAAATTTAAACTGTATTAAGTAATACGCGAAAAAATATTAATAGGAATTTGGCACTTTTTTTTAAATTCGCATGTATAAGGGGTACTTTGTACTTTTTTTTAAAGAAACTTTTCTAACATTATTCAATGGGACAAAATTTGATAATTATTATGTCCTAATAAAATATGGACAATTATTTAGGTAAAATTCTTGCAAATTTTTTGGGTACAAAAAAGGTACCAAAAAGAGAAAATTCCGGAGAATGTATGTAAAGGCCGTGGCACATAGAATCCGTCGTATGTCATGCGTCGACTTTTTTAACTGACATTAACGCAAGAGGTTGGCACATAGAATAATTTTTCAACGGATGTTAAATCAGCTGATTTTTTATATTGTGTTTTTTGTCAAAGTTTTTAACGATTTTTATTTTACTTAATGAAGCTCGAATGTACAATAGTGATCCTGAACAGTTCAGAAAAACTACAAGAATGGGTAAGGATACATATATTCGTCAAGAACTGTCTGAGATATAGGGGGTCAAGATTTCACAGATTTTGGCCAAGTAGGTGTTCTCGTTCCTGTAACTTATTACCTATAGCTCTCAGCAAAATTTGTCCCAAATAGTTTAGATAGCTATTTCTTCAATCTTTCCAAAAAAAATATTTTTTAATATATTATTTAAAAAAATTATTTTTTTTTAAATGGGCCCTGTTTTTTTTCCTTGAAAGCGTTTCTAAAACCTTAAAAATTAAACATATACTAAGAAACAAGATAAATTTGCCTTTCCAATGGTATGTAAAATACCTAATTAAGCTTCCATACCTTCGATACTCTATTACCAACAATATGTTAGCCTCATTAATAAAATCATTTTTTGCCTATAGAAATTTTGAAAATTTAATTTTTTTATTTATTTGTTATGATAATTAAATTATATGTAATAAAAATAAAATTATAAATAACTTAAGCGATTTTAATCTTAACCTATAACTGCCTGCACATAGATCGGCTCGTACGATTTTTATGAAATTTGGATATGTGTGCCTGGAAGCCCATAGAAGTTGATTAAAAAAAAAAATTTTTTTTTACCTGAGCTCCGATCTGAGAAATGGCATGGGTATTTAAATACCCGACAGGCATTCGTGTGAAGTATTTACTTTCACCTTATCACTACATTTTACAAACATTTTTATTGTATAATTACAAGGCACATTGAATCAGGTGTATGCACATAAGAACAAACTTTTGACAATTATAAAGAAAAGCACAGCTGATCATCAGTTGTTGGTTTGCAATCACCTAAGTAAATATGCATTGGTAAATTTATAAATAAAGTCTAATACGGAATTTTGGGATTCAAAATGATTCGTCGACATAAAATTCTAACTGCTGCCTAGTTGCAAGCTCTTTTTGATAGTTGTGATGAGGACAGTGATGGAGAGGAGAACTCTATCCAACACGCAGACACCGTTGATGTCATCATAACGCCACCCGATGACGTCGATAATGTTAGTGACAATGAAGAATTGGACGAAAATGTTCAACTGTTGCGCGATGAGCCGGAGCTGCCTAATGAGATTGCTGGAAAATTCGAAATCGAATGTGTTTACAATGACACCAACCAGTACATGCCATCAGGTGGTGATAATGAAACGGTAAGTAATGAAGGCGAAGAAGAAGAAGATGATACACCGGTAGCCTCAGCATCTAGTGATCGTAAATCAACATTGAAGTCAAAAAAGGCACCGAAGCGTCCTAGAATCGATGAAGGAGTTAAAGCAAAATGGTCTCGGTCACATAACTATCGATTCGGTAAGACTCCATTCGATGATACGGCCAATTCATACAAAGCGTTGTATGAACAAATTGGTGCCATGAATCCAGTGCAGCTTTGGGAGATGTTTATCGATGAGGAGGTGTTAAATTTGTTGGTTACTTCAACCAACCATTACGCTGCGACCAACAATTGTCCATCATTCATGACATCAACTAGCGAAATGAAAACATTTTTGGGCTTGTTGTATATCACAGGCTACCATACTTTGCCGCAAATACATAGCTATTGGTCAAATCGAGTATCATTGGGATGTGCACTAATAAAAGAATTTATTTCAAGGGTCAAGTGTTGCACCAGATCAGAAGAAGATTGCTAAGGCTAAGTGATTTATTTCATGTTTTTTTAATAAAATTACAAATATTCAATTTATATATGGTTTTTATTCATTTAAAAAAAAATTTTTTTAAGTAAAACAAAAGTATGAATTTTTAGTGCTATGGACTGTCGGGTATTTAAATACCCATTTCCATTTGACCGGATCTGACGGCCAGATGTATTGACATATGCCTACTATATTGTTTTTATTGCATAGTATACAACTTAAGCTATTAGCTAAAAGTGGACGTTTTTAATTTGTCCCATTTTCCAATGTTTGGCAGCACTTTTCCGAAGCATTTTCAGACTAAGAAAAATCTTCGATTTTTGTCCATGAAAAACAAAAGGTAAACTAAATTAAAACAAAATCTGCTAAGCAGTTTAATTTAGTCCAAACTTTCGTCCTTTTTATAAAACAAAAAGCATAGCGATATTTTTCACCTGGCCCGTGCTACAATTTTTTATATATCAACATTCTCTTGGGTATTTAAATACCCATTAGGCAGGAATGGGTTAATCACATTAGATCCATTTATATCATTACTATTTTTACATCTACCCAGTCTTTTATCATTAATTTATCGCTTTAAGCTGCTGTTTTTTTCTCAATCCTTTCTTGGCGTTACTGGGTTCAGCTGTTGATTTTGCTGGTGGTTTAATTTTTGGGTTTGGAAAGAAATCGCATTGAGTAGAGGTTGAAAACTTTTTCAACTTAAGTCTTCCATCGACAAGTGGTATAAAAGCATGGTATTGACCGGTGCCAACGATTGTTACCGCTGAGTCGAATCTGCTTTTCAGTGTTTTCAATGCTTCCTCATGATACTCTTTGCTACTAAAAGCTATTTCTGTATCTTTACAATAATTTTTTGCCCAATGGAATAAAGCATTTGGATCTAAGATGCGATCTTAATGAAAACACTGAAGGCTATACTTCGCCGCATTTCCTTTTAGGTTTGCTCTTATACCATTGCATGCTCCTTTACCATGAGCAGTAGATGAAAATGCCACTCAGCTGGAATTCCAAAATCTTTTTCGTGAGCTATTAGATTTGCAAAGCTACTTTTGTTTTTAAAATGTAGACGAGCTCCGTCCGAAACGTAGTATACCTTCTCTACTGTAAATTTAGATTTTAAATAATTTAGTATTTTCTTCCGGAACTAGGGTTGCCAAATTTGAAAAGTGAAAAAACAGTACATTGAGAGGAAAAAACAGTACTTTAAAAAAAAACAGTACATTTTTTTATTTATTGATAACATAACTTTTACTTCAATACATCACATTTTTATTTAAAAAAAGTTAATAGGAAACATAAAATCATGTAAAAACTATGAGAACATAACGTTGACTTAACTTTTAATTCAATACATCACATATGTTTTAAAAATAAGTAAAACAAGTAAGAGCACTATATTCGGCTGTGCCGAATCTTTTATACCCACCACAAATTTTGTGTACATTTAAAGCACAATATTTAATATTTTGTTAATCATAATGAAATAATCTCTTTATAATCAAATATGTATCACTTTCTTTGTAGAGGGTGGTTAAATTTTAAGGGCCCATGTTGAAGGTGAACTACACCTAGTCTTTAAATTTGTTTTCTGCATTTCACTTGACATTTCTCAATCTCAAACTTACTCAATTTGATCCGTGGAAAGATACGCAAATGAGCCACGCTTTAAATTTATTCAGGTTTCTTATAAAAATGGGCGTTCAAATCAAAATGCATTTTCCGCACTTCGTAATTCTTTTGATCAACATAATCGTTCAAATTCGTCCACAATCGGGAGAATTGTAAAAAATATTTAAATTTCTGCAAAACAGGTCTGTATAAAATGTTAGAAAATATGTGAATGCCTTCTTAGTTCGTTGAATAAGAACCACTGCTGGTTTTTGCGATAGTGTACCAAAAGAGCAGTCAACCTCGCCTCATCATCATGCCCAACAATTGAGCATCAACATTATCATTGAAAACTTGGACCATCAGATAGAGGAGTGGCGCCAAGGATGGGAGGGCCATTTGGCCGATATTTTGTTAAATACATAATTGAACCATAAAAATATTATAATTACAAAAAGAAATAATAATAATTTCCTAAATAATTTGTGTTTTATTTGAAATCAACATCGGCCCTTAAAATTTAACCACGCTTTAAATTTATTCAGGTTTCTTATAAAAATGGGCGTTCAAATCAAAATGCATTTTCCGCACTTCGTAATTCTTTTGATCAACATAATCGTTCAAATTCGTCCACAATCGGGAGAATTGTAAAAAATATTTAAATTTCTGCAAAACAGGTCTGTATAAAATGTTAGAAAATATGTGAATGCCTTCTTAGTTCGTTGAATAAGAACCACTGCTGGTTTTTGCGATAGTGTACCAAAAGAGCAGTCAACCTCGCCTCATCATCATGCCCAACAATTGAGCATCAACATTATCATTGAAAACTTGGACCATCAGATAGAGGAGTGGCGCCAAGGATGGGAGGGCCATTTGGCCGATATTTTGTTAAATACATAATTGAACCATAAAAATATTATAATTACAAAAAGAAATAATAATAATTTCCTAAATAATTTGTGTTTTATTTGAAATCAACATCGGCCCTTAAAATTTAACCACGCTTTAAATTTATTCAGGTTTCTTATAAAAATGGGCGTTCAAATCAAAATGCATTTTCCGCACTTCGTAATTCTTTTGATCAACATAATCGTTCAAATTCGTCCACAATCGGGAGAATTGTAAAAAATATTTAAATTTCTGCAAAACAGGTCTGTATAAAATGTTAGAAAATATGTGAATGCCTTCTTAGTTCGTTGAATAAGAACCACTGCTGGTTTTTGCGATAGTGTACCAAAAGAGCAGTCAACCTCGCCTCATCATCATGCCCAACAATTGAGCATCAACATTATCATTGAAAACTTGGACCATCAGATAGAGGAGTGGCGCCAAGGATGGGAGGGCCATTTGGCCGATATTTTGTTAAATACATAATTGAACCATAAAAATATTATAATTACAAAAAGAAATAATAATAATTTCCTAAATAATTTGTGTTTTATTTGAAATCAACATCGGCCCTTAAAATTTAACCACGCTTTAAATTTATTCAGGTTTCTTATAAAAATGGGCGTTCAAATCAAAATGCATTTTCCGCACTTCGTAATTCTTTTGATCAACATAATCGTTCAAATTCGTCCACAATCGGGAGAATTGTAAAAAATATTTAAATTTCTGCAAAACAGGTCTGTATAAAATGTTAGAAAATATGTGAATGCCTTCTTAGTTCGTTGAATAAGAACCACTGCTGGTTTTTGCGATAGTGTACCAAAAGAGCAGTCAACCTCGCCTCATCATCATGCCCAACAATTGAGCATCAACATTATCATTGAAAACTTGGACCATCAGATAGAGGAGTGGCGCCAAGGATGGGAGGGCCATTTGGCCGATATTTTGTTAAATACATAATTGAACCATAAAAATATTATAATTACAAAAAGAAATAATAATAATTTCCTAAATAATTTGTGTTTTATTTGAAATCAACATCGGCCCTTAAAATTTAACCACGCTTTAAATTTATTCAGGTTTCTTATAAAAATGGGCGTTCAAATCAAAATGCATTTTCCGCACTTCGTAATTCTTTTGATCAACATAATCGTTCAAATTCGTCCACAATCGGGAGAATTGTAAAAAATATTTAAATTTCTGCAAAACAGGTCTGTATAAAATGTTAGAAAATATGTGAATGCCTTCTTAGTTCGTTGAATAAGAACCACTGCTGGTTTTTGCGATAGTGTACCAAAAGAGCAGTCAACCTCGCCTCATCATCATGCCCAACAATTGAGCATCAACATTATCATTGAAAACTTGGACCATCAGATAGAGGAGTGGCGCCAAGGATGGGAGGGCCATTTGGCCGATATTTTGTTAAATACATAATTGAACCATAAAAATATTATAATTACAAAAAGAAATAATAATAATTTCCTAAATAATTTGTGTTTTATTTGAAATCAACATCGGCCCTTAAAATTTAACCACGCTTTAAATTTATTCAGGTTTCTTATAAAAATGGGCGTTCAAATCAAAATGCATTTTCCGCACTTCGTAATTCTTTTGATCAACATAATCGTTCAAATTCGTCCACAATCGGGAGAATTGTAAAAAATATTTAAATTTCTGCAAAACAGGTCTGTATAAAATGTTAGAAAATATGTGAATGCCTTCTTAGTTCGTTGAATAAGAACCACTGCTGGTTTTTGCGATAGTGTACCAAAAGAGCAGTCAACCTCGCCTCATCATCATGCCCAACAATTGAGCATCAACATTATCATTGAAAACTTGGACCATCAGATAGAGGAGTGGCGCCAAGGATGGGAGGGCCATTTGGCCGATATTTTGTTAAATACATAATTGAACCATAAAAATATTATAATTACAAAAAGAAATAATAATAATTTCCTAAATAATTTGTGTTTTATTTGAAATCAACATCGGCCCTTAAAATTTAACCACCCTTTATAACTTCGAAATGCTTTTGTAAATGTAGTCTTTCAATGAAAGTGGGCGTTAAAGTAGGCGTGTGAATAAAGTTTCTGCTAATAATTACAACTTAGATATTTCAATATAGTCCTTTATTTTCCCAAAAACTTTGTCAATAGAGAAATTACATGAATTTAAGATAAACCGTTATATGGGAGGTAGGCGTTAAAGTGGGCGTGTCACCTAAACTTTTTGGCACAACAATTACATTGATTAGAAGGATATACGTAGCAAATATGATCATCATACCTCTAATTTTGGCGGTTTTATGAGCTTTTAAATTTCATTAACGGTAGATAACGTGAAAAGTGGGCGTTATAGTAGGCGTGTCAAAGTTGCTTTTGCGAATGAGTACAACTTAGGTGTTTCAATAGAGCCCATTATTGTTCCAAAATCTTTATTAATAGAGAAATTATATGAATTTTTGGTAAAACGTTATATGGGAGGTGGGCGTAAATGTGGGCGTGGCACCTTAATTTTCTGGCACAGTAATGACATTGCCTAGGGGGATATACGTAGCAAATTTTATCATCATACTCCTAATTTTGGCGGTTTTATGAGCTTTTAAATTTCATTAACGGTAGATAACGTGAAAAGTGGGCGTTATAGTAGGCGTGTCAAAGTTGCTTTTTCGAATGAGTACAACTTAGGTGTTTCAATATAGTCTTTTATTATTCCAAAATCTTTATTAATAGAGAAATTATATGAATTTTAGGTAAAACGTTATATGGGAGGTGGGCGTAAAAGTTGGCGTGGAACCTTAATTTTCTGGCACAGTAATGACATTGCCTAGGGGGATACACGTAGCAAATTTTATCATCATACTCCTAATTTTGGCGGTTCTATGAGCTTTTAAATTTCATTAACTGATGATAACGTGAAAAGTGGGCGTTATAGTAGGCGCGTCAAAGTTATTTTTGCGAATGAGTACAACTAAGGTGTTTCAATATAGCCGTTTATTATTCCAAAATCTTTATTAATAGAGAAATTATATGAATTTTAGATAAAACGTTATATGGAAGGTGGGCGTAAAAGTGGGCGTGGCACATTGATTTTCAGAGTCGTACATCCAATTTTGTTGCTTTTATGACGTTTTTGTTTTTAAATATACCGAAAAATACACTGTGCGGTATAAATTTTCGTACATTTTGATCGATAACTCCTCTCCTAATGCATAGATTTAGATAATTTTTGGGGAAAAATATTGCTTTTACTCAGGAAATATATATTCGAAGTTTCATGAGTCTGCGTTAATGCGTTTGGACAAAATTCCATTTTATTCGATGTTCGAAGGAAACTGTTTTTTGGACCAACTCTTGCTTTTCGAGCTACAACTCTCTTCCTAATAATCCGATTTAGCTTATTTTCAATACCAAACAAACCTTGTCTATAGGAAAGATTCTGGCAAAAATTGGGCCCCCTAGCTTTTTCGGCGCGACCTCTATCGTGCTTTCAACAGACGGACGGACATAGCTATATCGTCATCAAATCGAACCCTGATTCAGAATATATATACTTTATGGGGTCTAAAATGGATATTTCGATGTGTTACAAACGGAATGACAAAATGAATATACCCCCACCATTTTTTTGGTGGCGGGTATAAAAATAACATAAAACGCATATACAAAACTATGAGAACGTAACAAAAAATATTGCATTTGTTTCAAAATGCAATACATATGTATATAGATCGAGTCGAACTACAAATAGTATCTTAAGTTACTTACGTGGTCAAAAACACAAGCTCTAAACACATAGACGCCAGCAGACTTCACAACTTCATGGCTTCAAATGCTGCCAACTTCAAATGCTGCTCTGAAATCAGCTTCATAATTATTTTGAAGACAGCAACAACATAATAATCAGCTGATGTGCATTTTAGCAATACAAATTTCAGGGATGCCGCATATATATTTTATAATGAATAAAATTAAAGTTATTGATAAAAAAAATGTAATTATATCACGAAAAACTATAAAAACACATACATTTGTTTCTTTATTGTATTTTTGTAATGTTCTTTTATGTTTAATATCAAAAATAAGTTTTTGTTATTTTTTTCCAATTTAATATATGTAATGGCAACACTATATTTGTTCTTGCTGCCCGTCAAAATAGAAAATAGCCTAAGTTGGCAGCAGCAGCAAATGCTGTTGTGCAGTCGTGCTGCTGTGCTGCCGTCAAAATAATCGTTTTCATTTAAACACATGGATTTTATTTTTGACATATTGCTGCTTGCTGTCTGCTGTCGTCTATGTGTTTAGAGCAACAAATTAAACGTCGTTTTTCGATATTAATATTGATATTAGTTTGAATAAACGAATTACCAATCCTTTAACATTTTTGACTGTATTTCAGAACTATGCACTATATTTTCAAACTTATTTTTGAAAATGATCTAATGTATTTCAAAAGTCATTAATTAAATTTCAAAAAAAAGTAAATAGAATTTCGAAATTGGTAATTGAATTTCAAAAACTACGAGTTGAAAATTTTGAAATTATCTATAATATGTAAATTCAATTGATTTGTTTCTTCAAATTACAATAATATTCCATTAATACTTTATAACTGTTTATAACTTCAAAAACATCAATTGTAATTGACAAATTATCAATTTTTAAGTAGACTTAGGGCCATTATTACAACTTGCCGTTAGCTAAAGGCAGGATTTTGTTTGGAAGATAAATGGCTTTGGATTATAAACCCTTAATTTATTATTTTTTTATTCATTAAATATTATTAAAATGAATAATAATAACAATAAAAAATGAAGGTTGTGATAATGCAAAGCTATTTATCGAGCAGACAAAATCCTTTGCCTTTACCTAAAGGCAAGTTGTAATAATGGCACTTAATCTATCATGCATAGAAATTGTTATTGTACTTAAAATCAATATTTAACAATATTTAAGAAAATAATATTTAGGCTCATCAAAAAGAAAACATTTCTGGTTAAAGTCGACTATAATATTATTTTTAATAATTTTTTCAAGTTTATTTTAAAGACGATAACAATTTTTATGAACAATAAAGTAAAGTCTACTTTAAAATTGATAATTTGTCAATTACAATTGATATTTTTTATGTTATATATATTAATCCAAAAGTACTAAGTAAATATTGGTTAAAAAAAAATTCTAAAAAAAATCAACTGAATTTTTAAAATGAATACATTTGATAATTTTTAAAATTCAATAAATAACACTATGCTAGTCGAAAAAACAGACAAACCGGGCACCTGGCGTTTTAATATAATTCGGGTACGCTGAATCTAGTGGTGCCCACGGTTTTTTAAGATTGGCTCTGGTTTTCGAGATATACAGTTATTTCCAAAATGGAGGAGGTTGCTCAACATATGTTCGCGTAACTCAAAAACGCTTTAGCTTTAGAAAAATAAAACTTCTTTCTAATATCGTTTTAGAAACATAATTTTTTTTTTTAAAAAAAAACTAATTTTTTGATAAAAATTTCGAAATTTTTGTTTTTTAAAAATTAATTAAAAATCAAAAAATGCAGCTAGGCTTCTAATTTCTTGCAAACATATAAAAAACGAAGCTGATAACAAAACAATCCCTAAATCTTTAAAATCTGTTAGCAACTTTTGATTCTATTCACAAAAGTCGACAAATTTTAGTTAATTTAAGAATTTCATATAACGCAACCACCCTAAGGGATGGTGATAAAGGGAAAGTATAATTTGAGAAAATGTTAAGAACAAAAAACATTGGAGGTCGGTCATACATTTTATCCCCCTAGGAGTGAATCCTAGACCTTAGAAACAAATGATGAGAATGAAAAATAAAGTTGCGCTGGTCATTTAGCCCGTCTAGGGGTATCTCAGGCGCTGCAGGTGCAAAATTTAAGGCTAGAGTTCTACGCGTATAAAAAACAAAGTTCCAAACAAAATAAGCTATTAGTGATTAAAATCTGTCTACAACTTTTGATTTGTTCAGAAAAGATGTAATTTTTCATGCCGCTTAATCGTGGAAAAATTCGGTGCAATTCGGTAAAAGCAACACCATTTGGGCTCAATGCTTTTATAAAATTTTTTACAATACCCAGTTTGATGTGGAGTGGGAGAAGCAAAATCTTTTCCATCGGCACAAGTGGTAATTCAATAACATTGTTTCTATGCAATCTGCTTTCCTCACGTAAAGCCCAATCCCGTTTATTTTACTGGCCGCCATCGAAACGCATATTCCATAAGCACATGAAGCACATATTTTTAGTATAAGCTACCACTTGTGGTCTTCATATTTAATTAACTGTATTATTTTTTTCATTGATGCGTATGTCTCTTTAGTACTTGTGCTTAGTGCTATCGGAATAGGATTTTTTAAATTAGTGACATGTAGCAAAACTGCTTTTAAGTTTCTTTTGGAAGAATCAATGAATAAGCGCCAATCTCCAGGATTATATTCATTTTGCATTCTTAAAACCAAGCCGCGGATGTCAGTAAAATACGCGATAGAATTATTCTCAATAGATTTAAAAAAAGTTGTATCTCGTCTATGGCGATTGATAGCCCCGTATATTTGTACACCTGGTGCTAAAATATTAGCTCGTTTTAACTCTTTTATCAGGAGAATTTTAGACGCCGTACCATAATATCCAGACGATCTTGCGTGATTTCATTGTGACTGCATGGAACCGTGATGCATAACGGCTGATACATTGAAGTAGCTGGTCCACCCGCTTCAACAGAATTAATTATTGAGGGAATATGTTCTGTTGGTATATGGCTATCCGGAACAGGAATTTCATCAGAATGTGGCAGTGGAAATCGAGCATATGCTGTTTCAGTATAATATCCCAGCAAAAATTACTGCATACCCGGAAGCAGGTTTGTAAGGGAGAGACAAATGTTCTCTTCTTTCCCAACCTGCTTCAGGAAGGCATGATTTTTATATGATATGTCCCACTTGGTAGGGCTCTTTGATGCTCTAATTATTTGCTATTTTCACACATGGTGAATGCAGTAATATCATGTCTCTTTTATGTGTTTATTAAGGCATCCAAAATGCGCTGAAATCATGTGTATTATTTGCACATTTGCAATCATAATAGATGCGCTTAAATTATGCATCTTTTCTGCTTCTTTATTTGCGACAGAGATGCACAAAACGACTGTCTCTTTTTTGCGCTGATTAAAAGCATCCTAAATGCAGTAAAATCATGCCTATTTTATGTGCTACTTTCGTAGCATTAAAACATTTCTATTTTTATTTTTTGAAATTTATTTTAACAATATAAAAAAATGAATACAGAACATTCAATTTCATTTTAACATAAACATAAAAAAAAACAATTCATTACCAGTTAAGGCTATAATACACGGCATGTTTTTTACATCTGACTTTAAAATTTGTGAGACATATGTAAATCTACATGTCTGTCAAAATTGTACTTTTACGCTGACTGCTTTGCAGCAGCAGAGATTTCTGCCAACGACTGATGTCACATGTTTTGACAGAGGAAAATAGAGTGCACTTTAATTAAAATTTTGTCAGATGTCTCAACACATGTTTTTTTACAGAAGTAATGTTTTGAAGGTAACACACGATATGTTTGTATTAGCAGTGGAGAATTTGACAAGTCAGATGTAAAAAACATGCCGTGTATTAGCTCCTTTAGTTAATATAATATGTACATATATAATAGTTTTAATAAGTATTAAGTTATATAACTACTTATATATTTAAATTTTCTTTATCAAAAAATGTATTATTTTTTCCCAGCGATTCTTTTTTATAGTGGCGATTTTTTGCCAATCTAAAGGCTTTTCTGAGCTCTTCTAGAAAAGCTTTTTTGCTGGTATTTTCGTCAACCGTTGCTGCTATAAAAAAAGTGTTATTAGAATAAGCAGTAAGATAAATTTTGATATATATATATATATGCTATACGTACCATGCATTGCATTTAAAAATTTTGGGTAATCCAGAAGCCTTTCCTTTTCTTGCCTTCCATCTACGTTGAAACGCATCAAAAGTGATATATCAAAAATATTTAGCAGGTTTTTTTTTAAGCGACCATAGCTTAACAGCTTTTTTAAAGTAACAATCTAAAAGTATAATGCACAAATGGATGCGTTATACAATATTTTACAATAATACAATATTTTATATTAATAAAAAATGAAATTCGAATATTTTACCATTGCTGCCTTAGAATCGTCATTTATTTCCAATTCAACATCCTCTAGTTCAGCGTTTGTTGAAATTGGAAATACATTAGCATACTTTCCGGTGTTTACTTCTGAAGGAATGTTTGTTTTCAATAACACCTTTACTTCCGACATAAGCCCTACTATTACTTGGTTTTGTCTAGAAACAGTATCTTAATGGAAATTTAAAATATGCGTTACATAAATATAAATTTTTATTGCATTAGAATTTTTATTACCTGTTAACTGTTTGACTTCATATTTAACAGCGGCCATTTCTAAATAGTAAATACAAAGTTTTTTAAAATATATATTTTTATTCAACATCTTAACATTATTACCTTTGAACATATCGTTACATTTATCATCAATGGTATTAAGTTTTTGTGAAACTTCATCGGCTACTGATGGCGTAAAACCGCTTTGTGGAGTTTTGCGTGGCATTTTTCTCAAACTATATAGTTTATAGAAAACAGATTTAGAATCGTTTTTATTCTTAAGATTAGTATTTTAATTTTTTAGCTTTTATGTATGTAAGTTAGGAGTTTTTAAATTATATTTTTTTAATGTGTTTATTTTGCGTGTTTTTTTTTATATTTATATTACGAAGTAGCACTCGCTATAGAAGGTCTATACTTTAAAAACCAGGATTTAACTTGATCTTTTAATGAAATATTTCCTTCATTATGTACAACACTACTTTCTAAAGTCTGAACGTCTATGATGGCGTCCTCTTCTATTTTAGGTATAGCTTTCAGTGCTAACATATTTCTATTTTTTTCCTTTTTTATAAGTCTATTTCTTTGCCTTTTACCAACCATATTTAAAAAAAAAACAATCAATTATAAACAAAAAATAAACACAAGATAATTTTAAAAAACTAAAAAAATAAATCAAACATACAATACGTAAAAAATATTTACACCAAAAAAAGAAATGAAGAAAACATATGCATAAAAGAAATAACGGTAACAAAAACCGTTATAAACTACTTGAAAACAAAAACATAAACACAAACTAATTGAACAAAACGCACTTACACTTTTTTATCTTTTTAAACACAAAGACTTTTTCAAATTTTACACGCGCACTTCTTGTTGTTTAAAGCACAAAACATCAACTGATACTCCGAAATAATTCTGTTCTAATTACTGCGTCACCCTTCAATAATTTTTTTTTAACTACAGTAAAGAGAGGTAATCATTCGCTTACACGGCTTTCAGACTAGGCAAGTCACTTGCGCAAGTGACTTGCGCAAGTGACTTGCGCAAGTGTTGTGTTTATAGGCAAAAGGGGTAAGGTCGGGTTAAGAGGAAGAAACTTGCTCATTTTTGAGTACACACTTGCCTGTACTCGGCAAGTACGAGCAAGTTTTTGTTGAGAAACCAAAAACAAAAGAGTAATAAAAACAAACAAGAGTGCTATATTCGGCCATGCCGAATCTTATAAACCCTTCACAACGTGTTGTCATGCACCAACAATTGTTTATGTCACCATTTATCTCATATGAAATACGTACATACAAAACATACATATATAAAAACATCCCATTGTAATATTATACATTTAGTTTACTTATGTGCTTAAAAAAAATAAATTAAAAGAAAAATTAAAAATAAAACAATAAAAATTTGAATAAAATATAAAATAAAAAAAAATTTTTGGCTCACTCTAACCAGTATACCACGTTTGTATGTATGTGTAGATAATTGATAATTGTAGAAATTTCAAACGGAATGACAAACCTATATATACCCTTTTTCACTGTGTGAAGAGTATAATAAGTAAAAGAGAACGAAACTTGGGCAAGTCAGTTGCTGAGTCTGAACATGAAAGCAAGTTCAAAGAAAAATAAAAGAAAATAAAAAACTAACTTGAGCAAGTGACTTGCCTGGTCAGAAAGGGGTGATACATTCCTGCATCCTCGTAAGCGAGAGAAATTGCAGTAAGTTATTTTGTAAAAAATTACATATATTTAATAGAAATTTCTGACTTCTAATTATAGCACCCTCGAATGCGCTCTAATATTGCGCTATAAGAAGGCATGATTTTTTTTTACTGCTTACCGGTACAACATAAATTTTTGCTGGGATATATAAGTACTTTTTCTTCTGTTCATACCCGCTGTATAATTTATGCACGCATAACACTCATCTTCAACATGAACTATGGGATCTCTCCAAATCATTGGAACACCAAATGACATGGCGTCTCCATTTTTTCCCCACTTATTTAAATGGTAAATGCAGTGTGTACACACTATTGATGGGTCGAACTCTTACCATATATAACACTTAAAGAAAAATATGATTCATACAAGGTACTTGTTTCAGTAGTAATTTTACGGCGACTTGGCATATTTTTATATTTCCCACACACATAACAAAAGTAATTAAACATTTTACACGCCTCCATCTTAGATATATCAATATAACTGATTGGATTCAAGACTGTCAAAGGCTTTTAACTTCACAGATCACTTTCGCAAGCACTTTCCATATGACAGTGAAGGGGTTGAGTAGCTCTTATTTATACTGTAATTGTTTTAATCAAAGTACCTGTCGAGACCTTCATGACCATGTTTTGTAAAAAAAACCAGGAGGAATAATATTTCTACCTGTTCCAGGTATAACAATAGAATATGTTATTTAAGTTTTTTACAAGACCGATTAGTGCGGTTTTGACTGCACAATAAAAGACCGATTTGTGTGGTTTTGTAAGCACAATAAAATACAAAGATGTAAGCATTTATGACTTTATTTCTTAATTCTAAGAATTTTTCAATCGGTAACTTCACTTCTTAGGGGGGCTCCCATACAAATATTGCGATTTATGAAATTCTTAAATTAACTAACATTTGTCGACTTTTGTGCATAGAATCAAAAGCTGCTAACAGATTTTAAAGATTTAGGGATTGTTTTGTTATCAGCTTCGTTTTTTATACGTCTGCAAAAAATTAGAAGCCTATTTTTTGATTTTTTATGAATTTTTAAAAAACAAAAATTTCGAAGTTTTTAAAAAAAATTAATATTTTTTTCAAAAAAAAAAAATTTTTTTTCTAAAACGACTGCGGAAATTAGAAAGAAGTTTTATTTTTCTTAAAGGAAATTTTATTGCAGAATTTCGGTTTTTTAAATTTTTTCAATAAACTAAAGCGTATTTGAGTTACGCGAACATATGTTGTGCAACCTCCTCCATTTTGGATATAACGGTATATCTCGAAAACCAGAGCCAATCTTAAAAAACCGTGGGCACCACTGAATTTAGCGTACCCGAATTATGTGAAAACGCCAGGTGCCCAGCTTGTCACGAAAAAAAGAGTAAATTTGTTGCACAGTGTAATTATAAAACACAAATAGAGGTGGTATAGTTATATAAAAGAAAATAATTTATGATTACAAAACAGTACAAATATAAAAAAACAGTACTTTTTCGTACTGTTTTAGGTATTATGAATATAACAGTACATATTACAAAAAACAGTGCATGTACTGTTTAAAACAGTACGAATGGCAATCCTATCTGGAACTCATACACTGCAACTGTGTCATGTTTCAAATCTTCGGATATGTTTGCCATACTTTTGTGTTCTAGTTTTTCCTCCTTTTTGAAGTTAACAACTATTGTGAATATAGTTGCTTGGTCGTTGTTGAAGTGAAACGCCTGTATGGCATCCTGAACAACATATTTATAGTTTTCTGCAAAATCAAAAGAAATGACGAATTCACCAAGAAGTGCATCTTTAAATCCTTGAAGAATGGCCATTGCTCTTTAACTAAAAAGTCATGAGTTCTTAAATTTAGCAATCCTCTACACATTTCTTCAACAAAATCATCCATATTTAAAATTATTGTTTTTAATGTGTATCTTTCAGTCTGAAGCCAATAATCGAATTTGATCTCCTCAATACATTCTCGATCGAAGGTTGGTTGATTGGTTATCGTGGTAGTTCGCTGCACGCCAACAGTCAAGTAGAGTCTATATGACTCCGTTTTGACAGGACCACATCACTCGTCAGCTTTTAATGTATCTCAGAATAAATCCAAGAGTAAGGGTACTCAGTAGATAATTCAGTCCAACTTCAGATATCGCAGAAAGGCCATCCAGTACATGTTCGCCCAGAAATCTGTGTCTTTTAGCCGCCAGTGCAGGACATTCGCAGAGAAGGTTGAAAACCAGTTCCTCCTTCTCTCTATCCAGACAGCTACGACAATTGTCGTTCGATGGAAGTCCGAGTCGACTTGCATGTTTGCCTAACATCCAGTGACCCGTCAATACCGCTAGCAACCTCGATATGTCCCTCCGACTTCGACTGGTAAGTTGCAATGTGCGTCGAGCATCAAAAGAGGGCCACGTAAGCCGTGCTACCTTACACATGCTCAGCCCACGCCACCTGTCATTAGCCTTCCGGAGAAAGTGTCTGGAGATTCTGCTTTTAATAGTCCCTAACGGGATTGCAACTGCAATTGCGTTAGAGATATTCAAAGCAGATCCTCTCCTGGCTAGTTCATCAGCCCGCTCATTACCATAGTGGCCCTTATGCGCAGGAATCCAAACTAGAGTAACGTCAGTCCGCTGACCAAGCCTCGACAGTTCCTTTCTACATTGGCCAACTAAATTAGACGTAGTAATGTACGACGTGAGTGACAAGAGTGCCGCCTGACTGTCGACAAATATACCAATACTCCCGTGGGTATTCCCGTCATTCAGTACCCTACATGCTTCCCTGATAGCGAGTATTTCCGGAAGGCGGAAGGAGAGTTCAATCTCCGATCCATCCTAGAACCGTCAGTATAGATACTGGTGTCAAAGCTCCCCATAAGGTGACCCCCATTCCACTCTCTCCTGGAGGGAATAAGAACCCTGAACGCCCCAACAAAGTCCATGTAGGGCGTAGCGTAGTCAGAGGGTTGATTCACGCTCGAAGGCAGCGTGGCCAATATACTCGCATGGCCATACGTCCTCGACCTCCAACAGCCAGTCGCATTAAGCCTCACCACACTACTTGCGGATGTGGCCAATATATGAAAATCCATGGGAATAAGATGCAACACAGTGTTCAGCGCCTCCGAAGGACTAGTTCGCATCGCTCCCGTTATCCCAATGCATGCCGATCTCTGTACTCGATACAACTGGTCCACAACATATTTACGCCCCGTTGCAGTCCACAATACCAGAGATCCATAAGTGAGAATTGGACGTACTACTGCCGTATACATCCATTTAATCATGTTAGGGGTGAGTCCCCATTTCCTACCAAACATCCCACGATACGTGTAGTAGGCTACCGTAGCCTTCTTCACCCCGTGCTGGACGTTCAGTTTCCATGACAATTTAGAGTCCAGGATAATACCCAGATATTTCGCCCTATCCGATAGGGGAATTTCGCAGTTCCCAACCTCGGTGGTCTGAAGCTTGGAATCTTGGTCTTTGTTGTGAACAGTACCAGTTCCGTTTTGCTTGGGTTTACTACTAGACCGCTGTCCGTGGCCCAGTTTCTTAGTAATCTCAAGGCATCGGACATGATATCACTAATCACGTCCGAAAACAGTCCCAATACTAGTATCACAACATCGTCCGCATAAGCCACGACCTTTATAAACCTATTGTCCAGTTCAATAAGAATCACGTTAACAACAATAAGCCAAAGCAGTGGAGAGATCACACCGCCCTGAGGTGTACCTCTTTCCACTAGCCTTGACATAGTGCTGTTACCAAGATTAGCAATAACCACCCTTGTGCTCAGCATGGACACTAGCCAGTTGCTGATATACTCCTCAACCTCCAGACTAGTGAGGGCATGTTGAATCGCAAGGGTGGTTACGTTATTGAAGGCCCATTCTATATCCAAGAAGGCTGCCATAGTATACTGCCCGAATTCGAGACACCTCTCTATAGTCCCCACAACCTCATGTAGAGCCGTCTCCGTAGAGCGTCCCTTAAGATAGGCATGCTGACTGCCCGACAAACGCGTCGTTCCCTCCAGTCGCTGCCTGACATGAGAGTCGATGAGTCGTTGCAGTGTTTCTTCGGATGAGGTACCCAACTCATCCGATTTTTTTGTTTCGTTTTTTTCTTTATTTTCGTTATTTTTCTCCATATGTTGATCCCACAAGTGAGCACGTAAGGGGTTGGACCATCCACGCAGTGACGGCGTACGCGGACTGGACGAATAATACAACCGGCCCGTGTCATAGGCACCGGAGGGGAGCTGTTAACGACTAATCCTCTTTTACCACTAATTAGCCATTCAGGTTCTCGGCACTGCTTCCTACCACCTTAACCTTACAAGTGGGGGAGAGGAAGAAGAAATGAAAGGAGGTTTAGGAAAGGGAGAGAAGGATGGGATTGGATAACCTTTTGTTATGAGCGCTTTTAGCACATACCTCATTGACTAACTTCGAGTAGCGAGGTACGAGTATCCCGCCTACTAAAAATCAGACCCTGAGATAAGTACCACAGCTGTCACTTAAGCCACCACATCGCGGCAAGATCGTTATCCAGGTGGTGTTAATTAAATTTTCTTTGATGAATGTGGTTCCCGGGCAAGAGGTTGCTGTATTAGGACACATAGTCAATTTAAGGCAATCATGGTAATCGTGCAAATCATATAGCGAATTATCAGTTGAGTACTTTAAGTTGATTTCCTTCAGCATCAGTTTAACATTTTCGTGGTAAATACAAACGCATACTGTGTGAGTTCCGCTGCTTCCTGCCAAAACACAATGTTTTGGCCTCAGTTGAGTAAATTTCGTGAAGCCAATTTTAACATCCTTGTGTTCAGATTGAAATGTTGCAAATAACTCATTCAGGTTGCAAATATCATCCTCTTCTGCATTTGAACTTTCTTGCCATCGACTTGTATACCCAGTCTTTCATACCTGGCATTAGGCGACTCATATCATCTGGCTGATAAAACTGAGTTACAGTTTCGCTGTCTAAAGTTTTTCCCTTCTTTTTGCTTAGGAGTGTGAGAATCCCATGCTTAGCAACCAACTTTTAAGCAATTGTTGCTTCCCGTTTAGATGTTCCAAACTCAGTCATTATTTTTTCACATCTTCATGTCAATGGAGCAAGCGTAAGAAGTTGAATTTTTTCAGCTTTACTTTGTGACGTTTTATACTTCTCTTTTATTTATTCAAGAACTTCTAGTGCATCCTTATGATATTGGTTTTGACAATCATTCTTTGAACTTATACCTTCTACTGAAAAGTTAGAATAATCATCACCAGCAACAGTACTCTCATCATTCCATGAATTACTTCTGTCTTCATGTGCAATAACTTCAACGCAAGGTTTATTACTATTCAAATCCGACAATTCTTTCAATTTTCCGAGTTGTTTCCTGCATGATCCACAAATTTTCATCCGTTCTGACAGCGTAGCAAATTTTTTTAGAAAGCCGTGGAAATATTTCGCATATGTGATGAACTGTGCTTCTTTTTGTTAAAGGGATTAAAACAAAAACAAAACAAAAACATGCATTTTATTTTCAAAATTAGCTTTGTTAGGAGCCGTAGACATTGTGCAGATTATTTAAGTAAGTAATTATGTAAATAGCACATGTCTGAACTTTAACGCTGTTTCGAAAAAACTGACTTCCGAATGTCTTCACAATGACAATAAATACTGTTTTTAAGATCATATATTACAACGGATACAATACCTAGAAAAAGTATTTTACCTGATTATGTTAAAAAAATCTTTGAAAAACTCGGCAATTAGAAAATAAATTCTTTCTTTTTTGGGTTTATTTAATGAATGCTATTACATACAAAAGAGATAAATACGTTTACAGATAAAAAGGTTTTCCTTCATGTGATAAGTGACCAAATATTTAATTTTAAAAATTCCTGGAAAGTAAGTTTGCAAAAAAATTATTCAATTAATGTATTTTAATTATTATAGAGGGACATCAGCCAAGGGCATTTCTTAACTGTTTTCTTTAAAAGTAAGGACAGTTTAAAATATCATATCCCGTACTGAAAAATACGATAACATGGAACTGAAATGTTTACCAGGTAGACAAAAGAAAAATAACTGGCAAGATTAAAATCGCTTAAGTTATTTATATTTTTATTATATATTATTTAATTATCATAACAAATAAATAAAAAAATGAAATTTTCAAAATTTCTATAGCCAAAAAATGATTTTATTAATTAGTCTAACATATTGTTGGTAATAGAGTATCGAAGGTATGGAAGCTTAATTAGGTATGTTACATACCGTTGGAAAGGCAAATTTATCTAGTTTCTTAGTATATGTTTAATTTTTAAGGTTTTAGAAACGCTTGCACACAAATAGGAAATATTTAAAAATAGTGCATATAAAAATCTTTGTACTGAGTGACAAAATATTTTTTTATAGATATCCCACTAAGCGATCTTAAAGCTCTTAAAGGAAAAGCCCTAAGCTTTCTTTAAAAAAGGCCCATTGAAAAAAAAAATTTATTTTTTTAAATTTTGTGGAAAGATTGAAGAAATAGCTATCTAAACTATTTGGGACAAATTTTGCTGAGAGCTATAGGTAATAAATTACAGAGATGAGATAAAATACCTACTTATTAAAAATTTCTATCTGAGCTACTATTCAATAGGACTAGCTTCGGTGTAAATTTCATCCCGATCGGAAGATATCGATTTCAAAAGTTGGTACACTTGAGGCGAAATAACCCATATATATATATATATACTAGCATTTAACCCGCTACTTCGATAGCGCAGTTCTTACTATTTATTGAAAACTCAAGTTCTATTTATTATTTATTAAATATTTTTGGTTAAATTTATGAAATTCTACCTTTAGAAACGTAGAAAATACAAAAAGTTCAATAAAAATGCGAAAACTTACATTTTTGGTCCAAGTTCTAAATTCCAAGTTTAAAATGTTCAAATATCTATGTAACAAAATATTTTAGTAGACATGATTTAAAGTCAGTAAATCTACTCTTTTTTGCAAAAAAGAATTTATGTTCTAAAAAGTAACTCTTTTATCGATTTTTCCCCTTTCTACTCTGTTATGAATGTGTTTTATTTTTTACTAAATTACATAATTTTTTATGTCTAGTGAAATCCCAATTATAAATTTTGTCAAAATTGGCCGTCAAATTAGCAATTACATACATCTTACGGAATTTTCCCCTTTTTGGTACCTTTTTTGTCCTCAAAAAATTTTCCAAAAATTTCACCTAAATATTTGTCCATATTCTATTAGGAAATAATAATTGTCAAATTTTGTCTCATTGAATAATATAAGAAAAGTTTATTTTAAAAAAAGTACCAAAAAAAGGGAACATTTTTACCCCTTATACAAGCGAATTTGAAAAAAGTGCCAAATTCTTATTAATATTTTTTCGCGGATTACTTAAAACAGTTTAAATTTTTTTCCTAGCTATATGTGTTTGGAAGTTACATAGGGCTCAAAAAATACCAAATTACAGTTTTTACCCGTTTTTCCCCTTAGGGGTCGAAAATTCAAAAAAAGGCCAGATACCTGTCAGCATATTTTTTGTGCAAATTTCAATTTTTTCAATTTAATTTGTATCATTTTTAGTTTAGCAGATATAAGATTACCCTTTTTTTGCCCCTTTAAAATAAGAATTTCCAAAAATCTCTTCTTAGTGGAGCTATACATCGAAAGAGGAACCGATTGTCCAAATTTCATGTCTCTCTCTTGCGTTTGGGCTGTGCGATGATGAATCAGTCAGTCAGTCACGTTACTCTTTTATATATGTATATAGATATATACACATATACAATTATATATACATATACATATTCATATATACATATATATACATATTGTTACAGATTTATTTTTAAATAGCTTAATTTACACTATAATTTTATTTTAGTTGTAGAAGTTTAGTTACAGTAGTTTTGTTTTATTAGTTTATTTCGCTTGTTTCTCGAATATAATGTTAAGTTGTGTGCAGCCGATGTGAGTTATTATGTGCAGCATACTCTTAGGCACTTTTATTATTCCTGCATATTACTTAACATTAACATTACGTCTTAATTTAAATGTAACGGCTTTCAAATGAACTAGTGTGTACATACGAAAACTTTGTCGAATGTTATTGAACACCACTATGTTACTATAAATAGCCGAACAACGCAGCTAATATGATCAGTATAAGAGTAGAGCTTGTTAAGTGTGAGCTAACAGTGTTTTGTGTATAACAATAACTGAAATAAGTAAAGTGCTATAAAACAATATCTGAGTTTATTTAAATAAAGTGCTCTTAGTTTTACAACAAATTTCAACTGTTTTTGATTGCAATAAAAGAACTCACAGTTTATTTAAAGGAAATAAGCCAACATTTATTAAAGGTATAAATGTAACAATATAACGTTTATTAAGGGTATAAATGTAACATACATACACATGCACATATATATACATACATATATAATTACATATACACGTACATATACCCACACATACATGTACATACAAATATGTATACATATTAGAAAAAAATTTTATAGCGTTACGATTAAAACTCTTTATGACGAAAAATTCCTGCTACAAGCGCACTACATTTCCCCCACGCCAAAATCAGATTGGGGTTTTTTTTTTTTATTCCAACACTGATATCGCTTGTAGTTTCATGAAACTCTATACAACTCAATATTTATTTACGGCCTAATGTCTTTGGCGTGATAAACACCAATCAATTTACCATTAAAATCTTCCAATTGGTAATAGCAATAGCAAGTTTTCTTCCGTATCCTAGCTTTAAGAACTGGGTGTGCTAATTTAACGTTGTAATGCTTTCCCATGTCACTTTGCCTAAAGTTTCTACGAAATACCTCCTGACCCGTTTCATACTCAACCATCTTTGAGCGAAGATTATATGACCTTTAATTTCTCTTCTGTTGGCGTTCCATATTTTTCTTTGCCCTATCACGGATAATAGTAAAGGAATCTTTACGATCAAATCTCACGGTCTTATCCTCCATCATATCTAGCCTCCTGAAAAGTGCATATGTCTTACCATTGGTAACCATATGTTGTCCGAACATAAGGTAATAAGGACTAGTACCTGTTGAAGCATGCACAGCCGATCGTAATGCACAGCTAATGCTGCTAAGATTCTCATCCCAATTATCCTGGTCCATTTTAATATACGCTCTTACTGCGGAAAGAACTGACCGATTAACTCGTTCAGATGCATTAGCTTGGGGCGAGTATACGGCAGTATAAGTATGGTTAACTCCATACGTTTGTAAAGGATGATTGAATTTGGTGAACTTAAATTGGGAGCCATTGTCTGAAACGACAGACTCTGGGGTACCAAAAGTATGAAACAGTTCCTCCAGATATTTTGTCACTACATCGGCTGTAAATTTTCTAATTGGGTTAAGGAAACAATATTTAGTAAAATGGTCAAGAACAATGAATATACCTACATTTCCTGATTTCGACCTAGGATATGGCCCTAAAAAATCAACATACAGTTTCCGGAATACTCTTATGGTTTGTGATGTTTTTCCCATCGGACGTCTCATTATAAAATGTTTTGTACCTTTACATATGTCACACGCGTTAACATAGTTTTTCACATCACAAGTTAGGCCAGTAATAAAAACGTCTAATTCTCTTCATCGTTTTTCTTATGCCTCCGTGAGCCGATACCGGACTATCGTGTGCCTTTTCTAGAATTTCCGAAATCATAGCCTTAGGTATCCAGAGTTTCCAAGCAAGATCATCCTGCAACGCTTTTCTCGTACAGTGTTCCGCACGTCGGTACAGAAATCCATCTATAATTTTAACAACTGGAGTTTTACCCAAATTCCCTTTTACGCGTTTTAGCATTTGTTTACATTCGTCACTCTTAAAATGCTCGGATTCTAGATCCAAAAAAATCCAAAGTCATCTACCTCAGATATATCTAGCATAAGGATGGCAGACAAATTCTCACAGTTTGTACGTGAAAGAGCATCAGAAACTACGATTTTGCTTCCTTTTCGATGCTCAATTTTGAAATTAAAGCCCTAAAGTTTTAAAGCACATCTTGCCAAGCGTGAATTAAGATCTGTTTGGGACATGAGCCACTTTAGTGATGCATGGTCAGTGATCACTCTAAACTCATGTCCTTCCTCATAGGCTCTAAATTTTCTTATGCTAAACACTCTTGTTCGGTGACTGAATAATTACGTTGGGCTTGGTTTAGTTTCTTTGACATAAATGCTATAGGAAACTCTTCACCTTCCGCAGTTTTCTGTACCAAAACACTTCCTATCCCAGTGTTGCTTGCATCACAGTGAATGTAAAAGGGCTGTGAAAAATCAGGACTATGCAACACTGGCGCTGTGGTATCCGGTATCACCTTATCCATTAGCCTTGACATTGTCTGTGGCGCATTGCAGAGGCCAAAAGGCATGACCTTGAAATGGTACAAAGGACTGCCAGGGACAGTAAATGGTGTTTTATCTTTCAACGATTTGTAAAGTGGTATTTGCCAAAATGCGTCCTTTAAATCTAGGCTGGTTATATATTTTGCCTTAGGAAGCCTGCTTAAAATCCCATCTATGTTGGGCAGAGGATAAGCATCCTTTACCTTTACAGAATTTACTTTCCGGTTATCCAGACATAAACGAACCTTACCAGGTTTACGCACTAGCACAATTGGGGAGGACCATGCACTTTCTGACTCTTCAATTACATCATTTTCTAACATTCGGTCTAACTCGGCATATATAAGTTTTTCCATAGCTGTTTGATAGGTATGGAATTCCCTTCATCAATCACGTGAGATATAACTGACGTTTGCCCTAAACCTTCTTTGGAAAATGATGAGAATGTGTTAATCACCTGTTGTAATTGGTGTTTTTGTATATCAGACAATGGACGTTGACTTATGTTTTTTGGGGCATTTAGGGGTTCAAAATTTTATTCAATTGCATATACAAGTCGAGTTGGCAATAAATCAAACGCACGCCAAAAATCAATGCCTAAATATAAATTCTGTGATAGATTAGGAACTACGTAAAGACGTATTTATTTGGTTACGCCACGAAATGAAATATCAGTCTCCACTTATCCACAGACTTGTTGCGTCAGCAGTTTTGACAATTCTCTTAAATTTCAGGTCAGAATTTATCAATTGATTAGCTGCCTCAGCACCTAAACAACTAATCGAAGCACCAGTATCTAACTGACCCATATGATTCCATCAAATAACGTAACATTAGCGTATGGCCTTATATTATCTGGGTTGTCATAGAAAGTACTAAGTAAACTTCGACATGTACGATTTACGTTCGACCAAAACTTTTTCATGCGTTCAGTAGAACGTGTTTTTCTTATAATGGGAATGGGCTCGTTAAAGATTTCGGCTCTCTTTGTATTATACTCAGCAACACGAATATCGAATGGTTTTATATATATAGGCTGGTGACATTTTGGATTTTCATTACACTTTGATGCATACCGTTCAGGTAACTCTATACTAGGTATTATATTTTTGGATACTTCAAAGACAGGTTCTACATATTCTGGTATTAAATCCATACTTTTATTATTAATTTCTTTATGTAAACTAGTTTCACAAGGGAAATGTAATAGTGTTAATTTAGTTTTATCTAATATTTGCTGAGCTAAGTTTTCCTTATTAACTATTTCGGTATCAGGTAGATATTTTATTCGGTACTGGTCGCATTCGATATTGTCGGTTTGTGTGCACTTTTCTGTGCACTGCCTTTCAGGTGTTTTGAACTATTACATTGCATTGCAGTTGGGTTTATAAACTTTTGGTGTTCCACAACCGTAACAAAACACTTGACGGTCCTCAAGACAGTCTTGGTACCGATGACCTATCTTTTGGCAATTCCAACATATCAACGATATCGTGGAAATTTCGTCTTCATCAAATAAAGATTCTTTTCATCATTAACAATTTCATTTACCTGACGTCGGGGAACAAGGTGTCTGTTTAATAACTGCCTTTTGCCCACATCCAACATAAAGAACTCCCTCCTACGACAAATGTCGCGTAGTTTAGATACTGAACTTATCGACAAATTTAGAATCTCGTGTTGGATTTCGGGTAATAAATTTCGGAGAAGAACTTCCACCAATACTTTTTCGGGAAGCGGAGTCGATAATCTATCAGAAATATCAACAATTGCTTCATAAAACGAGTCGAAATTTTCATTGGGGTGTTGCTTGCGATCACGTATCATTTCTGTAAAGTCGTCATCTGTGCGAGAATCTTGGCATTGTTGACGTAAAGCGTTACATAAATCAGGCCATTGTATTTCCCTCGCCGACCGGTGGTATCTCCAAAACCAATCTGTTGCCTTTGAATCGAAGAGAGTAGAAATATGCCTAAACAAAAGTTCAAAATTACCATGTAATGTTTGTGTTGTTAGAGCTTCAACGCGGTACATAAAATTATCAACTGACATTCCTTTTTGATCCCCAGAAAATTTTATTTTCCAGTTATGTATGACGTGACCAACCTTATAAAGCGTAAACAAAGAATGAGGAGATTGCTGTGACTCACCTCTGCTTGAATTTAAATTGCCACTAGCAGAAGAGGTATTATTACGAACAGAACCTATATTCGAGGGCAACACTAAAAGTTGTTCAATTTCTTGTTGGTAGATTTCTAAAATTTTGATCTAAGTTATATTTTTCACCTTGCGCTTGTAAGTCTTCATTTCCAGACTGATTTAAACTCAATCTCTTAAAAATAGATTCCAGGTTAGTTTCAATTATCCTTGTACTGAGCTCCTACAGCTGCTGTTACTAGATTTTGGGATGAACTAGTGGACATTATTGAAGAATTTGACTCTAAAGCTCGTGCAACGTCTACGTGAATTTGAATTTACAGAAGAAACTAAAAGGGAAAGGTAGTAAAGTATGGAAATAAATCAAGTTAAAATTACTTGGTACATATTTAGATAGATTCCAAACATACATTCCATATTAAACTAATTTAAATGCATAACAAGAATAGTTATCTTTATCTATATAGATATATAAAAGTAAAACTCTGTGTATGTGTGTGTGTTAGCTATAGACTCCGAAACTGTAAAACCGATCGGACTCAAACTTTGGCAAGTTGTTGTACACATTCTAGGGAGTGTTTAAGAGTGGTAAAAAGTGGGCGGGGCCACGCCCATAAAAAATTAGTTATAATTTTTAGCTACTTGCACAGATTTTCCTGAAACTTTGCACACATATTGACCTCTCATGACTACATAATTTCGTGATTAAAAAAGTGGGCGGGGTCACGCCCATAAAAATTTATAATTTTGAGGTACTTGCCATGGATCGATTTTTTTGAAACTTTGCACACATATTAAGCTGTCATGACTATATAATTTCATAGTTGGAAAAGTGGGCAGGGCCACGCCCATAAAAAAAGTTATAATTTTCAGCCACTTGAACTTCACCGATTTTTCTGAAACTTTGCACCCATATTGAGCTGTCATGACTATACAGTTTCGTGCTTAGAAAAGTGGGCAGTGCCACGCCCATTAAAAAACAGTTATAATTTTTAGCTTTTTGCACTTGATATTCAATTGAAAATCAGAATGCATTTTTATTCATTAAGGGGCGTAGTAACGCGAGTTAAATGCAATAGAATGTTTTGTTAAAAAAAAACCAAAACTTTAGTTTTGAGTTTTTATTTACTTTATTTATTGAACTCTGATTTTCTACTAACTAATATTTTACAAAAATGTATTAATATAAAATTGGTTCGTGAAATTAAAATTGCTTTGTCTATATTTTGTTTTTGTAAAATTGGGTTTAAAATTAAAAGTGCTTAATCTATTTTATTACTTAAAAATGTATTAATATAAAATTGATTCTTGAAATTAAAATTGCTTAGTCTATATTTTGTTTTTGTAAAATTGAGTTTAAAATTAAAAGTGCTTAATCCATTTTATTACTTAAAACTAAGGAAGTATTAAGTGACCTCTTATAATCATGCTGTTAACAAAAGGTTCAGTGGCTTTTGTTAACAAATAAAAAAAATGCTGAATTGTGTAAGTCTATCAATTGCACAATTTTAGTTGGGCAATTGACCTCTTATTATTTTTGCCAATCGACATTTATTTTGGGTGAAGTCGGATCTGTCTCCGACGTAACTTCTTCCCCCTTTGTGTAAAAATTCTCCTGAATTTTGGATTTAAGTTTTCTTCGTATTTTTATTGTGTACACACTGACCTTTGTCAATAACATGATTAATAGGAAAATTAAAATAAATATTGTTATAATTGATGTACTACTATATTTTTTATGATATTTAAATTCTTTAATTTCTTTTACATTTTCTATTTCACTTAAAACTATTTCGTCAAACGTAGGTTCTAGGATATTAATTTCAATTTGATTTTTTGAGGGGATAACAAAATTATCTCTGTATGTTTTTTCTGAATTTACAAAAGTTTTGTTATCTATTATCATCAATCATGAAATGTAAATAAATAGTTTTTGCTTATTGAAAGGCTCCTTTTATCACAATTACTGGAGACAATACTTCCATTTGAATTCTTTAGCAGTACTAAGCCGGATTCTATTTCTGTTATGTCTTTTTTATATTCTCTTATTTTCTTACAATTATTTTTATATATACATAAATTAGATATTTTAATTTCTTTAAAATTAGGGTTTTTTCTATATTCATAAACTTGTCCGTTGTAGTGTAGAACTTCTTGTGGTTTAAAGTTTAACTGTGTAAAGTTTGTGTCGGTCATGGGTGTGGTAAGGGATCGTTTAACTGTCACTGTGTCCTTTGGGAATTTTATTACAAATATTATGTGGTCGTCTTTGTATTTTGCGGCTCCTAATTGCATGTACTGAAGTTCGTAAAAATCAATCTTAAAGTCGGTAATATTACAAAAACACCTAGATTATCGATTACAGATTCCCCTCTCAAGCTTTTATCAACTATTGACAAGAGAATTGATAAGAGATTTGATACCTTCTTGTCTCATATGAAATCAACGTTTCAAGAGTGTGAAGCTCGTATGGAATCGTTGATTAACAAGAAATTCGATGAGCTAAGAAGAGACATAATTGATATGAATCAACGTATAATAAAACTTGAAACAGTCGCGGATGAAATTATTAGCCTAAGGAGTGAAGTTCAGAATTTAAAAACACAATTAGAACGACAGGAAAATACCATTGTTCCGTCTGATCTACGTTTTATTGGAATACCTTACAAAAAAGGAAAAAATTTATCGGATATTTTTAATTCTATATGCAACGTTTTGAATATTCCAACACCTGCCATTAAATCTCTTTATCGTCTTCAAAACAACAACAATAAGGATCAGCATTTTTCTTCTGACGCTGTTATAATGGTGAAGATTTTTTCTCCGTATGAAAAAAATTTTATTTTAAAGTGCCTGGCTAACTATAGAAAAGCTAATAGGACTGAGCTTAAATTATGTACTTTCGGCCTTGGTAGTGATCGTTCGTTCTACATAAACGAAAATTTAACAACAATGAATCACAAGATTCTTTTATCAGCAATTGAACTGAGAAAACAAGGACTGTTAAAAAGTGCTTTTATAATTCGTGGCTTAGTACATATTAGATTAAATGGAAGTGATGAACCTATTTGCGTAAATAATTTTCAGAAGTTGCTTGATTTATTTCCTGAAAATAATTATTCTCTTAAAAATGTTCCTGCTAATAACTAATATTTTATTAATAATTAGGACAAACTTTTTATTATTTTTTTATTTTGACTTCTGTCTTATATACGAGTACATCATAATTTATTTTACTTTATTTTTTACAATGTGTTTTTTATTTTTTGCTTTTCAACTGTTGCGTTGTTTTTTAAATATTTTCTTAATTCATAATGACTTTAGACGGCGGTAGTCATTCTTACAGTTCCAATGCCGTTATCTTTAATTTCATTCGTATTATTTGCAAACAGAGATCTGGCATTAATATGTGCCATTTGTATGCACAGAGCTTGAACAACAAATTTGACGAGTTCAGGTATATTTTTTAAAAATTCTGGTATGGATGTCATTTGTGTATCGGAAACTTGGTTTAGTGGTACTATTGCCGATAGTGACGTTAATTTGGATGGCTTTCAAATCTTTCGCTGCGACAGATGCACCCACGGTGGTGGCGTGGCAATATTTGTCAATAAGGACTTGACAAATAAATGTTGAAATAATTTCAATAGGGAAAAAATTACTAGTTGGATGTGCCTACAGGCCCAATAGGCGAATAGGCCTTCATGTTTTTCAAGAGAAAATTGGGACGATAACGGTCAATTATCAGGATGTTGTATTATGTGGCGATTTTAACTCCAATGTTTTATGCGAGACTAGTCCTGTTGACATGATGAACTCCTTTGGTCTGTTTCCTACTAATACGAACTTTCCTACGCATTTTACTGCTACCAATAATTCTTTATTAGACCTTTTCTTTTTTAGTTCCAAAAATAAGGTTCTCCTTTATGAACAACTTTCTGCACCATACTTCTCTAAACATGATTTAATCTTTATAAGTTTTAATTTTTTTGCTCAGCGTTCTAGAAAAACAATTACGTACTATGATTTCAAAAGAATAAATCACAACATATTGATTGATGAGTTATTTAATGTAGACTGGAACTCAATCTACTATATGCCGAACGTTGATGATCAAGTAAGTTTTCTTGAACGAAATCTTGCAAAAGTGTTGAATAAATCTGTACCTTTGAAAACAATTTCCAGCCATTATAAGGCTAAACCTTGGTTTGATGAGCATATTAAGAGTAAAATATGGGATCGTGACTATGCTTTCAAACGATGGAAACGCTTTAAAACTATTGAATTACATGAGCTATATTCTATTTCAAGGAAATAGGTAAACAAATCAATAAAAAGGGCCAAATCGTTATATTATTCTGAATTGTTTTCCTCTGCTGTAGGCACGAAAAAAACATGGAAAATTATTCGAGATATAGGTATCAATAAATCTGAATAAGTCACCAGCTGCGATCTAGATTCTGATTCACTTAGCTTTTCATTCGCAGCATTCCAAGTCTCGATGCCATAATTCTGGCTATTATTCTTCAACAACGCAATATATTACTACTACAAATGGAACCCCATTTTCGTTTAAATGTGTTGATCAAGTAGATGTAATTTGAAATTGTTTCCAAGTGAAATCTAATGCAATTGGCCCTGATAATATTCACCCCAAATTTATTAGAGAAGTTGTCCCGTTCTTGCTGCCTCATATTACTCACGTTTTTAATACTATTCTTACTAAAAGTTCTTTCCCTCAAAATTTGGAAGTTTGCGAAGATTGTACCTATCCCTAAGGGGAATGATGATTATCGACCTATTGCTATACTCTCATATCTTTCTAAGGTTTTTGAACTTGTACTTCACGAACAAATAGGTAATTACTTACGGGAAAACAATATACTTACAAATAGGCAGTCAGGCTTTCGACCGAAACATAGTTGCACTACTGCTCTCGTTGAGGTTTCTGAGGAAATACGTGGCTACATTGATGATGGTAACATTGCTTTTTTGGTTCTTCTCGATCACTCAAAGGCATTTGATATGGTAAACCACACTGTACTCGCTACCAAATAAAATTTTTAACTTCACCCCATCTGCAACTGATCTTATATCTTCGTATTTAAATAATTGGTATCAATTTGTATACGTAAATAATAAAAGCTGAAAATTTTTTCCAGTAACGAAAGGCGTTCTTCAAGGTTCAGTACTGGGACCACTTTTATTCTCTATCTAAATATATAAAAGATTTGCCGCAACATATATCTTTTTGCAAAGTTCATATGTATGCAGACAACGTCCAATTGTATCTGTGTAGTGAAATGGGAAAATTGAAAGAGAGTGTTGCCAAACTAAATTTAGACCTGTCTAATATTAATCTCTGGACAAGAGTAAATGGTCTCTGTTTGAATCCCTCAAAACCTAAATGCTTAATAATATCGAGAGGCAATGCGCAAACTCATGAGATACCACCCATTCTTCTAAATAACCAACGTATAGAAATTGTTCAACGTATTAAAAATCTTGGCGTTATCTTTAACTCATCTCTCACCTGGACAGGCCATATTAACTTCGCCACCGGAAGAACATTTTCCATGATACGTTTTCTTTGGAGAGCTCAACACCTTACACCCTTGCATAGTATGCGTTACTCCTTGCTAAAACCTATTTATTACCTGTCTTGCTATATGGATGTGAACTGTTTCCTAGTTGCGACTTTACGAGTAGCCGAAGATTAAATTCAACATACAACTCTATACTAAGATACGTTTTTAATTGAAGAAGATCTTCACACATTACACCATACGAACGTGAATTGCATGGCGTACGTTTCAGTGATCTTTTAAAAATAAGGTCGCTTATACTCATGCATAAAATAGTTTTTACAAATGAACCGTCCTATTTGTTTAATCGCCTTAAATTTACTCGTTCACGGAGAAACAATGACATTGTACAAATCAAATATAAAAGACTTGTGTCCGAATGGCAATTTTTTATTAGCTGTATACGTCTTTACTCGCTTCCGTCAAACATTCAGTTTTTAAATAACGCAGCACAGTTTAGGCAAGCAATTTTTTTAATTGAGACCTTAATTTTTTAACCTTTTTTTCATTTTTGGTTTTGTTTTTGTTAATTTTTGTACTATATATATGTAAATTTTTTTAATCAATTATGATTTTTTGTAATTACTGTTTACTTAGTTATTATTGTTTATGTTTTCCTTTTAATTTATGATGTTCGTTTATTAAATACTAGCATTTAACCCGCCCTTTCGTTAGCGCAGGTTATACTATATATTGAATACTCAAGTTCTATTTATAACTATTAAATATTTTTGGTTCAATTTATGAAAATTTGTATTTCTGATTCAATTTACTTAGAAAAATAAAAAGTAGAGTAAGGATATATCGGGCATATATTTCCTAACTAAAAGCAAGATCACTGATACTGAGTTTCAAAAATTAAGATTCATAATTTGCAAATATGACCCTAAAAATAATAAAAGTACAACTTCCACTTGATTTATTATTACCCACATTCAGAATTCTATGTATACAAAATCACCCCAATTCTAAATATTCCCAGGGAAATGAATTCCCCGGGAATTCATTTTTTTCCGCGAATTAAATTTCCCTATTCTAAACAGTCGGGGAAGGGAATAACAAGGGAGAGAGAATTTTACATTTTCGAAGTCAGCTGTTTGCTTTTGCTGTTATGTTTTGACAAAATATTTGCTAATAATTTTTAGCGTAAAAAGTGAATATTTGTAAATAATAAAAAAAAAAATTGTTGAAAGTGAACAAAAATGTTTAGTGTAGCGTTGATAATAATAATAATAGCTGAAGCCGAAAACTCTGAAGCACAAGAATAAGCAAAGGGTAGAAAGGAAAATGCTAAGTGACGCCAGCATCCCACTTGAGTTGCCGGACACTCTGTAAATTTTACTTTTGGAAAGTTAGAATCTGTTGGACGTGTTAAGGTATTCAGCCCAAACGTAAGTCCTTTGTAATTTCTCCAATCGTGAAATTAAGTGCGACTTTCCGCTTATTTGCTGAAGATTTGTACCAAACGGGTATTGGTAAAGATTACGGTGTGTCTGTGGCTCAGTGTAGTGTTAGCAAAGTTCTGGCAGAAGTTATTTATATACTGAAGTGCAAAAACGGAAAGTTGCGTTAGCTCTTAATGTGAAGTATGGCATTCCAACCGTTATTGGATGTGTTGACGGAACTCAAAAAATTAAAGGTCTGTGATCATGAGCTGAGGATTCAGTACGTTGATGCCTCACATCCCGGAGCGTGTCACGATTCATTTATTTGGAATTCTGGCGAATTGCGTGCTCACCTTGAGCAAGAATACCTTAGAGGTGGCAGCAATTATTGGCTTCTTGGTAAAGTTTTGAATGATAACAGACAATTCATAAATTAAACATGCATTTTTTCTAGGAGGCTTATAGATGCCCACAGGATGAGTCTGTTGAAATAAAATTCAATCCAAGTGTTGAAATGTGGTTGAACGCATTAATGGTGTTTTAAAAAAAATAGATGGTGCTAGACAGCTGTACTACGCTCCAAAAAAGGCTGCTAAAATAACAAAATTTTGCTGTGCGTTGCATAATGTCTGCATTCATTTTAAATGCAATGCTGAAGTAAACGATGCAGAAAATTTAGATTATTTGAGCGCTCAGGATAATGATGTGGTATCCTTAGACTCACCACAATATTTATCCATTGCCCAAAATATTAGAAAATATAATATAAAATTACTAGAAAAAATATTGCGAATAATCTCTAATAAATTTCTGTAATAAAGCCATTTTTTATATACATATGTAGTATATACATTTTTTTAAATAAATATAACATTTTATTAAAAAAATTTAAAAACTTCTAAAATTAAAAAAAAGAGATAAATAAAAATTAAAATTATTTTAAAACTAAAAAAAAATTCATTATTCTGCTTCCTGTTTGTTGTTTTTGTCATAAAAGTAACAATAAATTACAATATTTATCACAATTTTTATAAAAAAATATTAAATACTTACATTTTTGTCACAACTCCCTTTGAATTTGTTGGCGGATTTTTTCCCAAAATTTGTTATTATAGTCTCCCTTTAATTACCTTTCGTTATACCTACTTTTTTCCCAGGGAACAATTTCCCAATTTCGAAGTTCATTTAGGATAAGGGAAAGGGAACAAATTTCCCCGGGAGAAATTATTTAGAATAGGGGAACAAGGAATAGGTAAACAATTCACAGGGAATTGTTATTTAGAATTGGGGTGAATATATCAAAAGAGAAAAAGTAATTTTGGTCGTCCATAATATTAGGATTTAGACTTCGGATCAAAAAACACTAATTTTAAGAATCTATGTTTACAAACGTAAAAATACAAAGAGTACAATAAAAATGCGAAAAGGCTTTTTTGTGTCTCCAACATAATTTTAATTTTCAAATTGAATCAACAATCCTCTATTTCACTATTTTAGCTTTATAAACGTAGGAAATACAAAAATTCCCATTAAAATTTCAGAAAAGTACCTTTTTGTATCAATAGTCACTAGTTTCGAAATTCTTGCTTCGCAAACGTTAAAAATACAAAAAGTACCATAAAAAGTCAAAAAAGTACCTTTGTGGTCGCCCATAACATTTTCAGTTTCACCTGGAATCAAAAGTCCTTGATTGTAAGATCCTACCTTCATAAAGGTAGAAAATACAAAAAGTACCATAAAAATTTAAAAAAGTACCATCTTGGTCGCCCATAAGATGTTCAGTTTCACCTGGTATCAAAAGTCCTACATTGTACAATCCCACCTTCATAAACGTAGAAAATACAAAAAGTATCATAAAAATCAAAAAAGTACTTTTTTGGTTGCCGCTGACATTTTAAGTCTCAGCTTGTAACAATAGTCACTAATTTCAAAATTGTAGCTTCGCAAACGTTGAAAACACAAAAAGTACCATAAAAATTCAAAAAAGTACCTTTTTCGTCGCCCATAACATTTTTTGTCTCACCTAGAATCAATAGTCCTTGATTGTATAATCCTATCTTTATAAACGTAGAATATACAAAAAGTACCATAAAAATTCAAAAAAGTACCTTTTTGGTCGCCCATAACATTTTTAGTCTCACCTTGTATCAATTGTCACTAATTTTAAAATTCTAGCTTCGCAAACGTTGAAAATACAAAAAGTACCATACAAATTCAAAAAAGTACCTTTTTGGCCACCTATAACATTTTTAGTCTTACCTGGAATCAATAGTCCTTTATTTTACAATTCTACAAAAGTACCATAGAAAAGCGAAAAAGTAAATTTTTGGTCCAAGTTCCAAATTCCAAGTTTAAAATGTTCAAATATCTATGTAACAAAATATTTTAATAGACATGATTTAAAGTCAGTAAGTCTACTCTTTTTGGCATAAAAGTAATTATGTTCTAAAAAGTACCAAACTCTTCCCGATTCTTCCCTTTTCTACCCTGTTATGAATGTGTTTAAATTTTTACTAAATTACATAATTTTTTATGTCTAGTGAAATCCCAATTAAAAATTTTGTGAAAATTGGCCGTCTAATTAGGAATTACATACATTTTACGGAATTTTCCCCTTTTTGGTACCTTTTTTGTCCCCTGAAAAGTTTCCAAAAATTTCACCTAAATAGTTGTCCATATTCTATTAGGAAATAATAATTGTCAAATTTTGTCCCATTGAATAATATAAGAAAAGTTTATTTTAAAAAAAGTACCAAAAAAAGGGACAATTTTTACCCTTTATTCGTATGAATTTGAAAAAAGTGCCGAATTCCTATTAATATTTTTTCGCGGATTACTTAACACAGTTTGAATTTTTTTTTTAGCTTTATGCGTTTGGAATACATAGGGCACCAAAAAAGTACCAAATTATAGTTTTTACCCGTTTTTTCCCCTTAGGGGTTGAAAATTCCAAAAAAGGCCAAACATCTGTCAGCTTATTTTTTGTGCAAATTACAATACTTTTTTAATTTAATTTGTGTCATTTTTAGTTTAGCAGATATAAGATTACCAATTTTACCCGTTTTTACCCTTTTTTACCCCCTTAAAGTACGAATTTCCCAAAATGCCTTCTTAGTGGAGCTATACATTGAAAGAGGAACCGATTGTCCAAATTTCATGTCTCCAGCTCTTTGCGTTTGGGCTGTGCGATGATGAATCAGTCAGTCAGTCAGTCACGTTACTCTTTTATATATATAGATTTGTATTGTTTTTATACCCGCCACCAAAAAAATGGTGGGGGTATATTCATTTTGTCATTCCGTTTGTAACACATCGAAATATCCATTTTAGACCCCATAAAGTATATATATTCTGAATCGGGGTTTGATTTTATGACGATCTAGCTATGTCCGTCTGTCCTTCTGTTGAAAGCACGATGGAGGTCGCACCGAAAAAGCTAGGGGGTTCAAATTTTGCCAGAATCTTTCTTATAGACAAGGTTTGTTTGGTATTGAAAATGGGCTAAATCGGAATATTAGGAAGAGAGTTATAGCTCGAAAAGCAAGAGTAGGTCGAAAAAACCGTGTCCTTCGAACATCGAATAAAATGGAATTGTGTCCAAACGCCTTAACGTAGACCCATGAAACTTTGAATATATATTTCCTGGGTAAAGACAATATTTTTTTCCGAAAATTGTCTAAATCTATGCATTAGGAGAGTAGTTATCGATCAAAATGTACGAAAATTTATACCGCACAGTGTATTTTTCGGTATATTTAAAAACAAAAACGTCATAAAAGCAACAAAATTGGATGTACGGCTCTGAAATTTTCCACACTTTGCTTTTTGGGGAGGCGCTTTTTTGTAACAGAAAATAAATGTGCCACGCCCACTTTTACGCCCACCTCCCATATAACGTTTTACCCAAAATTCATATAATTTCTCCCTTAATAAAGATTTTGGAATAATAAAGGCCTATATTGAAACACCTCAGTTGTACTCATTCGCAAAAATAACTTTGACACGCCTACTATAACGCCCACTTTTCACGTTATCTACCGTTAATGAAATTTAAAAGCTCATAAAACCGCTAAAATTAGAGGTATGATGATAAATTTTGCTACGTCTATCCCCCTAGGCAATTTCATTACTATGCCAAAAAATTAAGGTGCCACGCCCACTTTTACGCCCACCTCCCATATAACGTTTTACCTAAAATTCATATAATTTCTCTATTAATAAAGATTTTGGAATAATAAAGGACTATATTGAAACACCTAAGTTGTACTCATTAGCAAAAACAACTTTGACACGCCTACTATAACGCCCACTTTCACTTTTGAATTGTGTCCAGACGCATAAACGTAATCATGAAACTTCGAAAATATATTTATCGAGTCAAAAGAATATTTTTCCCTGAAAATCGCTTAAATCTATGAATTAGGAAAAGAGTTATAGATAAAAATGTATGAAAATTTATACCGCACAGTGTATATTTTAAATTTAAAACGTAATAAAACTGACAAAACTATATGTACGATTCTGAAATTTTGCAAACATGGCTTTTTGGTCAAAGTCTTCGTTATAACGGAAAATAGATGTGCCTCCACACTTTTTTCCTTAAATTTTTATAAAAATATATTAGTCATATATATTAGCATTTATTCATCTTACACTGCGCCATTTATTGTACTGTAGCTAAATATAAGATAAAGATGATAAGATAGATGACTCTACTAGCAACTACTAGATGGCATGCTAACAACTTATGCTTATGTTCTCCTGAAGTTATGCTCTATTAAAAATGGGAATTTAGGAAAATTTTGACCTAAGTAAAAATAAATTATCTCTAAACATTATAAACAATTTATTTTCATGTACTAATGGCTAACAAATTTTAAAATTATACAAAACTTATTTCGTTTGAAAATCTTTTAAAAGCAAAATGTTATAGAAGTTTAAAAATCAAAATCTTACTAATAAATTTCCCGTTTTAGAAAAATGCAGAGAATGTATATTTTAAATCACCCTGTGGCCTTAAGATTTAACCTTAAATTCACTTTCTTCCTCTTAAATTCGTGTAAATTATCTATGAATAAAGATTTTGGAATACTAAAGGACTATATTGAAATATCTAAGTTATGTTTATTAGCAGAAACTTTATTGACACGCGTATTTTAACGGCCACTTTCATTGAAAGACTAAATTTACGAAAACATTTTACTAGCATACCGAAGTTATAATGGGTGGTTTAATTTTAAGGGACTATGTTGATTTTGAATAAAATTATTATGAAATTATTATCATTTATTTTTATAATGATAATATTTGTATGCTTCAATTATGTATGGAACAAAATATCGGCCAAATGGCCCCCCAACCTAGGCGGCACACTTCGATCCGATAGTTCATATTTTCAATGACACTGTTGGTGCTCAATTGTTGGGCACGATGATGAGTCAAGGTTGCTTGCTCTTTTGCCACGTTATCGTGAAAAATAGCAATGTTTCCCATTCAACGAACTAAGATGGCATTCACAGATGTTTTCACATTTCATACAGACCTGCTTTGCAGACATTTAAATATTTTTTTACAATTCTCACGATTGTGGACGAATTCGAACAATTATGTTGACCAAAAGAATCACGAAGTTCACGAAATGCATTTTGATTTGAACGCCCATTTTTATAAAAATTTTCAATATTTAAAAGCGTTGCTCGATTGCTTATCTTTCCACGGTTCAAATTGAGTTAGTCTGAGATTGAGAAATGTCAAATGAAATACAAGAAAAAAGTTGAAGTTTAGATGTGGTTCACCTTAAACATGGGCCCTTCAAATTTAACCACCCTCTACAAAGAAAGTGATACATATTTTATTATAAAGAGATTATTCTATAGCGATTAACAAAATAATAAATATTGTGCTTTAAATGTACACAAAATTGGTGGTGGGTATAAAAGATTCGGCACAGCCGAATATAGTGCTCTTACTTGTTCATTATTAATTATGTATACATGATACTTATCCTACACTATAATTTATAAGACTCTTAGTCTTGTTGTGTAGGAATCCAAATAAATAAAGAATGAAACCAAAAAAATGGTGGGGGTATATTCATTTTGTTATTCCGTTTATAACACATCGAAATATCCATTTTAGACCCCATAAAGTATATATATTCCGAATCGGGGTTTTATTTTATGATGATCTAGCGATGTCCATCCGTCTGTTGAAAGTACGATAGAGGTCGCACCGAAAAAGCTCAAATTTTGCCAGAATCTTTCTTATCCACAAGGTTTGTTTGGTATTGAAAATGGGCTAAATCGGAATATTAGGAAGAGAGTTATAGCTTGTAATACAAGAGTAGGTAAAAAAAACCGCGTCCTTCCAACATCGAATGTTTTTTATATTAGCAGAAACTAAATTGACACGCCTACTTTAACGCCCACTTTCATTGAAAGACTAAATTTACGAAAATATTTTACTAGCATATCGAAGTTATACAAAGCAATATAACAAAATAATATATTTTGTGCTTTAAAAATACACAAAATTGGTGGTGGTGGGTATAAAAGATTCGGCACAGCCGAATATGATGCTCTTACTTGTTAAATTTCAGTTTAGTTTTAAGTTACTTTTTATTTAACTTGTTTTATATTTATGGTTCTAGGTATTTTACAATTAATTTTAAATACTATTTTTTGTTAGTGTTTTTGTCACAATTTGTTGTTTTTGTTATGCACTTGTGCACCATTTTATATTAAGTGTTTGGGTTTTAAAATGGCAAACAAAAGTGAACAACGATTATGAACATTCCGGCCCCCAATATGTCGGACGGAAAAAGCTAGGAGGCTCATATTTTGCCAGAATATTTCTTATAAACAAGGTTTGTTTGCTATTGAAAATGTGCTAAATCGAAATATAATAAATAGGAAGAGAGTTATAGCTCTTAATACAAGAGTAGGTAAAAAAATCCGTGTCCTTCCAACATCGAAAAAAATGTAAAATGTAATTGTGTTTGGACATTTTGGCATTAACGAAGAGTCATAAAATTTCAAATGTATATTTCCTGAGTAAAAAAATAATTTTCCCCGAAAATTGCCAAAATCTATGAATTAGGAATGGAGTTACAGATCAAAACGTACGAATATTTATACCGCGCAGTGTATTTTTCGCTATATTCAAAATTTAAAACGTCATATAACTGACACAATTAGATGTATGATTCTGAAATTTTGCAACCATTGCTTTTTGGTCAAAGGCTTTGTACTAACGGAAAATAAATGTGACACGTCCACCTCCCATATAACGCTATATCTCAAATTTAATCTAATTTACCCCCTTAGAGTAAAAATTTTCAAAAATCCCTTTTTAGTGGAGCTTTACGTCTAAGGAGGAACCGATTATCCAAATTTCAAGTCTTAGGCTGTGCGATCATGAATTAGTCAACATTATTCTTTTATGTATATAGAATTTAGTTCTGTAAGTTTTAATGTCCACTTTTGTAATTAATTTCATTTATCTAATTAGCTTATTTATAGTTTTTTAAATATTTTTTGATATAGTTCGCGATGGTGCCTGGAAATTTATCCTTTTCAATGCCTACTGGAGTTTCTATTTGGCACACGTTTTTCTCGCATTTCAAATGCTGGCTATAGAAGCCTGAAATGATTATGATAGTGACACTACTTCAGGAAACACTTTTATACTTTAATTCAATTTATTTTATCCTGATACTGCTTAACGCCATACTTTTATTCTTTAATCCTTGGCATAAGTTTTCGGGCACAGTTAATTTTCTTTTCTAGGCACTGCTTTAGAGCACACTTTGCTTTTTAATTGCTTTGGAACTGTAGCACTACTTTAGTGCTTGATCACTGAGTTTGGCTTCAGTTTAAACAAGCATTTTACCCGCTATTTCGATAGCGCAGTTCTTATTATTTATCAAGTACTCAAGCTTGTTTAATTTAATTAAAATTTTTTTTTTGATAATTTTTAAAAACTTGTTTTTCTGACTCAGTACAGTAACGATATATCGGGGATATATTTTCTCCCTCAACCATCATCAATGCTATTGGGTTTAAAAATTTTAGATTCATAAATATTGTTCACAATCGTTGGTCACTTATGTTCGCCACTGTTAAATTCCTTAATTTTTGCCTATGACAATTTGTTAACCGCTACGCAGCGGCAGTGTTATTTCAAAACTCGAATAATTAACATAAAACAGTACACAAGTAAATAACACAACAAATAGTGACAAGAATAATAACATAAAATAGTCTTTAAAATTAATTGTAAAATAGAAACATTAATAAAAAACAAGTAAGAGCGCCATATTCGCCCGAGCCGAATCTTACATACCCTTCACAACTTGTAGTCATGCAATATAAGTAGTTTGTATCACCATTCATCCCATATGAAATACGTACATACATATAAAAAACATACATTTATAAAAACATTCCATTGTAAAATTATAAATTTACGTATGTATGTTAAAAAAAAATAATTAAAATATATATAAAAAATATAAAACAAAAAAAAATAAAAAAAAAATATTAAAAAAAAATTATATAAATATAAATAATAAATTATATAAAAAATTAAAAAAAATATAAAAAAATAAAAAAAATTTTTTTTGGCTCAGCTGGGATTCGATGCCACGTTTTCTCTAACCAGTATGCACGTTTGTATGTATGTATGTTGTCGTTGTAATGTTGTTTTTGTAAAAAAAAAATCGAGGTGGTCGTGGGTTTTTGCTCATATCTTAGTTGTTTATGTACCGATGTTTTTGATTTTCAATACCGATCTACTCCCGGATATTTCTGATGTTTCAGCGATGTCGGGGGTCTTCAAAAAGTTTATTTCAACATACACACGGACAGACGGTCAAACGGACAGACTGACAGAGCTTAATCGACTCCCCTATTCATAAGCTTTCAGAAAATATGTAGAAATTTCACACGGAATGACAAACCTATATATACCCTTTTTCACTGTGTGAAGGGTATAATAAGTTAAAAAAAAGTAATTTGAAACTAAACTGAAAATAAAAAAAATAAAAGGTGTTTTAATTCAAACAAGAAAAAGGAAGACCCGACAGACCCACAAACACACAACAACAAACATTTGGTCACTTCGAACCGAATAGTGTAAAAATTAATAAATTAAAACTACAAAACAATAGTGCTAACAACAATATATGTACACACTTACATACATTTATAAAACAAATAAAAATACAAATTACAACTGTGATAACAATATACATACATAAATTTACAGAAGCAATTACAATAGTTAAAACAAATAAGTATTACAAAATCAACAACAAAATCATCAACATCAAAATCATTTACCCACCAATAATATCAGTAAGTACAATATTATAATTTAACTAGCCAAGCGTGCGCGCGTTGCTACGCCCCTTAATTAATAAAAAAATTCATTCTGAATTTTAATTGTATATGGCCTAATCCTCCGTTACGGACGTTACATTCGCACGCAATTTTGCTTGTTAAGATTGACACAGCTGGCGTTCACATTGGAATATTTTCATGAAATTTTTTGCAAAATGCAGTTCTTTGGGAGTACTTTAAAACTTGTTTTAAACTCAAAGGTTAACTGTTATCAAAAAAAGTTATGCTAATTTAAAGTTCCGTTACGGACGTTACAAAAAATGGAAGTCGTTATTGAGGCTTATGTGCATTTACACATTTTTTTAGCGAATTTTGCATAATAAACAAAAAAATTTCATACACAAAAAATTAATTGGAATATATGACGATATCAATCCTGCTTAGAAAAGAAGTCTAAGTAGTCCCGTTAAGCAAAAATCTTAATTTTTGACTGTTACGGACGTTACGTTACGGACGTTACACTTTTTCCATTAAACCAAATTGTGTATATAAAAACATTTATGTATTTAAAAATCTTTTAAAACTTGTAATTATTAATTTATTAGTTACAAAAAAATTATAGAATATTTCATTACTCTTATATTAGCTTACATTTATTTATTTATTTGTTTATTTGACTGTTTAACATTGTATCTTATGCTTAATAGACCCAGCTGTTCGAGCTACTTTTATAGTATTGACATTAGGAAAGCCTGAAAAATAATGATATGATTTAAGAGCTAGAATATTTTATACATTTACCCATGTTTTTGATATTTCGTCAGATATAGTTTTGATGTAATTTTTACTAACGTAAATTAAGAAAACGCCATTTACATTTTTTTTTTGCTAATTTGTGAAAATCTCGAGCGTTTTTTAAGATGAGATTTTGGGCTTTTACCAGTTGCCAAACTTTTCGCTTAACAATAGCGCCAACACCGTCCACCGCTCCTTTTTCATGCAAAGTAGCAAAAAAATTCCTAATCCAGTACTTAAACATTGCATGCTTGGGTGTTCCGCCAAATATTTGAAGAGGGACATGGGGGTTGCGGTTTACAACATGGTTATTGATTACTTATAATTGATTTTTAAGAATTATTTTAGGTTTCAGAAGAATTTGAAATTCATCTCAATTTAAGTTGCAGATTGGGGGATCGCATGTTATTTAAACACCCTTTTTGTTACTTTGAGGTTAAGTTTTTCGGATTCTCGGCCACCTAGGGCAATTTGAAACCCAGATTCAGATTCAGCAGATGAAAATCCATTATAAACACTTACTTCAACCTCATAATATTAAAATAAAATTTTGGGTATTTTCATGCCGTTACGGACGTTACACACTTTGTCATTTATATTTAAAAAAAAAAAGTGTAATAAATGTATTTCTTTTTTTTCATCAGATTAAAGTGCATAAAAAACTCTGTTTATAAAGCTAGTTTGGAAAACAAAATTATTAAAATTCATTCTGTTAAACTTAAAAAACCCTATTTTCCGTTACGGACGTTACACACAGAGTACCCATTTTTAGTTCAAATTGTTAATATATATTAGATAATTAACAAATATGATTTTTATCTTAAATAAAAGAAAATTAAACAAATTAAAGTTTTGCTTAACGCTAAATACTGAAAAGACTGTTTTGTCAACTTTCTTGACCGTAGAAAATACCCTTTTTTTACAAAAATAAATGAAAGCAAGAGGTACGTTTACGTTAGCCTCTGTCAAGGACAAACAAACCACCGTAAAACCTTATTGCTTAAATATTTTGAAGCTTGAATATGTATCCTATTATTTCATTAACAAACATTTGGAATTTGGGCAACTTTAAATTTTTGCTTCTGGTTTAAAAATTTTCGGGTTAGCCCATATATTAAAATTAATATTTTATTGATTTTAATTGTAATGCAAGTGGGTATACAATATTTTTGGTTTTTCATTTGCTGCAGAAATAAAAAAATTTTTTGGTGTTCCAACTCTGGAGCATGCGACGTACATTTGGGCATGTGAAAAGCATGGATCTTCCAAATTTAATCCTGTGCTTTGTTGAAGGTAATAGCGAAGGAAAGGCGAACTGGAACTGGTCGCTTGATGTTGAAAGGCAAATCGGTAAGAACCATTGGAATGCGTGGAAATAACTGAAAATAATAACTTATTTTTAATGGTGGTGGCACTGCCAACTTTTCTAATTACGAAATTATATAGTCATGATAGCTCAAGATGTGTGCAAAGTTTCTGAAAATCCGGCAAGTGCAAGAAGCTAAAAATTATAACTTTTTTATGTATAATCATGAGAGTTCAATATGTGTGCAAAGTTTCAGAAAAATCGGTCAAGTAAAAAAAAAAACTTTATATGTAGATGGGCGTAGGCGAGTCCACTTTTTACCACCCATAAACACTTCCTGGGATGTGCACAACAACTTGCCAAAGTTTGAGTCCGATCGGCTTTATTGTTTCGGAGTCTATAGCTAACACACACAGACAGACAGAGTTTCACTTTTATATATATACTAGAAAAGCCTGGCGCGTGTTGCTACGCCCCTTAATGAATAAAAATGCATTCTGAATTTAAATTGAATATCAAGTGCAAAAAGCTAAAAATTAAACCTTTTTTAAATGGGCGTGGCACTGTTCACTTTTCTAATCACGTGTATAGTCATGACAACTCAATATATGTGCAAAGTTTCAGAAAAATCGGTGAAATTCAAGTAGCTGAATATGATGATTATTTTTTATGGGCGTGGGACTGCCCACTTTTCTAATCACGAAATGGTAAAGTCATGACAGCTCAATTTGTGTGTAAAGTTTTAGAAAAATCGGTCCAGTGCAAGTACCTCAAAATTATAACTTTTTTATGGGCGTAGCCCCGCCCACTTTTCTAATCAAGAAATTATAAAGTCGTGATAGCTTAATATGTGTGCAAAGTTTTAGAAAAATCGGTCAAGTGCAAGAAGTTAAAAGTTATAACTTTTGTTATGGGCGTGGCACTGCCCACTTTTCTAATTACAAAACTGTATAGTTTTAACAGTTCAATATGTGTGCAAAGTTTTAGAAAAATCGGTGCAGTGCAAGAACCTCAATTATATAACTTTTTTATGGGCGTGGCCCCACCCACTTTTCTAATCACGAAATAGTATAATCATGACATTTCAATATGTGTGCAAAGTTTCAGAAAATTGGTCCAGTGCAAGTACCTAAAAATTATAACTTTTTTATGGGCGTGTCCCTGCCCACTTTTCTAATCAAGAAATTATAAAGTCATGATAGCTTAATATGTGTGCAAAGTTTTAGAAAAATCGGTCAAGTGCAAGAAGTTAAAAATTATAACTTTTTGTGATGGGCGTAGCACTGCCCACTTTTCTAATCACGAAATTGTATAATCATGAGAGCTCAATAGGTGTGTGCAAAGTTTCAGAAAAATCGGTCCAGTGCAAGTACCTCAAAATTATAACTTTTTTATGGGCGTAGCCCCACCCACTTTTCTAATCAAGAAATTATAAAGTCATGATAGCTTAATATGTGTGCAAAGTTTTAGAAAAATCGGTCAAGTGCAAGAAGTTAAAAGTTATAACTTTTTGTTATGGGCGTGGCACTGCCCACTTTTCAAAACTGTATAGTTTTAACAGTTCAATATGTGTGCAAAGTTTTAGAAAAATCGGTGCAGTGCAAGAATCTCAATAATATAACTTTTTTATGGGCGTGGCCCCACCCACTTTTCTAATCACGAAATTGTATAATCATGACAGTTCAATATGTGTGCAAAGTTTCAGAAAATTGGTCCAGTGCAAGTACCTCAAAATTATAACTTTTTTATGGGCGTGTCCCTGCCCACTTTTCTAATCAAGAAATTATAAAGTCATGATAGCTTAATATGTGTGCAAAGTTTTAGAAAAATCGGTCAAGTGCAAGAAGTTAAAAATTTTAACTTTTTGTTATGGGCGTGGCACTGCCCACTTTTCTAATTACAAAACTGTATAGTTTTAACAGTTCAATATGTGAGCAAAGTTTTAGAAAAATCGGTGCAGTGCAAGAACCTCAATAATATAACTTTTTTATGGGCGTGGCCCCACCCACTTTTCTAATCACGAAATTGTATAATCATGACAGTTCAATATGTGTGCAAAGTTTCAGAAAAATCGGTCCAGTGCAAGTACCTCAAAATGTTAACTTTTTTATGGGCGTGGCCCTGTCCACTTCTCTAATCACGAAATTGTGAAGTCATGACAGCTCAATATGTGTGCAAAGTTTCAGAAAAATCGGTCCAGTGCAAGTACCTCAAAACTATAACTTTTTATGGGCGTGTCCCTGCCCACTTTTCTAATCAAGAAATTATAAAGTCATGACAGCTTAATATGTGTGTAAAGTTTCAGGAAAATCGGTGAAGTGCAAGTAGCTAAAACTGATAACTAATTTTTTATGGGCGTGGCCCCACCCGCTTTTTGCCACCCATAAACACTTCCTGGAATGTGTACAACAACTTTCCAAAGCTTGAGTCCGATCGGTTTTACAGTTTCGGAGTCTAAAGCTAACACACACACACACACACAGAGTTTCACTTTTATATACATAGATAGCTCAGAGTCTGACTTCGGTTATCCGAAACAAAATATCTCGAATGCCGGCGTACAGCTCATACAGTTCATGATTCATACGATGCCGATAGTCTCCGCTTACACAGACCGGTCCATATATTTTACGAAGGATTTTTCTCTCAAAAAACGCCAAGTACAGCTTCATCCGCTTGCGCAAGTACCCATGCCTCTGCACCATACAAAAGCACAGGTAATATGAGTGTCTTGTAAAGTGTTATTTTCGTTACTTGAGAGAGGGCTTTACTTCTAAATTGCCTATTTAGCCCAAAGTAGCATCTATTTGCTAGTATTATTCTTCTTCGTATTTCCAGGCTGATGTTATTGCTCTTATTAATGGATGTCCCGAGGTACACAAATTCCTCTACAACACCAAAGTTATAGTTCCCGACGTTCACAGTTTCACCTAATCTAGTAGATTTCCTGTTCGTTGAAACCATCACCTTGGTTTTGCTTTCATTAACTGCCAAGCCCATTTTTAAAGACTGCCTCTCAATGCCTGCAAATGCAGCAGTTACATTTTGCAGTGTCCTACCCATGATATCAATATCATCAGCATATGCGAGGAGCATGTGACTCTTGGTGAAAATTATGCCATTTCTATTAACTGCTGCATCGCGTATGACCTTTTCTAAGGCGATGTTAAAAAGGTCGCACGGTAAACAGTCACCCTGTCTGAATCCACGCGTGGTGGCAAATGATTCGGAAAGACTATTTCCGATTTTCACTGATGATTTAATATCAGTTAGTGTCATCCGGCAAAGTCTTATCAACTTCGCCGGAATCCCAAATTCAGACATGGCCTGATACACTTTGGTTCTTATCGGGCTGTCAAAAGCGGCTTTATAATCAACGAATAGGTGGTACGTGTCGATTTGCCTTTCGTGCGTTTTTTCCAGGATTTGGCGTAATGTGAATATCTGGTCAGAGGTAGACTTTCCAGGTCTAAAACCGCATTGGTAGGGGCCAATTATTTCGTTGACCTTTGGTTTTAATCGTTCACACAATATCGTTGCCAAGATGTTATAGGCGATCGGAAGCAGACTTATGCCTCTATAATTAGCACAGACTGATTTGTCACCCTTCTTATGGACAGGGCATAGCACGCTGAGTTTCCAATCATCGGGCATGCGTTCCTCCAACCAAATTGTGTCAATAAGTTGATGCATACACCTAATCAACTCATTGCCTCCGGTTTTAAATAGCTCTGCTGGCAAACTATCAGCTCCAGCTGCCTTGTTGTTTTTCAGTCTGGATATAGCTATTCCTACCTCATCATCGATTGGATCATTGGTATCTTCATTGTCGCTCCCCTCAGACACCAACAAATTATAGAAATGTTCTTTCCATAACCTCAGCACGCTTTCTTCATCAGTCACCAGATTACCTTGTTGATCCTTACAGGAGGAAATGCCAGTACAAAAACCTTCAGTCTGCTGTTTGATTCTCTGATAGAACTTTCGGGCTTCATTTCGCGTCCTATACATCTCGACTTCCTCACACTCGCGCCTTTCGAATTCCCTCTTTTTGTGTTGAAACAGGCGTTTTTCCTCTCTCCTTTTCTCCCGATATTTCTCTTGGGCACTTCGCGTTGCTACTGTGTGGAGTGTTGCCAAATATGCCGCGTTTTTCTGTGCAGTAGCGTTGCGACATTCATCGTCGTACCATGCATTTTTTGGTACTGGTCGTTGATGCCCTAGTACGACCTGTGCAGCTTTCTCCATTGAATGGGCGATATGATGCCATTGAGCACGAACATCTTCATACATTTCCTCTAGGCGCTCGTAGATTATATCTTTAATCTGATCGTCCTTGTCTTCCGTAGGGGCATGTGCACATATCAGGCTGATGTTGAAAAATTTCGCCTTGATGCGGACCGTAGCTAGTCGTTCATCAACTGGTGAAAAACGGGAAACTAAATGACTAACTTTCTTACTAACAAAACCGCATCCAAACTCGTGCTTTGTTTCATGGCAGCTGTAATAAATGTCACCTTTAGATGTTATGGTGACGCCTTGCCCATTCCATCACATTTCCTGGCTTGCTGCTACATGGGATTTGTATCTCTCCAGTACATCCATTAATTGGGTTGATGCACCTGGTCTGTACAATGATCGTACATTCCAGGTACAGAACCTTAAATCGTTACGGTTACGAGTATACTTATTACTTATTTTCAAAAATACTCTCTTCATACGTGTTACTCGGATATACATGTGGGAAAGCAAAATACTTCTAAGGATTGTCAAAATACTTATAAGTATTGGCAACATATTTACAATTATTGGCAAATATTTATAAGTATTGACAAATACAAAAAAAACGACTTAAAAAAGAGTAAAAGTGCTTTTTTCTGCTTTTTAATTTCAGTTGAATTGATACTGGCAATAGATATTTATCAACGACGAGTAAAACTAAAGAATTTAAAAGAAATCGATTCAATAATTAATTTGATTTTCAAAGTAGAATTGCGATTGTGATAATTTTACCATTAAGGTAATTTAAGAAATCTAGTTATTTTTGTTCATGTTTTTAGAGGTTCTTTTTACTTAAGTTATTATATAAGTATATAAAATAATTCACGTTCAATTACTATTTAAAAGTGCGAATACGGCTTTATCTAGAAAAAAAATGAATTTGCCGTACAGATATAGGTACTTGATTTTTTTTAACATATTCGTGGAAAAGAAAACTTTTCTTTTAAGTAAATAATACAGTTGTGTAAGATAGTCATCGCCTTGAGCCTGATAGAACAACAATTGAAAAAAATTAACGCACAAAGATTATATTTTTATTTCTTTTCTCTGTTGTTCTGTAAATAAAATGTAATTTTAAATTAATTCAAGTGTTAAGCATTTACTAAATAATATGTATTTTACTATATTTAGTACATCTGTGGTTCTTAAATTTCATCCATTTAAAAAAAAAATTACCTATACACATGAAAATTCTCTAGAGTAATAGTATTATCAAAAAAGTTATTTACATGTATATAGAAAATTCTGGAAACGAATGTATTTTTTATTTTGATTTACAATACGTATGTATGTATATTCCTTTTTGTAAGGAAAAATCTGAAAAATGTTAATTATTGAAAAAAAAAAAAAAAAACACAAATATCCAAGGAAAATCCAACATTAAGGAGGGTGCTCTTATACTGGTAGTATTTACAGCCTACCTGACCCTTATTTGGGCCAGAAAGAAACTGTAAATATGTTTATGTTCTGAACCATATAATTGAATATTTATTGCAAAATTTTTTAAAATTTTACTCTGAAATTAATTTGTGTTCACACAGTGAGACATGAGAGTATTAATAATTATTACCATCTAATTGTATTCAAAGTTAGATATTAACGTTTCCATCGCTGCTTTTTATGTATAAAAAAGTGAGAGAGGTTCTATTACATCACAATATAGAGGAATAGTGTTGTCAACTTTAAGATTCAAAAAACGCCAAAACCGGAAAAAACGCATAATTTTTAAGAAAATGCGCAACATTTTGAATTTTTGATTTTATTTATTTTATAAAATTATTAATTTCAAGGGACCGTAGTAATTATTCCTTTATTCACAGAAGTCAGATGAAAGTTATTTTTTTAATTTTTTTTTTTAGAAAATAAAAGTTTTTTTTTGATTTTTTTTTTTTAGCAAAAATAAAAGTTATTTTTTGGTTTTTAGTTTTCTGATAAAAAATAAGTTTTTTTTGGATTTTGATTTTTTAGTGAAAAAACAAGTAAGAGTGCTATATTCGACCGTGCCAAATCTTATATACACTTCACTACGTATAGTCATGCAATAACAATAGTGAAATTATAAAATAAAAAATATTAAAAAAAATTTTGTTTGGTTCAGCTGGGTTCGAAGAAGATCGTAGACGAAACAAAAATCATTGGGTATACAAAAAGCAATGCCTTGTTTAGGAGATTTCGAATGTATACGAAGCAAATTGGCGACGATTGGTCGTGCTGTAGTAGTGGCTTTTCACAAACTAGTGTACGAGGACGAAGGCGACCGTGAAAAATCGGTCAAGTACAAATAGCTAAAAAACTTATATTTATTTTGTATGGGCGTATTTCATTTTATGTATACGTAGATGGGCGTAGGCGAGTCCAATTTTTACCACCCATAAACACTTCCTGGGATGTGCACAACAACTTGCCAAAGTTTGAGTCCGATCGGCTTTATTGTTTCGGAGTCTATAGCTAACACACACAGACAGAGTTTCACTTTTATATATATACTAGAAAAGCCTGGCGCGTGTTGCTACGCCCCTTAATGAATAAAAATGCATTCTGAATTTAAATTGAATATCAAGTGCAAAAAGCTAAAAATTAAACCTCTTTTAAATGGGCGTGGCACTGTTCACTTTTCTAATCACGAAACTGTATAGTCATGACAACTCAATATATGTGCAAAGTTTCAGAAAAATCGGTGAAATTCAAGTAGCTGAATATGATAATTTTTTATGGGCGTGGCACTGCCCACTTTTCTAATCACGAAATGGTAAAGTCATGACAGCTCAATTTGTGTGTAAAGTTTTAGAAAAATCGGTCAAGTGCAAGAAGTTAAAAATTATAACTTTTTGTGATGGGCGTAGCACTGCCCACTTTTCTAATCACGAAATTGTATAATCATGAGAGCTCAATAGGTGTGTGCAAAGTTTCAGAAAAATCGGTCCAGTGCAAGTACTTCAAAATTATAACTTTTTTATGGGCGTGGCCCCGCCCACTATTATAATCAAGAAATTATAAAGTCAAGATAGCTTAATATGTGTGCAAAGTTTTAGAAAAATCGGTCAAGTGCAAGAAGTTAAAAATTTTAACTTTTTTATGGTCGTGGCACTGCCCACTTTAGAAAAATCGGTGCAGTGCAAGAACCTCAATAATATAACTTTTTTATGGGCGTGGCCCCATCCACTTTTCTAATCACGAAATTGTATAATCATGACAGTTCAATATGTGTGCAAAGTTTCAGAAAAATCGGTCCAGTGCAAGTACCTCAAAATTTTAGCTTTTTTTATGGGCGTGGCCCTGCCCACTTCTCTAATCACGAAATTGTAAAGTCATGACAGCTCCATATGTGTGCAAAGTTTCAGAAAAATTGGTCCAGTGCAAGTACCTCAAAATTATAACTTTTTTATGGGCGTGTCCCTGCCCACTTTTCTAATAAAGAAATTATAAAGTCATGACAGCTTAATATGTGTGTAAAATTTCAGGAAAATCGGTGAAGTGCAAGTAGCTAAAACTGATAACTAATTTTTTATGGGCGTGGCCTTGCCCACTTTTTGCCACCCATAAACACTTCCTGGAATGTGTACAACAACTTTCCAAAGTTTGAGTCCGATCGGTTTTATAGTTTCGGAGTCTAAAGCTAACACACACATACACACAGAGTTTCACTTTTATATATATAGATAGCTCAGAGTCTGACTTCGGTTATCCGAAACAAAATATCTCGACTATTACTTATCTCTTTCGGTTATAAGTATAATCATACATGTATCACAGAAAATAGCTACTCGTACATGCATGAATTGCTACGGTTACGAGTATACTTATTACTTATTTTCAAAAATACTCTCTTCATACGTATTACTCGGATATACATGTGGGAAAGCAAAATACTTCTAAGGATTGTCAAAATACTTATAAGTATTGGCGACATATTTACAATTATTGGCAAATACTTATAAGTATTGACAAATACAAAAAAACTACTTAAAAACAAGTAAAAGTGCTTTTTCTGCTTTTTAATTTCAGTTGAATTGATACTGGCAATAGATATTTATCAACGATGAGTAAAACTAAAGAATTTAAAAGAAATCGATTCAATAATTAATTTGATTTTCAAAGTAGAATTGCGATTGTGATAATTTTACCATTAAGGTAATTTAAGAAATCTAGTTATTTTTGTTCATGTTTTAGAGGTTATTTTTACTTAAATTATTATATAAGTATATAAAATAATTCACGTTCAATTACTATTTAAAAGTGCGAATCTAGAAAAAAAAAATGAATTTGCCGAACAGATATAGGTACTTGATTTTTTTAACATATGAAAACTTTTCTTTTAAGTAAATAATACAGTTGTGTAAGATAGTCATCGCCCTGAGCCTGATATTCCGTTAGATGACATATTTTTCCTTTGGTTGGGGTTGGTAATTAAAAATTCTTTAAATGAAGCACATCCGAACAAATTTTTGATAAAACAACAATTGAAAAAAATTATCGCACAAAGATTATATTTTTATTTCTTTTCTCTGTTGTTCTGTAAATAAAATGTAATTTTAAATTAATTCAAGTGTTCAGCATTTACTAAATAATATGTATTTTACTATATTTAGTACATCTGTGGTTCTTAAATTTCATCCATTTAAAAAAAAATTACCTATACACATGAAAATTCTCTAGAGTAATAGTATTATCAAAAAAGTTATTTACATGTATATAGAAAATTCTGGAAACGAATGTATTTTTTATTTTGATTTACAATACGTATGTGTGTATATTCCTTTTTGTAAGGAAAAATCTGAAAAATGTTAATTATTGAAAAAAAAAACACACAAATATCCAAGGAAAATCCAACATTAAGGAGGGTGCTCTTATACTGGTAGTATTTACAGCCTACCTGACCCTTATTTGGGCCAGAAAGAAACTATAAATATGTTTATGTTCTGAACCATATAATTGAATATTTATTGCAAAATTTTTTCAAATTTTACTTTGAAATTAATTTGTGTTCACACAGTGAGACATGAGAGTATGAATAATTATTACCATCTAATTGTATTCAAAGTTAGATATTAAGGTTTCCATCGCTGCTTTTTATGTATAAAAATCTACTTCTCATCGTGAAGTGAGAGAGGTTCTATTACATCACAACACTGTTGGCAAAAGTGGCACAATCGTGCCATTTTTGGCACTATTGACTGTTTAATGGCACTATGGCACGCTCAATAAAATTTTGGCACTTTTTCAAACAATTAAAAATATATAATTTTACTTAGTTTTTAAGAAATATATTTTTTAATAATAAGAAATAAATGAATTTTTTCTCCCTGTTGTAAATACTAAAATGCGAAACTACGGACTGCACAGTATCAAAAATTTAGCCATTTTATTTGGCTTCAGGTAAATACTTTATCATCATTAATTTGATCTCAGGATTTATTAAAATCCAACTCAAAATGTTGTTATGACAGTGATGTCTTAAAAATAATTACCCAAACAAATGTTACAAATACAATTTTTGTAAACGAGGTTTTACTAGAATTTTATAACTACATATCGATGCCTTACTTCCTCAACCTCGTATCTTAAAAAATACGGTTTTGACTTTTTCATATCAAACGATTGTTTTATGCTTTAACTAAAAAAGATAAGTATATTATTACTACTAATATACATAAATACAATCAATTCCTTAATCAACATTTAAACTTTTAACCAAACACCGAAGTATAAAAAGATTAACCGTTTTTTTCCCCCTGAAAAATTTTATTTTTTAAGATACGAGGTTGAGGAAGTAAGGCATCGATATATTTAATGTTATTTAATATATCCCTATTTTGGAATAATTATTTAACATTACATATGTGTATATTTAATAAATAATAATTCTACTATAATAATATAATATATGTGAATGTTTGTGTGTTTGGATGTTTGGATATTTGTTACTCAATCACGCAAAAACGGCTGAATGGAACTGAATGAAATTCGGCACATAGATAGATAACAACCTAGATTAAAACATAGGATACTTTTTATCGCGATAATAACGGCAAGTCGTTGGCAAGCTCATCATAACACATCCTAAACGGGTTGTTTGTGTTGTAAATATTTTTGTTTTTGTTGTTAATACTAAGTCTACCTTTTATCCCGATAACTACGCAGACGAAGTCGCGGGCACAAGCTAGTATTTATATATAATTTATCTGTATACATTTTTTAAATATTGAAGTTCGAAAATTTTTTATACATATATAATAATAAAACGGAATAAATGGATTTCATTTTTTTAAATATGTAGACATGACATGTTTGTTATGGCACTTTTTAAGATATTTTGGCACTTTTTATCTAAAATTTTGGCACGAGACTGAAATTCTCATATACCATCACTGCATCACAATATAGAGGAATAGTGTTGTCAACTTTAAGATTAAAAAACGCCAAAACCGAAAAAAACGCATAATTTTTAAGAAAATGCGCAACATTTTGAATTTCTGATTTTATTTATTTTATAAAATTATTAATTTCAAGCGACCGTAGTAATTATTTCTTTATTCACAGAAGTCAGATGAAAGTTATTTTTTTAATTTTTTTTTTTTTTTAGAAAATAAAAGTTTTTTTTTGATTTTTTTTTTGAGCAAAAATAAAAGTTATTTTTTGGTTTTTAGTTTTGTGATAAAAAATAATTTGTTTCTGGATTTTGTTTTTTTAGTTAAAAAACAAGTAAGAGTGCTATATTCGACCGTGCCAAATCTTATATACACTTCACTACGTATAGTCATGCAATAACAATAGTGAAATTATAAAATAAAAAATATTAAAAAAAATTTTGTTTGGTTCAGCTGGGTTCGAAGAAGATCGTAGACGAAACAAAAATCGTTGCGTTTACAAAAAGCAATGCCTTGTTTAGGAGATTTCGAATGTGTACGAAGCAAATTGGCGACGATTGGTCGTGCTGTAGTAGTGGCTTTTCACAAACTAGTGTACGAGGACGAAGGCGACCGTGAAAAATCGGTCAAGTACAAATAGCTAAAAAACTTATATTTATTTTTATGTAGATGGGCGTAGGCGAGTCCAATTTTTACCACCCATAAACACTTCCTGGGATGTGAACAACAACTTGCCAAAGTTTGAGTCCGATCGGCTTTATTGTTTCGGAGTCTATAGCTAACACACACAGATAGACAGAGTTTCACTTTTATATATATACTAGAAAAGCCTGGCGCGTGTTGCTACGCCCCTTAATGAATATCAAGTGCAAAAAGCTAAAAATTAAACCTTTTTTAAATGGGCGTGGCACTGTTCACTTTTCTAATCACAAAACTGTATAGTCATGACAACTCAATATGTGTGCAAAGTTTTAGAAAAATCGGTCAAGTGCAAGAAGTTAAAAATTTTAACTTTTTGTTATGGGCGTGGCACTGCCCACTTTAGAAAATCGGTGCAGTGCAAGAACCTCAATAATATAACTTTTTTATGGGCGTGGCCCCACCCACTTTTCTAATCACGAAATTGTATAATCATGACAATATGTGTGCAAAGTTTCAGAAAAATCGGTCCAGTGCAAGTACCTCAAAATTTTAACTTTTTTTATGGGCGTGGCCCTGCCCACTTCTCTAATCACGAAATTGTAAAGTCATGACAGCTCAATATGTGTGCAAAGTTTCAGAAAAATCGGTCCAGTGCAAGTAACTCAAAATTATAACTTTTTTATGGGCGTGTCCCTACCCACTTTTCTAATCAAGAAATTATAAAGTCATGACAGCTTCATATGTGTGTAAAGTTTCAGGAAAATCGGTAAAGTGCAAGTAGCTAAAACTGATAACTAATTTGTTATGGGCGTGGCCCCGCCCACTTTTTGGCACCCATAAACACTTCTTGGAATGTGTACAACAACTTTCCAAAGTTTGAGTCCGATCGGTTTTATAGTTTCGGAGCCTAAAGCTAACACACACACACACAGAGTTTCACTTTTATATATAGATAGATCAGAGTCTGACTTCGGTTATCCGAGACAAAATATCTCGACAAAATATCTCGACTATTACTTATCTCTTTCGGTTATAAGTATAATCATACATGTATCACAGAAAATAGCTACTCGTACATGCATGAATTGCTACGGTTACGAGTATACTTATTACTTATTTTCAAAAATACTCTCTTCATACGTATTACTGGGAAAGCAAAATACTTCTAAGGATTGTCAAAATACTTATAAGTATTGGCAACATATTTACAATTATTGGCAAATACTTATAAGTATTGGCAACATATTTACAATTATTGGCAAATACTTATAAGTATTGACAAATACAAAAAAACGACTTAAAAACAAGTAAAAGTGCTTTTTTCTGCTTTTTAATTTCAGTTGAATTGATACTGGCAGTAGATATTTATCAACGACGAGTAAAACTAAAGAATTTAAAAGAAATCGATTCAATAATTAATTTGATTTTCACAGTAGAATTGCGATTGTGATAATTTTACCATTAAGGTAATTTAAGAAATCTAGTTAGGGTTATTTTTACTTAAATTATTATATAAGTATATAAAATAATTCACGTTCAATTACTATTTAAAGGTGCGAATACGGCTTTATCTAGAAAAAAAAATTAATTTGCCGTACAGATATAGGTACTTGATTTTTTTTAACATATTCGTGGAAAAGAAAACTTTTCTTTTAAGTAAATAATACAATTGTGTAAGATAGTCATCGCCTTGAGCCTGATATCCCGTTAGATGACATATTTTTCCTTTTGTTGGGGTTGGTAATTAAAAATTCTTTAATTGAAGCACATCCGAACAAATTTTGGATAAAACAACAATTGAAAAAAATTAACGCACAAAGATTATATTTTTATTTATTTTCTCTGTTGTTCTGTAAATAAAATGTAATTTTAAATTAATTCAAGTGTTAAGAATTTACTAAATAATATGTATTTTACTATATTTAGTACATCTGTGGTTCTTAAATTTCATCCATTTAAAAAAAATTACCTATACACATGAAAATTCTCTAGAGTAATAGTATTATCAAAAAAGTTATTTACATGTATATAGAAAATTCTTGGCAACTCTGTTATTTTGCTGTCAAAACGTAAATTACTTAAGCTGTGTTATTATTTCGTTTATTTTCCAAGTTAAATTAATAGTTACACGTTCTAAACCACTGAAATATAAACTATTGGTGAATTCTACATACCAGTTTGTTGGAGTACAGTACAAATACAGCCAGTATTCAACATTTTTGATGGAGTTGGTATAAGTATTTGGTGATATTGTTGTAACTTGCGCTTATTTTTCTGTAAATATCAGCTGTTTTTGTTTTTGTTATTACTTAAAGATTGCCTCGTATTACATTTTCCATAGCACTGTTGGCCTAAAAGTTTGCCCTTACTTTTTTAAATAATAATAACCAGTGTTTAAAAACGATAAAATAACAACTATTGTTTAAAAAGCTACTTCCATAGTAAATCAAAGCTAGCTTTAGTATAAAATAAAAACAAAAAACTAATGAGTTCTAAGCGTCACAGAAATTTGTCATCACCGGAACAATTAATCAATAATAATAACAAGAAGCAATTAACGACTAATATTATGGATAATCAAACTACTCCTGATGTATTTTCGTGGGATAAGCTCTGCAACCTTTTAGATGCAAAATTGAAAGATGTCACCAGAAAGGAAGACCTTGTAACAATCAAAACAGAAATTGAGGAACTAAGAGAAGAAAACGTTAAACTAAGAAATGACATCAACAAACTTACAACTCGCCTTGAATATATTGATCGAAGAACCCGTTCAGCAAATATTGTTGTTAGTGGCTTAAATAGTAATAATAACAACGAAGCTAAAAATTAATTTACTAAATTATGCACCAACGTACTTAAGATTAACATACATGTTATAAATGCGCGTAAATTGCCATCGAAAAATACATTTTTATTTACACTGGAAACAAATATGCAAGCTATCAATGTATTAGCTGCCAAAGGTAACTTAAATGATGGTTCTATTTTCATTCAAAAGGACTATACCAATGAAGAACAAAATATGAGATATAATTTAAGGCAAATAAATAAAGCTGTTGCAAATCCTCAAAATAATTTAAAGGTCAGGATGGGTGAATTCTGTATTTTTATTAATAACAAAAGATACACTTGGTCCATGGGAAAAGCAGTTGCTAATTGTAATGATGATGCTGAGTTTATAAGAAATTTATTGTCTGAAGCCAACTCCTCTATAGATGTCACAGTTCGAAATATGAACAATAATGTTAAAGATTCTGATGCAACCGCAACAAATGTCCCTGCACAATAGCAATACAACACATGCCGCTTAGTCTCATATAATGTAGCAAACCTCGCCAGTTCTCTTAGTTTAGGAAATTTTGTAACTTTTATAAATAAATTTGATATTTTCTTCCTTTTTGAAACTCATGTCATAGCTGAAAAACGACAACTTTTTGCTACATACTTTCAAAATTACAAATTATATTGGATTGATGCAAAGAAAACCCATAATGGTGGTCGTGCTAGTGGTGGATGCTTGTATGGCTTCAAAAAGGAAATACAAAAAGCTTATAAATTAAAATTTTCGATTCATGCTAATAATAACGTTTTACTAACAGCTAATCTTGATGGTAATTTGTTTTATTTTATACCCCACTATTTAAACTGCACTAATTGGAACGTAGATTTTGAATCGTTTGAAAATTTTTTACTAGAACTTTCTCCTACAAATTTTTGCGTAGTTGGTGATTTGAATGCACGTATAGGTGATGAGCAAATTTTAGATCCTAACCTTCTACACAACCTTCCACATATTAATAAGATCAGACACTCGAAAGACACAACGTGTAATACAAAAGGAAGTAGGCTTATAGATCTAATTGAAAACTTGGAAGGAATAGTACTTAATGGTAGGACAGTTGGTGACGCACAGGGTGAATATAGTTTTTGTTGCGGAAGTGGTAGCTCTGTTATAGACTACTGTATTGGTTCCCAGAGTTTTTTGAACTTCGTTGATGATTTTAGTATTGCTTGTAAACCTTACTCTGACCATATGCCGCTTGTACTTAAACTAATTGTTCCAATGTCTTACAATAGAGTTGCAGCCGATTCAGTACCTCAAAGAATACGATGGAACGATAAATTTGCGCTAAAGTACTCAGAAAATTTAACGATTCTTACTAGAAATACAAATTTTGCACCCAATATCTCTGTTGATGAAATGGTACAATCTGTTAAAAACAAAATCTTAAAAGCTAATGTTACTACCGTCAAAAAATTTTGCTTTGAACCAAAACAAAAATGGTTCAATTGGAAATGTGTACGTTCTCGAAAAAATATGATGAAATTTCTTAACAAGTATAGAAAAAAGCATACAAATGCAAATAAGGCAAAGTATCTTTCTGCCAAAGCCAAATATCTAAGAATATGCAAAAATAGTAAACTTGAATTGTTTGAAAAAAATTTAGAACAACTTAACTTTGTTAACTGCAGTAAAGCCTGGTGGAAAAGTGTCTAATGATATGAAAACACGAACGTGCATTCCGAGAGGTGACTTAACTTCGGAAGACTTTTATACACATTTTAGTACTTTGCTCGAAAACACAGTACACGCAAATTTATTACAATGGTGTATGCCTTGTTTTACGGATGCTTTCCTTGATTCACCAATTGAACTTAGTGAGCTCTCTTCAGTGCTTCGTTCATTAAAACATAACAAAGCTCCAGGTTCTGATGGCATTAGTTATGAATTTTTTAGATATGCTCCCGTCTGTTTCATAAACGAAATTCTTTGTCTGCTTAACCAAATTTTTTTAAAGGAAAACATACCAAGCAGCTTTAAAAAGTCAATTCTGATTCCGCTTTTGAAAAAAGGAGACCCAAATAGTCCAACAAATTATCGAGGATTATCGTTAATCGACACATTGTGTAAAATTTTTAATAATATTCTCTTAAACCGTATAACTAATTGGATTGATGTCAACAACATATTAAACGAGTACCAGGCAGGCTTTAGAAAAAACTACTCTACTATTGATAACGTTTTTAATCTCGCTAATATTGTCCATTTAAATAAGCTTAACGGCAAAAACACATACGCTTTCTTTGTGGATTTTTCCTGCGCATTTGATATGATACCAAGGAATTCTCTTTTTTACAAATTATCCTGTATGGGGTTATCGTCAAAAATAATTCGCATCTTACAACTTTACTATGAAAATAACACAAGTCAAGTACTTTATGGTAACACATTTTCTCAACCGTTCAGTGTAGACAACGGTGTGAAGCAGGGATGTATACTTAGTCCTATTTTGTTCGCTTTATACCTTAACGACCTGGCTGAAGCATTACCTGGTGGTGTAAATGTAGTAGATGAACCTATAAAAATTCTGCTATACGCGGATGACATTGTCATCTTATCTGATTTGCCAAATATTTTACAGAATATGATTGATAAACTTTATTCGTACTGCAACAATTGGTCACTAAAGGTTAATCTTGCTAAGTCTAAAATATTAATATTTCGTAGTGGAACAAGAATAACGAATAATCTGAAATGGAATTATGGCGAAGATGACATAGAAATTGTTAACAACTATAGATATCTGGGCATGGACCTTAATTTCAACTTGTCTTTCAAAAAACATATACAAAATAAATTAACTACTTCTAAAATGGCGATTTCTTCTACATGGTCAAAAAGATGCTTCTTTTACCACAACACCAAATTACATGCTTTATATTGAAACTGGCTTAAACTCTTTATACGTTAATACTTTAAAGCTCCACTTTGATTACATTAATAAAGCACTGCGCATGCCTAGTTGCAGATTGCCACGTATTTTAGCTGAAAAGGTAATAGCAAAAAAGACGTATTGGGCAGAGGAATGGTTCACTTTATGTGGAAATATTAAATTTGTACCCGACAATGCTGAAAATCCTATATGTTTATACTCAAAACAAATTCTTGACCTTTTATCAACTATGGAAAGAGAGGAGCTACTGGTAAATGCAAGAAACTCTCAATTTCACGATTTATATTCGCAGGTTGATTATTGCATGAAACCCCTTTTTGCTTTAGATTTGTCTTCTCGAGCTGCAGGTTTAATAATAAGAGCAAGAGGTGGATTATTAGATATTAATGCCAGGGCCTTCAAAAGTTCATCAGTTGGCCTGTGCTCTCTTTGTAACCTAGACGCTACAGAAAACTACTACTTTAGATTTGAATGAAGTTCTGAATATATTAAATGGTTTTGAATCTGATTACTTTACATTGTATAAATATTTGGAAATTTGTCTTAAATACAGGAAACTAATAATAAATGAATTTGAATTAGATAATATAGTAATATTTAATCTCTAAGATTGTAAATATGCAATATAAATATCTATTAAATAAATAAATAAATAATAAATAATAATAATAGAAAATTCTGGAAACGAATGTATTTTTTATTTTGATTTACAATACGTATGGATGTATGTATATTCCTTTTTGTAAGAAAAATCTGAAGAATGTTAATTATTGAAAAAAAAACAAGTAACAGTGCTATATTCGGCTGTGCCGAATCTTATATACCCTTCACAACGTGTAGTCATACAATAACAATTGCATACGTACACGTTAGAATAAATGTGGCATCGAATCCCAGCTGAGCCAAAAAAATTTTATTTTATTTAATATATTATTTATATTTTATTATTATTTTTTATATTTTTTTAAATTTTTTTAAAAAATTTTTTTAAATTTTTTTTTTAATTTTTTTAAATTTTTTTTTTTTGTAGTTTTTTTTATTATTTTTTTCTTATTTTTAATATTTTTTTTTGTAATTTTTTTGTTTGGTATGTTTTTTACATGTATGTATGTATGTATGTTGTTGTTGTAATTGTGAAAAAAACGAGGTGGTCGTGGTTTTTTGCTCATATCTCAGAAAGTTATGGGGCGATTGTGCTGAATTTCAATAGCGATTCATTCCTGGATATTTCCAAGAGTTTGATACCATATACAGATCTGAGGAACATATAGTTGTTTCTAAAAGTTGATTTCAACCAACACACGGACAGACGGACAGACGGTCAGGGCTTAATCGACTCCTCTATTCATAAGCTTTTAGAAAATATATACTTTATGGGGTCGGAAATGAAAATTGTAGAAATTACAAACGGAATGACAAAGCTATATATACCCTTGTGCACCACAGGTGAAGGGTACAAACACATAAATATCCAAGGAAAATCCAACATTAAGGAGGGTGCTCTTATACTGGTAGTATTTACAGCCTACCTGACCCTTATTTGAGCCAAAAAAAAAACTGTAAATATTTGTGTGTTCTGAACCATATAATTGAATATTTATTGCAAAATTTTTTTCAAATTTTACTTTGAAATTAATTTGTGTTCACACACCATCTAATTGTATTCAAAGTTAGATATTAACGTTTCCATCGCTGCTTTTTATGTATAAAAATCTACTTCTCATCGTGAAGTGAGAGAGGTTCTAATTCATCACAATATAGAGGAATAGTGTTGTCAACTTTAATATTCAAAAAACGCCAAAACTGGAAAAAACGCATAATTTTTAAGAAAATGCGCAACATTTTAAATTTTTGATTTTCTTTATTTTATAAAATTATTAATTTCAAGGGGACGTAGTAATTATTCCTTTATTCACAGAAGTCAGATGAAAGTTATTTTTTGGTTTTTAGTTTTGTGATAAAAAATAAGTTGTTTTTGGATTTTGATTTTTTAGTGAAAAAACAAGTAAGAGTGCTATATTCGACCGTGCCAAATCTTATATACACTTCACTACGTATAGTCATGCAATAACAATAGTGAAATTATAAAATAAAAAATATTAAAAAAAATTTTGTTTGGTTCAGCTGGGTTCGAAGAAAATCGTAGACGAAACAAAAATCGTTGCGTTTACAAAAAGCAATGCCTTGTTTAGGAGATTTCGAATGTGTACGAAGCAAATTGGCGACGATTGGTCGTGCTGTAGTAGTGGCTTTTCACAAACTAGTGTACGAGGACGAAGGCGACCGTGGCAACAGACAACGTCTGCGACAATTTGATGGTTTTCAGAAAAGCGAGGAAAATTACAGGGCCAAAGAAAAATATGTTAAAGAAAATTTAAGCCTGGCTGACTTGGTTTGTATATGCAATTTGCTTGATCTAGACTTTAACAAGGACAACTTGTTTGATCACATTTATACGAATTTGGTCAAAGGCCAGCTGTTATGTTCAAGGCATGTAGACGGCGTTGATGAAGATGATTATAATGATGACGATGATAATGATGCAGACAACACAATCGTGCAGAACAACAACCAGCAAATGACGGCAATGAATAATGTTTTTAAAATTAATGAACGAAGAAATAGTAGTTTAGATAATTACAACGACGGCAATGAGCAACAAGGTTTACGGCGTTATATAAGCTTTGATAATAATAACGACTATAGGCAGGAAACCTCACGACGCAACGACGGCTACAGGCAACATACTTCACGATGTGGTGTTGACTATTCAACTAAATTCTCAATTAATTTTCGAGATATTGAGGACTCAATAAGACATTTTGATGGAAGTGGCAATCTACCAATTGATAATTGGATCAACGATTTTGAAGAGACTGCAGCTGTTATGTATTGGGACGAATTTCAAAAGTTTATATTTGCAAAAAAATCACATAGAGGCCTCGCAAAGCTATTTATTCAAAGTGAAAGAGGCATAACAACGTGGAAAAAATTAAAGCAGGTATTAATTGAAAAGTTTAAAGCTACCGCTAACAGTGCTCAACTGCATAAAATGCTTACTGAACGAAAGATAAATAAAGATGAAAGCGTTCATGAATACTTTTTGAAGATGAAAGAAATTGCTTCACGTGATAATGTAGAAGACAGTGCGTTAGTGCAATATGTTATTGACGGCATACGAGATTTAACAATAAATAAAACCATTTTATACGGTGCGTGTAATCTTAAAGATTTTAAAGAAAAACTAAAATGCTACGGAATGATGCAAGAGATAATTCCTTAGCTAAAAGTCGATGCCAGAACAACAAGCAACAATAAAATAGCTGTTAAAAGTGAAAAGACTATAATCTGTTATAACTGTGGTGAGAAAGGACATACATCCAAAGATTGCAAAGATAAGTGCAAAGGCGTAAATAAATAAATAAAATAAATTTGGCCATATTTCAAAAGAATTCCCGGAAAAAACTGTAAAGGCAAATGTGCGGCAATTAGCGGTTGAGAATATATTGAAGGTTTACGTCACATTTTCAGACCAAAATTGGATGGCTTTATTTGATACCGGCAATAAATTTAATATCGTGTCCCTGAAAGTGAGTAATTCTTTAAATAAACAAAAACTATCTAAATCGGATTTTTATCTGATTGGATTTGGCAATAACTCCAACAAGATTAAGCCAATTGGAAATTTTAAGGCCAGCGTAGTGATCGAAGGCGAAAAATACGATTTAACTTTTCACGTGGTTTTAGTCTCCTGTATTCTGTAAGTTTGCTGAAATCAAAATAAGCAGAGTTAACGATGAGATTTCTGAAGAAGTGCATAGTATTATGATGATGCATGTATGCGCTGATACCAATGTAAGTAATATTAATATTGAAGAAACAGCTAGTGTTAGAGCTAAACAAACTGTAGTAGAAATGATTCGTAATTATAAACCGAATAAATGCAAAACCACTAATGTCGAAGTGCGTGTAGTTTTGAAGGACGAGAGACCTATATTCTGTAATCCCAGACGACTACCAATAAAAGAAAGAAGTATTGTAGACAATCAGATTGAGAAGTGGTTGGAAGAAGGTATTATAGAGTCATCGGAATCAGAGTTTTGTAGTCCGATTGTGTTAGTACACCTAGATTGTGCATTGATTATAGACGAATCGATAAGGTAATCGTAAAAGATCGTTATCCTCTACCCCTTATCGATAATCAACTTGATCGTTTACAAAATTCGTTTATATTTAGCACAATTGATTTCCAAAATTGCTTCTTCCATGTTTCTGTAAACGAAGAATGCAAAAGTCAAGTTATTGAGAATCAGAGTATATCACCATCAAACGAGAAAACAAATGCAATGATTAGTTACCCGCTCCCTCAAAATGTCAAACAGTTGGAAAGGTTCCTTAGCCTTGCGGGCTACTTTAGAAAATTTATTCCAAAATTTTCAATTATTGCTAAACCTCTTACCGATATTAAGAAGCATAATGCAAAGTTTATATTTCAAGATGCACAAATAACTTCATTTAATGCTCTTAAAAACATTTTAAGTAACGGTCCAGTATTGAACTTGTATAACCAAAATTTTGAGAACGAAGTTCATACTAATGCATCCATTGACGGGTACGGAGCAGTTCTGCTACAAAATTCTCCACATGACAATCTTTTGCATCCGGTTTACTATATGAGCAAGAAGACCATAGATCAAGAACGAAATTATACAAGCTATGAGCTGGAGGTGTTAGCAATCATAGAAGCATTGAAGAAGTTCAGGGTATATGTGATTGGTATGCAATTTAAACTCGTAACGGACTGCAACGCTTTTACGAAGACGCTAGACAAAAAGGATTTGTGCACAAGAGTCGCTCGTTGGATACTTTTTCTGTAAGAATACGATTATACAGTAGAACATCGACCTGGATCACAAATGCGACATGTAGACGCCCTAAGTCGTCATCCGATTATGGTTTTAACAGAGGATAACCTTATTTCAAAAGTCCAACACTTACAAACTCAAGATGAAGACCTTATGACCATAAAACATATTCTAGAGGATAAATCATCGTATAACGACTATTTTCTGAAGGGGGACATTTTGTATAAAATCGTAAATGATTGTGAATTATTCGTGATTCCAAAAGGTATGCATACTGAAATCATAAAGAAGGCGCATGAAAGAGCTGATAAGTAATGAGTAATTTTTACCGAAAATAGAGGAGAAAATAAAGAGGTTTGTTTCTAATTGTATACCATGTATCATAACGAATAGGAAACGAGGAAAGCAGGAGGGAGAATTGCATCCACTGCACAAAGAAGTATCATATTGACTTTCTAGGCCCTCTTGAATCGACCAGCAAAATGTACAACCATATTTTTGTAGTGATAGATTCGTTTACTAAGTTTTGCTGGTTATACCCTACAAAGAAAACGTCTGCCAAAGATGCCATTACCCGCTTACAATCACAAAGTTGTATCTTCGGTAATCCGTTCCAGATTATATCAGATCGTGGTTCAGCCTTTACAAGCGAAGAATTCAAGAGTTATTGCGAAGAGGAACAAATAACACAGATTCTGATCACAACAGGCCTCCCCCGTGCGAACGGACAAGTCGAAAGGCTTAATAGCGTGATAGTTTCAGTTTTATCGAAATTGAGTATCGATGACCCGTCGAAATGGTACAAATTCGTTGGAAAAGTGCAACAAATTATAAACTCAACGTACCGTAGAAGTATTGGTACCACTCCATTCGAAGTACTCGTTGGCACCAAGATGAAAACTAAAGATGATGTTCAACTTAAAGAGCTAGTAGAACGAGAATTTGCAGCTAAACATGAGGAACAAAGAAACGAGATAAGACAAGCAGCGGCCTATCATCCCCTCAAGGTATATTCTCTCCCTATCAAAACGCGGGCACGAAAAGAATACATGTTCAGCATTCTCCTCGACATTACCATCACAACTCGGACAGAACGGAGAAGTATCATGACCAAATCTGTATAAGTAAGACCGGAAGCAACCGTGTCCACTAAGCAACTGCGTAACATAGAAGTCCAGATCCCCATGTGCTCGCTTGAGCCATGGGACCAAGTCAGGAATAAGAGAAAATGTCCATCTTCCCTTCTCTGACAAGGACCATCACCGCTGCCACTCAGCAATCGTTTCAATATCTGAAAAGCCTCTGATCTGAAGATCAATTGGCATCATTCCCGCAATCACCAATGCTGCATCATCTGATACAGTCCGGAAAGCACAAGTAACTCACAAAGCAGCCAGTCTATATACTAGGCTTATAAATCCCCTGTAGGTCTTCAACCCAAGAACCCGAGACCAGATAGGTGATGCATACATAATCACACTCTTAACTACTCCAGTGAGAAGTTTCCAACGTAAATATTTTGGGCCTCTCGTATAAAGCATTATACAAGACAGAGCAGTATATGTTCTCGAAGACTTCCCAGCAACAAATAGCAGATGGTCCTTAAAAGATAAACGACAATCTATCATAACCCCAAGATATTTAAGCGAAGATTTCGACTCAATACAACACGATCTTACAACTAATTTCACAGACTCCATTGACCTACGGCTGGATATTAAAATCGCCTCTGTCTTTTGGTCAGCGAGCTCCAAATTAACAGATTCAAACCAGGAGCGCACAATTCCTATGCTTGCATTAGCAATGGTCGTAATCTCCACTAACTCCCTAGCGACACATATCAGGGCAATGTCATCGGCAAAACCGACAATCTTAGCCCCATCGGGAAGAGACACATGGAGTAGGCCATCATACATCACATTCCACAAGAACGGTCCGAGAACCGAACCCTGTGGGACCCCATCTGTGATATTATGCTGTCGTATGCCCTTGTTGGTTTCGTACAGCAGGATTCTGTCACGGAAGTAATCCTTCACTATAGCCAACAAGTACTCAGGAATGGCTAAACGCATGAGAGAATTCACTATAACCTCCCAGTTCGCCGAGTTAAATACATTCCTGACGTCGAGCGTTACCACTACGCAATACTCCTTTGTACCATTCCTTCATCGTTTGCCCTCAATCGCCGCAGTGGCCGTATGAACCACTACGTTCAAAGCATCCACAGCCGATCTTGCCTTTCTAAAACCGAATTTATTATCAGATAGACCTCCTACGCACTCAACATATTCCTCTAGTCTCCTACAAACTATGCTTTCCAACAGTTTCCCAAACGTATCAATCATAGAGAGTGGTCGGTAGGAGGAGGGATCCTCCTGAGGTTTTCCCTGTTTCAATAACAAAACACGCTTTTGCCTTTTCCACATACTCGGATATATACCATGGCGTAAACACGAATTGATCAAATGGATAACCTGATCAGGGCAATACTTGAGAGTCTCCCTTACTACCGCATTCGGTATGCCACCCAAGTAGTGTTGCCAACTTTGCTATTTTATGGCTAGATTTAGCTAATTTTGAACACGCTTAGCCAGGAAAATCTGCTTTTAGCTATAAGCCATTTTTTTAGCCATTTTTTTAGCCATTTTTTTAGCCATTTTTTGTTTTTAGCTTTTAAGTGTTGTTGTTGTTTCGTTTCCTAAATAGTGAAAAACGCTTCTATAAAACAATGTTCTTTTAACTACTAAAAATTGCATCGATGGGAACCTCTTTTAAATATTACATAAACAGACAAACAATCAATCAGTAAAAAAAGCCAGCCAAGCAAGTGTATTTAATAAATAAATAAAACAAGTAACAGTGCTATATTCGGCCGTGCCGAATCTTATATGCCCTTCACAACGTGTAGTCATGCAATAACAATTGTTTGTATCACCATTCATCTCATATAAAATACGTACATACATGTAAAAAACATACATACATATAAAAAACATACCATTGTAAAATTATAAATTGAGTTTACGTATGTGTTTCTAAAAAAAAAAATATATAAAAAATTAAAAAAAAAATTTTTAAATTTTATAAAAAAATATACATACATATATAAAAAAAATAATAAAAATATAAATAATATATAAAATAAAAAAAAGTTTTTTTGGCTCAGCTGGGATTCGATGCCACGTTTACTCTACCAGTATATACATATGTATGTTGTTGTTGTAATTGTGAAAAAAAACGAAGTGTTCGTGGTTTTTTGCTCATATCTCAGAAATTTATAGGGCGATTGTGCTGCATTTGAATAGCGATTCATTCCCGGATATTTCCAAGAGATTGATACCATACACAGATCCGAGGAACATATATTTGCTTCTAAAAGTTCAACCAACACACGGACAGACGGGCAGCTTTCAGAAAATATATACATTATGGGGTCGAAAATAAAAATTGTAGAAATTACAAATGGAATGACAAAGCTATATATACCCTTGTGCAAAGGAGTATAAAAAAAAAATTTAAGAAGAATAAACTAAATTTTCCCAGAAGTTTATGAAGGAATGGTCATCCTACCCAAAATTAAAATAATAGATTACAGAAGTTAAAAAGTTTTTGTAAATATTGTAAATTTATTGAAATTAATGCAAAATAATGTATATGATTAAACTGTTCACTCTGAAACAAATAAATGGTATCGGATATACATATTATCAAGACCAAGCCTTTACCTTTAATTCCAGTAAATTTTAGGCTACAACAGCAGGAAGATACATTAACTATCTAAAAGGGTTTTTAATAAGAGTGATATGATTTCTTTAAAAAAAGCACTTATTGTTTCGGAAGTTGTATGTAATGAATGGCACGTTCAATATTGACTTATAGAGATTGAAGAGAGTTTGGTTTATTTTGAAAGACCAATATTTAATTTTTTCTATATACTTTTTTTAAGATTGTTTTTGAGGAAAAAGTCTGGTGTGGTTTGTTTGGTAGTTATTAGCAAACTGAGTTTATTTTGTATTTTCTAAAATGGTCAAGCCACTTGTGTGTACAAAAGAATATCAATTATTTAACTCAAATGCCAATACATACATACATAGTTAAAGAGAAAATAAGATAATAATTTTAACTCAAGCAACAACAACTAAATGAGCCAAAACAAAACAATGTGTTAAAATGAATCGAATGATTTAACTGTTAATTCCAAATAAGCAAACAATAACATGTTGAAGTTAGAAACACAAAGATTAGGGTGGCATTTGAATATAAAGCAAATAAATATAAATAGTGAAAATGAAAATAGCAAATTTTACGTTAGAATAATTTTTGATAAATTGACAATTCTTTACAAGTAAATAAAACGTCGTTAACATTCCCACCAGCCTTAAACGGAACTATTTGAAGTTTAATCATCTTTTGGTAAAGGGAACAGTTTAGTGATCGGTTTCCTGAACGTTGACGTTTCAGTCTTTACAGTAGCCACTCTAACTAGGCCATCAGAACCAGCATGGGTTTCTATCACTCGACCAAGCTTCCAGCACGCGGGGGGCAAGTTCTCTTCTCGTAGCAGGACAATGTCATTTATCTTTAGATTAGGCCTTTCCTTTTGCCACTTTACTCGGGGTTGTAGTGATAAGAGATAGTCATTTGACTAGCGAGACCAAGTGTATTGCGTAAGCTGCTGAATAAGTCTCCATTTAGTAAGGGTAGACGTCTTTAAAGGAGTGACATCAATTTCAGGCAGAGCATTGAGGGGCCTTCCGATTAAAAAATGCCCGGGGCTAATATATGGTATGTCGTCGGAGTCCGCTTGAACCAGTGGTCTAGAATTAAGTGTTGCCTCAATTCTTGTCAACAGTGTGGTGAGTTCTTCAAATTTTAAGGTAGCTTGACCCATGGTTCTCTTAAGGTGATATTTCATACTTTTGACCGAGGATTCCCAAGCGCCACCAAAGTGAGGTGCTGCAGGCGGGATGAAGTACCATTGAACACCTTTAGAAGATAAAAAGTTTGAAATATTGTTATTAAATTCAAATGTTGTTACCGCTTTGTAAGTTTCGTTGAGCTTTTTAGCGGCTCCTTGAAAGTTAGTTCCATTATCACTATGGATGTGACCGCAAACGCCTCTTCTTGCCACAAATCGATCGAGGGCTGCTAGGAACGCATCTGAACTTAAATCAGTAACCAGTTCTAAGTGAACTGCTTTTGTGGCAGACAGAATGATTTGATGTTTGCTATCGTATGGCAAATCTGCATTGGACAGCCTACCACCAACACGCAGTATACCGTGTTCATCCAGGAACGGTGATAATCGTTTTAGCCTTTTGCTGGTTATTGGAATATTATTTTTGATAGTTGATATAACATCCGCGAAATCTTGTTCTTGAAAATATTTATATATATGGTTATCAGCGTTTCGTATTTCATTAACTTGAATGGGTAGATTATTACGGGATTTAGTTGGGAAAATTTTTAAGGCTCTATAAACATGTGCAAGGACTCGAACCATGCGTAAAAAATTAGATATGCTAGCATTTAGTTTGGCAAACACATCTGTGCACACGATTGAGCTCAGGGTAACAGATTTTTCAACATGTAATTCTTCGACTGTGTGAATAGCGTCAACAGATTTTGACCAGTTCTCCGGATCCTCAACTAAATATGGCGGGCCTTGAAACCACATTTTGTCATCCACGAGATAGCTAGATCTTACACCTCTACTAGCACAGTCAGATGGGTTTTGCTTAGTTGGTACATACCTCCATTTTATATTAGAAAGTGTTTCCAGAATATAGCCAGTTCTATGAGCCACAAAGGTCTTCCATTTGGTAGGGTGCGATGACAGCCAGGCCAATATCGTTTTACTGTCCGACCAGCACGTTATATCTCTTTTGTTTATGGACAGTAGCGGGATTAAATACTCAAAAAGTTGGGCCAGCAGATAGGCAGCGCAAAGTTCCAGCCGGGGAATGGAGACTAGAGTTATGGGTGCCACTTTGGTTTTAGCCATGACAATATTTGAAGATACTTTACCATCAGTTGATATTTTGCGACAATACACTACGGCTGCATACGCTGCTTTTGAAGCATCACAAAACCCGTGATAAGTAATTTTGGATTCTGTAGAAAAAATAATTCTTGGAATGTTAATATTATTCAATAAATAAAATTCAGAAAACAGTTGTTCAGCCATGGATTTAACTTCATTAGGAAGTTGCTCGTCTCACTCTAAGCTTAATAGCCAAAGTTTTTGAATGATGATTTTTACAGCTATTATAACAGGTGATATCCATCCAAGTGGATCGAAGATTTTTGAAATTTCAGATAATAATTTTCTTTTAGTATCGATGCAGTAGTCATCACTCTTTACTTTATAAGAAAAGCAATCAGTAGTTGGGTTCCAAATTATACCAAGAAGACAGATAGTGATATCGGTGGGTATTTTTACAATACTCTCAATTTTATCGCTCTCCGGGATATTTACTAAAACACTTTTATAATTCGCTGCCCATTTCCTCAATTGAAACCCACCAGCCGTAAGCAACTCACTTAATTCTCTGCTAGTTTTGCAGCCTCATTTTTAGTGTTGGAGCCAGCCATACAATCATCAACATAAAAACACGTTTTTAACGCTTTACTAGCTAGAGGAAACCGTTCACTCTCATCATCGCTCAATTGCAACAGAGTACGGATAGACAAATATGGCGCAGAGGTTGTTCCGTAGATGACGGTGTTAAGCCGATAGTGCCTTATTTCGCTATCCGTGCAGTCCCTCCATAAGATTCGTTGATAGTCGCGATCTCGTTCTTGAACCTCAATCATTCGAAACATTTGTTTTATATCTGCAGTAAAACAAAACTTTTTGCAACGATACCGTAATATTACAGCCACCAAATCCTGTTGTAAAATAGGACCCTTTAGTAGATTATCATTTAAGGATTTTTCGTTTGATGTTTTACAAGAACCATCAAAGACTACACGAAGTTTTGTGGTAATACTAGAATCTTTCAACACAGCATGGTGTGGCAAATAATACGTTTTAGTAGCGGGGCGATTTATTTCATTTTCCGGCACAAGACTCATGTGACCCAGAGTTAGGTATTCACTCATAAATTCAGAATAGGTCTGTTTTAGATTAGAATTTGATTTAAACTTACGTTCCATATTTTGAAGCCTTCTCAAAGCTGCATTATACGAATTTCCCAAATCAGGCTCATCTCTAAAGGGAAGTCTCACGGAATATCTATCGGTACGTGTAGTAGTAGATTTATACAAATCTTCAACCATTTGATCCTCCCTGGTTAAAGAGACTTTTTTAGAATTCAGACTCTCAAGTTCCCAAAATAAACGTAAAGATTGATTTAGATCTTCGTCTAAATTAATTTGACTCACAGCATGGCATACTGTGCTTGGTACTTCCATCGTACATCCACTACAAATCACCCAACCAAATGCTGTGTTTTGAGCAAGTAAGTTTCCACCTTTCCAAATTCTACCCTCTCTAATAAGTGAAAAAAAGTAATCAAATCCAATTAAAATATCAATATCTTTTGGAGTATTAAATTTATTGTCTGCTAAGGGAAGGTCTTCTAACTCATCCCAGCAGTTAATTGATAATTTTGAACTAGGTAACTTCGTTGTTAAATTTAAAAATATATGAGCAAATATAAAAAATATGTTATCATCGTGTAGTGATTTGGCCTCTAGTTGAACAGTACCTCTCGTGGCTCCAGCCTGGTTGTTTCCTAATCCACTTATATAGATCTTGGCTGGTTTTCGGGTAAGCATTAGTCTTTGGACGCACCGTTCTGAAATGAGAGTGTTTTGACAACCAGAGTCTAAAAGAATGGTACAGGTTTGGTAATATCCCATATTATCCTTAACTAAGACTCTGGCTGTTGGCAACAGCATATTAAATAATTTTACCTCAGATGAATTAGCTAACTTCATCGGATCACCGAATTCACCAGACACCACGAATGTCTCATCAGTAGCTTTTGGCCCCTTACTAGGCTCCTCTGTTGGTTTTGGGTCTGCGGTTTTAGATTTATAGGACGGCTTACGGTCTTGATGGATCAATGAGTGATGATGTCCGCTACAGGTTTCACACGTGTATATCGATGGGCAATTTTGCACAATATGGTTAGGTTTTAAACAGTTGTAGCATAATTTGTGTTCTTTGATGCTTTGTATGCGTTCTACCTTGTCCTGTCTATTAAACTTAGGACAATACGAAAGGTGATGGTTCTGGAAGCAAATAGCACATCCCTTTTTCATGGTACCAGCATACGCGCGGACTGATTTCCCTTTGTAAGAGGGCTTTTCATCAGCAGGGGATGGTAAACGTTCCAAAGCATCACATCTTTTATTAATAAATGAAATAAAACTATCCAGCGAGGGGAATGACACTTTACCACAATCATCTGCCCAAGCGTGTAGGGTGTCTCTGTCAATTTTCTTGCTTAATATATGGATCAGCCACGGATCACGTTTTTCGGCATCTGAACCTTGAGCTCGTAGGCCTCTTACCACCTCATCTGCCACATTGGACACATTCCGAAGGCTTTGGTTGTTATCAGCTTTAGGGATATTTAAAAAGGTTTCAATAAATGCGTCCACGACCAGTGAAGGCTTATCGTATCTCTCTTGTAATTTTTTTAACCGCTTCTTCATAGTTTTGATCACTGACTTGAAGATGACGAATTAGGTTGGCTGGGTCATCTTTTAATAAACCTTTTAAGTACTGAAACTTTTGTGCTGACGAAAGCGTGTTGTTGTTGTGGATGGAGCTGGTAAAGAGATCAAAAAAAGACCGAAATTCATTATACTTCCCATCGAACACTGGAACATTAAGCTTAGGTAAGCGCACATCAGCAGGTTGATGAGTAGAGTTCGCCGTTTGTGAGAATGTGGCATGTGCCATTTGTTGTTGCGACTGTAGTTGCATGGCTGTAAATTTCTCAAAAAATGACGTTTGACTCTCCATAAGCTTTTGCATAGCGTCATGATGCATTGTTGTAGAATTGAGGGGTTCCCCAGCGGAAGAATACAGCCTGGCATCTATTAGTTCACAATATCTAGGCTTCATTCTAAAATATCTATTTTCAAATTCCTCTACTTCCAATTCACGTTCGGGGCTATTGTCCCCTAAGGACGCCATTTCAATATCCAATGTTTGGAAGTTGTCGTATATTTTCTCTAAACTTTCTAACCTGGCACGAAGTTCAAACAGCGAGGTTTCGGGAGTCACATTATTGAGGAACTTTTCCAGCCTGGTGGCTGTACCCTTTATGTTCGCTCTTTTATTTTTTTAAACATCCATTTTGAAATAAAGGCTTATTATTATTTACTGGATATGCAGCTAGGCAAAATTTCGTATAGAATTCTCATTTTTTTTTTTTTTACCGAAATTACCAAATTTGTAACACCAAATCTTTTCAACAAACAATTATTTTAATTTCTTTTTATTGCAGTAATGCACTATTTCACAAATCACGTCGGGGTCACCAAAATGTTTTTGAGGAAAAAGTCTGGTGTGGTTTGTTTGGTAGTTATTAGCAAACTGAGTTTATTTTGTATTTTCTAAAATGGTCAAGCCACTTGTGTGTACAAAAGAATATCAATTATTTAACTCAAATGCCAATACATACATACATAGTTAAAGAGAAAATAAGATAATAATTTTAACTCAAGCAACAACAACTGAATGAGCCAAAACAAAACAATGTGTTAAAATGAATCGAATGATTTAAATGTTAATTCCAAATAAGCAAACAATAACATGTTGAAGTTAGAAACACAAAGATTAGGGTGGCATTTGAATATAAAGCAAATAAATATAAATAGTGTAAAATGAAAATAGCAAATTTTACGTTAGAATAATTTTTGATAAATTCACAAATCTTTACAAGTAAGTAAAACGTCGTTAACAAAGATACAGATTAAAAAGGATTGATAAATGCTGTTATCAATATGAAGTATCACATAATTATCTCAAATTGATAGGATCTAAAGAAAGTTAAGATGACAATGACAATAATAGCGAGCTAGATGCTGATGATAATTGGTCCTTTTAACACCATTATAACAATTCTTGTACTTTATACCTTGTCAAAGATATATTGAGTATATTACAAACGGTCTTAGATTTTATTATTTTTCTTTTCAAAGAAATTTGTCTTATTTTACTTTAATAAAATATTGAAAACTTCCTATTGAAAACATTTAGCCATTTTTTTAGCTAGTTTCTAGCCATTTTTTTCCAGAATTTTTGCCATTTTTGCTAATCAAGTTCTCACTCATCCACTCATCATTCACTCATCCAAGCCAGGGGTTTTCCCGTCGCTAAATTTGCCCATGGCAGCTTCAACCTCAACTATCGTGACAAGCGGAAAGTCAAATACCATATGAACAGTATCAGTCTGCCAAGATGTCACACCTTGGTAAGGAAATAAGTGATCCACTATGCGCCTAAGTACTTCAGTATCCTTAGTTAGGTGATGGAGGATTTAGACACTTTAGCTTTTTTGTTACCAGCTTATATCGTTTTTAACCTCTTCACACATCTGTACGAAACATGCCCTCTTACTCCTACTGATCGCTATTTTCAAGGATTTGCGAATGCGGTTATATTGGTCACGGTGCTCGTCATTCTACCGCTACTCCAAATAATTCCCTATCAAGGCTGTCTGTCTTCCATCCCGAAATTCGTTCCGGGTGTATAATCATTGCATCCTTGCGCAATTCCTCCCTTATATCAATCAATATAGCATTATGATCGCTATGTGTGTATATCTCGGGAATGCTCTATCCTACCCTTCCCATAATACTGGCGCTAACAAAGGCAACATTAATAATTGACCACGATTCGCCTCTTGAGAAAGTGTGCTCATCTCTGTTGTTCAACCGAATCACATTAAGTGCAGAAAATGATTCAACCAGTATCCGACCCCTAGAATTTGTACATAGGCAGCCCCATTCTCTCGCCAACGCATTGAAGTCGCCGGCAATAACTACGGGAACTCTTGAGAATGCATCAGAAACGATATTGTGAACAATTCGTTCAAACTCTAATAAGGAATATCAAGGGGGGATGTAACAACTATAGAAGCAAGTCCCATGCACAATAGCCCGAGTGTAGTGTACTCATTAACACACAGAACCTACTTACTTACTACAATAGCGTACACTTAACATTAACAAGACTGACCATACATACACATTGACTCACAACACATGACACACATCAATACTAAAAATTAAGCATTTGATAGTTACGCAATTGAACAGTATTGCAACTGGTCAACTAACCCTATTTCAATAATGTGAAATAGTGTAACACATATCAGGTAACCAATAACTGAGTTAAAACTAAGAAGTAAAATGAAAGAGACTAAGTAAGGGGAAATTGAAGCAAGCTGATTGTCTAACGATCAGTATGTCAGTTTTATAATAAGTATTGTAAAATAGTATATAAGAAGATTGTTTTATTTTAATAAATCAGAATTAATCTTAACTACAAATCGGCTCAACAGCCCTTGTTTTTATTAATTTTCACTCTAAAACAGCGGCTCTTTAGTCATCAGTTTTTTGGCATGACTCGCCTTTATAATAAGTCAACCATAAAAATTGTTGATCATTTATCTTTTCCTTACATGGCGATCCTGCCTTCTTGTTGAGAAAAAAAGATCCTGATCTTTTGATTTGAAACATAAATTATTAGAAAAAATTAGACAATTTAATCATTTTTGATATATATATGTATAACAGCCAAAGTTATATAATATTTTAAATGATATACACCTATTTAATTTATTTTTGGAAATTATAAGCACAAAAAAAATGTCTGTAACCACAGAACAACAAAATAACGGTGATGTCGCTACTGAGAAACTTGCCGCCGATGCTGTTAAAGACAATGACATCGAAAGTTACGATTATGATATTCCCTACGATAGCGAAGAAGATGATATAGAGTGTGATGATGATGACGATGACAATGACGATGGCTCAGGATCCGACGATCAGGCGTAATGATAATATAGTAGTCAAAACCTCTTAAATTAATATTAAATTAAAACAAAGAGAAAAAATTAATATATACAAAAAAATCTAAATTTATAATTACTTATATAATTTGTATGTTAAGAATTTTTTTTTGTTTCTTATTTTTTCATTGTATGAATGTGTAATTCTATATTTAAAGAAAATTTTTATTGACCAATGGAAGAGATATACGAGCATATAGATTCTATTATAACTAATGCAAGGAAAACACTAGCAGGAGGGTATACAGATGATACCATTCAAAGTAAAAGATTAAAAATAAAAGAATTGGAAAAAAAAGCCATAGAATTATTAGAAGACAAAGTAGTAAGGGAAGATCAAAGACGAATACATACTTTGAAATTTAAAGAAAGGAAAGAGAAAGCATTTAAAAACATTACAGTGTCAAATAGACAAATTGAAAAGTATACCGTTCGAAAACACAAAGGCGACTTTTAATATCGAATTAGCATTAAAGACTATTCCGACATTTAGTGGACAACACAGGGAGGTTGGACCATTTTTGACTATAGTACAAATCATACATGACACATTAACTGAAGACAGCAAGAGCACATTGATAAAATTTATTCTCAATGTAAAAATAGATTCGAATATACGGACGGCCTTAAGGACAACTAACATAGTGACATTTGAACAATTACAGACTGAGTTGAAATTGAGGTACAAAGCGACACAAACCATAAAACAGGTACATACATCTCTATCATCGTTGGTACAAGACAATATGAGTGTGGAAACTTACAAACATAAAATCTTGAATTTGATAAACGATTTGAATCAATTGAATATAGAAAATCTTGGTACGAGTGCAACGGAAGCAGAAAAACAAGCAATTATGAAGTCAAATGACTCTTATGCTTTGACAATATTCAAAAACGGATTAAGAGACAATATCAGACGAACTATATTTGCTGCGCAACCCAAGAATTTTACGGAAGCCACAACTTTGGCATTGGAGATAGACAAATCGAACACGAACCAGATTGCATTTATGAGATACAATAATAACTACAACGGACGAGGAAATAACAATAACAACCGGAATAATAACCGAAATAGAAATTATGGCCAAAGTAATTTTAATACGAATAATCGTGAATACAGAAATAATGCAATGCAAAATAGACGTGGTAATTATAACAACCAACGTTTTAGTAACAATAATCAATACAGAAATAATAACAACAGAAACAATAATTATTGCAATGGAACAAGTAATCAAAATAAACGTACACAAAATAATTATAACAATAATGGGAGACAACAAAATCGTAACAACACTCGATGCATCGGGAAACGTGATGGGTCAGGCGAAAGACTACCACTAGGACGAACACCTATACGATCTTCCACCGCAAGACAAAAATTAAGAATTTTTAAAATATCAGATAATCTCACTTATTACGTATACATTAGGTGTGAAACAGCATCTAAACAACTAACATTTTTAATTGATACTGGGGCAGATATATCAATATCTAATATCAATAATATAAAAAATACTGAGTTACATAACGTCTGTAAATGATACATATAAACTTACGGGAATTACTAATGAGATAATTCGTTCATTGGGAACTATCCAGCTGAAACTTAATTTTATAGAAGATACCATTACACATCATTTTCGTCTAGTGGATGAAAAATTTCCAATTACATATGATGGCATATTAGGTAGAGATTTTTTGACAAAATATCATTCGAGAACTGATTTTGAAACATACACAGTAAGTCTGTTGATTTAAGATAATGAAATTATTATACCTATAGAAACAAAACCTTTAAATATCCTAGAGATAAAGATACCACCGAGATCTGAGGTAATAGTACCGATAGATTTGAAAATAGAAGAAGATAGTGTGATTTTTAACCAACAACCACATGAAGGAGTATTTATAAGCAATTCGATTGCACCACGGAAAGGTATTACACATATAAAAATTCTGAACACAAATAGTTATGAGGTTAAATTGGGAAATATAGATTTAGAATTTCAACCACTGAGAGATTATGAAATTTTATGCACGAATATAAATACTCAAAAGGAGGAAGGTAGACTCAACAAATTGCTAAATTCACTCAATATTAGATGCACTGATAGCAAAGCTAAGGAAAACTTAATTAATATTCTCAAAACATATCAAGATGTTTTTGATCTAGAAGATGAAACACTCACCACAAATAATTTTTACACACAGAGAATTTCTACAATAGATAATACACCAGTATACATAAAACAAGTAACAGTGCTATATTCGGCCGTGCCGAATCTTATTTACCCTTCACATCGTGTAGTCATGCAATAACAATTGTTTGTATCACCATTCATCTCATATAAAATACGTACATACGTACACGTTAGAATAAATGTGGCATCGAATCCCAGCTGAGCCAAAAAAATTTTATTTTATTTTATTTAATATATTATTTATATTTTATTATTTTTTTTATATTTTTTTTAAATTTTTTTAAAAAATTTTTTTAGAAAAATTTTTTCTTAAATTTTTTTTTGTTGTTGTTTTGTTTTATTATTTTTTTTCTTATTTTTAATATTTTTTTTTTTTGTAATTTTTTTTGTTTGGTATGTTTTTTACATGTATGTATGTATGTATGTATGTTGTTGTTGTAATTGTGAAAAAAAAACGAGGTGGTCGTGGTTTTTTGCTCATATCTCAGAAATTTATTGAGCGATTGTGCTGAATTTCAATAGCGATTCATTCCTGGATATTTCCAAGAGATTGATACCATATACAGATCTAAGGAACATATAGTTGCTTCTAAAAGTTGATTTCAACCAACACACGGACAGACGGTCAGGGCTTAATCGACTCCTCTATTCATAAGCTTTCAGAAAATATATACTTTATGGGGTAGAAATTACAAACGGAATGACAAAGCTATATATACCCTTGTGCACCACAGGTGAAGGGTATAAAAACTATAGGTTGCCACATACACAAACAGAGGAGATTGAAAAACAGGTACGACAATTATTGGAGAATGATATAATAGAACATTCGAGGAGTCCATATAATGCACCATAACTATTAGTACCGAAAAAGTCAAACACTGATACAAAAAAATGGCGATTAGTAGTTGATTTCAGGAAACTTAATGACAAGATAGTTAATGATAAATTTCCTTTGACATGATTAGATGATGTATTGGATAAGCTAGGAAGAGCAAAATGGTTTTCGACATTGGATATGACTAGTTCTTTTTATCAGATATCACTTGATAAAAAGTCTAGACCACTAACAGCTTTTTCTACACCAAATGGACACTATCATTTTAAACGTTTACCTTTTGGTTTGAAAATTTCATCTAATAGTTTTCAACGTATGTTAACAATACTATTATTAGGATTAGATTCCGAAGCATTTTTGTATGTAGATGACATTATTATTTTTGGATGCAGTCTCCAACACCACAACAGTAATCTAATTAGAGTATTGGACAGATTAAAGCAATATAACCCTGAAGCTAAATGCAGATAAATGTTGTTTTTTACAACCAGAAGTCGTATTTTTAGGCCATTTGATCACACAACATGGCATAAAACCAGATCCATCAAAATTTGATACTATAAAGAACTACCAACTATTACGGATGAGGTGAGAAGATTTACGGCATTTTGCAATTACTACAGAAGAGTTATACCAGACTTTGCTAAGATCACAAAATGTTTTAATAACTTACAGAAGAAAAATGCAAAATTCAGCTGGTCTGAAGAATGCAAAACCGTATTTGAGAAATTGAAAAGCTTATTAATAAATCCACCAATCTTACAATATCCAGATTTTAATAAAACATTTTTACTCACAACGGATGTATCTGATTTTGCTTTGGGAGCAGTACTCTCACAAGGTGAAGTAGGTGAATATCATATGCTAGCAAAGCATTGCAAAAACATGATCTAAGTAAGCCAGTAATCGAGAAAGAGCTACTAGCAATACACTGGGCAATAAATTTTTTTAAACCGTATCTCTATGGAAGAAAATTCACAGTAGTTACAGATCACAGACCACTTGTATCTTTGTTTTCGCACAAAAATCCATCATCAAAAATGACTCGAATACGATTAGATTTGTCAGACTACGATTTTGGCATAATATATAAACAAGGAAGGATAAATACAAACGCGGATGCACTATCACGAATAAAAATAAATTCAGATGACTTAAAAGCAATGAAACCATTAAAAGATTACAAAGAAGCGAAAAGAATGCTTGCAATAACAAGGGGTATGTCCGCAAGGGGACATAGTAAAATAATTAAGGAGAACGACACTACGCCGAAGTCTGATCAACTTCATATGTGGCAGTGTACTTCCATAACTGATATCAGGAATGTAAAGAACTTACATTTTAATTTTGAGGCCAATTTAATTCCAACTACGACATTACCCAAGGCAATGATTGAAATAGTTGATGATAATGTAAAAGTAAGATGTGGCGATAAACCTACAAAACCAGTTTTGCTTATGGAGAAACTCATCAATACTATAAGAAAACATAACATTAAAGAACTTGCGTTACCGGTAAACGGTGAAATATTTAAAATCATAAAAATAAATGAATTGAAAAATTATTTTGAAGAAGCATATGCAAAATGTAAAAGGCCAAATTTAAATATATTAATATACACCCCACCAAAGAAAATATCTGAAGATATAATAAGATACAAATTAATCCAAAAAATTCATGAATCAACACATGGAGGACACCTTGGAGTCATCAAGTTAAAACAGAGATACATATGGAAAAATATGCAAAAAATGTTAAAAACATATATGTATTAACAATTGTCACAAATGTACCGCAAATAAACAAACGAAACACACGAAAGGAAAATTTATTACAACGACCACACCAAGCAAAAGTTTTCAAGTAGTAACAATTGACACTGTTAGACTCCTACGTTTATCGAATGGTTACAGATACATTTTAACAATGCAATGTGATTTAACTAAATACGTCATAGCACACCCAAAGAGCGCTAAAGATGCGACTACATTGGTTGAACAATTAATCTTACAATATGGTAATTTTAAAGTATTCAAATTAGACAATGGGACTAAATTTACAAATGAACTGATGAGAAACATTTGCTCTATGTTAAAGATAGAACAAATATTTTTGACACCGTATCATCATCAAACAATTGGTTCGCTAGAAAGAAACCACAGAGTTTTAAATGAATTCTTATTAAACTATGCCACCAAAGACGAATGGAACACATTAATGCCATATTTTACATTTGCATACAATACAACACCAAACATAGATACACAATACACTCAATTTGAACTAATTTTTGGCCAATTACCCTCATTACCAACTGACACACTTAAAATAACTCAACCAATTTATGACTACAAAAACTATGGTAACGAACTTAGAACTAAATTGCATAATGCACTTGAAAGGGCAAAAAACATTACTATACAAACTAAAACATAACGTAAACACAAACAAAATCAACAGTACAACAACCCGTTGAGTTTGAATGTAAGAGATCTCGTAAATATTACTGAAAGTGGAAAACAGAAAAAAGAATATGAGCCCATACCGCGGACCGTAGAAGATAGTAGAGCGACGGGGGTAAATACAATAATTGACTTCGACGGCAAGCATAAAGAAATCCACAACATTTCAATAGTCACTAATTTCGAAATTCTTGCTACGCAAACGTTCAAAATACAAAAAGTACCATAAAAATTCAAAAAAGTACCTTTGTGGTCGCCCATAACATTTTCAGTTTTACCTGGAATCAAAAGTCCTTGATTGTAAGATCCTACCTTCATAAACGTAGAAAATACATAAAATACCATAAAAATTAAAAAAAGTACCATCTTGGTTGCTCATAACATTTTCAGTTTCACCTGGAATCAATAGTTCTTCATTGTACAATCCTACCTTCATAAACGTAGAAAATACAAAAAGTACCATGAAATTTAAAAAAGTACCTCTTGGTCGCCCATGACATTTTCACTCTCACCTAGAATCAATAGTCCTTGATTTTATAATACTATCTTTATAAACGTAGAAAATACAAAAAGTACCATAAAAATTCAAAAAAGTACCTTTTTGGTCGCCCATAACATTTTTAGTCTCACCTTGTATCAATTGCCACTAATTTCAAAATTCTACCTTCGCAAACGTTTAAAGTACCATACAAATTCAAAAAAGTACCTTTTTAGTCGCCCATAACATTTTTAGTCTCACTTGGAATCAATAGTCCTTGATTGTACAATCCTACCTTCATAAACGTAGAAAACACCAAAAGTACCACAAAAATTCAAAAAAGTACCTTTTGGGTCAACCATAACATTTTCAGTCTCACTTTGTATCAATACTCACTAATTTTAAAATTCTAGCTTCGCAAACGTTGAAAATACAAAAAGTACCATAAAAATTCAAAAAAAGTACCTTTTTGGTCGCCCATAACATTTTTAGTTTCACCTGGAATCAATAGTCCTTGATTGTACAATCCCACCTTCATAAACGTAGAAAATACCAAAAGTACCACAAAAATTCAAAAAAGTACCTTTTGGGTCAACCATAACATTTTCAGTCTCACTTTGTATCAATACTCACTAATTTTAAAATTCTAGCTTCGCAAACGTTGAAAATACAAAAAGTACCATAAAAATTCAAAAAAGTACCTTTTTGGTCGCCCATAACATTTTTAGTTTCACCTGGAATCAATAGTCCTTGATTGTACAATCCCACCTTCATAAACGTAGAAAATACCAAAAGTACCACAAAAATTCAAAAAAGTACCTTTTTGGTCGACCATAATATTTTCGGTCTCACCTTGTATCAATAGCCACTAATTTTAAAATTCTAGCTTCACAAACGTTGAAAATACAAAAAGTACCATAAAAATTCAAAAAAGTACCTTTTTGGTCCCCCATCAAATTTTTAGTCTTACCTTGTATCAATAGTCCTTTATTTTACAATTCTACCTTAATAAACGTAGAAAATACAAAAAGTACCATAGAAAAGCGAAAAAGTACATTTTTGGTCCAAGTTTCAAATTCCAAATTTAAAATGTTCAAATATCTATGTAACAAAATATTTTAATAGACATGATTAAAAGTCAGTAAATCTACTCTTTTTAGCATAAAAGTAATTATGTTCTACAAAGTACCAAACTTTTTTCCCGATTTTTCCCCTTTCTACCCTGTTATAAGTGTGTTTAAATTTTTACTAAATTACATAATTTTTTATGTCTGGTGGAATCCCAATTAAAAATTTTTTTAAAATTGGCCGCCCAATTAGGAATTACATACATTTTCCTGAATTTTCCCCTTTTTGGTACCTTTTTGTCCCCAAAAAAGTTTCCAAAAATTTCACCTAAATGATTGTCCATATTCTTTTAGGCAATCATAATGATAAAACTTTATCCCATTGAATAATATTAAAAAAGTTTCTTTTAAAAAAAGTACCAAAAAAGGGACAATTTTTACCCCTTATACATGCGAATTTGAAAAAAGTGCCGAATTCCTATTAATATTTTTTCGTGGATTACTATGCTCTTTATAGGAACTAAAGGAACCAATATATATATATATATACTTAAAACAGTTTAAATTTTTTTCCTATCTTTATGCGTTTGGAAGTTACATAGGATACCAAAAAAGTACCAAATTATAGTTTTTACCCGTTTTTTCCCCTTAGGGGTTGAAAATTCAAAAAAAGGCCAGACACCTGTCAGCTCATTTTTTGTGCAAATTACAATAATTTTTCAATTTAATTTGTATCATTTTTAGTTTAGCAGATATAGGATTACCGATTTTACCCGTTTTTACCCTTTTTTACCCCCTTAAAGTACGAATTTCCAAAAATCCCTTCTTAGAGGAGCTATACATTGAAAGAGGAACCGATTGGCCAAATTTCATGTCTCCAGCTCTTAGCGTTTGGGCTGTGCGATGATGAATCAGCCAGTCAGTCAGTCACGTTACTCTTTTATATATATTGAAATTCAGCACAATCGCCCCATAACTTCTGAGATATGAGCAAATAAACACGACTGCCTCTGTTTTTGCCCATATTTTTACCACCAAATTTAAAATTTTTCAGTCATAGAATAATTTATTGGTACCTTTGCTACTATTTGTAGATATATTGCCTCTAGAGATATTCGTGAAAAATTTTGGATAAAGCGGGCTCTAACCGGTAAAGTTATAGGCAAAAAAACATTCTTAAATAATACCAACTTGTTTAAAATAACATGTGACATATGTATTATGCAACTGCATAATTGCAAAGCCTGCTTTACCGACATCTTAAGCTAATGGCAAATATTGGAAAAAAAAATTGTGGTAATGACGTACAAAAACGAAATATGAGTATCAAATAAAAGGGCTTGACTAGTAGAATACAGTTAACTACGTAAAAATTCAAAATCGAGGATGGCGTCGGAAATAATAAAGAAACATGGCGTAAAACATGAAATATAGGTTAAGCTACGATGCACAGAGGAGTATTTGGCCTGCAAAGCTGGCCAAAATTATTAAACGTGTTTTTTGAATTAAAATTTACAGTTTTTTGACAGTTTTAGGTGTAGTATGATATAAGAAATCTACTGACAGATTTTGAAAAAATTACGCTGCGCAACAATAGTACACAGCGCAAAAAAATTTCTTGTCTCTCCTAGAAATAAAAGTATGTGGACTATATGGATTTTGATGTCTTTAATTTAAATCTGTTTTCTGTTTTTCCCTAGTACGTAAGTATTTGATTTAAAAGGCGTGGCATATTTCACTCCCTAAATCGTTTGGTAGCCTAATATATTTTGTCATAACTTGTAAACGGGTTCTCCGATTTTAATAGCAGGAGAATCAGAAAATGCACCGGAAAATTCTGCTTAAACTAAACTAACACATTTCTTTTCTATCTATTACTATTTCGGAGTTATTTTTAATCCGTTCTCTTTGCGTACTGCAGCTTATAAAAGGGTCACTGCTCAGAAATAAGCTATTCAATACATCTCGATTTGTATCGCTTCTGCTGAATTTCCTCGAATAATTCGTACGATATTATCGTAAGCGCTTATTTCTGGCCTCGGCAGCTTCTACCGACAATTGGATGGTAGCCTGATACCTGGGTGCCCATGTATTTTTTATGTACCTGTATTTATTTTTATGATTAATGCTTTTAATAATTATTTTTATTAGGTACGCATATTATTTTTTTTGCATATAATGTTTTGTAGAGCAGTTATATAAAAATATCCTTTATGGGGGTGTGTGGGAATTGGATAACAACGAATTTTTCAAATTTATAATTATAGGCAGGTATTAACATTGTGAAGTGTTAAAAATTATGTGAATAAAAGTTGAATCAATATATAAGAAGAAGTGCCTAATGAGCAAAAATAGAAGAAATGTGAAAATTTCATTTGGCCTACTACGCCATAGCCATCTGGTGAAATAATAACATACTTAGTTTTGTTGATGATTCATTACTTCTTGACATGGCAATGTTAAGTACTTATTAATAAATAAAATTAAATATATTGCCTACTTTTAGGTAATTACAAAAAAATTGTTTGACCATCGATATTGTTATAGCACATCTTTTAGGAACGCATGGAATATGTTGAAAACATGCAACTTGAATTTACACTTACAACATCTAACATAATTGTATTAATTGTTGATTTGCGAAAACAAAATCAATTATATGGACGACATTGTGCAATTAAAAATTCTTTAACTATTTATTTAAAATAACTGGTTTATATTTTAAATATATATATATTTTAAATATAGAGAAAAATTCATTTAGGTACGTATGAAGGCATTTTTAATTACAAATATATCTATTTGCACATGAATATATACATACGTACATACACACATATAATAAAATTTTGACAATGTGTACGTTTTTGTTTTCTAGTGATGACACCAAAATAATCGAAAGATGTTGAGAGGAATACAATGAGATCTTTAAAAGATGTAAAAAAAATGTTGACACACAAACCTATACAAATCTAATAGAAAGATCTTTGCGAATTGATGGTAGATGTTAAATGTTGATCAGTGTAAACACAAAATTTTTTATTTATTTTTTACTGAGATTTCAACCACATTTTCAAGAAAGTAATTTTTATAAGTTATCAAAAAGTAAAATGACAATTGTTGCACACACTTATACAAATTTAAAAATTTTTGGTAAAACAATAATAACTTATTTTGAAAAATGAAAAAGACTTATAATATTTGTTCTTCAAATATAATTACATAAACAATACAATTTGTGTCTTTTTAAAACGATAATTTCATAAAAAATAAAAAAATAATTTCTAAATATAATCTCTAATTTGTCTATGTAATATTTTTGGTAACTCTAAAGGTAGTAAAAAAATTAAGGTAAATTTAGCTCAATAATGTACAATGTATAACAATTAATGCAACTCTTCGCTTCGACAACATTTATATACCCTTTACCAGTGGTGCACAAGGGTAGATATTGTTTGTAATTTTTACAATTTTGTTGGTTGAAATCAACCATATGTTCCTCAGATCTGTGTATGATATCAATCTTTTCGAAATATCCAGGAACTAGCATTTAACCCGCTACTTCGTTAGCGTAGTTCTTACTATTTATTGAATACTCAAGTTCTATTTATAATTATTAAATATTTTTGGTTCAATTTATGAAAATTTGTATCTCTGATTCAATTTACTTAGAAAAATAAAAAGCAAAGTAAGGATATATCGGGCATATATTTCCTAACTAAAATCAAGATCAATGCTACTAAGTTTCAAAAATTAAGATTCATAATTTGCAATAATGACCCTAAAAATAATAAAAGTAAAATTTTTTCCTTCACTAAAACTTCCAATTGGTTTATTATTCCTACATTCAGAATCCTACGTATTCAAAATATAAAAAAATTAGAAAAAGTAATTGTTTGGTCGTCCATAGTATTAGGAGTTACATCTGGATTCAATAAACACTAATTTTAAGAATCTATGTTCACAAACGTAAATATACAAAAAGTACAATAAAAATGCGAAAAGTTTTTTCTCCAATATTATTTCAATTCTTAACATGAATCAATAATCCTTTGTTTCACAATTTTAGCTTTATAAACGTATAAAATACAAAAAGTACCATAAAAAATCTAAAAAGTACCTTTTTGGTCGCTATAACATTTTAAGTCTCACCTTGTATCAGTAGTCACTAATTTCAAAATTCTAGCTTCGACAACGTAGAAAATACAAAAAGTTATCATAAAAATTCAAAAAAAGTACCCTTTTGGTCGCCCATAACATTTTTAGTCTCATCTGGAATCAATAGCCCTTGATTGTACAATCCTACCTTCATAAATGTAGAAAGTACCAAAAGTACAACAAAAATTCAAAAAAGTACTTTTTTGGTCGACCATAACATTTTCAGTCTCACCTCGTATCAATAGTCACTATTTTCGAAATTCTAGAATTCTAGAAATCAAAAAAGTATATTTTTGGTCGCTTATAACATTTTTAGTCCCACCTCGTATCAATAGTCACTACTTTCGAAACTCTAACCTCGCAAAAGTTTAAAATACAAAAAGTACCATAAAAATTCAAAGAAGTACCTTCTTAGTCGCCTATAACATTTTTAGTCTCACCTTATATCAATAGCCACTAATTTCAAAATTCTAGCTTCGAAAAAGTAGAGAATTCAAAAAAGTAACATAAACATTCAAAAAAGTACCTTTTGGGTCACCCATAACATTTTTAGTCTCACCTGGAATCAATAGTCCTTAATTGTACAATCCTACCTTCGCAAACGTTGAAAATACAAAAAGTACCATAAAAATTCAAAAAGTACCTTTTTGTACATTTTTAGTCTTACCTTGTATCAATACTCCTTTATTTTACAATTCTACCTTTATAAACGTAGAAAATACAAAAAGTACCATAGAATTGCGAAAAAGTAAATTTTTAGTCTAAGTTCCAAACTCCAAGTTTAAAATGTTCAAATATCTATGTAACAAAATATTTTAATAGACATGATTTAAAGTCAGTAAATATACTCTTTTTTGCAAAAAAGTAATTATGTTCTAAAAAGTACCAAACTCTTTTCCCGATTTTTCCCCTTTCTACCCTGTTATGAATGTGTTTCAATTTTTACTAAATTACATAATTTTTTATGTCTGGTGAAATCCCAATTATATATTTTGTGAAAATTGGCCGTCAAATTAGGCATTGCATACATTTTACGGAATTTTCCCCTTTTTGGTACCTTTTTTGTGCCCAAAAAGGTTTCCAAAAATTTCACCTTAATATTTGTCCATATTCTATTAGGCAATAATAACACTGTGCAAGAAATTGACACTTTTTTTTCGTGACATGCTGGGAACCTGACGTTTTAACATAAGTTTTTTAAGATTGGCTCTGGTTTTCGAGATATACCATTATTTCGAAAATGGAGGAGGTTGCACTACATATGTTCGCGTAACTCAAAAACGCTTTAGCTTATTGAAAAGATTTAAAAAACCGAAATTCCGCAATACAATTTCCATTAAAAAAAATAAAACCTCTTTCTAAAATCCGCAGTCGTTTTAGAAACATAATTTTTTTTTTGAAAGAAAATTAATTTTTTTATCAAAATTTCAAAATTTTTGTTTTTTAAAAATGCATAAAAAATTTAAAAATGCAGCTAGTCTTCTAATTTTTTGCAGACATATAAAAAACAAAGCTGCAAACAAAACAAACTATAAATAACACTGCTCGGCAAAAATTCATTTTTTGTCGTCCCGTTAATTAAAACTATGTGGACTTATATGGATTTTGATGCGCTGAACTCAAATCCGTAGTCGGTTTTTTCAATCAGATCGGGATTTTTTTTATGGGCGTGGCAAATTTCATCCTAACTCGAGAACCAGTCATCCGGTTTTCAAAAGTAAAACACCAGAAGATGTGTTTTCTCTATCTCTTATCGTTTTGGAATTATTTAGAAATTAATGGAGAGAAAAAAATTTTCTCGTGAAAAATTCCTAATATTTTTCAATTTAAAAATAGAATTAAAAAAAATATAAGGCAAATATTCAACATTTTGTACTTTTTTCTGAGAACTGCTTATCTTGGAAATAAAAAAAAAACCATAAACCATAAAAATCGGTTAAAAAATGTGGATTTTATTGTAAATTTACCGCAGGTACCCAATAATTTAAAATTACAGGTAATTCAAAAATACTATGCTTTAATTTTTAATTCCAAGAACCATGCAAAATACCGTTGTACTTCAGTTCCATTACCTGCTTACCTAACGAAATGCTATATCATATGTAAGGCTGGTTGCATTGAATGATATCGACCTATTGGCCTGGAATTGTGTGAAATCAGTAATAGAAAATGTATTAGGAAATCATCGGTCTGAAAACTTGCGAATTTTAATCAAAAATATGCTTACCGCATTTAAAAACTTAAACGTTAGAATGTCATTGAAAATACATTTTTTGCATTACCATGCCGAAAAATTTAATGAATAATCACCAGCCGAGTCTGATGAACATGGCGAGAGATTTCACCAAGTAACAGCCAGGCTCGAACACTGGTATAGCGGCAAACAACTTGATTCGCTATTAGGGGATATTTGTTGGAATCTGCAGGAGAAAGAAGAATAAATTTCTAAATAAAAACTTTAACTTTACCTACTTAACAACAAAAATTTTTTAGTTTGGTTATTATAAAAAATTAAAAAATTTCATCTTTTCTGAAAAAATCAAAAGTTGTAGACAGACTTTAATCACGAATAGCTTATTTTGTTTGGAACTTTGTTTTTTATACGCGTAGAATCCTAGCCTTAAATTTTGCATCTGCAGCGCCTGAGATACCCTTAGACGGGGCACATTTATGACCAGCGCAACTTATTTTTCATTCCCATCATATGTTTCTAAGGCCTAGGATTCACTCCTAGAGGGATAAAATGTATGACCGACCTCCAATGTTTTTTGTTCTTAACATTTTCTCAAATTATACTTTCCCTTTATCACCATTCCTTAGCGGTATTGCGTTTTATGAAATTCTTAAATTAATTAAAATTTGTAGACTTTTGTGAATAAAATCAAAAGTGGCTAACCGATTTTAAACGTTTATGGCTTGTTTTGTTACCAGCTTCGTTTTTTATATGTCAGCAAAAAATTAGAAGCCCAGCTGCATTTTTAAATTTTTTATGAATTTAAAAAAAAACAAAAATTTCGAAATTTTTATAAAAATATTAATTTTTTTTTTCAAAAAAAAGAGAAAGAAAAATTTATTGCGGATTTTTCAATAATCTAATGCGTTTTTGAGTTACGCGAACATATGTTGTGCAACCTCCTCCATTTTCGAAATAACGGTATATCTCAAAAACCAGAGCTAATCTTAAAAAACCGCGAGCACCACTGGATTCAGCGTACCTGAATTATGTTAAAACGCCAGGTGCTTGTCTGTTTTTTCAACTAGCATAGTGTAATGATCAAATTTTATCCCATTAATTAATATTAGAAAAGTTTAATTTAAAACAAGTACCAAAAAAAGGGACAGTTTTTACACCTTATACATGCGAATTTGAAAAAAGTGCCGAATTCTTATTAATATTTTTTCGCGGACTACTTAAAACAGTTTAAAATTTTTTCCTAGCTATATGTGTTTGGAAGTTACATAGGGCACCAAAAAAGTACCAAATTACAGTTTTTATCCGTTTTTTCCCCTTAGGGGTTAAAAATTCAAAAAAAGGCCAGACACCTGTCAGCTTATTTTTTCTGCAAATTACAATTCTTTTTCAATTTTATTTGTATCGTTTTAAGTTTAACAGATATAAGATTACCGATTTTACCCTTTTTTACCCCCATAAAGTACGAATTTTCAAAGATCCCTTCTTAGTGGAGTGAACCGATTGTCCAAATTTCATGTCTCTAGCTCTTTGCGTTTGGGCTGTGCGATGATGAATCAGTCAGTCATTCGGTCAGTCACTCAGTCACGTTACTCATATATATATATATAGATAGTCTTTGACTTAACACTAATAGTGTTTACGCAAAAACAACTTACATTACACTTTTGCTCTTATTTTTTTGGGAACAGAGAGAATTTCATCACACTGTGCTTCTAAATACAAAACCTAATTGAAGTCGTACGACTTGCATTATAGTCTATACTGGCCTTTATTAATACTTATTATTTTTGTTGCGTTGTTTCGTAAAAAATTTACCTTGCAAAAATTGTTCTTTATTAGAATTTAGTATTTTTACTTCGATAAGAAAAAGAAACGCACCAAAGAATTTGAAGAATCGCATCGAGCACTGACTAGAATATTTTGCGCTACAAAAATTTTAAAAAGCACTAATAATATTGCATAAAGCTAAAGTTGACAACGCTGGAGAGGAACACAACAAAGAGAGTGCCATTATATCTGCAAAATACCTGACACCCGGCAAACAAGAACATTCTAAGCTAATATTTAACGCTGTATAATGAAACGAATATATTTAAAGGTTTTATTTAAACACTAAATAGTTATTTATAATTTAGTAAACATAATGTGATTTTCTGATTTTTTTTCTCCCGCAAAAAAAACGTTATGCTGTTTTTGTTTTTTTGAAAGATTATTAAAGAAAAACAAACAAACATCATTTAATTTTTTCTTGAGGGATCTAAAATATCTCAATTTAATTCAAAATAAATCCCACATGTTCGCTGGGTTAGTATTGCCGAAAAAAACAACAATCATACCTGGCATATGTTATATAAAACTGGTCGTTGTTTCATCAACCTCTAAATTAAAAATCATAAAATTTCTCTCTCCATAATTCATCTGGTAACCAGTGATGCCAGTTTAATTCAACTGGATATTTTTATGGTATATATATTTTTAAATATATGCATTTGATTGTTTTGTTGTTGTTTTTTAGTGGTAAAATACAAAGTTAAAATAATTCGCCAATAAACATTTTAATTAAAATTCATATTACCATTTAAACGTCTAATTTTTTAATAAATGTTACATGTTAAATAGTTAATCATTTTAACTTGAAACATGAATATATAGTAGATAACTACTGATGTCAATGAAAAATATTTTACATAATAAAGAAAACAAACGCTGTAAGGAAAGATGTAGAAATGCCTTTAATTTTCATATCTAAAGTCATATATTCTAAATAAAAGTTATATTAGTACATATATTTCAATTATATCAATACTATTATAGGAAATCAATTATGATTCAAATAAATTGCCAAAGTAGTGGCATATGCTTTGACTTAGTAACACTTTTCTTTATTGATAAAAACAAAACTGTATTTTGGATATATTCAATTACTATTTGAATAAAAATCATAAATGATTTAAATATATAAATTGATAAATAATATATATTTACTACCATTTGACTATTATTTTTTTTACATAAACTTTATCTAAATTTGTTTTACTATTTAAATATTTGCACATTAAGAAAAATTGTGTGCAAAAATTAAAGCTTCTGGTAGATTTTAGTGCATTTTGTGACAAATTTATTTTAATTATTTAATTTAATCAACATAATAAGATTTACAGTTGAGCAATATTTTTTAATTTAATTACAAAAATAAAGAAAGATAAAAACAACATTAAACGTATGCATTTGAGTTTAGAAACCTTATCAGCTTTCCACTGGTTACAGAAAAGTCAATGTGAACATAGAACTTATTTACCTCAGCACAAATTCTTCTAATGGATCAAAGTTAATGTAGTTTGATCTATGAAATGGGCCATATAACGGTTCAAAAAATCTGAGTTGCCTATTAGGAACATTGATGCATATTTTACGTTGAAGATATGTAGAATCAATTTTACCTTGAATTAGATTCATGACAAATGCAATATTGGAAACAATTCTTCGGACTGATTCAAGTTTTTGAATATACACATCATATTGGGGATCCCAAATTACTGATTCATATTCCAGTAAAGGTCTTACCAATGACGTAAATAAATTTTTTGTTACATAAGGATCATTAAATTCCTTATCCCAACGCTTTATGAAACTTAATACTCCATAAACTTTATTTACTGTCATTATTACATGTGAGTTGAAATTAATTTTTACATCAAAAGGAATTCCAAGATCCAAAAACGAATCAAATATATTTGAATTAGAGCCATTTAGAGAGTAAACATTTGAAATCGGTGAAAATCTGCAGAAAGTCATAGATTTGCATTTTGTTAAATTCAATTCCATAAGATTTACCGTACACTAATTAAAAAAATTATTCAAATCAGTTAAGAGATAAAAACTGTCGTCATCAGTTCTAATCAATGAATAAAGTTTAACATCATCAGCAAACATTAGAATATTGCTGTATTGAATAGCGTTTGGAAGATCATTTATAAGCAATAAAAATAAGATGGGGCCGAGATGACTTCCCTGAGGAACTCCGGAAGTTACTTCAATATGTTTTGATATACAATCATTATAAAAAACACATTGTCTCCGATCCTTTAAATAAGAACTAATCCATTTTAAAAGGTTAACCGAAAACCCTAATTTTTTAAGCTTCACTAACAAAAAATCATGGTTAACCTTATCAAAGGCTTTGCTGAAATCAGTATAGACTACATCAGTTTGGTTACCATTACAACATTCTGTATTGATGAAAGACATCAGTTCCATTAGGTTTGTGGATGTAGATCTACCTTTACAAAAACCATTTTGTGCTGGAGAAAGAATTGTTGATATTTGGGTAGTTAGAATGTCGGTTAATATTTTCTCAAACTGTTTAGGAATGGAGTTAAGTTTAGCTATTGCTCTATAATTAGTAACATCACTACGGCTACCAGATTTATGAAGCGGAATGATAAATGAATCTTTCCAGCTTTTAGGATATACACCAAATTTCATGAACTGTTAAATAGATGAGAGATAGGAATAGCCAAAACGTCGGCACAATTTTTTAATATGCAGCTAGGAATACCATCAGGACCAGGTTTATAACTATTTTTTAAACTTCTCAGGCTTTTTAAGACAGTATCGACATCTAAAGATGAAATATTAATTGATGAAAACGAAGTAATATCATAAGGATAAATTGAACTATGGAACTTTTTTTCAGAAAAAGTAGAGGCAAAGAAATCAGCAAAAGAATTGGCAATATCTACATTATTATAATAAACAACATTATTTATTTTCATAGTAGTTGGATACGTTGAAACTCTACGTTTGGAATTGACAAAACTATAAAACATTTTCTGATTCTTTTTAAAGTAAAATTTCATTTTGCTTATATACGATGCATAACATTTTTTGTTTTCAAAAATATAACGGCTTTGAGCTATTAGATAATAGCTACGATCAATAAGGGTTTTGCTCTTCATGAACTTTTTATATAAACGGTTTTTACGATTTTTTAACCAGGTTAAATTACGGGAATACCATGGAGGACGATTTGATGTTACCTTTTTTAACAATGGAGTGCTTGCTGATAAACAACTGAAGAGAATTGAGTAAAATTTCAACACGATTTGATCAAAATTACTACCATTATAAGAAAAAGCAAGTATTTCAAACCAGTTAATATTATGTAACAAGTTATTTAACATATGGTAGTTCGTACGTTTAAAACAGACTCAGATACAGTGTGAACAGTTTCCTTTTGAGGCAATGGTGTAGAAATTAACAATTTAGGATGGTGTCGGTCCTCAGGAATAAATAAGGGGTTAGTCCTAGATACGTCGAATAGAGAGGGATTATTTACAAACACGAGATCCAATAAACGGTTGTTGTTATTAAAAATTTTATTTATTTGAAAGACACTTAAATTAGTCAGACTATTGAAAAAATCCTCACTGCAATCATGTGACGTAATCGGTACAAAAAAATTTGTATCATCTGATGTATCATCTGATGATCAGGATGCAGTCGGAATATTAAAATCACCAAAAATCATCAAAAAATCAGCTGACTTAAGTTTATCTGTTTCGGATTTTATTAACAAAACATGTTCACCATAAAGTTGTGGATCAGATTTGAGAGGTATGTATGCAGGTAATAAAGACCGATATATTTTGAATTTGTATTACAACAGCGATAAATTAAATGTCAGATGAATTTACAAATAATAACTGTTCAGCAGGATACAAACAGGAAACAGCAATTAAAACACCACCACCACGTTTGCCAATTCTATCACGTCTAGGAATAATATTTTTTTGTGGCATCTCTGCTGGCAACTACAGCTGCTTAGTCTATGGTCACACACGACGATTATAGTTGGGCAGTTCTTGATTTTAGATGTAGATGTCTTTACCATTTTAGGTGAGGAGAAAAAGAAGGGAAAAATTTTTTTTTAATATTTGACATTTCTTTTTATTCGGTGTTTTGCTTCTTGGTGTGTAAGTAATTTAAAATTTTAATTAAAAACGTCACAAATAAACGTATAAAAAAATTTAATTAATTTAGCGTATAAAATAAAATAAAAGCTAAAAAACAGAAAAATCGCCGAAGAAATTTTCGTGTGTGAACATAAAAGCAAGTTTAAAAGAAAATATGGAAAGTAGGGCAATTAAAATCGTCGTGTGTGACCTTCGACTTAAGCCGTATAAGCACACATACGATCACAATAAAAACAACAAACAAATGTATAACAATAATATTTTTGTATGTGTGCGTTTGTACCATTATGGTTCCCTGCAGATAACGCGACTAGTTTATACACGTATGTAAAGTGTACTTCCTAATGGAGTAGGACTAATTAAAAGCTCACCTTTTTCTCACACCAAACGTATGGAGAAAACGTGGTCGATTTAACATTACGATGTCCTAGGGCCGGACCATATAACCCATCGTAGTAGTCTCAAAACTACTCTTTGTCACTACTCGATGATATGGTCCATGACTGCATTATATAGGACCATGTTGTAAGTAGTCCATTTAGCTAAAATGGACGTAGTCCAAAATTATCTGCAGGGTTGTGCTGTTTTCATAACCCAAGAAAATGCATTGTTACCTAACCAAAACGCATTGAAAATTTTTACTTGATGCTCTCGATTGAATTGTAGAAACAGTTCTCATTTTACTCTCATTTTTACGGATAATCGATAACAGTTAAGTTCTTAATTCCAATTAGTTGTACTTTGTACAATATCGAGTATTTTTGCGAAAAATACTTATATTTCAGTTACTTGTATATACTTATGCCTAACATCAAACGAGTATGTACGGATAGAGTATTTTTTTTAGCTGTAACTGCACGCACTTATACATGTTTTGTTAATAATACTCAATATATATCCGAAGTTGTAGCCGATGTCATTCACTGATATAGACTAGCCCAACCCGGCGCGTGTTGCTACGCTTCTTAGTTAATAAAAATGCATTCTGAATTTTAATTGAATATATTAAAAATAATGTTATTGATTCTTTTTGTGTTGAAAGTGGGTATACACTATTTTTGGTTTTTCCATTTGCTGTAAAAATAAAAAAATTTTTTGGTGTTCCCACTCTGGAGCATACGACGTACAGTTGGGCATGTGAAAAGCATGGATTTTTCAAATTCAATCCTGCAACACGCAGAGATTGTCCCAGTGCTTTGTTGATGGTAATAGCGAAGGCAAGGCGAACTGGAAACTGCAGTCGCTTAAAACTGAAGACAATAACTTATTTTTAATAAGGGTGGCCCACTTTTCTCATTATAGTATAGTCATGACAGCTCAAAATGTGTGCAAAGTTTCAAAAAATTGGTCGAGTGCAAGAAGCTAAAAATTATAAATTTTTTTTAATGGGCGTGCACTGTCCACTTTTATAATCATGAAACTATAAAGTCATGACAGCTCAATATGTGTGCAAAGTTTACAAAAATCGAAGAAGTTCAAGTAGCTGAAAATTGTATCTTTTTTTTATGGGCGGGACACTTCCCACTTTAATATCACGAAAATATATAGTCATGATAGCTTAATATGTGTAAAAAGTTTCAAAAAAATCAATCTAGTGCAAGAAGCTAAAAATTATAACTTATTTCTTATAAGCGTGGCACTGCCCACTTTTATAATCACGAAATTGTATAGTCATGAGAATTCAATATGTTTCAGAAAAATCGGTCAAGTGCAAATAGCTAAAACTTAGAACTTATTTTTTATGGGCGTTACACCGCCCACTTTTTACCATCCATGAACACTCCCTGGAATGTGTACAAGCTTGCAAAAGCTTGAGTCCGATCGGATTTACGGTTTCGGGGTCTATAGCTAACACTCAGGCAGAGTTTCATTTTTATATAAAGGGTGATTATTTATGAATTAAGTTTTTCGGGCTGACAGCACTGGGTGGTAATTGTGTCCAAACTGCATCTGTGAAAGTGAAAAGTGTTCAGTATACTCTGCCATTTCATGATGGAGAAACTCACAAGCAAGCAACGACTGAAAATCGTTGAAATTTATTATCGATGGAAATCCACTATTTAATCAAAAAATTGTGTTCAGCGATAAGGCTCATTTCTGGCTAAATGGATAGGTAATAAACAAAAACAGCCACATGCCGTACAAGAGTTACCGATGCATCCCGAAAAAACCGTTTGGTGTGGTTTATGGGCTGGTGGCATCATCGGTTAATTTTTCTTTAAAGACGACCGTGGAAAAAACGTGACCCTTCACGGCGAACGATATCGAGCCATTATACGCAATTTTTTTTGCTCCAATTGGCTGAGTTGGACTTGGTTGATACGTAGTTTCAACAAGACGGTGCCACACAGATCGTGGATATATTGAAAAATGAACTTGGTGAGCAGTTTGTCTCTCGAAATGGCCCTGTGAGTTAACCGCTAAGATCATGTGACTTGAAGCCTCTTAACTATTTCTTGTGGGGTTATGTGAAGTCGTTGGTCTACGTGGATAAGCCAAACACGATTGAAGCCTTAGAGTATAACATAACACGTGTAATTCATGGAATATAGTGGGAGTGTTTATGGGTGGAAAAAAGTGGGCGGGGACACGCCCACAAAAAATTAGTTATCAGTTTTAGCTACTAGCACTTGACCGATTTTTCTGAAACTTTGCACACATATCGAGCTGTCATGACTAAATAATTTCGTGATAAAAAAAGTGGGCGGGGCCACGCCCATAAAAAAAGTTATAATTTTGAGGTACTTCCACTGGACCGATTTTTTTGAAACTTTGCACACATACTGAGCTCTCATGACTTTACAATTTTGTGATTAGAAAAGTGGGCAGTGCCACGCCTATAAAAAAAAGGTATCATTTTAAGGTACTTGCACTGGACTGATTTTTCTGAAACTTTGCACACACATATTGAGCTCTCATTATAATACAATATCGTGATTAAAAAAGTGGGAAGTGCCACGCCCATAAAAAAAGTTATAATATTAAGCTTCTTGCACTTGACCGATTTTTCTATAGTTTCGTGATTAAAAGGTAGGCGGGGCCACGCCCATAAAAAATTATAATTTTGAGGTACTTGCTCTGGACCGATTTTGGTGATGACTATACAGTTTCGTGATTAGAAAAGTGGGCAGTGCCACGCCCACTTGATATTTAATTTAAATTCAGAATGCATTTATATTCATTAAGGGGCATAGCAACGCGCGCCGGACTTTTCTAGTGATTAAATAAAATTTGATTTAAAATACAATAACACACTGTATTGCAATCGCAAATCGATATACCAGGCTTTTAAATGTGAGTATTTTATCCGTTATTTATTGTCATATTTTGCGCATCTGGAAGATTTAAAACCGAGTGATCGAAAACAGATCATGTAGGTGTTTGAAATTTGCTTACTTTTTGCATTTTGTGATCGTTATAGATTATTAAACAAACACTGCTTGTTATGCTGCTTTTTTCTTAAGTTTTACTGGACAAGTTTTACGTATTCTTAAGTAAATATCAAAAAGTTAATTTTTTCATTTATAAATCGTATAAATCGTTTAATTGTGAAATGTTGTAATATCCATGTAATTGTTATATTGTGAAAATGCTTTTAGCTGAACTTTAGTTTTTATTTTAAGAACTATTTTTAATGAAATAATAAATTTTTTTAAAATAAACTTTGATGTATTATGTATATACATCAAATGAATATGAATTTAATACATTTTTGTTTAATGTAACCACAGGTTTATATGGACTTGATTTTAAAAATTGACTCTATTTTGTTTATTCTAAGTACTACCACTACGTGACACAGTAGGGTGAATGGTGTATAAAATAGATTAATTCATAGAAGTCGTAATAATAAAATGTTGTTATTTTTTTTGTGTTGAATATCAATAAATACATAAAAACCCATCATTTAAAAAAAAAACTGTTAAAAAAAAATTTTTTTACCTTTAATGGGCTTTTTAGTATTTTGAAAAAAATGGTCGTATTTGACTATCTTTGCTGTAATTTTTGAATGAAAAAAGATAAATAAGCAAATAAAATTGTAAATTGGAGCTTTTTCATGTGCTTTTAGAAAAAGTATTTTTTTTGTTTAAATAAAAATAATAAATATTTAATATGTATTAATATTAATATTATTAATATTGCAAAATTTTCACATAAGAATCGTTTTTTTTTCTCAAAAATATATAACTTCACAGATTTAACTAAAAATAGACACTTAAAGGATTTTTTTATTTAAGTCATTTCATTAACTTCAAAAGTATTATTTACTTTATAATCATCATTAACTTCAAAATTATCATTAAAATAGTCTTCATCATAGTCATCATTATCGTCTTCGTGGGGAAGAATAAGTAACTCCAATGCAGTCTTTGACATTTGCTCCATTTTCTTTTTACAACTATTTTTCATGCTTGAAATAAATGGATCAGAACTTAAAAGAATTCTATTGAACACGTGTTCTATGGTATTTTTGCTACTACATTTACGCGAAAAGTGCTCCCTATAACTTTTAAAGTCCTTATTTCTATGTTGCTTCTTAAGATTCTTCAGTTGGTTGGCCAATAGGCAATGGTGAAAGCGATATCTTTTGTGCCCCGTGAATAAAGTATTTTTGTAGAGTAGGAGGCATATAATACCATAGATAAATTTTAACAAATATCCTGGCAGTATCATTAGCAAAATTTACCGTTCGTGAGTAAAATTCAAACTTGTTATGTCATTATAGCATGAATATATGTGAAAAATTTTATTCGTTGCAAATAAATCAGAACTATTTGTTTTTTTAGTGTGCGTGATTTAAAGTTACTCGCGCACCAACTTCTTAAACACAACACTCATTAGCTACAATAAAAGCAACAAAAAATAATAAAAACTAGTTGTTTTTTTCTTGTTTTCTTCACATTGATTCTTAGCAACTGAAGTTGTCTTAAAAAAACCTTCATAACTCCAAAAACGCACAAATAGGCATTCTGGTATTTATTAGCTTAAATCTCATATTTTAAGATTATAAAACATTTTTTCCTGCATTCATCCGCAAACTTGTTGAAACTCCATGTATATGTCAAAAATACCACATTTTTAGTGCAATTTGATCTTTTTTTTATATTGCTAAAACATTTATCTAAACAAAAACTAATTTTTTATATGCTCATCTACCTGAAGTTAAAGATTCCATTATAATTTTTTTTATTTTTTTAAATTTATTTTATTACATATTATAACTAAATTATTAGTATAATATAAAAATATTGAGCTATAGCAACGTTGGCCTTAAGCTCGACGGTACGTAGAGTTTAAATATAGTTATAGAGGTTACTCAATTTTAAAAATTTCACTATTAGTTTGACATCATTATTAGACATAGTAGTTTTAATTAATTGAAAAAAGTCTTTGTTCCCAAGAATTGCGTTTCTTAATTTATCCATATACTAGAAGAGCCCGGCGCGCGTTGCTACGCCCCTTAATGTATAAAAATGCATTCTGAATTTTAATTAAATATCAAGTGAAAGAAGCTAAAAATTTTAACTTATTTTATGGGCGTGGCACTGCCCACTTTTCTAATCACGAAATTATATAGTCATGACAGCTCAATATGTGTGTGAAAAGTTTCAGGAAAATCGATCTAGTGGAAGTAGCTAAAAATGATAACTTATTTCTTATAAGCATGGCACTGCCCACTTTTATAAACATGAAATTTTGTATTATATTTTTATATTAGGCTATAAGTTCTATGTGATAATGAAAGAATATCTAGGAAAAGTTAGTCATCCGATACTAGCTGAGTGGAATGCATTTTCGAAACCAGCTACGGTTTCATCATCAGCACTCTTTTGATCAGAGCTACAAATGTTGTGTGTAAATATCAACTATTTAACTCAGTATTTATTGAAATTTGAAACATAGAATTATTTGTTCTAATTGATTTATGTATTTCATATAACATTGAGTTAGTACGAAATTTACCAACATCTGTTTTTCCTGTATTCTTTTTGCACGTCATTACCACAGGTAATTAATGGTTGCCTTTAGCTACAGATCTACAGATGTCGCTAAAGCAATTTTTGCAATTATGCAGTTGCATTATATGTCACATGTGTTCTAAACAAGATGGTATTAGTTGAAAAATGTTTTATTTTTACACCATGCCCTGTGTTTGTTGTATTTTTAAAGTATTACATTTGAACTTTTTCTTTTTAATTTGTATTATATTTTTATATTAGGCTATAAGTTCTATGTGATAATGACAGAATATCTAGGAAAAGTTAGTCATCCGATACTAGCTGAGTGGAATGCATTTTCGAAACCAGCTACGGTTTCATCATCAGCACTCTTTTGATCAGAGCTACAAATGTTGTGTGTAAATATCAACTATTTAACTCAGTTTATATTTTATAGTCATGAGAGCTCAATAGTGTGTGCAAGGTTTCAAAAAAATCGGTGATGTTCAAGTAGCTTAAAATAATAATTATTTTTATGGGCGTGCCACTGCCCACTTTTCTAATCACGAAATTGTAAAGTCATGATAGCTCAATATGTGTGCAAAATTCCAGAAAAATGGGTCCAGTGCAAGAACCTCATAATTATACATTTTTTTATGGGCGTGGCCTTGCCCACTTTTCTAGTCAAGAAATTATATGGTCATGATAGCTCAATATGTGTGCAAAATTGCAGTAGAATCGGTCCAGTGAAAGAGCCTCAAAATTATAACTTATTTTTTATGGGCGTGGCACTGCCCACTTTTCTAATCACGAAATTGTAAAGTCGTGATAGCTCAATATGTGTGCAAAATTGCAGAAAAATCGGTCCAGTGCAAGAATCTCAAAATTATAATTTTTGTTTATGGTCGTGGCCCTGCCCACTTTTCTAATCACGAAATTGTAAAATCATGATAGCTCAATAAGTGTGCAAAGTTGCAGAAAAATCGGTCCAGTGCAAGAACCTCAAAATTATAACTTATTTTTTATGGGCGTGGTTCTGCCCACTTTTCTAATCACGAAATTGTAAAGTCATGATAGCTCAATATGTGTGCAAAGTTGCAGAAAAATCGGTTCAGTGCAAGAACCTCAAAATTATAACTTTTTATGGGCGTGGCCCTGCCCACTTTTCTAATCACCAAAATGTATAGTTATAATAGCTCAATATGTGTGCTAAGTTTCAGAAAAATCGGTCCAGTTCAAGTACCTCAAAATTATAACTTTTTTAGGGGCGTGGCCCCGCCCACTTTTCTTATCACGAAATTATTTAGTCATGACAGCTCGATATGTGTGCAAAGTTTCAGAAAAGTCGGTCAAGTGCAAGTAGCTAAAACTGATAACTAATTTTGTATGGGCGTGGCCCCGCCCACTTTTTGCCACCCATAAACACTCCCTGGAATGTGTACACAAACTTGCCAAAGTTTGAGTCCTATCGGTTTTACAGTTTCGGAGTCTATAGCTAACACACGCAAACACACACACAGAGTTTCACTTTTATATATATAGATGTACAGTCGGAAAAAATGTGTTCGATGCTAATTGGGCTGTGTCCACAGAATAGGCACTGATTAACAAGGTTCTTATCTATTATGTGGAAGTGCGTAATTCGTGTGTATCCGCGTCTTATACGTATTATCTTAATTTGATCCTTCCTAGAGAAGGCATTTAAAGTCCTAAATAGTTGTGATGCAGTCTGTCTTGTTGGGTTGTTTTTCTTGTACCAGGGCGTTAAAAGGTTCCACTTGGTTTTGTGATAGCCACTGAATTGGTGCTTTAGATGATTTTTTATATCCAACTGTGAGTAGTTGGGTGTCATAGTAAGCAGTGCAGTTAAAGCATTTTTGCAATTTTATCGGCAAGTTCTTTGCCTTTTATGCCCGAATGGCCCGGGCTCCATATAAGTTTAATATCAGGTTGTTTCCCAATAATTATTTTGTCGGATCTGGTTTGGGTAGTAACTGTTATTGCTAATATTTTCTATTAGGTCGATGGCGGCTAGTGAGTCGGTACAAATTGAAAATTTTTCCCGAGATTGTCTAATTACTTTGATAGCCTCATAGATTGCTTTGAGCTATGCCGAAAAGCTTGTACTGTATGCTGGTAGTATTGAAGTTTTAAGAATTCTGTTTAAGTTTACAATAGTGTACCCAGTTCCATCATTTGTCCTTGATCCATCTGTATAGATAAATTTGTAGTCATTTAGTCTGTCCTGTAATTCGAGAAACTTTTGTAAATAGATTCGTGGGGAGGTTAATGATTTTTCAGTTCATTGATGGACTTTTCAATAGTACATATATTCAGGGTCCAGTCCGGAAAGTTTGTTGTAGATTTTTGATCATTATTAATAGAAATGCCAAGATCCTTACAAGATTGTACAATGCATGATAATACAGAGGTGTTTTTCATAAAATATTTCCTGTGTGCTACTTTAGTTAGAATCTTTGATAGTGGAAAACGGTCCTTTATAAGTATTAGCTGTGATGAAGTCATTCTTAATGCGCCTAATGTCAGTCGCAGCGCTGCATTGATAGTATTCTTTAACCTTTTTAGATTGCTCTTAGGTGAGAGCCCGAAAAGGTATATTCCGTAATTTATTTTAGATATGATGATAGATTTGAGAACGTTAATTAAGGTTGATGTATTGAAATCAAAGTTTCTTGAGGAAAGGCATTTGATTATGTTCAGACGTTTTAAAAGGGAATTATTGAGGGCTTTAATGTGCGAATTCCATCGGTATCGGTTGTCGATTATAATTCCGAGGATTCTCAGTGTGTTTACTTATTTACTATGATTGTTATTGTTATGTAAAATAGGGTTACAGTTATGTATTCTGCATATATGTAAGTGTTTACATTTATGTAAAGATATTTGGGCTCCCGAATATTCGCACCAGTATTGAATGTCTAGTATTATATTATTCAAGTCTCAGTCAAACTATGATATGAATCGAACAAATTGAAAAACCGATTTAATCTACCCACTACACGAAATATACTTAGTTCATGTAACAGGTTTAAATTAAAACATTTCTGAAAATAAATACTTTAAAGTAGAAGTACGTACTCCAGTACTAAAGACCCTACCATCTTATTTACCACCACAAATCTTAGACTTGCAAAATTTAAATGAGAATGCTAAATTATAACTTACAGATGCTAATAGGCTTCGATTTAGGCCTCTTAATCTATTGCATGGAAATACCGATGCGGTCTATTGGCTCCCTTTTGGCACAAAAAATAGTATTTGGCTGGATTGTGGGCAGACCAACTTCATTACTTAACACATCGTCCCTTGACCAAATCTTCTCACACGCTTTTGGAAGATAAAGGAAACCCCAAAACAAATTTTGAGCTCAGATGAGGACACATTTTGCGAAAACAATTATCTGCCGCATCACGCATCACCAGAAAGGCTGACAACGAAACTAAGAGTAGTTTTCAACGCCTCTTGACCGACGTCAAATAAGAATATTCTTAATGACATTTTATACCTAGGACCCATTCTTCAGCAAGATCTTGTTCTTCTGATATTAAAGTGGAGATTTTGTCGTTCTGTTTACAACGCTAGTGTAACAAAAATGAATCTTCAAATACTTATTGACCCAACTCAAACCCGCTTTCAACGAATATTGTTTCGTAAATCTCCAAGTGATCCTATTGAGTATTGAAATCCTTACTGTAAAGCTCGGAGTAAATTGTGCACCATTTCTGGCCATAAGGACACTGCTTCAATTAGCAGAAGATGTCAAAATAATACATCGCTCTCCATTTTACAACATAATATGTATGTGGATGATGTTTAAGCTGGAGGACACACTTTAAACGACGCCATGAAATTCTAAAATTAACTAATAACCGTATTAAAATCTACTTGATTTGAGCTGATGAAATGGACGTCAAATGATCCACGAGTAATCTAGGACTTGCCAATTGAAAACCTCTTACCGCTAGATTGGCTAAATTTCTCAGAAAACTCTGGAACAAAGACTATGGAGATAAAATGGAAACTTCCGTCAGACTTCTTTACATTCACTGCACCAGAAATCGAATTCAAAGAATTCTACACCAAAAGAGAAGTTTTATCAATAATTGCAAAATTCTTTGACCCTTGTGGATTGATAGCACTAGTAATCGTAGAAAAAATCAACTGGGATAATATATGAGAGCCCATGGTTTGTCTTAAATGGCAAAAATTTGTGAAGAATTGTTTTGCTATTAATACCTTAAAAATTCCTCGTTGAATTAAATATAGCGCAGGTTGTCAAGTAAAAATTCACGGTTTTAATGACGCGTCAGAAAAAGCATATTCTGCGACTTTTTACGTCCGAATACAAATACATTTCTTCTGGCTTCAAAACCTCTCGTGGCTCCTATAAAACAGATTTTGTTACCTCGTTTAGAGCTTTGTAGATCCTTCTTGTTTGCAAACCTTGCATCAGCAACCTTACCAAATCTTCCATATAGAAAAGCCAACACATATTATTGGACTGATTCAACTATTGTACTTGCCTGGCTAAAGAAACCTCCTTCCACTTGGAATACCTTTGTCGGAAATCGTGTTTCTGAAATCTATATATATAAAAGTGAAACTCTGTGTGTGTGTGTGTGTGTTAGCTATAGACTCTGAAACTGTAAAACCGATCGGGCTCAAACTTTGGTAAGTTGTTGTACACATACCGGGGAGTGTTTATGGATGAAAAAAAGTGGGCGGGGCCACGCCCATAAAAAATTAGTTATCAGTTTTAGCTACTTGCACTTGACCGATTTTTCTGAAACTTTGTACACATATCGAGCTGTCATGACTAAATAATTTCGTGATAAGAAAAGTGGGCGGGGCCACGCCCCTAAAAAAGTTTTCATTTTGAGGCACTTGCACTGGACCGATTTTTCTGAAACTGTGCACACATATTAAGCTGTCGTGACTTTATAATTTTAAGACTAAAAAAGTGGGCGGGACCACGCCCATAAAAAAAGGCTATAATTTTGAGGTATTTGCACCAGACTGATTTTTCTGAAACTTTGCACACATATTGAGCTGTCATGACTTAATAATTTCGTGATTAGAAAAGTGGGCAGTGCCACGCCCATAAAAAAAAGGTATCATTTTAAAGTACTTGCACTTGACCGATTATTCTGAAACTTTGCACACATAGTGAGCTGTTATGACTTTACAATTTCGTGATAAAAAAAGTGGGCAGGGCCACGCCCATAAAAACAATTTTAATTTTGAGGTACTTGCACTGGTCCAATTCTTCTGAAACTTTGCACACATATTGAGCTGTTATGACTTTACAATTTCGTGACTAGAAAAGTGGGCAATGCCACGCCCATAAAAAATAAAATTTTTAGGTTTTTTCACTTGATATTCAATTAAAATTCAGAATGCATTTCGATTCATTAAGGGGCGTAGCAACGCGCGCCGGGTTTGGCTAGTAGTAGATAAAATTGGAAACCAAAATTGGCAACATATTGACTCCGAAGAAAACTCAGCAGATATCGCCAGCCGAGGTTGCACACCCAGCAGTTAGAAATTTACAGCTTATGGTGGCTTGGACCATTCTGGCTAAAATTACCAAAAAAATCACCGATTAAGCCCGAAGAAACAAAAATAGAAGCAATATCAGTGAAAACGCTTACAACCACAGCATATGAAGATCCTATTTTAAGCCTCCGTAGATCAAAAGGATATTATTCGAGCTAATGGCCGAAAAGTGAAGTCATTCAAAACTCACTTAAAGAAAGGAATGCCGTATATGAAATTCACTTTAAAAGAGCAGTCTACAATTCTCACTCATAAAAGTCATGCCTAAAAGAAATGAATTCAGTTTTTGTTTTGTTATAAATAAAACAATGGGTTTGCTTTAATTATCTTTATTAACTCCAAGAATAGGAATGAATGACTGAACTACATTTTACAAATTTCTTAATCTTAAATACAAAAATTTCATAGTCATAAAATAAAAACTGATTTTACAAAAAAGAAATGGATTTCTTAATAACTATAAACAAAAGTGCAATCGTAAGATTTTATGAAGTATTTCGTAATGATTTTATTTAAAGGGTTCATTGGCTGCAATTGTTGCAATCATAAATATTTTGTAATGATTTTGTATTTTATTGGTTTAGGGTTTCATTGGCCACAGTTAAGTATACAAAAAGTAGTTTTTTTGTCAAATAGCAAAAGAACTTAAATTGTTTACGAAAAAGTATGTATGAATGTTTGTATGCATTCATGAGTGTGTGTTTGTTTTAATTTTATGACAAAGTTGTTTTAATTTCTTAATTGTAAGCAAAACAAAAATGAAAAGAAACTAAATTGTTTTAAGTATGCATGTATGTATATATATGCGTATGCTTGTTTCTATAATTATTTTATGGGGGGATATCGTTGATATCGTAACTCCCCCTCCGTTAGATTGAGGCTCCGACGAAGAAACGATGTAAGTTCTTTTGTTGTTTTTAACATATATTATAACAACAATACAAATAAAAATTATAAGGATTCTTATATTGCTTCCAGTATTTTTTAGAGTGTTTGCAAAGAGTTTATATTTTACATTTTTTATTGTATTATTAAAGTGTATTTCATTAAGATTCAAGTTAGGAAGTATTACATTGTTTTCCTTGACTTTTAAAATCAACTTATTTAAAATAAAAATTTCTTTTATATTTATTTTATAATTTTCATATGTTCTTAAATTAGTTTCAACAAAGCAATTTTCAAATTTCAACAAAAATGTTTTCATATTTTTAAAATCAAGTGAATGTTTACAATTTGTGACAATTTTATCTTGATAATTCTTAAATATAAGTAAGCCTGGATAAATTTATTTTTCTTCTTGATAATTCATTATACTCATATTACACTTAGCTTCTAAATTTTTCACTATATTTGTTAAACATTTATCATTTATTCTTATTAGTTTTTTATGTTCCAAGGTATTCGATTTATAAATTTCATTCTTGTATATGAGAACAGTATTTTCATTCAAGATCAGAGTTTTATTTTGGCTGTCTGGAAGTGGTTCAAATACAACTTCTGCATATGTTTCGTTTAAAAAATTTGGATTGTTTAATGTTAAAATTACTAAGTTTTCTTTATACGCAACGGATACTTTAGTGTGGAGGTATGATTCTGTTCTGTTTATGTAGTTGAACTCTTGGGTCGTCAATATGTCTGAGGGGATTATTCCTAGTTTAGAATTAAAGATTACATGACCTATTTCGTTCACATGGTCTATGAGTAAATTCACATCATTATTAATTTGGAAAACATTTTCTAAAAACAAGGTTTCGTCTTCTAGGTTGAGAATTTTATTTTGAATTTCTGTCTTGAATTTGTTTATATATTTTTGAATTATTCTCTGTTGATTATTAATATGGCCTGTAATATTTGATATTCTACTTGATATGGAATTTCCCAGATACGTCATTTCGTTGAGAGTGATCATTGTCTCTGTATTACTTTTATCTAGTCTTTGGATTCTATCAAGAATTTCTTTTTCGTCGTCACTGTCCATGGTTCCTGCAACATATTTTAATCCTTTTCCTATTGCGTTTATTAGTCCCCGTTTTTGTCTAAAGTTTGGGGTTAAGTTTTTAATTTTTTTCTACATATATCCATGCTTCTGTTAACGCTGTCCAACAGTGGTGTAACGTTCGTATACGTGTCCGATAGTTCAAGTATATTGTCTTGCAAAATGTTAATTGTTTCCAGATATTGAGTTGTATTGACAATATGGATTATTTTTAAATAGTTTTCGATTATTTCTATGTTTTTAAGTTTAATTGGTAGGTATCCATGATTGGTTGTCAGGTCTTCCACCTCTAGGTATTGTGCTCCTATGTTATTAAGTATTGTTACGCCTATAATCATGAAGAGAATCATCTGAAAATTAAGTTTTATATGATATTTCCTTTAGTTTTCTGGGGAGATTTCGTTTTGAAATTTTCTATTCCTTTTTATATGCGATTTATAATATTTATGACCTCGATCTGTTATGACATGATCATCGTCTAACCGTGACACTTTTATTTTCCTAAATTTCGAGTGATTTTTCCCACCTCTTTCATCTTTCAAGTAAATAGGTCCTGTTCGTGTTTCTACTTCCTCACGATCTTTGTTACGTTTCTCTAAATTTCTCTCTTTCATTCTTATAATTCGTTCCCTGATTACAGGATATTCTTCCTGATTAATTACTCCGTTCTTAAAATCTATAGGTTTCCTTTTTGTAGTAGAATGAATTGTATTATTATAATAACTTACGCTCCTAAATATTTTTTCTTCAACTGTTTCTAGATCTTTCAGGGGGTCATGTTTAAGTAATCTAATATGTTCGTTCAGAGTGTTATGAAACCGTTCCACATCCGCGTTGGAAGTATGGTTATTGTTTGACGTATAGTGAATTTCGATTTCCTGTTCCCGTAAATATTCTAGAAGGGGTATTGCCTTAAATCCTAGTTCATTATCAATAACAAGTTTTTTTATTTTTCCTACAGACGACAAATATTGAGCCAATGCAATTTTGAATTCTATCCAAGACCTGTTTTTTACTTTGATTGCCTGTGCATATTTGGAGAATTTGTCAATAAATGTCAAGAATAGGGTTTTCTCTAAGCTATAGTAGATATCTGCGTGTACAATGTCGCCTGGGTTTTCCGGGGTTTCAGTTAATTTGAATTTTTGTTTTATTGGATGTCTTTCATATTTTTCTTTATTGCAAATATCACAATTGTTTATAAATTGTGTGATTCGTGTTTTAAGCTTTGGGTGATATACTTCTGTTTTTAGCTCCGCAAAATTTTCATTGATACCTCTATGGTTGTTCCTTTTATGTTCTCTATCTATTATTGTACTAAGTTCGTCCTCATCTAGGACATCTCTTAAAATTTTCTTACTCAAAAGGACTTTAAATCCATTGTTGGATTCGAAGTATTTATGTACAACATTTTTAAAATTTTGAAGTATAGTATTATCTCGAATTAGAACTGCATTAGTTTTTTCTTGATCGAAATGGTTCTTCAATATTGTTATTAGTGTTGCTTCATCGAATTCTTTAGCAGAAATTGTTTTTCTTTTATTCTGAAAGATAGTTTCATTTTTTATTCTCATTGAACCGGAATTACTTTTGTTTAAGATTATTTGTCTTTTGTAGAAATTCAAGGGGTTGTTTGTTTCTAAAACCACATTATTCGTTAAAGATTGATCATTTGTAGGAGGGTTATCTTCGACATTTATATTTATTTCTATGCGGGATAATGCGTCGGCATTCCCGTTCAGAACTCCTTTTTTGAATTTTATCTCGTAGTCAAATTCTTGTAACCGTAATCTCCACCTTACTAGTTTAGAATTAGGTTCTTTTACTGAAAATATCCAGGTAAGTGGCCTATGATCAGTTTCGATGATAAATTGTCTACCGAATAGGTATGGACGTAATTGTTGTGTGGCCCATACAATAGCTAGCAACTCTTTCTCTATAGTGCTGTAGTTTTGCTCATGGTCATTTAATGTTCGGCTTGCATAACAAATAGGGTGTCCTTCTTGTGAAAGTACTGCGCCAATTGCGAAGTTACTTGCATCTGTTTGTAAAGTAAATGTTTTATTGAAATCTTGGTATACTAGTGTAGGGGAGTTTGTTAACAATTTCTTCAGTGTATCAAAACTTTCCTTATATTCTAAATCGTTAATATTGACTTTAGCGTCCTTTTTTAAATATTTTGTCATAGGTCTTGCGATTTTGGAGTAATCTTTTATGAATTTCCTATAATATCCAGCGAGGCCTAAAAACTGTTTGATTTGTTTCTGTGAAGTTGGTAAAGGAAACTTCTGTACACACGTAATTTTATCTGGGTTCGGTTTTACACCTGAATCAGTCACTACATGTCCCAAAAAGTTGGTTTCCCGTTTTAAGAATTCGCTTTTGTCTAGTTGGACTTTCAGATTTACTTCCTTTAAGCGGTTAAATATTTTCGTAAGGGATTCCAAATGCTCTTGCAGTGAGGTTGAAAATATTATGATATCATCAAGATAAACAAGACAGATTTTATTTATAAACTCTCCCAAAACATTGTTCATTAGCCTTTGAAAAGTGGCTGGTGCTGTTTTAAGTCCGAATGGCATACGAAGGAACTCGTAATGACCACCTTCTACGCTAAATGCGGTTTTCGGAATGTCTTTTTCGTTTATTTCTATCTGATGAAAGCCCTTAGCGAGGTCAAGGGTAGTGAAATATTGGCAGCGTCCTAATTTCTCTAAGATCTCGTCAATATTTGGTATTGGGTATTTGTCATCTATAGTGACTTCGTTTAACTTACGATAGTCGACTACTAATCGCCATTTGGTTTTACCGCTGGCATCCAGTTTTTTGGGTACTATCCAAACTGGTGCTGAATATGGCGAATGGCTAGGTCTTATAATGTTGTTGTCTAACATTTCTTTTATTTGTTTTTTCACTTCTTCTTTGTGAACATAAGGATAACGGTATGTTTTTACGGCGATTGGAATGTTATTTACAGTTCTTATTTCATGCTTAATAGCATTAGTGAACGTAAGATCTTTACTCTCGTTGTAAAAGATTTTTTAAATTTATTTATTATTAGTAACAGTTTTACTCTTTCTTCATTATTTAAGTGATCAACTCGTATTTGTTCCGAAACTTTATGTTGTTGGGTGTCTTCACCAATGTTATAAATGCAAAAATTTTCTGTAGTGACATTTTCGGTTTTACATGGCTTAAATTTTACCAACTGTGTGTATTCTCCTTTAAAATTTATAGTAGCATTAATTTTATAATTTTCCGCTTCGTACACACCTTCTATAATTTCTACATCGTTATCAGATGACAGTGCTTGATTCCTATATACTAGTCCCTCCCTAGATTCAATGGGTAATTCAACCTGGTATAGTCCTCGTTTTTCAAAGTAATATTCTACCTGTTATTGACCAAATTTCAATGGGACCTTTTTTTCTCCTATTTTTATTTCATTATCTTTTAAATTTATTATTGCTCCTAATGGTTTCAAAATATTATTTCCCAACAGTCCATCATACACATCGTGAAATTTGCAAACAAAAAATTCAACTAGTTCATTCTGATCGCCAAGTTCTTCAAAAAGAGGAATGCGAACTTTTTGATTTATTTTAATAAAATGTTGTAAAGTTTGAATATTTGTTTCTTCCATAGGCACATTCCACTTTGGATGGCATATACCTGGATTAATAACTGAATGGGAAGCGCCTGTGTCGATTAAAAACTTTAAATGCCCTAATTTAGTTTTTACGGTTATATGTGGTAATTCACTTTTGAGGCTGGAAAGTGAAAATTTTCGCATGTTTGATTTTTAGGAGTTAATTGAACGGCATTCACATCCATAGGTTCTGGTTGATCACGTCGTTGGTGATTTGTATCTAAGTTTGATCTATTAAAATTGTTCCACTGCTGATTGGGATTGAAACTAGGTCTATATTGTGGATTTGTGTTCGGTCTTTGTTGACTACCTGTATTTTGATATTGATTATAATTGAAATTAGTTTTATGTTGCGGGCGTGTGTAAGATCCTTGATTGTGATTTTGGCTGAAGGAAGTTCTAAATTGGGGGTTTGAGTATGATCTTTGTTGAGAAGGATTATTTGTTTGATCATATCTATGATTCGAAATATTGTGATTTTTATTTCGTGTATGATTTGGGGTTTTTATTATTCTATTTCCATAATTAGCATATCCTGATTTGAATAATATCTCCATTGCTTCTTCCAAGCTACTTGGGTTCCTGCAGGCCAATATAGTTTTCATTGGTTCTTGAATTTTTTCTTTGAAGATATTAAGAGCGGATCTCATATTATTTTTAGCTATGGCTTCTGTTCCTGGATTGTCTCTTATTATAATACTTGTCTTATTTAGTTTCCTTAACCTGTCTCTAATTTCGTTATAAAAATCGGATGCGTTTGTTTTGAATACTACTGATCGCATTTGATCGTATAATTCTTCTAAGCTAAGCCTTTCGCCGAAATTATTCATTAGTACATCCTTGATTTCAGCCCACGATTTTACATGAAAATTTATTTCTATGATTTCCCTTGCTTTACCCTGAAATCTACTTTTAATGATGTCGGAAAAAACTAATTGGGACATTGCATCGTACTGTGTCAGTATGGGGTGTATTCGTTCCACCAAGGTAATGAAATTGTATAAATCGTTTCTACTTCCGCTAAACTCAGGTAGAGTTTTGAGATATTTAATTGGGTCAAGTGTAATAGAGGGAGCTTGTGCCATGATTAAGGGAATTGAATACAAGAAATTTGGGAAATATAAAACAAACACTTGGAAAAAAAACACCTTTCTCTCTTCTTAATTTAATTTTTATAGACACAAATTGCAAAATGTTTTTTTCTTTTTTTTTTTCGAACTTTATCACTATTCTTAAGAATACGTACTTATGTATGTATATATTTGTGTAACTTACATTTAATTATTTTTGATCTTCTTTTTCTTTCAAAGGATGTTGTGGTGGCTTTGGTCTTCAGTTGTAGGTAGTTGTTTCTTCGGGATTGTTGTCCTTGTTAAATGGTTGGTTCCAGTTTAATGTTGTACGGTGTTGTTTCTTTGTTCTTGTTAAAAAAAATGTTGTTTCTCGTTCTATGATGTTGTTTCTTTGTTCTTGTTGAAAAAAATTTTGTTTCTAGTTGTATGATGTTGTTTCTTTGTTCTTGTTGAGAAAAAAAATGTTGTTTCTAGTTGTATAATGTTGTTTCTTTGTTCTTGTTGAGAAAAGAAAATATTGTTTCTTTTCTTCTTTTTTTTCAGGATTTTTTTTTTCACTTTGATTTATTGCCACTTAAAAAGGGTTTTTTTTCTTTATAATTTTTGTTGGAGTTCATAAAAATTTTAAACGATTATTATTCAAATAGATCCTTAATGTTTTTAAGGATTAAAGAGAAAATCACTTATATGTATTGTTTACATACACGACCACTACCTTAATATTTTAAGGATTTTTATTGAAAAAAAAAATTTTTTTTTTCGTTTCGCGGTTAATTATTAAAATAAAGAAAAAACAGTGCTTTAATATTTTAAAGGATATTTTTCCCGCGATATCCCATCCTCGTCGCCAGAAATGAATTCAGTTTTTGTTTTGTTATAAATAAAACAATGGTTTTGCTTTAATTATCTTTATTAACTCCAAGAATAGGAATGAATGGCTGAACTACATTTTACAAATTTCTTAATCTTAAATACAAAAATTTCATAGTCATAAAATAAAAACTGATTTTACAAAAAAGAAATGGATTTCTTAATAACTATAAACAAAAGTGCAATCGTAAGTTTTTATGAAGTATTTCGTAATGGGTTCATTGGCTGCAATTGTTGCAATCATAAATATTTTGTAATGATTTTGTATTTTATTGGTTTAGGGTTTCATTGGCCACAGTTAAGTATACAAAAAGTAGTTTTTTTGTCAAACAGCAAAAGAACTTAATTTGTTTACGAAAAAGTATGTATGAATGTTTGTATGCATTCATGAGTGTGTGTTTGTTTTAATTTTATGACAAAGTTGTTTTAATTTCTTAATTGTAAGCAAAACAAAAATGAAAAGAAACTAAATTGTTTTAAGTATGCATGTATGTATATATATGCGTATGCTTGTTTATATAATTATTTTATGTGGGGGTATCGTTGATATCGTAACTCCTAAACTCTAGAACCTTAAGTCCTGCTACCGATGACCCAAACGACCATAACGCATTGACCCCTTTACATCTTCTTATTAGTACTCGTTTACTGATGCACACAGTGAAAATCTAACTCTCATCAACCGCTGGGAACGTTTGAAGATTATCCAAAGATGAAAATCCGAGAACATAACCGACGAATACATCAGATATAAGTGGAAGACTCACAACAACAGCCAAAAAATCAATGACCTGGTAATCATCAAATACAACAATTTACTGCCTTGGTACATTGGTTGGACCAATGACTAAGCTGTACTAATTTACACCGACGAATGGGGGCCGGAATGTTCACAGTCACTATTATTTGCCACTGTTAAATTCCTAATTTTTGCCAATAATTTTTTGCTAACCGCTACGCAGCGGCAATTTTATTTCAAAACTCGAACAGTTATCATAAAACAGTGCATAAGTGAATAACAAAAACAACAAATAGTGACAAGAATAATAACACATAAACTAAAATTAATTGTAAAATAGAAACATAACAAAAATAAGTTAAAACAAGTAAGAGCGCTATATTCGGCTGTGCCGAATCTTATATACCCTTCACAACGTGTAGTCATGCAATAACAATTGTTTGTATCACCATTCATCCCATATAAAATACGTGCATACGTACACGTTAGAATAAATGTGGCATCGAATCCCAGCTGAGCCAAAAAAATTTTATTTTATTTTATTTTATTTTATTATACCCTTCACCTGTGGTGCACAAGGGTATATATAGCTTTGTCATTCCGTTTGTAATTTCTACAATTTTCATTTCCGACCCCATAAAGTATATATTTTCTGAAAGCTTATGAATAGAGGAGTCGATTAAGCCCTGACCGTCTGTCCGTCTGCCCGTCTGTCCGTGTGTTGGTTGAAATCAACTTTTAGAAGCAACTATATGTTCCTCAGATCTGTATATGGTATCAATCTCTTGGAAATATCCAGGAATGAATCGCTATTGAAATTCAGCACAATCGCCCCATAACTTTCTGAGATATGAGCAAAAAACCACGACCACCTCGTTTTTTTTTTCACAATTACAACAACAACATACATACATACATGTAAAAAACATACCAAACAAAAAAAAAATACAAAAAAAAAAAAATATTAAAAATAACAAAAAAATAATAAAAAAAAACTACAAAAAAAAATTTTTTAAAAAATTAAAAAAAAAAATTTAAAAAAAATTTTTAAAAAAATTTTAAAAAATTTTTAAAAAAATTTTTCTAAAAAAATTTTTTAAAAAAATTTAAAAAAAATAATAAAATATAAATAATATATTAAATAAAATAAAATAAAATTTTTTTGGCTCAGCTGGGATTTGATGCCACATTTATTCTAACGTGTACGTATGCACGTATTTTATATGCGATGAATGGTGATACAAACAATTGTTATTGCATGACTACACGTTGTGAAGGGTATATAAGATTCGGCACGGCCGAATATAGCACTGTTACTTGTTTAATATATTATTTATATTTTATTATTTTTTTTTATATTTTTTTTAAATTTTTTTAAAAAATTTTTTTAGAAAAATTTTTTTTAAATTTTTTTTTAAATTTTTTAAAAAAATTTTTTTTGTAGTTTTTTTTATTATTTTTTTCTTATTTTTAATATTATTTTTTTTTGTAATTTTTTTTGTTTGGTATGTTTTTTACATGTATGTATGTATGCATGTATGTATGTATGTATGTATGTATGTATGTTGTTGTTGTAATTGTGAAAAAAAAACGAGGTGGTCGTGGTTTTTTGCTCATATCTCAGAAAGTTATGGGGCGATTGTGCTGAATTTCAATAGCGATTCATTCCTGGATATTTCCAAGAGATTGATACCATATACAGATCAGAGGAACATATAGTTGCTTCTAAAAGTTGATTTCAACCAACACACGGACAGACGGGCAGACGGTCAGGGCTTAATCGACTCCTCTGTTCACAAGCTTTCAGAAAATATATACTTTATGGGGTCGGAAATGAAAATTGTAGAAATTACAAACGGAATGACAAAGCTATATATACCCTTGTGCACCACAGGTGAAGGGTATAAAAAGTAATTTAAGACTAAACTGAAATAAAAAAAAATAAACAAACAAGAAAACGAATGAACCAGACAGACCCACAAACAGACCCCAAACAGAACACAACATCAAACAAATATAAAAAATTCAAATTTTATTATAAAAACAAGTAAGAGTACTATATTCGGCAGTGCCGAATCTTTATACCCTTCACAACGTGTAGTCATGCAATAACAATAGTTTGTATCACCATTCATTTCATATGAAATAAAACAAGTAACAGTGCTATATTCGGCCGTGCCGAATCTTATATACCCTTCACAACGTGTAGTCATGCAATAACAATTGTTTGTATCACCATTCATCCCATATAAAATACGTGCATACGTACACGTTAGAATAAATGTGGCATCGAATCCCAGCTGAGCCAAAAAAATTTTATTTTATTTTATTTAATATATTATTTATATTTTATTATTTTTTTTTATATTTTTTTTTAATATTTTTTAAATTTTTTTTTAAAATTTTTTTAAAATTTTTTTTTGTAGTTTTTTTTATTATTTTTTTCTTATTTTTAATATTTTTTTTTTTTGTTATTTTTTTTGTTTGGTATGTTTTTTACATGTATATATATATGTATGTTGTTGTTGTAATTGTGAAAAAAAACGAGGTGGTCGTGGTTTTTTGCTCATATCTCAGAAAGTTATGGGGCGATTGTGCTGAATTTCAATAGCGATTCATTCCTGGATATTTCCAAGAGATTGATACCATATACAGATCTGAGGAACATATAGTTGCTTCTAAAAGTTGATTTCAACCAACACACGGACAGACGGGCAGACGGACAGACGGATAGACGGACAGACGGTCAGGGCTTAATCGACTCCTCTATTCATAAGCTTTCAGAAAATATATACTTTATGGGGTCGGAAATGAAAATTGTAGAAATTACAAACGGAATGACAAAGCTATATATACCCTTGTGCACCACAGGTGAAGGGTATAAAAACATACATATATAAAAACATCCCATTGCAAAATTATAAATTGAGTTTACGTATTATGTATGTTTCCAAAAAAAAAAGGAAAAAAAAAATATTAAAAACAAAAACATCAATAAAAAAATTACAAAAAAAAAATTAAAAAAATAATAAAAATGTAAATAATATAAAAAAAAAAATTAAATAAAATAAAAAATTTGGCTCAGCTGGGATTCGATGCCACGTTTACTCTAACCAGTACATATGTTGTTGTTGTAATTGTAAAAAAAAACGAGGTGGTCGTGGTTCTTTGCTTATATCTCTGAAAGTTATGGGGCGATTGTGCTGAATTTCATTACCACTTCATTCCCGGAAATTTTCCAAAGATTGATTTCATACGCAGATCTGAGTTGCTTCTAAAAGTTGATATTAATTAACACACGGACAGACGGTCAGGGCTTAATCGACTCCTCTATTTATAAGCTTTTAGAAAATATAAACTTTATGGGCTCGGAAATGAAAATTGTAGAAATAACAAACGGAATGACGAAGCTATATATACCCTTGTGCACCACAGGTGAAGGGTATAATAATAGAAGAAAAATAGAATAAAAGAAGAAAAAAAAAGAGAGGAGGTAATTTTTTCTTCGTCCATAACATTTAGAGTTTGACCAAGAAACAATAATCACTAATTTAGAATCTATGTTCACAAACTAAAAATACAGAAAGTACAATAAAAATGCGAAAAAGTCACCTATAAAATTTTCAGCCACACCTGGAATCAATAATTTATAATTTCACAATTCTATCTTCATAAGCATAGAAAATCAAAAAGTACCACAGAAATTCAAAAAAGTACCTTTTCGGTCGCCCATAACATTTTCAGTCTTACCTTGTATCAATAGTCGCCAATTTCGAAAATCTAGCTTTATAGAAGTAGAAAATTCCAAAAGTACCATAAAACTTCAAACAAGTAAATTTTTGGACGCCCATAACATTTCCAGTCTTACCTTTTATCAATAGTTACTAATCTTGCTAACCTCATTTAAGTAGAAAATAAAAAAATATCATAAAAATAAAATAAAGTACCTTTTCGGTCGCCCATAATATTCTCAGTCTCACCTTGTTTCAATAGTCACTAATTTCGAAATTTTAGCTTCATAAACTGTGAAAGTACAAAAACTAATATTTTATTTCTCACCTCGGGCTAATAGATTCTTATTTCAAAATCCTAGCTTCATAAACGTAGAAAAGCAAAATGAACCATAACAATTTAAAAAAAGTACCATTCCGAACGTCATAACATTTTCAGTCTCACCTTGTGTCAATAGTCATAAATTTTGAAATTATACTTTGATAGAAGTAGAAAATTCAAAAAATTCCATACAATTTCATAAAGTACCTAATAAGTCGCCTATAACATTTTTAGACTCACCTCGTATCAATAGTCATTAAATTTGAAACTCTAACCTCATTAACGTAGAAAATACAAAAAATATCATTCTTTTGAATTACCTTTTTGGTCGCCCATAACATTTTCATTCTCACCTCGTTTCAATTCTCAATAATTTCGAAATTCTAGCTTCATAAACTTTAAAAGTACAAAAACTACCATAAAAATTTAAAAAAATATTTTAATTATAATATAATATTTTATTCTTTTATTTCTCACCTCGGGCCAATTGTTTCTAATTTCAAAATTCTAGCTTCATAAACGTAGAAAAGCAAGAATTACCATTAGAATTAAAAAAGTACATTTTCAATCGTCATAACGTTTTCAGTCTGACCTTGTATCAATAGACGCCAATATTAAAATTATACTTTGATAGAAGTAGGAAATTCAAAAAATACCATAAAAATGCATAAAGTACCTTTTAACATTTTCAGGCTCAATAATTTTGAAACTTTTGCCTCATTAACGTATAAAATACAAAAAATATCATAAAAATTTAAAAAAGTACCTTTTTGGTCGCCCATAACATTTTCAGCCTCAGCTCGTATCAATCACTAATATCAAAATTCTAGCTTCACAAACGTTGAAAGTACAAAAAATACCATAAAAATGCGAAAAAGTACATTTTTTGTTTCCTATAAAATTTACAGTAGTACTTAAAAATAAATTATAAACAAATATAATATGCTGATGATATTTCTATGCAATTTTTATTTACATTTTTTTTTAAATTAATTAAAATATGCTGACGATATGTCTTCATTATATATGTGTAGGAAACATGTTGACAACACTTCGGCGTTTGCATTGATTTCCTGAGTTCTGTGAAATACGTCTGCACAACAACATAAGAATCAAAATGGGTCGTGTGTGAATAACTTTGGAAATGCTAAAAAAATTTAAATTATTCTATAAAATTTAATTTTTATGAAGTTAACATATATCGGCCATTAAAAATTTTTTCGGGTAATTATTTTTATCAGTTTAATAAAAATGGGTATCAAAAGAGCATTTGAGGAATATGGAAATATGTTGCATTTGAAAAAGAAAACAATCCTATTAAATTTATTTTTTGCAAAAGGATTCTCAAAGGGCGGTTATCTGGAAACATAAATCGTCATTATGAATCAATTAATAATATTGAAAAAAGTTAAATTGGTAACTGTGAATGAACACCTGAAAATGTTAAAATATTAATTTAAATTTTTAATCAGGCTTGAGTTCATATTTAATATTCTTTATTTTTTACAAAGAATTTTTTAATTGTGGTAAATGAAAGAATAAATCTGAAAAATTATATTTTTACCGACACTAGCCGAGTGGAATGCATTTTCGAAACCAGCTACAATTTCATCATCAGCACTCTCTGATCGGTGGTTACATTTTGGTTGTAAATATCATCTATTTAATTCCCGGGACTTAAGTTAATTGATTTCGGTAACTACTTCAGTTTTTTCTTTTTTCATATATTTTTACCACAACGAGTTAGATTGAAATTTTAACCAAACAGCAACCCTTTTACTTTTGTTTGTTATTATCTTTCATTTTATCACTATTTTTGTCCTGCTCTAGCCACCAGTTAGGTAGCGATAAGAACAGATAATTGTTTTTAACAATCAATGTTTATAATCATTTGTTTTATTTTCTGTGAGGCCAGTATTCAACTGAATGTTGATTGGCCAACAGTGAATGAATGATTGTTTGCACCGTGCCCTGTGTTTTATGCAAATTGAATTTTTATTTTATCGAACTTTTTTGTTTAAACTAATATTTAAATTTTTAATCAGGCTTGAGTTCATATTTAATATTCTTTTTTTTTTTTTTTATTTTGTACAAAGAATTTTTTAATTGTGATAAATGAATCTGAAAAATTATATTTTTACCGACACTAGCCGAGTGGAATGCATTTTCGAAACCAGCTACGATTTCATCATCAGCACTCTCTGATCGGTGGTTACATTTTGGTTTTAAATATCATCTATTTAACTCCCGGGACTTAAGTTAATTGAATTTGGTAACTACTTGAGTTTTTCCTTTTTTCATATATTTTCACCATAACGAGTTAGATTGAAATTTATGAACTCAAGCCTGATTAAAAATTTAAATATTAGTTTACACAAAAAAGTTCGATAAAATAAAAATTCAATATGTTAAATGTTAGAAAAAAAAAATCTTCTTATACTCAGTTAGTTTTGTGACTTTTTTCGCCCTGATGAATATATTCACGGAACATATGTATATTAAAACTAAAATTATTATGTTTAAAATTATCACTATTGTCAATGAAAGAACGCTAAACATTTTTAAATCAATTAACAAAAACTGAATTCGCTTCAAAAGTTATTTTTATTTGAGGATTTTTTCTCGATAATTTGGTTAAGTACTTGTGGCAACTTAGTTTTTAATTTTTTGTTAAATAAATACATACGTGCACAATTTGTATAAGAATGTTGGGCGCCAAAAAACCATTTTTGTTATTGTATTTCTTGCAGGGGATGATCCAGGCCATATTTTTTCATCAGGTAATCGCAGTTCGGATAGTATTTGTATACCCGCCACTAAAAAAATAGTTGGGGTATATTCGATTTGTCATTCCGTTTGTAACACATCGAAATATCCATTTTAGATCCCATAAAGTATATATATTCTGAATCGGGTTTCATTTTATGACGATCTACTATGTCCGTCCGTCTGTCTGTTGAAAGCAACACAGAGGTCGGACTAAAAGGCTATGGGGCTCATATTTTGCCAAAATACTTCTTATACACAAGGTTTATTTGGTGTTGAAAATGGGCTAAATCGGAACATAATAAATAAGAAGGGAGTTATAGCTCGTAATGCAAAAGTAGGTAAAAAGCCCTGTTCTTTCAACATCGCATAAAATGGAATTGTATTCAAACGCATCAACGGAGAGTCAGGAAACTTCGAATCTATATTTCCTAATTAAAAAAAATATTTTTCTCTGAAAATTGTCAAAATCTATGAATTAGGGAAGGAGTTATAGATCAAAACGTACGAATATTTTTACCGCGCAGTGTATTTTTTGGTATATTCAGAATTTAAAACGTAATACAACTGACAAAATTTGATGAATGATTCTGAAATTTTGCAACCATTGCTTTTTGGTCAAAGGCTTTGTACTAACGGAAAATAAATGTGACACACCTCCCATTAACGCTATATCTCAAATTTAATTTACCCTCTTAAAGTACGAATTTCCAAAAATCCCTTCTTAGTGGAACTTTGCATCAAAGGAGGAACCAATTTTCCAAATTTCATGTCTCAAACTCTTTGTGCTCAGGCTGTGCGATCATGAATCAGTCAATCAGTCAGCCATGTTACTCTTTATGTATGTAGAATTTAGTTCTGTAAGTTTTAATGTCCACTTTTGTAGTTAATTTATCTAATTAGCTTATTATAGTTTTTTAAAAATTTTTTTAAATAGTTCGCGATGGTGCCTGGAAACTTATTCTTTTCAATGCCTACTGGAAATTCTGTTTGGCACACTTTTTTCTCGCGTTTCGAATTCAGGCTGTAGGAGCCTGACACGGTTATGATAGTGACACTACTTCAGGAAACACTTTTATACTTTAATTCTTGTGACTGTTATTTTGGCTCAATTTATTTTATCCTGATACTGCTTTATGCCATATTTATATTTTTTACTTCTTGGCATTTTTCCGGCACAGTTAATTTTCTTTTCTAGGCACACTTTTAGAGCACACTTTGCTTTTTAATTGCTTTGCTTCTATATCACTGCTTTAGGGCTTGATCACCGAGTTTGACCAGTTAACTTATTTTAAACTAGCAAATTACCCGCTTCTTCGATAGCACAGTTCTTACTATTTTTTAAATACTCAAGCTTATTTTTATACCCTTCACACAGTGAAAAAGGGTATATATAGGTTTGTCATTCCGTGTGAAATTTCTACAATTTTCATTTCCGACCCCATAAAGTATTTATTTTCTGAAAGCTTATGAATAGGAGACTCTACTAAGCTCTGTCAGTCTGTCTGTGTGTATATTGAAATCAACTTTTTAAAGCCTCCGGCATCACCTAGACCCGCGTGAGGTATTAAAATATTAGAAATATTCGGGAGCAGATCGGTATTGAAAATCAGAAAAAATTGTACATAAACAACTGAGCAAAAAACCACGACCACCTCGTTTTTTTTACAACAACACACACTGGATGAACGTAGGTTCGATTTCCAGTTGAGACAAAAAAAATTTTTGTTGTTTTTTTTATTAAATTTTTGTAATTCATACATACATAAACTCAATTTATAATTTTACAATGGTACGTTTTTGAGCGGATAAAATCATTATAAAGAAATAATAATAAAAAAACATATATGTATGTATGCACGTATTTATTTAAAGAAAACAATATGTCACCGTGGCTTTCGCTGACAGAGATAACTAACATCCTAACAACAGCTATAACTTCTATATATAACCGTTAACAATAAAAAAATTAACCTACAGTTAACACTAAACTCAAAATTTAAACCTTTGTTAGCCAAAACCCATTAACACAAAGTTCAGTTATCTTATAACTTTTAGATTATATTGCCAAATTTCAGTCAAATTGAACCGAGTACTATTTGGCGTTAAAGTTCTTAACTGGAGGAAAATATTTGATGTTTGAATTTAAATATATTATATTTTAGCTATTTTTAAACAATTTTTTCGATAGCGATACTATCGACAAATTTTTAAAGTAAATATGTAGTATAACATTTGCAACAGCCTATTCTACACAGGTTCTTAGCCGCCTTTAAATTTGTATACTTTTACAAATAAAAACAAGTTATTATTTTAGGTAAACTTAGCTATCTAAATCTGGCGGCTGCGGCTATGTGTCGGCTGCAACCTAATATACTTCGTTCTTTTTACATACCGGTGACGCTGCAGCTTAAAGTAAAGTGTTTAGCATAACATAAACAGAAAAGTTTTTTTATAAAATTTATTCTTATAGAATAGAAATAATATATAATTGTACGAAGTTGGCGGTTCTATAAAAAATGGAGAAGTATTTGCAAACATCAAAAAGTATGTACACCTAGTTCTGTTTTTACGCGATAGATATGTTCCTCAAACACTCGCGTAAAAAAAGTTATAGTATCCATATAAAAAGTGGGGATTGGTTCCACGCACATATTAAATATCAGATGAAATAAAATAACTGTTGTTTTATACACATATTTTATTTTAACAAAAAACAATAAAAAAATAGTTTATTAAGAAAAAGAAATCACAAAAATTATGCATCTTAAAAATATATAAAAATCAATTTTTAATCAGTATCACTTTCTGATAACCGCATTCGTTTACGAAAGACATCACTTTCATCGCTAGAAATAGTTTCAAAATCATGATCAATTGTTGGTGATGGTTCAGTGATTTGAGTCACAAATTCCGTTATCAATCGTTGACTTCTAGTTTTGATAAGACTGTTATGTAGCTCACGATAATTACCCATTAAAAATTTAACATCACGTTGAAACTTCGCGGCTCTTTCTTCATTAGGATCATGCTTGCGAAAATGATCGCCCAATTTGCTGCCATTTGGAATCTTTCCAAATGGATGTTCTAAATGTGGATGACCTGGTGTATTGCCTATAATAAACAGAACTTTAAAATCAAGGCCTTTATCGCTCATATAGCGCCGAACTTCCGGTACAAAATATTAATTAAACCATTCAGTAAAAAGCTCAGTTGTTACCCAAGCCTTTTTATTAGCTGCCCAGTGAACGGGTAATAAGTCCATATTTACGTCTTTCATCGACCTTGGTTTTAAAGCTCGATTTACAAGTAAGGGTTTTAACAACCGATTTCCTGAAGCATTAGAGCAATTAAAAGGTCACACGATCTTTGGCTACTTTAAACCCACTACCGGTTTTCTGTGATTTGGCTACATATGTTCGACTTGGCATTCGTTTCTAGAAAAGGCCTGTTTTATCCGCATTCCACACCTGATCTGGAGTGTAGCCACCATCTTCAATTATCTTAGCAAGTTTTGCGGGAAATCGTTTAGCTGCCGGCTCATCGGCAGATGCTATTTCACCCTTAATTTTAATATTATGAAGCGCGTTTCTTTGCAGAAAACCAGTCATCCAACCTGTACTGGTAGAAAATTTAAATTTATTATCTTTCTGGACTGATGGTTGCAATTTCTTTTATCTAAAATCTTAATGCCATCTGTTTTATAGTATTTCCATCAACTGGTATTCGTTTTTGTGAGCTATCCTCAATCCATATTACATATTATTAAGTGTATAAACACTTAATTTTGTTCCAGCCATCACAGATTATCTAATAAATTCTTCAGTTTTTATTGTCCTTATGGTAGATTCGTTAAAACTAAAATGTTTTCCTACTGAGGTGGCACCTTCTCCAGCGGCTAGACGATTTAAAATTTTTATTTTATCTTCTATCTTATCTTTCTTTTAGTTTGTTTTGTAGTGGACATTCTAAATCATGATTAGTTAACCTAAAAAAATAATTAATTTGCACGTTATAAATGAACGCATAGACAAAAATGTATACATTACCGTTTGCTAAATTTAGAAATATTTATATGCGAATATTTTTTAATATTATTCGATTTTTAAATATACTTATATTCGCTTTTAATATTTAAACTTGATTACATTCTTACTTTCATCTGAACTTATTTGAAATAAACAAGGGAAATCCCCTGCTTTAAATGTGGTGAGTTTTTTGTACCACACGATTTGCAGTGCTGCCAACTATGTATTTAATTTAAAATCCTCCAAATCCGGTATAAGCATACGTTTTTCTGATAAAAATACATACATTTTTAGACCGCGTAAAATCAAATCAAATCGTGTAAAAACAGAACGAAATGTGTTTTATGTTTACTAACGTATCCCTTTCACTTGTGGTATTATTGACAGAAGTAGCACATAAAAAAATCCGATAGTATCGTTAACATCGATAGTTTTTTTTTTCAAACTATCGAAACTATCGATGAAGACGACTATCGATAGTTTTGCAGCTCTACTTTACGATAAAAAAGATTTACACATTTGTATAATTTATATAAAGTAAATATTTCTTACGGTATGAAAAGAAAATATAACCACAAAAGTCGAATGAATTATTTTAATTTACCTGATGCAGAGTTTTTTATGAGATATCGTTTATCTCAGAGAATTGTTAAATTTATAGCAAAAATTATTTCAAAATACATTAAATTTTTAATAAATTTATTAATTTATAATTTAATAAATTTATATTCTATACAAATATTGTGTAATGCCGCACATACTGCAGTAATCTTTCCAGCGAATTGAGGACAATAATGTAATTGTCTTGCACCTAATATGCATCGGAACCTCTTTTTCAAAACTCCTATTGTACGTTCCACTATATTTCTGGTTTTTTTAATGAATATGGTTAAAATGACATTCGGAGCTACCATCCTGAGCTGATCGAAAAGGTGTAATAAAAAGTGTTCCAATGGATAACCTGCATCCTCTTTAATTAAATGAGAGATGAATAGCAAAAAAAAAAGATTACTACAGAAAAATCATTTTACCCAGCAACCATGTATTTTTTTCTCCATTTTCATAATTTTGTTTTAGGACCTGTCTCAAATCACGTGCTTTTCATACGAACGAGTCGTGAGCTGACCCAGGGTTATAGGGTGAAATAAATCTTATTCTCAGCTTTGAATCACATACATACGTTTAAAAAAATTAATTATAAAAGATGTTTTTAATAAAATTCTTAAAAACTTACCAATGTAGCATTTAGGCTATGAAACCCTTTTCTGTTGTAATATTTAAATCTCTCTTCATTACTAGGTGCTAAAGACCGGGTAATCCGGTCTTTTCATAAAAGTATTCATTTTTTTTAACCTCATAAATTTCCATGGAAATCCACTTTGGGCAAATCTCTTTGTACATTACATCTATGTACTCTTAAAAATATTTGCTTACTGATGTTTGACACAAATTAACATTAGAATCGTTGCCAGCACCCTTCTGATAACTACCTTCTGAAAGTATTCTAATTGTTACTGCAAGTTTTAAAACATTTGGAACACCAGTCGACCTTTTTTCCTTTTCCAGCTTTGGATCAATAGTATTAAGGACGTACTTAAAAGCCTTCTTATTTAGTCTAAAATAACTAAAAAATCTAAAGAAATGTTTATGCAAATTTGTATGTATGTGGGTCAATTTAAAAAAAAAACGTACACATCGAGTTTTTTTGTGCTTATTTTTAAAGTTTTTTCAATTCGCCGGTAAGAGTGGCCAATTTATGTAGAAATTGATGAAGATTCCGGTGGTACTTTTAGGCTCTCAAAAAGATCAATATTTTTTTAATTTTTTTAGGTTTTCTATGATTTCTATCTTGAGCGTCACACACCAAATATGTATAAAAAATCGCTAAAAATTCAAAAATATTTGAAATTCAAGCTTACTATGATGTTCTTTTGTTTCTCAAGATTGACTTTTGCGAAAATCACCTTTTCGATTATAAACTCAAAATCACGATTCACCCAGATTTTTAATTTTTTTTTTTAAAGTGACTAGTTATTTTAAAATTTTAAGATAAAAATATGTAAATTTTTGGTAAAAAAAGACTTAGAGACTTAGAGGTTACTTGCAAAGTAATAGGCTTGTAACAATTAATTTAAAAAAAATAATTATAAGCGTTTTAAGGAAAAAAAACTAAATGTGACGCTCAAGATATTTTGTGTCGATCAAGAGATTTTGTTGCACGTAGACAAGAAATAATGCCAAATTTAAAGTTTAACGAAAAAAAGTTTATTCTTTTACAAAAAGTAAGTTAAAAAAAAAACAAAAAATCTTCAAAAAACAAAAATTTTCATACAAAACTAAACATATACATATTCTTTAATGTCTTTAACATAAATAGAAAAAAGGAAGTAATTCTTGAAGAAACTTAGACACATGTGTAAATATTTGACGCAAAACAACAACTTAACTTAATTTAATTTATAAATTTTCATTCGAATTCTTGTTCCGAATCTGTATAAACTTCATGAAATGACAAGCGGCTTTGTTTTTTTTTTTATTCTCATTAATTTTTACCACTTTCGAATTAAGCTTGTGGCAGTTGCATAAATTTCCGGTTCCCCAGAGGTTTAAGCTGCAAAAGCACGATTAAACTCAAATATACCACGATTATACCTTTCTTTCTTCTTTCTTTTACATTCGTCATTACGCGCTTTATTTTCTCTCGATATCTTTATGCTCTTTCAGCCGCCATTAATTTTGTTGTTTTACTCTTAAAAATTAAAAAATAAAATATCAATTAAGCATTTTAAGCTATGAAGCAATATATATCAAAAGTGATGTACATGAAATATTTGCCTATTCTGGTTGTTTTTCGTATGCAATTTATTTCTCAAACTCACAAATTATAAAAAAATGAGTTAAAACCATGTAAACAATGATTGTCAACTTCAATTTTTTACATTTAATATATTCATTTTAAAAAAAATTAGCGTGACGCTCATGAAATTTTATCGCGCCCTTACCATGGTGTTCACAAAAACTGCGCAAATACACACTTTTTTACAAATATTTTTTTTCACTTTTGTAATAATTAAGGTTTGTACTTTCCTTACGTTATTTACTTTATTTAAATGCAAATTGAAAACTAGTAATATTACTTGAATTATAAAAAAAGTGACGCTCAATGCAAATTGTGGGGACAACCTTTCTTTGCAACACCAAATTCGCACTAATTCAGTTTTAACGACTATAACAAATGAAAACACAAGAAAGAAACTCAATAATTCGAAAACTATTATTAAATGTTGCATATTTACTTTATTCTGGATTTTATTTATTTTTTTTACTAAAAATTCTAACGGGGGACACATGCTTTTGTATGGAAGGAGTCCGAGGGAGAAACAAAACATCATTCTGAATAAACAAAAAAACAAACATACAAATTTGAGAATTACGTTTTTTTGTTACATATTCCTCGCTGATCACTCTCAAATTTTTTATTTTTTTTTTGTTGTTTTTTTTTTACCTAAAATAGTAGTGTAAAGTGCGGGGACACAAAAATTGCGTTTTTTTTGTACAAAAATATGCAACTTACCTGCTATTTGGAAGGGAAAAGATGTTCGCTTAAAAGCCAGTTCTCTGTTTTTTGTCCACTTCCTCATCTTCAGAAGATGAAAACAAAGAAACACTTAACATTTTGATTTCTCTTTAGTTAAAAAAAATTTAATTTGTTTTTTACTGCGTCGAACAGCTATTTTATTTATAATTTTTAAATAGGGTGTTATATAATTCTTAATAATTTTGAAGCATTCTATGATAATTATGCTATTACAAAAAGTTACGCAGGCATTTTTTTTAGATGGTATCAAAAAAATATAAAAACGTCATCGACTGTGCAAGCTGTCGCCATACACAATAAGGGTGAATATTTCAATTGTGTTTGTTTTTTATACGCATCATAGTTATGGTAAGAACGTTTTATGTAAGTTGCGAAAAAAAAATCACAGAAATCAAAGATGTTGATAGTGGGTGCACCACTAAAATATAAAACTGAAGGTTCGCTGTTCAATACCACTTTCTTTTGTGTTTGCTGCAATTTTTATTCTTTTATTTTAACATTTCATTGTACCATGATCAATATGAGTATTAGATGAAATATCATGACTAGCAAAACACGATGTACTATGAAAAAAAAACTAAACTAAATACATATGTATTTTATGAGAAGGCTGCTAAGAATGATTGGGGCGACAAGTCACTTGCTGCTTCCAAATGTATGGTGCAGACGTATCCTTTTGTAATAAGACAGGCTCTTCCGGTGAAGTTTATTATATCAAAAAGCCCTGCGTAATCTATGTCAGTAGTAGCAAATGGTCTAGATAGATTTATACGTTCAGGTGGTACTGACGCCATTATTTGGTTTTCGGTATGTTTTTTGTATAAAACGCAAGATTTGCAATGATGAATTACGCTTTTAACCGAATGTTTTAGTTTGAATATCCAATTCTCTGTGCGGACGATTCGAATCGTAAGTTGATTACCGCCGTGTGTTGTAATTTTATGCGTCAATTCAACTATTAAACGTGATACTATGGAACTAAGAGGCAGCAATATTGCGTGACGTTCGTTGTAAGTCAGTGCTGGTGATTGAACTAGTCGGACATTAGCTCGAATTAGCTTTTAGAGTTTTTTTTCTGTTTGGTTTTTAAAGCCTATGCTCTTCGGGAAATTAAGTTAAGTTAATAAAATAAAACAATTTTTAACTGATTCCATTTCGTCTTTTGTGATTTCTGACGACGATATTCGAAGATGAATTCTATTACTGCCCGCGCTTCTCCAAAATCGCAACGAATTCGCGAGTATACTATATGCGTGTGATAGGTTTGAAAAAGGATCTTCATATGCTGTGGTTGTAAACATTTTCACTGACATTGCTTCTATTTTTGTTTCTTCGGGCTTAATCGGTGTCGGCCATTGAATTTTTTTGGTAATTTTAGCCAGGATGATCCAAACCACCATAAGCTGTAAGTTTCTAACTTCAGGGTGTGCAACCTCGGCTGGCGATATCTGCTGGGTTTTCTTTGGAGTCGATATGTTGCCAATTTTATCTATTATTTTAGAAACACGATTTCCGACAAAGGTATTCCAAGTGCAGGGAGGTTTCTTTAGCCAGGCCAGTACAAAAGTTGAATCAGTCCAATAATATGTGTTGACTTTTTATATGGAAGATGTGGTAAAATCTTTTTTATGGGAGCCACGCGTGTTTTTGAAGCCAGTAGAAATGTATATATGGTTGAGTCTTCAGATTGTATTCGGACATAAAGAGTCGCGGAATATGCTTTTTCTGACGCGTCACTAAAACCGTGAATTCTTACTTGACAATCTGCGCTATATTGAGTCGAACGAGGAATTTTTAAGGTATTAATATCAAAACGTTTCTTCAAAAGTTTTTGCCATTTAAGACAAACCATGGGCTTTCATATATCATCCCAGTTGATTTTTTCTACCCAAATCTCTTGTATGATTAATTTCGCGTCTACAATTACTGGTGCTATCATACACAAGGGTCAAAGAATTTCCCAATTGTAGAAAAAACTTCTCTTTTGATGTAGAGTTCTTTGAATCGATTTCTGGTGCACGTTAATGTAAATGATTTTGATGATGATGTTGATAATGATGTTGATGATGATTTTGTTGATGATTTTAAAACACTTGTTTTAACTATTGTAATTGTTTTTGTAAATTTATAAATATTGTTATCATTTGTATTTTTATTTTTGTTTTATTAATGTATGTATGTATGTAGGGATATTGTTTTATTGTTTTGTAGTTTTAATTTTCACACTATTCGGTTCGAAGTGACCAAATGTTTTTTGCTGTGTGTTTGTGGGTCTGTCTGGTTGTTTGTTTTTTTTAAATAAAAAACAATTTTTAAATTTAAGTTTAGTTTTAAGTTACTTTTTATTTAACTTGTTTTTTATTTATGTTTTTAGGTATTTTACAATTAATTTTAAAGAATATTTTATGTTATTATTTTTGTCACTATTGGTTGTTTTTGTTATTCATTTGTGCACTGTTTTATGTTAAGTGTTCGAGTTTTAAAATGACACTGCCGCTGCGTAGCGGTAAACAAAAAATGATAGGGAAAAATTAAGGAATTTAACAGTGGCAAGCAAAAGTGAACAACTATTGTGAACAGATAGAGAATAATTTTTTATGGACTTTGACAGCTGAAGTTTAAAATGGTGAAGACAAAACAATTAGCTGACGAATCAAGACTATGATGAATAAATTTGCCTTGGGATGATCTTTACCTTTTTATTGAAGGTGTATGTTTTCTGGGTATTGTTGTAAAAAAAACGTTCGGTACAGTGAGACACCTATTTTGTACCTATAGCCGCTTATTTATGACGTCGTTTTAATACTCTGTTTAAATTTTAGAAAAACACGAATTTTTACAAAAAATTTTACTAATTAAAAACAAAAGAATAAAAGTATTTTCTATTTACATTTTCCGGTATAGGTACCTACTTATATATACATATATATTTATGTACTGTGAGCGTCAAAAAAAAGTGTACACAAATATTTTTTTAAAATATTGTTTTTATTATACCCTTCACACAGTGAAAAAGGGTATAATAGGTTTGTCATTCCGTGTGAAATTTCTACAATTTTCATTTCCGACCCCATAAAGTATTTTCTGAAAGCTTATGAATAGGGGAGTCGATTAAGCTCTGTCAGTCTGTCCGTGTGTATGTTGAAATCAACTTTTTGAAGCCCCCCGACATAGGTTGGACCCGGGTAAGGTATTAAAATATCAGAAATATTCGGGAGTAGATCGGTATTGAAAATCAGAAACATCGGTACATAGACAACTGAGATATGAGCAAAAACCCACGACCACCTCGATTTTTTTTTCACAAAAACAACATTACAACAACAACATACATACATACATACAAACGTGTATACTGGTTAGAGAAAACGTGGCATCGAATCCCAGCTGAGCCAAAAAAAATTTTTTTTTGTTTTAGATATATTATATATATAATAATTTTTTTTTTAAATTTTTTTTAATATTTTTTTTTTGTTTTTTTAACATACATACGTGAATTTTTAATTTTACAATTGGATGTTTTTATATATGTATGTTTTTATATGTATGTACGTATTTCATATGGGATGAATGGTGACACAAACTACTGTTATTGCATGACTACACGTTGTGAAGGGTATATAAGATTCGGCACGGCCGAATATAGCACTCTTACTTGTTTCATTTTCATTTATGATAAAGTTTTACATTTAGCTACTTTTAAATCAGTATTTAGTTCTCTACCTTATTCTAAACAAAACAGCAAAAATATTAACAACAACAAAAGTTTTACAACAAAAATAAAAAATAATTCATTATTTACGCGTCAAAAAAGAGTGTACAAACTGTTTTAAAATGAAAATAAAGTCGATTTAGTATTTAGTTGATTTTCCCTTTGCCTTAATTATGGCATTTAGTCTTCTGGACATCGATTCTACTAATTTTTTAGTTATATCGGATAAAATTTTGTGCCATTCCTCCACTATAACAGATTTCGGCATATCCTTATTGCTAATTGTCCTTTTTCGGACTTGGCGGTCCAAATTCTACCACGAATGTTCAATTGGATTTAAGTCCGGTGATTGTGGAGGATGATCCAATGTTTTGGGAGAGCGGTACAGGAGCCATTCTTTTATGTTTGGGGTCGTTGTCCTGTTGAAAAATCTAAGATCTTTCCTACCCCAATTTCTCCACACTGACCGGCATGTTGTTTTGCAAAATGTTCAGGTAGTCCATCTTATTCATTGTACTTTCAATAAAGACCAAATTCCCAACTTTGTTTGCCGCCATATATCCCCACACAATCACCGAACCCCCTCCATGCTTAACCGTAGTTATTAAATTTTGGTCAGCATGTTCATTGTTTTTTGTTCTCCATACTTTAACTAGTTTTTTCTGGCCAAACACCTCAAATTTACTTTCATCACTAAAAAACACATTATTCCAGAATGAAAAATCTTTATTTTCATACTTTTTGGCGTATTCTAGGCGTCTTTTTTAATTAGCTGGTGATATTAGTGGTTTCTTTCGTGTAATGCTCGTCGTATTGTACTGGTAGTTTCTGATGTTGCCGAAACTTCCTCTGATATTTTAACGGCACTTTTGAAAGGATTCTTTTTTACATCGCGCACTACAGATCTTATTTCAGCCTTCTTTAAAAGTTTTCGCCGACCCGATTCTGGACGATTTTCTATTTTGCCGTATTTTTCGTTTTTATCAAAATTTTTTTTTGCAGTATTGTGGCTTCTGTTTATAATAAAGCCAATTTCTCTAAAAGTTTTTCCTTCATTTCGAAGTTTTATTACTAATTCTCTAATATCACTAGAAGTTTGTTTACCCATTCCAAAAAAATAAAAATTTACTTCACACGAGGAGATCTTACTCTGCCGATCACAATTAATTTACTTAAAACAATAAAAACGTTTCAGTAGAATGCTAAAATAAAGTAAACAACCAAATATAACGGTATTCTTTTACAGTAGCACACCGATGAAATGATGCACATGCAACATGTACACTTTATTTTGACGCGTAAAATATGCATTCGAATTTGTTTTTGCTCCATCATTTATGTATTTGTAAGAAATTTCTCATTGTCTTTCTATAGCTAATTAGAGATTAGTATACTAATATTAAAAACCCTAGAATGATAAATTTAGTCATATTTTAAAAGACTAAAAAAAATACTTTATTGTATAAAAAGTTTTTGTACACTCTATTTTGACGCTCACAGTATGTATTTTGCTAATATTTATATCATATCATATACTTTATCTTTTTATACAAATGTTTAATCATTTGATGAAACCTATAAAGTTGATGTTTTGCCTGCATCTTAATTCAATTATTAAATTTTAATGTGAACCATTTTTTATTTTGGCTTAAGTTCATTTGTTCTTTTTTATTTAAATTTATAATTCAAATTAAATTAAATTGTAACCATTTTAGGAATATTCTTTCTAAAAATTATTTCCGATATTAGCCGAGTGGAATGCATTTTCGAAATCAGCTACGATTTCATCATCAGCACTCTTTATCGGTATACTACTATGTAACTTAAAATTCCTATTTATGTTACAATTGAATGAAATTTGAATTAGAGAATCTTAGTATTAATTTTCATATTTTGTTGAATATTTAATTTCACCTATCAAATGACAATTCATAATTCAACATGTTCATATTCTTCTTTATTCGTAATACATATGAACATGTTGAATTATGAATTGTCATTTGATAGGTGAAATTAAATATTCAACAAAATATGAAAATTAATACTAAGATTCACTAATTCAAATTTCATTCAATTGTAACATAAATAGGAATTTTAAGTTACATAGTAGTATACCGATAAAGAGTGCTGATGATGAAATCGTAGCTGATTTCGAAAATGCATTCCACTCGGCTAATATCGGAAATAATTTTTAGAAAGAATATTCCTAAAATGGTTACAATTTAATTTAATTTGAATTATAAAATTAAATAAAAAAGAACAAATGAACTTAAGCCAAAATAAAAAAAATGGTTCACATTAAAATTTAATATATAGAAAAAAGTTCGAATAAAATATAAATTTATAATTAATTCAATTATTATTAAATTTTTGGGTACAAAGATATTAAACATAATAACTTTCAATAAAAACAACATATTATTTACATATGTATATAAGATAAATTTACATAGGTATAAGCAAAATCCAAGCTGTTAAAAACGCATTGTGTGGCGTTTAAATTTTTATGCATGCTATTGTACACAATTTAATGTTAGGATTTTTTCCATACCACAAATAAAAATAAGAAATTCCCAAAAATAATTATTTAATATTGATTCCATTTTGCATGAAATCGAATACAATTAATTTGTGAGATTTAATTTTAATGTAATTTATTAATTTTTAGGTTTAAGCTTTAAAGTTAGATCGAAAATAGCTTTGATAAAACAAGTAAGAGCACTATATTCGGCTGTGCCAAATCTTTTATACCCACCACCAATTTTGTGTTAATCGCTATGGAATAACCTCTTTATAATAAAATATGTATCACTTTCTTTGTAGAGGGTGGTTAAATTTTAAGGGCCCATGTTGAAGGTGAACAACACCTAGTCTTTAAATTTGTTTTCTGCATTTCATTTGACATTTCTCAATCTCAAACTTACTCAATTTGATCCGTGAAAAGATACGCAAATGAGAAACGCTTTAAAGTTATTCAGGTTTTTTTATTAAAATGGGCGTTCAAATCAAAATGCATTTTGTGGACTTCATAATTCTTTTGATCAACATAATCGTTCAAATTCGTCCACAATCGGGAGAATTGTAAAAAATATTTAAATTTCTGCAAAACAGGTCTGTATAAAATTTTAGAAAATCTGTGAATGCCTTCTTCGTTCGTTGAATGGGAACTATTGCTGTTTTTTGCGATAGTGTGGCAAAAGAGCAGTCAACCTCGAATCATCATCATGCCCAACAATTGAGCATCAACATTGTCATTGAAAATTTGGACCATCAGATAGAGGATGGCGCCAAGGATGGGGGGCCATTTAGGCCGATATTTTGTTAAATACATAATTTAACCATACAAATATTATCATTATAAAAAGAAATGATAATAATTTCTTAAATAATTTGTGATTTATTTAAATTCAACATCGGCCCTTAAAATTTAACCACCCTTTATAACTTCGATATGCTAGTAAAATGTTTTCGTAAATTTAGTCTTTTAATAAAAGTGGGCGTTAAAGTAGGCATGTCAATAAAGTTTCTGCTAATAAATACAACTTATATATTTCAATATAGTCCTTTATTTTTCCAAAAACTTTGTCAATAGAGAAATTACATGAATTCAAGATAAACCGTTATATGGGAAATAGGTGTTAAAGTGGGCGTGTCACCTAAATTTTTTGGCATAATAATTACATTGATCAGAAAGATATATCTAGCAAATTTTATTATTATACCTCTAATATTAGCGGTTTTATGAGCTTTTAAATTTCATTACCGGTAGATAACGTGAAAAGTGGGCGTTATAGTAGGCATGTCAGAGTTGTTTTTGCTAATGAGTACAAGTCAGATATTTCAATATAGACCTTTATTATTCCAAAATCTTTATTAATAGAGAAATTATATGAATTTTAGGTAAAACGTTATATGGGAGGTGGGCTTAAAAGTGGGCGTGCCACATTGGTTTTCCGTTACAACAAAGCTTTTTACCAAAAAACAAAGTGTGCAAAATTTCAGAATCGTACATCTAATTTTGTCCGTTTTATTAGGTTTTAAATTTAATATATACTGAAAAATACACTGCGCGGTATACATTTTCGTACATTTTTATGTATAATTCCTTTCCTAATGCATAAATGTAAGCAATTTTTGGGGAGAGATTTTGTTTTGACACGAGAAATATATATTTGAACAAACCTTGTCTATAAGAAAGATTCTGGCAAAATTTGAGCCCCATAGCTTTTTCGTGCTTTCAACAGACGGACGAACATAGCTAGATCGTCATCAAATCAAACCCTGATTCAAAATATATATACTTTATGGGGTCTAAAATGGATATTTCGATGTGTTACAAACGGAATGACAAAATGAATATACCCCACCATTTTTTTGGTGGCGGGTATAAAAAATCATAAAAAAATAAATTATGAAAACATTAAGGCACTTTAAAGTAGTCACGCTTACTTCTTGAATACATTCATATACACAAATTCAAGAACAGTGAAGTAAAAAATATAAACCTAAATAAATAATAAATAAATGTGTTCGATCTTTTTTTATTATATCAATTGTTTTTTTTTTTTTTTGGTCTTGAGCTTGAGAGAACTTTTTTTTATAAAAAATAGTTCAAATTTTATTAAAAATAAAAAAATAAAAATTAAATAAAATAAAATTAAAACTATTTTTTTATAAAAAAGGTGATCTCAAGCTCAATACAAAAAAACAACTATTGATATAGGGCCGTATTCATAAAAAATATTTCAGGTTTATTAAAGGCTTATTTGACAGATGTTATAGAGCAATTTGTCAAATAAGCCTTCAATAAAAATAAAATATTTTTGATGAATACGGGCCATAATCTTAAATAGGTACACAAAGTTTTCAGTGTTATTTTGCTTTAAATGCATAAGTAGAACAAATCAAATCAAAGATATTTTGAAAAAATAATAAATATGATATAAATATAAATTCTTTTAATATTAACAATAATTATTTAGCTTAAGGTCTTTTAAAAAAAATAAAAATTTAATTTTTAATATTATTATTTTTTATAAGTGAAATGTTATTTATTGAATTTCCTGATGATGCTACACAACGGAGTAGAACAATATTGACACAAATAATAAAATTCAAAACAATATTTTTATTTTAAAAATTCCTTAAGTTGAAATAATTATTGTTAATATTTAGAGAAAACAGGTCAAAAAAACAAAAAAATAATATAAATTTTTTAAATTATGTCGGATATTGCAGGCTTCAACATCTGAATTACTAAAGTGTTTGGGCATTTTTTTACATTATCGTTGTAAGAAACTACGTAACTTTGAAGCTGGTGATGCCGTTATGTGGCTTAGAACAGTTGACAGAAGCCTTTTACTGCAAGGATGGCAGGTAAATAATAGAAAAATAATTACAGCGCTTGAAAAATCTTTTGCGTATGCTGAGAATTGTTGCAGTGTTGCCTTATATTATATTATATTATATTATATTATATTATATTATATTATATTATATTATATTATATTATATTATATTATATTATATTATATTATATTATATTATATTATATTATATTATATTATATTATATTATATTATATTATATTATATTATATTATATTATATTATATTATATTATATTATATTATATTATATTATATTATATTATATTATATTATATTATATTATATTATATTATATTATATTATATTATATTATATTATATTATATTATATTATATTATATTATATTATATTATATTATATTATATTATATTATATTATATTATATTATATTATATTATATTATATTATATTATATTATATTATATTATATTATATTATATTATATTATATTATATTATATTATATTATATTATATTATATTATATTATATTATATTATATTATATTATATTATATTATATTATATTATATTATATTATATTATATTATATTATATTATAATAATAATTAATTAATTATATTATATTATATTATATTATATTATATTATATTATATTATATTATATTATATTATATTATATTATATTATATTATATTATATATATATTATATTATATTATATTATATTATATTAATATAATATAATATAATATAATATAATATAATATAATATAATAATTATATTATATTATATTATATTATATTATATTATATTATATTATATTATATTATATTATATTATATTATATTATATTATATTATATTATATTATATTATATTATATTATATTATATTATATTATATTATATTATATTATATTATATTATATTATTATTTTTTTTATAAATATTAGTGAAAATACTTAGTTATATATCAGACATGAAGAAAATTTATTGCTTTCGAATACTTTCAAATTTAATTCAGGGTAGACATAATTTAAAATTAATATGGAGTATTGGTATAAGTGCTGCTATGCGTACTACTCCGACGCAGGCTAGAAAATCGAGTGCATGGGAAGAGAATTATCATAGCTCTTGATAACCACTTTGTGGTTAAATGCGTGCAGCGTACGATGCTACAATAGGTGGAATATATGAACCTAAGAAGGTGGATGGACACGACCACATGTAGACAGTCACGTGTGGTTCTCGGAAGGCCCCTTGGCAAGAATGCAGTCAAGGTACTCAGGCACGGCAACTTCAAATATCATATGTACAGAATTAAGGTTGATGATGATTAAGGATGATGTTTGCAGAATGTGCTGTAATTTAGTTTAAGTAAAAGGAAATAATTTTATCTTTGTTGTCTTGCTAGAGCGGATGAAACTTTCTGTGTAACTGCCAAGCAAGAATTTGTTCTTTTTTAAAAATTCATCGATTTTTATATACAATTATTGCTTACATTGCTATTTAGCTTACAGCGGATTCTGTAGTGTATTACGGTAACTATTTGTTCACGTTACAGCAATATTTTGTACAATGCCTAAAGTATTGCCTGTATATAAATGTTAACAGTTGAACCACCAACATTGTAGTTTAAATAAACTAATACAAAACACTATGCATCGAGTGCTAACTGTATTATTGTTGTGTGTAACATGAGAACCTTTTTGTTTATCATTAAGTATTGAAGAGTGCATTAAACTTGTGGTGCACATTATTCGTTACTTGATTCACTACAGCGTGTGCCAAGTACACACTATAATACACACACACCGCGACATATGTTTATTAATTATAATATGCATACGCAGCAGTGAAGTCACAAAAGTCTATAGAAAAAATATCAACATTATATAGCATTTATATAAAAATACTATCTTAAGATTGTATCGAATACAACAAAATCTGAGTTCATAAAAGAAATTACCCGATAATTACAAGTTAATCGCTTGTCACCCTTTTAAAGATTAAAATATATGAACTTTTCGTCTAACTTTGCGTTTTCAAATGAAATATAAGTTTTCGCCATTTCTACTAAAAACTCGTTTGTGGCATTTTAAAAAAACTCTTATGGGACCCTAATTTCACCAAGAGCATTGTTATATTATGATTTTTGGAGAACATGTTTGATTTCTAATGGTGTTATAAGATAGTTTAAATCATCATCTGAATAGTACATTGGAGCATAGATTACTTACATATGTAATGGGAGTCCCAACTAGAACGCAATTTTTAAATTTTAAATAAAACACAGATATTTGAAAAAAAATCGTAAAACTTTTTTATATCGTAAAGTAGACAGAATGAGGTTATGTATGGAACAATATATCGTGCAGATGGCCACCGCGATCTTTTAATGAAATTTTCAATGACCTTTTTGCATAAATGCTGCGGTATTTCATTAATGCAGCGTCCAATTTCCTCTTTTAAGGCTTGATATTCGCGTAAACCATCGACTTAAAAAAACCCCAAAGAAAAAAATCTAAAGGTGTTAAATCACACGATCTAGGCGGCCAATTCTGGTCTCCAAAACGCAAAATAACACGACCGGGAAATGACTGATGCAGCAATTGAATTGTTTCTCTGACTGTATGACATGTGGCGCCATCTTGTTGAAACCACATGCCCTCCACATTCATTTCTTCAATTCTAGGCAAGAAAAAACTGGTTATCATTTCACGATACCGAACACCATTGACTGTTTTCGATTGACCTGTCTCATTTTCATAAAATTTCATTTGAAATTTGAGGCGGGTTTGACAAATTACAAAAATGTGACTTGAATTCACTATCTCGAAAATTTGGGCTCTTTTGTTCCACAATATTAAAGAAAGGTGTTTTACGTATTTCAATTTGTGGTTAGCTTCTAGATATTTTTTTTTTAATTATTATTATTATTAATTATGACATTGGTAATTAAACCACTTGTTCTTCGCTTCTAATATTTTTGGAATTTATGTGATGGCTAACCTTATAACTTTTTCTTTATACATACATATATACTGTAACGAACCTTTTTTTTTTTAGAGAGAAAAAGCAGGATCTTTGGTGAGGAATTCAAAAATTATATTTATTTATTATTATATCATCTTATGCAATTTTTTTACACACTACACTGTACAATATGTTAATGGCGTTGACTGAACGTTGGAGTTGACGTAATTATGGCTTTGGGCGATGCGACTTACTAGGCAGGTACATTGAACGTAGGCAGACAAGTCCACGAGACGCCCTGAAGTCCTGTCACGACTCAATAAGGGGTGTTGATGAACCTGCGGGATTACCACTTAAACGTCGACCACCTTACACAGCTACTAGCCTCTACTCTATCCAATCTGCACTGCGATCCTGTGCGTTGATGAATCTGTGTCTTTATTAGGAAGGCGAATCTGCGGGATTACCACTGAAACCTCTACTTCACAAAGATGCTAGCGCATCCACTACCTAACTTACGATGCGCTAATGTGCGTTAATGAATGTGCGGGATTACCACTGAAACGTCAACCACATTAACCGCACAACTACACTAGTGTCTTTATTAGGTAGGCGAGGCTGCGGGCTTACCACTGAGACGTCTACTTCACAAAGATGCTAGCACATCCACTACCTAACTTACGATACGCTACTGTGCGTAGATGAACCTGCGGGATTACCACTGAGACGTCAACCACATAAACCGCACAACTACACTAGTGTCTTTATTAGGTAGGGAGTCTGCAAACACACAAACTCACATTAACAAACACAGCATACACCACAACAATCGGCGTGGTGCTGCATCTGTCATTGCATTGGCCGAGAGGTGTTGTGTTTGTCAAATTGTCAGCCGAGCTGTGTTCAATTGTATCTGCAAGCCGCCACGGACACGCACTGCCTTATCTACTAATAATTCTTTTACGAAAAAGGCGTGTTTTCCATTAAATACTTAAATAACAATGATGTTTAATACTAATTCAAAAAAATAAATATAATTAATAATAAATATAATTAATAATTCAATTATTATAATGTCAGTCATTACAATAAGAACATAATTAAATCCGTTAATAATTCAAATGCAAATGTATAGCCAGAAAAAAAGTGAATATGAGCATTAGAATTGCAAAAACTGAGTATTATTCGAGACGTTTTGGCTCTGCAGCTGGTTCCAAGCAAACATGGAAATACATTCGGGAAATTGGTATTGATAGTACACAAACGTTCTTCATGAATATACCTTTTGTAGCGGCAGACGAAAGTTTTTATAATTTTCCCAATTTAGAGTCAAACGATTTTGATATTGGTCATAATGTTTTTAATTTCTCTTGCGTGAGTCATTCTGAAGTTTATTCATGTTTTAAATTAATTAAGTCAAATGCAGTGGGCTGCGACAATATGCACCCAAAATTTATTCAGATATTACTTCCAGTACTCCTGCCATATATAACATATTTATTTAACACCATAATAATGACCAGTACTTTTCCGAACAGATGGAAATGTGCAAGGGTAGTTCCTATACCGAAAACAAATTCAGAATTTAGGCCAATAGCTATCTTGTGTTATTTGTCTAAGGTGCTAGAAAAGATTCTACAAATTCAAATTTCGGGACATATAAAAGGGAAAAAATTATTGTCTGAAAATCAATCAGGTTTTCGCTCTAACCATAGCTGTGTATCTGCCTTATTGGATGTCCCTGAAAATATACTACGTGAACTGGATGAAGGAAAATTAAATTTCTTAATTCTTCTTGACCACTCAAAAGCCTTCGACACTGTTGACCATGGAACACTTTGCAACAAGCTTCGGCACTTCTTTAATTTCTCTAACAATTCAACACGTCTTTTGTCTTCATATCTTTCGAATCGTTTGCAATTTGTATCTTCTAATAATTTTCAATCATCTTTAAAACCTTTAACAAGAGGTGTGCCACAAGGGTCCATTCTGGGACCACTACTTTTTTCAATTTATGCCAATGATTTGCCAAAACAGCTTTTGCATTGCAAAGTTCACATGTATGCAGATGATGTACAGTTATATTTGAGCAGTCCAGTACGATCTATTGATGAAAGTGTTGTTAGGGTTAATGATGATTTGGATAGAATTTTTCGTTGGGCAACAGCTAATGGACTTTGTTTAAACCCCCATAAATCAAAGTGCCTAATAATTCGAAAGAAAACGATTGATCCTGTTATCGATGTTAACATTCTAATAAATGGGGAAAGGATCAACATCGTTAATGTTGCAAAAAACCTTGGAATAGTGTTTAATAATACACTTACTTGGACAAACCATGTTAATACACTCGTAGGCCAAATTTACATTAAGCTAAGGTGCCTTTGGCCGACACAATATTTTACTCCCATAGGGATAAGGAAGCTTCTTGCAAAATCCTATCTTCTTCCAGGTTTAATTTACGGCTGTGAGCTTTTTGCAAGCTGCGACTCAATTAGTAAAAGGAAATTAAACGTTTTATATAATAACATAATTAGATATGTGTATGGCTTGAGAAGATATGACCATGCTTCTAATTTTTCCGCTCAACTTTACGGTGTTTCCTTTGACAATCTTCTTAACATACGCGTTCTATTATTTTTGCATAAGATTATTTATTCAGAAGCTCCTCAATATCTTATAGACAAGATAAGGCTTGCCAGATCGCTTAGAGGGAAAAGGATTATAATTCCTTTACACCGTCTTCTTGTATCTGAATGGCACTTCTTTATACACGCGGCGCGTCTTTGGAATATTCTTCCCCAAACTCAACAACTCAATAGCAACGCAAATAGCTTTAAACATTTTTTATTTGATTTTTTTTTTTGCACAACAGTAAATTGTTATTAATTGTAATGTATTTGTTATAGTATAATATATTTTTTGTATAGTTAATAATATAATAATAATAATATAGCTAAGTGTATGTAATTGTATTAATGTGTAATCCCTAAATTTAATTTATAAAAACTACTTTCCTATACTTTAAATATAAGATTAAATCTTGTTGTATAGGAATTGACAAATAAAATAAATAAATAGTATATACAATATAAATGTTTCATTAAAATAAACAAGTAAGAGGACTATATTCTGCTGTGCCGAATCTTTTATACCCACCACCAATTTTTTGTTAATCGCTATAGAATAATCTATTTATAATAAAATATGTATCACTTTCTTTGTAGAGGGTGGTTACATTTTAAGGTCCCATGTTGAAGGTGAACTACACCTAGTCTTTAAATTTGTTTTCTGCATTTCGTTTGACATTTCTCAATCTCAATTCTCAATTTGATCCGTGGAAAAATACGCAAATGAGCAACGCTTTAAAGTTATTCAGGTTTTTTATAAAAATGGGCGTTCAAATCAAAACGCATTTTGTGGACTTCGTAATTCCTTTGATCAACATAATCGTTCAAATTCGTCCGCAATCGGGAGAATTGTAAAAAATATTTAAATTCCTACAAAACAGGTCTGTATAAAATGTTAGAAAATCTGTGAATGCCTTCTTAGTTCGTTGAATAGGAACTATTGCTGTTTTTTGCAATAGTGTGGCAAAAGAGAAGTCAACCTCGACTCATCATCATGCCCAACAATTGAGCATCAACATTGTCATTGAAAATTTTGACCATCAGATAGAGGAGTGGCACCAAGGATGGGGCCATTTAGGCCGATATTTTGTTAAATACATAATTGAACCATACAAATATTATCATTATAAAAAGAAATGATAACAATTTCTTAAAAAAATTGTGATTTATTTAAATTCAACATCGGCCCTTAAACTTTAACCGCCCTTTATAACTTCGATATGCTAGTAAAATGTTTTCGTAAATTTAGTCTTTCAATAAAAGTGGGCGTTAAAGTAGACATGTCAATATGGTTTCTGCTAATAAATACAACTTATATATTTCAATATAGTCCTTTATTTGTCCAAAAACTTTGTCAATAGAGAAATTACATGAATTCAAGATAAACCGTTATATGGTAGATAGGTGTTAAAGTGGGCGTGTCACCTAAATTTTTGGCATAATAATTACATTGATCAGAGAGATATATCTAGCAAATTTTATTATCATACCTCTAATTTTGTCGGTTTTATGAGCTTTTAAATTTCATTAACGATAGATAACGTGAAAAGTGGGCGTTATAGTAGGCGTGTCAAAGTTGTTTTTGCTAATGAGTACAACTCAGATATTTCAATATAGTCCTTTATTATTCCAAAGTCTTTATTAATAGAGAAATTATATGAATTTGAGATAAAGCGTTATATGGGAGTGGGCGTAAAAGTGGGCGTGTCAAATTGATTTTCCGTTAAAACAAAGCTTTTTACCAAAAAACAAAGTGTGCAAAATTTCAGAATCGTACATCTAATTTTGTCCGTTTTATTAGGTTTTAAATTTAATATATACTGAAAAATACAAATCAAACCCTGATTCAGAATATATATACTTTATGGGGTCTAAAATGGATATTTCGATGTGTTACAAACGGAATGACAAAATGAATATACCCCCACCATATTTTTGGTGGCGGGTATAAAAATGTATTTGCACGATTTTTATGTAGTCACAATACAGTCAAAGCCCGGTATAGTGAATACTCGAATAAACGAAAACGCGATATAACGTACGATCAAATTTTTAAAATTTACTACCTTATATTACGAACAAAAAACTTACACTCAATATAACGAACGCAGGGCAAAAACTCAAACAAAAAATAAACGCTAAAAATAAAACAAAACGAATTTATGTAAGTATTTATATGCAATTCAAAAACAATAGGAAAGAGAACCTAAAATGGTAAAATACCGTTTGTTTTTCAATGAATACTCATTTGATATTTGCGTTTGCGAAGATGCCAAAAGCATTTTAGTGCGTTTTTTTTATCAGGTTGTTTAGAGTTTCAGCGTAAAATAAGAATGGGACACCGAAAAAGAGTTTCTTTAAGTAAAAAATAAAAATTTTGGTTGACTGTAAAAAGGCCTTAGTGCAATTTTAAATATTATACGATTCCAAAATCTTCAATATGCACATTACAGAAAATTAAAGACAATATTGTTTTAAATCTAGAAGCTACCAAATATGGATCAAAAAACCGGCGATCACTTAAAGAAGATGAGTACCCAAATATGAAGCAAAAGCTATTCGATTGGTTTTTGATTCAAAGGAAGAAGTTTGTACCAGTAATTGGAATAGCACTGAAAGCAAAAGCTATTGAAATACAAAACAAATTTTGTAATAAAGGGTTCAACCCAAGTGATGGTTGGTTTGCTATATTAAGTCGAAAATTTAAAAAAAAAAAAAAAAAAAAAAAAAAAAAAAATTTAAATAATAGTCGAAATTTCATGTTAAGGGGTCTGTCTAAAATAGTGTTTGGTTTTGATATAAAATTTTTAGCCACAGATAAAGTGCACATTTATTTAGAATAAAACTTTTAATTTTATAAAAAAAATATAGTTAATATGCGCTGTTATGAAAAAATCCATTTGCAGAAAAATAAAAACTAAAGTAAACTTAAGCTATTATATTGAGAGACAAAATAATTTTTATTGATAGTTGTTCTAAATAAGTGCTTTAGGTTAAATTGAAAAATGCGGAAAACTTGAGATAAGATAATTGTTTTTAAGATTTATTAGGAATATATGAAAAAAAAAAATTACAATCCATTGAAAACAAAAAAAATTTATAAAATAGTAAGTAAGATTAAAATTATTTCACACTTTGATACATTAATAAATAAAGTATATAAGAACTCGCTCACATCTATCATCACATACAGTTAAATCTGGATAAAAATCAAGCGTACTTACAAAATTTAGATTTTTTAGAAGACTCTATATCAATGCTGTCCAAATCTTCATTTTCTGTGCACAATTGTGCTACAAAAACAATAAAAACAAGTAAAAGTGCTATATTCGGCCGTGCCGAATCTTATATACCCTTCGCAACGTGTAGTCATGCAATAACAGTAGTTTGTGTCACCATTCATCCCATATGAAATACGTACATACATATAAAAAACATACATATATAAAAACCTTCCATTGTAAAATTAAAAATTTACGTATGTATGTTAAAAAAACGAAAAAAAAAAAAAATTTAAAAAAAAAATTTGTAAAAAAAAATTTAAAAAAAATTATTATATATATAAAACAAAAAAAAAAAAAAATAAAAAAAAAAGCTGGGATTCGATGCCACGTTTTCTCTAACCAGTATACACGTTTGTATGTATGTATGTATGTTGTTGTTGTAATATTGTTTTTGTGAAAAAAAAAATCGAGGTGGTCGTGGGTTTTTGCTCATATCTCAGTTGTTTATGTACCGATGTTTCTGATTTTCAATAGCAATCTACTCCCGAATATTTCTGATATTTTAATACCTCACCTGGGTCCAAGCGATGTCGGGGGGCTTCAAAAAGTTGATTTCAACATACACACGGACAGACGGACAGACTGACAAAGCTTAATCGACTCCCCTATTCATAAGCTTTCAGAAAATATATACTTTATGGGGTCGGAAATAAAAAATGTAGAAATTTCACACGGAATGACAAACCTATATATACCCTTTTTATACCCTTCACCTGTGGTGCACAAGGGTATATATAGCTTTGTCATTCCGTTTGTAATTTCTACAATTTTCATTTCCGACCCCATAAAGTATATATTTTCTGAAAGCTTATGAATAGAGGAGTCGATTAAGCCCTGACCGTCTGTCCGTCTGCCCGTCTGTCCGTGTGTTGGTTGAAATCAACTTTTAGAAGCAACTATATGTTCCTCAGATCTGTATATGGTATCAATCTCTTGGAAATATCCAGGAATGAATCGCTATTGAAATTCAGCACAATCGCCCCATAACTTTCTGAGATATAAGCAAAAAACCACGACCACCTCGTTTTTTTTCACAATTACAATAACAACATACATACATACATACATGTCAAAAACATACCAAACAAAAAAAATTCAAAAAAAAAATATTAAAAATAAGAAAAAAATAATAAAAAAAACTAAAAAAAAATTTAAAAAAATTTTTTAAAAATTTTTTAAAAAAAATATAAAAAATAAATAATAAAATATAAATAATATATTAAATAAAATAAAATTTTTTTTGCTCAGCTGGGATTCGATGCCACATTTATTCTAACGTGTACGTATGCACGTATTTTATATGGGGTGAATGGTGATAGAAACAATTGTTATTGCATGACTACACGTTGTGAAGGGTATATAAGATTCGGCACGGCCGAATATAGCACTGTTACTTGTTCACTGTGTGAAGGGTATAAAAACTCACACCGACACTTGTTCTCGTCTGTTTCAGTTTGATTTCAGTCGTTAATTGAGTGTTAACGAGTGCACATGTGCGGATGCTTAGGCTTTCTTTTCAGCTTTTTTTGTTTTTTCAGCTTTGATTTAATTTCAAAATAAACCAGCAAACAAAATAGTATAATGGAAGACAAAAATTTTTGTTTTGTCATTAAAAATGCTTTTGGTAACATGCATTTTACCAAACATTTAAAACAAAGAAAACATTTTCAATTAAAAGGCATTTTGACCTTTTTCATAAAGAAATAAATAAATTAAAAGAGGAAAAAAGGAAAATGTTTTTTCCGACATAAAATTTATTTGTTCCAAGCAGAGAAATAAATTAAGTTTTTCAAATTTAAAACATATTTTGTTAATAAGAAATTGTTACGAAACCTTAAATTTGGAAAACTTAATTTATAATGCGTATTTACACTTAATTTTTTAAGTTTTAATTGTAAATTAAAAATTGTATTTAATTTTATTAACTTTTTTAAACATCATTTTTATTTTGCTTTTAAAAGTGTGTTTGTGTTTGCTGGGCAATATTATCATATCCAATACAGACGCATTTCATTTATTGAGAGTTTTGGACAGCATTGCCTATATATTTCGTCAACAAGAGGTAATATATCTACTTATATCATAATATCGTTTTTTCTTACTAGCACTATTTGTATTGGTCCCTCATAACATATTTTTAAATCATAAATTTTCGCACTATTGATATTCCGCTTTTGTTAAATTTGAATGGATCTTCTTCATTGAGCGATTTTTTCAAATGTACTTTTCCAAATTCTTTTGTAAATCTGAACCACTTGATATTATTCCAATTATAATTGTTAAGCAGCGTTTCCAAAATCAAATATATTGCTTTGATCCATTTCCGCAACTAAAAATTGTTTTTTTAATCCAATTGATCGAACAAATTGATACCAATCATTATGTTTTTTTTTCTTTTTCTCTATATAACAAATATTCTGGCAAAATTTGGGCCACTAACTTTTTCGGTTCGATACATACTTTATGGTGTCTAAAACGGATATTTCGATGTGTTACAAACGGAATGACAAAATGAGTATACCCTCAACAATTTCTAGGTGGTGGGAAAAATAAAAATATGTAATTTATTTTCACTTATTTATAAAATAACAAGTAAGAGCACTATTTCGGCTGTGCCGAATCTTTTATACCCACCACCAATTTTGTGTACATTTAAAGCACAATATTTATTATTTTGTTAATCGCTATAGAATAATCTCTTTATAATAAAATATGTATCACTTTCTTTATAGAGGGTGGTTAAATTTTAAGGGCCCATGTTGAAGGTGAACCACACCTAAACTTCAACTTTTTACTTGCATTTCATTTGGCATTTCTCAATCTCAGACTAACTCAATTTGAACCGTGGAAAGATACGCAATCGAGCAACGCTTTTAAATATTAAAGATTTTTATAAAAATGGGCGTTCAAATCAAAATACATTTTGTGCACTTCGTGATTCTTTTGGTCAACATAATCGTTCGAATTAGTCCACAATCGTGAGAATTGTAAAAAATATTTAAATGTCTGCAAAGCAGGTCTGTACGAAATATGAAAACATCTGTGAATGCCATCTTAGTTCGTTGAATGGGAAACATTGCGGTTTTTCACGTTAACGTGGCAAAAGAGCAAGCAACCTCGACTCATCATCGTGCCCAACAATTGAGCATCAACAGTGTCATTGAAAATATGGACTATCGGATCGAGGTGTGCCGCCTAGGTTGGGGGGGCCATTTGGCCGATATTTTGTTCCATACATAATTGAAGCATACAAATATTATCGTTATAAAAATAAATGATAATAATTTCATAATAATTTTTTTCAAAATCAACATAGTCCCTTAAAATTAAACCACCCATTATAACTTCGGTATGCTAGGTATGTTTTCGTAAATTTAGTCTTTCAATGAAAGTGGCCGTTAAAATACGCGTGTCAATGTTTCTGCTAATAAACATAGCTTAGATATTTCAATATAGTCCTTTAGTATTCCAAAATCTTAATTCATAGAGAAATTACACGAATTTGAGAGGAAAGTTTTATCTACGAAATAGTGCTAATTTATTTTTGTTATCTTATGTTCTCCTGAAGTTATGCTCTATTAAAAATGGGAATTTAGGAAAATTTTGACCTGAATAAAAAAAATTTATCTCTAAACATTATAAACAATTTATTTTCATGTACTAATGGCTAACAAATTTTAAAATTATACAAAACTTATTTCGTTTGAAAATCTTTTAAAGCAAAATGTTATAGAAGTTTTTAAATCAAAATCTTACTAATGAATTTCCCGTTTTAGCAAAATGCTGAGAATGTATATTTTGAATCACCGTGTGATAATAATATAAAAATATGTATCACTTTCTTTGTTGAGGGTGGTTAAATTGTAAGGGCCACAGGGTGATTCAAAATATACATTCTCAGCATTTTTCTAAAACGGGAAATTTATTAGTAAGATTTTGATTTTTAAACTTCTATAACATTTTGCTTTTAAAAGATTTTCAAACGAAATAAGTTTTGTATAAATTTGTATATCTGCTTTTCGTATACCGATTGTTTTTCTCAGTTTCATGAAAGTCATTTCATATTAAGTCTTAATTTCTCATTTACTACTGCAATCTTATGCTAGGCTCACAACTAGACAAACAACAAATTTTTCGCCCCGAATATTCGTTATCAAAAATAAAATACATTTGTTTTACTTACTTTCTTTAATGTTTTTCTTCAGCTGTAATTTGATTGTTTTTCAACAGTGAGATCACGTTCTAGAAAAATTTTTGCATATCTGAAAACTTCTGAATCATTTCATTAGAGTTCAATTCTGTTATAACACCAGTTTTACCCTTATTTTCATAAATTTTTCTAGTAGATACTATACTTATTCCAGTTCTAATTTTGAGATGTTTACTGCAGCTCCAACTTTGTTTTAATACTAATGTTTATAGCAATTTTTGGTTATTGCTAAATATCATCTTTTAAGGCGAAAACGAAAACAGTTTCGTTTTAAAGAAATTATATTTGGTTAGAAAGACCTTAACATTTTTTTTTATATCTTCAATATGCCGTTTATTTATTATGCAACATATCGTCGTTCGTAAATTATTGTGTTCTATGTGACATAAAACCTATACATGCGAACGACGATATGTTTTGCCATTTGGCCTACTACGCCATCGCCATCTGGTGAAATAATAACATACTTAGTTTTGTTGATGGTTCATTACTTCTTGACATGGCAATGTTAACTACTTATTAATAAATAAAATTAAATATATTGCCTACTTCTAGGTAATTACAAAAAAATTGTTTGACCATCGATATTGTTATAGCACATCTTGTAGGAACGCATGGAATATGTTGAAAACATGCAACTTGAATTTACACTTACAACATCTAACATAATTGTATTAATTGTTGTGTTATATGGACGACATTATGCAATTAAAAATTCTTTAACTATTTATTTAAAATAACTGATTTATAAAATATAGAGAAAAATTCATTTAGGTACGTATGAAGGCATTTTTAATTACAAATATATATATGTGCACATGAATATATACATACGTACATACACACATATAATAAAATTTTGACAATGTTTACGTTTTTGTTTTTATTAAGCTTTGTTTTCTAGTGATGACACCAAAATAATCGAAAGATGTTGAGAGGAATACAATGTGATCTTTAAAAGATGTAAAGAAAATGTTGACACACAAACCTGTACAAATCTTATAGAAAGATCTTTGCGAATTGATGGTAGATGTTAAATGTTGATCAGTGTAAACAGAATTTTTTATTTTTATTTTTTACTGAGATTTCAACGACATTTTCAAGAAAGTAATTTTATAAGTTTTCAAAAAGTAAAATGACAATTGTTGCACACACTTAAGCTGGAGTTACATACCACGCGTTCTATCCGTTGTTCCGTTTTATGCATCTATCAAAAAGTAGAATCAGTGTAATTGTACGTGACAAGTTAAGGCCTAACTATATTATGCTTTTGCTGGCTTAAGCAAATGTGCGGATACATAAAATTAAATGTATGCAACTATATTGTACTTAAGAAACTTTTCGTCAAGTTTCGTCAAGTGTCATTTGCTTAAGCAAACAGCGACTCTGATCGTACTTTGCTTATGAAATCAGGGGCCGAATTACGGCATTCGAACGTGATCGAAATTGTAAAATTCTTATTATAATCTCTATACCTAAAGCACAGCGAACTCGATCGTTCGAGTAAAATTTCGATCGTGATCGAATGCCGTAATTCGGCCCCAGCTGTTTTTGATAGCGTTTATTTATAATTTATTTAAAACAAAACAGGTACAATGGAGGAAGATATTTTTGTTCAAAATTTAATTGAAAATGTTGAAAAATAAAGGTGCCTGTACGACAAAAGGGATAGTTTTTATTATAATCGAAATGTGAAGGAAAGAAAGTGGAAAGAAGTTTCGGAAAAATGTATGAAGAGTGGTATGTACCTACATTTGTAGTTTATTTCATTGCAAGTTTTTGTTCATTAATTTTATATGTTTGGCTTTAATTAAAAGTCGTCGATTGCAAACACAGGTGGAAGCTTTTGCGGGAACGTTTCGTCAAGGAAATGAAGAGGATGGAAGCTCCATCAGGTAGCGGAATGTGCTATTTGGAAGAGTGGAAATATCTTCAGCTTATGATGTTTTTAAAAGACTCCCTTGCTCCGCGCCGGTACAGTGAATATATACATTTGTATATTTATATTTATTAAAAAATGAACATTATTATATTTCAGCACTCGTGATAACGTTGAAGAACAAGATGTGGAATCTGGTTTAGATAGTTCTGTTCTTAGCGATAGTTTGACGGAGCCACCAACACCAGCAGCTCCAGATAAAAAGAAATAAAAAACTTCCCTCGAAAGTCTCTACCAAAAATATGGAGAGACTATTGAAAAACTAGAGAAAAGTATTTCGTCAACTCCAGTAGTCAACCCTTTGGACGATGCTTTTCTAAACACAGTAAGTTGTTTAATGAAGGAGCTGCCGGAGCCTGTAAAGGAGGAATTTCAAGCACGCATGTTGCAAGAACTGTATCGTCTGCGACAAGAAAACTTACATAAGAAAAATTTATGAAAACAATTTTTTAATATCAAATACTGATTTTTTTTAATTTTTTTATTTCTTTTATATTAGTCAATGAAGACAATTTTATTTATTTATTTAATATCAATACAAAGAAAGCCTTTTAGTTTTTAATTAGTTTTTAGTTTTTAAATTTTATTTATTTTTGTTATTAAATGGTCACTGAAGACATTTGTTGATTTTTTGTTTTATGAAAAATTAGTCCTAGTAATAAAAAATCATTTTTATATTATATTGTTAATGGAAATAATGTGACTGAATAAAACTGAATTTTGTGATATATATTAATAAAGAAAATACCATTAGTTTTAACATGTACATTAGGGTGCTTGTTAAGTATATTGGGAATTTAGTTTTTCATATTTTGTACTCTCATCCCCAATTTCAAACCAAATTATTTTTTATTTTATACTTTTTATTGGCTATGAAGTTATGTCAAAAATTAAGGTAGTTTCACGACATACATATGTATATTAGTGTAAGTAGAAAAGGGTATGTCTAATTCAGTTTAAAGGAAAATTCAGAATTTTACAATAAAATTATTTCTAAGCTATGTCTTATTATTTTTACCTAAAAACTAGATATTTTAAAAACCAAAAAATTTTGTATAATTTTTGGTTCTATAACTCACGATATTTCTTAAATTTCTAGACAAATTTAAAAATGGTATATCATAATTTTAAAATAATTTTATCGTAAAATATCGAATTTTCTTTTAAACTTAATTGGACAAACCCTTTTCTAGTTATACTAATATACATATGTATGTCGTGAAACTACCTAAATTTTTGACATAACCCCATAGCCTCACAATCGGTTTTTGGTTTTTTTGGTTTTAATAAATCAAAAAGTTTGTATACGTTATGATTATGTTTTATTTTTTAGTTGAAAGAAATAACATAAATTGTTTCTGATTTCTGTTGAACTTCTTCCACCGAACTGATGAGAATTTGCTGATGGTGTAATTGATGGAATATTGTTGTCAATAGCACTCCGCCATGTTCCATCGTGTAGGTCACCATTTGAATCCTCCCAATCAACGTAGTTTGTGGGAATGTAGGAAGATGCATCATTTAGCATTATAAAATTATGCAAACTAACACAAGCCAATACAATTTTTTCAGCATTTTCTGGAAATAAATGCAAAGTATTAAGTAAAACTCGCCACCTAGACACTAAAATTCCGAAAGCGTTTTCGATTGTACGACGAGCTCTTGACAATCTTTTATTAAAAACGTCCTTGTCATTTGGCAACAGTTCTCCAGGGTAAGGGCGCATTAAATTTATTCCTAAAGGGAAGGCGGCATCACCAACAAAAAAATGTGGAATTTTTACCTTTGAATTTGGCAAATTTTTAGGTGGAGGGATTGGAAGGGTGTTATTCAGCAGTCTTTTACCTAATCGACTAAGTTGAAAAATGCCAATGTAAAAAATAAAGCAAAATTTAATTTACATTCAACAAGTTTTAATAAAGAAATCCTTACCACCATCACTTTGGCTTCCATAGGCCCCAATATCTACATGGGTAAACAGATATCGGGCATTACATACTGCTAATAAAACAATAGAAAAATGTTTTTTATAGCAGAAAAATTGGCTACCACTATTAGGAGGACATTGGATGGCAATATGTTTGCCATCAATAGCTCCAATGCAGTTGGGCATATTCCATAGCTGCCAGAAATCTTCAGCAATTTCGTTGTAGTCATTTTCGTTTGGCTCGGACACATAAGGAATGCTTAGTACTTTCCAAAGCACCTCAGTTAACTCCAGAACAATCTGCCGAACAGTTTCCTTACCCAACTTAAACGACCATGCCAATGTTTGAAATGAGGTTCCCTGTGTCAAAAATCTTTTTGTAAACAAAAAATGAAAAATGCTTGTTACTTATTACCGGAAAGTAAAGAAACTTACAGTAATGTTACGGCCAACCGACATTCTGGCTGCACCGGCTCTCTCGGTGAAAACTTTTGAAGAAACGGCTTTACAAGTTGAAGTAAAAGTTCATATACCTGTGGAGTCATTCGCGTGTATATAAAAAATTGTTGGTGGTCGATCTTCATTCTTAGAAAGGATAGTACGAAGAATCCATTCTTCTTCCTGTCACGATTTATTTGCCTGACTGAACAGGAGCGTATTCTTTTTTTTTTTGCTTTGCTTATTTTTTCCAGTAAATATAGTCCATCCAATGCAACTTTCATTAATTTTAGCGTATTTAAATCTTTTAACTTTTTATTCATTTTGCTAGCACAATTATTATTAAACTTCAAAAAATTTATTGTTTTCATTTGATATGTATGCACTGTTGCATTTTTTAGTACTTTTTTATTAATGTTTTCATTTGTTTTTCAAACAAGTGAAAAAATTTATAAATTTTTTGGTTTTTAGTAAAATATTTATACATTTTACATATTAAATAATAATTTTGTAACAATATCGATATATTTAGGAAGTATACATATAAAACAGTTTTTGCAAAAGTACATATGTTTGCAACTAATCATAGTAAGTATTTAAGTTTAAAAAGTACAATATATCCACCGAAAAGTCTTCAAAAATTTGCTTAAGCATTTGACAGACTTTTCGTTGAATTTTGACAGTAGCTTAAGCCAGCAAAAGCATAATATAGTTAGGCCTTTACACAACAAAACGCAAAGAATGCATAAACGTATCAACGCAGCTAAGTAGGCTTACTTTCTACTTTTGTATCCATCGCAGAAAAGGTGAAAAAATGTCAGCTTTTGTTGATAGCCATGGATGACAAATAATATTTTTTTGTCGATCGATAAATTTGATTGTGTGGTGGATTTATTTTTTCCATTTTTTTGTATTAGAAAATGTTCGAAATAAAGTTTACAATTACTTTTAAGAAAAACATACATAAAAACTAATTTTAAACACAATATTTTCATTACCAAAATTGTTATTCTACTTATCGATAACTATTATGTGCTGAGTGTCATCTCTGTTTGTGCAATGGAGGAGATGCTTATTGATGCTTGTGTTATTTTTGAACTTTTTGTAGCACAAAATATTATGTACATAAACTAAATGAATTCCATAAATTCCCTTAAATTGTCAATTTTACTTTCAATTTCGGCAAAATTGTTTTTAGTTAATAAAAATATTAACACAACAGCTGATTAAAACATAAGAGTTGATGCATAAAACGCATTGTGTGTAACTTGAGTTTAGAAACGTATAAAAAGGAGAAAAAGTATCAAACGCAACAACGCATGAACGGATGGTATGTAACTCCACCTTAAGAGTTGAATCAATATATAAGAAGAAGTGCCTAATGAGCAAAAATAGAAGAAATGCGAAAATTTCATTTGGCCTACTACGCCATAGCCATCTGGTGAAATAATAACATACTTAGTTTTGTTGATGATTCATTACTTCTTGACATGGCAATGTTAAGTACTTAATAGTAAATAAAATTAAATATATTGCCTACTTTTAGGTTATTACAAAAAAATTGTTTGACCATCGATATTGTTATAGCACATCTTGTAGGAACGCATGGAATATGTTGAAAACATGCAACTTGAATTTACACTTACAACATCTAACATAATTGTATTAATTGTTGATTTGCGAAAACAAAATCAATTATATGGACGACATTATGCAATTAAAAATTCTTTAACTATTTATTTAAAATAACTGATTTATATTTTAAATATATATATATATTTTAAATATAGAAAAAAATTCATTTAGGTACGTATGAAGGCATTTTTAATTACCACCAAAATAATCGAAAGATGTTGAGAGGAATACAATGAGATCTTTAAAAGATGTAAAAAATGTTGACACACAAACCTGTACAAATCTAATAGAAAGATCTTTGCGAATTGATGGTAGATGTTAAATGTTGATCAGTGTAAACACAAAATTTTTTTTTTATTTTTTACTGAGATTTCAACGACATTTTCAAGAAAGTAATTTTTATAAGTTATCAAAAAGTAAAATGACAATTGTTGCACACACTTATACAAATTTAAAAATTTTTGGTAAAACAATAATAACTTATTTTGAAAAATGAAAAAGACTTATAATATTTGTTCTTCAAATATAATTACATAAACAATACAATTTGTGTCTTTTTAAAACGATAATTTCATAAAAAATAAGCAAAAAAATAAAAAAATAATTTCTAAATATAATCTCTAATTTGTCTATGTAATATTTTTGGTAACTCTAAAGGTAGTAAAAAAATTAAGGTAAATTTAGCTCAATAATGTACAATGTATAACAATTAATGCAACTCTTCGCTTCGACAACATTTATATACCCTTTACCTGTGGTGCACAAGGGTATATATTGTTTGTAATTTTTACAATTTTGTTGGTTGAAATCAACCATATGTTCCTCAGATCTGTGTATGATATCAATCTTTTCGAAATATCCAGGAACTAGCATTTAACCCGCTACTTCGTTAGCGTAGTTCTTACTATTTATTGAATACTCAAGTTCTATTTATAATTATTAAATATTTTTGGTTCAATTTATGAAAATTTGTATCTCTGATTCAATTTACTTAGAAAAATAAAAAGCAAAGTAAGGATATATCGGGCATATATTTCCTAACTAAAATCAAGATCAATGCTACTAAGTTTCAAAAATTAAGATTCATAATTTGCAATAATGACCATAAAAATAATAAAAGTAACATATTTTCCTTCAATAAAACTTCCACTTGGTTTTTTATTACCTTTATTTAGAATTCTATGTATACAAAATATATAAAAAGAGAAAAAGTAATTTTGGTCGTCCATAATATTAGGATTTAGACCTCGGATCAAAAAACACTAATTTTAAGAATCTATGTTTACAAACGTAAAAATACAAAGAGCACAATAAAAATGCGAAAAGGTTTTTTGTGTCTCCAATATAATTTTAATTTTCAAATTGAATCAACAATCCTTTATTTCACTATTTTAGATTTATAAACGTAGGAAATATAAAACGTACCATTAAAATGCAGAAAATTACCCTTTTGATCGCCTATAACATATTTAGCCTTACCTTATATCAATAGTCACTAATTTTGAAATTCTTGCTACGCAAACGTTCAAAATACAAAAAGTACCATAAAAATTCAAAAATTCGCCCATAACATTTTCAGTTTTACCTGGAATCAAAAGTCCTTGATTGTAAGATCCTACCTTCATAAACGTAGAAAATACATAAAGTACCATAAAAATTTAAAAAAGTACCATCTTGGTTGCTCATAACATTTTCAGTTTCACCTGGAATCAATAGTTCTTCATTGTACAATCCTACCTTCATAAACGTAGAAAATACAAAAAGTACCATGAAAATTAAAAAAGTACCTCTTGGTCGCCCATGACATTTTCACTCTCACCTAGAATCAATAGTTCTTCATTGTACAATCCCACCTTCATAGACGTAGAAAATACCAAAAGTATCATAAATATTTGGATGCCCATGACATTTTCAGTCTCACCTAGAATCAATAGTCCTTGATTGTATAATACCATCTTTATAAACGTAGAAAATACAAAAAAAACCATAAAAATTCAAAAAAAGTACCTTTTTGGTCGCCTATGACATTTTTAGTCTCACCTTGTATCAATTGCCACTAATTTCAAAATTCTACCTTCGCAAACGTTTAAAGTACCATACAAATTCAAAAAAGTACCTTTTTGGTCGCCCATAACATTTTTAGTCTCACCTGGAATCAATAGTCCTTGATTGTACAATCCTACCTTCATAAACGTAGAAAACACCAAAAGTACCACAAAAATTCAAAAAAGTACCTTTTGGGTCAACCATAACATTTTCAGTCTCACTTTGTATCAATACTCACTAATTTTAAAATTCTAGCTTCGCAAACGTTGAAAATACAAAAAGTACCATAAAAATTCAAAAAAGTACCTTTTTGGTCGCCCATAACATTTTTAGTTTCACCTGGAATCAATAGTCCTTGATTGTACAATCCCACCTTCATAAACGTAGAGAATACCAAAAGTACCACAAAAATTCAAAAAAGTACCTTTTTGGTCGACCATAATATTTTCAGTCTCACTTTGTATCAATACTCACTAATTTTAAAATTCTAGCTTCGCAAACGTTGAAAATACAAAAAGTACCATAAAAATTCAAAAAAGTACCTTTTTGGTCGCCCATAACATTTTTAGTTTCACCTGGAATCAATAGTCCTTGATTGTACAATCCCACCTTCATAAACGTAGAGAATACAAAAAGTACCATAAAAATTCAAAAAAGTACCTTTTTGGTCCCCCATAAAATTTTTAGTCTTACCTTGTATCAATAGTCCTTTATTTTACAATTCTACCTTAATAAACGTAGAAAATACAAAAAGTACCATAGAAAAGCGAAAAAGTACATTTTTGGTCCAAGTTTCAAATTCCAAGTTTAAAATGTTCAAATATCTATGTAACAAAATATTTTAATAGACATGATTAAAAGTCAGTAAATCTACTCTTTTTAGCATAAAAGTAATTATGTTCTACAAAGTACCAAACTTTTTCCCCGATTTTTCCCCTTTCTACCCTGTTATAAGTGTGTTTAAATTTTTACTAAATTACATAATTTTTTATGTCTGGTGGAATCCCAATTAAAAATTTTGTGAAAATTGGCCGCCCAATTAGGAATTACATACATTTTCCTGAATTTTCCCCTTTTTGGTACCTTTTTTGTCCCCAAAAAAGTTTCCAAAAATTTCACCTTAATGATTGTCCATATTCTATTAGGCAATCATAATGATAAAACTTTATCCCATTGAATAATATTAGAAAAGTTTCTTTTGAAAAAAGTACCAAAAAAGGGACAATTTTTACCCCTTATACATGCGAATTTGAAAAAAGTGCCGAATTCCTATTAATATTTTTTCGCGGATTACTATGCTCCTTATAGAAACTAAAGGAACCAATATATATATATATATATATATACTTAAAACAGTTTAAATTTTTTTCCTATCTTTATGCGTTTGGAAGTTACATAGGATACCAAAAAAGTACCAAATTATAGTTTTTACCTGTTTTTTCCCCTTAGGGGTTGAAAATTCAAAAAAGGCCAGACACCTGTCAGCTCATTTTTTGTGCAAATTATTTGTACAATAATTTTTCAATTTAATTTGTATCATTTTTAGTTTAGCAGATATAAGATTACCGATTTTACCCGTTTTTACCCTTTTTTACCCCCTTAAAGTACGAATTTCGAAAAATCCCTTCTTAGAGGAGCTATACATTGAAAAAGGAACCGATTGTCCAAATTTCATGTCTCCAGCTCTTAGCGTTTGGGCTGTGCGATGATGAATAAGTCAGTCACGTTACTCTTTTATATATATTGAAATTCAGCACAATCGCCCCATAACTTCTAAGATATGAGCAAATAAACACGACTGCCTCTGTTTTTGCCCATATTTTTACCACCAAATTTAAAATTTTTCAGTCATAGAATAATTTATTGGTACCTTTGCTACTATTTGTAGATAGATATATTGCCTCTAGAGATATTCGTGAAAAATTTTGGATAAAGCGGGCTCTAACCGGTAAAGTTATAGGCAAAACAAGTAACAGTGCTATATTCGGCCGTGCCGAATCTTATATACCCTTCACAACGTGTAGTCATGCAATAACAATTGCTTGTATCACCATTCATCTCATATAAAACATACAAAAAAAAATATATTAAAAATATAAAAAAATACCAAAAAAAATTAAAAAAATATAAAAGAAATAATAAAATATAACCAGTATCTATGTAGGTTGTTGTTGTAATTGTGAAAAAAACGAGGTGGTCATGGTTTTTTCTCATATCTCAGAAAGTTATGGGGCGATTGTGCTGAATTTCAATAGCGATTCATTCCTGGATATTTCCAAGAGATTGATACCATATGCAGATCTGAGGAACATAAAGTTGCTTCTAAAAGTTGATTTCAACCAACACATGGACAGACGGACAGACGGTCAGGGCTTAATCGACTCCTCTTTTCATAAGCTTTCAGAAAATATATACTTTATGGGGTCGAAAATGAAAATTGTAGAAATTACAAACGGAATGACAAAGCTATATATACCCTTGTGCACCACAGGTGAAGGGTATAAAAACATTCTTAAATAATACCAACTTGTTTAAAATAACATGTGACATATGTATTATGCAACTGCATAATTGCAAAGCCTGCTTTACCGACATCTTAAGCTAATGGCAAATATTGGAAAAAAAAATTGTGGTAATGACGTACAAAAACGAAATATGAGTATCAAATAAAAGGGCTTGACTAGTAGAATACAGTTAACTACGTAAAAATTCAAAATCGAGGATGGCGTCGGAAATAATAAAGAAACATGGCGTAAAACATGAAATATAGGTTAAGCTACGATGCACAGAGGAGTATTTGGCCTGCAAAGCTGGCCAAAATTATTAAACGTGTTTTTTGAATTAAAATTTACAGTTTTTTGACAGTTTTAGATGTAGTATGATATAAGAAATCTACTGACAGATTTTGCAAAAATTACACTGCGCAACAAAAGTACACAGCGTAAAAAAATTTCTTGTCTCTCCTAGAAATAAAAGTATGTGGACTATATGGATTTTGATGTCTTTAATTTAAATCTGTTTTCCCTTTTTTTTACCTAGTACGTAAGTATTTGATTTTAAAGGCGTGGCATATTTCACTCCCTAAACCGTTTGGTAGCCTAATATATTTTGTCATAACTTGTAGACGGGTTCTCCGATTTTAATAGCAGGAGAATCAGAAAATGCACCGGAAAATTCTGCTTAAACTAACCTAACACATTTCTTTTCTATCTATTACTATTTCGGAGTTATTTTTAATCCGTTCTCTTTGCGTACTGCAGCTTATAAAAGGGTCACTGCTCAGAAATAAGCTATTCAATACATCTCGATTTGTATCGCTTCTGTTGAATTTCCTCGAATAATTCGTACGATATTATCGTAAGCGCTTATTTCTGGCCTCGGCAGATTCTTCCGACAATTGGATGGTAGCCTGATACCTGGGTGCCCATGTATTTTTTATGTACCTGTATTTATTTTTATGATTAATGCTTTTAATAATTATTTTTATTAGGTACGCATATAATTTTTTTTGCATATAATGTTTTGTAGAGCAGGTATATAAAAATATCCTTTATGGGGGTGTGTGGGACTTTCTCTGATAACTATTATGGATAACAAAGAATTTTTCAAATTTATAATTATAGGCATTGTGAAGTGTTAAAAATTAAGTGAATAAGAGTTGAAATCAATAATTCAAAATACATAAACCAATATAAATGTATAAGAAAAAGTGCCTAATGAGCAAAAATAGACGAAATGTGAAAATTTAAAAAAATCGTCAAAAATAATGGCGCAAACTTGCGCAATTTTTTTTTTTTTGTTTCTAAAATTAGAGATTACAGATTTTATTGTGATATCAAACATAATTTGTAGAGATGCTAACATCACTTTCAAAAACCTCTTCTTTTTCTTTTTTTGCAAAAAAAAAGTTTATAATTTTTTTTTTTAGCTTTGGAACGAATTGTTTCAACATGAATATTCAACATATCTGAAATTTGTTTTCTTTTTTAAATAACTTTTGATCAAACCTTTCAGCTAAAAAAAATGATTCGTTTGGCCACAAAAAAAATATCATATAAACATCCAGAAGCCGAAAAAAAAAACATTTTAGTCTCATATAATTTTATTCAATTTCCTGATTTTAGCAGGGTCTCAGAGCTACAAATCGCAACTAAGTCTTCAAAATTTACAATATAATGTAAAATGTTGTTGTCTGTCGAGCTGCGTACTTAGTTCTTAAGATTTCTTAAAATTCAGTTTTGCCTTTTTGGCCAGCTTTTTAGGTCAAAGACTCCTCTGTGCGATGTGGGATTATACCTATGTACATGATGGTGTACATATCAGATTCGGCACGGCACGAATATAGCACTCTTACTTGTTAAATAACCTTTTAGTTTTTATAATACATATTCAGAAATTTCTAGAAAGTACTTTTATATGTAAATGTCAATGAATGTGTTTAAGAAAGTAATTAATGAAATGTAACAAGTAAAAGCACTATATTCGGCTGCGCCGAATCTTTTATACCCACCACCAATTTTGTGTCAATCACTATGGAAAAATCTGTTTATAATAAAATATGTATCATTTTCTTTGTAGAGGATGGTTAAATTTTAAGGGTCATGTTGATGGTGAACTACACCTAAATTTGTTTTCTGCATTTCATTTGACATTTCTCAATCTCAAACTTACTTAATTTGATCCGTGGAAAGATACGCAAATGAGCAACGCTTTAAAGTTATTTAGGTTTTTTTATAAAAATGGGCGTTCAAATCAAAATGCATTTTGTGGACTTCGTAATTCTTTTGATCAACATAATCGTTGAAATTCGTCCGCAATCGGGAGAATTGTAAAAAATATTTAAATTTCTGCAAAACAGGTCTGTATAAAATGTTAGAAAATCTGTGAATGCCGTCTTAGTTCGTTGAATGGGAACTATTGCTGTTTTTTGCGATAGTGTGGCAAAAGAGCAGTCAACCTCGACTCATCATCATGCTCAACAATTGAGCATCAACATTGTCATTGAAAATTTGGACCATTAGATAGAGGAGTGACGCCAAGGATGGGGGCGGGGCCATTTAGGCCGATATTTTGTTAAAGACATAATTGAACCATACAAATATTATCATTATAAAAAGAAATGACAATAATTTCTTAAATAATTTGTGATTTATTTAAATTCAACATCGGCCCTTAAAATTTAACCACCCTTTATAACTTCGATATGCTAGTAAAATGTTTTCGTAAATTTAGTCTTTCAATAAAAGTGGGCGTTAAAGTAGGCATGTCAATATAGTTTCTGCTAATAAATACAACTAATATATTTCAATATAGTCCTTTATTTTTACAAAAACTTTGTCAATAGAGAAATTACATGAATTCAAGATAAACCGAGATAGGTGTTAAAGTGGGCGTGTCACCTAAATTTTTTGGCATAATAATCACATTGATAAAAAAGATATATCTAGCAAATTTTACTATCATACCTCTAATATTATCGGTTTTATGAGCTTTTAAATTTCATTAACGGTAGATAACGTGAAAAGTGGGCGTTATAGTAGGAGTGTTTCAATATAGTCCTTTATTATTCTAAAATCTTTATTAATAGAGAAATTATATGAATTTTAGGTAAAACGTTATATGGGAGGTGGGCGTAAAAGTGGGCGTGTCACCTAAATTTTTTGGCATAATAATTACATTGATAAAAAAGATATATCTAGCAAATTTTACTATCATACCTCTAATATTGTCGGTTTTATGAGCTTTTAAATTTCATTAACGGTAGATAACGTGAAAAGTGGGCATTATAGTAGGCGTGTTTCAATATAGTCCTTTATTATTCCAAAATCTTTATTAATAGAGAAATTATATGAATTTTAGGTAAAACGTTATATGGGAGGTGAGCGTAAAAGTGGGCGTGGTACCCTAATTTTCTAGCACAGTAATGACATTGACTAGAAGGATATACGTAGCAAATTTTATCATCATACCTCTAATTTTGTCGGTTTTATGAGCTTTTAAATTTCATTAACGGTAGATAACGTGAAAAGTGGGCGTTATAGTAGGCGTGTCAAAGTTGTTTTTGCTAATGAGTACAACTTAGATGTTTCAATATAGTCCTTTATTATTCCAAAATCTTTATTAATAGAGAAATTATATAAATTTGAGATAAAGCGTTATATGGGAGGTGGGCGTAAAAGTGGGCGTGTCACATTGATTTTCCGTTACAACAAAACCTTTTACAAAAAAACAAAGTGTGCAAAATTTCAGAATCGTACATCTAATTTTGTCCGTTTTATTAGGTTTTAAATTTACTATATACTGAAAAATACACTGCGCGGTATAAATTTTCGTACATTTTTATCTATAGCTCCTTTCCTAATGCGTAGATGAAAGCAATTTTTGGGGAGAGCTTTTGTTTTAACTCGAGAAATATATATTTGAAGTTTCATGACTGTACGTTAATGGGTTTGGACACAATTCCATTTTATTCGATGTTCGAAGGACGGTTTTTTTCACTTCCTAATATTCCGATTTAGCCCATTTTCAATACCAAACAAACCTTGTCTATAAGAAAGATTCTGGCAAAATTTGAGCCCCATAGCTTTTTCGGTGCGTAGATGAAAGCAATTTTTGGGGAGAGATTTTGTTTTAACTCGAGAAATATATATTTGAAGTTTCATGACTGTACGTTAATGGGTTTGGACACAATTCCATTTTATTCGATGTTCGAAGGACGGTTTTTTTCACTTCCTAATATTCCGATTTAGCCCATTTTCAATACCAAACCTTGTCTATAAGAAAGATTCTGGCAAAATTTGAGCCCCATAGCTTTTTCGGTGCGACCTCTATCGTGCTTTCAACAGACGGACGGACATAGCTAGATCGTCATCAAATCAAACCCTGATTCAGAATATATACACTTTATGGGGTCTAAAATGGATATTTCGATGTGTTACAAACGGAATGACAAAATGAATATACCCCCACAAGTTTTTTGGTGGCGGGTATAAAAATCAGTATGAAAAAATACGATTGTATTATATTGTCCATCTCCTATGGAAATAACAAAAACTGCTGTGTAGTGTAGACACAAATTAAAAATTTTCTATTTGATTTTTTGACAATCAGAAAATCTAAAGACTTGTATATTTAATAGTGTGAAGCGACCTTAATTAACATTAACATCTACGTCTTCATTTAATTGCAACGGTCTTCTGGTAATTTACCAAAATGTGCAAGTGGGTGCGTTCGAGAATTTTAAGGAATGTTACAGACTATTACTATGTTACTGTTAATATCATATGCATAATAACATAAGCAGTATAACAGTAGAATTTTCAAATGTGTGTTTCCTTTACAAGCTTGTGGGTTCTTTTATTGCATTATTGTTTTTACAGTACTTTTTTATTTCACTTATGATACACCTTTATTCACTCACTCAGTTTTTATCACTCTTGAAAACTCTACTGTTATACTGCTTATGTTATTATACATATGCTATTAACTGTAACATAGTAATAGTCTGTAACATTCATTAAAATTATCGAAAGCACTCACTTGCACATTTTGGTAAAGTACCAGAAGATCGTTTCATATAAATTAAGACGTATTTATGAATTTCTTCAAGAGTCTTCTCCTGAGTTGGGTATGGTCGGTTTGGAAGTGTTGTCCACAGATATTTGTGGTAATGCTTTTATATACTCTATCACTGCCAAAAGTTATCGGCGTGGAACAGAGTAGTTTCTTTCAGGCTTCGAGAGTATACGGCCTACACAAGAACACCACCTATAATTTACCATTAACTTCTCCAATGTGGCTGGAGCATTGCATAATCCAAATGGCATCACGTTACACTTTTTAGCCCGTCACTTGCACTGAAAGCTGTGTTCCCTTATCTTTATCAGGTAATTCCACATAACAAGTACCACTATGAGATCTAATGTGTTTTGTTCCAGCTAGCGTCTCCAAAGTGTCTTCTATTCTTGGTGTCTTCCTTCTTAAGGTGAATTCACCCATTTGTTCTGAACAAAATTTTTACCTGAGAATAACATCTTTTACCGAGAGTTTTCTGCAGAACGCTTCACGAATTTAAGAAAATTTGTCCGAAAAAACAAAGCTGCCATATAATAAAAAAATGCAAACAGTTGTACAAAGTGGCAGCACCGCTAGCAAACTATGTAAATAAATACAAACGTAAATTATTTCATTAAAATATAAGTGAAGAAAATGTCGGATAGAAAAAACCTAAAATTATTATTTTTAATTGAAGTGCATAAAGTCAATTTGTTTGCAAAAGAAATTTATAAAAAAAATCGAAAATAAAATGAGTCGCAGTAAGAAAAACCATGTTTTAAATAATTATTTTTGTATGCACTATTGCTCATGTCATACAAACATCCTGTTCCTGGTTTTTTTAATTCTTCTATTAATTTTTGAGCAATATTTTCATTAAATTCGATTTTAATTGTTAATTTTCGGCAAAAACAATTTTTGTATAATAAATGTACTGACACTGTGTGATGAGGCGACCAAATTCAATTTTCATGTAAATATTGAAAAAAAGTGGCATCCCAATTCAGTTTCTTTTGAACAAGAATTAAAATTAAACCAATTCAAGAAAAAACTTTCTGAACAAAATAATCTCTCTTTCTCTCTCTCTCCCTCAAAAGTAAAACATCAAACTCAATATAAAAAAAATTTGTTCTGAACTAAAATTTTATGGGTGAATACAGCTTAGTGTCGTCATTTAGTTTTCTTATATCGACGCAAAATTTGATGCTGTCATCTTTCATTTTAAATCACAATGTCGACAGCAATGAATACATGATTAGCATTTATATTGGTAATGGTTAGTTTGACTTTTGTTTTAGCATGGGCAGTATCAGGCTCCCCAGTAGGTTAGGTTAGGTAGAACAGGCAGCTGTTGTGCAGCTCACTTGGGTCCATTTTATTGATCCCATTGTGAACCTGAATAGAAAAGTAAGAATAGAATAGAAAAGACAGAAGAGAAGAAGACAACACCAGAGTCGCTGGCGGGAATCGAACCCGCAACCCCCAAACTAGCAGACCAGCACACTACTGACTAGTCCACTGGGATACTCAGTAGCTGTTCGTAGATTTACACCACACCACCTTGATATACCCACAAGCAGTAAAGTTGCTATTTTTCTACTGCATAATTTTTATGAAGATTTTGGGGCCCTCGGTTATAGGAGCTAGCTCTTGCCTCGGATTGCTTGTAGGTTTTAATTTAACGGTGTCTTTGGTAAATTCGTAGTCCGCATTCATGGTGTCTTGCAATTTCGCTGAAAACGTCCGCCCATACATTTTATCTAACACCTGTTTACTCCATCTCTTTCCATTTCTGTAGAGATTTTGAGATTACGCGCTTTACACATTTGCGGCCTTGAAAGCAATTTCGCGAATTCCTGTGTTAGTTTCTGCAAACATTGATGTATGCTTTATGATCACATTCCATTTACAAACGCTTCTATTTACTCTGTTGTTTACAGCTGCAGAAATTTCTTAAAGCTTCTGTTTCTGAATTTCTTTAAACTTTTAGGAAAAGTAATAGCTCTATTTATTTAAAAATATTCAGATATTATTTTTACAGTATTTTGTTTATTACACATATTGTTATACACCATTTTAATTAAACTCCATTTGATACACTCTTAAAAAGATAGATCCATAAACGTAGAAAATAGAAAAAGTACCAAAAAAAATAAGAAAAATACCATTTTGGTACTTTTTATCTCACTTTGGATCAATACAAGATTCTAATTTAAAGATTCTTGCTTCATTAACAAATTTACAAAAAGAATCATAAACAAGTAAGAGCGCTATATTCGGCCGTGCCGAATCTTATATACCCTTCACAACGTGTAGTCATGCAATAACAGTAGTTTGTGTCACCATTCATCCCATATAAAATACGTACATACATATATAAAAACATCCCATTGTAAAATTATAAATTCACGTATGTATGTTAAAAAAACGAAAAAAAAAAAAATTTTAAAAAATTTTAAAAAATTAAATTTAAAAAAAAAATTTAAAAAAAAAAAAATTTAAAAAAAAAAATTATTATATATATAATATATAAAAAACAAAAATAATAAAAAAAAAAAATTTTTAAAAAAATAAATAAAATTAAACAAAAAATAATAATAAAAATATAAATAATATATTAAATAAAAAATAAAAAAAAAATAAAAAAAAAATTTTAAAAAAATTTTTAAGAAATTAAAAAAAATTTTTTTTTGGCTCAGCTGGGATTCGATGCCACGTTTTCTCTAACCAGTATACACGTTTGTATGTATGTATGTTGTTGTTGTAATGTTGTTTTTGTGAAAAAAAATAGAGGTGGTCGTGGGTTTTTGCTCATATCTCAGTTGTTTATGTACCGATGTTTCTGATTTTCAATACCGATCTACTCCCGAATATTTCTGATATTTTAATACCTTACCCGGGTCCAACCTATGTCGGGGGGCTTCAAAAAGTTGATTTCAACATACACACGGACAGACGGTCAGACGGACAGACGGACAGACTGACAGGGCTTAATCGACTCCCCTATTCATAAGCTTTCAGAAAATATATACTTTATGGGGTCGGAAATGAAAATTGTAGAAATTTCACACGGAATGACAAACCTATATATACCCTTTTTCACTGTGTGAAGGGTATAAAAATAGAAAAATACCTCTTTGGGTTTTCCATATCAATGTACGGAATCTAAGTTTTATTTATTATTTAATAATAAAATATTTATATATATATATATATATATATATATATATATATATATATATGAATAAATTTACTCTTGTTTACATAAAAATAAATATGTTTGAAAAAGTACTAAACTGTTTTCCCGAATTTTCCGATGAATGTGTTTAATTTTTACTAAATTACATAATTTTTATACACACCACCAAAAAAATGTGTGGAGGTAAATTCATTTTATCATTCTGTTTGTAACATATCGAAATATCTATTTAAGACCCCATAAAATTTGGACAGAATACTTCTAATACCTTAGGTTTGTTTGATATTGAAAATGCGTATTAGAAAGTAGGAGGTGACATTCTAACACAAAGCTAATTTTTTAACAACTTCTGGCTTCAAATTATAAACATCAATTTCTGTAAAAATGCAACATTGTAGTAAAAAAGGGTCAGTAGTATCATCTCTAATATAGAAATACTTAGGGTTTCATTGCAAGACCAAATTTAAAAAAAATAAATTAATAGCAATCCGAAGTTACACAAACAAAGTAATACATATATTAGTATAAAAGTTATTACTGTTAATAAAAAAATAAAAATAGTACACAAAATTGGTGGGGCGTATCAAAAATTCGGCACAACTGAATATAGTGCTCTTACTTGTTGTTGTTTGGTGAAATCCCTATCTATATATATAAAAGTGAAACTCAGTGTGTGTGTTTGTGTGTGTGTTAGCTATAGACTCCGAAACTGTAAAACCGATCGGATTCAAACTTTGGCAAGTTGTTGTACACAATCCAGGGAGTGTTTATGGGTGCCAAAAAGTGGGCGGGGTCACGCCCATAAAAAAAGTTATCGTTTTCAGCTACTTGAACTTCACCGATTTTTCTGAAACTCTGCACACTTATTGAGCGGTCATGACTATATAATTTCGTGATAAGGAAAGTGGGCGGGGTCACGCCCATAAAAAAAAGTTATAATTTTTAGCCTATGCCCTATTGAATTATAAGAATTTTTTAAAGTACCAAAAAGGGGGATAATTTTTACCCTTTAATATTTTTCGCGGATTAACTAACACAATTTTTTTTTTTACACTTTACCTGTGGCGGACAAGGCTATATATAGCTTTGTCATTCCGTTTGTTGCTCCATGGTTTTAATTTGTTGGTGAAATCGTTCAACATGCTCGTCGCTTACGGCACCAAGGCTTTTCGGAAATAAGTCCAGGTGCGAATGCAATAAATGTATTTTTAGTGAAATTTTTACACCTAAAATTAAAAGAAATGCAAGAAATGTATTTTGTGAAATTTTTGCACCTAAAATTAAAAATTTAGAAAAACCCACAAACATGAATTAGAAAATTAATATAAATTATATTTACTGATTTTTGAATAGTTTTCAAGCAAATCAAGGACGATTTCTTTGTAATTTGGACTCTTGATGTTCCCTAGAAACTTAGAAACGATTTTCCGGAATAATTTCCACGCAGCTTTCTCTTCTGGTATTAACAAATTTTCAAAGGTAGTGCTTAGAAGCAATTTTCGAATTTGAGGACCATCCAAAACTCCTTCACCAATTTTCGCTGATGAAAGATTTGGAAATATTGTTTTTAAATAGGCAAAAACTCTAAATACTCTCTTTGTCTTGTGCTTTAACAAAATGTTTTACTAAGCCCAGCTTTATATATAATTAATGCAGAATACTTCACATTATATAGGCCTAGGGTCATTTCGGATTAGGGGTGCCAGACGTACTGATTTTAGCAGTACATGTGCTGTTTTTTCTTAATTGTACTTTTTTATGCACAACACCCAAAAAAGTACGCAAATGTACTGTTTTTCACAATTTTTAACTGTTTTTATGAATATTTTTTATAAAACATAACATTTCTTTATATTGGATAAACAAATTTTTATCAGTGTGAAAAAAACCTAAGAAAATTTGACACATTTTGTAATAGTTAATAAAGCACATCGCTTGTTAACAACGATATTACTGTTTTTTGTGTATTCACATTTTCGAAAAAACAGTAAGTTCATGATTGAAAAAATTCAACTTTACAAAATTTTGAGTTACATTTAAACATTACGGTAAGATAAATTTGATATATTCTTATAAGTTTATAGTTGGTTTAAAAAAATTATTTTTAGAAATTAATGGAGAAAAAATCATATCTGACAAATCTTTATCAGATAGCTCAACTGCAGATGTAGAAGAAATAGCTTGCACGCCGTATTCCAAACGAAGGAAGCAAATTGGTAATCGACGTAAAAATAAATTTAAAGACATTAGTAATCGACGTAAAAATAAATATAATATATATATATAATAATAATAATTTACTAAATTTTTTGGGATATGCTCCCATAATTTTTCAATTATATTTATTTGGTTGTTGGGTTTAAGCTTATATGCATTTCACTGGTGCTTATGCCAGATCATCAGTAAACCTTTACCCAAATTCTTGAAAAAGTTTAAAATTTTTATAAGTTATATTTTTAAATTCTCATTAACAAAATGAGAATTCAAAAATAAAACAAAAAACCATAAAAAACTTTTTCAAAAACCCAGATCATCAGTAAACCTTTACCCAAAACCCAACCAACAATTTTTTTAATTTTGAATTTATTTTATTTTTCTAATCCCTTTAACATTTTGTTAATGAGAATTTAAAAATATAACTTATAAAAATTTTAAACTTTTTCAAGAATTTGGGTAAAGGTTTACTGATGATCTGGCATAAGCACCAGTGAAATGCATATAAACCAGCTTAAACCCAACAACCAAATAAATATAATTGAAAAATTATGGGAGCATATCCCAAAAAATAATAATATATATATATATAATAAAACGGCCTTAAGGCATTCTTTGCTACTATCAATAAATAGCCGCCACTCACTTGGAATATATTTTTGGCCGAGGTTCTGAAAAAATTGGTCGGTTCCGATATTTTGTTGACTTGACGTCGTTTTGTAAGAAATTTTGCTCTCTTAAGCGAGATGCAAAAAGTTCCAAATTTTTTTTGTTAACTCGAGGTCTCTTATGAGATCATTTACATAGATCAAGTTGATTGTAAATCTTTGGTCTTAGAACATTTGATGTACTACATATGCTCGAAGACGACGGTTGGGGTGATGATAAAACGGTACTACGTGGAGTATCACACGGACTTTCAAGGAGGGACTTTCTATCTGGATTTAAAACCCGAAGTTCAAATCCACCGTCTAAAATGGTTGGTTTTCCAAAACCATTTTTAGTACTTAAACAAAAATAGCAATTAGATTCATGGCTCGATGTTTCTATCCAGAGAAAAATTTGTACAGTTTTATTGTGTGTTCTGTAAGTAGAAAAAAGGTTGCACTGAGAAAAAAGGAAACATAAATTTTAAACTTTATTTAAAAGTACTTTTTAATAGTTCGATGAAGGTGGATTTCTTAAAATAACTCGGCAATTATCGTATGTTTAACTAGGTGTCCAGAATTGGTCAATGTTGTCTACCTTTATTTTAAAATAATCTTGGTATTTCATTTGGTTTATTTTTTGTCAAAACTTTGCCGCACACATACCAAAATATATCCGGCTCATTTTAACACAACACTTTTCTAAGTTTCTTTCCCAATCTCATTATTTTTATATTTTAAGTAAACACTTATCTTTTTCACAATCACTTGTTGAGCAATACCAATTGTACAAAGTGGTGCCTTTAATGACTTTTTAAAATCACAATATTTTTGTTTTTACACTAGCTTTTGCGGTTAAACGCCTGCGGTAAACGCATCAGTATTAGTGCCTTACAGATGTAAGCCGAAACTGGAGTTCACAATGAACGTGTGAAGTTTATTGCCCAAGAACTTTAAAGCGAAAAAGTATTTCAAAAATAATTCTTGAAATTTGCTTGAAGAAAAATCCCAATATTATTTTGGACAGCAGAGTAAACGTGAATATCCAGGCAATACTGAAGTGTAATAACGGGAAATTCAGAAAGCGATAAGAATGCAGTTCCTTGAATTTGCTTGTCCAGTAATTAGAGCTAAAAATATATTACGTGAGATTGCAGAACACTGAATTATCGTCTAACGAGATTTGTGATTGGTCGCACAAATTGAATAATACTTTGAAGTGTATTACCATCTTATAAACGTTAGAGGGAAATATGAAGGAAGACGAAAATATTAACCCAATAAGAAATTACTGAGGAGTGAAGCCACCAGACTATGTTGGTGTGTTTTGTTTTATGTTTTCAATTGAACAGAAACATAATTTTTTAAATATTATATAAAAAGCAGAAATAAAATAAGTGGACAGCTGTCTGGTACTTTTTTTTATAGATCGAAAGGCTAAGGGACAAAAACCTGTAAACACTTTATCTTTGGTACCTTTTAAGATCTCATCTAACTTCTAGACTTATTAACGTCGGAAAATAATTTGAAATTAATTTTTTATTAAAAAAAAACAAGTAAGAGCACTATATTCAGCTGTGCCGAATCTTTTATACCCACCACCAATTTTCCATTATTTTATAGGTAGGTTTTTTTTCGAAAATTTTTGTTTCCGGGAGTGCGAGATTTATTTTTTAATATCCTGGGATCCCACCGAAAAACAAATATAAAGTAAATTTGTTTTTAATTCATAAAAAAATTTTTATTAAAAAACATAAAATAGTTTATAATGTAAAAGAAACACTTCAAAACTATAAAGATTAATAAAGAAACTTGAATTTAAAATATAAATTAAGTAGAAATATTTTTAATTGAAAAAAAATATTACTCTCTAGATAAGAGATCAAATATAAGCACAATAACAAAAATACAGGTACTTCAGCTAAATATGAGATCAAAAATAAAATTGTTGTATTGTATCAAATTATACTTTATTGCTTGTAAAAATATTTAATGTAGTATACTTGATTTAAATTTTTTTTACTTATAAATAAACTATTTTACTTTTTTACTTTGTATTGAGATATCAAATAGAAAACATTGCCTTTTATTTTTCAATAGGTTATGGGCCTCACTCATTTTTTATTATTTTTCTGATTGTTGCAATTTGATTATCTTAGAATTATACGTGTCAACAAAATTAAAATGTCGAACGCAAACGCAATTACTCAAATGGAGAAATTAGTTGGTTTTTGTTTGGTTTTAATTTGGTATTTGAAACATTTGTCAATTTTAAAACATTTGTTGAAAACCAGACAGGAAAAACATTAAAATGTCTACGGTCAGATAATGGTAGCGAGTTTGTTAATCAGAAGATGTCTGATTTTATGAAAAAGTGTGGAATAATGCATTAGAATCCGCAGCAAAATGGTCTCGTTGAGCGAATGAACAGATACCTAATTGAAAAAGCTCGCTGTATGTTATATGACGCCAAGCTACCAAAACGTTTTTGGGCAGAAGCAGTGTATACAGCTGGTTATTTGATTAATAGACTTCCACATCGAGTTTTACAAAAGTGTCCAGACAAAATATGGTTTGGAAGAAAACCAAATCTTAATCACCTACGGGTGTTCGATTGCAGTGCAATGGTACATTTTCCTCATCAGAAAAGAAAAAAGCTTAATGAAAAATCTAAGAAGATATTTTTTATTGGTTATTGTGACGAATCGAAAGGTTATTGATTATATGATCCAATAAAAAATAGTATAGTCACAAGTCGTGATGTAATATTTTTTGAAAAAAAATTCATGTCATTAAACGAATGTACGTCCATTGATGAATATTGGTTTTTAATTCCATCTTTGAAGCAAAATAATTATGAAGTTTAAGAAACATCAGATAATACAGATGTTTACGTCGACAATGATTCATTGTTATTTTTTTCATTTACATAGGATAACAACGAAGTAGGGGAACCAATCGACGAACAAAATAATAATTCTAAAGCTCAAGCCAGGATTCTTGAATCCGAATGCGTAATAACTGCCCCAAGACGTAGTGAACGTTTAGCAAAAAAGGCTCAGAGTGGTTTTGTAGTTTTAACTTATATCACAGAAGATCCTTTAACGTATGAGAAGGCTTTAAGTCGTCCAGATAAAGGCAAGTGGTTAACTGCAATTCGCAGTGAAATTAGTTCATTGAAATCCAACAGCACATGGACAGAAGTAAACAATTTCAACTGCAAAAACGTAATCAAAACAAAATGGGTATTTAAAATCAAGGACGAGGCAGATGGTTCAAAAAAATATAAAGCACGTTTGGTTGTAAAGGGATACACTCAGCAAAAAGGAATTAACTATGAAGAAACATATTCCCCCGTGATTCGTTATACATCTCTAAGAATGTTGATGGCATTGGCTATTATATACAATCTTCATATTGAACAAATGGATGCAATAACGGCATTTTTGCAAGGAGAACTTAATGAAGAAGTACTTATTCATCAACCGGAGGGCGTGGACTGTGAGAACAAGAATTCAGTTCTTAAACTTAACAAGGCTTTGTATGGATTAAAACAGGCAAGCTTAGTATGGAACAATAAATTAGATCTAGTTTTAAAAAAGATTGGTTTTAGAAGATCTAAAATAGATCCATGTGTGTATCACAATATTACAGAAACAAACCGAACGTATTTAGCAAATTATGTCGACGATATATTAATGCTAAGCAATGATTTATCATATCGAGAGATCGTCGAAACGAAGCTGTACCAAGAATTACACATGAAATTACTTGGAGAAGCAAAAAATGTTTAAATATACGGATTACCAAAAAAAAAAAAATGATTTATTTAGATCAAGAAGACTATTTTGATCAAATACTGGAAAAATTTAATATGTCAAACTTGTTTCGGATATTCCAAATAATCCAACTCAAATATATTGTGACAACAGAAGTGCAATAGCTTTATCTTCCACTAATGTTTATACAGTATTTATCGGTTATATGCATTTCTAAAAATGCATAGCTTTTTGTGCATATAAGCGCGAAATGCAAATATAAAAATACGTTTATATGCATATACGGTGCTTATAAAAAAAACTCGTTAATATGCATAAGCAGTGCATATATAAAAACTCCGATATTTGCATAAAGGGTGCATATATAAAAGTAGACAAAATTTGTCCAAATTTTTATACATATACATACATATATATGTATGTATCAGTTTTTATTAAAAATTCATTTTTACAAAAAAAAAAAACTAAAAATATTAAATTAAATAAAAAATATTATTGTACATTTAGAAGTTTGTACTAAAAGTATCATTTCACTGAGATCAGTCAACTAGGTTGAAAACATAAAAAACTAGAAATTCATTGCCTACTAAAATTGCCCCAGCAGTTCCAATACTTGCGAAGTGAGAAGTGATTTTGTCACGGCCTTATCATTGCTAATGAATTCACAAGCAATGGAAACTTGAATTTGGAATTGCTGAGGTAAATTTAAGTACTTAGTCTAATACATACTAATTTTTGAAAAAATCTGTTATTTTCTTTTGTAAATTTTAGCAGCAGCTCTCAAAAAAAATTGTTAAATTTTTTCCAATTCATCAATAAATCAATTTCTTGCTTGAAGAAAACACCGTAAACCACTTAAATATTCCACTGCATTACTTACAGATAGAATTGGTACATACTCATTGTCATCATCCTCGTTAGCTTGATTGAAGCTCAGAAACGATTTTCTCCTCGTTAGATGGTAAATTTTCGTCCTGAGTTACACAATTTTCAAATTCAGCTCCAAATTCTAAACCAGAGTCAGCAGTTATAAATTTTTCATCTTCGCGATCTTCTATCGCTGGCAGTTCGTGAGATTCCGAAACAAACTTATACCGAAATATATAAAAAGTCATATAAATTGGAAAAAATAAGCCTGTATCTTTAAAAATCAACTTTTTAGAGCAGTTAAAAATGGTACTAGAAGCTGCCACCCAATATGCTCGCTTGGCTGTATATAATGCTGCTAACATATCAAGGCTTTTCTTGAAATCTCTAAAAAGCATATTTGCTTACGTATTATATTTTGTCGATGGTATGCCTTGAAAGCATGAATGATCCCCTGATCTAAAGGCTGTAAAATTGAGGTGATATATGCTGGTAAATATCGAACGTCAACGTTCTTTAAACTTATCTGCTTATGGGCTGTGTCTACGAATAAGATTACTTTTCTATTTTGTTGAATCATTTTTTCATCAAAAGCTAGTATTATTTCAGGACAAATGTCCTGTGTCGTCCATGCCTTGTTTTGCGAAAAATACTTATTTTTTTTATTTTTAAAACATCGAGGCTGTTTTGGTTTACCTATGGCAAACATAGTCAGTTGCATTGCACGAAAGAAGTAAAGTTTTACGTTCTTTTGATGACGTCATTCCAGAAATTTTGAAACCACTCCCATTGAGTGTTAATAAGGGCAATGCTTTGAAAAGTAGTCCCGTTTTATCGGCATTAAATATGTAACTTGCCTTGTATCCAGCGGTTAAATTTGAGAGAATTCCTTGAATATTGTCAACTGCTTGCTTATCAGCAGATCTTGCCGCACCATGAATCTTTTTTAAACTAATCCCCTCTCTCCGTTGCCATCGGTATAGCCAGCCAGGTGTAGGATATAAATTTTCGTTCAGGGAAATGTCAAATTGTTTGGCCTTTTCCATTAGCATATTGTTTGACACTACAGCGCCAGACAACCTTATTTGATGAAACCATTTCGATAATGCCTTATCCTTTTTTTTTTTATATTGCATGTTTTGCTTCTTTAAATAATAGAACTTTTGTCTCTTAGAATACGATTTACGGTGTCGATTGAGCAGCCATACTTTCAACGAATATCTTGTTTAGTGGAATCTTTAATTTCATTTGTAATTGAAAGCTTTTGTTTTATAAACAAGCATATTCTTTTGTTTGCACTCATTTTCATCGCATTTATTCATGTTGCATATAGAAGACAATTTCTTTTGTAATTTATTCAAATTATATTAAAATTATGGTGCATAAAAGCGATAAATGCATATAAGCGAAATGCATATGACGAAATTTTTATGTATATTTTAAATTACATGCTGAAATTGCACAGGCTTGGATATATAAAAGCGAGAAATGCTTATAACCGACGTGCATATAAGCGATAAATACTGTAGTGCGAGATCGAAACATATTGATGTACGTCATCATTTTATCAGAGAAAAGAAGAATGCTAAACAAGTTGAATTTGTTCCTGTAAGGAGTGATGAGATGATAGCAGATTCCTTAACAAAAGCTACAACTACATAAAAACATAAATATTGTTTTCAAAAAATGGGTTTATTTACACATGCACAGTAAATTTGAGTGGGGGTGTTGTATTGTATCAAATTATACTTTATTGTTTGTAAAAATATTTAATGTAGTATACTTTGATTTAAATTTTTTTTACTTATAAATAAACTATTTAACTTTGTATTGAGATATCAAATAGAAAACATTGCCTTTCATTTTTCAATAAAAATCATTAGAATTCAATTTCAATATAAGCATCTGCTTTCGAATCGTAGCCACCTTTTTTATTTCCCGGGATACCGAAAAATAATCCCGTGAAATCGGGAAGATTAAATAACTCACATTCCCGGGAAATAACCCAATTTATAGCACAAAATGTATTTGTTTGTTATTAATAGTAATCGCTATGCAATAATCTCTTTATACTAAAATATATGTATATCACTTTCTTTGTATAAGTTCGATATGCTAGTAAAATGTTTTCGTAAATTTAGTCTTTCAATGAAAGTGGGCGTTAAAGTAGGCATGTTGAAGTTGTTTCTACTAATGAATGTAACTTAGATGTTTCAGTATAATCCTTTATTATTCCAAAATCTTTATTCATAGAGAAATTATATGAATTTGAGATAAACCGTTATATGGCAGGTGGGCGTGTCACATTTATTTTCCGTTAGAACAAAGTATTTTACCAAAAAGCCATGTTTGCAAAATTTAAGAATCGTACATCCAATTTTGTTGCTTTTATGACGTTTCTGTTTTTAAATATACCGAAAAATACACTGTGCGGTATAAATTTTCGTACATTTTGTTCTTTAACTCCTTTTGTAATACATAGATTTAAGCAATTTTCAAAGAAAAATATTGTTTTTACTCAGGAAATATATATTCGAAGTTTCATGACTCTACGTTAATGCGTTTGGACACAATTCCATTTTATTCGATGTTAGAACGACACGTTTTTTTCGACCTACTCTTGCTTTATGAGCTATAGCTCTCTTCCTAATACTCCGATTTAGCCCATAAGAAAGATTCTGGCAAAATTTGAGCCCCCTAGCTTTTTCGGTGCAACTGATATCGTGCTTTCAACAAACGGACAGACATAGCTAGATCGTCATAAAATCAAACCCCGATTTAAAATATATCTGTGGTCGCAAGAAAAAACAAGGTAACTCCATTTTTCCAAAAAGTTTAAAAAACACCAAAAATTTGATGGATTTTGGATTCACCATCACTCTGTCAGATCAAAATTTTGAAAATGTATCACATTTAAGAGTAATCTACAAAATAAAAATCGCTTAAATACCAGTTTTTAGGAAAAAAAAAGGTAACTCCATGAGTTTTTTCAAAATATTAGGTAACTCCATGTGTTTTAAGGAAAAATCAGATAACTTTATAATATCTTAAAGAAAAACACTAGGAGATTGATCGTTCATGTAAACAATAATTGAAACTAGAATCGTATCATTAACATACAACAAAATTAACTGAATTACTTTATTTTTAACAGCAAACTCAAAACTAAAAAATTGAAAATTTTCGATTTTTAAATTAATACGTAATTTTCATCATAAAAAAACTTATATATTTTTTACCCTTTGTTTTTATGAAAAAACATAAAAATTAATTTTAAATATATATATATATATATATTTTTTATTTTTTTTTATAACTTTTAAATTATGTTTTTTTGCATAAGACGATCAAAACTTGCCTTAACTTCATAAAATATAAGGATCAATTCAAACAATGAAATTTTTAGGAAAAACCAGGTAACTCCATTTTTAGGTATAAATCAGGGAACTGACCTTGATTTTCGCTTCTGACCGGTAAAAAGTTTTTTAATACAACCCAAAATGATCAACAAGAAGTAAAATTATGTTTTTTTAATGCGCACACATTAGAATATGAATTTAAAAAAAAAAAACTAGTAAAATATGTCGAAAACTTTAAATGCGTCTTTCTCGTGTTTTAAAAAAATGGAGTTACCTTGTTTTTCCTTGCGATCACAGATATATACTTTATGGGGTCTTAAATGAATATTTCGATGTGTTACAAACAGAATGACAAAATGAATATACCCCACCATTTTTTTGGTGGCAAGTATAAAAATAAAAATTTCATAACATTTTTAGCTTCATACTAATTTGTGATAAAAATATCAAAACTAGGAACTTTCAGTTTATCGGGAATAAAACACGAATTTTTCCATGGATTTTCATGTGGTAAAATTTATTTTATTTCTAATAAATTAAGTACCAAAACTGATAATTATTTGCTGCCTTCTATTTATTTAAAAATTTTTTAATTTCAGAAATTTTTTAATTAAAAAAAAAATTTTTTTCCGACTTTTTCCTTGATAACTCCAAAAATGATGGCTAGATCAGAGAATGATATTAAAAAAAGTTAATGCTGGCGTAATTTAAAGTTTTCAGACAGATTGCTAAACAAAATCGAGTACGTCGCCCTTAAAATTTAGCATCAATTGTTATAAGCGAAACTCTAGGTCGAACAGTATGCAACATCTTATAGATGCAGTCTACTCTAACCTCGGAAATTTATTAAAAAGAGATTTTTATTAGTTTTGTGCAGGAGCAATAGTATCGCCAAAGATTTACACTGTCGATGAAATTAACAAACTTAAAGTTGTTTTTGCGACCATGGTTTTATGGATTTTAACCCTTCTAACATGTGTAATGGAACAAGGTAATGACAATTAATAAGTTTTAAAACAAACTATTTTTTTTGGTTGGAGTTAACCTTTAAAAAGAGTGTTTTTCACATAGTCAACTCTATGTTGGCTTATTACGAGTTGGAAATCAGGAAAACCACTTAGCACTTAGCTTGTATAAATTACAAAGTTACTTAAAAAGAGATGTTAGAAACACTTTTTATAAAGGTTTTAACCTATGAAATTATATAGGCAAGACTAAAATCACGAAGATAAGTAGATAAAAAAGTTTATTATATTATATGAGCCTTATTGAGCTCAATTTACCATATTAAAAATTACTTTGAGCAATATATACTTAATTGTTTTACTTATTGTCCAAAACTCGAAATACAACTCTTGAGAAGTATGGCTAGTGAGAAGAAAATTCTATAGGTGACATTTCTAATGTCAAACAAATAAATATACAAAAAATAAAAATTAAGAAAATGGAAATGTGTACAACAGCTTGCCAAAGTTTGAGTCAGATCGGTCTTACAGTTTCGAGTCTTTAGCTAACACACACAGAGTTTCACTTTTATATATATAGATATCGTATTTTTGCAGCTATCAAATGCTAATGTATAAGATAAATTGAGTAATATAATTGCTAAATCATTACTAAATTGAAATAAACGTTTTAATTATCTTTAAGCATGACAGGCATGATATCAAAAAAATAGAAAACTAAGGTTTACATAAAATAAAAACTAAAGCAAACTAAAAACAATTACATTATAAAAATAAAAACATAATATGAAAATTTTCATATAATTTATTATTTTTTTAAGTTAAGCTTAAGTTATTTTTTTTAATTGTCATACTTCCTACGACTATTATTGGTTTTTAAGTAAGCCTTAATGCTTCAAATTTAATATAATTGTTTCATGAGGTAAAGGGTGATTTTTTTAGCTATTATCTTTTTGGCAACACTGGTTTAAACAGCTGACGCACGTTTCGTGTCTTGTTTCACTGTCAAACATCTTCAGTTTGGTCTATAATTTAACCATGAATCGTCTTACAAACAAACAACGCTTGCAAATTATTGAATTTTATTATCAAAATGCGTGCTTTGTTAAGAAAGTTTAGCGGCGAAGCTTATTTTTGGCTCAATGGGTACGTTAATAAGCAGAATTGTCGATTTTGGAGTGAAGATCAGCCAGAAGCATTTGAAGAGCTACCAATGCATCAGAAAAAGTTTGGTGCGGTTTATGGGCTGGTGGCATCATTGGACCGTACTTCTTCAAAGATGATGCGAATCGTAACGTAACTGTGAATGGTGAGCGCTACCGTAAGATGATATCCAATTTTTTTTTTGCCCAAAATGCAAGAGCTTGACTTTTGATTTCAACAAGACGGTGCCACATGCCACACAGCACGCTTAACAATGAACTTATTGAGAGGCGAGTTCGGTGAACATTTTATTTCACGTTCGTGACCGGTCAATTGGCCGCCTAGATCGTGCGATTTAACGCCTTTAGATTATTTTTTGTGGGGCTTTGTTAAAGCTTATGTTTATACACACATTTCCGCTTTAATTGACGCATTGGAAGACAACATTGAAGCATTTATTCATGAGATACCGGCCGAAATGTTGAAAAGAGTATGCCAAAATTGGACTAAGCGGATGGACCATTTGAGGCGCAGTCACGATGAACATTTGCATGAAATAATCTTCAAAGTTTAAATTATATGGACCGTACTATCGATTCAAATAAATATTTCATGCATTTTTCTGAATCTTATGTGTTTTTTTTTAAATATCCTATAGCTCTTAAAAAATCACCCTTTATAATAATTTATATAAGAAATTTAAAAATTTATAGATAAAAACTTCGAATAAATACAAATATAAAACCACTGTGGTCTAAAGTATCAGGCATGTGTCCAAATCCGCCAAGCGGATGTTATTTGGGGACTATAAGTCGACTTTTCTTTCTTTACTTGTGAACTTTGGCCTTGAGATCTTCCAATGGCGAAGGACATCCGACACTTCAAGTCGGAAGTCTGGTTATATTAAATGAAAAGCACCTGCGGTAAATTCACAATAAAATCTACATTTTTTAACCGATTTTTATGGCTTTTTTTATTTTTAAGATAAGTAGTTCTCAGTAAAAAGTGCAAAATGTTGAATATTTGCTTTTTATTTTTATTAATTCTATTTTTAAATTGAAAAATATTTTCTCTCCATTAATTTCTAAATAATTCCAAAACGATAAGAGATGGAGAAAACATATCTTTTGGTGTTTTACTTTTGAAAACCGGATGACTGGTTCTCGAGTTAGGATGAAATATGTCTCCGTACCTGACTAATTTAGGGGAAATATTTGGCACGCCCATAAAAAAACCCCGAACTGATGGAAAAAACCCGACTACGGATTTGAGTTCAGCGCATCAATATCCATATAGTCCACATAGTTTTATTTAATGGAGGACTTTGCTGCTGAGCAGTGTAATTAAAATCTGTTAGCAACTTTTGATTTTATTCACAAAAGTCGACAAATTTTAATTAATTTAAGAATTTCATAAAACGCAATTTTTGTATGGAAGCCCCCCTAAGAAGTGGAGTTACCGATTAAAAAATTCATAGAATTAAAAAATAAAGTCATAAATGCTTTCATCTTTGTATTTTATTGTGCTTACAAAACCACACAAGTCGGTTTTTTATTGTGCAGTCAAGACCGCACTAATCGGTCTTGTATAAAACCTGTTATACCTGGAACAGGTAGAATATTATTCGTCCTGGTTTTTTTTACAAAACATGGTCATAAAGGTCTTAATAGGTACTTTAATTAAAACAATTACAGTATAAATAAGAGTTTCTCAACCCCTTCACTGTCATATGGAAAGTGCTTGCGAAAGTGATTAGTGAAGTTTAAAGCCTTTGACAGTCTTGTATCCAATCAGTTATATTGAATTATCTAAGATGGAGGCGTGTAGAAAGTTTAATTACTTTTGTTATGTGTGTGGGAAATATAAAAATATGCCAAGTCGCCGTAAAATCACTACTGAAACAAGTACCTTGCATGAATCATATTTTTATTTTATTTAAGTGTTATATATGGTAAGAGTGGGACACCATCAATAGTTTGTACACACTGTATTTACCATTTAAATAAGTGAGGAAAAAATGGAGACGCCATGCCATTTGGCGCAGAGATCCCATAGTTCATGTTGAAGATGAGTGTTATGCGTGCATAAATTATACAGCGGGTATGAACAGAAGAAAAATGACTTATATGTCTTATACTGAAACAGCATATGCTCGATTTCCGCTGCCACATTCTGATGAAATTTCTGTTCCGGATAGCCATATACCAACATAACATATACCCTCAATAATTAATTCTGTTGAAGCGGAAATCACGCAAGATCGTCTGGATATAATGGTACGGCATCTAAAATAATCTCAAAGACAGAGCATTCTCTTGACAAAAGAGTTAAAACGAGTTAATATTTGAGCACCAGGTGTACATTAGGTTATCAATCGCCATAGACGATTTACGACCTTTTTTTAAATCTATTGAGAATGGTACTGACATCCGCGGCTTGGTTTTAACACTGCAAAATAAATATAATCCTGGAGATTGGCGCTTATTCATTGATTCTTCCAAAAGTAGCTTAAAAGCAGTTTTGCTACATGTCACTAATTTAAAAAGTCCTATTCCGATAGAACTAAGCACAAATACTAAAGAGCCATACGCATCAATGAAAAAAGTAATACAGTTAATTAAATATGAAGACCACAAGTAGAAAATATGCGCAGATTTAAAAGTGGTTGCTCTTTTAAGAGGCATGCAATTGGGCTATACTAAAAATATCTGCTTCATGTATATTTCATATCATAATGTTTTTATTTTACAGGAATTCTTAATGGACCGGACATTCGTCGTCTTATGAAGGACCATCAATTTGAGGTTGCATTGAATGATATCGAGCTATTGGCTTGGAATTGTGTGAAATCAGTAAAAGAAAATGTATTAGGAAATAATCGGTCTGAAAACTGGCGAATTTTAATCAAAAATATGCTAACAGCATTTAAAAACTTAAACGTTAGAATGTCATTGAAAATACATTTTCTGCATTACCATGCCGAAAATTTAATGAATAATCACCAGCCGAGTCTGATGAACATGGCGAGAGATTTCACCAAGTAACAGCCAGGCTCGAACACTGGTATAGCGGCAAACAACTTGATTCGCTATTAGGGGATATTTGTTGGAATCTGCAGGAGGAAGAATAATAAATTTCTAAATAAAAACTTTGGGCCGTATTCATAAAAAATATTTTAGGTTTATTAAAGGCTTATTTGACAGATGTTGTAGAGAAATTTGTCAAATAAGCCTTTAATAAACCTAAAATATTTTTTATGAATACGGCCCTTTAACTTTAACTACTTAACAACAACAATTTTTGAGTTTGGTTATTATAAAAAATTAAAAAATTTCATCTTTTCTGAAAAAATTAAAAGTTGTAGACATACTTTAATCACTAATAGCTTATTTTATTTAAAACTTTGTTCTTAATACGCGTAAAACCCTAGCCTTAAATTTTGTACCTGCAGCGCCTGAGATACCCTTAGACGGGCCAAATGTATGACCAGCGCAACTTTATTTTTCATTACCATCATTTGTTTCTAAGGCCTTTCCCTTTATCACCATCCCTTAGAGGGTTGGGTTTTATGAAATTCTTAAATTAATTAAAATTTGTCGACTTTTGTGAATAAAACTAAAAGTTGCTAACAGATTTTAAACATTTATGGCTTATTTTGTTTGCACCTTTGTTTTTTATATGTCTACTAAAAATTAGAAGCTAAATAGCTGCATTTTTTAATTTTTTATGATTTTTTAAACAACAAAAATTTCGAAATTTTGATAAAAAAAATTAATTTAAAAAAAAAAAAAATTATGTTTCTAAAACGACTTCGGAAATTTCGGTTTTTTAAGTTTTTTCAATAAGCTAAAGCGTTTTTGAGTTACGCGAACATATGTTGTGCAACCTCCTCCATTTTCGAAATAACGGTATATCTCGAAAACCAGAGCCAAAAAAAACCGCGGGCACTACTGGATTCGGCGTACCCGAATTATGTTAAAAAGCCAGGTGCCCGGCTTGTTTGTTTTTTCAACTAGCAGAGTGTAGTTATAAAGGCACATCAGCTCAGGGCATTTCTTCACTGTTTTCTTTAAAAAAAGTACAGTTTTAAATATTATATTCCGTACTGAAAAATAAGATAGAATGGAACTAAAATGTTTATCAGACAAAAAAAACTAAAGAAAAATAAACACTAACATAAATTAAGTGTAAAAATAGTAACTATATAAATGGATCTAATGTGATAAAGATTAAAACCGATTAAGTTATTTATATTTTTATTATATATGTATGTATTAGTTTAATTATCATAACAAATAAATAAAAAAATTAAATTTCCAAAATTTTTATAACAACAAAATAGTAATAGAGTATCCAATGTATGAAATCTTAATTAGGTATGTTATATACCGTCGGAAAGGCTAATTTGTCTGGTTTCTTAGTATATATTTAAGGTTTTAGAAGCGCTTGCACACAAATATGAAATAATTAAAAATAGTTCATATAAAAGCCTTTCTACTGTCCTTTTTTTAAAGATATCCCAATTGCATCCCACTAAGCGACCTAAAAGCTATTATAGAAAAATCCTAAGCTTTCTTTTTAGCCAAAAAAAAATATCCAAAAAAATTTTTTTTATATTTTTTTTTTGAAAGATTGAAGAAATAGATATTTAGACAAATTTTGCTGAGAGCAATAGGTAATAAGTTACAGGGATGAGAAGAAACACCTACTTAGCCAAAATGTCAAATTTCGACCCCCTATATCTCAGAGAATTCTTGACCGATCTTATTAAAAATTTGTGTCTGCTACTATTCAATAGGAATTACTTTGGTGTAAATTTCATCCCAATCGGAAGACATCACACTGTGCTTCGTTCCCATATAACCAATGGACAAAAATAGAAGGAGTCATCAGATATTTTTGAAATTTGGTACACTAGCATAAAATAGCTTAGATAAGAAAAATATAAATTTTTTAAAAAATCTGCCCAAGGACACGACTACCCTCCATGTGTCCTGAAATGAAAAAATTTAATTTAGCTTCAATAATGTGTAGAAAATTACAAAAAGGGGTCATGCTAATACACATACAACTAGCAACGTGCGTGTAATTTTTTAATTAAATCGCACCAAGGACTCGAGGTCCTGTCATATATCCTTTTTCTTAAAAACGCTAAAACACCTACAAAAATTGTCCAATCGTAATCAAATTAATATTTGTAATATACTTATATATTTATGCCAATTTTTTTTTGATTTGGATTATTAATGTGGAAAACATCATTTATTGAAAAATAGATTAAAAACGCTTAAAATGCTGTAGCAAAAATAAAAAATATAAGGGTATTTTAAAGATAAAATAAATGAAAAAATTAAAGGGGAAAACTAGCAATGTGTTAGCGTCATTAAAACCACAAAAAAAGAAAATGTTTTAATAAAAAAACATTTTTATTTTTATTAGATTTTTGATTTTGAAACAAAAATTATAACAGCTTAACTTAGTAACTTTATATTATCACATCTAAAATAAAAAAACGTTTAAAGAAAAAAAATATAAATGCAAACCAAGTTTTGCTTAATGAAGAAGTCATCTCGTCTGCTATTATATCCTTAAGAATATTATTTCCTTAATAATACATTTCTCAATTTCAGCGTCTATTATTTTATTTTTAAACTTAATGATCCTCTTTGATGATAATCTGAAGACAGCCATTAAATTTTTATTTGTGTTTTCTCGAGACGTTTTACTGGTTGAGACAGTCGCGCTTCTTACATTTTTATGGCTTCCAATGCTTATTCAGACAAACACCATGGAATTTGAATTATTTTTTTGTTTTCCTAAAACTGTTTGTTGTTTTTTTTATCTACCCGCCAAACTTTAATGGGGATTCGGTAAGCAATATGTAGCAAACATTTAAAGAATCTTATCCAACAATGAAGCGTTTAAAGTCCATATATGTAATTGTCCACATTTGAAGGTTTATGCTGTTCATTTCCATCGTACTTGCATTGCAAATAAAACACCTACTTAATGAATTTGTATCGCTAAAAATATTTATAACTGCACCATCTATTATTGTAAATTGCATTTCGTAAGAAACTTCTACAGGCGCACCTTTCATTTCAAAAACATCACATTCTATATTTTTAATTTTCTCATCGATTTCGCCGAAAAGTTTTTCACTAGATCAGGCTTCTCCTTTTCTAAAACAAATTTAATAGGCCTACAATACAGCGTTGAAGATGGTGTTTTATTATCCCATATTATTTTTTTTTGTAATGTTTACAATTCTTAAAAATATAAATTAATTTTAATTTAAAATTTATTAAAATAGCAAACATCTATAACTAAGTAAACACTCGAATGTACTTACTTTAGTAACACAAATGCTACGAAAAACATAAACTCATCTGTATGGTTTTCGTTTTAAAATTTTTGTTTGTAGCGGCTATGACCGGAGTACCATCCATACCCCACTTACAAACTAACGATATTTTACTTATTTAACATCACAAAGTATAAATATACTTGTTGCATTATTACTATGCATTACGCTTTTTAAGTCCACTTCTACCGAAATTTCCGTTGTTAATATAGGTGGTACTAATTTTTGCTTTTCGGTTCACAACGCATACAAAGATGGAAAACAATTTGGATGTAATTCATTAATTACTTGCCGCAAAACACTGTATATTCAAATTTCACTAAAACATTTATTAACACAGAAATAGATATCATATTTTTTTTTAATAGAGTAATACGCCTTTTAAAAAAATTAAAAATTTCAGTGGGCCCTAAAAAAACTAGAGCAAAATTTTCAAAATCCTTCGGGGGTTTTGGTCTATTAATGGTATACATTAATTTTTTTAACCAAATTTTTTTAAATCGTGTTGCACAATGATATTAAACACGACTCGTGATAATTGCTTAATATTTAAGCAAAAATCATAAATTTAGGCATTTAAAAAATTAATTTTTTTTTTAAGTTGTGGTAAAAATTAGGCACTAATTTTTAAAAACTTTGTTAGATAAGACAATAAACTTACAAAATAAGGAAAATATCTAATTTTATATATTTTTTTTATACTCCAACAAATTTAAACAATTTTTGAATTTTTAACAAAAAAAATTATTTTTCCATGCAATAAAAAAAGTGATTTTGTAAACATATACTAAATCCTTTATTTTAGTTTAACTACAAAGATATCAAAGCACTTGAAAACAAAATTTCATACAAGTCTTTGAAAAAATAAATTTTTGAGAATAATTTTTATGAAACAACTAAAAAGCATTTTTCTGTTAAGTAATTTTTGCATAAAATTCTCTGAGTTTGGCGCCCTCTCGTGGCGGAAAAAGCAAACAAAAAAAAAATATTTTTGTAAATATTTATTTGAGATACCTTCTTATCTTTCAAAAAATCTATATTTAAACGCAATTGGACACACAAATTTTTTTTTGATTTTTGTCTATAAAACGAAGCATAGTGCATCGGTTTCAAAAGTTGGTACACTTGAGGCGAAATAACTCATATATAATATGTCAATATATTTTTTTAAGTCAGTTGTCAAATTTAATTTAGTTGTTATTTTGCAATTTGTGAAAGCAAATCGTTCAATAAATCCTCATTGAAAAAATACGTAATGCTACGGAAAAGGGTGTTTAACTCTTTGAATTTTTGTCTTTCTTTTTAAAAAAATAAACCATTTCTTTCAAGTTCCAGTCTTTTTTAAACAAAATATTTTTACATTTTTTGCTAAACCTACCAGCATTGGATGAAGTTACGTCGATACTATCGTCCACATCTGGCAGCGAAGATCTTGCTCACTTTATTCCCGACTTTCTATTGTTGGATTATAAAGCTGTTGGGACCCTGTTGTTCGCAGCAGAAAGAAAAGCGTTACATATTTATTGTCTGCAGTATCCAATTCTTCAACACGATCATTAATTCGAGTGTAGTGCCATCCCTACACTATAAATAAATAACGTTAGCAACTCTCTTATATTCTAATTTTGTTATTAGTATTTTAAGATCTTAAGTCAATTGACTGTCAATAAATTATTGTACGTTTAACCATAGAACGAAAAAGAAGTATTTTTATTGAATAAACAATTACATGGCTACCGTGACCGTATAAAAAAAAGTTCAGAAAGTACTTGAAATTAAAAATTATATTTACTTATATTTAAAACTATCAAATCAAAAAAAAAATTTTTTAACGGGTTACAAAATGAAATTGATTTCAATATATGTACATATATGCATGTAACTGAGCCTACATCAGTATGCAAAAATAAAGTCACAAAAAAAAGTGTAAAAATTGGAAGTCATAAGCCAAAGTTAGAAAATAAGGAGAACCGTTTGAAATAATATATAAAAAAATATAAATTACAGAACAAAGTGAAATACGAGAAAAAAAAAACAAGAATATTATACAAACCCAATGTACATATCTAAAGGTTCAAGAAATATTAGTTTATAAAAACAAAACAAATTTTCAAAAAGTGTAAATTGAAAAAAATGGAAACAATAATTATAAGCATGTAAGCCGAATATCAAACAATTTACAACAATAAACATTTTTGGAAAGACATCAAAATCCTGTTACAAGTATTTAATAACAAGCAATAATGAAGAAAAGAGAACAATATCGAGAAGTGGCACAGACAGTAAACACAAAAGCATAAGTACGGATGAATTAAAATAACTAGTGTATAGAAAAATAGAACTGTCCTTTATTTATATTAATATCTAATTTGCTTAGTTATTTAAATTATATAATACATTTTTGTATAAAAGTAAAGATAAAAGTAAATTCATTACTAATATAACTATTGGTAATGAAATATACTATAATATAAAAATGAATCCCTTTTTCCCTTGGTCACGGCATCACGCGATTTAAATAACCGGATTCGATTTTAATTAAAAATAAAAAAACCGTTTATTCTTTTCTGTTACGACAAAAATTATCTTTAGTTAAAAACACTTGACTTAAACACTTCATGGGGAAACTAAGACTGACTCTTACAATTCTATCTTTCTTGTTTATACTGTTATTATTTTTATTATCCATTGTATTAGCATAATTTTGATTGGTTAAAATTATTAATGTTAATAAATTGCCAACTTGCAGTTTATTGATTTGTAATTCTTTGTTTAATTTATTTGTCGAAAACAATTCTTACGAAAAATGTCTGGAATTAAATGAACTCTTATTGGAGCGGAAGCGCATTATTGTTAAATTTGCTGATACAATAGATTTACATATAATTTATTAAACAAATTATTATTTTAATTTTGGCTGTTGCAATTCTTGAAATTGCGACCGAAAAATAGGTCTGATTTATAAATTTTGTTTTAATTTCTTTAAACAAACAGGAAATGAGTTTTACATTACTTTTCATTACTTATTTATATTTTGTATTTTATTTAAAAAATCATCTATAGGGTCATTTCGTATATATGTGTGTATAGAGGGATTTGTATATGTAACTTCTCCCTCCTTTAGATTAGAATTCTCCTGAATTCTTTTATTTAATATTATTTTAATATTTTTATGTTTTATTACAATTATTAAAATTAAAGTAAGTATTACAAATATAATGACAATATTACATCCGTATGTTAACTTAGTGTGGTATTTTAATACATTAATATTCTTTACATTATTTTTATGTTCAATTTCTATTTCTTGAAATGATAGTTTGTTTGTAAAATTTCTAATTGTGTTAATGTTTTCTATAATTTGTGTTTCTTTTATGTTTTCCACAATATTTGAAAAGTAATAGTCTTTAATTCTTATTGAACAATTATTAAAATTTATTAAGTAATTTCCATTTAGAGTAATATTTTCCAAATTACAGTTTTGTATGATACTTATGTTTATTGAATTTTTATTATAACTGTGTCTATATCTAATTGAATTATTTCTAAGTCTCTATTTTTTACTAGTTGACAATCATTTTTTATTATACAATGGTTACTTAATTTTAAATCTTTCAAATGTCTGTTTTCTTCAAATATGTAATTTTTATTTTCATGTTCCAAAATTTGTTCCATCTTATAATCTATTTCTTGGTTGTGTTCATTGGGTAGTGGTACAATAAATCTTAATCTAGCTGTAATAAATGTTTTAGGTATTTTTATAGCGAAAATTAGACATGAATTATTATAGAATGCTGTTCCCATTTGAGTATATTTTAATTTATTATAATCAATTTTATATTTGTTAATTTCATTGTAAGTTAAAATACTTGGATGAGCAATTCCCTGTTTTGCGGATATCGCGTTATCCTGTAGGTGCTCTATTTTACTTTTAATTAATTTTATATTTGTTAATTGTTCCAAATACCTTGTTCTATCGTATTCTTCCTCTAATCTTTTGTTTATGGAATTCAATTCCTCCTCTATTAATTTCCTATCATTTTTAACAATCATTTTCAGATGGTTTAAAGTAATATTAAAATAATCATTAATTATTATTTGTCGATTGTTATTTTCCTTAATTTCATTAATATCGAATAAATGTTTTTGAATATTTTGCCTGTCTTCATCATCCATTGTTCCAAATAAAAATTTCGATACACTGCCTATTCCATTAATTAGTCCGCGTCTTTGTCTATTTTGCTGAGGTACTAGTGTCGTGAATTTACTTCTAGCATCTGACAATTCTAGTTGAAGTATTTCCTTATTTTCTGTTCGCATTAAAATAACATTCTCCGTCATTTGGTCCAAGATGTATTCTATGTCGCGTAAATTTACTATGTGTAATATTGTGTCCGAGTCCTTGACTATTTCCTGATTCCTCATAAAAATTTCAATGTATCCGTTTTTTTCCGTTAGCATTCTAGTTGTCATTAGGCCCGTGATCAGTGGAAACCATGTTAGTATCATTAATATTGTCAACATCTGAAAATTTTAATGGTCGTTTAATGTTACATGAGTGAATATTTTCCAGTTTCAATTTCCTATATTTCGGTTGTTCTTTATGTCTAACAGCTTTGTAATTTTTTTTACAAAACCTTCCTGTCTTATTTCCCTGTACTCTTCCCTTTTCAAATTAAGTTTGTCAATATTCTTCCTTTTACCTTCTTCTAGATTATTTTTAATTTTCTCTAGGTCTACCCGCCCATCTTGTACGTCGTTTGGTGAACTTTTTATACCTGAATGATACCTATCGTTGTAGTTTCTAATGCTTCGTTGAATTATCTGTTGTATGGATAACCCTTTGTTAACTTGATATAGGACTCTGAATTTCTCTGCAATAGTGTTATGTAGTCTTTCTATATCTGCGATGTGTCAATGTGTATAATTTGGTTTTTATCTGAAGGTGTTTCTGTGTTATGAAATTTATTTTTAATAGGATTTCTGTCATACTTTACTTGTTGACAGATTTCGCACTGATTAATTATTATCTGAATTAGTTCCAGGAGCTTTGGAAAATATATCTTATATTTAATTTTGTTATATGTTTCAAGTATGCCGGAGTGCAGACTTTCCCTTACGTGATAGAGTGAAATTTGTCTAACTGCCTCCACTTCAGTCTCTATATCCTGTGCTCGCATTGTGCATTTAATAAAATTAATTTGTTCATCATTTGAAAATAATTTCATTAGTTTTTCCTGAACTATATTATAACTGTGATCTGATAACTCTGAATATATTCCTACTTTTCCTTTGGTAATATATCTCCTAAATATTTCTCCCATTTGACCGAAGTCACCTTCCGCAATAAAAATTATTCTCTTCCCATGTAGTTCCTTAAATTCTTCTATTTTATTGTTCGTTAGTATTATTTGTGTTTTATATTTATTAACTATTTCTTCTTTTATGAAGAAGTGATCTAAAAGATTTTCATCGGCAGAGTGAATTGTTATCATTGATATGTTATCTTCCTCGATATTGTGTATTGAATTTAAATTAGATTCAGTATCCTTCCAATTATTTTCGTCCTTCTCATTTTCAAGTCTACTTAGAAAATCTGCTACTCTATTTTCCTTTCCTTTGATATACTCGATTTCATAGTCGTATTCCTCTTTATTCAAATGATCTAACTTTAGTCTATCTAAATCAAAATTGGTAGCTTCAAGAGCGTAAATTTGGCCAAAATTGTCAGGATTATTAAGAAATTTACTTTCTTTTTGGTTTAAAATTATCCTTCCGCCCTCTACATTTATATGTGCATTAAGAAATGTTAAAATGTCGATACCTACTATAAATTCATACTTCCTTCCCGTTAATGGTGCTGCCTTCCATCTTACTCTAGCGTTATTTGGCAAATTAAATTCCTCCGGTGCTATTGTACATACTTCATAATTTATTATATCCTTATTAGTGATTGTGCTAAATAATATCGGGTCTTTCAATTTTTCCTTTGGAAACTCTTTAATTTCACTATTAATTAAACTAAAACTAGCTCCTGTATCTATTAGTGCACTATAAATTTTATTATTAATATTCAATTTTATTTTGGGTAGCCATTCCGAGGACCCTTCATAAAAAAAACGCAATTATTTACTTCTTCTCTCATATTATTATTCGCGGGAATTCCCTCCTGGCTTTGCCTACCCGAGATTAAGCGATTTTGGCCAATCTGCGGATTAGGGTGTCCTGCCAATTGAGGTCTATTCATATTCATATTCAAATCAATATTATCGATTTCCATAGGTTCGACCGGACCCTACCTATACTGGTTTTGGCGATATTGGCCTGAATCCCGTCTAGGGTTCTCTGTCTGTGGTCTATGGAAATTTCCTGAATTTGTAAATTTATTAAAATTATTTGGGCCTTTAAATCGTCCTGAATTAAAAGACTGATAATTATTATTGTATCTGTTTCTATCGTTATTATTATTGTTATTATAGTTAGTATTGAAATTGCCTTGTACTCTATTCAGATTTCTATTATAATTCATGTTTACATTGTTAAATTTATTAGTTTTAAATTTTCTGTATTCAGGTCGAATACAAGTGTCCTCAAATCTTCTTTTTGTTAATAATTTTAATATATCATTTATATTTCTTTCTTCATATATCTTTTCAAATAATGTACCTTGTGTCATTTCTTTAATAGTGTTAACTAACAAACTGTCTATGTTTGATAAATTAATATAATGGTCATCTTTATAATAAATTATTAGTTCGTCCGATTTGTATTTTATGTTTTGGGTTTCAATAATTAACTCACTTACATTATTTACTTTTAAGTTGGCGATCATCTTGTACAGCTGGTGTGGCTCCACGCTGGGACGATATCTTAGCTTTAGGGTTTCTTTTATCAGCTCCCAGTTGTCTGGCGTGGGGATGTTTATTACTACATCCTTGGCTTGTCCTTGTATTATTTTATAAAATATTGTTCTAACTGCTTCCTTTCGTATGTTTTCATCTGGTATAGTTGACAATAGATATTCTGTACTACTGAAGAAACTGTTGATTGTTACCTCTCCCGTTCCGGTGAATGTGGGTAAGTGATTCACTGTTTTTAAAATATTTTCCCTGTAGCTGTTATCTTGGTTTTGTACTGCATGTTGCGCTTGTTGTTGTTGCTGCAAATTCAATTGTTGCAGTTCCAGATACGCCGTCCTTAGCCGCTCTAACTGTTGGTCTTTTCTAACCAATTCCTCCGCTAGGCTGATCTGATTTTGAGCCTGTTCCTCCATTAGTCTGTGTTGGTCAAAGGTTTTTTGTCTTTTAGAAAGATTCAACCAAGGATTGTGGTATCCAATTGGCATTAATGTTCACTACACAATTTTGTAGCGGTGTTAATTTCTATAGTGGTGTAAAAAAATTTTTTTTATTTTTTTTTTTTTTTTTTTTATTTTATAGTGGCGTTCAATGTTTATTAAATTGTTTACTGCACTATTTTTATTTTTATAGTGGCGTTCAATGTTTTTTAAATTGTTCACTGCACTATTTTTATTTTTATAGTGGCGTTCAATGTTTTTTTAAATTGTTCACTGCACTATTTTAATTTTTATAGTGGTGTTCAATGTTTTTTAAATTGTTCACTGCACTATTTTTATTTTTATAGTGGCGTTCAATGTTTTTTAAATTGTTCACTGCACTATTTTTATTTTAGGTTTGTTTCACTGGATCCTTTTTATAACGAGAAAGGATCCTACCGACTGCGCCATTTAAATAACCGGATTCGATTTTAATTAAAAATAAAAAAACCGTTTATTCTTTTCTGTTACGACAAAAATTATCTTTATTTAAAAACACTTGACTTAAACACTTCATGGGGAAACTAAGACTGACTCTTACAATTCTATCTTTCTTGTTTATACTGTTATTATTTTTATTATCCATTGTATTAGCATAATTTTGATTGGTTAAAATTATTAAAGTTAATAAATTGCCAACTTGCAGTTTATTGATTTGTAATTCTTTGTTTAATTTATTTGTCGAAAACAATTCTTACGAAAAATGTCTGGAATTAAATGAACTCTTATTGGAGCGGAAGCGCATTATTGTTAAATTTGCTGATACAATAGATTTACATATAATTTATTAAACAAATTATTATTTTAATTTTGGCTGTTGCAATTCTTGGAATTGCGACCGAAAAATAGGTCTGATTTATAAATTTTGTTTTAATTTCTTTAAACAAACAGGAAATGAGTTTTACATTACTTTTCATTACTTATTTATATTTTGTATTTTATTTAAAAAATCATCTATAGGGTCATTTCGTATATATGTGTGTATAGAGGGATTTGTATATGTAACTCGCGTGAATGGCTAGACCGATTTCACTAATTCTTTTTTTGTTGTATTTGTTATTATTAGGAGAAGGTTCTTATGTAAAATAAAAATAGTAATAATAGCGGAACTCACTCTTGGTAGCATTTTTGCAATTAGTGCATATATGCACTAATTTTTTGCTACCGAGCGTGAGTGCATTTTTCATGTGTGTTGCAAATTTATGACAACAGCTGATTTTTCATGTATTAAGAAACAAAATTTTTTTTTTAAATTAAAAATTTAGATTTTGTGTTAAAATATTTTCCAAAAAGAAAGTTAATTGATTAAAACAAAATTACAATGCCTAAATCAACGGAAAAATACAATATCATAAAGCAATACAACTGCCTCTAAATCTCTTCACATACACTGACTTTGCCTGACATAATTGTATGATTAGAAAAGTGGGCAGTGGTACCCCAAGTAGATATAATTTTTCAGGGTTATTTAACGTTCTACTACATTTATTCATGCTACGATTTGTGCAGGTATTATATTTATTACAACTTTAGAGAAAATTACACCTCTTACATACTAAGTAGTAAATTCCAAGCAGCTCCGCCGACAATTTATGTGTCGGCTTCCGCCGGTGTAAAGTTTTAAAAGCAAAGGTTTTAAGTTATTTTTTAGTCAGCTAATTCTGTTGTGCAAATTTGTGTGACATTACTTTGCACTGGTTTTTCGCTGTGCACATTTGCTCAAGTGATGCAAATTGTGCTTTAATGTAATTTGTTTTTGTAGTCGTGCAAAAGATAAATTATTTGCAAGACTTGCACAGTCTGCACAACTTGCAAGGGAAGTTTGCAACAAAGAGTGAGTTCCGCTAATGTGTCACTGGCAGTAATAATCACGTAGTAGACATAAAAAGAAAGAAACGTAGTTTACATGCTCTTTGCAAATATATCGGTCGGAGTTGGTTGGTGGTCGGAGTTATAATAACAAAATACTTACATAATTCATTAACCATTTCTTAGTGTACTTTTCACATTGGTTTCTACAGGATAATTGTACTGTGTGTTTTTTTCTGAAGTGTTTGTTAAACAGTTACAATTTCCAGTGTGGCTAGCGTTTGCAATGTCAAAAATAAATCACAAGGGCAGTCGCTAAAAGTTTATGGCATTAATCTTGAAAATTCATGTTTTTCACATGACCAGTTATATGTCGCCTGTTCCCGTGTCGGAATACCAACAAAACTATTTATATACGCACCAGAAAATAAAACTAAGAATATTATGTATCATAAATAGCAATATGCCAAAATCGACTTTTTGCGAAAAAGAACTTTTTTATTGTTGAAAATGGTTCTTTAAGGTATCAGAAGCAACTTTTGTTCCGCGATTTTTTTTATAATTCCGTTATTTACAAAATTACCGTTATTTTTAGGTTCTTGAAGAAAATCAAGATTTGACCGTTAAATTTCCAGAGTTCGACCAAATGTTGTTTGGCAACTTTGTACGAAATCATATGGCGAGTTCTTTTGCAGAACATATGAACTAAAAATATTTGCAAATACAGGGTGTTTTGATGCATTTAAAAAAAATGAATTTTACTCCATCGAGCGGCAACAATTTGTACTAATAATATTCAACAATTAGAAAGGTACTTTGAATACCTTTCCAACAAAAAATAAAATAAATTGGATGAAAAATAACCGAATGAGAAAGAAAAGATCTATAAGATAATGAAATAGTATAAAATTTATTATAAAATATGTATGTAAATTTTATTAAATTGATCATTAAAGTTTACATTTTTAGTTTTGCGAAAAAAATTTTAGTTATTTTACTAGGATTGTATATAACAGAAATCTTTATTATTTATACTTTTAAAAACATCAAGTTATTTTATTATTTAAATTTTTAGAGATCTACATAAGAGTGCAAATTCTTTAGCTTTTCTTTGAGTTGGGACTCTAAATCCAAATTTGTTGTTTGCCAAAATTTTTCACCGTAATATTTATAATTTAAACCTCTCAACATGTTTATTTGCTTTTTAAGAATTTTTATCCGATTACTCTGTACATCGTCATAAGATAGTTCATTTAATAAATTAAATGATTCCATAGGCTCATTCTCATCAAGCAAATTTAGAAACAGAACTTTACTCTCTGGACGTCGTCTTTTTACTTGTTGTTTGCTCTCCATCTCTTCCAATCTCTTTATTCGTTCCTCAGCATTCCATTTTTTATTATCCTGAAAACCCATAAAAAGTTTAAGAAAGTCAAACACATCACTATTTTTCAAACCATTTTTCCATTTTAAATGAGTGTAAGTATCTTTATATAGACAATTTAAAGAAGCTTTACAAATTTGACACTTTTTTAAACGATTTTTAACGAAAACAGAAATGGAAAAAAATTAAAAAAACATGGTCTTTTTATTTGACTTTCAATTAATCAATTAAGAATAAATTTTAAAATATAATAACAATTTATTATCGTTGTACCTATGCAATAATTAACATGCAATTCTGATATTATTGATCACACTAATAAAGATGCTCTTATCAATTATTTGTATATTCTAAGAGAGTAAATAATAGTAAATCAGTAAAAAATATTCTAAATAAAAGCATTGATATAAAGAAAAGCAATAAAAAAACAATAACATACAAAACTTGTAACGGACTATTTACAATGAAATAATTTGAGGAAGACAATGTAATGAAAAAAATATCTACTGCCGCTTTATCACAATAGTAAATAAAATATAAGTTATTTACTTATCACATGGAAAGGAATTTTGTTGCTCAAAGTGAAAACAGTGTCTATATTCTTAATAACTAATGTATAACTAATTTCAGTAGCATAAATTTACGTTTTTTTTTTTAAATTCACCCTATTTTTTTAATCAATTAATAAAATTTGTCGAAAATAGGTTGTACTGTTTTTAATACGGCCCAAATTCGGCTGAATATTATGCGTTGGGAGACAACATAGTTATTGATGACTAAAATATCTTAAATTCTGCGGTAGTGCTTGAAGATTACACTCCTACTTCAAATGTTATAAGTGAATGAAGGTCAAAAAACCCCATTTTTTCATTTTTTTCGACTTTTTTTTTACATTTTGCTAATTTTCTTGTAAACGAAAAATACGATCGCCACGCACCACCGCAGAATTTCAGATTTTGATGTCATTAACAACTGTGTTGCATAGCAAGCCATAATATTCAGCCCAATTTGTGCCGTACTAAATGTTAGAAGTAGTTTTTTCTTACTTCCAAGTTTTGTTGTTGCCACTTTGTTTCTTTTAGTTTATTATTCCAACAAAAACCAAAAATGGAAGACTACTACCCAAACTAACTATTCAACAATTTATGTGTCGGCTTCCGCCGGTGTAAAGTTTTAAAAGCAAAGGTTTTAAGTTATTTTTTAGTCAGCTAATTCTGTTGTGCAAATTTGTGTGACATTACTTTGCACTGGTTTTTCGCTGTGCACATTTGCTCAAGTGATGCAAATTGTGCTTTAATGTAATTTGTTTTTGTAGTCGTGCAAAAGATAAATTATTTGCAAGACTTGCACAGTCTGCACAACTTGCAAGGGAAGTTTGCAACAAAGAGTGAGTTCCGCTAATGTGTCACTGGCAGTAATAATCACGTAGTAGACATAAAAAGAAAGAAACGTAGTTTACATGCTCTTTGCAAATATATCGGTCGGAGTTGGTTGGTGGTCGGAGTTATAATAACAAAATACTTACATAATTCATTAACCATTTCTTAGTGTACTTTTCACATTGGTTTCTACAGGATAATTGTACTGTGTGTTTTTTTCTGAAGTGTTTGTTAAACAGTTACAATTTCCAGTGTGGCTAGCGTTTGCAATGTCAAAAATAAATCACAAGGGCAGTCGCTAAAAGTTTATGGCATTAATCTTGAAAATTCATGTTTTTCACATGACCAGTTATATGTCGCCTGTTCCCGTGTCGGAATACCAACAAAACTATTTATATACGCACCAGAAAATAAAACTAAGAATATTATGTATCATAAATAGCAATATGCCAAAATCGACTTTTTGCGAAAAAGAACTTTTTTATTGTTGAAAATGGTTCTTTAAGGTATCAGAAGCAACTTTTGTTCCGCGATTTTTTTTATAATTCCGTTATTTACAAAATTACCGTTATTTTTAGGTTCTTGAAGAAAATCAAGATTTGACCGTTAAATTTCCAGAGTTCGACCAAATGTTGTTTGGCAACTTTGTACGAAATCATATGGCGAGTTCTTTTGCAGAACATATGAACTAAAAATATTTGCAAATACAGGGTGTTTTGATGCATTTAAAAAAAATGAATTTTACTCCATCGAGCGGCAACAATTTGTACTAATAATATTCAACAATTAGAAAGGTACTTTGAATACCTTTCCAACAAAAAATAAAATAAATTGGATGAAAAATAACCGAATGAGAAAGAAAAGATCTATAAGATAATGAAATAGTATAAAATTTATTATAAAATATGTATGTAAATTTTATTAAATTGATCATTAAAGTTTACATTTTTAGTTTTGCGAAAAAAATTTTAGTTATTTTACTAGGATTGTATATAACAGAAATCTTTATTATTTATACTTTTAAAAACATCAAGTTATTTTATTATTTAAATTTTTAGAGATCTACATAAGAGTGCAAATTCTTTAGCTTTTCTTTGAGTTGGGACTCTAAATCCAAATTTGTTGTTTGCCAAAATTTTTCACCGTAATATTTATAATTTAAACCTCTCAACATGTTTATTTGCTTTTTAAGAATTTTTATCCGATTACTCTGTACATCGTCATAAGATAGTTCATTTAATAAATTAAATGATTCCATAGGCTCATTCTCATCAAGCAAATTTAGAAACAGAACTTTACTCTCTGGACGTCGTCTTTTTACTTGTTGTTTGCTCTCCATCTCTTCCAATCTCTTTATTCGTTCCTCAGCATTCCATTTTTTATTATCCTGAAAACCCATAAAAAGTTTAAGAAAGTCAAACACATCACTATTTTTCAAACCATTTTTCCATTTTAAATGAGTGTAAGTATCTTTATATAGACAATTTAAAGAAGCTTTACAAATTTGACACTTTTTTAAACGATTTTTAACGAAAACAGAAATGGAAAAAAATTAAAAAAACATGGTCTTTTTATTTGACTTTCAATTAATCAATTAAGAATAAATTTTAAAATATAATAACAATTTATTATCGTTGTACCTATGCAATAATTAACATGCAATTCTGATATTATTGATCACACTAATAAAGATGCTCTTATCAATTATTTGTATATTCTAAGAGAGTAAATAATAGTAAATCAGTAAAAAATATTCTAAATAAAAGCATTGATATAAAGAAAAGCAATAAAAAAACAATAACATACAAAACTTGTAACGGACTATTTACAATGAAATAATTTGAGGAAGACAATGTAATGAAAAAAATATCTACTGCCGCTTTATCACAATAGTAAATAAAATATAAGTTATTTACTTATCACATGGAAAGGAATTTTGTTGCTCAAAGTGAAAACAGTGTCTATATTCTTAATAACTAATGTATAACTAATTTCAGTAGCATAAATTTACGTTTTTTTTTTTAAATTCACCCTATTTTTTTAATCAATTAATAAAATTTGTCGAAAATAGGTTGTACTGTTTTTAATACGGCCCAAATTCGGCTGAATATTATGCGTTGGGAGACAACATAGTTATTGATGACTAAAATATCTTAAATTCTGCGGTAGTGCTTGAAGATTACACTCCTACTTCAAATGTTATAAGTGAATGAAGGTCAAAAAACCCCATTTTTTCATTTTTTTCGACTTTTTTTTTACATTTTGCTAATTTTCTTGTAAACGAAAAATACGATCGCCACGCACCACCGCAGAATTTCAGATTTTGATGTCATTAACAACTGTGTTGCATAGCAAGCCATAATATTCAGCCCAATTTGTGCCGTACTAAATGTTAGAAGTAGTTTTTTCTTACTTCCAAGTTTTGTTGTTGCCACTTTGTTTCTTTTAGTTTATTATTCCAACAAAAACCAAAAATGGAAGACTACTACCCAAACTAACTATTCAACACATAAAAACATTGATTTTGTAGCTAATAACATAAATAATGCGTTAAATTCATAAAAAGTCAAAAAATCCAAGTTGTAAGGTCCACCCTAAATATCCGTTCTAGGACAAGTTAGGGGCGCTCTAATAAGTAAGTATGCTACTTGACTCTACCACCGAAGTATTAAAAATCATTCGGCATTCATAGCTTGAAAACGAAAAAGTTAATTTTTTTTGGCATATTGCTATACCAACAGCAATACTTAATAAAGAAATTACTTAATTCAGATAAAAAGGTAACAGATATTTCTTGATTATAGGACGGTACGAAGTTCGCCGGGTCAGCTATATACTATAATATTTGGTTACCAATTATATTTATGATTAATATACGAACAATAAACTGGCTTAATTTTTTTTCAGTTTATAATTTATGAATTTTATACATATTACCATATCTATATGAATATAGACTTAATTTATAGTGTACATATCTATTTGATAAGAATAAAAGGAAGAAAATAAAATACCTGTTTAAGGCAAAAATACAACTTGTTGGAAAAAAAGAACAAATTTTAACGATATACATACATATAAATACGCATATCGACAATAAAAATATTACAAACTTTCTCATCTAATTACATACATAGATCGTAAGAGAATAATATATAATGAGAAAAACTTATTTTTTTCTTGATTTCTTTACATCTGGACTTCAACTAACTTTACGATTAAACACTGTACTTTTCTACTTATATTAAAATCAATAACATGGAAACATGTGACCAACAGAACTTAGAAGGAAGAATGCAAATAGTCAAGGAGGAATATATTACAGATCGGAATTTTTACTTTTACCAAAGAATATAAATCATATAGAATGCGCATGAAGGCCCAAATTGAAATATTTTTTAAAAAAATTTTATGACGCGGTCGGTAAGGCAAAAGGGAAAGAAGCAAAGTAAAGAGCATAACAATGTTTCGCTCTCATACGTAATTGCGTGTGTTTGTAAATACTTCAGTTTGTATGTATGTATGTTTGTTTATGTTTTGATATTTTCATTTCTTGCACAAATTCAACTTCTATTCATCATCTCAACAAAGTGTTGTCAGTCAGACAGTCAGTCAGACGTTTAACTACGTACGCGTGTATGTATGTTGTTTATGCATGTGTGTGTGGATGTGTTAATGTTCTTCAAACAATGATATGAGGGAATATAAATTTACATTTATAAAAAAGGTCAAATAAATTCAAACAAATGTATACAAAAATTATTTTGAAAACAGATATGCTCGACTGTGTTACAGTAGCAAAAGCATATATATATTGTTGTTGTACGAATGAGATTGCATCAATTGTGATCGAATTTTATTTGCCCTTCTTAGCGAAATTTTAGTGTACGTGTACATTTTGATTGATTTGAGATAATTTTAATAGAATGAAATTTTTTATAGGTGAAAATGTTTTTTTCAAGCATTTGAATTTCACTTGAGGTATTTTAAATAAATAAATAAAAAAGGCGATGTTTTCTAATGTATTACAGATACTTTTACAAATTGGAGTTTTCGAAAAAACTGTCGCTTATTGTCAAGTACACTCAATGTTTATACATGTAGATCTAGTGTGATATTTTTTATTTTAAAGTGTAATTTATAATTTATTTTAGCTACTTTATTCTTTGTCTTGTTAAAATTTTAATATTAATATTCTCTTTTCATTTGTATATTTAAAAATTAAAAAAATTTTGGTTTAAATTTTTTTGAATCTTAAATATTTTCTTTAAAAAACTTTGAGTATTTATACCTACATACATACTAAAGTTTGACAACATAAGGAAAAATGCATATTATTTCGTTTTAATAAGCGAAACAATTTTGTTGTCAACATTTTTTTAAGAAATTTAAAAATAAAATTCATTTAATTTTTTTCAGTTTAGTATTTTTATTCATATAATCATGAAAGGGATTTTATATTAAAATATTTTTGTTTTTTTTTTTAATACAAACATATCAGATATATCAGGTACATAGAAAAAACTTTATATAAAAAACTAGATCTGAGAATTATGTATTATTTTTTTTTAGAACAAACAGAATGTTGAAAAGTTTATTCATTTCAAAATAAATTTAATAATAATATTGGAAAAGTAATAAGTTGTTTTTTTTATAAACAATTGAAATAAAAACAAACTATGTATGTATTTTTGTTAAGAATAAATAATTTTTTATGTTATTCCCACTTCATTAATTTCTGCCATCAAAAAGTGTTCAATAAGGATGTGAACCACCCTTGTATAATTAACAAAGTTGTTTTACTTTAATAAATTACATCATTCGTCTGCTAAATTTTGTATTTTTTTTTCTTGGAACTTCATTTTTCTATAGACCAAGAGCAATGCTTTCGGAGGAGTAGTAATAGTAGAAAGTCCAAAACTTCTATTCTGTGTTGTAAACAAGCGTCGGCAAACCACTGCGGAGTCAAGCGTTTACATGACTCAATAATAAAAGATTTTATACCAATTTTTTGGGGCTCAGATTTAAAAATTTTATGAAATATTAAAATATGTCTTTTACTAGCATCCATTAGTTTATCTGATGGAGCAGCTTAGCTTCCAAAATCTGTAAGCGACTGATAATTGTTAAAGTGTATAAAAAACTCGCTTGGTGCTGTTAGAACTTCATCCGTCTTTCTCAATTCGTCACAACATTTTTTGCATTGTAATTTAGGAATGACTTTAAATGCTACATATCCAACAAAGTATCTCATAGAAACTATTTCGAAATTTATAACTGCAGAATTTTCAAAAACATCTTCCAGAAAATATTCTGCATATATGTGGCTCTCGAAATCAACATTGTCTATTTCATAGCAACTTGGTTCTTTATGTTCAATACATAAATCTGCTTGAAAGCCAGCATCAACATTCGCTATTTCGTCTTGTACAAGTTCGCAGTTGCTAGAAGAGCTTGACTGAACTATTTTAGTCACCATTATTTTTGTCAAAATATTATTCAATTCGGCTACAGACGGGTTGTTATTGTTGCCCCCTTTCTGCCGCAATACAGAAAACGTGTTTTCTAATTTGTCCTGATTAAGGGATTTGGTCATTAAAAAATATACATCACCACCTTCTTTTAAAATATCATCGGTTAACATAAGAACTGATTTAAGAGTGAGCTTCATTCCATTTAAAAAGAAAACACGCTTCTTTTTATCCAAAAACTCCACATTTTCTAAATATTGCAAAAAAATTTAATAAATTTATATGATTCACTGTTAAGCTGAATTGCAGATCTGTAGCAGTTATCACCATAAAGGGAGCCACTATTAAAACAATCGAAAATCTTGTCAATTTTTTCCACAAACTGAGCTGTTGATAAGGCCAATTTTGTGGAATTTATCTTAAATTTTGTGGTTTCGGAAATAGTTTTGATAGCAGCCGCAACAGTTCTGCTGAAAATTTGTGTTGCTTCCATTTCATACAATTCCTTAATTACTTGAAAACTTACCGTTCCATCCGGTGATTTTATGTCACACTTTAACCAGCCATTCCGCAAAGACTTAATTAAATGGGGGAAATCGTACATGCAAAAAACTTTCTGATCATTAGTTTCAAAAAACGGCTTTTCCACAGATACTATAAGGTTGGAGAAATATTTTCTGTTAGTCGAGCCTTGATCACATACAAGGGCACGAACGTTTATACCCATGCTTTTTAAAATATTATAATTTTCTTTAACTATTTCACTTAAAGTATCCGCAGATAAGCCGTTGTAGGAAATAAAGTAATTAAGAATGATTGAAAAATTAGAAAACATAGATTTAATCATAAAAACACATACATGAGTGGCAATTCTATTAGTCCTTTCAAATCCAGTTGTTTCAAATCCATCAACTAAATCTAGACTTCTATTATACCTCAACTCTTTTCTTATGCTCATTTCATCCATAACTAAAACCATATGCTTAGCACATCTATCATCTAACTGGGAGCATTTTTCCCCCACGAATTCGAAACATTATTTTTTAAGCCGGGCTGAAGAAATTTAATCGGCATCCACCGATTCAAGGTGGAAATGTGAGGAAGACTCAAATTTAATTTGACCCTTAGAAATAAGTATGTGGATTGAGATTTGTAAAATATATTCTGAGCTAAATATTTTACATTTTCAGAATATTCCTTTGGCCGAGAGCTCAACAAAAGCTTACAAAAAATTTTGCTTTCTGCGCTTATATTTTGTAAACAAAGAATCGATTCAATAAGAGACTTTTTTATATTTTTACGATTTAACTTTTTAATATTTTGTGTGGGTCGCTTTGATTTTAAAATTTTTTGAATTTTTTTGTGATCTGCACGTAGAGTTTGATTTTCGCAATTTTAGCAGAAGGGGGCTTCAATATTTTCCCAATCTAAATTTTTTGGGGAGGACCTGAACTCTGCGTTAAAATCTTCCAATTCTTCCTCCATTTCATCAATATTTACAGTTCGAATGGCGTCAGCTTTTAATTTTTTTCCCCAACGTATGAACTTGAAAATTGATTTTCGCAAATATAAAGATTTTTATTAAAATTCTTCCCAGGAATTCGACAATTCTCTTGCCAAATTTGACCTAGTATCATATCCGGCGAAAGAAATTTAGACATTTTTAAGCCCTTAAAATGTCTTCTCGACTTTTGGCATTTTTTTACGCAGCATTTTATGCCCGATTGCGATTTATTTTTCTTTATTGTACTCGAATTAATTGCTTTAGTAGAGTTTTTATTTATTGCGTTATTTTTATTTTTTTTTTTATTTACTTTTATTATAATTTCTAGACACACAGTACGTAATGCTTCAATGCAGCTTTGAAACTGAAATGTGTTATGAAATGCTTCAAAATAAATAAAAAGCTGCAGAGCCTTTAAAAAATCACAAAAAAAAAAAATTCGGGGAAGTGTCCTTGACGATTTGTGGCTCTTAAAATACAACAACAATACAAAAATTCTACCTAACTTCGGTTTAGCTAGGTTTTTGCACATTTATTGCATGTGTGTTTTTTTAAGAAACGGTCAAATAATTCCAGTGCAGACAACAGGTACATAAGTATTTTTTATTGAGCTTTGCCTTTCTTACATAAAATTGAAATTCCTTTTCTTGTATCACAAAATACATACATAACTATTTGTTTCCTGACGAGCCAACAAATTATTGGCGAAACAGTGACAACAATTTTAATAAAAATTTTAATTTTAAAGAAGAAAGTAGCTAAAATAAATTATAAATTACACTTTAAAATAAAAAATATCACACTAGATCTACATGTATAGACATTGAGTGTACTTGACAATAGGCGAAAGTTTTTTCGAAAACTTCAATATGTAAAAGTGTCTGTAATACATTAGAAAACATCGCCTTTTTTATTTATTTAAAATACCTCAAGTGAAATTCAAATGCTTGAAAAAAATGTTCACCTAAGTATAATAAATTTCTTTGTATTAAAATTATCTCAAATCAATAAAATTGTACACCTACAATAAAATTTTCGCTAAGGGCAAATAAAATTCGATCACAATTGATGCAATCTCATTCGTACAGCAACAATATATATATGATTTTGCTACTGTAACACAGTCGAGCGTATTTGTTTTCAAAACAATGTTTGTTCACATTTGTTTGAATTTATTTGACCTTTTTATAAATGTAAATTTATATTTTCTCATTTCTTTATTTAAAGAACATTAACCCATCAATACATACGTACATACATACATGCATAAACAACAGACAAACACGTGTTCGTATTTTGTTTCTTTGCTTCCTGGTCTAACGCATGAAGTTAAACGAGTGCATGGTAAATAAATATGAATAAAGAAACCAACAACAAATTACATTTACAAAATTTTGTGAGTGCATGGTAAATAAATATGAATAAAGAAACCAACAACAAATTACCTTGACAAAATATTGTGAGCGAAACTATATGAGAGCCATTCGTAATGAAGAGAGCGGGTTCCAATGTTAGAACCCGCCATAAAAAATTTTTATTTGTACGTGATGCGCATTCTATATGATTTATATTCTTTGCTTTTACATACATGCGTATGTATATGTATGAATATACATAATTATTAGAGGACAAAAAAGACCGAAGCATTGACTGATATCTGCGGAACATATGTACATTTATAACTTTTTTTTTTATTCTTTTTAATTTTACGAAGTACATACATACATACATTCATACATAGTAAACATTCTTTTATTATACCCTTCACCTGTGGTGCACAAGGGTATATATAGCTTTGTCATTCCGTTTGTAATTTCTACAATTTTCATTTCCGACCCCATAAAGTATATATTTTCTGAAAGCTTATGAATAGAGGAGTCGATTAAGCCCTGACCGTCTGTCCGTCTATCCGTCTGTCCGTCTGCCCGTCTGTCCGTGTGTTGGTTGAAATCAACTTTTAGAAGCAACTATATGTTCCTCAGATCTGTATATGGTATCAATCTCTTGGAAATATCCAGGAATGAATCGCTATTGAAATTCAGCACAATCTTTCTGAGATATGAGGAAAAAACCACGACCACCTCGTTTTTTTACAATTACAACAACAACATACATACATAGATACATGTAAAAAACATACCAAACAAAAAAAATTACAAAAAAAAAAATATTAAAAATAAGAAAAAAATAATAAAAAAAACTACAAAAAAAAAATTTTAAAAAAATTTAAAAAAAAATTTTAAAAAATTTCTTAAAAAAATTTAAAAAAAATATAAAAAAAAATAATAAAATATAAATAATATATTAAATAAAATAAAATAAAATTTTTTTGGCTCAGCTGGGATTCGATGCCACATTTAATCTAACGTGTACGTATGCACGTATTTTATATGGGATGAATGGTGATACAAACAATTGTTATTGCATGACTACACGTTGTGAAGGGTATATAAAATTCGGCACGGCCGAATATAGCACTGTTACTTGTTTTTCAACTAACCTTATTATTTTTAACAAAAATAAATGGATAAAAATCTTTAAACTGACCATTAAAATATATTTTATAATTCTTCAACAAATGCCTGAATCGAATATGGATGAATTTGAAGAATTAATAATTTAACAATTTTTGGCAATATAAAAAAACGTGTATTACAAAATCGCCCACTAAGCAAAAATATTAATAAAATAAACGAATACATATTGTTATTAGCAAGCAGTTATAATTCAATTATAGAGTACACAAAGATTCATACAAAGGATCTATCGGTATATGATACAAACGCATTTCTCAGTAAAGTTTAAAAGTGTCGAAATAATTTAATAACGTGTTTTAGATAACTTAATTGTAATGCAGAAGTACGGAAAAACGTGAGTTTGTTCGAATTTGTTGACGTTAGTAAGGTGATAAAGAGTGAAGATTGTAGGATATCGGACGAAGATAGGGTTGCCATATTTGAAAAGTGAAAAAAAGTACATTGAGGGGGAACTTTAAAAAAAACAGTACATTTTTTATTTATTAATAACATAACTTTTACTTAAATACATCACATTTTTATTTAAAAAAAAGTTAAAAAGAAACATAAAAACATGTAAAAACTATGAGAACATAACGGTGACTAAACTTTTAATTCAATGCATCACATATGTTTTAAAAATAAGTAAAAAATAACATAAAACACATATACAAAACTATGAGAACGTAACAAAAAATATTGCATTTGTTTCAAAATGTAATACATATGTATATCGATCGAGTCGAACTACAAATAGTATCTTAAGTTACTTACGTGGTCAAAAACACAAATTAAACGTCGTTTTTCGATATTAATATTGATATTAGTTTAAATAAACGAATTACCAATGCTTTAACATTTTTGACTGTATTTCAGAACTATGCACTATATTTTCAAACTTTATTTTGAAAATGATCTAATATATTTCAAAAGTTATTAATTAAATTTCAAAAATAGTAAATATAATATAATATATATATATATATATATATATTCAAACTTTATTTTGAAAATGATCTAATATATTTCAAAAGTTATTAATTAAATTTCAAAAATAGTAAATATAATTTCGAAAATGGTAATTGAATTTCAAAAACTACGAGTTGAGTTTTGAAATTATCTATAATATGTAAATTATGTGTATGTACTTGACCTTTGTTGATTACGAAAAAGCCTTTGATGCTCTGAAGAGAGAATTTATTTGGACGGCGCTAGATGCAAGGGGTATTCCTCAAAAGTTAATAAACATTCTAAGGCATAGCTACGAAGGTTCTACGTGTAGGGTTTTACATGATGGTGCGTTAAGCGATAGCTTTGAAACAAAGAGTGGTGTACGACAAGGGTGCGCTCTCTCACCGCTTTTATTTATAACTGTAATGGATGCAATATTTGACGCTGTTGATACATTATCAGTGGGACTGAATTGGGGTATGTGCAGCAAATTAGCGCATCTAGAGTATGCCGACGATGTAGTCCTTCTGTCCAACAAAAACTCAGAAATGCAATCTCTTTTAACATCCCTTACGGAAGAATCAACTAAAGTAGGACTTAAAGCCAATATTAACAAAACTAAAACTATGAGAATTAATGCGGTAAACACATCCCAGTTCGCAGTCAATCAGCAGATCAGTGAAGTAACCAGTTTTGAGTATCTCGGCAGCATTATAAGCACTAATGGGGGAACAATACTTGACGTAGAAAGCCGACTAAAGAAAGCTAAAGGCAGGTTCGGAATGCTGTTTAAAGTATGGAGGTCAAACACAATTAACACAGCAACGAAGATAAGAATCTTTGACGCCTGTGTAAAATCCATCCTGTTATATGGATGTGAAACATGGTTTCTCACAAAAGATATATCTCAGAAATTACAGACATTCATCAATAGATGTCTTCGCAATATTTTAAGAATATGGTGGCCTCAAACAATAACTAACGAAAATCTGTTACTAAGAACTAATCAATTAAAGATTGAAAGCGAAATAATAAAGAAAATAAAGAAACGTAAATATGGATGGTTGGGACACACACTAAGGAAAGAAAGATCCGAGGTCCCACATGCAGCACTTGAGTGGAACCCACAGGGGTATCGAAGCATCGGCCGACCGAAAACATCTTGGAGAAATACGGTGGCCAAGGAAACAAATAAATCCTACAACCAGTTGCGATACATAGCTAGGATGAGGGAAGACTGGAAGATATATGTAAAAAACATTTGTAAATAGACTAAGCTCTAATTAAAATTTGTTAATGAATTGTAATTAATGAACATGTCTTAATAATGTAAATTCAATTGATTTGTTTCTTCAAATTACAATAATACTTATTCCATTAATACTTTTGGAATACTATTTATAACTTAAAAATTATCAATTTTAATTGACAAATTATCAATTTTTAAATAGATTTAGGGCCATTATTACAACTTGCCGTTAGCTAAAGGCAGGATTTTGTTTGGCAGATAAATGGCTTTGCATTATAAACCTTTAATTTATTATAATTTTTTATTCATTAAATATTATTAAAATTAATAATAATAACAATAAAAAATGGAGGTTGTAATAATGCAAGGCTATTTATCGAGAAGACAAAATCCTACCTTTAACTAAAGGCAAGTTGTAATAATGGCACTTAATCTATCATGCATAAAAATTGTTATTGTACTTAAAATCAATATTTAACAATATTTAAGAAAATAATATTTAGGCTCAACAAAAAGAAAACATTTCTTTTTAAGGTCGACTATAATATTATTTTTAATATTTTTTTTGAAGTTTATTTTAAAGACAATAACAATTTTTATGAACAACAAAGTAAAGTCTACTTTAAAATTGATAATTTGTCAATTGCAATTGATATTTTTTAAGTTATATATAGTAATCCAAAAGTATTAATAAAATATTGTTTAAAAAAAAAATTCGAAAAAAAATCAATTGAATTTTTAAAATGAATACATTTGATAATTTTTAAAATTCAATAAATAATTATACAACACAAATAGAGGTGGTATAGTTATATAAAATATATAAAAGAAAATAACTTATGCTTACAAAAAAAGTTAATTGAAAAAATAAATTATAAATATTAATCCCTTTACACATTTAACAATAGGTACAATTTATTCCTGTTGCATTTTTCAAAAAACTACAAAATTCAATACATGTACATATATCCAAAAACAGTACAAATATAAAAAAACAGTACATATCGTACTGTTTTAGGTATGGTGAATATAACAGTACATATTACAAAAAACGTTACGAATGGCAACCCTAGACGAAGGCGAAGACAATTCGTTTTATCCACGGGAGTTAATTATGGCGACGACTGAGCAGAAGAAAACGTATGTAGGCATGTGTGCCAACATAATCAGGGAAAACTTTGACGGTAACCCTTTAGCTTTGGAATCATTTCTTGACAAAATAGGTTTAATAGAGGATTTGACAGAGGAAAACTTGAATAACACCCTTATTACTTTTTTGAAATCGAAATTAGAAGGCAAGTAGATTACTTACACTTTCCTGATATACTCCCAGGCGGACATTTCACTGGTGAAGGCTTCATGTCTAAAGCACAACACCAAATTAAATACAAATGAGACCATAAAAATTACCGGCATAACTACATTCGCTATACATACCCTTGGAACAATCTACACGCATTTAAATATGCGGGATCTATAATATCACAGGTTTTTCACGTAGTTCCAGACGAATTTAATATTCCTTCCAATGGAATTCTTTGTAAGGACGTCCTTAAAAATAACAAGTTCAAAATAGATTATGAAGACATGACACTATCTGTTTTTATAAATAATACAACGTTCAAAATTCCAATACTTCAAGGAACTAGTGACTATTCGTGCATTATTCCACCAAGATGTAAAGTTTAGAGGAGTTTTAGGCTAAATAATGTTATTGAATCAATGTTCATTGATTCCCAAGATATTGCAAAAGGGGTATTTACTGCAAAGGGCATT